>OX452998.1:2493855-3757123 GCA_949699065.1 Metalampra italica | reverse complement strand
CGCCGCTGCCGGTGACTTTTGTGTTCGCGGCGGCGTACTTTGACTAGAGGCGGCGCGTGCCGGCCGGCTTTTTACAAAGGCGACACTATCTAAGTAAACCGACTTTACAAGACGTTGTCTCCATTGGTAATTTGTTGTTTTCCAGATTCAACGACCTGCCGTCTGAAGAGCAGAGCAAGTTCGAGGTCACCGTACGCACCGTCGCCTCCATCCACTCCCAAGCGAAGGAGCACTTCAAAAGACAGAGGTTCAGCAAAGCCATAAAGAGCTACCAACAATCCATCCACGTCATGAAGCTGTCCCGGCCGGAGAGCGACCGCGAGGAGACCGAAGTGAAGAACTTGAAGATCAAAGCGTTCCTCAACCTAGCCGTGTGCTACTACAAAATCCGGAAGCCGAAATACGTCGTGCGCATGCTGGAGTCCCTGGATTACGTGACGGATGTGGAGAAACAGTGCAAGGCGATGTTTTACTACGGTCGGGCGTACGAGATGCAAGGCAAGACGGACCAAGCGGTGGAGTACTATCGGAAAGCTCTAAAACTGGAACCCAAAAACAAAGATATAGGTAGTGCATTTTATACTTTCGCGCTTTGTATTCATCATCATCATATCAGCCTGTAGACGTCCACTGCTGGACAAAGGCCTCCCCCAAGGATCTCCACGACGACCGGTCCCGCGCTAGCATCATCCAGCTGCGTCCAGATCGTCGGTCCACCTTGTGGGAGGCCTACGCTGTGTCTTCCGATACGTGGTCGCCACTCGAGAACCTTTCTGCCCCAACGGCCGTCAGTTCTACGAGCGATGTGCCCAGCCCACTGCCACTTCAGCTTCGCAATTCTTTGAGCTATGTCTGTGACCTTGGTTCTCCTGCGGATCTCCTCATTTCCGATTCCATCTCGCAGGGAAACTCCGAGCATAGCTCTCGCAATTCTCTCTTTGTATTCATCATCATCATCATCGTATCAGCCTGCAGACGTCCACTGCTGGACAAAGGCCTCCCCCAAGGATCTCCACGACGACCGGTCCCGCGCTAGCATCATCCAGCTGCGTCCAGATCGTCGGTCCACCTTGTGGGAGGCCTACGCTGTGTCTTCCGATACGTGGTCGCCACTCGAGAACCTTTCTGCCCCAACGGCCGTCAGTTCTACGAGCGATGTGCCCAGCCCACTGCCACTTCAGCTTCGCAATTCTTTGAGCTATGTCGGTGACCTTGGTTCTCCTGCGGATCTCCTCATTTCCGATTCGATCTCGCAGGGAAACTCCGAGCATAGCTCTCGCAATTTTCTCTTTGTATTCATCATCATCATATCAGCCTGCAGACGTCCACTGCTGGACAAAGGCCTCCCCCAAGGATCTCCACGACGATTCATAATTATACAATTACTGGCTGTTTCCCGCGGCTTCGCCCGCGTAGAAAAGTTGTAAGTAGGTAGGCTTTTTTACTAAAAATTATGCGCATTTATGTGGCCTGAAGGAAAAGATTGTTAATTTGATTTATAAAACCAGAGAATATAGTTAAAAAAGTTGCATGTTAAAGTGACAGTGGGCTGGACACGTCTGTTGGAGAACCGATAACCGCTGAGGTAGACGAGCTCTCGAGTGGAGACCACGACTAGGCAAGCGTAGTGTGGGACGCCCCCCGGCTAGATGCAGCGACGACCTGCGTGAGGCGGCTGGATGCGGAGAACCGAGGATCGGGTTCACTAGCGCCTTGGGGAGGCCTATGTCCAGCAGTGGACTAGTGCAGGCTGATGATGATGATTTCTATTTACAGGGAAAGCGATGGACGATCTGGACACGTACTTGAAGACATCAGCGAAGAAAGAAAGGGAAATGTGGCTGACAGCGTTCAAGACGGAGAAGAAAGAAGCAATCGATGTGGACGAGGACTTCCAGAACCTGGTCATGGACATGTTCAAAGAGCTGTCGGAGAGCCGGGAATATGCCAAATTTGATCTACCTTTGAGCTTGACCTCGAAGGAAGTGGACTTTGTGAAACATTTAGCTAACCAAGGGAAATACAAGGGAGTAGTCGTGCTGGAAAACGGGGAAGGAAGGAAAAAGACTGTCACAATTATTAAGAAGTTGCTGTGAAGGCCGGAGGCGGCTGGATGCGGAGGACCGGGGGTGGTGGCGCTCATTGATGAAGGCCTATGTCCAGCGGTGGACATAGAAGGGCTGACATGATGATGGAAAATGGAAATTCAGTCCATGACTTCCAGCTTCCGATCACACATCAACGTCTATTAATGTCCCCACTGCTGGTGCTCAGGCCTACCCTCTCAACGAGGGCGTGCGGGCTATAGTCCACCACGCTAGCCCAGCAGTTGGTGGACTTCACATGCGCCTAAGAATTTCTTCTTCGGCGTATGCAGGTTCCCTCACGATGTCTTCCTTCACCGTTTGAGAGCAGTCAGTAAATGTACTTAAGTTCATAGATCGTACCATTGAGTTTATTAGATATTACATAGAAACTAGTGATAGGTTAGGTTCTAACATAGGTTTATTTTTTTTAACGTAAACATGATTTTGGAAGTTTTAACTATAAGGGACTGCGCAAACCAAGCGGGAATTTCCCCTCGCACTTTTTGACGTCAATGCCAAATGAACCAACCGTCTGTCCGTCGGCGTCGCCTCGCGCTCGACGTCATTCATACGATTTTGTTCTTTAGGCCATAGGGATATGGTTCAATTTTGACTCGCACAATCTTTACAAAATAATGTTATGTACAAACTTGATTTTAAAAGATGTGTTGCGGAAGTTTGTTGCGCCGCTTCTTCTTCCCAGCTCTATATAACACCTTGGAGGCGGTGGTAGATAAAAAATTGACGTTGTATAAATGTACCTAGTGTACTTACATGCAATAAAATACTTTTGAATTTTGAATTTTGACAATCAAAAAGTGCGTGGGCAATTTTCCGCTTGGTCTGCCGAGACCCTAAGGGTGGGGGGTGTAGGGGGGAGACTTTGTCCAAAGTGTTTGTTCTTTGAACCTAAAGGTTAGGTTCACAGGGTACGTATTAAACTTGTGAAATATGTCAAAGACAAAAAAATCGGTTCATTTTAAGCTTGAATGAAAAAAATTAGCTACTCCGAGAACCCACCAAAGAGATCATATCTCTATGATTTTAAGTGTTAATTGATGTGATAAGTATTGTTAAGGATATAGAATAAAAAAATAAATAGTCTTATGTATGATTTGTGGTTTTATTTATATTGGCATCAAATACAGTCCGTAAGACCTTCGATAGGTAATCCTTCGCAGGTGTGGCCCTACACTGCTAGTGTATTAAAACCCTCGTTAGGGTCAGGGCAGACCGAGCGGAAATTGCTCGCGCACTTCTCCGCGCCCGCCACCCCCGCCTACGCGAGGATGCCGCCAGACGCCGCGGCAGCCGTCCGGAGCCGGCGGAATGCTCGCGGAAATCGCGCCCGCCGCCCGCGCCTTCGCGAGGATTTATTTTGTGTTATTTATATTATATCATGTGTCATGTCTGAAGAATCGATTTGTCAATTCTATATTTGTTAAAACATATGTTGTGAACCTTGTGTTTTGAACTTATGTTGAACTGAAATTTGAAATTGATTACCTACGTAATTAAAAACTGCCCTGAGTGTTAAAACGGGTTTTCGACCCACAAAACAAGATCAAATACTAGACTTATGTGAAGTCTAGATAGAGTTCGTTTTTCAAAAACCAAAATCTGACAGCCGCATTCTAATGGCAGCGTTTCAAATTTTTCGACATCCATTTTATAATAATCATAAAAAAGGGCTCCACTTGTTTTCAATTTTACACACAACGTATGATATTCACCGTACATCCACTTTTCTTGCCATATTTTTTTTGACCAAATGCTTCGAAATTTAATATATAAAAATACCCTTCGGGTTGTTTTTAATGTGAATACATGTCCTCTTCTGCCAAAAGAGCTATAACAATCATATCCCAGTCAATCATTTTCGATGAAGCTCTGCGGACGACTGGCAACAAAACAACGCCGCTCGCGCGCCTCGATTTCCGCGCGCATCCGTCGGTAGCCGCGCGCATCCTCGCGCGGGCTCGAGCAATCTCTCGATGCCGCGCGCGGCGCTCGCGCGCCGCGATTTCCGCGCGCATCCGTCGGTAGCCGCGCGCATCCTCGAGCAATCTCTCGACGCCGCGCGCGTCGCGACTGAGGAGGCTCGAGCATGCGCGGGCAAATTTCCGCTCGGTCTGCCCTGACCCTTACGCTCAGGATACTGACTGAACCACTCGCGAATAAAATCAATACAGTCGGTAAGGCGACAGAAAATTCAGTTGGGCTGGTGAGCGTCAAGTTGGCGAACTTATCATCAAATTAATTTGGTTTTCATAATGCCAGTAGGTAAGTAGTGCTGGGCAGCATTTGGAAAATTATGTCAAGTGTTCGCGTCGCCTATTCTTGGGGTTAATGGCGGCTGTGTGAAGTTGGCTGCTGTCTGCGCAATGGCTAAAATAAGGCGTCAAAGGGGGAGCTCGAGGGTTCACTAGATGGTCATTCAATTTCTAGAAATAGTCCATTGAGTCGATCAACTCAAACTTTCAAGTTTTGGACATCTCTATGTAAACTAATCAGTTTCAATAATAATAATGAACTAGAAGTCGAGAGAAGGATCAAAAGCACATGGAACAAGTACTGGAGCTTAAAAGAAGTGTTCAAGAGCAACTTACCAACAAAGCTGAAAAAGAAGGCAATGGACTCATGCTTGCTTCCTTGCTTAACATATGCTTGTCAGACTTGGAAATTCACAAGCAAAGTAAAACAAAAAATTACCACATGCCAAAGAGGAATGGAACGCAGCATGCTTAATATAAAGAAAATCCAAAAAATACGACATACAAAAATACGATCAGCATCCAAAGCGACAGACGCCCTAAACTACGCCCAAAAACTAAAATGGAAGTGGGCAGGACATGTTGCACGTATGAAAGAAAGATGGGCAGCAAGAATAACTAAGTGGAAAGGACCACAGGGGAAACGTCGAAAGGGAAGACCACTTACACGGTGGGAGGATGAAATAAAGCAAACAGCGGGGCGCCGCTGGCTGGACGAAGCCAAGAATCGTGAGGAATGGGCAAATCTGGAGGAGGCCTTCACCCAGAAAGGGGTTCCTGCCAAATAATAGGAATAACATTTACTTTTTAAACTTGTATAAACAGGAAATAAAAGGCTTTTTTTATTTTTTATTTTTATTTTTTATTTATTTTATTTATGTATCACGAGTCTTCCAGTGCGCCTGACAGTGGTCTGCGATCATGAATAGGTACTATGATCGCAGCTTACGGCGCACAATACAACTGATCACAAAACAATCATCATCATCATATCAGCCTGAAGACGACCACTGGTCTGGTCAAAGGCCTCCCCCAAGGATCTCCACGACGACCGGTCCTGCGCTAACCTCATCCAGCTGGGTCCCGCGACCTTCACTAGATGTTCGGTCCACCTTGTGGGAGGCCTACCTATGCTGCGTCTTCTGATACGTGGTCGTTTTCACAAAACAGTGCTTGAGTATATATAAGCACTGTGCCAAAAAGCAGTATAGTACGTGAAGGTTTCCCTCATGGTATCTTTTCTGGTATAAAACCCTCCTTTTTATGATTACTGCTGTTTTTTTTATAATAAAGTGTTTCTTTCCTTTGCTGTTCAGCTGTTTTTTTATTTGTAGCTTTCTTAACAAAGTCAAACTTCATGTGTTTCATTAATCTGTACAGCGATGACCTCTTTAGCTTAGGCAACGACTCGTCTTCATTAACGGCTGTTAAGACTTTATTTAACGTTGGGAGTTCCCCGTTCAAAAACAATTTGTGAACTTTTCTTAGGATCTCCGATTTGTTGGTTTCGTCTATTTTTTCACAGATATTTGGTCGGTTCTTCGTTTGGAGCGGCGAAGTTGCTAGGCCGTTGGTTTTGTAGTTTTTTAAAATTCTGTATACTGATGCAGTCCCGATTCCCAGTGTGTATGCCGTTTTCTTTGCCAAGTCAGTTTTCATGAATCGTTTGCGTTCCGGTGGCCATGTCTGTTTTAAATGTTCATACATGTTCATGATCATGCATTTTTCTGTTGCGCTGAAACTTGTTGCCTGTAAAAATAATTCAAATTCTAGATTTTGTGTTGAGAGTTGCGAAAGTTTTCTCTGGATCAAAAGGGTTAAGAGGACAGTTTCACGGAGAGCCAGGCGTGGTGGTGCCTATGTCCAGCTGAGGACGTTTATAGGCTATGATGATGATTCTTTAGAAAAAAAAGCAGTGGGCAACAAAACAAACCTTTGGTCGTTTTATAGGTATTGTACGAATTAGTTTTGAATTGTTTGGTTGTGGTTCCATAATAATATTAGAAAAAGACTGTATAATCCCATAAAATATAAGTGTGGATGATTACGCTAAAAAAATACACAAAGTTCTTGAAAAGTTTAGGAATGAAACTGTTTTGAGGTTATGTTTCATTTTTAATGAGTTTTTTAATAGGTTTTACGGCTCTGGAAACAAGATTATTTTAAGCTCATTACAGTTTTAAATATTCATAAAAAAACCGGGGCGGTTGGTTCTGGGCCTCCACGAACATAGGGCACGAATGGATTTATTTGGCGGCGATTTTCATTTTCACAGTTTATAAAATTCCTACCTTCTCAGCCTACCTAAAATGCTTATTGACTGATGACTGAACTCGATTTGAACTGAGCGCCGTAATCGTGCCGTAAAAACGCACTGACTGAAGTCAAAAACTCTGACGTGTAATATTCAATTTCGCAACACAATTTTTTGAAATGCTTGCAAATTAGTTAGCTTGCTGACTTCTACATTATCAACACGTCGACTCGATAAGGCTTTATCGCTTCTATGTCCACGTAGCTTTGCATTGGCAGGTAGCATTGTTTTCTTTTAATTTTCCATGCTTTTCTATAGTCTGATACTGATACGTGTTTCGAACTTTAGGATTATTGGAAAGAATTTTAACTTTCCCCGCTGATATATGTATGGAAACTTCTGTAAAGTTATTGTTCTTACAGACTCCGACGCATTGAATTTATTTGTTAACGTTAAGTTTTTGTTTTCAGATAAATAAAATGTTTAGATTTTTGTTTTTCGCTGCGTCGCTGCAGTTCGTCCTGTCGCAGCAGTACCAGCAGAAAGTTGCTCCAGGCGTGCCTCCTCAGAACTATCAGGTGAATGTTCATTTAACTATAACCTATATCATGAGCGTACCCGTTATCAAGTGGGCAGGTTTGGAGTGGAGAAAAGGGGGAAAAATATGTGACAGTTAGCAGTCGGAGCACCCCGAAGGTTAGGTTTGTTAGGTTACTGGTGGCCCTTGGAGCGAGCGACAGTACCTGGAAAGAGGTAACAAGGAAGAGTGATCTGTGTCAAGTAATTTTTTCATTTACACCCCCTTTTGTCCACACTGTAGCCACCAAACTGCCCGCTTGATAACGAGGTATAATTATGATATAGTGGATTAATAAAATACAATGTAACCATACACATGAGTACTGCAGTTATCTGCCGTAGCTCTGCCTAGTATCAGCTGGCAGCCTTCAAGGTTGTTGATGTTCAGGTGAAGGCTCATCGAGGGCGACACTGTTGAACACCAAGTTTCAGAGCTGTAGTCACAAACACAGTATAGCCAAGAGCTCATAGTCTATACCACAGGATATTCTGTGAAGGAAAACATCGTGAGGGAACTAGCATGCGCCACAGATTAGAGTACATCTATTCTAAGGAAGTCCACCAAAATATGGATTGGAGTACCATTGGTGGACAGTGGACAGAGTTTTGTCACAACAGATCCTGTAGGGTCAAAGTGTCTCCAGGCATTTCTGGCCCCCTTATTTTATGAATTTACAGTTGGTGAAACAAATAAAATAAAATTACCATAATGGATTTATTGTTAAAATAGCATCTGTAAACAACAATTCTGATTTATCAGTCCACAGATAAGGTATGATTATTAATGTGATATCTGAATTTATGAAGTCTTATAATACTTTAAAGGTTCTGAGTCCACCCAGTTCATTAAGTTATTGGTAAAAACCCAAAAACATTGAATCCTAAGATTACTTAAAACCTAAGATCAAGCATTCCCCGGGCCACTGATAGTCCAAGGAAAATTCGATAACTACCCAGGTAGTTGGACAGATTCATCTAAAACTTTTTTTTCTCGCCTCATAATAATAAATATTAATAAGCCTTTTTATTTCCACTTATTGGCATTACAAAATTGCTAGTAACTATAGTTAACTATATTTATATGGTAGTTTAGTTGGTAGATGATGGTAGACATTTTGAGATCAAATATTGAGAAATGGACTAGAGATTTAACGGAATGGTATCCAAGGCAAGGAAAAAGGAACAGAGGAAGGCAAATAATGAGGTGGGAAGATGAAATAAAGAGAACCGCTGGCCCATTATGGAGTAGAGAAGCAAAAGAGAGAGAGAGAAGTGGAAATCCAGGGAAGAGGCCTTTGTCCAAGGACAAGCTGAACATATTAAATAATAATAGTAAAGTGTTATGTTAATGATTTATTCAGCAATAAAGGCTATCTTATCTTAGTTGGTAGATATTGGTTGATTATGTTGCTAATGTCTTTCCACCTTTCGACCCATCTTTGGGTGAAGGCTTTTTCCATCTCTTTCCACAATATTCTGTTGTTGCCCGTTTGAATTTGTCAGTATTTTTCTCCCCTCATATTAAACACAAACTGTGACCTTTTTTTTACATTCAGTACAATGTGTAATGACTTGCTAGGCATACTATTGGCGCATCAAAATTAGGTAACTATAGTCTGATCTAAGCTACTCTGGGTAGCATTGTCTTGGGGATTTTTTTGAAAATTCTTAAGTGGGCGAGGTTTTTCTTTTTCAATGATTTAATTGAACTGAAACTTGGAATATACATGCAAAATGTTTGGCAATGATTGGAAAATTATGTATGACTAGAAAAAAAACTAAATATTTTAGTTAAACTTACATTTACAGATTAACACTGTAGGATGTTTGCTTTACTGATTTTTTTATATTCTTATAGAATTACCAACCACCGCCGCCGCCGCCTCAGCACGTAAGTTATTTTTATATTGTAAAGCAAGTTTGGAGTCGCTAAGCGAGAATGGAGAGGGCTTTGTTTGGGGTTTCTTTGAAGGAAGTCGTCTGATAATTGTATCCCACGATCTGTAACGGCCACGAGCAACCTGCAACAGTGCTGCCGTCAGCCAGAAGCCCTACTCCATTGCTTCAAGGAGCTGGGATGGCTGGACTGATGGCCCGGGGGGATTTGCACAAAACTCCCGTTTCGTGGAGTAGGCGCAGGGATCGTCACCCCCGTCTAAGAAAAGGAAAAAAAATCACATGATGAACTATACTCAGGACCGGTCGTCGTGGAGATCCTTGGGGGAGGCCTTTGTCCAGCAGTGGACGTCTACAGGCTGATATGATGATGATGATGAACTATACTTACCGATATTTCCAAAAGAATTAACAAGCTTAAGTGGCTATGCAGTTGTAGAGTGGAGACCGCGAGCTGATACGCGCCGCCTGGTGAAAAAGGTGGCCTAAAGGGACTGGATGCAGAGGGACTGGACCAGGTGTGGGCTCACTGGGGAAGGCCTATGCAGTATTTCATGATAGGAGAACCGTCTGTCTTATCGTAGGAGTAATCACCAGACACTTCGGTGTGAATGTACTACATATAATGGGTCTATGGCCTTATGCAGACTTATAATAATATCATGAATGATGAACACGGTCCTGTGTGTATTTGTTGGCAGCCCTCGCAGCAACAGCAGTACCAGCAACAACAATACCAGCCCCCTCCCCCGCAGCAACAGTACCAGCAGGTGCCGGTCCAGCAACAACAGATGCCGGTCCAGCAACAGCAGGTGCCGGTTCAGCAACAACAGATGCCGGTCCAGCAACAGGTGCCGATGCAGCATGGCCACCTCGGCGGTGGTGAGTACCATTTAGAAGTTACGTTATAAAATACAAATTAGAAAAGATATTACTAAATAGGTTTGTCCAAATATACTGATTGGGCATTAGTGTGCAATCATTATTTTTTTTATGTGCAAATCAGATTTTTTTTGATTTTTTTGTATTTTTTTGATTAGGTTAGATGCTATAAATATTAAATACAACCAGAACAAAAACGTACTCGCTTATCTTAGGTTTTTTTTCTTTTTTTTTCTTGCTATTTAAGCAAATATAGGAGATGGAATAGGTAAGTAAATTTTGTTTCTTGTTATCAGTGATCTTAAAGTTATCTTTATTCTTTAGGAGTGAGTGCTCAAAATAATTTTTAAATGTACTTTTTATTTTTATATACATAGGTGGACGGATAATTAGAAACAGGGTAAGATTTTCATACAATCGAGGTCACTTTGAAGCCATGGTTCTCAGTGAAGGATTGATCGGGGCATGTCTGATGACAGTCATCGAGAGATCAGATGGAGGACTTTAAGATCGCTGTAGATATTCAACTGATCAGATAAGCCGTTTGGAAGCAGCATCGTCATGAAGAAAAAAACTCACAAAATGGCATCAAAATGTATGAAAATCTTAAAGTTAAGGAATCATGACGATGCTGCTTCCAAACGGCTTATCTAATCAGTTGAATATCTATAGCGATCTTAAAGTCCTCCATCTGATCTCTCGATGACTGTCATCAGACATGCCCCGATCAATCCTTCACTGAGAACCATGGCTTCAAATTGACCTCGATTGTATGAAAATCTTACCCTGTTTCTAATTATCCGTCCACCTATGTATCTGCGATCGGTCCTTAGACCAATGTGGAGTCCACTGGCTTCACTTATATGTACTTGAAGCATTTTTTTACTTTATCAGTTACAAAGCTAAGTAAGAGTTAGAAAAGTAGACATTTTTTCACAAAAAAAATGTTTTTGTTCCTCCAGATCCCCAGCTGTTGAACCCGGCGAATATTGCACAAGAAAGAGAGTGAGTGTCTTCAATTCAATTCAAATTTATTTATTTCTCACACAAAGATATAACAATATTAGCATGCAGTTTGATAAATATCGGAAATGAAATTAACCGGAGACCAGTCTTTGTGTGAGCCTGTATTAGGACAAGTCCTATTCTACAGGTCACCAGGCCCCCACTGGAGAATGAGTAGACTGAGTGCGAGCGTGTGTGTGTTTGAGGGTGTTTGTGTGTGTGGGTGAGTATCTGATCTGTCCTCTCTCCCTCATCCCTCTACATAATATGTATATTAATGTTGACCTCTATTGTTATATGTATATTATTGTTTGCAAATTTTTATCGCATGGCGCTTTGGAATTGTCTGTTAAGCTGTGTAAGATTTAATAAATATTCTACTTCCTACTAATATTATAAAGGCGAAAGTTTGTAAGGATGTTTGGATGTGAGGATGGATGTTTGTCACTCTTTCACGCTAAAACTACAGAACAGATTTTGATGAAACTTGGTACAGTGATAGCTTATATCCTGGAATAACATATAGGCTACTTTTTAACTCGGACAAAGTCGCGGGGCGTCCGCTAATACCCCCTAAGTAACAAAACGCCTACACAGGGGGCGCTGTTTCACAATGTACACGGGAAAAACTTTTCAACGCGGGCGAAGTCGCGGGAAAAAGCTAGTAAATAATAATATCTATCTCAACATATTGTTAAAATGTTTTGAGTGATTGTTAGTAAAAGTTGTTGAGAGGATAGGCCTGTGGCCCAACAGTGGGAACATATAGGCTGTTGATTTTTTTTACAGTAAATGTGAATTCAAAACAAACTATAGTCCCCACGGAATTTCTTGACGGCTGAATGAATATAGTCACAAATTGTTTTCACATCGCTGACAGTGTTTATAGTCTATGTGTGCGTAAGCGAGATAGTGTGATACATAGTCCAAAAACTTGAAAGTTTGATTCGGTTGATCGAATCAATGAACCATTTCTTGAAATTGAATGAGCGTCTCTAGTGTACCCCCGCACAGCTCCCCCTTTGACACCTATGTTTTAGTCATTGCGCAAAAATCAGCCAACTCACACAGCCGCCATTAATTAAATTATTGATTGAATGATTGACTGTATTATGAGATATTTTATTATTTCACAGACACATACCTACATAGTCATTGCGCAGAAATCAGCCAACTTCACACAGCCGCCATTAATTAATTAAAATGTTGATTGATAGATTGAATGATTGAGTGTATTATGAGAATTTATTTTATTATTACACAGACACATACAAGAGCACATGGATGTTCCGATTGACACGTCCAAGATGTCCGACCAGGAACTGCAGTTTCACTACTTCAAGATGCATGACAACGATAATAATAACAAGCTGGACGGCTGCGAGCTCATCAAGTCGCTGATACACTGGCACGGTGAGTTACCTTTGCCTTTTTTAATAGAAAAAAAAAACAACTTTAACCCTTTTGCTCGCGAGAGCGCAATAGTATTTTACACACTGACATTGTCATTAAAAACGGTCGTTTTTACGAGGTCAAGGACAATGTCAGGATATATGACATATTACCCTAGCTAGCTGTCATCCTGCTAAGTGTAGTAGGCTGAGAGTCAAATATTTAAGAGCCCTCGCACATAATAGTTAAGGCAGACTATCAAAATAAAGAAAATCACATTTTTTTAGTGCAATAGTCTGTCTTAAGACTTTTCATTATGGTGCATGCTCATAGGTAAGAAAATAAAGATGGATAGACTGTGTGGATAGTGGATTCCTTTGCCCATTCTTTGTGGAGAAAATGACGAACGAAAATGATTTTCTTTAGAAAAGTAGGTAGGTATTATTGGTATACCGTTTTTTTCAAGTTTAAATAACATCTTTATACAGACCACTTGACTGCATAAGATATTTTGAGCTAATTAAGAACTTAACTACATGGTGTATTAAAAATGCCTTTGACAGACTCAAAAGTAGTCTTTAATAGGTCCTTTTCTACTGTGTATAAAAATAAAAATATTGCAAAAATTGCGATTGTTTAAAAATATATTTAAATTTTTTATTTTTATTTTACATTCTCATTATGTCTCATGGTTTAGGTAAATATACTTTTTAGTATTTTTGAGGGGATGGAGAAACGTTTTATTTTATGTTTTTGTTTGTGTGTTTTTTTGCACTTGGTGAAAGTTTACGTTGATTTTGCTTTATAAAATTGTCATGGCCATGGCAGATATGTTTTTATTTATTTTTAAGGTCGATAATAGCGTGGGTTCTGATGATGCACGCCTTAACTAAAAGTCTTATGTCACTCTCTTTCTAACCCAAACTAACCTTAAAAATAAGAAAGAGTTGACTTGAATTTTAGAACTGTCAAAATAGTTTAATCCTGTCAGAAAGCTTAGAAAAAGATTGAACCATAGAACCGTAATCAGCGTATAGCATGAAATAGCAAGTCTTTTACCCCAATAATTTGAGAAGACGCTTCTTACATGGCGGGGTCAAACTGAACAAACACTATCTATTTTAGTCGGGCTGTTGTTTCGGTAAGTGTGTCCCTCTCTGATTATTTTTTTTATTTTAGCAGCTTTTCTATGGGATCCTTGTTCTTAGTCAGAAAGGGAAATTTAATCGCCATGTTTTAAATTACAATAGAAACTCAGTACATTTTGTGTCTGACAGGACTAAACTAATCTGACAGTTCTAAAATTCATGCATCTCTTTCTTTTTTTTTACTAATGGCCTTTTGTATTGTGTTTAAGGCACAATAATTCCGCGTCTCTTTCTTATGGTTAAAAAAAGACAGACAGAGAGACGGGCCACGAAGTGATCCTATATCTATATCCCTTTTTTCCTTTTAAGATACGGAACCCTTAAAAGAGTACGAAAGACTAAATTTAGTTAAGGCGCGCACTATCCGAGTCGACGCGAATCGCCGCTGTATGGGATAGCGGGCCATTGTCACTTATACGTGTGTTTGTCTTCTATATGTGCTGTTTCCATGGATGGGTATCGCTATAAAGCAGAGCAAGGCCACAAACAGCAACCCCAGCAGGGAACCCCACCGGTGGGCGAGAAGATCTTCACCGACGATGAACTGGTTAACCTAATAGACCCCATTTTAAACATGGACGACCATAACAGAGACGGTTACATAGACTATCCGGAGTTTGTTAGGGCCCAGCAGAAGAGTCAGAAACAGGAAGGCAGTAAATAGTAGGGAAACTAGAATAGTGCATGTATGTATATTGTACTCTAAACAAAATACAGGCCAGGTTGTTTGCAGTGTGGATATATGACAGGTTTTCTTAAGAAATGAATAAAAATAGAATTTAATATTGTTTTGTTCAAATTTTTAGCACATTTTATCAACGTGAGCGATTCGGACGGTAAAGTCCCTTTCGCAAAATGTCCCGCATGCTCACAACGTCCCGTTCTCAAAATGTCCCGTAAATAAATTGCGGTGTCTTGGATTATTTGAGAGCAACTTCTCTGCTCAGAACGCTGACTGTACCCGCTTGTATGTACCTCGCGAAAACTCTTTCGACTCTAAATGCGATGAAATACTAAAAAAAATTATTATTAAAAATAATATTATTATATTTATTTATAAAAACTAATATTATTTATTATAAATTGCGAAAGTTAGTTGGACTGTCTTTTCTTCCGTCTGTCTGTATGTTAAGTCTTCATGAACAACATTCGCGAACGGGACACTTTGAGAACGGAACATTTCGCGAACAGGTTGTTTTCAGGAGTGAGACGTTTTGCGAAGGGGACATTTCCGTCCGGATCGAACATTAATGAAGTAGACAAGTTAATTTAAAAAATACATTTGACAGATTAGGACTTGTTTTAAAAAATTGAATATCTAACTTGAACCGGTCATATTATGTTTAAAAAATTGACTAGTCGCTGCTTGGACTTTGGTTTGCACTAACTCCTCAAAATCTCCAAGGGGAATACTTAGGGTTGAATTCTCCTTGAAGGTTGTACAAACCAATATTCAAGCCGCGTGTATTGATACTCTAGAATTAAACTAACGCATTCCGAAGGCATTCAAAATGTTGAGATTTTGTATGATGAAAAGACTACCTACTACTTAAGTATTTTTTAAAAATGTTTTCTTTTTTAGAAAATCCCTGAATCTTTCTTACTTTCCGTCCCTTTTTTTGAATATCGGACAATTAAACAACTTTGAAAAGACTTTGGAAAGTAAAATTGACTTTCCATACAACTTTCCATGTGATCAAACTAATTTGGTCACAAGAAATATTTTTTTAGAAAAGGACTTGTTTAGCGTTCGATACTGAATCTCCTATAAGTATAAGACCTATTTTACTATCAGTTGCGAAATGTCCCTTTGGCAAAAGTCCCGCGTCCCCAAAACGTCCTGTTCTCAAAATGTCCCGTTCTTAAAACGGCCTGTTATTTGCCAGCTCTCCTCTTGTATTTCTATGCTCTCCCGCTCTCCTACCTTTCCTATCCTCCCCTTCTCAATACGCATGACCCCCTCCCCCCTCATCCTCCGGACCGAACGGAACATTTCGCGATTGATCCCTACTTTAGTCATTTGATTTTTTTTATGGATGTGATTCATCTGGGTTGTCTCAAGTTGGGCTTCCATTCGAAAATTTATTTATTTTTTACTTACCTCTTGAATATTGAGAATAACTTTTTACGAAAGAGGTACTAGTTCATGAACATTTTAAACCTATTACCTGCCCTAATGTCATACAAATAAGTTACAAAATAAATTGTGGAAAAATTGGTGGATGTGCCCCTTTCGCAAAAAGTGATTTAATTGTAACGTGTTTAGGTTATTGTGGTGCTTGCGACATTTTTTTAAAATTAAGTGCATTTGTTGTCACAACTTCGGAATAAGTCTGAACTTTTCTTCAATACCGGTATTTTTAATAGAGTACACAATCTGCGGGCTCTATCGTGTAATACACATTGACATTGAAACTTCGCTGTGACGGTATTATCCGTTTATTGGTGTCGATTTAGATGGTGTATGCCATATCTAAATCTAGTCTCTTGTGCCCTTTTTTTCTTAAAAATATAAAAAACTAATTTGACTATTCTAAAATGTATTTCTTTATTATTTTTAAAGATATTAAAAAGGAGCACAAAAGACTAAAATTTAGTTGATACTTGTATCATCCGTGTTAAGCTTTTGAAATACCGGTATTTTTAGATACACCTTTTATTTCGTTTTCTATCAAAATATAGTACCAACACCACTCTAAATAGCATATAACTTCTCAGGATATTAGATCTACATAAATCATTTTATTCAGCTAGGTATATTAAATGTTATTGAATTTCCATATAGACCTTGGTTACCTTCATGTGTTTTTTCGTTATTATAATATCTAGAATTTAATAAGACAAAATTCATTCTAAACTGATTCTCTAAGTTATGTTTTTCATACTTATGGTCACAAATTCTTTTCCAACGAATTTCTATTTATTTAATAATACTAATTAAACAGTTTTTTATTGTCTAAATAATTAAAATGTGCCACTATTTTTCTGTATATTTTGATTGTTATATTTTAAGGCCGTGTTCACATCTCGCTTTTAAACCGCGCGTTTATTCGTCGTTTTTACTTTTTATTAAACAGATCAGAATCTGTATTTAACAAAGACTGATTGATTGTAGATTCTAAGAATTTGGACAAATTTCTTTTAAAAAATTGTAGGTACCTCTTTCATTTTAATGTGTGAGTGATTTCTCTCTCTTTCTCTCTGTCAAACAATTCAAGAAAGGAGACGGCGATAATTTTGGAGTTGTTTGAGGACGTAAGTAAAGTTATTAGAATCAAACTAATTAAATTAAAATTGTATTTATTTTAGGCCGGTACAACCCATAGAAAAGACAGAACAAAAATTAACTAAAATAAAAATGACAAATTGAAAATATATTAAAACAACTTACTTAAACAACAACTACCTAATAATAAATATTTTGATTATATACGAGTGACTTAGTAGGCGCGCGGTTTGACCGCTAGATGTGAATACGGCTTAAGGCTCGAATTTTTATACGGTTTGTGTAAATCTAACGTGTACAGGTAAGAATGTGGACTTGTGAAGTGAATAAAGTGAAATTTCTACTTAACACTCGAGTTTTTATTGGATTTTTGAAGATTTTGTTGTTGTAAATAACGTTTTTTTATATTACTTATTAGTTGTAAAGTTATTATTTAAGTGCCTGACTAAGACTAAATATTGGCGGCGCGAAAGTTCTCACTACCGCCCCTAGCGGCCGAAAATGGAAACTTATTCACTAATAATTTGATTGTAAATTTCGCCGCTAGGGGCGCGGATCCGCCAAAACAGAAATTTGCATAGGGGTCACTGTGACCATATTATAATTAAATTAGAAGTTCGACGGTGTTGAAAAACTATCGATGGTTTCCCTATAGTCGATAGTTCAAATCAGTCACAATATCGATATAGTATTGATTAGACTCAATAGTATCGATAGCACAAAAGCAACAGCCAGGTCTGTAACTGCGCCTCGATAGAACTAGTAGATAGTCAGACATACCTGGGTCTTACAATTGACAGCCGCCTCAACTGGAAAGATCACGTAGGCCGCGTTTGTGACAAGCTCAGAGCACTTCTTGCTAAATTTACGCTTATCAAAAATAAAATACCCTACCACATCAGATTAGCACTGTATAAATCACTGGGTGAATCAATAATATCGTACGGTCTGAGCAGTTACGGATTAACTTTTAAAACCCACATCGATCGCATTTATCAGTTACAAATTAGAATTCTAAAAGCAATAATACCGCACAACATTAAAAAACAATTTAAAGATAATTACCACAAATTATTCGAATATTGTAAAATAATACCTATACATAATAAAATAAAATACACACTACTACAAGAACAATTCTTCAACAAAAATCTACAAACATTAACAAGACATGAGAAAAAATTTACGCGCAGTGCCCTAAATCCGCGATTGGTAGTCCCGAGATATACTAACCTATATGGTAAACGTATGCTGGAATATCAACTTCCATGTTTAATTAATGAACTTCCTGTTGAACTTAAAAACGAAATCAACAAAAGTAATATTAACTACAAACTAAAACGATACTTCTTACAAAAATAAAATAAAATAATTATATATTAAGCGAATACGTAAACAAATACAATAAACTATTATGTTAACAACATAAACTCATATTATTATCTATTCATATATATACTATAGTTCATATATAATATATATAAACAGTTTAATATACATAATAATACATAAATATACCCATAAATATAAACAAAACAGAGAATATACACACATTATAACTCATTCAGCTTGATATACAAGTATCGAAATATAGTCAGCCTGTATATGGAATGCAAGTGTCCACACCTACAAAGGCGAATTCATAACATCAAGAACCACGCACACAGCCACACCAGAGCACACACCCACATTCAAACACGCCTTGCAGTACTAGCTTACGAACTACCTACTATTTTTATTTTAGTGACGATTATTTATTGTTAATTTGTGATTATTATTACTATTATTACTTTTAACTAGCACTAAACGCTGTAGTTAGTGGACTAGTGTTAGGTATTGGGGTGTTAAATTTGTATGTAACTTAAGGCTTTGGTGAAATCTGTAGGTATGGATTCTGTATTAAGTTTATTCATAACTATACATATATATATATATATTTATAAATATAAGATAATAAATTGGATTAGCACATAGGATAAATAATAATACTGCAATATATTTGTAATATTTAGTAGCAATTAAGTACGACGTCGCGGTGCACAGACAAATCGAGTCTGGTTTTTGTTGCACCGTAATATATTTACACTGTATTTTATTGTGATTAATAAATAAATACTATACTACTATAAAAAAAACAATACTCAATACTATTGATGGAATTCAATAGTATCGATAGTATTGACCGTCAATAGCAGCTAAACAATCGATACTATCAATAGTATTGACTGACTATTGAACGCACCTAGCTGTAATCGATTCAATAGTATTCTATTCCAAACAATACTATTGAACATCGGTTCGGTAATAGGCCATTTTAACTGATACCGATATGAAGATGTTATTTCAGACGAAAGCGGCGAGCACGAGCGCTCTGTAAACGAAGAACAATCCGCTTATTTAATAGATCTCTTCATGGAGAAGACGGATTTCAACAGTGACGGTTACGTGACATTCCCAGAGTTCCAGATAAGGCTTAGGAAACATCCCATGCAGAAAATACCGATGCCCGATGGCTCTACCGCCTATGTATAAACCCGTTTCCCAGAATTAATTAAGTACCTACTACTTTCCCGAAATGACCACTTTCCGAAATTAAATTGAATTCTTTTATTTCCAAAAACTAGTTGGGATAATGACCGTATGCTTTTTACCTGTTTGTTTTTGTGTCTGTCTAGTTTTTGTAAGTGTTCCTGTAATGTACAAATCATTGTTTTTGTAATGTACAAATCACTGTAAAGTTTATATTTGTGGCAGTCTGTATACTATAGGTACGGTCGAGGTCATTAATATAATTATACTTTTCGTACCTTGTCGCTGTAATGTAATTGACGTATTCGCTCCTAGCATTAAATTTAGCAAATACATTAGAGTGACAAGCAGGTATAGTTGGTCGGTAATTCCCCGTGGTCCCACCAGTGGGTAATAGGTGTGGGTCCACGGGGAAAACCCATATAAATAATACACGTTAATTTTAATACAATGGACATCAATTAGAATTTGCTAATATGTTTTACAAAAAGTTGGTCTTTTTGTTTTTGATTCAGCCGAAATCTTATTTGGAGACACTTGTCTTTATTAATTGACCTATCATAATCAATTTCAGTGATCAACCATTGAGTCAATAATATCGATGCATAAAATTTGCCTATCGACGGTATTGCTCATTTTGCGCTATCGATCGATAGTATCGATTTAATTGTCGTACGTCGGTAGTAACTATCGATATCTACGAGGTCCGCAACACTTTGTACTATTATTTATTCTGTGGCAACACTAAGCTACGTCGCGCGGTACAACCGCCTGTTGTGTTTTGTCCCTACGTTTATAAAACCGTCGGTGCATGCAAGTACGAAAACGCCCTACATGTGTCTAGGGTAAGTACTTTTGTGTTTGTTTTATTTTTGTCTATATCTACCTTCAATTAAGTATCTATATCGCCTGTCTTCACTGATGGTGGAAATGACTATCGCTATATATAAATAGTTTGATGCAATTTTTGTTGTTTATATTTCGACGCATATAAACTCTAGGTGTAAGTAAATAAACCGAACATTGACGAAACACGTTTGATAAAACTCCCGATTCAGTTTCTTTGGCTAAAGAGGGAGTTAAGGGTGGGTTGATTTCACCAGAGACGTTTGCGGTGCGGTGAAATATTTTTTTCCACCAATAGTATCACTTCATTTTCTTACGCAACGAAAACGAAGCGATACTATTGGTGAAAAAAAAAATTTCACCGCACACATCTCTGGTGAAATCACTGCTATTAATTTTAGTCAGGATGCTCCTGACTAAAGGTGTGTGTATTGAGATTAAAGTCGCTTTAATAATGCTAGTGAAGTGAACCACCACGTGTCTTAAAGACCATTTGACGCAGGTAATAATCATAGACAATATGTTTTTTTTTTCAGACCAAGTAGACAAAGACCACCCAGCGTACACAGACGAGCAACTGGAGAAAGTGTTGGAGCACGCTTTCAAACACACAGACATAGACAAGGACGGTTACATTGACTATTTAGAGTACAAAGTCAGCAATTTCAGAGCTGCGAAAGCTAAAGAGCGCAATGACGCCGAAAAGGGTGATGCGAAATAGTGCGAATCAAAATATGAGCGAATGAACTGATGAATGAATGACCTATTGTAATGAACAAAGAAAGGTTGAATGAAGATCCGAATTGTAGGTTAAAACTCGGTTACAAACGGAATACATTTTAAATCTTACATCGTAAATAGGTAGTTACAAGAAAAGATTGACCGAGTTTCGAATGAAAATGTTATCTTCGTTTGTAAATGGTTACGAAATTCGGTTAAAAACACGTCCGTAGTCCGATTTTCCTAAACTTTTTAGTTGCTAAATGGCAATACAAGACATTTGATGCATTGATCGTAGCTGTCATTGTCAATCGAGACTCAAAAACTCGCGGAAACTGTCTCTTTTTGTGTGTTTACGGCCCTGGAAACATAGTCCTTTTAGGCCAGTCGTAGTTTTTAATTATTACAAAAACCCACGGTTTCAACACGGCTTCCGATAGTGCCAGTCGGTTTTTTAGGTGATGGGTGTTTTATTAAAATTGTCTTTGCATGGTTTTTACAAATAAATAAACCTGTTTTTACTAACAGCTTGTTTTTTTAATGTTACAGTAACAGGTTCTGGTATCTAGAGGTAAGATAAAAATTTAATCTAGTCTTATTTTAAATACAAAAACCCCCCGACTTCAAAAAGTAGGTACATGCACGTCAATAGACTTCCCCCTTTCTCCCTATGGTAAATATTGGCATTTTGATGTTTACGCCAGAACTGATAAGTGTATCCCAGACACACGCGGCCTGCGGCCTGCGGTGGCGGTGGCGGCCTGTTGTCTTCCCTATGCAATGTATAACTAGTGGTTCTGTGAGAACAGTAGACCTCGCCAGCCCTTTTATAAACCAAAACTAAAAGAAACGAACAGAAGTCTATTTTGCAGTTAAAGATTAAGTATTAAAGTGAGAAAAATTTGCATAAAAAACAAAGCTTAATATTTCGCAAACGAATCCCTAAATCGAAAAATGTGTTCCACACACCCGCGATATTTTTGAAAGACCTATCCAACGATACCCCACACTATGGGATTCACAAGAAAAAGAAAGTTCACTCCCACTTTGCGAGTATGGTACATACGTACATACTCTAAAAAAAATGTTATCAAGATTTTATTCTACTCATTTTGTTGGCGTGATTAATTTATACCCATGCCAAATTTTCGTCAAAATCGGTTGAAAAATGCGACCTGTAGAGAATTACAGACAGAAAGACAGAAGGACAGACGGACAATAGCATTTTTGGCCAATCTCGAAACTTAGACGCTTCGCTCGATCGGTCAATTATGAGACTTCAGACACTCACGGCCTGCGTTTGCGTATTGAGGCTGCGGCCTGCGGTAGGCCGCCACCGCAGGTCGCGTGTGTCTGGGATACGCTTTATTCTGGGATTCAAGCTGTCACTGGTACCAAGTTGCATCAAAATCCGTTCAGCCATCGTGATTGAGTAACAAGCAAAGGAGTAGGTATCGCATATATATTTTTGTAGATGCCTACCTAATAATATTACCTAAATAGTTTTATTTATCTTAAAAAAACAATAAGTATGTACCCTAGCTATCTACTTACTAGGTCATTAATCACTATAAAGAATTTTGTGACCACTTTAAATCGACTCCATTACAGCGACCTTTTAAATATACTCCATGCAACTTAGCTGAAAAACTCCGCCTTTATGACGATCGTATTTATTACATTTTAGACTTTCGCGCTTTGTATTCATAATTATATAATTATTTACGGGTCTTACACACGAAATAGTTTTATTTACCTTGCCCGACGTTTCGTTTGGTTCAGTCGGCTCGTGACCACGGCCAGTGTAACCTGGTCGAAACGTCGGGCAAGGTAAATAAAACTATTTCGTGTGTAAGACCCGTAAATAATCGAACTTCGGAGCTTCCGATATGACAGGCCGGACATAAATACGATCATAATTATATAATTATTTACGGGTCTTACACACGAAATAGTTTTATTTACCTTGCCCGACGTTTCGTTTGGTTCAGTCAGCTCGTGACCACGGCCAGTGTAACCTGGTCGAAACGTCGGGCAAGGTAAATAAAACTATTTCGTGTGTAAGACCCGTAAATAATTATATAATTATGATCGTATTTATGTCCGGCCTGTCATATCGGAAGCTCCGAAGTTCGATCCGCTTCTTGACCATGTACCAATGGTTTTTTTCTCGAAACAGTACATTTACTGACTGCTCTCAAATGGTGAAGGAAAACATCGTGAGGAAACCTGCATACGCCGAAGAAATCTTAGGCGCATGTGAATCCAACCCGCACTGGGCTAGCGTGGTGGACTGTAGCCCGAACGCCCTCGTTGAGAGGGTAGGCCTGAGCCCCAGCAGTGGGGACATGTTAATAGGCTGTTGATGATGATGATTTAAATAAACACATTCCAGACGCAATTGGCAAAGAAATGGATACAGTGTACAGCGATGCCGAGCTCTCCACGATCGTCGAAGACGCGCTGAAAAAATCCGACCTAAACGGAGACGGTTACATCGACTACTCCGAGTTCAAGATTAATCAGGCGTGAAATGTAATATAGTCCCCGTAGAGTTTTTTGGCGGCGGTGTGAAGTTGGCTGATTTCTGCGCAATGACTAAATTTAGGTGTCAAAGGGGAGCCGTGTGTAGAGACTCTCATTCAATTTCAAGAAATATTTCATTGATTCGATCAACCGAATCAAACTTTCGAGATTTTGTACATCTCTATGTATCACACTATCTCGCTTACGCACGCATAGACTGTACAGAGATGTGCAAACAATCTGTGACTATATTCATTCAACCGCCAAAAAAATCTACGGGGACTAAATATGACGTGATTATAATTACCATACCGATACGAAATATTTCTATTGTCATTTATTGCAGGCGACTAAATGATCAGGTATCCATGTTTTGCCTCTCACTATACCTAATCATCATGTCAGTCCTTTAAAGCCTACTGCTGGACATAGGCCTTCTCCAGTGAACGCCACCACGCCTGGTCCTCTCCCCTCCGCATCCAGCCGCTATCGGTCACCTTCCAGGTCGTCGCTGCGCGTACCGGTCCGCGATCTCCACTCCAGGACTTGTCTGCGCCAATGGCCGTCGGTTCTGCGACAGATGTGACCTGCTCATTGCCACTTTAGCTTGGTAATCCTTTCGGCTATGTCGGTGACCTTAGTTCTCCGTCGGATCTCCTCATTGCGGACCTACTATTTCCATTCATTTTTCATTGGTCGAAGTCTATTGGTTTTGACAAATAAATTTTCTTTCTTTCTTTCTTTCTACTTATAATTTCACTCCACTATGACTTCCGTAATGCGATTGTTAGTTTAATGTTAAGTAAATAAATGATTACTTGTCGTTATACTACAAACCTAATTGTTTTTTTTGCCTTTACTTTAGGAAACGCAATTTTTACTTCCAGGTAAGCACTATTTTTAAATTTTAGTTTCTACGTTATATGGAAAAACAAGTGGTTGGAGAAAAAGTTACACTAAATATTTTAATAGCAAATTTTCCTGCAAGGAAACATTAATTTATTATCAAAAATATGTAGAACTACTGCCTGAGTCGGGAATCGAACCGGACAAATGTGGAAAAGGTGTGTATCACCTGTAGGTACCTATTATGATATTTACCTATCGAAAGGGTCAATCATAAATCTATTCCTGTTAAGTAACATAGTTACGTGATATTAAAGGCTATTAAATGTAGACAAATCAATTATAATATTTCCTTACATTATCGAAAAAATCAAGTAAGATAGTCCCCGCAAAACTTTTTGGCGGCCGAGTGAATGTAGTCGCAGATTGTTTGCGCAACGTTGACAGTGTACAGACTGTGTGCGTAATTATTGACAATGTGATGCGTAGTGATGTCCAAAAACTTGAAAATGTTGATTCGGTTGATCGAATCAACGAACTATTTCGTGTAATTGAATGAGCGTCTAGTGAACCCCGCAAGCTATTATTAGTCACTGCGCGGGAATCAGCCAACATCACATAACCCACAATATGTGATGTTGGACTAAGTTTTGGTTGATGGGGACTAAGTATTACATTTTAGACTTTCGCGCTTAGTCCCCATAATAATATAATTATTTACGGGTCTAACACACGAACGAAGCAAAGGACACAGGTAAATAAAACTTATTCGCGTGTAAGACCCGTAAATAATTATAATATAATTATTTCATGTAGATTCCAATAAGAACTCGCGTTATTCTTACATTCGACCCCAGCATCTGTGGCGAGGCACATAACACTTTGTGCCTCTCCACAGTTGACGGAAATCGAGCGAAAATTTTCACCCCCAAACACGCAAGGGATGTTTGCGCGGGGGGACCAACACCGGAAAAGTTATGGGGACTACGTATAAACGACTTAAAAGATCTAGTAACCAAGCCAAAAGCAAAATCTATTTAAAAAACACTCGAACCACTGTGGAATGAATGCCTTAGATCGTGAAGAAAAATAAATCCTCCCAGCAGCAAGATAAAAAGGTGTTTTCGTTTCCAGATGAGAACGGGAAAGAGGTGCAAACAGTGATCTACAAGGATGTAGACCTGGAGGAGATAGTGGAGGGGGCCTTGAAGCAAGCAGACAGTAACAACGATGGATACATCGAGTACTCGGAGTTCAAGGCCGCTACCAACGTGTAAACTGGCCTTAGGTCCACGAGGGCTCAAACCTTGGCCGTACGGTCGACGCCCATTCAATTTCAAGAAACAGTTCATTGATTCGATCAACCGAATCAAACTTTCAAGTTTTTGGACATCTCTATGATTAGATTAGATTTATTTATTTCTACAAATATTAATACATAGTTTTGTGACGTAAAAAGTCAAAGATAATGCGATCGTCAGTAAACAACATAAAAACATAGAAATGTCAAAACAAAATGTCACAAAGAAGGTATTAATAATGTCACTTTTACACAGTATATAAGACACTGTCTTCCTTACGCACACAAACTATAAACACTGTCAGCGATGTGCAATCAATCAATCTGTGACTATATTCATTCAGCCGCCAAGAAATTCCGTGGGGACCGCACTCTTGCAGGCTTTTAAAAATGGTCGGCCGCACGTCTATGGAAACAATTTGACATTGAGCTGGCCTAGTCTATTAGGGAGTTACAATACTACGAGAGACCAGTTTGTACTGGTTTCCTTTCCACTGAGGTGCGGTCGACCGTACCTATACGTGCAAAAGATGAACTTGTGGAGTGTTGTGCATTCCATTTTAATTTAATACCTATTTATTTTTGTGTGTATTTACATATTTTTGTATGTTATTTAATTTTCTTTGAATTTCTAGTCAACTGAATTTTTATACGATCAAATAAAAGTGGTTTATTTGAATGTTTCAGTTTACTTTTATTCCTATTAAATATTTCTTAGTTAACCTAACTAGTGTCTACAAAAATACATTAAAAAAACTACTTATTCGTTTTTTATAAATACAAATTGTAATTTAAAAATGTAGGTAAAAAAAGAATTTAAAAATCATATTTTAATAAAACACGGACAAATGATATACTTACGCTTTAAGCAGTAATAATAATAAATTAAATTAAGCTTAAATAATTTTTTCCAAAAAAAAAAGAATACGACAAGCGAAATAAAACACGATCTAATGAAGTTACAATTAAAAATCATAAAAAATAAAATAAAAAAACAATTAGATGCCTACATAACAAAAAAATTTCTTGTGGTTTCTTTTCTCGAAACTTAAGTTACATTTACTGCTCTCCGGTGAAGGGAAACATCGTGAGGAAACCTGCATACGCCGAAGACTGGTATTTACTATTCTAAGGCGTATGTGAAGTCCACCAACAAACAGATTGTGGCACCGTTTGGCGGACAGGGGCTTGGCACAACAGATCCCATAGGGTCGAAGTGTCGCCAGGTAGTCCTGGCCCCCTAAGAAGATAAGATACCGCCCCCTTCACCAGTCCAGCGTGTCCCGCTGAGCGTCCCGGAAGCTGACGCTGTGCTCGCTGTAGAACTGCGAGAACCAGCTGCGGAACGCACGGATGGTCCTGTCGGCGCGCACGTACGCGGGGGCGCTCACGTACCGCTTGCTGTTCCAAATTGCGATATCCCGTTCGATCTGAAACAGTATAGCAACTATTAGGTATAGTCCCCTGTGCAGTAACATCTTGAATCAAAAAATTTAGCCACTCCCATATGGATGAGTAATAAAAGCATCCCATGGGTGTCAAAATCGTGTCAAATATGACAATACTGTGACTCACACATTCTCATTTTCAAACTCCATATAAATTTGTATTACCAACCTCCTCCCGCTACTCCGCTTCCTTTGTGCGCACCCCCCCTGTAATTGGCACCATTGGTTCCCATACTAAATATGCAAGATGCAGTCTCCATAGGGAGCGCGCGCGTACAAAGAGATTTAAACCTTCTTGAGTAACATCATCATACCAGCCTGTAGACGTCCACTGCTGGACAAAGGCCTCCCCCAAGGATCTCCACTACGACCGGTCCTGCGCTAACCTCATCCAGCCGGGTGCCGCGACCTTCACCAGATCGTCGGTCCACCTTGTGGGAGGCCTACGCTGCGTCTTCCGATACGTGGTCGTTTGAGTAACATCATCTCTCTTCTATCTCTAACTAAATAAATAAAAATTACACACACACTCACGCTGATTGTACGCGACGTCTCGATTGCTGTGGAGGTCCACTGTCCCCTGGTATACAGGTCTTTACCTAGCCTAGAGGCCAGGGAGTCCAAACCGTTGTACTGTTTCTCTAGTACCTACAATCTTTTATCTGTTATTTTCAACAATATGTATTTTGTATCAATTGTACTTTCTTTCTTTATATAAATTACTAGCCGATGCCCCGCGACTTCATCCGCGTTTTAAAGTAAGTATACTATCTAAATGTTATTCAGGATTTCTTAACCCGTTCTAATCCAGTTTCTTAGTTTTAAAGTTTGTCAATAGATGGCGCTAGGTGGATTTTACACCCCGCTATCATTTGGTTCTTCGTAAGATATATAAGTTAAGCGTGCAAATTATCCACCAGTTTTTATCTATTTATTATTAGTATTGATATTTATTATAAAACAAAGTCGTGTGAGTAACCTTTGACTCACGAGAGATCCATTTTCGTGTTGGTTGCGAAAGGTTATAACAATTGTTTCAAGCTCACCATAAGCGACTCAGCAATGTTCAATATAAACCCGATGACGGCGTTGTAGTTCGGGGAGTACACTCGATGGACCACCCTCTGCTGGAGCGGCGCCAGCGGGGTGACCGTCTGCGAGATGAGCAAGGGCCCGAAGGGAGAGCTCACTCGCAGACGGACGTGCCCGGGGCCGACCTGACGATCAAAAATCAAGTCAACAGCCTATAAACATGTCCCCACTGCTGGGGCTCAGGCCCACCCTCCCAACGAGGGCGTTCGGGCTATAGTCCACCACGCTAGCCCAGTGCGGGTTGGTGGACTTCACACGCTTTCCTCACGATGTTTTCCTTCACCGTTTGAGAGCAGTCAGTAAATGTACTTAAGTTTCGAGAAAAAACCCATCGGTACATGGCCCAGCCGGGGATCGAACTTCGGACCTTTCGATGTGTTAGGCCGGATGTTTATTAACAAACAAACAACCTCTCACCCTAAACGCATATAGGATACCTTCTCCGTTCCGTCGTTGGGTAAAAAAATAAATTACACACTTGGGTGACGTGGATATCCAAATGAACGCAGTCTGCCTTGAAGATTTTGTAGTCGTGGGTCAGCTTTATGTTGGCGGTGTGGTCCTCAGCTCGTCTCCACTCCGCCGTCCACTGGTGACTCCCTAAGGTCGGTCAAAATATGATATTGATTTCGAATAAAGAAAAATAATTCTTTTTTGGAAACTGGTTTCGAAACTCTGGTTATTGCTTAAAAGTACGCTTCCGACCACCGTTGTTGGTTCCATTTTGACCTTTATGTCCTAACTGTAGACTACTCTACCGTAGGTATATACCCGTAGATCCAAAAACTTAAAATACATTTTGGCATTTCGCGTATATATTAAGTAGATGCTTTTAAGCATTTGGGATTTCGCGTACCGTTTTACTTAAATTCTGGCATTTTGCATATACTCTACTTTGCGTTAACGCAGAGCTAGTCTATGCAAATTACCTTAATGCGAAATACGTACGCAAAATGCCTGACATAAAACAGTACTTACGCAAAATGCCAGACATAAAACAGTATTAAGGCAAAATGCCAAATTCTCTTAATAATACCTACGCTTAATTAAGCGGTATTTTTAAGAGAATTTGGCATTTTGCGTAAGTACTGTTTTATGTCTGGCATTTTGCGTATTTGGCATTAAGGGTCGAAAGGGAGGAAATATTCACTCGATCTCCATGAAATACCCCACCATAGCCTGTGTCTTGGAGGATATAGGAGAGTTTTTAACAGAGAAAGTAGCTACCTATAGTGTGCCAGACTTACCAATAAGTTTGTTCAGCGCCGGGTATCTGTCCCGCAGAGCTGCGCAAAAAGACGGGGAGTGCACCGCGTTCAGATGGGCCACGTCCGCGCCGTTCTCGGGGATTTCCTGAAACCGAACAAGGGATTTAAGTAAGAAATAATAATATTAAAAAAAGAGAAAATAGTAGATTATACGACAAGTGAATAAAAAGGGAATTTAATTCGAGGGTCTAAGTTGGATCCCGAGAGCAGCGAAGAATTCTAGAGTTGAATCACGAGCGTAGCGAGGGTGCTAGATTAGAATCCTGAGCGGAGCGAGGGATACAAAAGGACCGAGATTAAATTTTTTTTTCACGAGTTGTGTACTCTACTTTATACCATTGACTGCGAGAAAATAAATAGTAGTATGGTATTTAAATTTATCACATTTTATGATATGATATTATAGGAAGGTTGTGAAAACCATCCTTATCTGACAGATAAAAAAAATAACAGCCACTTGATCTTGCTGTTAGTATCAGGCAGCTATAAAATAAGGAAGGTTCGAATTCTCGGGCGCCCACCAAAGAGATTTTAGCTCCATGGTGAAATTAGGACATAGCTCTCTAGCCAGCTATCTTTTTTATTTTTATTCTCTAGTGACTAAAAGAGAGTTTTATTCACTGTTTTCGAGGAACAAAATGCTCTTTTTAGAGCGATAATAGTATAAAAGTACATATTTGTTCACAAAACAATACAACACGAGAATTTAAAAATAAATAGAGGAAAATGCTGTAGATGTGAAGAGCTCGACATAGCGCTGGTTTTCTGTTAGGACCTTGGAAAATAATTTACTGTTTCCGGATTTTTTCCATTACTTGTGCTATAAATATAATATATATATAAGAGCGTCAGTGGCGTCGGGGATAAGACGCGGCCTATCATATCGAAAGGTCCGGAGTTCGATCCCCAGCTGGGCCATGTACCAATGGGTTTTTTCTCGAAACTTAAGTACATTTACTGACTGCTCTCAAACGGTGAAGGAAAACATCGCGAGGAAACCTGCATATGCCGAAGAAGAAATTCTTAGGCGCATGTGAAGTCCACCAACCCGCATTGGGCTAGCGTGGTGGACTATAGCCCGAACGCCCTCGAAAGAGGGTAGGCCTGAGCCCCAGCAGTGGGGACATTAATAGGCTGTTGATGTGCTAGAAGACGTTGCTTCTTGCCAAATTTTAAGATTCTAGACCAGGTCCACCGGAAGTACGCCATAGTTTTGATTACCAAAATACTCAAATATGCGGCAAAAACGGCCATATACTTTCACTGCGTTGACTTAGAAGTCTGGTTGTTTCACGGCTCCAAGGGACTGCCGACCTGAGTATTTGATATTAAATTCAACTTGATACCTCCACGCGTTCCTGAGAAAACGGGTCTTGACAGACGGACAACGAAGTGATCCTTGGTTCCTTTTTTTCCTTTTGAGGTACGGAACAATAAACGAACGGAATAAAAAATAAGTCACCTGCACATGGCAGCTGACTGTGAACTGGTTTGTTCCTCGCAGCCCCCACTCCTCCAGCTCTGGGGCGTCGGCCAGGTCCCACAGCGGCGCCCGACCCTCGGCGTCGTGCCACACCCACACGGCCCCGTCGGCCTCCGCCACCCTCCAGGTCTTGATCGAGACACCCTTTGGTACTGCGGAGTATAGGGAGAAATCTAAAATAAAGGCCTCAACATTGAGAACATATTAAAGGCTGTTGATTTGAAAGGTCTACTGGAAGAAAACTCTCGACCTTTGTTTGTTTGTTTGTTTGTTTGTTTGTTTGTTTGTTTGTTTGTGCATTTTGATAGCCCAATTCTTGAGGAACTTTATAAAGGCTATTTAACATTACGCCACGCTACGACCCGCAGGTGAGGTTCTCGAGTGGCGACCACGTATCGGAAGACGCAGCGTAGGCCTCCCACAAGGTGGACCGACGATCTGGTGAAGGTCGCGGGACCCGGCTGGATGAGGTTAGCGCGGGACCGGGCGTCGTGGAGATCCTTGGGGGAGGCCTTTGTCCAGCAGTGGACGTCTACAGATTGATATGACGCAGACGAGGCCGCGGGGAACAGCCTAGTGTGTAGTACATTTTAGACTTTCGCGCTTTGTATTCATAATTATATAATTATTTACGGGTCTTACACACGAAATAGTTTTATTTACCTTGCCCGACGTTTCGACCAGGTTACACTGGCCGTGGTCACGAGCTGACTGGAGAGGCGAGCTGTCATTGTTAATCGCTGTGAGTAGCCTCTCCAGTCAGCTCGTGACCACGGCCAGTGTAACCTGGTCGAAACGTCGGGCAAGGTAAATAAAACTATTTCGTGTGTAAGACCCGTAAATAATTATATAATTAAGCCTAGTGTGTACACTTATGAGGAGCATCGAACCTGCTTCGGCCCCCGGCACGCTGACCAGCGCCCCGTCCTCCCCGAACCGCCACTGGTGGAAGGGGCACTCGATGCAGTTTCCGCAAACAGCGCCCCCGACACCTAAATTTGCGCCCAGGTGCGGGCAGTACGCGTCCACGCAGCGGGCGGCGCCGTCCGCGCCGCGGTACACGCACAAGTTCTGACCTGAAATCAAATTAAATTAAAAGATCCAATGAAATTTGTTGAAAGTCAAATGTCCACCTTCCAAAGCCATATAATAAAAGTATAAGTTTCTCTAGAAAAATAAGATGGAGGTCTTGTCGTCTTGTCACCCTATATAGTTTGTGCGTCTTGTCTTGTCGTTTGGAATATACTGTGTGCTAATAAAAGTAATAATGGAAAGCTTGGTCTATAAGTAATTAAACTACACCATACAAAATATCAACAGTGGTAGCAGAGCGTGGTTACGATCCACGGACCTCTGTCTTCTCTTCTTTCTATATCTTCGAAACTCAATGGTACATACATCTTCATGACATGTAAGTAGAGCAAATAATGCTTCATCACTTTCATCATTTAAATCGTAGTCTTCCTGCCATTTTGGCTTCTGTATTGTTCTTTTCGCTCTCTGTTTTAAAATTCTAAAGTCAAATAATTCCTCTGTGGTCAAAGTCAAAAAGCCGGCAAGTGCGAGTAGGACTCGCCCACGGAGGTTTCCGTTCCGTCAGACACACTAATATGCTATCACTGTACCAAGTTTCATCAAACTGAAATATTTTTCCCGCGGGAAAAGTTTACCGCGGTAAAAAGTACCTACCCTTTATGTTATCTAAGGATATAAGCTATCACTGTACCAAGTTTCATCAAAATTAAATATTTTTCCCGCGGGAAAAGTTTACCGCGGTAAAAAGTTGCCCATATGTTATCCCAATATATAAACTGTAACTTACCAAGTTTCATCCAAATCCGTTCAGCCGTTATTGAGTTTCCCGCGGGAACAATTTACCGCGGTAAAAAGTAGCCTACCTATATGTTATTCCAGGATATAAGCTATAACTGTACCGAGTTTCATCAAAATCTGTTGAGCCGTTCTTGAGTAAAGTTATAAATGGTGGTAAGATTTGACATTTCTTCAAGTTTTTGGCTGTATCTTTTTTGGGTTTTGACTTTTTGACATTTTTAGTATTTGTTGTTATGAACGGTATGTGGGCGCGTATTGTGTGAAAAAAACTACTCCCATATGGATGAGTAACAAAAGCATTTAAGGGTGTGCCAAAATCGTGTCAAATGCATTATAATATTTATACTCACTCACACACATTCTTATTTTCAAACTCCATATACATTTGTATGAGCAACTTCCTCCCGCTAATCCGCTTCCTTTGTCCGCACCCCCCCGTTTTGACACCGAATTTTTCTTCGTTACCCATACTAAATATGCAAGATGCGACAGGGAGCGCGCGCGCGACCAAAGAGGTTCAAATCTTCTTGGTTAGGTAGATACAGCCCGAAATGTCGTATTTTTGGTTTTTGGGCCCAGTGTCCCTTAGATTCTGAAAGGGGCATTATTGATTCCTCTTTAAACTCACCAAAAGCATCCACAGCCATCACGTGTTTGATTTTCAGTTCTCTAGTGTCTGCTACCGCGAACCAGCCGTTCGGGTACGGGGGCGGTAGTTTCGCGCCCGAGCGCCTCGCCTTTTGCGCCCCCTCGATGCGCCCCGCGCGGTCCGGCCCTGGCCGTATGTGGTCGAAGCCTGCCTCCCTTAAGCCCTGAAAGCAGCCTTGAAATTTAAGACTTAAGGATAAAACTTGAGTTTTTAAGGCTTGAGCCTAAAAGGCTGGGAAGCATTTAGGCCCGTATAAAATACTAGCTTTTTCCCGCGGCTTCGCCCGCGTAGAAAAGTTTTTCCCGTGTACATTGTGAGACAGCGCCCTCTATGTAGGCGTTTTGTTACTTAGGGGGTATTGGCGGACGCCCCGCGACTTTGTTCGCTTTAAAAAGTAGCCTATATGTTATTCCAGGATTTAAGCTATCGCTGTACCAAGTTTCATCAAAATCTATTTGGTAGTTTTTGCGTGAAAGAGTAACAAACATCCTCACAAACTTTCGCCTTTATAATATTAGTAGGATATGATAGGATTTAGGCTCGTAAACGTTTTTTCCGCTTTTTTACATTTTAATAAACCTGTTACCTTCCTATAGTATGTTTTGAGGCTTTGAAGGTTTGAGCTCTCAAATCTAGAGTCCTCAATCAATCAATCAATCAATCAATCATTTATTAGTAAAAAAAGGTTTTACACCTCACCTCAAGGCTTCCATCTGACTACACGCACGATTTCTTCACTCCTATGTACCTACTTAGTCTATCTTAATACTTACTAAGTATAATATTTTGTAAAATAACACTTACTTTTACATAAACCATTGGCCGAAAATATGATCTGTATACCACATACAGAACTACAATCAGCATCAGACCAGCAGTAACGTATAAAGGAACCTTATAAAACAACGTATAAAACTCTATAACGACGTCAGAAGGTACGTCAGGATCCATGATAACTCATTTTCTTGACATCTCCAAACCTGTAAAGTATATAAAAAAATTACATTAAAAAATGATCCGCAATGAGGAGATCCGCCGGAGAACTAAGGTTACCGACATAGCCGAAAGGATTGGCAAGCTGAAGTGGCAGTGGGCGGGTCACATCTGTGACAGAACCGACGGCCGTTGGGGCAGACGGGTTCTGGAGTGGAGACAGCGGACCGACGACCTGAAGAAGGTGGCCGGAAGCGGCTGGGTGAGGTAAACCGGGTGTGTGTGGTGGCATTCATTGATGAAGGCCTATGTCCAGCATGGGACACTAAAAGGCTGAAATGATGATGATGACACTAAACAAACATAATTATCGCGTGTAGTGTCAAATTACTAACTGATTTCCGTATTCAAATTACATGGGTTTCGACCTTGCCTACCGAAGCAAAAATGGACTACCTACTATAAATGGTCTACCTCAGAGAGTTGTTAGTATACATAGAGCGCGCGTTAGCAAGTCTGAACTGTAAGCACGGGTCTGAACAGTCTCGGAATGTTCGGGGCGACGCTACTAGTCACAACATGTCAGTAGCGCTGATTGTTGCTCTCGCCGGTATTTATTTAGATTTGGAGTAATCATGGTGAAATGTGCAGTGCCAAGCTGTAAACACGATTCACGGAAAAGAACGATCTAGAAAAAATCTAAATAGAAGCGTCCATAGAACACCTGCTTACACTTGGCACAATGGGCAATGAGCGATGCGCGCGCTCTATAGCTAGTATACTAACTCTATGGACTACCTACTATAAAAATAATAAATAGGACAAATGGGCCCAAAATTAAAAATTGACAGCACTAAAATTGTTTCTATTCATGTCATTAAGTTTATAGGACCGAGTAGTAATATGGGACGCCCAGTGGACCGACGACCATATAAGAAGGTGGCCGGAAGCGGCTGGATTGGGAGAGCCGAGGATCGGTTTCATTATGAAAAGTCTATCTAAAGGTCCAGCGGTGCCGATATGACCTTCAAAATCAAACTCGTAGCATATTTTCTCAACCAGCTGTGTGATTCTGTAAAGTACGAATTAATACTCGACCATCACATCGCAAGTCACTCACTTAACTTCGCATCCGATCATGAAAGACCTCGACGTCGCATTGTGTAAACAAATACAAGCTACACAATAAACACCTCACTTGCGAAGTAAAGTGAGTATTGAACTGTGAATCATTGAGTTAGAGACCGATCTCACGGCGGATTCAGGATCGAGTTGCACAAATACGCTTACAGAATAGCAGGGCTGCAAACCCAACCATGATGCTTTGTACCTATATCTTGGTATATTATGTAAGATTTTCATCTATATATTTATTTATTTATTTACTATATCAATTACTTTAAACTATACTAATTATGTACCTTTAATTATTACAACTATAAATTATTATTATTATAATATAATTATGTACCTTGTATCTACTTTTGAACGCACACACACAAACACACACACACACACGGGGACATCTAGCCAAGCCCCCCAGCAGAAAACCAGCGCTGCGCCTCCTGGGTGCAGCACTATGCTGAGCTGGGGACCTTTTCACGATCACAGCATCGTCTACCACCTGATTTTATGTCAGGTTAATCAATTACCTAATTAATTTTACTAATATATTTGTTGTGATTGTCGAATAAATTATTTTTCTTTCTTTCTTTCTTTCTATGATGATGATAGGACCGAAAGCGTCAGTGGCGTAGCGGGAGGACGCGGTCTGTCATGTCGAGAGGTTCGATCCCCGGTCGTGCCATTACCAATGCCACAAAAATATCCGATATAAGGCTGCGTTATAAAGTGTACAAACGAAAAGGAGGTACCTACCTTAATTTATCGTAAAAGAAATTTTTTTCAGTAGATAATTAACTTTTTATTTTTTAAACTTGTGTATAAGAGCGTGCTGTAGTTATTTGTGGTAAGGTTGAAAGAGCACAAACGGAAAAAGTAGGTATAATTATTTTTCTTGAGAAATTAAAAGTAACTGAAAAAATATACTACAAAATGTCTTTATTACTTGTAATTAAACACACAAATTTTAATTCTATACTCACCATATGTAACTTCACACCATTGCCCCAATTTGTGGCGGCAATTTTTAAAAAAGTGTGCCTCAAAATGTGGCCAATGTTATACTGCAAACTGCCAAAGGAATACTGAATATTGACCAATGTATACAAGCTTATATAACTGGTCTTTTTATGTAAGAGGGTGTCAATCCTAACATAATCTGTGATTTCACACAGGAGTAAGTACTCAGATTAAATGGGCTCCCTAAACATGCGGTATGACATGCATTACGTGCTGTCACTCATGCATGAGCTGTAGTGATTGACGTGCATGACATGCAAACTACGTGCTGGCCGTTGCATCACTGTATTGATTTATAGCAAGCATGATGGTCCATCATGCAGCATGACATTCACGTAAACATTGCATGTTATGCAGGCATGATCGTTAAGGGACACTAGTGATTGACGTGCATGACATGCAAACTACGTGCTGGCCTTGCTTCACTGTACTATGTGATTGATAGCAAGCATGATGGTCCCATGCAGCATGACATTCACGTAAACGTTGCATGTCATGCAAGCATGATCGTTTAGGGACACTTAAACACCGGGTGTAGGCATTGAAGTAATAATAATATAGAGTAGCTACTTCAAACAAAAGTTATGGTATATAATTATACACAGACCTATGTTATGGTATAACTAGATGACGGGGCGGGGCGTCTCCGTTATCATAGATAACATTCAAAGCGCACAGATGCGACTTTGTCCGAATATGAATGAATTTCACCGAAACATGGCCGCCCCGCCGCGTGAGTTGGTGCCGATGAACGCCAACTCGTGTTGCAAACAGTCGAGTTGGGGGTCTTCTCTAGCAGAGATGTACAAAATGGTTTTAAAAAAGCATTTAAATACAAAATGCAAAATACTTTTCAGATTTACTATTTCAAATGCAAAATACCAAATAGTTTTGAGTTTTGTATTTCAAATGCTAAATGCAAAATAGGTATTTTCAAAATACTTTGTCAAAATAAAATATCTTTTGGCCAATCTCAGATATTTTTAATTATTTTAGGTATTTATTATGAGAAATGGAGACACAATGCCGAGCCGAACAAAAACGTCTAATAACACCTTAAGCGTGACATTTTGGTCCATAATTATTATCAGTCTGTAACGGTCAAATTCGGCAATACAAGCGTCCATTCGTTCATTTCATTTTGTTTGACTGGTAATGTTGCCAATGTTGGCTAAACTTAATCACAAAGTATTTTGCATTTTGAAATGAATATTAAAATGCGAAATACATCTCGAAAGGTATTTCAAATAAAATACAAAATGTTTTTTACTAAAAGGCATTTAAATGCAAAATACAAAATAGCTATTTTGCATTTTGTATTTGCATTTTAAATAGAAGTATTTCAAGTAAATCGCATCTCTGTTCTCTAGTACGTAGTACACATTACCTCAATGGTTTTATACTGGGTAGTGAAGTACCTAGGTAGGTACTTACTGTTATTTTATTTATTAAATAATTTGATACCATACCTCCCTTGTTTCACTGTTATGTTATACCATCCTATGGTGAATAAATTCACACACAACAGCCGTCACCTATTTTAATTTTCTAAGTGAACCCATATTTTTTTTTTCAAAGGACTCTTTCACTAAGGTCTTAGAATTCACATTCGTGTTCAATCTGGGAGACATCTGAATAGTTTATCTTGTTCGTCAGCTACTCTCTTAGTATGTACATGGGATTTGCTTTTTAGGGTTCCGTTAAATAAATAAAAAACCATTTGTTAAAACGAAAAGTGAATGCGTTGTGTTTTAATTTCTCTGAGAATTTGTAGGTACAGTTACTGAACTAAGTGTAGTCACAGCCAAGTGGTCTAGCTTTCGGCCTTCTTTCGGGGACGTTCGGCTTCGGCTAATCGTGTACCTAGCCTAGTTTTGTGATGAGGAGATTCGCAGGAGAACCAAGGTCACAGACTTATCTCAAAGAATTTTGTAAAAGAAAAATTTTGAAAGAATTTTTTAATCAAAAAATTTTGAAAGGCAGTGGGCTGGGTACATCGCTCGTGGAACTGACGGCCGTTGGGGCAGAAAGGTTCTCGAGTGGCGACCACGTATCGGAAGACGCAGCGTAGGCCTCCCACGAGGTGGACCGACGATCTGGTGAAGGTCGCGGGACCCGGCTGGATGAGGTTAGCGCGGGACCGGTCGTCGCGGAGATCCTTGGGGAGGCCTTTGTCCAGCAGTGGACGTCTACAGGCTGATATGATAAATGTGTCTTTTAATTATTCAATTATGGATCTTTCAATTCAATTCAATTCAATACACTTTATTGCACATTTAAAAATTATAGACAAAAAAAGAGGAAAAACAGATACAGTAATGTACATCTAGGCGGTCTTATCGCTAAGAGCGATTTCTTCTTCTTTCTTTAAATTAGGTATGGAATTGATTTTTATTACGCGGCGACCAACAAATGTAGGTATACCTTGCTGGTTCCCGTGGGTGCCGGCGGGATTTAATCTGAGCTGAGGTACGGAACACTCGCGACAATCAGTGTCACACTTGACCAATTTTTTCTCGATTCAGCTGCGACAGACTAATTTTTTTTACCTTTTGCACGTGTTGTTTTTGATGCTAATATTGCGTTGTTTATCTTTGATAGTTCGAACTAACAAATCTAACTTCCTTTCATCATTTTACCCATCGAGATAGGATCTCCTTGGTGGGTACTCGCGATCCCCTAGAGCTCCCACCAAAGAGATTCTATCTCGATGATTTTAAAATACCTACTTATTCAAAAATACGACCTTTTTGTTAATTACGTTTATATGTATTGTTTGTTTGTATATTGTGTGTAAGTTTGCACTATTGGCTTATATTGCTATAATAAAGAATTGAAATTGAACTATTTTTAAAATAAATCTTAACATACATCATCATCAGCTTGGCAGCCCACTGCTGGACATAGGCCTCCCCAAGGCGTTACTGAGTCCGAACTTCGGATCTCCGCATCCAGCCACTGCCAGCCGCCTCACGCAGATCGTTGCTTCATCTAGCCTGGGACGCGTCCCACACTTGCCTCGTCTACCCCAGCGGTTATCGGTTCCCCAACAGATGTGACCAGCCCACTGCCGCTACATAGATGTAAAAGCCTTGGGAAAAGCGGACAAAGCCGCGGGAAACAAAGAAAGAAATGCTTCCCGAGATATTTCAGGAAATCTAAAACGCCTTAACTCGATTGTAAAAAGTAATCGAAATCCATTCTTTCAATACTGGCCTGTTGGCGTAGTGGTAGAGTGACCCTGCCTACAGGCCCAATGGTCGTGGGTTCAATGCCCACCCGGGACCAACATTTGTGTGATGAGTATAACTGTTGGTTTTCGGACTCTGGGTGTTTGTATGTGTTTAAGTATTTATTTAAAAGTATTTATGTATGGTTATCAGTTGTTGACTACCCATTTACAAGCTTCGGCTTAGTTTGGGACTAAACAGCCGTGTGTGGATTTGTCCAAACATTATTATTATTTATTGGTTCGCGATATTAGCCCGAACATACTTTACTGTGCCATTGATGACGATTTACGAGCGTCAGTGGCGTAGGGGATAAGACGCGGCCTATCATATCGAAAGGTCCGGAGTTCGATCCCCGGCTGGGCCATGTACCAATGGGTTTATTCTCGAAACTTAAGCACATAAGTACATTTACTGACTGCTCTCAAACGGTGAAGGAAAACGTCGTGAGGAAACCTGCATGCGCCGAAGAAGAAATTCTTAGGCGCGTGTGAAGTCCACCAACCCGCACTAGGCTAGCGTGGTGGACTATAGTCCGAACGCCCTCGTTGAGGCCTGAGCCCCAGCAGTGGGGACATGTTAATAGGCTGTAATGATGATGATTTATGATAATTTTGATAATTATTATTCAAATTTCCCGCGTCTGCTAGTGTTGCCAACTGAACTACATTATTTACTTCCCTATTTACCTACGTCTATGTTTATTTCATGGCAATCCTAAATGTTGCATTACAAAGTTTAACTAGCTAGAACTAACTGTATGTGTCAGTCTGTCTGTCACTGTATAAATCCATAAGCTGGTGACATCAAATGGTAAACCGTGCTGTAAACATTTTATAATTTGACACTGTTTTTCATTTGACCGTTACCAAGTAACGGATGCGGCGCCATTTTGGAAGTGCGTTCTGAAGTAATGATGGAGAGCCATAGAAAAAGAATAAACCATAGAACCGTAATCAGCGTATAGCATGAAATAGCAATAGTCTTTTACCCCAATAATTTGAGAAGACGCTTCTTACATGGCGGGGTCAAACTGAACAAACTCTATCTATTTTAGTCGGGTTGTGGTTTGTTCAACAAAATATTCACATACGTAGATAGAGATAGAAGATAATATATCTGTCTTCCTTACTCTTACCGCTTTTGTAATAAGTGTGTCCCTCTCTGATTATTATTGTTATTTTAGCAGTTATTCTATGGGATTCAATGTGCAGAGCAGATATATATTTTTTGTTGAATTCGTCCAACGATGGACAGGCAAAAGTCATAGACCATACAGCCAAGTCATATTTTGTTTGTTTTTCTTCAAAAACCGGCGGTTACAGCGCGGCCTCCACAAAAACAGGGCACGACTATAATATGGTCTGCGATTTTCGATGAAACTTTTTTTGTGTAAGACCCGTAAATAATTATTTAATTATACATGGTTTTTGGTACTCAAATTTTCCGGAAAACCTCATCGAATTCACGTCTAAAAGTAAAAAATTATTAATTATATACGGGTCTTACACACGAACAAGTTTTATTTACCTTTGCCCGACAACAAAACGTCGGGCAAAGGTAAAAAAAAACTTGTTCGTGTCTATAATTAACCTGTTTATAATTAATTATTTAATTGAATGAATACAAAACGCGAAAGTCTAAAATGTACTATTAAAAAATAATCATTGAAAAGTGCTCGTATATCTGAACGCAGGTCCTGAATCCCATTATTTCTCCAATCGCCTGAATACAATATGCATGCGCGATCTGCGTCAGAAGCACGCCTGGATTAGAATAATGTTTATCAACGCGGTGAATTGGAATCGGTTTTCGAACGCACTCCGCGGCGCGTCGCGCTCGAAATTGTTGCGAAACGGTTGACCGTGAATGATTTTCACTTGTTTTTTCTGCGATGGCTCTTTAGGGTTCCGTGCTTGAAAGGAGAAAAAGGAAACCCTTACAGGAGCACTTTGCTGCGTCCGTCGGTCAAGACGCTTTTCTCAGGAACGCGTAAATTAATATCAAATACTCCAGCTTCAATTCCATGGAGCTGTGAAAAAATAATCATTGCAGTCAAAAATATTACCGTTTCATCGTCAACAGCATATTAATGTCCCCACTGCTGGGGCTCAGGCCTACCCTCTTAACGAGGACGTGCGGGCTATAGTCCACCACGCTAGCCCAGTGCGGGTTGGTGGACTTCACATACGCCTAAGAATTTCTTCTTCGGCGTATGCAGGTTTCCTCACGATGTTTTCCTTCACCGTTTGAGAGCAGTCAGTAAATGTACTTAAGTTTCGAGAAAAAACCCATTGGTACATGGCCCAGCTGGGGATCGAGCTCCGGACCTTTCGATATGATAGGCCGCGTCTTATCCCCTACGCCACTGACGCTTTCCGTTGATGACCGTTTATGCCGTAACATTTATATAAATCGCAAGAGAATCAAAACCTACAGGATGTTTCCCGTTGACCTATCATGAAAGGCAAACAATGTCTTATAGCACAAGTTATGGAATTAAACGTTAAAAAGGAAGTTAAGGAATACGAAAACCGTAAATTTGTCAGAACAAAAAAAAACTATCACCAACAAACTTGATTTTCCGTATGAACAAATTACCTAACCATGTAAGTTCGTAATCAACCATTTAACTGCAAATAACGATTTTGAATTTTTCTTTAATTAAGTTTGTACGTACGGAACCCTCAGGGCGCGAGTCCTATTCGCACGCACTCAAGCGATTTTTTTCTTTCTAAAATTTTGGACATTTTGATGACTTTTTTTATTAAATTTTTAAATCTACTTATTTAGTCTTCTTAATAGTCATAGTATTAAATTATTGTGATCGAAAGATAGCTCTAATAAAACGATCTTTCATTATGATTCGGTAAGATGCGCTCGCGACGAATATTGGCGCCATATTTGTCACTAGTGACACCATTTACCAGGAAAAATGCAATTGTGTGCCAGGATACAGATACCAATACCAAGCTTCCGCGAACGCGACAGGAATTCGTAATTTATACCAACTTCCTCAAGCAACTGGAATAAAAAACCAAGTCTTTTTAGGGGTAGCCAGGGGTTCCCTATAAGTCGAGAGGACCGAGTTCGATCCCCGGCCGGGCCATGTACCGATGGGTTTTTCTAGAAACTTAAGTACAAACTCAAGAATACTGACTGCTCTCAAACGACAAAGGAAAACACCGTGACGAAACCTGCGTACGCTGAAGAAGAAATTCTTAGGCGCATGTAGAGTCCAACCAACCCGCTAGGGCTAGCGTGGTGGACTATAGCCCAAACGCCCTCGTTGAGAGGGTAGGCCTAAGCCCCAGCTGTCAGCAATTTCATTGTCTGTTTCTTTATCTGTACCAACATTTCATTACATTAACTATTGCACTTTGACCTTATTAGTCATTTCTGTCTACGCTATGTCATTTCTGTCACTGCGTGCAGACAGAAATGACATAGACAGAGATGACGATCACACGTTAGTTTGATCTTAACTAATCTCTAATTAATTGATTGTTGGTGTGGATACATGAGGCAGATAACATTGATTTCTTTGCATAATTCAACAGCCTATTAATGTCCCCACTGCTGGGGCTCAGGCCTACCCTCTCAACGAGGGTGTTCGGGCTATAGTCCACCACGCTAGCCCAGTGCGGGTTGGTGGACTTCACATGTGCCTAAGAATTTCTTCTTCGGCGTATATATGCAGGTTTCCTCACGATGTTTTCCTACACCGTTTGAGAGCAGTCAGTAAATGTACTTAAGTTTCGAGAAAAAACCCATTCGTACATGGCCCAGCTGGGGATCGAACTCCGGGCCTTTCGATATGAGAAGCCGTGTCTTATCCCCGCGACGCCAATGACGCTATAATTACAACCAGTTAATAAGTCACAAACCGCAAGAAGTTCAAAGATATTTAACCTGAAGAGATTTTTTGTAGATTCACATAATGGAATCACATTCTCACATTTTTCTGAGAAATAAGATCCGAAACGAGGTGATCCGCCAGAGAACCAAAGCCTTCAACATAGCTCAAAGGGTAAGCACGTTGAAGTGGCAGTGGGCTGGTCACATCTGCCGGAGAACCGATAAACGCTGGGGTAGACGAGTTCTCGAGGGGAGACCACGACTAGGCAAGCGTAGTGTGGGACGCCCCCCGGCTAGATAGAGCGACGACCTGCGCAGGGCGGCTGGCAGTGACTGGACGTGGAGAACCGAAGATCGGACTCAGTGGCGCGCCTTGGGGGAGGCCATGTCCAGCAGTGGACTAGTGCAGGCTGATGATGATGATAATGGAATCACCCTAAATAATAAATTAAATTATACAGTTGTGTCTGCCTACCACACTTACTGCGCACGCGCATGGAAATTCGATCAGATTCGCCAAAAAACCGACACATCAATATTCGCCAAGTTTTTTCATCCGCCATAGGAAGGTCAGACATGCATATTTATTTATTTATATTTCGACTGTTTCCGTGTAGGGGATCGGGAACAAATGGGTCAGATTGTGTCAATTGTCAAAAAAATGGTCGTCATTATTTCCGGTGTAGAAAAAATTGGGAACTGTGAACCTACAATGAGTTTACTCGCTAGAGGCTACGCAAAACTATATCTATATCTCTCTGTATTTCGTAATTAGTCGAAAAGAGATAGTACTACTACGTATATCGACGCATCAACTCATTGTTTTGCGATTTCTCCCTATTGGGGTCCGGCTGTAGCCAGCAACATATTGTAGCTGGTGACAAAGACATTGTAAATTCTTTGATCGTAACAAGAAAAGAAAATACAGCGATCAAATTAATCTTGTTTCGTAACCTGGCTACAAAACTCGGTTACAAACACGGCCGGAGTCCCTATTCGCTATCTGTGACTGCTGTAAACGTCATATGGCTCTCGTGAGCATGGTCATTACACTTCTTGGCTTCATTACACACTCGGAGATGCTCGTGTGAACAATCCAGGCCCGACTGCAATGAATGACCAACTTAGCTCCTTGTCATCATAAACAGCCTATTAACATGTCCCCACTGCTGGGGTTCAGGCCTCAGCGAGGGCGTTCGGGCTATAGTCCACCACGCTAGCCCAGTGCGGGTTGGTCGACTTCACATGCGCCTAAGAATTTCTTCGGCGTATGCAGGTTTCCTCACGATGTTTTTCCTTCACCATTTGAGAGCAGTCAGTAAAATATAGGTACTTAAGTTTCGAGAAAAAAGCCATTGGTACATTGCAGAGCCGGGGATCGAACTTCGGACCTTTCGATATGACAGCCCGCGTCTTTCCCCGACGCCACTGACGCTCTTCTTGTCTCATCATTCTTCGACTTGTATAATAATGACACTAATTTGGTGATAAACTGACAAAACAACACTGTTTTTGGAAAAAGAGGCGTTGTCTTGTCACTAAAAAGATGAGGTCAGATCCGCTTAAATAACTCGAGGCCGTTATTTAAAAATCGGTTCGCAAAATAACATACAAAAACACCTTTGAAAAAATCTAGACAACATATTGTTCTTTGTCTAGGTTCGATCCAGGGACTGTAAAAACATGTTATCGCCTCTTTGACACAAAAAATGAAATGTTTTCCCGTTTTTATCCTGGTACAAAATAGAATATACCTATCTATTTAATAAGTGAAATACCAGTGAAATTTGGAATCACCATAGCGTTCCTAAACCATAGTTTCGGACAGTTAACTTAGAATCATAAAAATCAAAGGACAGGAGAGAGGAGACAGTCCTACTTTACTGCTTGTGTTGTGAATCCATATACCCACATAACTATAGTGTCGAAGTTGTCACAGTAAATAATATAGGTAGAGATTTCGTAGAAAATTCTACTTCGTACTAAATAATAAATAAGGGGCCGTCCATTAATCACGTGATCTTTTTTAAAGCATTTTTACCCCCCCCCCCCCCTACCCTTCCCCCTTGGTGATACATGGTGAGGTTTAAGACTACCCCCCACCCCCCACCCAATGCGTATTTTTAATATGTACAAAAATCTTAAATATTTTAGAATATCATCTTAAATACAGGTATAAAGTATAATCTTATTTTATTCTGAAATTAAGGACCATGATAAAAATGTCTAGACAGAAAGGTTGCAGGTTGTTTTTGATTGGCATAAAAATAAGAATAAACGAATGGTGTAATCATTCGAAAAACATATATTGTACTTAGCAACGGTGAGTCAAGGTCACACTACACGCCGCTTTTGGATTAAAAAATCGCGCGTTTAAAAAATAATGAAAAAATAAATACACCCCCCCTCCCCCCTTGTGACATTTCGTGATTTTTGTCAAACAACCCCCCCCCCCCCCCCCCCCACCGCCCCTTTCAAGCCTCGCGTGATTAATGGACGGCCCCTAAAGGTTAAAGTTTGTAAGGATTCGTGCACCCGTCCGAGCACAAGTATACGACGTGATACATGGCATGCGCGTCCCATGCTCTAATTTTGTCTGTGGTCCACTTTCCTCGCTCGATAGAGGCCGGTAGAATAGATTATAGAAACAAAGAATTGTGCCGTTTTTATTATGTATTTTATTTACAGAGGAAAATTTTCAGAAAACCTTTGTTAAGGCATGCACTGCGCAGTTCGAATTAGCGATGTACCGCCAAGGCCAATAGACAAATTGAACTATCGAAATGAAGTGCGCTGAATGCGACGAGATGGGTCATTTGACTAAAAGCTGTCGAGCCGCTAGCGAGGGCTACATCATCAGGCCAGATGCGCCGCGGTCCAGGTGTGGTGGCGCTTAAGGAAGGCCTATATGCCTTAATCTAGCAGTCGAAGTCGATAGATAGGCTGATGTGATTCCCATAATAGGAATAATTGCCCTGTTGAACGAACCTGTTTGGGATTTTAACTTTTAGGAGAATATTTTTTAAAATTTTGTTGAATTTTTGGAAATTGCAAAATTTCAAGTTCCTAGATCCAGAGGTTTGAGCTATGCGTTGTTAGATCAGTCAGGGTATCCTGCGCGTGCGGTGCTCACTGACAGGGAAAATAGGCCAATGAGAGGCCACCGATCAGACAACCGAAATAGCGGACATGTTGTAACACCTACCTGATTTGGAATCAACATGTCTCACAGTGACTCAGAGTTAGAATATTGCATTATTGTTCTTTTTTGATGCAGGAAAGGAATCAATCAACAAAACCATTCAATCCCCACCGCTGAGGCTCAGGCCTACCCTCTCAACGAGGGCGCATGGCCCAGTGCGGGTTGGTGGACTTCATATGCGCCTAAGAATAACTTCTTCGGCGTATGCAGGTTTCCTCACGATGTTTTCCTTCACCGTTTGAGAGCAGTCAGTAAATTTCGAGAAAAAACCCATCTGTAAGTACATCGCCCAGCCGGGGATCGAACTTCGAACCTTTCGATATGATAGGCCGCGTCTTATCTCCGACGCCACTGACTGGAAAGGAATGCTGGGAAAGATTCCAGGGCAGTTTACACGTATGGATGGTAGCTCGTATATCCGGGTATCAGCTCCAGTCAATTACCTACGCAGATCGTAGCTCCATCTAGCCGGGTGCTCCAACACTACGCCTGGTTACCAGAAAATGAAGAGAAAAATCTGATAACTGATCACTAAAGTGGATTGTAGGCGAGGTTTGATGGTCGGTATTTTTTATTGTTACGGGGGCATCAAGCAGGCGGGCCTCCTGATATTAAGAGGTCACCGCCGCCCATAGACATCTGCAGCACCCGGGGGGTGCTGGTGCGCTGCCGGCCGCGGTTGAAGGGCTCTTTTGTCTCTTTTCTTGAAGGACCCCATATCAAAGCGCTGTGGAAAAGCGTTAGAGGAAAGTTCATTCCACATTTTATAGTATTTAGATCGGGCGCTGATCAGATCGCTCGCAGAACTGACGGCCGTTAGGGCAGAAAGGTTCTCGAGTGGCGACCACGTATCGGAAGACGCAGCGTAGGCCTCCCACAAGTTGGACCGGGTTAGCGCGGGACCGGTCGTCGGGGAGATCATTGCGGGAGGCCTTTGTCCAGCAGTGGACGTATTTCGGCTGATATGATGATGATGAGTTCGGGCGCAGTTGAAGGGCACATTACCTGTTCCTCTTCATTCAGTTTTCCAGTGTTCGCACAGTTATCTTTCACCGTATTTTCTAGAGATTTTCAAACAGAAAACATTGAATTATTCATTCAAAATAACTTGAGAAATTCGGTCGGTGTCCCAAATTTCGGTATCTAGTTTACAGCTAGAAGGAGAAAGGTTACGGTAGGGATAAGAGAAACAGAGATGGGCAATGTTGATCAATGAATGGAGTATTCTTCATTCAATCTTTTTCACAATATTTTTAGAATGTTACGAAACCACAGATATAGATACGAAACGGTCGAGTCATATGACTCACATCATAATATGGCATAGAAAAAGAATGAACTATAGAACCGTAATCGGCGTATAGCATGAAATAGCAATAGTCTTTTACCCCAATAATTTGAGAAGACGCTTCTTTTATATGGCGGGGTCAAACTGAACAAACACTATCTATTTTAGTCGGGTTGTGGTTTCAAAAAAAAATTCAAATACGTAGATAGAGATAGAAGATTTTATATCTGTCTAGCTTACTCTTACCACTTTTGTAATAAGTGTGTCCCTCTCTGATTATTATTGTTATTTTAGCGGCTGTTCTATGGGATCCTTGTTCAATGTAATGGTCATGAAAACGATGAAAATGAATTTAAGTAATATAGATTTTTCCATTTGACGTAAAACCCTTTGGCTCGCAGGATCCAGAGCGCCTCGCAGGACCTTTGAAACTCGGCCATATTTCCCGTCAATCAGACACCCGGACATTGACACTCAAAAAAACTGTCATTTTAAAACATAACCGCGATTTAAATGGCCAAGACAAAGTATGACAATGACAGGTATCTGAGAGACTGCGAACTGAATACTATGACATATTATTATCCGGCCGAATAACTAGCTAGCTGTCATCTTGCTACATGTAGCAGTTTGACAGTCAAAGGGTTAAACTTCACTTATGTATGTTTTATGGTCTTTTTTTAATTTTAAGATTTTCATCTATTTATTTATTTACTTAGAAGAACTGGTTTATAATACCTATGATTTCTGTAATTTTTATGCATTTTTTTTCCCACAATTTTGTATTTTTGAATGAATAATTTGAATATTAGAAATCCTTTGAATATTTAGGAAACTGAACGCTTTAGGACCACGATTCTTAATTTCCAACCAGGCCATTTATGAAACGTTTTGTTCTTCGTTCAGTTTTTTTTTTTTCATTTTCTAAAATGTATTTCTCTCCTTACTCCTTTCCTCTCCTTCTTTGCCTACGTTAATTTTTTTTATTTTCCTTTTCTCTTGAATCCGATTTTTTTCACTAGGTACCTATCTATCTAAATATTTTTTTGTCTAAATAGATCTATAAGATAAAACTAAACTTAAATATAAATTATAAATAAAAAAAACCCTCGAAGCTCCCCACCGCTGGGAGCGTGCCCAGAAGGCTGGCGGCATTACCCCGCTGGATTGTGAGGCTGATCCTCTGAGCGAGGTAATGCTCAGCCCTCTGGTCGTTGGCAGCCTCGACCAGACGCTTCGCCATCTCTCGAAAGGGGCGGTGAGCTCCCGGCCCCCACGGTCCGAGCGTCTCGACCCCAAACGTCTCAAATATGTAGTCACTGCTTAGCACAGCATATTTGCGCCGTTTGAGGTCCTCAGCAGTACCGCCTGGCAAATAAGAGGTAGGTACATACATGACTTTGTCAATCGGTCTCTATGGAAGATGGAAAAAAAGCGAGGAAAGGAGAAAGGAAGGAAGTTTTTTTCCTTTCTTCCTTTCTCCTCCTTTTTCCTCTTTCGAGAAAGAGGGTAGGGATTGAGACAAGGAGGGATCCTTGTAGGATCAGCGGAACCACTTTGATCTTGAGCTGGCCTAGTCTATGGCACAGAGGAATTAATAGTCTATGGGAACATTTTATTATGGTTTTGTTTCCACTGACGTGGGGTCGACCGTACATTGGTTGTTCCTACAAATCTTGTTGCCAAGGAAGCACTTTTCAAACAACATTAAATATTTATTAATCCGGGTAGGATCACATCCTATTAAAATTTCAATATTTTTACGGCTCTGACGTACGTTTTGTTATGAAATTCAGGAAAATTCAGTGTATACCTATACAAAGGTGATTCATATTTATAGTATATTTAAATTCTGAATTCATAGTCGCTGCTTTGGTAAAAAATTGCCTTACCTACATCTTTTTAGGGGTCAAGCTCCACAGCGCAGCACCGTTGCTGGTTTATGCGGTCGCTCTTCCATACAAAACATGCATGATCAACATCACTATTTGAAACTTACTGATAACAGTGGGCCTAGAGACTTGACAAATTTCACAAAGGTTCCTATTAAAAAAAAAAAAAGTTATCCTAAAAAAACAGTGTGTTAAAGTTTTTCTCGCAGGAAAAAACTCTTCTTTGTGCACGTCAGAGCTATTAATCATTATTTATAGAAAGATTATGAATTTTTAATATTTTTCAACTAATTATTTATTCATTTCCATTCACTCCTTAGATTTGTTTACGTAAAATAAATTATTTTAAATTTTTAATTATAATTTTTACTTGCTTTACTTGTCAACTTCCAGATCTATTTATAAACAATGACAATCATAAAATAATTTAGTCAATAATAATAATAAATCAAATGCGTGGCGCGCTATACACTAGTGGAGCTTAACCTTTATTTGGCGACTAAGTGATTCGAAAATTTAGATTTTGGGGGTGGTTCAAGGACAAAAGCAGAGCCCCTCTGGTTTAGACCCAATAAAAGTGAGGTAATATGTCTGGGCACCATCACTGGGTTACATATAAGTATGTAGCTGTAGCCCGCGTGAAATTTATCATCATTACGCATGGAATTTCAAACATTTAGGGGTGGAATTTTAAAACAGTTCGTGGTGGAATTTCAAACTATTAGGAGTGGAATTTCAAACTATTAGGAGTGGAATTTCAAACCGTTAGGGGTAGAATTTCAAACCGTTAGTGCTGGAATTTCAAACCATTAGGCGTGGAATATTAAAACAGTTTGGGGTGGAATTTCAAACTATTAGGAGTGGAATTTCAAACCGTTAGGGGTAGAATTTCAAACCGTTAGTGCTGGAATTTCAAACCATTAGGCGTGGAATATTAAAACAGTTTGGGGTGGAATTTCAAACTATTAGGAGTGGAATTTCAATCCGTTAGGGGTAGAATTTCAAACCGTTGAGGTACAATTCCAAACCGTTAGGGGTGGAATTTCAAACACTTGGGTGGTGGGTATTGAAAAGTTCTTAGAGGTTGCCTACATCGCTTGGAGAATTTCAACGCATATTTCTAGATTCTAGACCCAGCTAATACCTCCTAGCTTCTTAAGTTGGGTGGTCCATATGACAGGTCTACCAGTATATGGAGTTAAGAGGGTAGTTAACATGTTATTTTTCATCAAACTTGCTCGTAAATGGTCATATTATATGCATGCATACAGAAACACAATGACCTATATTATACACCCACGGGAGTAATGAAAATCAAACAAGACTTAACTTGACCTAACTTGAGTTAAATTGAGTTAAACTGAGTTAACTTTAGTTATATTATGGTAATTAAATTTTACAAAATTTATTTCAATTTAACTTAATTTAACTAAATTAATTTAATAAACTTAAATAATTTCAGCAAAGTCAAAGAAAATAAACTTTTTCCCTTGTGTCGTAGGTATTTATTTACTCGCAAATGTGATGAAAAACATTGTGTGCATGACGGGTAGTAAGGGTATTACAAACTCGAATCATTAAAATCCAATTCTTCAGCTTCTAACAGACTCTCGTTAGTAATATCCTATTTACTACCCTTACTGCACAATGTACTATTACATAGGTAGATATACTTTTGGTAGGCGAACATAGGTACTCATACGTGTACTTTTTGATTTATGAATGAAATGAAATGAATGATATGAAATTTTTTATTTCGGATAACATTGATCCATAAATTGTTAGATTTTTAAAAAAATGTTAAGACTTATTTAGTCTTCATTTTATCACACTCTATATTTTGATATTGTCCAAGGTGCCTAACTGTCTCCACCTCCCCTTATGGGTAAAGAAGGTGGTTTTATTGAAGCGAATTTGAAATTCAACGTATTTTTAATAAGCTTTCAGACGTAAGCAAAGAAGCATAGTGAAGTCACAGTTGATCTTTTCTTTATTTTGCCATTTTAAAGCTTTCCATCACCGATATACTTAGCTCAAAGAATTGCGAAGCAAATTAAACTCGACACTTTCGGTTTAAAGATCGCTTAACATTTTTTATTAACCCAGAAAAACTACCCAAACCAAAACGCAGTCCGGGCAGACCAAGCGGAATTTGCCCGCGCACTTTTTGGCGTCATTATCAAATGAACCCTAAGACCAAGGATCCCATAGAACAGCTGCTAAAATTACAATAATAATCAGAGAGGGACACACTTATTACAAAAGTGGTAAGAGTAAGCAAGACAGATATAAAATCTATCTCTATCTACGTATGTGATTTTTTTGTTGGGGGCAGTTGGTATGTACCAAATGCCCCCAACAAACAACAGCCCGACTAAAATAGATATTGCTTGTTCAGTTTGACCCCGCCATGTAAGAAACGTCTTCTCAAATTATTGGGGTAAAAGACTATTGCTATTTCATGCTATACGCTGATTACGGTTCATTCTTTTTCTAAGAATGAACCACATCACTAATAGCCTAAAGAACAAAATCGTATGAATGACCTCGAGCGCGAGGCGACGCCGACGGACAGACGTCGTTATACGATTTTGTTCTTTAGACTATTAGTGATGTGGTTCATTTGACAATGACGTCAAAAAGTGCGCGGGCAATTTTCCGCGTGGTCTGAACCACGGAGGAGATCTGAACTCCTTGGTCTCCTTGGTCTGAACTCTATCTTGAAAGCGCGCCTCTCTATGGGTTTGTTTAAAAAAGGTTGGAAGGGGGCATGGAGGGTGAGAGGGAGGAGGAAGGGAAAGAGGCAGGAGGGGGTAAAGGGGCGAGGCATTCTTGCCTTTTAATGGAAATCTGTTCAGCGGTTTAGACGTGAAAAAGTAACGTACAGACAGATAGACCAGAGTTACTTTGGCATTTATAATATTACTTTTCCCCGCGACTTCGCCCGAGTAGAAAAGTTTTCCGTGTACATTGTGAAACAGCGCCCTCTGTGTAGGCGTTTTGTTACTTAGGGGGTATTAGCGGACGCCCCGCGACTTTGTCCGCGTTAAATAGTAGCCTATATGTTATTCCAGGATATACGCTATCACTGTACCAAGTTTCATCAAAATCTGTTGGGTAGTTTTTGCGTGCAAGAGTAACAAACATCCTAACATCCTGACATCCTTACAAACTTTTGCTTTTATAATATTAGTAGGATAAGATAGGATTAGTACCTACTTACAAGAAAAAATGGGAAGGGGAAAAAGATAAAATGGGATCAGGAAATAGATCTAACAAGCCAAGGAAAGACGTCCCAAAAATTAACGAAGACTAAGGTTGAGACGTGTGAAGTCTTTGATCCACTCGATTGAGATCAAACAAAACATCTGAAAATGTAAATTTGCGCGCGAACAACGTATAAAAATGGCGGCCGCCGCCTCCACCGCCGCAGTGCCGGCGTGAGAGCGCAGCAGTTCCCGCCACAACTCCCGCCAAGCTCGGTGTGGCCACTCGAAAAAATAATTTCTTTTTAGAAAAAAAAATGAGTGCACTACTGCTTATCCTTTTCTGCCTGATCGTATACAAACTCTTTTCTCGAAGGACTGCTTCGAGAGGAGTTTCGAAAAATGGGGAAAGCACAGCGGTACTGAGACCCGCACCGGGTCCTACGCCTTTGCCTGTAGTGGGGAGTTTACATCTGTTGGGGCAAAACGAGTCCCCGTTTCAGACCTTCACGGATCTGACTAAAGATTACGGGGATATCTTCAGTATCACCCTGGGCACCACTCAGTGTGTCGTTGTTAACAGTTTGGAGCTGATCAGGGAGGTATTGAATCAAAATGGCAAGTTTTTTGGGGGAAGACCCGACTTCCTGAGGTTCCACAAGCTCTTCGCTGGAGACAGGAATAATTGTGAGTTTTCTTTAATTTCTTGATTATGTAATTCAGGCTTACAGGGCTACAGCCCGTGTGGTTTTCAATATACCTAACCATAGATGCAAGAAGCAACCTCCTAGACGTAATGTTTTTTTTTTAATTTTGTAGGTACCTGACCCTATCGTGTCATGTCATGTGTCGTCGTATAATGGTTTGAGCCATTTTACAAAACTTTAATTTATTACGAAATGTCCCTTTTTATTTGGAACGCCACAAATTGTGAACTTTTTTTCACGCACGTCAGTGGAAAACCTTTAACCTTGAGCTGGCCTGACCTATCAGGGGTTTTCAATACTTTATGAGACCAGTTTATATTGGTTTTGTTACTTACTTCTGTCGATCGTACTTGATATTTTTTAAAGTTAGGTTACCTACTTTATTATCTAGTTAAAAATAGTAAATAAAATTTCATCAAAGTTAAGTTTGTTGGTACAAGAAATAAAAGGTTTTTTGTGAAGTAACTACAAATTTACGGTTTTCGGATTTTTTCCTTTACTTGTGCTTAATACCAAATTTTAAGATTCTAGGTCAACCGGAAGTACATCATAGGTTTTGATAACCAAGATACTAAAAAATGCGGCAAAATCGGCCATATCTTCTGACTGTGATGACTTAGAAGTCTGATTTTTTCATGGCTCTAAGGGACTGCAGACCTGAGTATTTGATATTAATTTCAACTTGATACCTCCACGCGTTCCCGAGAAAAATGGTATTGACTGACGGTCGGACAGACAGACGGACAACGGAGTGATCCTATAAGGGTTCCTTTTTTCCTCTTTAGAGGTACGGAACCAACATGAAGAACAGGAAAATACATGAGGTACCTATTACAACCTATCTCTTAGGGTGGCCTTCCATTGGCTTATTCTGACACTTCCACTGGACTCAAATCTGGTGGTATCAAACCGACGAGCTTTTTCCCTACAAGCGGTCTAACGCCAACAGTCTTAGGCGTACTCTAGACGGTCATGCCAGCGTCATTCAATTCCATCAGTCATTTCTGACGGTTGAATAATGAAAAAAAAAAGTTTCTATGCAGATTTTCATCAGTCACTGCATTATACGATCATTCATCCGTCAGTCACCGCCTGACTGTGGTAAAACCATGATGGTAACACTGACAGCAAAACCTACCGTGTAATGGGGGCCATAGACAATAAAATCCCAACTTGGTTAAACTCAGTTTATATTTTTATTAAAAGACTAGCTTTTCCCCGCGGCTTCGCCGGCGTAGAAAAGTTTTCCCGTGTACATTGTGAAACAGCGCCCTCTATGTAGGCGTTTATTATTATTTATATATTATTATTATTTATACAACGTCAATTTTTTATCTACCACCGCCTCCAAGGTGTTATATAGACCTATTAGTAGGGTTTAACCCTGTTATCTCAAGTGAAAGGTTCTCGAGTGGCGGCCACGTATCGGAAGACGCAGTGTAAGCAGGCCTCCCACAAGGTGGACCGACGATCTGGTGAAGGTCGCGGGACCCAGCTGGATGAGGTTAGCGCAGGACCGGTCGTCGTGGAGATCCCTGGGGGAGGCCTTTGTCCAGCAGTGGACGTCTACAGGCTGATATGATGATGATGATGATGATGAACCCTGTTATTGTGTCTTAACTATAATTAAGTACTATCGTTTAGATTACAGCGTATGGTGTGTGGTTTAAGTAAAACCGACGAGCGACCATGGAATAAAACATCATCATAAAATAAACTTTTATGGCGCTTACAATTCATATTATCTGACCTAAACTAAATTTTAATCTTTTGTGCTCTTTTTTTACGTAAAAAAAAGAACATGAATTTTAGAACTGTCAGTCCTGTCAGACACAAGTAAATGAACCGGATTCCTATTGCAATTTATAACATCAAGATTAAATTAAATTAAATAAAATACCCTCTTTCTGACAGGACTAAACTAATTTATATTTATTTATTTAATAACACCAACTTACTTACAGACTAAAATCCAACATGCAAGTGGGTTAAACAATACATTCAATTTAAATTAAAAATAAAATGTCAACAAAATGCAAAAATATAAATGTCAAAAGAACAAAAAAAATTGACAGTTATATTTTCATAAATTTTGCGCCTTCCGCCACATTGGTACAATTTCCGTATTTGTACAAATGCATTGGAAGTCCAGATTCGTACAATTTTTAATAAATGAGTTTCCTCATTTGTAAAAATTATAAATTTTTCGCTAAATAATAGAAAAACTGTAAACGGACAAAATACCTACTTGAAAATACCTTTGTTAAAAATACCCGATACTTCAAAATGAACATTTTAGAATACTATCAATCAATCGATAAGAATTAGGGCTTCTTTCACCACTTCCTGATATTGTTACAGATAGTAATCTTAGTGATAAACTAATCTATCAGATAAATCTGTGTGATAGACTATATAAAATGTATAAGATATAGGCAATCAGATACCTGTGAAACCAAAAAAATAGGCTATCTGTCAGATAACCAGCAGATAGGGTATCTGGGACTTTATCAGCCAGCGGTGTAAGAGGCCCTTAATGTCGCTACGCCTATGGGCAATCCATAGAGAATCCAACTTATGCGTAACCTACCATCTTAAAATTATAGTAAAACCGCCTATGTTTTCGAATAAAAAGAGTTTGAATTTGAATTGATAGTAATAAAACCAAGTCAAATCAATAACCTAATAGCATGTCCCCACTGCTGGGGCTCAGGCCTACCCTCTCAACGAGGGCGTATCGGGCTATAGTCCACCACGCTAGCCCAGTGCGGGTTGGTGGACTTCACATGCGCCTAAGAATTCCTTCTTCGGCGTATGCCGGTTTCCTCGCGATGTTTTCCTTCACCGTTTGAGAGCAGTTAATGTACTTAAGTTTTGAGAAAAAAACCCAATAAAACCAAGTAAAAATTAAAAAATATAGTACGATTGGCCGATTATACGTTGAATTCATCAACGCTCGTTCGTTTCATTCGTTTTTCACTTACACCACTCTGAAACCGTACACGTAATGAAAATGCGTGAAGGCGCCGGTCTTGGGTTGCTTTTTTATTATTATGTCTGTAAACACGAGTGTAAATGAGAACTAAACCGGCTAGAAAGTCACCTTGACCCTATTAAGAACGTAACAGAGGTTAGGTTAGTCCGTTCTTGACCTATCCACTGACACTAGAGATGATCCAATGGAATTAACTGATAGTCTTTTCTTTTAAATTTAATCTTTAAGGGGAGAATAAATAACTTAAAGTAATATTAAATATATAATTGTTAATAGGGAATAATTCTATTAAATAATAATAATGTTTGGACAAATTCCCACCCGGCTGTTTAGTCCCAAACTAAGCCGAAGCTTGTACATGGGTACTCAACAACTGATAAACATACTTAAATACTTTTAAATAAATACTTACATACAAACACCTAGAATCCGAAAACCAACAGATATGCTCTTCACACAAATGTTGGTCCCGGGTGGGAATCGAACCCACGACCTCTGGCGCAGTAGGCAGGGTCACTACCAACTACGCCAACAGGCCAGTCTAAATAACTTTATAGGACTAAAAATAACTTAAAAACTAAACTACAAATAAATTATAATTAAAAAAAACCCTCGAGGCTCTACATGGTTCTAGAATAACTAATACATTATACTCTTTAACGGAGGAAGTCGCGGGGCATGCGCTAGTATTTTTATAATAATAAATAACATAGGTAGGTACACTTGACTTTGAAATTGGGTTATTTATACTAAATTGCCGAAAATAGTATTTTTACCCAATCGATTCATCATTTTTTTACATCTACTTGTAATGTGATACCACACTAGGTGATTTTTATAACTATGTATTGCAGGTATAATGTTTTGAATAGTTTTGATAATAATATGACATACATTTTAAAAATGCACACTTAACTGTATCGAAAAGTGCGTAATTTAGGTGTTATTCATTAGGTGTTAGGGATTCCATTCATATTAGAATAGTTATAAGAAATATGGTTCTCGAGTGGCGACCACGTACCGGAAGACGCAGCGCAGGACTCCCACAAGGTGGACCGACGATCTGGTGAAGGTCGCGGGACCCGGCTGGATGAGGTTAGCGCAGGACCGGGCGTCGGGGAGAAGCCTGGGGGAGGCCTTTGTCCAGCAGTGGACGGCTACAGGCGTTAAGACAATGATACCTCCTAACCATAGTAAAATGTAATTTTTAAAAACCGGCGAAGTGCGAGTCCGGCTCACGCACGTAGGGTTCCGATTTAAAAAAACTTTTGGAATTGGTACGTTATTTAGGCTTATCTGACCCCAAAACACTTTTCAAACAATTTCTTGTCTGTCTGTCTGTTTGTGCCCGCATCACGCTGAAACTACTGATCCGATTTGAACCGGGTTTTTTTTGTTTTAAAGCAGGTGGTCTGACTTAAAAACTGGTGTACTTGGATTTTTAAAATTCCAACCCTAAAAGGGTGAAAAGAGATATTAAAGTATATATGGAAACAAAAATTTACAAATCAAATTTACATGCCGCGGCCAAGTTAGTAACATAAAGGTATGATACTTTTTAATGCGAACGAAGTCGCGGGGCATAAGCTAGTAATAATATAAAAACACAATTAACAAAATAACATCGCATATTTTTGAATGATACAAAAACAATATTTAAAACTAAGTCAGCTAGTTTGAGATTGGTAATGACACTTTATTTACAAAGTAAATATTCGCTGCCTATACTTAATTTAGGAGTTTTCTAACAAAAACTGCTTGTCAGTGCACATTTAATTCAAATAGTTTATTGATTCATATATCATTGACCCATAAATTGCTATTGAAAGTGACTAAGAATTATGTTAATAGCAAATACAGAATTATTCAGTGTATTTACCTGATTGTTATTAATTTGTTATTAAAAGTGACTAAGAATTATGTTAGTAGCAAATACAGAATTATTCAGTGTATTTACCTGATTGTTATTAATTTGTTATTAAAAGTGACTAAGAATTATGTTAGTAGTAAATACAGAATTATTCAGTGTATTTACCTGATTGTTATTAATTTGTTAATGAAAGTGATTAAGAATTATGTTAATAGCAAATACAGAATTATTCAGTGTATTTACCTGATTGTTATTAATTTGTTATTTAAAGTGACTAAGAATTATGTTAGTAGTAAATACAGAATTATTTAATGTCTTTACCTGTTTGTTATTAAAAGTGACGTTAATAGCAAATACAGAATTATTTTGTGTCTTAACCTGTTCGTACTGGTCTAGTCTCAGGAGTTCGGTTGAGTCCGGTCCCGAACTACTGAGAATCGGCAATGTTTGTAACAATCAACTTTGATTCCTAACTAGGTTCCTGAAATACATAGGTACGTAAATCTTTGAATTAGAGTCCTTCATCATTTGACACTATAAAAAATGTAGAATAATAAACTATGTCGCACTCTAGTTAATTTTGCATGTATAACATTACTATACATATAGGTAAACAGTGGTGATATAATAACTTATCTACTTATTGTAAAATATGTTTCCAAAATTTGATGTAACAACTGGTGAACCAATGAAATAAAAATAAAGAATACCTTATACATAACCGAATAAACAAACAAAGAAACAAACTTAAAAGCTTTATTATACCAAAGTAATAGGATACTAAATTTTTTTCGGGAAACTAAATAAAAGACATCCATCTCTGACGAAGAGCCGTGGTAGCCTAGTTGGTTGTGCGCTCGCATCACGTTCATGAGTTCGTGGGTTCGATTCTGGCCCGTACCAATGAGTTTTTCGAAAACTTGTACGGTTTATTATAATACTACAGGTTTTTCGGTGAAGGAAAACATCGTGAGGAAACCTTCATACGCCAAAGACTGGTATTTACTATTCTAAGGCGTATGTGAAGTCCACCAACAAACGGATTGTGGCACCGTTTGGCGGACAGGGGTTTGGCACAAAAGATCCCATAGGGTCGAAGTGTCGCCAGGTATTCCTGACCCCTAAGAAGAAAGATAAGATCCCTGACGAAATCGTGACAAAATCGTCCACAATTTACAAATAGAATGGTAATATTGCCCTCTAGAATAACCAATGCCGTCTTCGATACAGTCTCTATGCCATAAACTCCATCGTTGCACCACATGTCTTTATATTATGCACATATGCATTGGAGATGCATTGCGTGTGCGCATGTCTTAGCTCCGTATTCCAGTTCGTTTGTGTTCTTCTATTTTAAGTGGTTTTTAGTGTTTGTTCTTGAATGTTGAGTTGACTTACCAAAGTTACCACAGTTCTTTGTTTACTGCCGTAAAAAGTAGCCTATGTCCTGAACTCCTGACCCAGGGTCTGATGTACCTCCACACCAAATTTCATCAAAATCAGTTCATCAGCTTAGAGAGGTCAAGAGGTAACAAACAGACAGAAATACTTTTCCATATATTGTACTAGCTTTTTCCCGCAGCTTCGTCCGCGTAGAAAGGTTTTCCCGTGTACATTGTGAAACAGCGCCCTCTATGTAGCCGTTTTGTTACTTAGGGGGTATTAGCGGACGCCCCGCGACTTTGTCCGCGTTAAAAAGTAGCCTATATGTTATTACAGGATATAAGCCATCACTGTACCAAGTTTCATCAAAATCTGTTCTGTAGTTTTTGAGTGAAAGAGTAATAAACATCCTCACATCCTTACAGACTTTCGCCTTTATAATATTGGTAGGATTTTTAGGAAGTGGGACTAGTATGGATATCAAAAGCTATAGTAATACAATTTCAAACCACATTTGCAGTAGGTACGTACCTACACGAATCAGTTTTTTTTCCTTCGTCTTCACGCTCTGTTTGCTACGTTCGCTTTTTCTCCATTGAATGATTTATTTTCCATTTCTACTTTACAATTACGTTAGTTACGTATCATGTGAGTTACGTTGCTGGGATTTTACGCTGCGTTGAATATTCAGTGGCAGTTTATGTCATTAATGCATTGAAGCGCGCACGTCTTGTGCTATTGTGCTATATTTCTCGGGCTACAAGAAACACATCAGAATTCTCTTTTTCATTCGTGGTTTCTTGATTAGATTTTGCCCTCTGCATTTAATTGTGGTTGCTTTTAGCACTTATTATTCCAAGTACTGTGGAAGCCTGTAATAGGTCTTTATTATACTTCACCCCTTTATAAGGCCGCAGTTAAACAGATATGCTACGTGAAAGTTAAATACACTACCATGTTTCTAATGCACTGGGCAACACATCTACAGCAAAAACAAATCATTAAGAAAAAAACATGACATGTGGTCAATATATGCAGTCAGCCTGTTAGTGCACTTGAGTTTTCAGATGATCTGTTTCCAATACACCTATTCATTGACATTGAATGAATGAGGAAAGAAAGCCTGATATATTCGCTACATAATACCATTATAGTTAAATAAAAAAGAGGATGTTCTTCTCCGTAAATGTTTATTATCTAAGTGGTATCCAAATCGCCTCTGCCTTATAAAGGGTTAAACTACTACCAATTGCCAATACAAACAGTTGCCAATAACTCACCTCTCCCGACTGGTGATAGCATTTCCCATTATTTTGGGAACAGTAGAATGCAATGTAATAGCTGCAAGGCGAATGAGTGTGTTGGGTACAGCCTATCTTGAACCCGAGGACTACAGGCTCCTGCCCCAAAGCTGCATTGGCTTTGGTGCAGCGAACGAGGTGAGCAACAGGGGCTGACACAATAGATCCAATAGGGTCGCAGTGTCGCCGGGTCAACCTGGACTCGTTCCCAATCTCATCGCACTGAACTTCTGTAGCAATAGGTTATTGATGGTAATGATGCCTATTGACCGATTTTACTGCCCTAACTTCATATCATAAGACAGGGATCCTATTGGGCCAATTTTTGTTGATGATTTACGCAGCTATAGAGAAATTTACAAATAAATACACTTATTCATAAATATTAACGATTATTTTCCTTTGTCCGCAGCTCTGGCGCTCTGCGATTGGTCGAATCTGCAACTCCGGCGCCGCAACCTTGCCCGACGCCACTGCGGGCCCAAGCAGCATACCGACAACTTCACAAGGATCGGAACCGTCGCCACCTTCGAATCTATCGAACTGATCCAGACCCTCAAACACATGACCAGGACTTCCACTTCCAGCATCAACCTGAAACCCCTTCTCATGTCTACAGCTATGAATATGTTCTCGCACTACATGTGCAGCGTTCGCTTCGATTCTGATACCGACACGGAGTTTAACAAAATCGTCGAGAATTTCGATGAAATTTTCTGGGAGATCAACCAAGGTTACGCTGTCGATTTTCTGCCATGGCTCGCGCCGTTCTACAAGAAACACATGGAGAAGCTATCCAACTGGTCCCACGAAATCCGCTCTTTTATCCTGTCAAGAATCGTGGACCAACGCGAAACAAATTTGGATACAGAAGGCCCAGAGAAAGATTTCTTAGATGGCTTACTCAGGGTCTTGCATGACGATCCTACTGTGGATAGGAACACGATCATTTTCATGCTCGAAGACTTCCTGGGCGGTCATTCCTCTGTGGGGAACCTAGTTATGCTGTGTCTCGCGGCCGTAGCTCGGGATCCTGAAGTTGGAAAGAAGATTAAAGCAGAAATCGATGCTGTTACTAAAGGGAAACGGGCTATAAGTCTTCTGGACAGAAACGCTTTGCCATACACTGAAGCGACCGTTCTGGAGAGTCTCAGATACGCCTCGTCTCCCATCGTTCCTCACGTCGCCACAGAGAACGCGGCAGTAGCGGGTTTCGGAGTCGAAAAAGGAACTGTAGTCTTCATAAACAACTACGAACTGAACACTTCCGAAAAATATTGGGCAGAACCGGAGAAGTTTGACCCGTCGAGGTTTTTGGAACGCAGCAAAGTCAGGATACGAAGGAATTCCCAATGCGACTCCGGCATGGAGTCGGATGGTGAAAGATCTGGTCCTCTCGACAAGGTTAAGGAAACAGAGAAAGAGGTTTTGTCAGTTAAGAGGAATATACCACACTTCCTTCCGTTCAGTATAGGTAAGAGGACTTGTATTGGACAGACTCTGGTTACGACTATGAGTTTTGTCATGTTCGCGAATATAATGCAGGAGTTCGATGTAGCTGCGGAGAATATTGAGGATCTGAGACAGAAGCCGGCGTGCGTAGCGCTACCCAAAGACACTTTTCACTTATACCTTCTACCGAGGAAGCATTGAACTGATATACCTATGATCTTCTTTGTAGATAAAGTCTTTCGAAGCCCGCGTTGTGTTCTCTAGTCATATAAGTAGCCATAGATGAAACCAGAAGAGGAAGATATAGTATCTATAATAGTAAGATCATGCAATAACGAGATAAGAATATATAAAAATTAGCAAATGTAATAACATGCAATCTATGGCCGTCTTTTCTTGCTGGACTGACTAAAACCAATGACTTAGCCATACCATTTTCAGTAAAGTAACACATCTTCTTCTGTTTGGGTTCAACTAAGTTAGGTAGTAGTAGGTATTTTGATTCCTGTTTGCGACATTTTGAGAATCCGAACGTACAGCGGAAAGGGAGCGCTCTCACATAACTTTAGACATAGTTTTGCTATGCTTTAGATCTATATTTCGCATGCGCGTAGCACAGTTTGTAAGACTAAAGATTTTTTCGGGAGTGATGCTTCTGTACTGCTGTTGTGTATTCTGTGGCTATAGGCGTATAAATTGCCTTGGTGTGGAGTCCTTGGTGCGATCCTATATATAACAAAACTACCCACCATATTAAAGATATTGTGTTGCGGAAGTTTGCTGCGCCGCTTGCGGTGGTAGATTATAAAATGTACGTACCTATATAATTAAGTATTGTCTTGTATTAAGATTTTTTTACTTTGACACACTTTAAAAAATTACTTTTGTTTTTCTGTTGTTTTACAAACTTTAAATCAACAAGAGTTGTTTTGTTTTGTAAAAAAACACATTTCAATAAAAGCTTGTCGTTAATTTAGTATTGTAAAAATAAAAAGTACCAAATAAAAAGCACCTACTATTTGTAAAAATAATAATACTTAAAGATTTTTTTAATTTGGTAGAGTTTTTGACAAACTTAAGGCTAAGAGGACACAACATGGCTCAAAAACGCTCAAAACGTTATTTATTTCTCGAAATAATTGATCTTTTAAGTTATTTTTGTCTTTTTAACTATTTTGACTTCGAAAAGTGTCAACTTATCATGTATTATAACTTGGAAAATGTAAAATGAATTTTAAAAAATAAAATGAACCCATGAACTATGGTAGTTCTTGTAAAAATAATTAAATACTTACCAAAAAAGTCTTAAATTCTGTGTAAAAACGACTGTATTATGTTTGGTGGATAACGAATGTCATTTTAGATATTTTAGACACTATTTATTTGACATTTTTGGCATTTGTAAAAAAAAATATGCCAAAAGTGTTAAATAAATGTTATTTAGTGTAGAAATTGAGAATTACTGAAGCATTTATTTAGTTATTTAATAGAAAACCAATTAAAATAGCATTTGTAAAAGTTCCTTTTAAAACTTAGTTCTTTTTATTTGACAGTTGAATGAATTTTGTGAATATAAATGATGAGTGAATGAATTTTCTGGCAACTTTTTTGAAATTTTTAGGTGTTTTAAAAACTGTTAAAAATAGATCTTAATGTTAGCTAGTTGATAGAGCAAATGTGAGTAATGTAGACACTGAAATTATAGATTTTGCAATTTTGACATATAATTTTATTTCGCTCGTATCCTACTTAATAATAATATTGTGAATTAGTGTGCCCTCGTCCTCGAATAGCTAGATTTTTAGAGAAAAACTAGATTTTTCCTAGAACAATTACTATGTCATACAACAAACGTAAGCAACTAAACGATGACGTGCAAAGTTTTATCAAAATCGTTGGAGCAGTTTTTGAGAAAAAATATTCACCATTTGTTGTATAGCCGTCCTTCGGTTTGAAGGTAAAATAAGAATAAGTCTATCTCTATCCACGGTCGTTCACAAAAACCTGTGACCTTTAAGACCAACTGGGGCGGTAGCGGTGGCATGGCTCAGCCGCTAAGTCCAGCAAGCCGCGACACCTGCGATACACCGCAGGCGACGCACCTTCACCGCGTCAGTGTGGGGTCCTCCAACAATGCCTTCAGAAACTATGTCGGGTCTCATCATCATCATCAGCCTGCACTAGTCCACTGCTGGACATAGGCCTCCCCCAAGGCGCGCCACAGAGTCCGATCTTCGGATGTCGGGTCATTCAATAGAAAGGAAAAATATCATACTTTTTAAATATTTATAAGAAGTTTATTTAATTATTTAAAACTTTATTGCACTAATTTGTACAAAAGGCGAACTTAATGCCAATGGCATTCTCTACCAGCTGACCTTTGGGCCATGCAGATAAATTAGTGGTAGGCGCAAAAAGATAGTTTAGTTTATTTAAAACAATATGATAATCATCATCATCATCAACAGCCTATTAATGTCCCCACTGCTGGGGCTCAGGCCTACCCTTTTAACGAGGGCGTTCGGGCTACAGTCCACCACGATAGCCCAGTGCGGGTTGGTGGACTTCACATGCGCCTAAGAATTTCTTCTTCAGCGTATGCAGGTTTCCTCACAATGTTTTCCTTCACCGTTTGAGAGCAGTCAGTAAATGTACTTAAGTTTCGAGAAAAAACCCATTGGTACATGGCCCAGCCGGGGATCGAACTCCGGACCTTTCAATATGATAGGCCGCGTCTTATCCCCTACGCCACTGAATATAAAACAGTAATATATGATAATTAAACTACATACACTACAAATAAAAGAAGTTATATTCACATTTATAAGAAGTGATTTAATTCCTTAGGTTCTTTTAATAAATATATTAATTTTAAAATGTTATTCTTTTCCCCGAAACTCTGGAATACTCTGGATAATTAAAATTCCACTCACAAAAATAAATTCGCTGTTAAAATATTTCCTAGGAGAGTGAGCCAGAGAAACAAAGCTAGAAGAATCCGAAGGATACAGCTAGCTTAGAAAGTTTGTACGTTAAAGTGGCAGTGGGCTGATCACATCTGTCGGAGAACATAACCGCTGCGGTAGACGGGTTCTCAAGTGGAGACCACGCGTGGGCAAGCGTAGTGTGGGATATTTTATTTAACTGCTTTCTTACATTTACAACTGATACTTACCAATCTTGTTTTTAGGGTTCCATACCGCAAAAGATGAAAATAAAAACCCTTAAAGGATCACTTCGTTGTCCGTCTGTCAGTACCATTTTCCATAGGAATGCGTGGAGGTATCAAGTTAAAATTAATATCAAATACCTACTCGTTTACAATCCTTTGAGCTGTGAAAAAGTCAAACTTCTAAGTCAACGCAGTCAGAAGATATGGCCGATTTTGTCGCATTTTTGAGTATTTAGGTAGTCAAAACCTATGGGGTACTGCCCGTTGACTTAGAATGTTGAAATTTAGGAAGAATCAAGGTCTATAGCAGAGGTAAAGGAAAAAATCCGAAAGCCGTAAATTTGTACTTCACAAACATTTCTTTTTCACCTCACAAGCTCGGAAGGGTATACTTTCTCATTCGAAATCTGCACTGCACCTGAGAATTTTTTTTAAAACTTTTCTTATAATTTGTAAAAGGTGGACATTTAAAGAAGTGGTCAATTCTAATTGTGGTTATTATTATTTGTGGTTCTAAACCGACGAAAGGATTCAATTCACCTAGTATTTTCCTCGCTGTAGTGAGGTGAAAAATTGTGTGTTGCGCTCGGCAGCAAAGTTATTTTGCGTCTCGTACTATTATCTAATCTGTGCTCGTACCTTAATTGAAACCCTCGCTACGCTCATGATTCTATCTTTGAACTTTTTCGCTTTGCTCAGTTTCAATCCTAGTACTCGCACAAAATAACCAACTTTGCAGCCTGGCATAACAAATAACTATTTTTCTTTGTACCATCAAACTTAACTTTGCATATGAGCAAGTCATCCATATAAGTTAGTACCATATGATACTTATCACGTGTATCACGTCATAATGATAGTTACAACTACAAAATTTTATTAACGACTTTCTAATTAACTCTTCAATTAAGTTTGTACGGAACCCTCAGGGCGCGAGTCCTACTCGCACTTGTCCGGCTTTTTGCATTGTTATGTTAGTCAGATGCTTAACAAAGATTACATTGCCCCATGCCAACACCATGAGATTACAATTGCAAAAAACATTCTAAGAATAAATATGGAAATCATTTTTTTATGTTTCTGTACGATAGATGCATCGCAAATGTTGCAGCGCGCGCGCCGGACCTGCCTCAATGTCGGATTGTAAAACACTACATTATTACTGGGTTTCTTTCGTAACCAGTTGCGAAAATGGACGACCGTCTATTCTTCGAAACTTACGAACCGGGATTAAATATCTCCAGCTACGTAACTTGCAGATGGTTACATTTTTTTTTACCTTTAACCTCCTGGGACCCCACGGCCTCGCTTGAGGACATAAACACTAAAAATAAAACATAACTAAAACATAAAAAAAATATTAATCATAAAATAATTGAATTTTTAGACGTTTAATCAGCGTTCACTTCTTTTGAGGACTAAAAATAAAATATAATAAAAACATAATACATAAATACAAATTTGGAAAAAATCTTGGAAAGTCGACAGGATAGGTCATTTAAAGAGCCTGACCCTGACATTTTTTACATTGAAGTCCTCTATCGATATTTTTAGGTTTGATCAGTGGTCAATGTTTCAAAATGGCCGGCTTAAGCCAAAATCATCACTCCGGGTGTGATTGATACGTATCTGATGTTCACCGGCAACAGAGTCCGCTTACCATCAGCTGCGATCTGTTTTCAGACAGTAATAATTCAAGGTTCCTGGCAACAGAACTTATGTTAAACTTGTTTTCGCAGGCTGAGGGCACTGAGGTGAATCGATTATGTTTAATTCATCATTTAATTCAGTTTTTCATTCATCGGTGCATTTGCTGTATGCGGATGAAATCACCAGACATGAAGGCGTCTCAGGGACGTTTGAAGACTATACAGGGTGCAGCCGAAGCAACCTGGTTGTACATTCTACTGGGAAAAAAATAAAAACAAGAATTTATAAAATCAACAAACTGTTTTTAATTAGATATAAATTTTATTGCCAAAAAAAGACAGCACTGTTAGACAAAACTGTTTATTTTTTGGATGTATTGAGATCAAAATAGAATTAATATAAAATTTAATCAGCATCATTATATGTGTGTTGGATTATCTGTTGCATATATTCATCATTCTTAATATCTCCTATAATATCATTCTGCCCTGCTATTCTGTAAGCGTATTTGTGCAACTCGATCCTGAATCCGCAGTGAGATCGGTCTCTAACTCAATGATTTACAGTTCAATACTCACTTTACTTCGCAAGTGAAGTGTTTATTGTGTAGCTTGTATTTGTTTACACAATGCCACATCAAGGTCTTTCATGATCGGATGCGAAGTGAAGTGAGTGAGTTGCGATGTGATTGTCGAGTTTTAATTCGTACTTTACAGAATCACACAGCTGTTTCTATATCTGTACTAACATCTCTTTCATTAACCGTTACATTAACTGTTGCACTATTTGTTTTTATTAGTCATTTCTGTCTACGCTATGTCATTTCTGTCACTGCGTGCAGACAGAAATGACATAGACAGAGATGACGATCTCACGTTAGTTTGATCTTAACTAATCTCTAATTAATTGATTGTTGGTGTGGCTACCTGATGCAGATAACATTGATTTCTGCGCATAATTACAACCAGTTAGTAAGTCATAAACCGCAAGAAGTTCAAAGATATTTAACCTAACCAGATTTTTTGTCACAATGTAATAGGCTGAATGAATATAGTCACAGGTTGTTAGCACACCGCTGACAGTGTTTACAGTCTATGTGTGCGTAAGCGAGATAATGTGATACATAGAGATGTGCAAAAACTTGTAAGTTTGATTCGGTTGATCGAATCAATGAACTGTTTCTTGAAATTGAATGAGCGTCTCTAGTGAACCGGCACAGCTCCCCTTTGACACCTAAAATTAGTCATTGCGCAGAAATCAGCCAACTTCACACAACCGGCAAAAAACTTCACTGGGACTATACCTACATCCATTACTCATGGGTTAGCTGGAAGAGATTTCGTAGAAATAAGCTCAACCCTTTGTATAATTTTCATTCTTCAAGTAAATAAAAAAACTTATTGATTTAAAAAAGTTTTTTTTTTAGACTGGCCTGTTGGTGTTGTGGTAATAACACTGCCTACTGCGCCAAAGGTCGTGGGTTCGATTCCCACCCGGGACCAACATTTGTGTGATGAGCATAACTGTTGGTTTTCGGATTCTGGGTGTTTGTATGTATTTAAGTATTTATTTAAAAGTATTTAAGTATGTTTATCAGTTGTCGAGTACCCATGTACAAGCTTCGGCTTAGTTGGGACTAAACAGCCGTGTGTAAAATTGTCCAAACATTATTATTATTATTTTTAATTAATAAACCACAATTTTATAAGTACATTATTTAATTTATAAATCATTCACATTATACCTAGGTACATACTTACGTATTACAGTAAAATAATTTAAGAAATAGGTACGGTCGACCGCACGTCAGCGGAAACTAAAACAGTAACCAGTAAACTGGTGTCTCATAGTAATGAAACTCCATTTTAGGCTAGGCCAGCTCAAGGTCAAAGTATAGATTAGATTAGATTAGATTTATTTATCACACATTACAAATACTAGTACATAGTGTCACTTACGTAAAAGGTCAAAGTTAATGTGATGTATATCCAGTGACGTGCGGTCGACTGTACCTATAGTTATTATGTGCATTTCAGCTTTTCAGATTTGGCTTTCGCCCGTAAAAAACCCGACAACGTTTAGGTACGATGTTGATCTCGTTACAGTCGTTTGTTGATCTCGTCACTGTCGTTTGCTGATCTCGTCACAGTCGTTTGATGATCTCGTCACAGTCGTTTGCTGATCTCGTCATAGTCGTTTGTTGATCTCATCACAGTCGTTTGTTGATCTCGTCACAGTCGTTTGTTGATCTCGTCACTGTCGTTTGCTGATCTCGTCACAGTCGTTTGATGATCTCGTCACAGTCGTTTGCTGATCTCGTCATAGTCGTTTGTTGATCTCGTCACAGTCGTTTGTTGATCTCGTCACAGTCGTTTGTTGATCTCGTCACAGTCGTTTGTTGATCTCGTCACAGTCGTTTGTTGATCTCGTCACAGTCGTTTGTTAATCTCGTCACAGTCGTTTGTTGATCTCGTCACAGTCGATTGTTGATCTCGTCAGTGTCGTTTGTTGATCTCGTCACAGTCGTTTGTTGATCTCGTCACAGTCGTTTTATTCCCAGTCTTCAAAGTACTGTTTGAAGGTATTCGGTTCAAACCCTTCTGGCACCTTCGACACGTGGACCTGTGAAAGATAAATGCGAATTAGAAAATACTTAAACTATATTTCGTACCGAGTACGAAATGACGCTTTTTCTTCCCGAGGGAAGCCAGTTTCGACGTGAGCTGAAGGCGAACGACGAAGCTTATTCCGAAGGTAAGAAAAGTCATTTTGTACTCGGTACGAACTATACTTTTTTTACTACCAGAAAGTCCGTAGAACTGACGGCCGTTGGGGCAGAAAGGTTCTCGAGTGGAGACCACGTATCGGAAGACGCAGCGTAGGCCTCCCACAAGGTGGACCGACGATCTGGTGAAGGTCGCGCGCGGGACCCGGCTGGATGAGGTTAGCGCGGGACCGGTCGTCGGAGAGATCCTTGGGGAGGCCTTTGTCCAGCAGTGGACGTCTACAGGCTGATATGATGATGCTAGTGCGACCGATAAACCGAAGGGACAAAATATCTATACCACAATGATATGTGTATGTAAACTAACCCATTCTGGTAGATTCTGTGTCTTGCGATATTTCTCTGCTGTGTTCATGGCCTCTGCTTTTTCCTGTTAATCAAACGAAGGTATGAGAGAAAGTCATATCTAATAATAAGTATTTAATACTTAATTAATGATACATTAAATCAATGTATCATTGATTATAGTCAATGTCACAACAATTATTCATTATTTGGTAGACTGTGTGAGCAAAGAAATCATTCGGTTACTATAGTTCGTTTATTTTGAATAAATTGTTAATATTCTAAGTCATTCTTAAGCGGTCCCTACTCGATCATGCGGCATGACATGCGTTACGTGCTGTCACTCATGCATGACCGTTTAATTGTAGTGATTGACGCGAATGACATGCAAACTACGTGCTGGCAGTTGCTTCACTGTACTATGTGATTGATAGCAAGGATGAGGGTCCATCATACAGCATGATAATTTACGTAAACGTAAAGCATGTCATGCCGTATAGTCTAGGGACCGTATTACCTTACGATTGTAATTTGAATAGTTTTACCTTTTCATTGGACTTCCGTCCCACCCACACGTAAATGCCGCTCTTTCCAGTATCCAAAATGTAGCATTCCTGAAATAAATAAAAATCTGCATCAAGAAACATCAATCTATACTAATCTATATTACTATATCTATACTAATATTATAAAGAGGAAAGATTTGTATTTTTGTGTGTGTGTGTGTGTGTGTGTGTGTGTGTGTGTGTGTGTGTGTGTGTGTGTGTATGTTTGTAATGAATAAACTCAAAAACTACTGTGCCGATTTCAAAAATTCTTTCACCATTGGAAAGCTACATTCACCTTGAGTGACATAGGCTATATTTATCTATATCTATGTCTACCCGTGCGAAGCAGAAATCTATACTAATATAATAAAGCAGAAAGGTTTGTCAGTTTGTCTGTATGTTTGTTTGAACGTGCTAATTTCTGAAACTACCAGTTGGATTTGAACAATTCTTTTTGCATTTGATAGCCCAACTCTTGAAGAAGGATATAGGCTATTTATGATCACGCTACGACCCTAAAGAGCCGAGCAGAAAGCAAAAAAGCAGTTATAGTTATAAAACGTGGGCGAGGTCGCGGGGGGCAGCTAGTCAATAATATAACGATTTACCTCAGTTTTAAGCAGATCCTGTTTCAGTGGTTTTGGCAGCGACGTGATCTTCATATTCCCGGTGCTGTCTGAGACCTCGCTCAGGGTCGCTTCCTGGGCCCGCTCGAATTCCTGCCAACATTTATAAACAGGTGAAACACACTGTCAAGTTGGAAGTCCATAAGCCTATGTTAGTTCCCTGCGGTTTACGTTATAACTGCTAAACAAAGATACTTGATAAGTGTAGAAAAGAAACCCAACAGACTTTGCTAGAAGATCAGCTCGATGCTCGGGGAGCAAGGTTGCAAGATGATGGAGGCGCTGGGTGCTGCTAGGGCCATGACGCAGTGAATTGAAATTAAAATTAAAGTGTTTTAAAAGTGTAGTCCAAAATCTCAGAATTCAAAAGAAGACTGTATGCTGGCCAGTCCAAACTAAAAAGAAGGCCAACAGATTTTTAATTTCCTGTTATACACCAGAACAGAAGAAAGTGGTCCAACAGACTGTAGCCTGCCACTGCGTGACTAGGCCAAACCCCAGAACCAAAAAAGGCCCACAAACTTATACTGCTCTAGGAACTGGCTGGCGAGCCAGGTCGGGCCCCCAGCGCTCAGAAGATAGCAGAATGGGATTTGCCTGAAGGGGCTTGGGGTTCGTTTCAGTAAGGGATTTGAGTTTTTGGACCAACATACATATCTGCACGCTGTCCCTAGAAAGAACGGTGCGCCAGCCATGTATTGCGATCCTGACACACCTCTTCCGCTTCGCTCAGTATCATATTTCTCTTTATACACGCTCGCCGCTCGCCACAATTATAATCTCTTACAAAATACCAAAATGATAGTTACCTCATCATCACCCCCATCTGTATCTTCAGGAACAGAGTCCTTGTCACCGGATCCCAGAGCCTGGAAGAACTGCTCTAAATCGCCTTCGTGCGAATATGGATCTGTAAAGAGATGTTTAAAGTTCTTCTTTAGTTTTATGGAGTAAACTGGAAAAGGGTGGACAGATGATGATGATGAACTGGAAATCTGGGAGGAATTACTTTTCTCCTGGAATACTGGACCTAACTTGGTTTTCTACAATCATCATACCTTTTTTTTTATAATAATAATGTTTGGACAAATTTACACACGGCTGTTTAGTCCCAACTAAGCCGAAGCTTGTAAATGGGTACTCTACAACTGATAAACATACATAAATACTTTAAAATAAATACTTAAATACATACAAACACGCAAAATCCAAAAACCAACAGTTATGCTCATCACACAAATGTTGGTCCCGGGTGGGAATCGAACCCACGACCTTTGGCGCTGAAAGACGCCCATTGCTGGCGAAATTCCTCCCCCAAGGATCTCCACGACGACCGGTCCCGCGCCAACCTCATCCAGCTGAGGCCGCTACCGTCACCAGATCGTCGGTCCACCTTGTGGGAGTCTTGCCAACGCTGCGTCTTCCGGTACGAGGTCGCCACTGGAGAACCTTGTGCCTCAACGGCCGTCAGTTCTATCAGCGAAGGATGGATTAGGATTAGGGGCAAAATTCAATGGTTCTAACTCACCAATGATTTCCACGTTGCCTCTCCCATTGTGATCCTGGTCTCTGATGTGGTTGGCCACTGATATCGCCTTGATCCTCTCCATCGTCGCAGCCTTCTCCCCGACGTACAGATAGATGTCGTGGTCCACATCCAGCACGAAGCAGTCTCCCTTGTTCATTGCCGTTATATTCGCTTCAACCTGGATTTTTTTTATTAGATTGAATCAAATTCAAACGGTAAAGGAAAACATCGTGAAGAAACCTAGGCTGCATACGCTGAAGTCGGAATTCTTGGTACCAGTACGCTGTCCTTGAGAGTGAGGACATATCAATAGGTTGCAGATTTGTTTTCCAAACCGCCTTCCATGCGTGGTTTATACCACTTCTCTGCATCCATTCGTTGGCAGGCGCTGATCGTCGCTCCAACTAGCCGGGGGGCGCCTCATACTACGCCTTGTCTTATGTCAACTATCACTTCAACATACTAACTTTTGAGCTATGTTCTCTGGCGGATCACTTCGTTTCGGATTTTGTCTCTTAGAGAACCTAAGAGCATAGCTTAAGAATTTGAGATTTGGGACTAGTACCATTGTGAGCGTCCACGATTCGGCGCCGTATACGTCATTGCGGGTAGGACACTACACCTACTGATAGAAAATTCATCAACAGCTGGACAATATCCTTCGACATGTGGTCGTCTCCGAGGGTTTCCAGCTGGAATACGAGCAGGCATCGAGCACAGACCTGTCTCACTCGAACGTTTCTCTTGCCCTTGATCTGGAAGAGCCGCTTCTCGGCGCCCGCGTTCGTGGTCACGTGACTGAAGCCAGACGCGTGTCCGCCTTCCAGGTACCGGATAGCTGACGAGTAAAAGTGGTGGAAAGAAGTCAAATATTGCAAGAAGTCAAGGATTTTTTTCCCTTAAACCTGGTGGTAAGTGGTTAATTAAGTAAGGGTCACCAAGAATGTGGGAGGGTCCAAAGGTTAGGGGGGTCCAAAATTCTTACATGACCTCACCTGTTCATGCCGTGCAACTTATACGTAAGAGAGTTTATGAGTATGTTGCTCTCGATAGGGTCGGCGAAAAACTGTAAACCACATTACGTCATCCAGAATAATCTAGATCGAGTGGTCGGTCATGATGTTCCTATCTGAAGACTTTTTGTTTAAACCAGTTCTTACATACACGAGCTCATCAGTAGCCAAGCCAGTAGTAGCCTATGGTTGGTTGTGCACTCGCCTTACGGTCATGAAGTCGTGGATTCTAACCTTGGCCCGTACCAATGAGTTTTCGAAACTTAAGTATGGTTTATCGTAAGTTTTTTCGGTGAAGGAAAACATCGTGAGGAAACCTACATACGGCAAAGATTAGAAATTCTATTCTAAGGCGTATTTGAAGTCCACCAAAAGCGGATTGAGGCACCGTTGGCGGACAGGGAGTTGGCACAACAGACCCTGTAGGGTCCAAGTATCGCCAGGTATCCTGACCCTATAACAAGACAAGATGAGTAGCAAGTATGATTTGATTACCCAGGACGCTTTATACGTTTTTGTTGGGCACCCTATTGGAGTAAGCATGAATACGGCAGGTAGGCGCTGGACCCTGTGGTACCCAGTCAACACACTATGGAACGAAGTATCGTGATCTTTCCATAGAAACGAGATCAGCATCTTATTCTATTCATGGACGGTGGTGGCAGTCCCTGCACTGACTCCACGAAAGCGGGAGTCTTGTGCAATTCCCCCCGGGCCGTCAGTCCAGCCATCCCAACTCCTTGAAGCAGGCCCTAAGAGTAGGGCAGGAGTTGATGATGAAATTGTTCACCAAAATTGCCACCGCCAAATTGACAGAGCTATACACAATACATTGACACTGCTTCCCTCCATACCCAAGTCATCATTACCTTCATGTGATTACCTGATGAATTTCCTCGCAAAAGACGATAGTTCCGAAGCGGTGGTAGATACTGACTCACTCACTGACACCAAGCACTGTCCCAAACACAGAACTCGGAATAAATAGCCACTAGAAGTCGCATGACATGGTACACTGACGGTGGGCTTGATCCACAAGTTTAAGATGGGTCAGCTAGCTATGGAGAGGGCTATGCTCGGAGTTTCTTTGGAGGATATGATCCGTAATGAGGAGATCCGAAGCACTAAGGTTATCGACATAGCAGAAAGGATTAGCAAGCTGACGGACCGGTCCGCGCAGCGTGGGACACCCCCTTCGCCAGTTGGACGACTTAAAGAAGGTGGCCGGAAGCGGCTGGATACAGTCTGGTGGCGTTCATTGGAGAAGGCCTATGTCCAGCAGTGGACGGCGAAGGGCTGTTATGATGATGATGATAAATCACATATCTGAGCATTGTCTTGTAGCCGAACAGGTGACGTATAAGCCAATAGGTCAATCATTGATTGTTTTTATTTGAAAACAAGGACAATAAATAACAATGTGTCCGAAGAAATTAGCAAAAAAGTACGATTACAGTGCGTAAAAGTGTTAAAAAAGTGTGTTAAAGTGTATAAATAGTGAGTGAAAGTGACAAAAATCTACATGTAAAATTGGGATTTAGCAGAAATGCGAAAAGGACAAAACGTTGATACGATGTACGACATCGCACATAGGGTACGATACGATACGGTTTCCAGTACGATAATTATCCCGAGTTCTGTGTCCCCAGAGTAACTCCGATGGCGACGTCATAAAGCGACACCTTGCACCTAATATTCAAAGATTTTTACTTTCGCTGTCCTTTGTCCTTTCACCTGGTTGGAAATAGTCGAGGAAGTTCCTCGACTCGTGACCCTGGACCTCTCGGTGCTGGACGGCCGCTCCGTGGAACTGGCCCTCGTCCATGTTCACCGTGAGGATCGCCGCGGCCCCCGCCTCGTCACTGCTCGTCTTGGACCCCAGCCAGAAGTGGATGTCATAGCTGAAACTGGAACCGGAGCCTGTCGTCTGGAAATACAGTTTAAATCGTTGAGATAAAGACTTTCAATGGCATTGCAACTTGCCATTTTGTAAGACGAGTTGTGTCAACGTTCGAGAGCAGTCAGTAAATGTAAGTAGGTTTAAGTTTCGAGGAAAACCCATTGATACGTCATATAATGCATGGCACGGCCGAGGATCGAACTCGGACCTCTCGACGAGATAGTCCGCGTCTAACGTCCAACGTACCTTCAGAACGATGTAGGAATCCCCGGAATAGAAGTTGCCAAACTGTGTGAGAGGTACGGGCACCGGTTCGAAATTCTGAAAATATAAGATTAGTTTGTGTCACAAGGGACCAAAATAATGTATTGACGGCGAGAGTTGAATCTAGAGCGAAGTGAAGGGTTCCTAGAGTAAGATCCTAAATTAATTAAAATATTTTTTTTTAAGAAATTTATTTCTTTATTCGCTTAATAGTTTCCCCGTAACTATGCGAATAAAGAAATAAAATTCTTCTTTCGCAACTAGTTGCGAACAATGAAAAGTGCTTCTTCTACCGCAACTGGTTACGAATCTTGGTTACGAATATGGCTGGAAGGGAAAAATTATGTAAAAATTCATTAATATAAAAACCAAGATAGTTTTTTCACCGTACGACGAACGCTTTCCTCACTTTTATCTTTTTTAAAGACTTACATAAGCGGTAGTTAATTAATTGTCTCGCCAGGAAACCTGAGAAATTACCTGGTAAATATACTTAAACATATAAATACAAAATCATACATTTTTAAAGTGTAATCAAGAATTTAAAATAACCAGATAAGTTAATTTTTAATGATGTAACTAAACAATCATTTAGTTAACTAGCTAGCGATTGTTATAATAACTATTAATATTGACTAATCATTTAATTAAAATAAAATTTGATAAGATTGGGAATGTAAGGGGGCCCAACAACACCAGGCTTTAATAATTTGGGTAAATTTGTAGTCATTATTTGAGATACTCTGGTAGTGAGTGACCCTGATGACTACTACGCCAGAGGTCGTGGGTTCAATTCCCACCCGGGGCCAACATTTGTGCGATGAGCATATCTATTGATTTTCGGATTCTGGTGTTTTTATGTATGTATTCATTTAAAAGTATTTATGTGTGTTTATCAGTTTTTGAGTACCCATTTACAAGCTTCGGCTTAGTTTGAGAATAACCGACCGTCAACCCCAGTCAAACCGACAAGACGGTTTTGGGGGACAAATATATACTTTTATGCTTATGTATTTGATTAATAAAATAAATAAATAATAAAAAACAGCCGTGTGGGAGTTTGTCCAAAATATTAAAAACCTCGGTGTAAATATTAGCTCATTGAGTCAGTGATCATTGCGATGACGTCACCAGGATTATGTATTATCTATATTCTGTAGTGAGCATTCCGAAAATAATCTATCGCTAATCCCATTATCGTTCTAATAAAGCAGTATAAATAAATAAATAAATTTGGCAGATTTAAGGAATACCTTGAAAAGTGATCTTTATTCACAAGTTATTAAAGTAAATTGTATTACATGTTTTAATTTTTGACATGTTTGTGTCTGAGTCATCATCATCATCAGCCTGTACTAGTCCACTGCTGGACATAGGCCTCCCCCAAGGCGCTACTGAGCCCGATCCTCGGTTCTCCGCATCCTGTCACTGCCAGTCGTCTAACGCAGGTCATCATAGTCCCGTTTGAGGAATAGTGTAAAGTGATGCGACATTCTGACGTACTACCCGACCACTGAAACGAGTCACTTGACCTTGACCTCCCTCCGCCTCCCGCTTCCCCACCTCGCCCGCCCGCTCTCGTCCTGGCGCGACAGTACCGTTCGCATAAAATGTGAGAGGTCGGGCATAAGTGACGTCATGCCATTAAAAAATGAGGATAAAGATGAAGATTTCTCTAAGTATCTAACTGCTTCTTGCACAATGTTTTATTTTTTATTGAAAATATAAATAAATAATAATTTAATCCCACACTTTCGCCCAGTACTTTCTCAATCGTTTTTGCACTCTGTACCTATCACAGCGGGGCGACGTGGGGGGAAGCGGGACTTCACATACGCCTTAGAATAGTAAATGCCAGTCTTTGGCGTATGCAGGTTTCCTCACGATGTTTTCCTTCACCGAAAAACCTGTGGTATAAACCATACAAAAGTTCTGGAAAACTTATTGGTACGCACCAGGATCGAACCCACGACCTCATGAACGTGGGATAAGTGCACAGCCAACTATACTGGCGCTTGTCTAATACAGAATATGTATCTGCGATAAGATAAACAGGTCCATATTTATTATAGCTTGATAAAAATGAAATAAAATAATGTACCTATGGTTAGCTTTAAATCAATTCGACTGGCCTGTTGGCGTAGTGGTAGTAACCCTGCCTACTGCGCCAAAGGTCGTGGGTTCGATTCCCACCCGGGACCAACATTTGTGTGATGAGCATAACTGTTGGTTTTCGGACTCTGGGTGTTGGTATGTATTTAAGTATTTATTTAAAAGTATTTAAGTATGTTTATCAGTTGTCGAGTACCCATGTACAAGCTTCGCCTTAGTTGGTTCTAAACAGCCGGGTGTAAATTTGTCCAAACATTATTATTATTATTATTATTATTCACTTATTTATTTATATTCTCAAGTATACATTTTTTATAATATTTTTATAAAAAACTAATTACAAAAACATTATAAAAAACCTAACCTAGAGTGCCGCCGGCAGCGGGGCAGGGCCCAAGCTACCGGTGGTTAGGGCCGCAGAGTGAGGAACCTCCGGACAATACGCGCCGTGTCCAGGAGTACTGCCTTCTGGATCTGGCCCTTGATCCAGCCGTCTAGCGAGAGCCTCTCGAGGTGTTGGTCGAGGCTCTTCGCTATAAGGCCGTTCGCCGAAACGACTATCGGGACAATGCTCGTTGAATCAACATTCCACATGGCGGTGACCTCGTGAGCCAAGTCAAGGTACTTGCTGAGTTTGTCCTTCTCAGCCTTCACGAGATTATCGTCATGCGGAATGGTGATGTCAACGAGCACTGCCCGGCGCTGGGACCGGTCTATCAGCACGATATCAGGCTTATTGGCTACAATAGTCCTGTTATTGTAATTATTATTATTATTATTATATAATTTGGATATGCAATTAATCGTACCAAAAAAAAACAACAGCCTATTATGTCTCCATTGTTGGGGGCCCGGCCTTCCCCACGATATATGGGCTATAGTCCACCACGCGAACCCAGTGCGGGTTGGTGGACTCCACATCCTTCGTCGGCGTAAATTAATTTGTACCTATCCTTTTTTCTTGAGCCGTGGTAGCCTAGTTGGTTGTGCACTCGCCTCACGTTCATGAGGTCGTGGGTTCGATCGTGGCCCGTACCAAAGAGTTTTTGAAACTTAAGTACGGTTTATTAAAATACCACAGGTTTTTCGGTGAAGGAAAACATCGTGAGGAAACCTGCATACGCCAAAGACTGGTATTTACTATTCTAAGGCGTATGTGAAGTCCACCAACAAACGGGTTGTGGCACCGTTTGGCGGACAGGGGTTTGGCACAACAGATCCCATAGGGTCCAAGTGTCGCCAGGTATTCCTGGGCCCCTAAGAAGATAAGATCCTTTTTTCTTGATTTTTTAAATACATATTGTTTTTTTACGTTGGATAGGCTGATTATCAGCCTATGATGATGATTCAGCAGGTGACTAGGTGCTGGTAGTTCTAATCTAATCATTAATTAGTTACATTATAATTGCAATTATATTTGATGTATTACAATTTTTGATACACACTTTGATTATAAAAGATCGTTCGATAAGGAATAAAATGATTGTACAGGAATTCTATTCAATCAACCACTGGTAATGTTGTTACTGATTATAAATCTGATTAAAAGCGGGGGAGGGGGATATAAAAATCCTCAAATAAGTCATCGATGTAAAAAAATCATAGTATTTTACAAAGTCGTTTTTTTAAGATTCAGATTTTTTAAATATTTCGGAATATAAAATGCCAAGTCGATTATTGAGCGAGTGATAAAGTTGTGCGGCGTGGCCGTACCGATTACCTATCTATACTAATATTATAAAGAGGAAAGATTAGTATTTTTGTGTGTGTGTGTGTATGTTTGTAATAAATAAACTCAAAAACTACTGTGTCGATTTCAAAAATTCTTTCACCATTGGAAAGCTACATTCACCCTGAGTGACATAGGCTATATTTATTTTATCTGTATCTATATTCACCCGTGCGAAGCCGGGACGGGCCTCTAGTTTAAAAAAAAAAAAATTAAGTAAGTATGTTATTAAGTAAGTATCTACCTCAATTCTCCATATCTCGAGTCCTGCCTTCCGGCCGCTGTTTTGGAACGCCTCGTGCACTTCCGGCATTGTGTTATCTGTGGACAAACATTAGATAAGTATGGTGTTAACACGTGTTCTGATACACTACAGTAACCCACTGTTGCGTCGAAAATCATTTTAAATTGTGCCCGTGTAGTTGAAATAGAGTCAAGTTGTTTTTTTGCTATTAATGGTGGGAACTTTTTGTGTGATCATCATCAACAGCCTAATAATCTCCCCACTGCTGGGGCTCAGGCCTACCCTCTCAACGAGAGCGTGCGGGCTATAGTCCACCACGCTAGCCCAGTGCGGGTTGGTGGACTTCACATGCGCCTAAGAATTTCTTCTTCAGCGTATGCAGGTTTCCTCACGATGTTTTCCTTCACCGTTTGAGAGCAGTCAGTACATGTACTTAAGTTTCGAGAAAAAACCCATTGGTACATGGCCCAACCGGGGATCGAACCTCGGACCTTTCGATATCATAGGTCGCGTCTTATCCCCGAGGCCACTGACGCTCTTGACTTGACTTTTTGTGTGATCAGATGCAACTCCGAACGGGTCATATGATTCGTTGGGAACGACCCCTAATTTTGAATCCCAAGCAAGCTACGGATTTTTGTATCACAAGCGAGAGCGGTTTTTGGGATTCCATACCTCAAAAGAGGAAAAAAGGAACCCTTATAGGATCACTCCGTTGTCCGTCTGTCCGTCTGTCAAGACCATTTTTCTCAGGAACGCGTGGAGGTATCAAGTTGAAATTAATGTCAAATACTCAGGCCTGCAGTCCCTTGGAGCCGTGAAAATATCAGACTTCTAAGTCAACGCAGTCAGAAGATGTGGCCGATTTTGACGCATTTTTTCGTTGTCCGTCTGTCTGTCAAGTTTTAAGTTACAATCCTGAGCGAAGCGAGGGATTCAAAGGCACGAGATACAAATAACTTTGGTCCCGTTTGTGACACACTGTTCACCTGGTCTCAGAAACGGGACCTAGGAATTTGTATTTACTGACTACGTCAAGAATGGGATTACGGGACCGAAATATAACATAAACTAAAATAAACAACATTAAAAAGTTGAAGGTACGTATTACGCGTTTCCAAACGATTTATTGTTAATTTTTACTTTTGTAATTTTTGTTGGAGGTCTACTCACCATCATCATCAGCCTACACTAGTCCACTGCTGGACATAGGCCTCCCCCAAGGCGCGCCACTGAGTCCGATCTTCGGCTCTCCGCATCCAGTCACCGCCGCGCCTCACGCAGGTCGTCGCTCCATCTAGCCGGGGGGCGTCCCACACTACGCTTGCCTAGTCGTGGTCTCCACTCGAGAACTCGTCTACCCCAGCGGTTATCGGTTCTCCGACAGATGTGACCAGCCCACTGCCACTTCAACGTGCTAACCCTTTGAGCTATGTCAAAGGCTTTGGTTCTCTGGCGGATCACCTCGTTTCGGATCCTATCTCTCAGAGAAACTCCGAGCATAGCTCTTTCCATAGCCCGCTGAGCGACTTTGAGTTTTCGGACTAGTCCCACTGTCAGTGTCCATGGAGGTCTACTAAGGAACTCAAAATTCGTAATTCTAATTGACTTGTTCCTATGACTAGATTTTTTCATAGCTAAGTGAAACAAGACCGAGCAAAATGCAATTTCGAAGGTCGCTTATGTAAAGCGACCTTCGAAATTAAATCACTCACTCAGTGAGCAAAATGCGATTTTTTAATACTTATTTAAGGTAATTTTCACAGAGCACAGAATCGCCGACGTCCACACACGCGCAAGACCCGCGCGGCGATGCCGATCCCGTGCTCTGTGGTAATGTTTATACTTAGGAGGTGCGTTTCTGTCAGTTAAGACGGCCTTTCTATGCAATTAAAACGTAAAGAATAACAATTTATCCTGGCCTTGTTAGAAGCCTAGTTGGAATTAGAGATCCCTCGTTAAATACCTAATTACCATCAGGTTAAACTGCGGTCAAGTGTGAGCCTTAACATTAATAAAACTACAGTACCTAACGATTTTTAAATGCAGAACTGAATACCTATACAAATAATAATAAAGTGTCAAAGTTTCTTTTCCTGTTTGAACTTTTGATCGCGTTAATCTATGGAAGTACCAGTCGGCTTAGAAAAATTCTTTCTGCATTTGATAGAGCCAGTCCTTGGGAATATTATAGGTTATTTAACATCATGCTACGACCCTTAGGGACGACGCAAACCAAGCGGAAAATTGCCCGCGCACTTTTTGACGTCATTGTCAAATGAACCATAACACTATAGTCTAAAGAACAAAATCGTATAACGACGTCTGTCCGTCGGCGTCGCCTCGCGCTCGAGGTTGTTCATACGATTTTGTTCTTTAGACTATTAGTGATGTGGTTCATTTGACAATGACGTCTAAACGTGCGCGGGCAATTTCCCGCTTGGTCTGCCCCGACCCTTAGGAGTCGAGAGAAGGAAAAACGTGAGAAATTTATTTATTTATTTGCTTTTGGAAGATTACAACTTTTATCGCCATAATAGGAAAAGAAACATTTAAATTTATGTAAGTTAATTACAATCTTCGCAATATTTAAAAAATAATAAAATTTAAAATCAAATAACTTTTAAAACGCAGGCAAAGCCGCGGCAAACAGTGATTTTTACATAAAGTTTTCCGTTTACCTTAATAATAGTTTAGTGGTGCTTGAGTTATCTGGAAGATCATCATCCATCATCCACAGCCTATTAATCTCCCCACTGCTGGGGCTCAGGCCTACCCTCTCAACGAGGGTGTTCGGGCTATAGTCCACCACGCTAGCCCAGTGCGGGTTGGTGGAGTTCACATGCGCCTAAGAATTTCTTCTTCGGCGTATGCAGGTTTCCTCACGATGTTTTCCTTCACCGTTTGAGAGCAGTAAGTAAATGTACTTAAGTTTCGAGAAAAACCCATTGGTACATGACCCAACCGGGGATCGAACTCCGGACCTTTCGATATGATAGGCCGCGTCTTATCCCCAGGGCCACTGACGCTCATCTGGAAGATCATCATCATTTATTTATTCTTTACAACAATAGTAGATAGATAATAGATAGACAGACAGAGTAGCTTTTCTGGCAATGAGGAAACTAGAACCAACGGTTGATTCTCATGTGATCTAAATGGGACGGGTTGACCTTGTCCCAACTTTAATAGCCTTGGGTGGTGGCCTATTTAAACCACGATCAATACTGTAATGTAAGTTATAACTAACTAACATGAATTAAAATTCTCGAAACATTCTTTAGAAGGTCCTAAATATGAATATACTAGCGGCCCGTCCCGGCTTCGCACGGATGGACTTTTTTTGCAATAAATATAGTCTACTCGTATGTCACTCAGGGTGAATGTAGCTTTCCAATTGTGAAAGAATTTTTGAAATCGGCACAGCAGTTTTTGAGTTTATTCATTACAAACACACAAAAATACAAATCTTTCCTCTTTACAATATTCGTATGATATAAAAAATACACTTTGGTAATGGAATTGAGGTCGTGGGTTCGAGCTTGGCCCGTATCAATTAGTTTCCCGGAGCTTATGTATCCCAGGCTTTTCGGTGAAGGAAACATCACGAGGAAACCTGCATACGCAAAAAAATAGAATTTCTGTTCTAAGGCGTATGTGAAGTCCACCAGTAAACGGATTTGGTGGACAGGGGTTTGGCACAACAGATCCTGGTATTCCTGATCAACAAGATGCGATAAAACATTGTGTGTTAGTAATTTTTAATGATTTAACTGTGACGAGAGACTGTTTAATTTGTTGTTTATTACGTTACGATCTTAAAACACCCAACATCGAATTACACAAAAAATACGTTATTCTAAAAACGGTTCGCAAGATTCAAGCCAACATAATCACCGGACATACACACAGATCCTAATTGATTAGAACCGCTAGCTTAAAACATCGTTCACAAAATAATCGCAACTTGTAAAACACGATCAACAAAATGAATTTACACCACTTTTCAATATCAAAATACTCTACAAAATACAATCTATCTAACTACACACTTATTATAGAATCTTTATAATTTTGCGTTGAGTTTATATATAAACAAATAAACAGTGTATGAACTCACGTAAATTGTTGTGAAGCGTGGCGGCCGGGCAGACGGTTCTCGCATACTAATTTAGTTTTTCACGGCCAGGGCCAGGACTAGAGTGATTATGTCAGATGACTCAAGCGGCAAAGCGGTCGCTGCCTGATAGCGGAGGCAGCGAGTTTACTGTTTTACATTGCGAGCTGCGATCATTCATGATCATCACAGATTGCGACGCCCTCCCCCCTCGCGCCGCTCGCCTCGCGACAAACCAAGCGGAAAACTGCCCGCGCACTTTTTGACGTCATTGTCAATTAAAACATACCACTAATGGAGTGGAGACTGCGGACCGATACGCGCAGCGTGCGACGCCCTCCGCCAGGTGGACCGACGACCTGAAGAAACTGGCCGGAAGCGGCTGGGTGAGGAGGGCGGAGGACCGGGTGTGGTGGCGCTCATTGGGGAAGGCCTATGTCCAGCAGTGGACGATAAAGGGCTGATATAATGAGGAACTGAACACTCGAATTTCGCATTGCATATCGCCTCGCATCTGACTTCATTGCGCCTCGTTTTCTCGGACCTTTTGTGCCGCGCTTGTGTCTGGCCTCACCTCGCCTTGCCTTGCCTCGTCTCGTACGGGACTGCGCAATCCAAGCGGAAGTTGCCCGCGCACTTTTTGACGTCATTGTCAAATGACCTCAAAATTCAAGTGGTTCATTTGACAATGACGTCAAAGAGTTCTCGGGCAAATTTCCGCTTGGTCTGCTCCGACCCTTACTGTACATTAAACTGAAAGCACTTTTTTGCCATTTAAATGTATATATTTTTGAAAGGCAACATGTGTCGTAGTGTCCTTAATTTAGTGACAATGAAATTAGAACCGTATTCAGAGCATGATAGGGAGCATTTTAGGCGGTGGTATGAGAATTACCGACTTCAAGCATCCTTCAAAACAGGAAAAACAAGGGGTGAACGCTTTCCTTTGTTTTTCCTGTAACAACAATATTACCAGTTTGTTCCCAGAAACTATCCAAAGCATCGTATTATCGTAAACAATGGGCTATTCTGCAATTGGTTCTATTACAGTTATCTTGTACTAGTGGTTTTTTCCGCAAGCAAAAATTATACTGTCTGGTTTGATGTATTTATTATAGTTATATCATTTAATTTTGATTATTCTGGCCCCTAACGTCCGGTTTCCACAACGTCCAATCCTCTAAGGTCCAATTTCTCTAACGTCCAACCCTCGAACGTCCAATTCCCCTCACGTCCAATCCTCAAAGGTCCAATTCCCCTCACGTCAAATCCTCGAAGATCCAATTCCCCAAACGTCCAATCCTCGAAGGTCCAATTCCCCTAATGTCCAACCCTCGAACGTCCAATTCCCCTCACGTCCAATCCTCGAAGGTCCAATTCCCCTCACGTCAAATCCTCGAAGATCCAATTCCCCAAACGTCCAATCCTCGAAGGACCAAATCCCCTAACGTCCAATCCTTGAAGGTCCAATTTCCCTAACGTCCAATCTTTGAAGGTCCAATTCCCCTAACGTCCAATCGTCGAACGTCCTGGCGGAAAATCCATGTGACATGTCCACAGACCTCAGAATAATTAAGTTAAAATCCTGAATTCAGTGGGCGCGTTAAACAACTCTTTTTAACATAAACTTAAGTACATTTACTGACTGCTCTCAAACGGTGAAGGAAAACATCGCGAGGAAACCTGCATACGCCGAAGAAGGAGTTCTAAAGCGCGTGTGAAGTCCACCAACCTGCACTGGGCTAGCGTGGTGGACTATAGCCGGCACGCCCTCGTTGAGAGGGTAGGCCGGTGTCCCAAATTTTTGAATACAGACAAAAGTCCAATTTTGCAGAATAACTGCAATGAGTAAACAACAATAGATAGTCAGTTGACCTTATTTGGTATAGACACGTATTTAATTAAAGTTAGGTTCCGTACATAATGGAGCTACCGAAGATCGCTGAGTCAGTGGCTCGCCGTTGGGGGAAGCCTAAGTCCAGCAGTGGACTGGTGCATGCTGATGTTGATGATGATAGGAGTTGGTGAAATTTGGAGGTGCTTGAACAATAAAGACGACCACAACGCCTGAAGACAAAAGTCTTCAACCAGTGCGTCCTACCCGTAATGACGTACGGCGCCGAAACGTGGACACCGACAGTGGGACTAGTCCGAAAACTCAAAGTCGTTCAGCGGGCTATGGAGAGAGCTATGCTCGGAGTTTCTCTGAGAGATAGCATCCGATACGAGGTGATCCGACAGAGAACCAAAGCATTCGACATAGCTCAGAGGGTTAGCCGTTGCGTTGGTAATCACGTGGCAGTGGGCTGGTCACTTTGTCGGAGAACCGATCACCGCTGGGGTAGACCAGTGGAAACCACGCGTGGGTAGGCGTAGTGTGGGACGCCCCCCGGTTAGATGGAGCGACGACCTGCGTGAGGCGGCTGGCAGTGCCTGGATGCGGAGAATCGGGTGCAGAGCGCGTTGGGGGAGGCCTGTGTCCAGCGGTGGACTGGTGCAGGCTGAAGATATGATGATGATTTAGGACACCACGATAATGAGTATCAGTTTGAAGAGGTTGCCAAAGATCGAAAATTACATCACAGTTGTAAAGCTGTAGTTAGCATAGAATTATTATATAATACTATAACAAGTCCTTAAACCGGTCTAACCGCCGATGTGGACAACGCCTTTGTTTTAATAAATTCCCTGCTGTTCTGTCTGTTTGTTCAGAATAAAATGGAAAAATCGAATTATACAATATATTTTTGAGAATATTTTGCATGGCTGCAAAAATATATCTCTCTTTTTGATGCACTATGACATTAACACATTTACTACAAGAAATAGATACATACTTGTAGTTAATACAGTTTAGGATCTTAAAAGATTCAGTAACATAAAATTTAAGAATCGCAATAAAAAACAACTTTTTAAGGCTTGCTGTAACTTCCTGGGACCCACGGCCTCGCATCAGGACATAAAATTTAAAATTATAACTTCCTAAAACATAAAAAAATAATTCACTTCTCTTGAGGACAAAAAATTAGAAATAAAACAAAACGTAAAACATAAAAAGAAAAAGAAATAAATAAAAATTCGTTCACTTCTCCCTGGACTCAGAAGGATAAAATAGACGATTATTGAGTAACTTAAATGGCTGGTATTAATGTTACTTCAGTCTCGCGCAATATTTACAAACCAAATGATAAACAAAGGTTCTCGAGTGTCGACCACGTATCGGAAGACGCAGCGCAGGCCTCCCACAAGGTGGACCGGCGATCTGGAGAAGGTCGCGGGACCCGGCTGGATGAGGTTAGCGCGGGACCGGGCGTCGTGGAGATCCCTGGGGGAGGCCGGCCGGGTCCAGCAGTGGACGTGTACAGGCTGATATGATGATGATGAAAATGTTAAACAAATTTGATTTTTAAATGCGTGTCGGGCAAGTTTGTTGCGCCGCTGCTTCTCAGCGCTAACACCTACCTAGGAAGCGGCGGTAGATAGACAATAGATTGATTTTTATCAAATTCCGATGATAACACACACTTTTCGCTCATTAGAATCGAATGAGAAAAAAAAACGTAAACAAATCCACAGGATTGCTCTAGTTAAGCACTTCTTATTTATGCGTCGGCCATCTTGTATCTTGATTGACTCATTGACCCTATAGTAGTCAACCTCTTGCTTTAAACTTAAGTAGTTGGCATTGAAGCGCTGAGCTGCGCGTGCGTCCTTAAAACCGTATAAAGTAGTCCGCAGTGTTGTTTTTGTTAAGTTTTTTGTTGTTACGTAAGTTTTTTGGTTCGTATTGCATGGTTTATACTTTAAAGCTTGTAAATAATAATGTTACTACTTAGCTAATAGAGAGTTTATTTTAAATAGAACAATAGTATTGTTTATTTGTTTATCAAAGCGTGAGTGTTATAAGAATTGAAGACAATTTCTAGATAAAATGTTTAGTTTCAGATTTTATGTGGTCTGCATAAAACAAAATGTTTGATCTTCATTAAAGTTACTATCGGTTTAGTGAGGATAAGAACCTTAGTGAAAATCGCCGACTAACTCTAGTCGTGCTCTGTTTTTGTGGAGGCCGTGCTGTAACCGCCGGTTAAATAGATTTAAGAGATAAGACTTTAAATTCAAAATAAGATATGGCTTAAAGGTCTCGTTACCAAGCCAAAACCTACTTTAAAAAAATGTTTGAAAGTGCGACAATGTGGTTACAAACGCGTCACGATTTTCTATTGAGAAAACATACGAGAAAATGGCTTCTTAGGATATGCTTTCTACTGTGTTCTAAGCTTGCTTAGATTTTGCGACCAATAAACTACCCTCAAAACAAAATATTACACGTGTGAACGAAATTGAGCTGTGTGGTGATAGGGTAATAAACAGACAGACATACACAAAAGGCAGAGGTAACTACATACTAGCACAGAATATATAAAATACAAGATAGATATTCTATATTTATTAGGATTCTTATCTTACCAAGGTTCTCTTACAGAGTAATCACATTTGTATGAAAATGTTGCTGTGAATTCATACTTTTTACCGACAATTGTAATTTTTTTTTCACGCATGCTCTTTCTCGTGCGGTTTCAAAGAAATTAAATAAATAGGTAAGCATAATATAATAATTATGTCTTTGTATATCAGAGTATTGACTCCAATGACCCGCATGTATTGTGTAACTGTTGATAAACTACTTATATGTCATTATCTACTTACTTCTGTTGTTAGGTAATTATTGGTCTAAACTGGTCCAGTCCGTACGGCCTAAGTACTGGATTGAGATCCAAAGGAAAGCCGCGGGAAATCGCTAGTAAACAATATCTACGGCGGGACGTTGGCTTCCAATTCTACCGCCTCTAATACTTTCATCAATCATCATCAACAGCCTATTAAGATATCCCTACTGCTGTGGCTCAGGCCTATACCCTCTCAACGAGGGTATGGGCTATAGTCCACCACGCTAGCCCAGTGCGGGTTGGTGGGATTTCACAGCGCCAAAGAATTTCTTCTTCGGCGTATGCAGGTTTCCTCACGATTTTTTCCTTCGCAGTTTGAGAGCAGTCAGTAACTACCAGAGATGCGATTTATTTGAAATACTTCTATTTAATATGCAAATACAAAATACCTATTTTGTATTTTGCATTTAAATGCCTTTTAGTAAAAAACATTTTGTATTTTATTTGAAATACCTTTCGAGATGTATTTTGCATTTTTAATATTCATTTCCAAATGCAAAATACTTTGTGATTAAGTTTAGCCAACATTGGCAACATTACCAGTCAAACAAAATGAAATGAACAAATGACGCTTGTATTGATGACCAAAATGTCATGCATAAGGTCATAAGGTGCCATGTTATTAGACGTTTTTGTTCGGCTCGGCATTGTGTCTCTATTTCTCATGATAAATACCAAAAATAAATAAAAATATCTGAGATTTGGCCAAAAGGTATTTTATTTTGAAAAAGTATTTTGAAAATACCTATTTTGCATTTAGCATTTGAAATACAAAACGCAAAACTATTTGGTATTTTGCATTTGAAATAGTAAACCTGAAAAGTATTTTGCATTTTGTATTTAAATGCTTTTTTAAAACCATTTTGTACATCTCTGGTAACTACCTACCTTCGAGAAAAAACCATCGGTACATGGCACGACCGGGGATTGAACTTTGGCCGCTCGATATTATTGACAGGCCACGTCTTACTAAGCCACTGACTCTCTCGTTCTCTCGACCAACCAAAATAATTCTATTCGCTCCATCATTGTTTACATAGTTTCACACAAAATGCTCACACACAACCTGTTTGCTGAATAATAGGTGAATCACGGGTTACGCATTCATTATTTCCTGGTTACTACTTCGTTACTGAGGCGTTTAGTATAGAATCCGCTGGTTACGATTCTCTACCATCATCATCATCATCAACAACAGTCTATTAACATGTCCCCAGTGCTGGGGCTCAGGCCTACCCTCTCAGCGAGGGTGTTCGGGCTATAGCCCACCACGCTAGCCCAGTGCGGGTTGGTGGACTTCACATGCGCCTAAGAATTCCTTCTTCGGCGTATGCAGGTTTCCTCGCGATGTTTTCCTTCACCGTGTGAGAACAGTCAGTAAATGTACTTAAGTTTTTGCCCAGCCGGAGATCGAACTCCGGACCTTTCGATATGATAGGCCGCGTCTTATCCCCGACGCTACTGACCCATAGATACATAGGTACATAATTAATGTCTTAGACTAGATAATATTAAAATAAATAAATAAAAATAACCTTTAATGTGTGTGTTGCCAGTGATGACATACGGTACCGAGACGTGGTCGCTCACTATGGGCCTCGTAAGAAGGCTCAAGGTCACGCAGAGGGCAATGGAGAGAGCTATGCTCGGAGTTTCCCTGCGAGATCGAATCAGAAATGAGGAGATCCGCAGGAGAACCAAGGTCACCGACATAGCTCAAAGAATTGTGAAGCTGAAGTGGCAGTAGAACTGACGGCCGTTGGGGCAGAAAGGTTCTCGAGTGGCGACCACGTATCGGAAGACGCAGCGTAGGCCTCCCACAAGGTGGACCGACGATCTGGTGAAGGTCGCGGGACCCAGCTGGATGAGGTTAGCGCAGGACCGGTCATCGTGGAGATCCTTGAGGGAGGCCTTTGTCCAGCAGTGGACATCTACAGGCTGATATGATGATGATGGTTTAGTATCGAGGTAATTTTTTTTCTGTAATTTCAGAATGAAGCTCCAGCTATGGGCGCTGGTCGCTCTGGCGGCCTGCGCGCACGCACGCACCGCTCAAAGGCAACCATCTGTCACCGCGCACATCACCTCTCTTACTGACAAGGTATTGGACATTGGAAATATATTTAGGGTTCCGTACCTAAAAAAAAGCAACCCTTATAGGATCACTTCGTTGTCAGTCTGCCTTCTGTCAAGACCCCTTTTCCCAGGAACGCGTGGAGGCATCAAGTTGAAATTAATACCATATACTCAGGCTTGCAATCCCTTGGAGCTGCGAAAAAATCAAACTTCTAAGTAAACGCAGTCAGAAGATACGGCCGTTTATGTCGCATATTTTGACATTTTGATAACTTGCTCATACGCCAAGGCAAGTTTGTTGGTACAAGAAATTTTGGTTTTCAGTTTTGTCCATTACTTGTGCTATAAGACCTTGCTTCTTGCCAAATTTTAAGATTCTAGGTCAACCGGAGGTACTCCATAGGTTTTGATAACCAAGATACTCAAAGATGCGGCAAAATCGGCCATATCTTCTGACTGCGATGACTTAGAAGTTTGATTTTTTCACAGCTTAGAGGGACTGCAGACCTGTGTATTTGATATTAATTTCAACTCGATACCTCCACGCGGTCGTCCGGTACCGGTCGTCGTGGAGATCCTTGGGGGAGGCCTTTGTCCAGCAGTGGACGTCTACAGGCTGATATATTGATGGATGATGATGACCTCCACGCGTTCTTGAGAAAAAGGGTCTTGACATACGGACAACGGAGTGATCCCTTATGCGTTCCTTTTTTCCTCTTTTGAGGTACGGAACCCTAAAAATAAGTGGGTAGGTAATAAAAAAACTCTGAAGGCTTTACACTGCTTTTCCTGGTACGGTCGACCGCACGTCAGTGGAAACAAAAACCAGTATAATCCTGGTCTCTCATTGTATTTTAACTCCCTAATAAGCTAGGCCAGCCCAAGGTCGAAGAGTTTCCACTGACGTGCGACCGACTGTACGTACATACGGTTATTATGACAGTTTCCTGTTAGCGGTTACAATTTCCGCATAAAATAAACAGCATCAGATTTATTTTACATCTTACATAATGATAAACTGTAACAGTTATTTCTGGAGCGATGATCATGGGATCAGATAAAATAGAAAAAAAAAGATTTACGACGTTTTAAAAATAAAGCTTACGTGCGCTGAAACATTCGGCAAAGCGCGTACCGTAAACAAAGTATGGGTTCCGTAAGTATTTATGTTAGAAAAAATAAATAATTAACATTTATAAAACATATAACACTAGCTTTGCCCGCGAAAGTTTGTAACGATGTGAGGATGTTTGTTACTCTTTCACGCAGAAACTACCAAACAGTTTTTGATGCAACTTGGTACAGTGATAGCTTATATCCTGGAATAAAATATAGTCAATTTTTAACGCGGACAAAGTCGCGGGGCGTCCGCTAATACCCCCTAAGTAAAAAAACACCTTAATAGAGGGCGCTGTTTCACAATGTACACGGAAAAACTTTGCTACGCGGGCGAAGCCGCGGAAAAAAGCTAGGTATTTATAAACAGTCGAATATTAATGGAAAATCTCATTAAAACGTCAAAAACAGTAAACTAAAGACTGTATTTTAGCTAATACAGACGCGTGCTAGTAAACATTCGTGCCTTGGTTTTGATCTTATATTGCGCCAGTGGCTTCTCTATGAATAGAGCAGTGTGGTATCCGTCTATATACCACAAAAACATACTGTATTTTTATGATGTCAGCCGAAAGGATCCATTAAATCATATGAATCAATTCCTTCTAAATAAATAGCATCTTAAACTAAAGGAAGACCCAGCGGACTATCACACTATGGCAGACCATATGAAATTTAACATTCAATTTAAGACTTTATTCAGGAAAATGCATTATAGATTTTTATTGTCTGTACTTTTCTTGTATTTTAAAAATACCTAATAATTTTTTTTATTAAAAAAAAAGTATTGTCTATGAAATATAACCGTACATTTTCTAATAAAAGGTGATATCATCAACAGCCTATTGACATGTCCCCACTGCTGCGGCTCAGGCCTACCCTCATAACGAGGGCGTTCAGGCTATAGTCCACCACGCTAGCCCAGTGCGGGTTGGTGGGCTTCACATGCGCCTAAGAATTTCTTCTTCGGCGTATGCAGGTTTCCTCGCGATGTTTTCCTTCACCGTTTGAGAGCAGTCAGTAAATGTACTTAAGTTTCGAGAAAAACCCATTGGTACATGGCCCAGCCGGGGACCGAACTTCGGACCCTTCGATATGATAGGCCGCGTCTTATCCCCTACGCCACTGACGTTCTCTAAGATGATAATAAGATGTGAAAACTTATTGGTAAAATCAATCGTCAATACAAGCCGATTTGGCTCCCATCCAAAAACTTTGCAGAAGCATCTCATTAACGTAAAATAAACAATAACAAACGGGATCGTATTAGAACATAATATTGAATATTTTAAGTCTATAGTTCATTCATCTTGCTATGTTTAGAAAACATGTCGACTTCTCTTTGATCTCCAAACACCAATAATCTTTGATCATTCGGACGTATATACTAGCGTTTCGCTTCGTTGTTCTATACGTGAGGTTTGGAGACGATATTTTTCGCGTTTTGAATTGGACGTTCGGGGAAAACAGGAGCGTCAGTGGCCCTGGGGATAAGACGCGGCCTATCATATCGAAAGGTCCGGAGTTCGATCCCCGGTTGGGTCATGTACCAATGGGTTTTTCTCGAAACTTAAGTACATTTACTGACTGCTCTCAAACGGTGAAGGAAAACATCGTGAGGAAACCTGCATACGCCGAAGAAGAAATTCTTAGGCGCATGTGAAGTCTACCAACCCGCACTGGGCTAGCGTGGTGGACTATAGCCCGAACACCCTCGTTGAGAGGGTAGGCCTGAGCCCCAGCAGTGGGGAGATTAATAGGCTGTGGATGGATGGATGGAAAACAGGAAGGTTCGGGGGGCGCGGGCGCCAAAGAGATCCTAGCTCCATGGGGCAACTGGACCTTCGGGGAAAATCATAGGACCTCTTTGGTGGGCGCCCGCGCCCGTGAAGATAGACATTAGAGGATTTGACGCTCCAGGGCTTAATCGTAAGGGCAGGGTAACTCAGAATAAACGAAGATCTGGCATCAAAAATTATGGAAAAAACATACGCAGGATTCTAACTAGACTATGGCGAAAACGGCTTGCCTGATCAGTGAGGAGTGTCCGGCTCTCTGGACCTCCTCCATCCGTACTGCGGACAGCCACCTTCAGATCTCACGCAAACCGTTCCCTGACGGAGATCTGAAGGTCCAAATAAGTGACCTCGTTTGTATCAAAAAGATCAGACAGACAGGAATTCATTGCAGCCCAGTTAATTTTGGAAGTGCGCTGGACTATAGGTACTAGGTCTTAGTCACGTCGTTAAGACCTCAAAATAGATTTATGTCTCAATTTTAGTCAGACATCTAAAATAGACGGTTGTCTCATCAGATAACAAGCACACATTGTTTCTGTAGCTGAAAGATGTCCGATCTACTTTTCAACAAAATCCAGTTCTGCGAAAACTACAAGCCAGTTCCGCCAATAAAAAAATTCCCGCGGCTATTTAGCCCAAAGTTATTTCTGACTTTTTCTCTTCTTACTCGGCTCCTGAGGGTCGTAGCGTGATGCTGACTACCCTATAACCTTCCTCAAGAATTGGACTATCAAATGCAAAAAGAATTTTTAAATCCGACTGGTAGTTCCAGAGATAAGCGCGTTCAAACAAAGACACTGTTCTGCTTTAATAAATTAGCTAGTGACTAAATATTACCTATTTATTCTGTGATATTGCTTAGTAAAATAGGTTATAAACAATACTCAAATTGTTTTATTAGAAGACAAACTACTCCTCAATATTATGTTACCACCACAGCTAAAACAACAACAGATCGACTGAAATATTTTGCGTCGAAATTATTTTCGCGGTGATATTAAGTCGAGAAATACACAACCGCCTGCAGACAAGGCCGTTGATATACTGCTGGTAATTCATAGATCCAGAGGCAAAGCTAGGGCTGGGCAGCGATTGGTCGTCGTCATGGCAACGTAATCATGATTATCTCACAACACTATATTGACTATTAGATACAGTTACGCGCGAATTGTGGTTACACTTATACCAAACTGTACCTTTTCATTAAAAATGCCAGCAACGTAACAAAATGAAAAAACCTTTTTTTTAACTTTTTCATTAAAGAAATAGGTATGCTGTTAGATGAAATATTATATTTTTGGTCAATATTTTGAACTAAATTGACAACTTATGAACATTTTAGTTTTTCTAACGGATTTCTTTAGGCGTATCCCAGACACACGCGGCCTGCGGTGGCGGCTTTCGCAGGCCGCAGCTTCAATATGAAAACGCAGGCAGGTGTCTTAAGTCTCACATAGATTGCGTATGGAACACAACAGGCCGCCACCGCCACCGCAGGCCGCATGTGTCTGTGATACGCCTTCATCATCATATCAGCCTGTAGACGTCCACTGCTGGACAAAGGCCTCCCCCAAGGATCTCCACGACGACCGGTCCTGCCGGGTCCCGCGACCTTCACCAGATCGTCGGTCCACATTGTGGACCACTTTTGCCCATTGTACTTACTTTCTTGGATTCCAAAAGAATCTTTGTTTGCGGCATGTTTAAATAAAACAACACTGTTCCTATTTCGTGATACGGCAGTAAATCTTGTGATAAATCACCGTCCCACAGCTTGGTCTATTTTTAAATTGCTTCGAGAAAAAATGGCTGTTGCATTTCTTACAATACAGTCTGTGGTTATGAATAATACTCCTGATATTTACTACATTTTTATACCCGTTTCTTAAAATGTTCATAATTTTTTGTAAAAACAATTATATAGTCCGCGTAGAGTTTAATGGCGGCTGTGTGAAGTTGGCTGATTTCTGTGCAATGACTAATGTTAGGTGTCAATGGGGAGCTGTGCCGGGGTTCACTAGAGACTCTCATTCAATTTCAAGAAATGGTTCATTGATTCGATCAACCGAATCAAACTTTCAAGTGGTTGGACATCTGTAGCACACTATCTCGCGTACGCACACTATAAACACTGTCAGCAATGTGCGAATTATTTGTGACTATATTCATTCAGTCGTCAAGAAATTCTACGGGGACTATAACACTAGTGTAACTTCAAACAAAACGATACGATTTTTTTTTATGCACAACATATTCCAACAATGACAGGAAAATTATAAAAATGCTCAATGAGCCGCTTTTTTCGCCTAAATTCTTAGTTTATGGTACCTATCTAGTGATTCAGAATAATATAGAAAAATTTCTATAATGCTGATATAAATTATTTTGTTCTAATTAAAGGTTGAGCGTCAGTGGCGTAGGGGATAAGACGCGGCCTATCATATCGAAAGGTCCGGAGTTCGATCCCCAGCTATGCCATGTACCAATGGGTTTTTTCTCGAAACTTAAGTACATTTACTGACTGCTCTCAAACGGTGAAGGAAAACATCGTGAGGAAACCTGCATACGCCGAAGAAGAAATTCTTAGGCGCATGTGAAGTCCACCAACCCGCACTGGGCTAGCGTGGTGGACTATAGCCCGAACGCCCTCGATAAGAGGGTAGGCCTGAGCCCCAGCAGTGGGGACATTAATAGGCTGTTGATGATTGATGAAAGGTTGAGGTTGGAGACAATTTTTTACTTCGGTCATTCATTTTATTTGGTAGAGACAGCAAGAGTAATTGCGATGGATCGATAGACGAAGGTCAAGGTTATAGGGTATGTTATACCGAGGGGAGGAAAACCCATAAAGTAGGGATGACATCATGGGGTAATGTAATAGTACCCCTCTATGTACAGTCGGCACACTTTCGTCGAAACACTTTGACCTTGAGCTGGGCTATGAGGGAGCTTCAATACTATTTTATTTAGATACCAGTTTATATTGGTTTTGTTTCCTCTGACGTGCGGTCGACCGTACAATTATGTCGTAATTTTAAAAAGTTCTATTGTACCTACTAGCTTAAATTGTACACCTACATAAAATAAATCGATTTAATTTGTTTGTATTTACAAAAAAAGTTATGTCATTGAGGTAATATATGTAGAGTAGCAATTTTAAACAAAAGTTATAGTATACAATTATACACAGACCTGTGTTATGGTATAACTAGATGACGGCGGGCGAGGCACGCGGGGTGCGCGCGGGGGTGTCTCCGTTCTCATAGATAACATTCAATGCGCACAGACGCGACTTTGTCTGAATAATTGAATGAATTTCACCGAAATATGGCCGCTCCGCCACGTGAGTTGGTGCCAATGAACACCAACTCGTGTTGCAAACAGTCGAGTTTGGGGTATCTTCTCTAGTACTTAGTACATCTTACCTCGATGGTTGCAGGACGCTCGGGTGAAGGCATCGACACACACGGCGTTCGCGAACGCCGGACGTCAGGCGGGCATCGAGCTGTGGCGAATTGAGGTAAGCATTCTTACCATTAAGGCGCAGTAGAGAAGTTGAGGCGCAGTCGAGCCTCTAAGGCGCAGTAGAGAAGTTGAGGCGCAGTCGAGCATCTAAGGCGCAGTCGAGAAGTTGAGGCGCAGTCGAGGCGGAGACGTAGTCGCTTCTGAATACACCTCCCAACCTACTCGCATGCAACAAAAGATTTTGACCTTGACTTTGAACTATTTTGCCGTCTCTACAATGATGTTAATGTAACATCATGAATGAATGACTGAATACAGATAACACGAGTCTATGTCACTCATTATCATTATCCATATCAGTCAGCTGTTTGCACAGCACTTATGGTGTTGAGTAGTTCTCAAGGTCACTTTACCCCGTTCCAAACGAAGTGGCACACGAACAAACATAAAAACAAGACTTAGTGAGGTGCAAAGCAAAGAAACAAAAGAACTTTCGACATAGCTCAAAAAGTGATGTTGAATTTAGATACAGTGGTCTGGTCACATTTGTCGGAGAACCTATAACCGCTGGGGTAGACGAGTTCTCGAGTGGAGACCACGACTAGGCAAGCGTTGCCAGTCAATACATTTTTGAGAATATTTTGTATGTCCGCAAAAATATATCTCTCTTTTTGAGGCACTGTGACATGAACACAGCTTATGTTACAAGAAACAAAAACAAACTTGTACCACCACAGTTAAGGCTTAGTAAGGTCAGTAAATCATTCACGGGGCAATGTATACGCTTCTACAACAAACTACCAGAAGAAATCTTAAATATGAATGACAGAAAATTTAAGACCTACATTAAACAACAACTTTGTAAGAAAGCTTATTATAAAACAGTCGATTATCTAAATGACAAAGATGCCTGGTGTTAATGTTACTTCAGCCTCGCACAATCTTTACAAAATAATGTTATGTACAAACTTGATTTTAAAAGATGTGATGCGGAAGTTTGTTGCGCCGCTTCTTCTTCCCAGCTCTATATAACACCTTGGAGGCGGTGGTAGATAAAAAATTGACGTTGTATAAATGTACCCAGTGTACTTACATGCAATAAAATACTTTTGAATTTGAATTTGTAGTGTGGGACGCCCCCCGGCTAGATGGAGCGAGAACCTGCGTGAGGCGGCTAGATGAGGACAACCGAAGATCGAGTTCGGTGGCGCGCCTTGGGGAGGCCTATGTCCAGCAGTGGACTTGTACAGGGTGATAATGATGTGAAATTCAATGAGCTGCTTTATATCGAAGTATTTTGTTACAGAATTTCGAGCCAGTACCAGTTCCAGCTAAGGATCTCGGAAAGTTTTACAAAGGGGATTCTTACATCATTTTAAAGGTAAAATTACACAGCAGATAACAATGTAATGTGAAATAAAAACGGATTTTTATGCGATTTTTAGACATTGCTACAAAAATCGGACTTATGTTGATATTTTCATGAAAGAAAGTCATAGAAATCATAGTCATCAACAGCCTATTAACATGTCCCCACTGCTGGGGCTCAGGCCTACCCTCTCGACGAGGGCGTTCGGGCTATAGTCCACCACGCTAGCCCAGTGCGGGTTGGTGGACTTCACATGCGCCTAAGAATTTCTTCTTCGGCGTATGCAGGTTTCCTCACGATGTTTTCCTTCACCGTTTGAGAGCAGTCAGTAAAATGTACTTAAGTTTCGAGAAAAAACCCATTGGTACATGGCCCAGCTGGGGATCGAACTCCGGACCTTTCGATATCTTAGGCCGCGTCTTATCCCCTACGCCACTGACGCTCTCAGTGGGTAGAAATCATAGTATTGAACCTATTTTGCTCAGGTCAGTTATACTTTCGCGCTTTGTATTCATAATTATAATTAATTATATAAGGGTCTTACACACGAACAAGTTTTATTTACCTTATAATTATCTATACTTTATTTGTTGTGATCCCTGGGGAAGGCCAGCAGTCCAGCAGTGGACGTCTTTCGACTGGTATGATGATGATTAAATAAAGATTGTTTTCTGATTGATTCGTGCCAACAGACAAACTCAGATAAACGCAACAACCTGTCGTGGGACATCCACTACTGGATCGGCAGCGAGTCCACGCAGGACGAGGCCGGCGCCGCGGCCATCCTCACTGTTGGGCTAGACGACAAGCTTGGCGGTGCTGCTGTCCAGCACCGAGAGACTCTGGGACATGAGAGCGCGCAGTTCACTGGATATTTCAAGCCTGGTTAGTAATCATCATTTTTAGATTGTTCACGTCAGATATTAGCAAGCTGAAATGGCAGTTGGCCACATTTCTTTGGGGTTGTGTTTTGAAGTGGAGACTTCTCCCCTATGTTACTCTGTCAAGCAAGACCACGACTTAACTGTAGATCATCATCATCATCAGCCTGTACTAGTCCACTGCTGGACATAGGCCTCCTCAAATGCGCCACTGAATCCGATCTTCTGTTCTCCGCTTCCTGTCCTTGCCAGCCGCCTTACATAGATATACTACGATACGATAGACTAGATAGAACGACGTTCTTATTATCATTAAATATCTTCTTCCAGCGATCCGGTATCTGGACGGCGGGGTCGCCTCAGGCTTCAAGCACGTGACCACGAACGCGGGAGCCGAGAAGCGGCTCTTCCAGATCAAGGGCAAGAGGAACGTTCGAACGAGACAGGTCTGTACTCGATGTCTGATCGTATTCTAGCCCGAAACCCTCGGAGACGACCACACGTCGAAGGATTTTGTCCAGCTGTTGACCAAAACCACAGAACTCAGAAAGAACATTCATGGACAACTCAGGTGGTCGGTTGGTATTCCTAACTGACCAACAAGATGGACAAGTGGGGTGGTTAGAACCATTCTGACAACCACACTAACTGACCAATCAGATGAACAACTCAGGTATAGTCGGTAGGTTGGGAATCCGGGACTTCGCCCCCATACCCGCGGTGAACTAGTAATTCATGTCAGAAGGAGTAAGAAGAAAATACAATAGGATCTTTTTTTGTGATCCAAAACGTCTTTTACTCAGGTGGATCCCCTGATTGCCTCCATGAACAAAGGCGACTGCTTCATCCTGGACGTGGACCACGACATCTATATTTATGTGGGAGACAAGGCCAAGAACGTGGAGCGTCTGAAGGCCATTTCCGTGGCCAACCAGATTAGGGACCAGGACCACAATGGGAGAGCGAAGGTTGAGATCATTGGTGAGTGCTTTCTTATAGCTCGAAGGGCGGTGGCAGCCAAAGTCGGTTGTACACTTGCCTCACATTGATGAGCTCATGGTTCCAAACCTCGGCCTGTACCAACGAGTATTCCTGAACTGTTTTAATACCACAGGCTTTTCGGCGCAGGAAAACATCGTAAGGAAACCTACATAATGCGCCAAAGATTAGAATTTCTTTTATGAGGCGTTGTGAAATCCATCAAAAACCGATTGGGGCACCGTTGGTGAACAGGAGTTTGGCACAACAGGTCTTGTAGGGTCCATGTTGTGTCGCCAGGTGTTCCTGGCCCTCTAAGAAGATAGCTCGATGACACTGTTCCAATTTACGCTTCTAATATAGTGTCCAATTTACACTAAGTCGGTTTTAAAGTGTGTTTAACAGACTCCCAACACTGCCCCCTTGCTACCATGTACGGTCTGGCGTCCACTCTCTAGAAGTAACTGCCCATCGACATTCAGTTCTACAGTAGATGTGGCCCTTTCATCTCAGACCTTTGTTCTTAGTCAAAAATCCTCTTATCCTACAAAGCAACCTAAGCACGCTATCTCAAAACCCAGAATTGTGACAAAATCTCTACGTTTCAGATCAATACTCCAGTGAAACTGATGTGCAGAAGTTCTTCACGGCTCTCGGGTCCGGCAGCAAAGATATCGTGCCTGAGGAGAGCGCTGGCGGTGACGACCAGGTTTGTGCAGCATTTTGCGTATTGGCCTCTTAAAAAATCAAATCAATAGCCTATATGTCCCTACTGTTGGGGCTCAGGCCTACCCTCTCAACGAGTGCAGGTTGGTGGACTTCACATGCGCCTAAGAATTCCTTCTTCGGCGTATGCAGGTTTCCTCACAATGTTTTCCTTCACTGTTGGTGATCAGGTTTCCGAAAACCCTTTGTTGGTACATGGTACATGTTACGACCGGGGATCGAGCTCGAACCTCTCGACATTGACAGGCCGTGTCTTTCTCACGACTCGGCAAAATTTTTTGACTGGTTTTGGTAATTCTATGTTTATCCAGACGTTCGAGAAAAGCGAAGAGAGTTCAATTGTGCTGTCTGAGATCTCTGACAGTTCCGGCAAGTTGAAGGTCACACCACTCTCTAAGCCTTTCAAGCAGGAGCAGCTGAAACCGCAGGTGAGGATCCAACTTCAGTGGAAGACTTTTCCTCTAATTTTATTATCACCATTGAGCCAGTCTAGTGCTGGACCCAGGCGTTCCCAATGAAAGCCACCTCATCCGATCCTCCGCATCCAGCCGCTTCCGGCCGCTCCTGGCCAAATTCTTCAGGTCGTGGGTCCACTGGTTTCGACTCCACATTTCGTCTGCCTCAACCACTGTCGGTTCTGGACACAGATATTAGTATACATTTCAAATATTGAATGTATTATACGTATTCTTTATCTTGTACTATACGTATTCTTTATCTAACAGTTTCCCACAGGTTGTCTGGGAGAAATCGCTTTTCACCCAGACGTACTTATTTAAGGGCTGTTAATGACTGTGTTTTTTATTGTCATTATTGAAATGAAACAAAATTATTTATGACAGAAAAAATAAATTACATGTAATTTCCTTTGCAGGAATGCTACATTCTTGATACCGTTAGCGGCAGCATCTACGTGTGGGTTGGAAAACAGGCCACTGACAAGGTAATTGACTACCTGTTACAATTTTTACTTTTTTTTTACTATATGACATAAACTATTTTTTTGGCGAAATGTTACAATTTTTTGATATTTTATCTTTCTACATAATAAGTCAATAGTACATGGTTACCCCAGGGGTGAAAGTAACTTATTTAAGTCCCGAGACGGGGTTTGGCGCCCGACGCGTAGCGAGGGCGCCAATAGTTCGAGGGACCTCTAAATAAGTCTTGAACCCGAGGGAAACACTGTGCTTTTCATTAAGAATACACTGAAAGTAAAAACAAAAACATGAAATGAGTGGTAATACAAATCTCTGCTATACGGAAGTATAAACAAAACTCTACGACTCGAAAAAACAAATGAAAATCGGATTGCCGCTTTCCCGTCTACTTTGTTTTTTTTCTGTGGCCGGCCAGCTATTCTGCCATTATTTTTCATTTCCAACATTAAAAAAATGATATTTTGCCCAAATCTATGTTATTTTAAAGAAATAGTTGACAGTAATAATTATATTATAGTCATTTAAAAAATATATTCTTTAATTATTACATAACTTTATGTTATTTCAATTTTACATCGCGCTGTAATTGAGTGGCTGTATAGACAGTTGGAACATGGTCCAATAGAAATGTCAAAATAGTACTAGTTTTTTATATATAATTTGACAGCTGTCAGTTGAAAGCGATTCTCCCTAGGGCTGAGATGTATTACTTTCAACCCGCTCCTCAGGCAACTTCAGACCTACTTTCAGAGTATGAGTAATGAAAAATAATTTACTTGTATTATTTGCATTATTTTACTTCTTTGTTGTTGCCTGAAATAAACGGATTACTTACTTACTAACTTAAAGTGTCCCTAAACGATCACTCTTGCATGACATGCAACGTTTACGTGAATGTCATGCTGCATGATGGACCATCATGCTTGCTATCAATCAATACAGTGAAGCAACGGCCAGCACGTAGTTTGCATGTCATGCACGTCAATCACTACAGGTAGACGATCATGCATGAGTGACAGCACGTAATTGCATGTCATGCCGCATGATCGTTTAGGGAGCCCTTTATACCCACGTCGACATAGACACTTTGAAGAGTCTCCTTGTATTAGGTAACACTTCTTAGGTATGATTCAAACATCTCTAAAATGGGACCCACTAGGGGAACGCGAATTTTTCCGCAAGTTAGTGGAAACAAACTTAGTATAAACTGAATTCTCATCAACAGCCTATTAATGTCCCCACCCACTGCTGGGGCTCAGGCCTACCCTCTCCACGAGGGCGTTCGGCTATAGTCCACCACGCTAGCCCAGTGCGGGTTGGTGGACTTCACATACGCCTAAGAATTTCTTCTTCAGCGTATGCAGGTTTCCTCGCGATGTTTTCCTTCACCGTTTGAGAGCAGTCAGTAAATGTACTTAAGTTTCGAGAAAAAACCCATTGGTACATGGCCCAGCTGGGGATCGAACTCCGGACCTTTCGATATGATAGGCCGCGTCTTATCCCCTACGCCACTGACGCTCTCTACTGAACTCTCATTGTATTGAAAACTAGGCCACTCGAGGTCAGTATTTCCATTGGTGTGCGGTCGACTGTATCAAAAATTTATTTCTCCTTCCAGGAAAAGACTGAAGCCATGGCAAAGGCACAGCAGTATCTTAGCGCGAAGAATTATCCATCTTGGGTAAGTTGTGTCCACACTGGTGGGTGGAGACCTTGTGACCTGGATCACAGACTACTATGTCTAGTTCAGACATCAGTCTTCTCAAGAAGGTGACATACCATATATTGGTAACAATTAAAACAGATTATTTCTCCTCCAGGTCCACATCGCGAGGATCCCCCAGGGCACGGAGCCAGCGGTCTTCAAGCAGTACTTCCAGACATGGCGCGACGTGGGCATGTCGCACTCCAGGCTCGTGAGATCCGTGCGAGGGGAAAGTAAGGGTTGGACCATATCTGTCAGCACGGAATCGCACTTTTGCCGTGAGTGCTGCGGCGTGTTATAGCATGCTATAGCACGCTATTGCGTGCGATCGCATGCTGTCGCGTTTCCGTGCTGACAGAACGTCATTTGCTAGAGCGAGAAACACTAGACTGAGAAATAGCTGCACTATTTTTTAATTTTTTAAAGTTTATTCGATAAATGTGAAATGTTTGTTTTTGTTTTTGTACTGTATTTGTTAATTTAAATTGAGGAAACCTATAATTGGCTTTTGTTTATTATTATCTTTTATTTAAATCTGTGTTATCATAAGCTGTTTGTTTCCTAAATAAATAAATAATAAAAATTATAGCGGGCTTGCACACCCGCTATGTTTCTCGCTCTAGCAAATGACGTTCCGGAACGACAAAAAAGGATAGAGATAACGAAAAAGTTCGATTCTAACCCTCAGGTCTTCCATAACTTCCTTACATAGTAAAAAACAAAGTCCCGCGTATGACTGTACGCTTTCATCTTTCTGCGCAACGTATTTTGAAAACACTATTATTCAAATAATTTCTTCCGGATGGTCTATAGGTCCCTCCCATGCGGGCGAAGCCGCGGCCAAAAGCTAGTATTCGATAAACAAAAAATAAAAATATAATATAAATTTTCAAAATAAAATGTCAAACGGGTCTTACTCCACTTTTTAAGTTCGATTTTAAGATTTTTAAAAAATTTCAAAACTTTGGTTTACGTTTTCAGATAACCCTCGTCTGTTCCAAGCCAAATTCATGAACGAACGAGTCTATTTTGAAGAAGTGGAGGGTTTCGAGCAAAGTGTAAGTAGACGGTAGACCCAGGAGACGGTAGTCTACTACTCTGCAACTATAATGAAATGAGTCACTCCGCGTGTCCCGCTTCCCCCCACGTCGCCCCGCCGTCATAGGTACAGAGTGCAAAAACGATTGAGAAAGTATTGGGCGAAAGTATGGGAATAAATTATTATTTATTTATATTTTCAATAAAAAATAAAACATTGTGCAAGAAGCAGTTAGATACATAAAGAAGTCTTCATCTTTATCCTCATTTGTTAATGGCATGTCGTCACTTATGCGCGACCTCTCACATTTTATGCGAACGGTACTGTCGCGCCAGGACGAGCGCGGGCGGGCGAGGTGGGGAAGCGGGAGGCGGAGGGAGGCCGAGGCCAAGTGACTCGTTTCAGTGGTCGGGTAGTAGTTGGTGGGCGCTCGCCTCTCGATCCTGAGGTCGTGGGTTTGAACCATAGCGCGTACTGATCAGTTTGAAACTTATATATGGTTTACCACAGGTTTTACGGTGACGGAAAAAATCGCGAGTAAACATGCATATACGCTGAATAGGTTACCTATATAATTGATTGGGAGAAGGGGGGGACGAGTCGTAAGTTTCGTGACGTCACATTGCATTTATATCTTTCATTTGATTTGTGCTAAAATATTTGATTAAAATAATGTGGATTTTATCAAAAAAAATTTTAAATAGAAATAAATAATTTTAGAAGTACAGGTTTAATTAAATAATTTCTAAATTAAAATTGCATAATATTGTGACGTCACACCAGGATGTGACCACCTGGGACAAGAACTCCAAAAATCATGAAATTCGTATGACGTCATTTATGGATGGCCGCTTACTCTGAATCCTCAGGACTTGGAACCTCAAGATGTGCACGTGCTGGTCGCCGGCAGCGAGGTGTACGTGTGGGTCGGCGAGCACGCGCAGGCCAGCGCACACAAGTCCGCCACAAACGTCGCTAATGTAAATAACTTACAATATTAGCCTGTACACGTCCACTGCTGGACAAAGGCCTCCCCCAGGGATGTCCCCGACGCCCGGTCCTGCGCTAACCTCCAGCCGGGACCCGCGACCTTCACCAGATCGTCGGTCCACCTTGTGGGAGGCCTACACTGCGTCCTCCGATACGTGGTCGCCACTCGAGAACCTTTCTGCCCCAACGGCCGTCAGTTCGTGTGCAAGACCCGTGAATAATATACGAATACTTGCAATGCGCGAAAGTGCAAATTTAAAATGAGACTTACAATAATGCATAGTCCGTGAAAATGACCATCCGAGTTACAGCGGTCTTAAGTTTGACAGCTTTCCTCCGAGGTGGGTGGTTAGGAACACTTGTTCGTAACTGCCCACCCAGGTGGAGAAGGTGGGTGGTTAGGAACACTTGTTCCTAACTGCCCACCCAGGTGGAGAAGGTGGGTGGTTAGGAACACTTGTTCCTAACTGCCCACCCAGGTGGAGAAGGTGGGTGGTTAGGAACACTTGTTCGTAACTGCCCAGCCAGGTGGAGAAGGTGGGTGGTTAGGAACACTTGTTCCTAACTGCCCACCCAGGTGGAGAAGGTGGGTGGTTAGGAAGCGGGGTAAAATTACTAAATCACTTTTGATGATAACTTCAACAGACATTCCTGGCGGGGCACGACGACGAAACCAGAACAGTGGCGTTCGTGAAGCAGGGCCGCGAACCGGACCGCTTCCAGCAAATGTTCCGACAATGGGACCAAGACATGTGGGACAATGTGGTAAGACAATACTTTCATCATGTCCACTGCTGGACGGCCAGGAATCTCCACGAACGCCCGGTCCTCATCCAGCTGGGTCCCGCGACCTTCACCAGATCGTCGGTCCACCTTGTGGGAGGCTTACACTGCGTCCTCCGGTACGTGGTCGCCACTCGATAACCTTTCTGCCCCAACGGCCGTCAGTTCTACGAGCGATGTGCCCAGCCCACTGCCACTTCAGCTTCGCAATTATTTGAGCTATGTCTGTGACCCTGGTTCTCCTGCGGAGATCCGCAGGAGGAGATCCTCAATGAGGAGAATGTTATTATAGCTTGGATGAATTTCTTGGTGACGGGTCCATCTAAGGTTTTATTTTCGTTTTTAGTTAATTTTCTTGACATTTTCCGTTTTTTTTTTTTGACATATAATAATTGTTTTAATACTTAATGCAACGTTGTATGCCCATGTGGCGGGACATAGCTGAGCTCTTTGACATCTCCACCAATGTATTTACTTACCAACCTATGATCCACAATAAATAAATATTTGATTTGATTAAAAAAAAACCTCATTTCTGATTGGATCTCGCAGGGACACTCCGAGCATAGCTCTCGCCATTGCCCTCTGGGTGACCTTACTTTTATTTTTTTTCTGACTTATTATTACTTTTTTATTTCAGGACCAAAACTCTGAAGAGAAGCATGCTGCCGTCAGTTCGAACGATATTTAGATTTACTTTATTTTTTTAATAAAAGTTTTTCTATAAGCTAAAGAGGGGTGAAATGACGTCTTCAGAAAATTTTCATGTACAAAGTAACAAATGTGAGAGAACTTATTTTAGATTTGTGTTTTTTATTGTATGTTAGTAGGTACAGGTACAGTAGGTATGATAAGCGGTTCGTCACGTAAGATTTAAATTCGTGTAAGGATTCCATTGTAAGGATTTTTTTCTTGCATTACACTTAAATTACAATCGAATAAACGCAATTCCTATCAATTATTCAAAAACGTAAGATATTGATCGATAAATGTAAAATAAAAAAGTTGACTGGAAAAAGTCGCTTAAAGGGATAAGACCGCCTAAATGGTACTATATTAACTTGGTCTCGCAAAGCCAGAGTCTGCATGCGACTGTAGTCTTTAAGTTGACGAACCTCTTCTCAGGCCGATTGTACCTTGGAATATATCTCTATTAATACTCATACCTATAAGAAATTGTCTGCTGAAAGAATCTAGATAAAACAAAATAATTGTACAAATAAAAATTGGAAAATACAAAATATTGTTATAACATATTATAATGTTTTTATTTTATTTTTACCCCTGTCACAGATTATATAATTCTTCCGCACTTCTGCTGTGTGATTCTGTAAAGTACGAATTAATACTCGACCATCACATCGCAAGTCACTCACTTCACTTCGCATCCGATCATGAAAGACCTCGACGTCGCATTGTGTAAACAAATACAAGCTACACAATAAACACCTCACTTGCGAAGTAAAGTGAGTATTGAACTGTGAATCATTGAGTTAGAGACCGATCTCACTGCGGATTCAGGATCGAGTTGCACAAATACGCTTACAGAATAGCAGGGCTGTTTTTGCCAGTCTTGAAGTGAAATATCTGGGAAAACTACATAAGCACTAGTGGTGTCTTTACCGAAATAAAAGATCTCGATGCATTCGTTAAGAATAAAGTGGAGGAGTAAGGAAAGTGGAAGACTTAGGAAAGTGGACGACTCAGGAAAGTGGAAGACTTTGAATAAGTTAGGAAGTGAACGAGTTAGGAATTGAACGAGATGGGAAGTAAACGAGTTAGGAACATGAACGAGTAAGGAAGTGAACGAGGTAGGAGGAAAACGAGCTAAGAAAGTGAATGAGTAAGGAAGTGAACGGCATCGCACCAGCACCCCCCGAGTGGCAGCAGGTGGCGGCGGTGACCTCTTAACATCAGGAGGCCCGGCTGCTTGTTGCAATAAAAAAAAGTCAACAAGGAGATAGGAAGTGAACGAGTTAGGAAAGTGAATGAGTAAGGAAGGGAACGAGCTTCGCAACCGGTCAGCGCTGACGTTACAGGCTTGGAACGGGTTATAGTACGTCCACAAACTTGATAGCAGACATAGCCTCGCGCTCCTAAATAATGAACACTTTAATATTGCTTAAAGTTTTCCTTATATTTAACGTGTATGAAGTCACATGCGATACTCCAGTTCGTAACAAGAACAGAGAGAAGTTACATGAAGTGTTTTCGTGGAAGCAAATAGGTTACGATATTGATGGGGTTCTATGTGAGTTTGCATTTTTTTCTAACAAAAGAGATAAAAAAATTATTTATTCGACTTTCGAAGTTGTCATTCATCAACTTTCAAGTCAAATATCTCGCTTTAGGAGATTTCGCTAAGAGATAGTATTTGTTTGTAATGATGACCTCTGTCGATACTGAAGTGTGGTTGGTTGTCCGCGTGGATTGAAAAAAAAACTGGGAAAAAAATAAAAACAAAATTTTGTAAAATCAACAAAACTGTTTATTTTTTGGTTAATTGAGATCAAAATAGCATTAATATAAAATTTAATTAGCATCAGTATATGTTTGATTATCTGTTACTTAATCATCTGTTCTAATATCTCCTTCAATATCATTTTCATTGTCTGTTTCCTTATCTGTACCAACATCTCTTTCATTAACCGTTACATTAACAGTTAATGTAACGGTTAATGAAAGAAATACTTTTGCACTATTTGTTCTAATAGTCATTTCTGTCTACGCTATGTCATTTCTGTCACTGCGTGCAGACAGAAATGACGTAGACAGAGATGACGATTTCACGTTAGTTTGATCTTACCTAATCTTTAATTAATTGATTCTTGGTGTGGCTAGCTGATGCAGATAATATTGGTTTCTTTGCATAATTACAACCAGTTATTAAGTCACAAACCGCAAGAATTTCAAAGATATTTAACCTGAACAGAATTATCGTTTCGTAGTACAATGACCGAGATAGGTTATGTTTTTAACCCTTTGGCGTATCATTTTCCTCGTACTTAAGTATCTTACTTAATGTAGGACCTTCGTATCGAAACAAGACAGCGCTTTATTGGGTCGACATTTTTTTTATCAGCAGGCCATAATCTTATTAAATCCTACTTTAATATTAAAAACGCGAATTTCTCTTCTATTCTGTCTATTCTAAGCGTATCGGAGTTAAAATCATAAAAAATACGTTTGTCACAAAAGATTCCCAAAGGGCCTGATTCGCGCCAGGTACTTCTGGCTTTTTAGGGTTCCGTAGGTACCTCAAAAGAGGAAAAAGGAACCCACCCATATAGGACCACTTCGTTGTCAGTCTGTCGGGCGCGAGTCCTACTCGCATTTGTCCGGTTTTACTACACTATTATTCATATTCCAGATATGAACAGCTTCGATACGGAAGTAAACGTGCATGGGATCCATTTCCCAGAAGACCTTAATGATTCAGAGAAGTTCTTCATCCAGTACAACAACGTACCGATTGGAATGGAGAAGTATGGAGACAGAGTATTTGTCACTGTACCCAGGAGAAGATATGGTAATATTCTGTACCAGAAACTAAACCTGAGAGCTTAGTGATTTCAGCAAACGACAAGACAAGACAAGACAAGACAAGACAAGACAAGACAAGACAAGACAAGACAAGACAAGACAAGACAAGACAAGATAGGAAGACAAGACAAGAAAATCACGTAAACTTTTCCGTCCACTTTGCAATACATCTATTGCTAACTTGTTATCGAGACGCAAATGCGTTTGTGAACGTCTGACAGTGTGTCTCGTTACAGGCATACCATCAACATTAAACTACGTGCATCTCTCGCATCGGAACATTTCTTCTCCGTTTCTGAAGCCGTACCCTGACTTGGCAGCCAGCAGACACCTGGTGTCGGTTTACAGACCAAGAGTGGACCAGTGCGGGAGACTGTGGGTCCTCGATACTGGACTGCTCGAAGTGCCTGGTAAGGAGAAATCATCATTGTCATCCTGTACTAGTCCACAGAACTCTTCCTAGAAATTAAATGAGCGTCTCTTGCGAACCCCCGCACAGCTCCCTTTTGACACCTAACATTAGTCATTGCGCAGAAATCAGCCAACTTCATACAGTCGCCATTAAACTCTACGGGGACTATACTAATTATGTGTAAGTACCTACCTATCGCGAAAAGAAGCTTGCGCAGTCAAAATAACAGGATCGTGTAGGTACATAGGGTTTTACCTACCTACTACTATTTTCAGGTGCTCGAAAACAAGTGCAACCACCAGCTGTAATAGTCTTCGATTTGGAAACCAACCGTCAGATATTGAGACACGAGCTGAATGTATCAGTTTTAGTCAACGAGAGGACAACTGGAGGTAAAAATTAACATTAAGAGGTATCTAAGAGGCAGGATCTTATTTTCACTCCTAACCACTGAACGGATTTTGATGAAATTTAGTGTGTGGACACATCAAAATCTGGGGCAGGACATAGGCTACTTTTTACCGCAATTAACTGTTCCCGCTGAAAAAACTTGCTTGAAAAAAAATATATTTTTACATAAAATGATCCATTGGCTTCCTATATGGTGGACCGACGATCTGGTGAAGGTCGCGGGACCCGACTGGATGAGGTTAGCGCGGGACCGGGCGCCGGGGAGATCCGGGGAGGCCAGCAGTCCAACAGTGGACGTCTACAGGCTAATGTGATGATGTTCCATTGGCAGGTCTTACTTCAATAACAGTAGATGTGTCCCGCGACTCCTGCGCAGACGCCCACGCGTACATCAACGACCTGGCCACGGAGGGTCTCGTCGTGTTCTCCATGAGGACCAGAGACAGCTGGAGGGTGGACCACGCCAGCTTCAAACACGAGGAAAGCGCCTTGAATTTCAGCGTTGCAGGTATGTTAGTTGGACTCCGCCAGGTGGACCGACGGCCTAAAGAAGAAGGCCGGAAGCGGCTGAGTGGAGGACCGGGTGTGGACGCGTTCATTGGTGAAGGACGTAAGTCCAGCAGTGGACGCTAAAGGGCTGTTCTGATGAGATATGTTAGGAGAACACACGATCGCAAAACTGGGAGTGAGACCTTAGCACTAAGTAGAAAGAACTACTAGTGAGAGCACTCACAAGACACTGCGGCCTGAACAAATACAATGTTCAACTCAAGTGCAGACTTCGCCAGATGTAGAGAAAACACCATGGCACCTTCTGTGCGAGTGTGACCCACTGATGCGGAAACATCCATCTGGGCAACTCCTCACTTTAACCTGATGAAGTAAAACAAATCAGTGCTGAAGTTCCTAGCTGATGATCACGATTGATCAGCAACGAGGCTGGGTAAGAGGCCAGCTAGTAGCTAGAAGTTTATATTGATAGAGAAATCGGCTGGTGACATTTTTCTGTTATGTAAATGTAAAAATAACTACCAGGATACACAATAAACTGGACGGACGGACTGTTCAGTATTGCTCTCTCAGACCCTGACGAAAGGGGGAAAAGGACGGCGTACTACCATCCGCTGGTGTCTACTCAGGAGTTCGCAGTGGACACTGAGGTTTTGAAGAAGAAACATGGCCGTTTTGAAGACAGTAGTAGGGTAAGTCCCTCTAAGTTTTCTAGACCATAGTAGGGCAACCCTCTCAACGAGGACGTTCGGGCTATGTCCACCACGCTAGCCCAGTGGTTGGTGGACTTCACATGCGCCTAAGAGTTTCTTCTTCGGCGTATGCAGGTATCCTCACGTTTTCCTTCACCGTTTGAGAGGTCAGTAAATGTAGGTACTTAAGTTTCGAGAAAAAACCCATTGGTGCATGGCCCGCCAAAGATCGAACTTCGGACTTTTCGATATAGGCCGCGTCTTATCCCCGACGCCACTGACGATCGTTCATTATGCCCACTGGGCAAAACATAGTTATATAATAATAATAATAAACATAGTTAAACTGATGTCATGAAGTGGTTAAATAGCAACCTACTTACACTTAATGCCGACAAAACTAAATTTATGGTGTTTGGTATTCGTAACGTCTCACATTACTGCACATTCATGTAACTCTTCCAGTTCATGTGCCTGCCCCAGACTCTCTTGTGTATCCTCGATAAAGTATCTAGGTGTTACGCTTGACCAAAATTTAAATTTTCAACCACATATAAGTGCTCTGACTTCCCGGGCACGCAAGATGATATACATTTTCAAGAACCTTCGACATATTGGCGATATAAAGATTATTAAAATGGTTTATTATGCCCTATGCCAATCCATTTTTGGATACTGTATATCATCCTGGGGTGGTGCAGCAAAAACTCATTTATTAAATTTAGAAGTAGCACAGCGAGCAATTTTAAAAGTAGCCACCTTTCGACCATTCTTATACGCGACTGCAGAACTTTATAAACACTGTGAAGTCCTCACAGTCCGTCAACTTTTTATATTGAATGTTATACTCAAGCAACACTCTTTAATTTATTACGATCCCTCATTAGAAACAAGGAAACGACGTCATGACATTGTTTCCAAGAATGACCACATCTTCAGAACAGCCTTCTCAAATAAATTCTTCTGTGTACTCGGTATCTACCTCTATAACAAATGCAACCTTATTCTAAATACATATTCACTATCAAAATTCGAATGTAAGAAAAGGATATCAAACTGGCTTAAAACGCTAAATTATGCGGATACAGAGGATCTCTTACGTATTAGATCATAAAACACACACTTACACACACACACACACATACACACACACATATATATATATATACACACATAAATATATAGAGAAAATATTAAGTAAGAAACCTAATAATTTATCTATATCTTTCTTTGTTCTTTCTTTATTATTTCTTTAGGTTTCTTTATAATACTGTACCATTAGTCCGGAGGTGGAGACCTGGTGACCTGAGAAACAGGCTCACCTAGATCAGGCATCAGTCTCCAAAGTTCACTTTGGTTGTATAATGTGTACCTAATGTACACATTATTTAAACTTACCTATTATTTGCTTTAAGTCTTTTTATTATAAAATATTGTACTGTGGAGAAACAAATAAATAAATAAAATAAAATAAATAAATAAATTTAAAAAATTCACAATTTTATATTGACATCTTTTGTTACCTATGTTTATGATTGATTTAATGTCTTAAAAATCTAATCAGAAATTTTCAATTGACTATTTTTAACCCTGTTCTCAGCCCCTGGGTTCTAAAGGTCCAAAAACCCAGAGCGGTTCTCACGACTTCCACAGCTCGAGCAGAACCCTTCTCTTCGCCAACGTAGCACAGGACGCCATCCTGTGCTGGAATGTTGACACAGAACTGAGGCCTGACACAGTGGCGGTTGTGGCCCAGGATCATAAGAAATTGGTGTACATTTCAGGTATGTTTTCAGCATAACAGTCTATAATAGGGTGATTCTACTGGGAAAAAAATAAAAACAAAGTTTTATAAAATCAATAAAACTGTTTATTTTTTGGTTAATTGAGATCAAAATAGCATTAATATAAAATTTAATTAGCATCATTATATGTTTGATTATCTGTTACTTAATCATCTGTTCTAATATCTCCTTCAATATCATTTTCATTGTCTGTTTCCTTATCTGTACCAACATCTCTTTCGTTAACCGTTACATTAACAGTTATTGTAACGGCTAATGAAAGAAATACTTTTGCACTATTTGTTCTAATAATCATTTCTGTCTACGCTATGTCATTTCTGTCACTGCGTGCAGACAGAAATGACGTAGACAGAGATGACAATTTCACGTTAGTTTGATCTTATCTAATCTTTAATTAATTGATTCTTGGTGTGGCTAGCTGATACAGATAATATTGGTTTCTGTGCATAATTACAACCAGTTATTAAGTCACAAACCGCAAGAATTTCAAAGATATTTAACCTGAACAGAATTATGGTTTCGTAGTACAATGACCGAATAACATTATTCATTTTGGTCCAAATTTGCTACCTGTAATCTGTGAGAAATTGTCCGTCTAAGAATTTTTTGTTAACCGTTATGAAACAGCGAAAAATACCTAACTAAATTTGTAGTTATTCAACTTAAAGATTATTTAGTTATAAATACTAAAAGTTACCCTTTTCTTGTTTTTCAAAATAGCGGAAAAAAACCTTTTTCGTAACTAGGTAGTTCGGCATTTCGCGTAAATAAGCTAGCAGCTAAGGCGATATGAGGATTTGGCATTTTGAGTAGGTACAGATAGCGTCAGTGGCCTCGGGGACGCGGCCTAACATATCGAAAGGTCCGAAGTTCGATCCCCGGCTGGGCCATGTACCAATGGGTTTTTTCTCGAAACTTAGTACATTTTACTGACTGCTCTCAAACGGTGAAGGAAAACATCGCGAGGAAACTTGCATACGCCGGAGAAGAAATTCTTAGGCGCATGTGAAGTCCACCAACCCGCACGGGCTAGCGTGGTGGACTATAGCCCGAACGCCCTCGTTGAGAGGGTAGGCCTGAGCCCCAGCAGTGGGGACATTGAGTAGGTACAGACCTTTCGTTATAACGTCTTTGGTATTTTGAAAGCCCTACCTATAATACCAATATTTAAATCAATTAAAATGTTTCTTTTTTTCTAGATTTAAAAGTAATAGGAGACGAAGTGTGGGTTCTAGTAAACCAAATACCAAAATTTGTTTATTCAACGCTTAATTCTAGTGAAGAAAACTACTACATTCACAGGTAAAAATGAATCTTTAAATAAGTTTTTCAAGGTTTTGCGGAAGAAGGGAAGCGAAGTCAAGTCGATTCTTTTGAGTATGTTGTCATATACTTAGTTACTTACTAATATTATTTTTTTCACCTCACAAGCTCGGAAGGGTATACTTTCTCATTCGAAATCTGCGTGAAAAACTGCACCTGGAAAAAAAAAATTAAAAACTTTTCTTCTAATTTGTAGAAGGTGGACATTTAAAGAAGTGGTCAATTCTAATTGTGGTTATTATTATTTGTGGTTCTAAACCGACGAAAGGATTCAATTCACCTAGTATTTTCCTCGCTGCAGTGAGGTGAAAAATTGTGTGTTGCGCTCGGCAGCAAAGTTATTTTGCGTCTCGTACCTTGAAACCCTCGCTACGCTCAGGAAATCCTACCTTTCGCTTGCTCAGTTTTCAATACTAGTACTCGCACGAAATAACCAACTTTGCAGCCTTGCTTATCAAATAACTATTTCAATGGAAATGTTTTTTTTTTCAGAGGAAAAGTCCAAGACTTGATCATGGGAACAGCGTGCGATTGGTCGAAAACAACGTAGATAGATCTACCTAAGCGCCTGCACGATATTTCTTCTTGATATTGTCCGATCTTTTTCCTTGCTGACTGTACAGTAATGTATGAGCGAAGATACCCCGAATGACTTAAATAAAATAAAAATATTTAAATGTCGAGTTTTATGTTTGGTCAACAATGATATAATCCCTTTTTATACCGACATACAATATATATATTTACGTTGTATACATCCCTATACGAGTTATTGAGTGGGGACCACCCGTGGGCAAGCGTAGTGTGGGACGCCCCCCGTATAGGTAGAGCGACGATCTGCGTGAGGCGGCTGGCAGTGACTGGAAGCAGAGAGCCGAAGATCGGGTTCAGTGGGCCTATGTCCAGCAGTGGACTGGTGCAGACTGATGATATAGAGGCGAATGAGAGGGTTCTTTTCAGCATAGGAAGTTAGACCGAAAAATTGAAATGATACGTACATTTATAAGAACATTGGAAGTTTGGACTATTAATTGCTCTGTGGTTTGGATGATTATTGGCTGGAACGACCGATTTCTCGAACGTCCAACTCCCCCAAACGTCCAATATCAATTTCCTGGAACGTCCATTTCCCCCAACGTCCATTTCTTCGAATGTCCAATTCATTCGGGACGTTCGATTATACAAGTTAAATAAGATTCAATTCCGGATTTTTCAGTTCTAAATTGGACGCTAGAAAAGATGGACTTTCGGGGAAATGGACGTTGGGAGGATTGGACGTTCCATGCCCGAATCGTTAGAGCAGCTCAAGTTAACGGACGAAGGCAACCAATCGTTACATACGTAGTTTTCCACTCAACTAAACGAATACTTGACTACAAATGTCTTTTAATAAATCGATAACCTGTCTGTGGAGTCAAGTCAATATTGATCAAGTTGGTAAAGGTTGAACCCCACTACATTTCACGCGCCGCGTGTCATATGAATAGTAGTATTCTGTGGCCATAATGCGAATGTATGCTAGAGTATGTAGCGGAACCCTAACTCATTCGAGCGATGGGACATAGAGCTGCCATCCTTATAGTTAAATCTTATCGATATTTTGTAAACAAAGTTGTAAAAATTGTACATTTAAAATATATTTCAGTCTGTGAAAGAAAACGTTGATAATATTATTTTAGAATGTCTAAAATTAATAAGAGAAATTTAAAAAACGTCCACACAAAATTAGGACTGGGCAATTTTGAAATCGAGTAATTGCCATGCCAGCATTGAAGCTTAAAGATCTTCACTTAAACTGTGCAATTTTAAATCAAAGAATTATACGGTATATATTGGAAAAGTAATTTTACCTTATATTGTATGTTGACCTAGTATACATTATTAAATAAAAAGAAAATTAATCGGATCTCCTAAATTATGAACATTGTATAATACTAGTTGTTACCTGCAGCTTCGCCCGCGTGTAATAAGTTTTTTTTAAGTAGCCTACGTCCTCCCCGAGGGTTTGATGTGTCTCCACACCAAATTTCACCATAATCCGTTCAGCGGTTTAGGACTGAAGAGATAACAGGCAGGCAGACATTTTACGTATTAAGTACTAGCTTTTACCCGCGGCTTTGCCCGCGTAGAAGTTTTTACCGTGTACATAGTAAAACAGCGCCCTCAATGTAGGCGTTTTATTACTAGGTATTAGCGGACGCCCCGCGACTTTGTCCGCATTAAAAAGTAGCCTATATGTTATTCCAGGATATAAGCTATCACTGTACCAAGTTTCATCAATATCTGTTCGGTAGTTTTACGCGAAAGAGTAACAAACTCTCACTCCTCACATCCAATCGTCCTCACATCCGTACAAACTTTCGCCTTTAAAATGTTAGTAGGATTGTACCTACTCGTAATGATAAAAACAACCGCTCAGTCAATCAATCAATCAATCAAATTATTTATTTGTGAAACATAGGTACAGAAGATGTTATCATGCATGGGTAAGACCTCTATGCTCCGCCTCACGAACGCTGGCATACAAATTTTAAACATTACAAAATAAAATTTAAAAAATATTAAAATGGAGTAGCTTACACTGACCTTTATTGGCTTCAGTTGTCTTATTTATCGATATGTAGTCAATGTCCACGTCACTAGTACAATAACATAGACATACAAATACGATATGTGTCAAGAATCACACAGCAGCTACCTATTTAGTTCCTATTCAGATACCGAGGAGAGAGATTCATTGTGTATAGTCTAAGAGAAACAGCTAAAAATCTCAGTGACAAAGTGTTTTGTTTTTAATTATACCTAGGTATAATACCTGGTAATCAATTATAGTGATTTCTGTAAGTACCCTCTTAATAAAATGACTGAGACCTTTTTCTCGAACTCTTTTTTTTCGATTAGCTTTTAATACTAAGACGACCAATAGTGCTTTGTTTACTTCATCTTAATACTAGACTAGTAGGACACTTCTAATGAAAGTGATTTGGGTTTAAGGAATTTATATTGATCGCGAAAAAGGAAAGAAAAAAGAAAAATTATTTTATTTTGCCAAAAAGATGTCAACAATAAAATATGTTTAAGTAACTTTAAAATATACATAGATAATTAACTTAACTTAAATCATGCAGCATAATCCAATAAACAATTAAAAATTGTAGGTACTATCTGCCTACTGCACTAGAATAACTACCTACCTATGTAAAATTTAATAAACACATTATGTATATCAAATATTAATAATTAAATATTAGAGAAAAAAAAAGTAAAATTGACAGTAAGGAAATAAGTGTATGTCTGTGTGTGGGGGGGATTGTGGTTAATGAAAAAAAACGTCGGTAACGTCGATTTACTGAATTGTTGAATTCCCAAAAACTGACATGAAAATACCGTTCGTGACAAAAATCTAACAAATCTTATCAATCAAGGGCTATACAGTATATATGTATATATAATTATAGTTTCTAGGAAAAAAAAATGCGCCAACAATCTTCAATCCTCCTGCTTCTGTTGGCGCTGGGGGTGCCTGGTCCACGGGCCCAGGTGGTCCGGACCCTGGGCAGGTTCCAGGAGGTATTCGCCTGGAAGCAGGTCACGTTCAACATCAACGGGAATATGGGTATGCAACTGATTATATGAAACACAAAAAAAAATACTACAGTAAATCCTAAGTAGGTACCTACATATTTTTAAACAATTTTTTTAAAGCTCTTTATGGAAATCACATGCAAAATTAAATGTAAGAAAAAACGAGGACCTGAACGGCGGAAACTGACGCAAAAAGTGGGTGCAAAAACTAACGATGCTGTAGGATCGTAAAAATTAACAACTCAGTAGCTAATAATAATATAGTTTTATGGTGGGATTTTTAGACGTCGTTTAAAAAAAATAGTACGTGCCTACTTATACTTAGGTACTTAAATATAATTCATAATTCATTTATTTGCAAATCACATGGTGGGTAAGTATCTAAGCAAGTAATCTAAGTAAGTAAGTACCTAGGTAAGTAAAAAAACTAAATCTAAACGTAAATATAAAACTAAATTAACCTAAAACCTATGTAAAACTAAAATTACCTAAAAATAACTAAAATCGTCGAGGCTGGGCGATGGACCCACGGTGCCGAAGATGCTGGCTGCATTGCCACGTTGGATGGCCAGACTGATCCTCTGAACAAGGTATTCCTTGCACAGAGGATCACCCGCGGCCTCCCTCAGCTTTGCAGCCAAGTCTTGTGTAAAAGACTTTGCGTCCTCGGACCAAGGGCCCATATGATCTTAAATTAAACATGTACTAAAACATGTGACACCCCAAAGATACGTATCATCATATCAGCCTGTAGACGTCCACTGCTGGAGAAAGGCCTCCCCCAAGGATCTCCACGACGACCGGTCCTGCGCTAACCTTATCCAGCTGGGTCCCGCGACCTTCACCAGATCGTCGGTCCACCTTGTGGGAGGCCTGCCTACACTGCGTCTTCCGATACGTGGCCGCCACTTGAGAACCTTCTGCCCCAACGGCCGTCGGTTCTGCGTTACTTATTATAAGATACGTATGTGTGTATATAAATACTGTAAGTGACGCCCCTAAAATACTCACAAGAGACAAATGCAACGAATCGATAAATGCAAATGGTTTTAGACAAATGGGGTATCCCTTTGTTTAAGTGGATTCCGTCGTTAAGGGTGGTAACATACCTACATACGTACCCTTCTGCTGTGTTGAGAATAAATGGTGTGTTATGTTAATCAACGGCTCATCTGATCAGTTGGATGTCTATAGCGATCTAAAAGTCCTCAATCTACTCTCTCGACGACCGTCATCAGATCACGCCCCAATCAACCCTTCACGGAGAACCATGGCTTCAAAGTGACTTCGATTATATGAAAATCTTGCCCTGTTTCCAATTATCCGTCCATCGTACCTATACATGGGAAAAACGCCAAAATGTGTACGGTAACGTAAAATCGATGACCTAAAGTGAAATTATTCATAATCATCATCAGCCTGCACTAGTCCACTGCTGGACACAGGCCTCCCCCAAGGCGTGCCACTGAACCCGATCCTCGGTTCTCCGCATCCAGTCACTGCCAGCCGCCTCACGCAGATCGTCGCTCCATCTAGCCGGGGGGCGTCCCACACTACGCTTGCCAAGTCGTGGTCTGAAATTGGAAGTGAAATTATTATATACGCGAAACTCTAAAATATAATAAGTGATTATGATGCTCCGATAACGGGTCGGATAATGTAAAATCGCTCAGCATGGTGAGATCATGACTTTGAAGTTTGCAGACAGACGTGATTCCAAGAAAAATGTGGTTTTGACCGACGCCATTATTACGATAATTTTATTGAAAATTTAACCGCAGCTCAGAGTAAAATAACACAAAACTACCTACTTAGAATACGGCAATTACTTATTGACGTCACAAATGCCTGACGTCAAGACTTGAAATGAACAGGATTCAATAGCTAAATACAAAAATATTTAAATATATCTGAAATAAAAACAATTTATTAAAATTCACAAAAAAGGGAAAAAAAACCCTGATCACCGCTTCCACCTATCAGCAAAGTACTCATCAAGACCAATCTAATTAGAGCAAATTGTAAGGTTTTACGATAATTAGCTACTTAAGGAGTTCTAGTTACCAACTCCTGGCTCCATCATCATACCTTGGTCACCTGTCACCTATCTGTCACCAAACACGGCGAGGCTATCTTGTTTCGTTGCGGAGTTCATATGGTCTTCGACTGCATCATCAGACCGCTTCATGGTGCCATTTATTATTGTATAGTCACCGATGTTATGTAGGTACACCAAATTTCAGATCATTCGGACACCACCGGAAAGTTAAAGTTAAATAAAAGCTTGTAAAAAAGATATCGGGTATAAGAGTTTGTTTTCACCTGTGTATGAAACTCGTGAGCATGGTCATTATCCCTCTTGGCTTCATGACACACTCGCCTTCGGCTCGTGCTGTACAATACAGTCTCGAGTATTAGCCTAATGAATACCAACTTAGCTCACGACTTGTATCAAAGTTGTGTATTATTCATTCTTCTTTCTGTCAATAGTTTTTGAAGGAGAGTTAACAAATCTAATTTTTTTATATGTAGTAGTAATAGTGATAATTTATCTAGGCACGTACAAGTCCTTTTCGCAGATGTTTGACTAATCTTTCTTTAAAAATCTTTCTTTTAAAATTAAAACCTGCTCATTACAGTTCTCCAGGACCGGTTCGGAGAAGATTTCGGAGAAGAGGTGGAGAATGTGAGAGCGACACGTCAAGCTGATATGGTATTCTTTGACAACAAGCAAGAGGACCCAGAACGGAATTGGAATCAACGTAAGTCAAAACCACAAAAAGCCTTCCGGCAGGCCGTAAATTTTATTTTTCAAACCTTACTGGAAGGTTTTCTAACAGGAAAAAGACTACTAATATCTTACATTTTCCTACTTCTTTTTCTTTTCTACGTTCTTCTTTTTTCTTCCTTTCTTTTCTAGAATATCCGAGCAGCACACCGCAATCTGTCAAGCCCTCATGGCAGTCTCCGTGGTCTAACAATAATAACCGTTAGTTTCTTTTTCATCTTCTTTTTCCTTCGTTCACCATATACTAATGATCGCAGTCTTTTGCTAAATGAAATTGCACTAAAGAATCTATAATCTTGTCTTTTTAATTTATTCTTCCTTTCTTATTATTCTATCTGTTTTCATTTTTTGTCTCTGTTCTTCTTGTTTCATATTCTTTCTTCTAGAATTTCCGAGCAGCGCACAGCTGTCTGTACAGCCCTCGTGGCAGGCTCCGCTGTGGTCTAACAATAAAACCAGTTAGTTTCTTTTCTAATCTAGTTTTAATTTTCTTTTTAAAAATATTTAAGAGTATGAAATGAAACTACGAAAAAGCTAGGCTAGCCAGCTAAATTATTAACCCATGATTACTTATCTTTTTTTTTTTTTAAATTGGAAATATTTTTTTTACTTCTCTTTTCTATATTTAGGTAATTTATTATTTATTAGGACCTGGACAGAGCTCAACCTACAGACCATCAACTACCACAGAGCGGCCAAGAAGTAAGTTTCTTTGAATTACTCTTGTATTTATTTTATGCAAGTTTTTTTTTGTTTTTCTTACTTATTTTCTTTTAGTTCTCTTCTGTTTTCTTCTACATTATCTGCTTACGGATTTTGATGAACTCTTGAGAGGACGCACATCGAACCCTGTGGAAGGACATAGGCTATTTTTTACGGCGATGAACTGTTCCCGCGGGAAGAACTTATCACACGCGGGCGAAGCCGGGGAAACAGCTTCAAATCAACAGCTTATTAACATGTCCCCACTGCTGGGGCGGAGGCCTACCCTCTTACGAGTGCGTTCGGGCTATAGTCCACCACGCTAGCCCAGTGCGGGTTGGTGGACTTCACATGCGCCTAAGATTTTTTTCTTCGGCGTATGCAGGTTTCCTCACAATGTTTTCCTTCACCGTTTGAGAGCGGTCAGTAAATGTACTTAAGTTTCGAGAAAAAACGGGAAACAGCTTGTTACCAACTAATTATGATTATAAATTGAGTTTGTTTACATTTTGTGTTGTTTTATATCAGGACCATCTCAAGCCACCCGTCGACCAGCTATTATAACCTCTACTGCGAGACCAGCTGGTAAGTTCCATCACATACATTATAAATGATAACTTCCATGGAGTGCCTGATGGCTCAGCATAGATAGATATTGTAATGAACAAGCTATATGTATGGAAGCAGGGCCCTGTGCTGTTGGGTTTGTTGCTGTTTCTTCCCTTCGGCGACGTACAGGAGGAAACAGACGTAGGTTTAGTTTTAGACAGAATTGACGTTAAAAAGAGAATATTGTATTACAATTTTGAATAAACGAATTTTCATTTTCATGAGGCTTTCTCAGAAATGGTTCATTGGTTATCATCACATCAGCCTTTCATATCCACCGCTGGACATAGGCCTTCAACGGCGATTTCCGTGCTCTGTAGAAATAACCATTTTTCATCACTTTCCGTTGAGTAAGATGTGGGGCAAGCGTGAACTTAATCTTTTGTTTAATTATTTCGCTGTTTCACAGACGATTCTTCAGCATTCTTCATCCAGTACAATAACCTGCCGATGGGAGTGGAGAGGGTTGGTGACCGGCTGTTCGTCACTCTGCCCAGGCGGCGATATGGTAAGCATTTGTAAGCCCGGGCATATGGAGCGGCAGAACTTAAAGGGCGGCAAATTTCACGGGCGGCAAACGTTTGGGCGGCAAAACTTAAGATCGGCGGAGCTTAAGGGGCGACAAACTTTCGGGGCAGCAGAACTTAGGGGCTGCTAAACTTATGGGCGGCAAAATTTAGGGTGGCAGAACTTAAAGGGCGGCAAAATTTTCAGGGCGGCAAATTTATTTTTACACGAAACCATATTTTACTAATGTTCCATTTCCATACTGATATTTTCACTGTGTGATTCCAGGGATTCCTTCGACCCTCAACTACCTGGATCTGAACCAGGACTCGGGGCAGCGCTCCCCTGGCTTCAGGCCGTACCCAAGCCTCCGGGAGGCCAGGGCTTTGACATCGGTGTACAGAACTCGGGCTGACGAGTGCAACCGGCTGTGGATGGTCGACACGGGACTGTTAGAGATACCTGGTAAAACATATACATAGGTGGACGGATAATTAGAAACAGGGCAAGATTTTCATACAATCGAGGTAACTTTGAAACCATGGGTCTCGGTGAAGGATTGATCGGGGCGTGATCTGATGACGGTCATCGAGAGAGTAGATGGAGGACTTTAAGATCGCTATAGATACCCAACTGATCAGATAAACCGTTTGGAAGCAGCATCGTTATGAAGGAACAAAACCGCAAAATGGCATCAAAATATGAAAATCTTAGAGTTAAGGAATCATGACGATGCTGCTTCCAATCGGTTTATCTGATCAGTTGGATATCTATTGCGATCTTAAAGTCTTTCATCTACTCTCTCGATGACCGTCATCAGCCCCCATCAATCCTTCGCGGAGAACCATGGCTTCAAAGTGACCTCGATTGTATGAAAATTTTGCCCTGTTTCTAATTATCCGTCCACCTATTTATACACATGCTTTTCAGTTAGATATAAGACTATCGACTAAGTACTTTTGAATACCTAAACCTTTTTTTATTATTTTAAATCAATCGTCAATGGTCTTGGAATGGCCAGGCCAATCAATACCTTGTTGAATAATAAACACCTGGCGATAATTATAATTAGGTAGGTATAAGAAAGATGGTTATATTATTTATTTAATAAACTTACTGAATAAATAAATAATAATTATTATTGCAGACAACCGCCAGCAAGTGCAGCCGCCTGCCATCGTGGCGTTTGACCTGGGCACCGACCGACAGGTCCTCAGATATCCCTTCAAGAGCACCGATTTGGTCTCAGCGGTCACTCCCACTGGTAATCAAAGACTAGATAAAATAATAGTACATTATGATACAGATGTCATTAAAGTCGAGGCTGGAAAACTCAGCCCGAGACGAAGTCGAGTGCGTAATGACGCCGAGTAGTGTAATGACCAAAGCTCATGAGTGTCATACGACGTTAGCAACACACTTAGCGTGAAATAGAATAAGCCGCATCGGGGGTTCAATAAGAGCCACTTTACGAGCAAGTGTGTTGAAAATATATTTCAGTTGATGTCAAAAATGATGGCCTCCCACAAGGTGGACCGACGATCTGGTGAAGGTCGCGGGACCCGGATGGATGAGGTTAGCGCGGCACCGGTCGTCGTGGAGATCCTTGGGGGAGGCCTTTGTCCAGCAGTGGACGTCTACAGGCTGATATGATGATGATGATGTCAAAATGTAAAACTGTCTACAGACTAACTGTTCCTTGTGTCAGGACTGGCGTCTATAACCATAGACATTGTGAAGGGCGACTGCGCGGGCGCATACGCGTACGTCCCGGACCTCGCCACGTACGGGCTCATCGTGTACTCCCTGCGAGACAACGACAGCTGGAGGCTGAGCCACAACTACTTCCACTTCAACCCACTCGCTGGACACATGAGTATTTCTGGTGAGTAGGTGCGACCCTCGGCGGTTGACGACCGTGCAAAAATGACCACAATTAGAAAATGCTACAGAAATGACAATTAACAGTGACCACCGTTAAAAATGACCATAGTTAGAAATGACGCCGATTAGAAATGACTACAGTTAGAATTCACCAGTTAGAAATGACCCCGATTAGAAATGCGCACAATTAGATGTGGCCACAGCACTATTAGGTATATTCTGTGACCACATTTAGAAATGACCACAATCAAAAATGACCTCGATCAGAAATGACTATGATTAGAAGGGGGGGGGGGGGGGGGGGGGCTGGGGCATAAAATGGAGGAAGTGCAGGGACAGCCCTCGTCTAAGAATAAAATTAGGCAGGTAGTTACTCTTACATACAAAAATGTCAGCAAAGTTCATGTGATGTTTCTGATACCCTGATGGCATCTCGTTCCCCAGGACAACGTTTCTCCTGGAACGACGGCGTGTTCAGCGTAACCCTGACGCGGCCGGCGGCGGACGGGTGCCGCACCGCGTACTTCCACCCCATGGTGGGCACCCACGAGTTCTCCGTCTCCACGTGCACCCTGAGGAACAGCACCGCCAGCGCGGCCAGCGACTTCTACTCCTTGTTCTCCGTAAGTATATTATTTTAGGCGGGCTTGGTTACCGGTTAAATAGTCATTAGTGAGCTTGTCAGGTTAATCAATTAATTAAATTTCTAATCTATTTGTTGTGATTGTCGAATAAATTATTTTTCTTTCTTTCTTTCTTTCTAGTATATTATAACAGGTGGTCGAAGACACTTTTATATCACTAATCTGTGAGACTAGTCGTCTCAAGGACGACTCCTTCTGGTGAGCTTTTTGGGTAGTAGGGCGGACCCCCGTGGTGGCCACACACGAGTTCTCCGTTTCCACCTGAGAAACAGCACAGCCTGCGCCACGAGCGACTTCTATTCTTTGTAAGTGAAGGCCCACTGCTGGACATAGACCTTCCCCAATGACACACCACACCCGGACCTCCGCATCCAGCTGCGTTTGTGCATTGATCGGTTAGTGACTGAGTCAGTCAGTTTCTCATTTTCAAATATTGATGATACTTTTCTGTTCTGTTCTGCCAGCTGGTTGGCGACCGCGGCGCCGACAGCCAGTCCACCATGCACGGCTACCACGCGGGCACACAAGTGATATTCTTCGCGAACATCGGGCGAGACGCCATCACCTGCTGGAACAGCGGCACGATGCTGTCACCCACCTCTACAGAGATTTTGGCTAGGGACAGCGCGCGGATGAGTTACCCTTCCGGTAAGTGAGGTTGGTTACCGGGTATACCTAGTTAGTGAGCTTGCTTCCGGATATAGAGTGAGCTTGCTTAGTCATTGACGTTTTCTTTTGGTGAGCTTGTTGGAGGTAGTAGATAAAAGAAATGGGCTTCCTTATTAGGTATAGCTCTATGTATAGTAAGCTGTTTTTGGAGGGTTGTGACGGTTTGAATTCGCGAGAGCGTCAGTGGCGTCTGGGATAAGACGCGACCTATCATATCGAAATGTCCGGAGTTCGATCCCCGGCTGGGACATGTACCAATGGGTTTTTTCTGTAAACTTATGTACATTTTCTGACTGCTCTCAAACGGTGAAGGAAAACATCGTGAGGAAACATGCATACGTCGAAGAAGAAATTCTTAGGCACATGTGATGTCCACCAACCCGCACTGGGCTAGCGTGGTGGACTATAGCCCGAACGCCCTCGTTGAGAGGGTAGGCCTGAGCCCCAGCAGTGGGGACGTGTTAATAGGCTGTTGATGATGATGATGAACTCGCGAGAAAGACATCCTGTACTCTTCAGGTGAATGAGCTTGTTGTTGGGTAGAAGTGAGCTTGCTTACAGGGTATTAAAACAAAATAAATCAAATTAGCTGGCGTGTTGGATGTTGTCTATTGTTTGCAGACTTGCACGTGACCGGCGACGAGGTGTGGGTGATGGCGAACAGCCTGCCCACCTGGGCCTACTCCCGGCTCGACACCGATGAATACAACTTCTACATTTACAAGTACGTACCTATCTGTAATAGATCGAATCAGAAATGAGGAGATCCGCAGGAGAACCAAGGTCACCGACATAGCTCGAAGAATTGCGAGGCTGAAGTGGCAGTGGGCTGGGCACATCGCTCGTAGAACTGACGGCCGTTGGGGCAGAAAGGTTCTCGAGTGGCGACCACGTATCGGAAGACGCAGCGTAGGCCTCCCACAAGGTAGACCGACGATCTGGTGAAGGTCGCGGGACCCGACTGTCTGAGGTTGGCGCAGGACCGGGCGTCGTGGAGATCCCTGGGGAAGCCTTTGTCCAGGAGTGGACGTCTACAGGCTGATATGATGCCCTATCAGTAATAACACGCTATGACTTGGGTGGTCAGTTATATCTAATTGGTTTTCATGTTTTCGTCGCACCGTTGTACAGAAAAATGACTCTTAGCGTGCTACTGCGCTTATGAACCTTACTGTACCCAGTACCTATGATTTTTTTGTTTCCAGGGCAAATGTACAGGACCTAATCGCTGGTACTGTTTGCGGAGGAAGAAGCGCTCAGCCAAATAGTTGGGAAAGTGATGTGAAATCGACTGGCTCCTCCTAGAGGCTCGGTCGATACCGCCGAGCCTGTGGGTTCGATTCCTAGGCACAGACAACTTTGTACAGCATTAATGTATACCGTACAACTTTTTTCTATAGAACCAAATGCAAAATAATAAACTTTCTTGTCTAATTTTCATAGTAGGTAGGTACAGGAGAAAATCCTCATTTCGAAAATGCTGTTTAGGGAGAAAGAGAAGTGTATATAAATATATAATAAACTAGTATACTTAATACAATATTAATAAATGATATTTTTATGAAATAAAATGTTTTACTGTAAGTAATTCTTATATTTTTTACAAACCCTTACTTAACATAAAAATATTTAATATAAGTTATAATATAAGAAGTTTTTCTAGCAAAAACAACATTCTCATAGTTTTAATTTCATAGCGAGACCTATGTTTCTCTCATGTTTATCTATAGTCTCACTATGTTTATCTATAGCTAGTAAGTTTAACGAAATAAACATTTTTCATTCATTCATTCATTAAGTTACCTACGGTTTCGTCTGAAAATCCTGTTTCGGTCGGACAATAATGAAAATAAATATCTTAACACACACAAAAGCGACCTGCGTGGGTAGGCTAATATACAGTATTTTTCACTGGGGGTGTACGAACGGGTTGGTATCAGCACGACTGCACCGCAAATTGACCACGAACGAACACGAACGCACGATGGAACTACCGAGAATGCTCCGTGGCCCGGATTTAGTCCAAATCTCAAAATGTCGTAATCTCGAAATACCTAAGTCGCAATATGACCTACATCGCAGAAAGTCCGAACAGTGTGTAGGTACCTGTACATTGGATGATGTCATGCCTGGCCACTTGGAAATATCTATGATATAAAATAAAACAATCATATCAGCCTGTAGACGTCCACTGCTGGACAAAGCCCTCCCCCAAGGATGTCCACGACGACCGGTCCCGCGCTAACCTCATCCAGCCGGGTCCCGCGACCTTCACCAGATCGTCGGTCCACCTTGTGGGAGGCCTGCCTGCGTCTTCCGATACGTGGTCGCCACTCGAGAACCTTTCTGCCCCAACGGCCGTCAGTTCTACGAGCGATGTGCCCAGCCCACTGCCACTTCAGCTTCGCAATTCTTTGACCTATGTCGGTGACGTTTTATTATAATTACCAAATATCATGGATATTTCCAAGCGGCTAGGCATGAAATCATCCAATGTACAGGTACCTAAAATCTGTTCTAATGAGGCATACCTTATAAATTATCATTATGCGCTTGGCAGAGATGATGATCACCACTTTCTTTCACACTTCGAATTTAGCGATGTTCGAATAATGGTGATGACTGAAAAACAGAGCTTCGATGCGTCATCGACCATAACTACAAAAAGTTATCATAATGATTGTATTTAGTAATTATGTAATATTATGTGATCAATGAAGAGAGCGTCAGTGGCCCAGGGGATAAGACGCGGCCTATCATATCGAAAGGTCCGAGGTTCGATCCCCGGCTGGGACATGTACCAATGAGTTTTTTCTCGAAACTTAAGTACATTTACTGACTGCTCTTAAACGGTGAAGGAAAACATCGTGAGGAAACCTGCATACGCCGAAGAATAAATTCTTAGGCGCATGTGAAGTCCACCAACCCGCACTGGGCTAGCGTGGTGGACTATAGCCCGAACGCCCTCGTTATGAGGGTAGGCCTGGGTCCCAGCAGTGGGGACATGTTAATAGGCTGTTGATGGTGTGATCAATGAATAAATTATCTTTTATTTATTTATTTTATTGACCTACACAACTGTTCGGACTTTCTGCGATGTAGGTCATTTTGCGACTTAGGTATTTTGAGATTACGACATTTTGAGATTTGGACTAAGGGCGACGTGGTCAGTTTGCGGTCCAGTCGTTCTGATACCCGTAAGAACATGTCTATTGGGGTAACCATCACTGGGGCTGTAAGAACATGTCCACGGTGTAGACCTGGCGCGCCAGCCTGAGCGCGGCGGTCCGGCGGTGCGGGTCGGCGGCCCAGTCGTAGCCGCGCGTGCGGGGCACCACCAGCTTGTTCACAAGCCATCTCATCACCTCCAGCTTGTCCACCAGCGTGCGGAGTTTCCTGCAACGAGGGTGGGGAAAGTGAAAAAAATGATCATTCTTAACATCTTTTATCTATACTATTATAAAACTGTAACGGAGTTACACTACGAGGGAGTCCCCGTAGAGTTTAATGGCGGCTGTGTGAAGTTGGCTGATTTCTGCGCAATGATTTTGAGGTGTCAAAGGAGAGCTGTGCGGGGGTTCACTAGAGACGCTCATTCAATTTTAAGAAATATTTCATTGATGCGATCAACCGAATCAAACTTTCAAGTTTTTGGACATCTCTATGTAGCACACTATCTAGCTTATGCACACATAGACTATAAACACTGTCAGCAATGCGCAAACAATCTGTGACTATATTCATTCAGCCGCCAAGATATTCTACGCGGACTATACCGTCAGCGTAAACACCAATACTCACTGATAAAGAGGTCCTGAAGACTCCACCTCCTCAATATCATTACTTCTGGTCCTTGTGTCCTTCAGTTCACTGAGCTCTTGGTCCCATCTCACTCTCAGGTCAGCGAGTTCATCTTCCTTTTCTTTTAGCTGGTCGTCAAGACTTTGAAGAGACGATTCCTGGGCTCTGTATTCTGAGAGGTATTTGATGATTTTCCTGTAATTTAATATTACTCATTTATATTATTTTATACGGAAGGCAGCTTATGGTAGCTGATGCTTTCATAACAGCAGTCGACTTGCTTATTTGTTTTAATAAAAAGTTGTCTATTAAAAATGTTTAATGATGTGGTCTATGTCCTACGACAGCGTCAGTGGCGTCGTGGGGAAGACGCGGCCTGTCATGTCGAGAGGTCCTAGTTCGATCCCCGGCTGGGCCATGTACCGATGGGATTTTCTCGAAACTTAAGTAAGTACATTTACTGGCTGCTACTGGCTGCTACAAATTAGGAAAAAAGATAGAAATATAAGCGACCAGTTCCTTACTCTTTTCTCTCAACGAATTCAGGGTCCAAGCTGCTATTTGGTGCCGTGATGAGAGCCTTGACCGCATGTCCATGAGTCAGGGACTTGACAACCTGCTGTTCGATGACCCTCCACGTCACTAGCTCTCCGTACTCACTGATCACTGTTTCCTCGTCTTTCTCTTGCTCCGTTACTTGTGGGGTCACTGAGGAAGTTGTCTTTGATTACTTATAATAATTGATGACACCCAATGATGAGTCATGATAGCTTGCTTGAGTGTGACCTCTCTTAGTCTATAAATTTCTGTCCCGAAATGGCAATGCATGCGTTTCAATGGTCTTAGGGGGCGTTAATTACGTGAGCCCAAAATGGGGGGGAGAGATGTCCAGCAAAATTCTACCAAATCTCATTTGAAGGGAGGGGGTCCTACCACATCTCACCAAAGGGAAGGGTGGGGATCCAAATTTTGAAAAAAACACCTTATGTAATTAATGGGGACACGCTCATACCAAGAGTAAGAAAGTCACGTAAAGGCATACATGGTATTCCAGCTAGGGCCTTATAGAGACATCTTACTTGTAGCATTGACTGTTGCATGGCAACAATCCGAATTTTGCAGGTAGGTACTCCTTGACTTCAAGATGCTGGGGACCAGCCGTGTTAAGCCACCCACACGCTGGGGCGGTGGGGATCTGGGATTTTATGGAGGACCTCACTTATAGGCGGTGGCTGACTGTACTAATTTTGTCTGCGAATTTACGGGCATTGTGAGTCTTAGGTATACATCTAACCCCCACCGGCCCTGCGTAGTGAATGTAATACAGCAGATATTATATATTAATATATATTAATAATGTTTGGACAAATTTACACACGGCTGTTCAGTCCCAACTAAACCGAAGCTTGTAAATGGGTACTCAACAACTGATAAACATACTTAAATACTTTTAAATAAATACTTAAATACATACAAACACCCAGAATCCGAAAACCAACAGTTATGCTCATCACACAAATGTTGGTCCCGGGTGGGAATCGAACCCACGACCTTTGGCGCAGTAGGCAGGGTCACTACCACTACGCCAACAGGCCAGACAACTTATTTACTTACAAGATATAGATTTTGCCCGTAGAAGTCTTGCTTTGGAGGTAAACAGTGACAAATCGCGCAATTTCTTAGCGACGCCTTCTTCGAAGGATTCCTGGATTTTTGCCGAGCACAATTCACCGGAGACCCGCCGTAACTCTTCCTCGAGCTTGATGCTCGCATCTTTAAGGGCGCTGAATGCAGACATTGCTAGAATTTATGATAAAAATATGAATTGAATCTCACTCGAATTTGAATTCAACGACAACATACAATTACAAATATGTCAGTCAAATGTCAACCCGTCACCGGCCCTGGAAACAAAGTCTTTTTAGGCTAGTTTTATTTGTTTAATACTCTCACAAAAACCGCGCCGTCACTAAAGCAGTTTAGGTTAGCAATTTGCAATTTTGCACTAAGACTGTGGCAGGGCAGAGGTATGACAAACCATTGCAAATCGAAGCCAGCCAATGTGAGCGGTTTCTCCGCTACGATTATTCCGCTGTACATGAATACACCTACAAGAAATTGGCAATTGGCAACACTGTAGCTATATTTTCCAATGGTAAGTTTCCGATTACCTAACAAAAAAAAAACGATCAGCTGTTTTAGTATTTATTTTGCTGTGTGAAAAACCCAAAAAACAAAATGCATCGCCTGAAATGTGACCAACATTCACCTTCCACGCGCATCTAAACAACGAAGCAATCAAACATGACCAAAGACGACCAACTCACAGGGTACATAACAATATTACCAACTGAAATTCTATTGTACATTTTCACCTTACTACCTGGAAGAAAGCTTGCCAGTTGCCGCCAGGTCTGTCTGCGATGGAAAGACATTATCGATGAGCTGACCAGAAGCGAAGGCCTGTGGCGGGAACACTGCAAAAAAGATTTCAATGAGGTATACCAAGTCGCAAGATACAAAGCCCGCGTGGGTTTGTCATGGTTCCATATTTACAGATCTCTAGCCCTCTGGCCGCGGCTTTCGCACGCCAGGGAGGTCCGTGATGAATTCGCATGCGCTTCAAGCGTTCGCGAGGAGGTTAAAAACTTGGTTATCCTTCAGAACGGCATCATCGGAGTCCACAAACGCAGCTCCATAGTGTACTATGACGTACATAGATTGCAGCCTTCTAAAGGTGGGGCAGTCTCCGGAGATTACATTTACTATAAGGAGAATGAACATGCTATAGTCGTGGCGAGCTATGACTTCAGTTTATTTATCCTGCGTAGGATTGTGCAGGATCCCAGCTATGAATCCAATGTCACATTCGATTATGTCCGGCATTACATTCTGGTTGACAAAGAAGTATTCTACGTGGACATGAGTAACCAGATCTTTGTCTGTAAACTTCAAGACAAAGATTTACACAGTACGTTGATAGCGCACTGTGACGAGGCAATTATAAGTCTCGGTTATAATGACGGCCATCTAAATATACTTACTTTCGAAAGACATATATATTCTGTAATCAATGATAACTTAATTTTGGCATGCTGTTTGGACGACTGCACCAATTGTCTTCATCAAGTGTACAGCTACAACCTTGTGGAACAGCTGGACTGGACTGTCTTCTTGCAGTGGATGTGCGTGTTAGGCCGACGCATCCCGGCCGGTCCTCTAAGAGAAATCAAGGTGGTCCGGACGTATGGAGACATCGTATTTGTTGGCTGCAATTGGGGCGTGTTACTGGTTTACCATGCTCCGTTCATAAACGATGAATTCGACTTTTTCGGGGCAGAACCAGTGAAACAATACAACTTTATGGAGCGTATCGACTGCCCAGTGCTGGGTATGTGTCCTATCATTGCTGTGGACGTTCTAGAAGCTGAGTACGGACATACAGTCCTTGTGGGGATGCCGAAGAAGATAGCCGTGATTGATATCATGCATAGTTTTAAAAGGACATCAACTGCAGCTGTGCTTCCGTACAGTGGTGTGCAGAAAGCTAAAATTTTGAAGATTGAAGAGAATGTTTAGTTTAGCTTTTAGCTGTCAAGAATAGAATCTGTTAAAGTACCCGCGGAATTTCTTGACGCCTGAATGAATATAGTCACAAATTGTATGCACATTGCTGACAGTGCTTATAGTCTATGTGTGCGTAAGCGAGATAGTGTGCTACATTCAGATGTCCGAAAACTTGAAGGTTTGATTCGGTTGATCGAATCAATAAACCTGTGGGCCCCTTCGCTGACCCACAACTAATAAACTGGGCGAATGCTGGTTCAGTCAGGTGAGTAATAAAGAACTCAGTAGTACAAATGTCAATATAGAGATCGCAATGGTAGAGCGTTGTTCGCTTTAGTGTGTTTTGAGATTGAATGGTCAATATGGCGCCGCCCACCCCTATTTATCCAAACAATTCCCGCGCATAGAACCCAAGCCACGCGGGCGGCTCGATCGGCCGTGTTCCCGCGCAGACGCGGCGGGCAAGGCGGCGGGCGGAAGCCCAAAAGAGAAAGTGAGTGACCACATGCGAACAACACCCTACCGAGAGCGAGAGCCCTTCAAACTTTATTTAGCCATAAACCCAAACTATTTATAATGACAAACAAGTATAAATGTAAATGAAAGTAAACAACACAATAAGATCACTTAAACTACTTATTTTACAATATACACTAAACACTTATAGCTATACGAGTCGTTGTCGCTAACATACTCCCGTCGCAGCTCCTTGTAGCTGTAATCTGGCAGTTTGCCGACTCTATGTGTAGCTATTTTATGCCGTTGCCGGTGTAACGGGTAGGATCGCTCGCTTCTTAGTGGGCCGTCGTAGAATTCCCTTTGTCGCGCGCGGCTCCCGCCGGTGTTGGAGCACCGGCAAGTACTCGCGCACCCAGCGCGACCAGAATATATCGGCGAGTCTCTGACTGGCCCGCCACTCCTTGCACCCGGCTGCGTCCCGTTCGACTCCAGAACGCCACGTGTCCTGCATAATTCGCTTTGCTTGTAAAGTCACCGGTGCAGCAATGCCGAGTGGATCGCAGATGGGCATCGTTATGCGCAGAGCTTCTCTCTTTGTAGGCGTTCTGTCTCCTTCTTTTATGGCCGTGGGAGCCTTGTGCCGGTTCACGTTGAATGATAATGACGTGTCTGGCTCTGTGTGCCATACCATTCCCAGGATTTTCTCTCGATCCAATTGGACTGACTGACTGATTGGTTTGTCCAATTGGACTATATCTTCCTTTATGCCGTGCGCTAGCGCGGCTCGCACCTGACGTGAGTTAGACGCCCATCGTTGCAGGAAGAAGTTTCCTTTACTGTGTATATAGGTAACTTGCTGTGAAACTCGTTCGGCTTCTTCTTCCGTATTAAAGCTAGCCAGGTAGTCATCGACATAATTATTTTCGAGGACCGCGGCAGCAGCTTCTGGGTAGCTTCCGCGGAAATGTTCTGCGTTTTTGTTTTTCACGTAAATAGCCGTGCAGGGTGATGACGTGGCGCCGAAAATGACACTCTTCATTCGGTATTCGGTCGGCGGCCCCGCGCGACGATCATCTCTCCACAAGAACCGTTGCATGTCTCTGTCTTCCTTTATGATGTCGACTCGCATGAACATGTCGCGTATGTCGGCAGTTACGGCGAACGGGCGTTGACGGAACTTCATAAGCACGCCCGTCAATGACTGAAGTAGATCGGGACCCGACAGTAGCATATCATTTAGACTAACTCCACGACATCTAGCGGCGGCATCGTGAACTATTCTTAGTTTCTCCATTTTCTGTGGGTCGATGACAGAGATGTGTGGCAAGTACCACACTCTTTGTGATTTTTCACAGGGCGCTACTTCATCGTAGGTATTTTCCAGTTGCGCCTTTAATCGCGACTTGTAGCGCTTTTCCATTTCTTCGTTGCGGTCTAGCTTTTTTTCTAAATGCTCTAAGCGCTTCACCGCGGCGTCGTAGCTGTTAGGCAGGAACTGGTTATCTTTTTTCCACAAGAGGCCAGTTTCAAAGCCTTCTGCCGGCAGCCTTCTAGTTTTTTCATCTAAAATGCGCAGCGCTCGTTGTTCCGAATCATTGCAGGATTTCTTCGTTTTAACCCCCAGTGCTTCGAGGGCGAAGTGATCCTTCATCATGGCCTCCATTGACTCGTTGCTTGTAGAAGTCAGGTGGTTTGTTCTGTGGACTTGCACCTTACTGTATGCACTCGCTTCTCTTGTACCATGGAGAACCCAGCCGAGGTCGGTACGTGAAGCGACCGGTTGGGTTTTATCGCCTCGGCGTACGTCGTGGGTGAGTAGCAGGTGCCAATTATCCTGACCTAGTAATATCGTCGGCGTTCCCTCTTCGTATGTAAGTTGCTCTTCAATATCACGCAGGTGGTGACATGACCGCACGACGTCTCGTGGTATCGACTGAGGCGATAACTTTAAATCTTCCATAGTCCGGGCGGATATCTCGTAGCTATCAGTCCCACGCCCACGTATGGAGAAGTGGACGCGAGTTGACTTATCCGCATTTATCCTAGCGCCGGCCACGCCCTCTATGTATAAGGGTTCTGACGGTCCAGTGGCGCCAATCTTATTAGCAACTGCCGTTTCTATAAGCGTGCACGTAGACCCGTCGTCCAATAGGGCGTAAGTATCGCAGGCGCCCTTGGGTCCCGTTATTTGGATCGGAACTATTTTGAGTAGCGCTGTTGTGTTCCTTTTTTCTGTACCTGACGCAACAATATCGACTGTGGATGCGTCGGCGTCGAAGGTGTGTGCAGTCTTTTCTGTATCTGACTTAAGCGGATAAGTACCATGCAACAGAGGGTGGTGCATGTACTCGCACCCGTCGATGAGACATTTCCTCGGCTTGCAGTTGTGTCGGAACTTGCGGATTCGCAAGCAGCGGAAACATAGCCTTTTATTTTTGGCTAGTTCCCACCTCGCAGGTCCCTCTGCATTTCTCATCGCAGTACACGCAGGTGCTTGATGGTCCTCTTTGTCGCAGACTGGACACCTCGTTGGCCTGGGAGCGGGCTTCTGATCTTGAGCGTGGTATGTTCTCACAGTATGCTTCTTTGCTGACGGCTCCCGCCGGTCGTCGGTAGGTATCGACTCGACGGGCGCAAAGCTGCCGCAGCGTTCGGCCGTACGCTCGAGGAACAGCGACAGTTTCATAAGATCGGGCTGGTCTTCTGACTGCTCGGCGGAGTAGTCGTAATATCGATAGCGTAGCGCCGAAGGAAATTTTTCTACGACGCTACGTACCACTTCCGCGTTATACAAATAGTGATGTTTGTTTAAAGCCTTCACTGTCGCCGTTACATTTTGAACTTTGGAGGCGAAGATGCAGATGTCTTTTGGGTTCTCAGTGAGTCGTGGCAGGGCCCGTAGTTTGTTCATTTCTGCCATGACTAAGGCATCTGGACGACCGAATCTTGATGAAAGAAGCTTCATGACGTCTTTGGTATTTGTAGCGCCAATGAATAAGCATTGTACCGCGTCCTTCGCGGCTCCTTTTAGGCATCTGCGTAGTCTTGCCAAATTTTCCTGCTCGGTGAGCTGACTCGCAGATTCTTCGTAAGCTACTTTGAATGGTAGCCAATCGCTCGACGAACCGTTAAATGGCGGCAAGTCGTGAAGCGTCCTTTGCGTATTCATAGGCTGGACAGCGCGTGCCGCGAGCGTAATAGCCGTGGCGAGTTCGCTATAGTTAAAGCGTTCCGTTCGCACATCTGGTTCGTAGCACGCAGGTAGCTGTGCAGCCGGTGGAGTTGGGATGGTGCGTGTCGCTATCCCTGTCGCACTTGTCGCGCCATTGTTTGCGCGCGTCTCGTCCTCGCGTTGACCCGGAGCATTAAACAAAGGAAACATCGGCGTGGCGCCCCCCGTGATGACACATCCGTCCCGTCGGAGTGCGTCGCCGCGCGGCTGTGGCTGCGACGCTAAATCCCCTTCTCCAACAGGACCACCCGGAGTAGTTTCGTTATGCTCGCGCGGCTCCGCCGTTAGTGCGAGACCACTGGTGCGGATCCAATCTCTCGTCCGCTCTTCTCTATTTGACTCCTCGTCTGTCACCTCCTCTTCATCCGACTCCGCTTCCAAGACAGCGATGCGTGCGGCTGCCAGCTCCACCTGCCTTTGTATAAGCTGCTCCTTTGCCTTCGCTAACTCGAGGCGTCGATTCCGTGACGCCGACGAGTGGCAAGATTGAGCTCTCCTTGTGGTAGTGGCGGTCGCGTCGCTTGTGACGCCTGTAGTGGTCGCAGTTGTAATCACGTCGGTGGCTGTAGTCACGCCGGTCGTTGTCGCGTTGTTGATGGGCGCGTTTACTTCTGTAGGCGCGCCATCCAGATGGACAGGCGACGGTGATGACCGTGGCAGCACGAAGGGAACAGATTTTGCACTCCTGGTGACTGGCATTCTTGAATTTTCACTTTTCTTATCCGGCTCGAAGGACCATAAATGTGGGCCCCTTCGCTGACCCACAACTAATAAACTGGGCGAATGCTGGTTCAGTCAGGTGAGTAATAAAGAACTCAGTAGTACAAATGTCAATATAGAGATCGCAATGGTAGAGCGTTGTTCGCTTTAGTGTGTTTTGAGATTGAATGGTCAATATGGCGCCGCCCACCCCTATTTATCCAAACAATTCCCGCGCATAGAACCCAAGCCACGCGGGCGGCTCGATCGGCCGTGTTCCCGCGCAGACGCGGCGGGCAAGGCGGCGGGCGGAAGCCCAAAAGAGAAAGTGAGTGACCACATGCGAACAACACCCTACCGAGAGCGAGAGCCCTTCAAACTTTATTTAGCCATAAACCCAAACTATTTATAATGACAAACAAGTATAAATGTAAATGAAAGTAAACAACACAATAAGATCACTTAAACTACTTATTTTACAATATACACTAAACACTTATAGCTATACGAGTCGTTGTCGCTAACAAAACCATTTCTTGAAATTGAATGGGCGTCTATAGTGAAGCCCGGACAGCTCCCGCTTTTGCATCTATAATTTGTCGTTGCGCAGAAATATGCCAGCTTCACACAGCCGCCATTAAACTCCGCGGGGACTATAGCACAATTTTCATTTCATTTATTTATTAAAATTCACAAATACATTCGTCATTACGGGATTGCACCCAATTCGACAATGCAACAGCATAAATTCTAATTAATTTTGTATGTATATACAGAAAGTCTAAAGATTTACCAGAGAGTATACACCTGTGAATAATATATTTATTGTCCTTATCTACTGATACTCAGGTATTTTCTGCACGTATATTATCTAATTTGTGGGCTGTAGGTACTAAATTTTAGTTCCTAATTTCGGCTGTAGATGGCGTTACATTTGATCTCAACTGTCACTGTCAATCGCGCGTCGACAGCTCCGAACGTCAGATTCGGTGTAGTTTTTTATACAATTCTATGGCTTTTTCTCACGGGTTTTTGCACGTAAATATTCTCGCATATTTTGATAGTCAAAGCCTTGAATCAAAAAATTTTGCCACTTGGGCCGTGAGAACCCACCTTTCATTTCTCTATGGTCAATGCCAGCTGTATATTTGGAACTATTTCTTCTAAGTACATATATACAAAGCTACAAGCAATGGCCTGCGTCCTCAGCGGTAGGCCTCACACACGCTTGAAAATCGCTCAATAAAATCAATGTAATTTTAGGGTTCGACGCATCTCGCCCCTTTCTCAACTCGACATGATGATGGGTATCTATGGGGTTTAACTAGAGCCTAGAGTCAAGAACGGGACGAAATGCGAATGGGTGGGACGCACTGGGATTGGGGTGAGTTGCGTCGATCCCGAAATTTTGTGTGTCGTAGGATAATCGAAAAAATCGTATCTCTGCGAGGATTTTTGCAAAAAGCCGGTTAATTGGAATGCAAGAATGAATGTCGTTATTAACCGAGCTTTTTATCAGGATCTTTGCAAAAAACCGTATTTAGGTTATTAGCGAAAAACGGCTCACGTTTCGTAAGTCATGCATGAGCGAGCGCTGATTGGCTGATTTAAACGTTACGCATTGACAGATACGCGAATCGACTCATAGATTAGCCAATCAGCGTTCAAATCGTCCCAAACAAACTCGGATTTTTGCAAAAATCCTGAAAATAACTCGGGTGATAAGGAAATTCATTCTTACCCAACTATCCGACTTTGCAAAAATCCTAGGATTTGTGTTCCTATTGTTTGTAGAAAAGCTAGTTTTAATTTATTTACAAAATACTTGTATTTCCAATTTTACATTATGGAATAAAAATTAATTATTTACCTTTTATTTACATAGCCCAATTTTATTTTGAATTATTTACGTTTTACGAGAATCAATATTTTAAGAGTATATTTGACCACAAAATCTGAGCATAGAATGTGATATAATTTTAACATGGAGCCCTGCAATAGCTTTTGGCATTTCGAGAATTTACATAGAAAATGAACTATGACATCTACAAATAAAAAAGCAAATGTAAAGTGATTACATTATGTAATATCTATTTAATGTTTTAGTTTCATTTAGAGAGGCTACTCCCATTGACAGGCAGTTCCCATTGTTCTGTATTTTTTGTTGTAAATTATTTAAATAGTATTTAATTTTATGTCTACTTTGTTTTAGGTATAGGTATATCAAGTATTGAGTGTAGGATCTATCTCTTTTATTGGCATAGGTACATAATTTCAATCAGATTTAAATTATTTTTTTGTGCCGTGTGAATTTTAAATAAAATAAGACATTCTTACAGACAAATCGTATTTTTTTCTGCGTCACCTGAAAAACAGACTTGTATTTAGTACTATTTATTGGCACTAAAACTAGCCCAGAATCTCTTATGTGTACGCTAGGTGAACGGACACTTTTAATAACGTTGTATTTTATCAAGATACTAGTAATTTCTAAAAACTTTCAGCTAGAAAAACCGTTTTTTTCAAGTTTTTTCAACGCTTGGTCTGACGCGCACTATTCCGGGTTATATAAAGTATTAGCCATACCCACGTCATGACTACTTCCAAAAACGGTCCAAATACGGAGTACCTACAGTCCCCACGGAATTTCTTGGCGGCTGAATGAATATAGTCACAAATCGCACATCGCTGACAGTGTTTAAAGTATATGTGTGCGTAAGCGTGCGTGATAGTGTGCTACATTGTCCAAAAACTTGAAAGTTTGATTCGATTGATCGAACGAATGAACCATTTCTTGAAATTGAATGAGTGTCTAGTGAACCCCCGCAAAGCTCCCCTTTGACACCTATATTCAGTCATTGCGCAGAAATCAGCCAACTTCACACAGCCGCCATTAAACTCCGCGGGGACTAACTCTTCTTCTGTGACTAACTTTAGTGGCTACATTGCAATCGTTTTGATGTAGTGGTAGACTAAAGTGGCCCCTAAACGACCATGCTTGCATGACATGCAACGTTTACGTGATTGTCGTGCTGCATGATGTACCATCATGCTTGCTATGAATCAGTACAGTGAAGGTAGTTCGCATGTCATGCACGTCAATCACTACAGCTAGACGATCATGCATGAGTGACAGCACGTATTGCATGTCATGCAGATTGATCGTTTAGGGAGCCCTTAAAGCGGTCCCTAAACGATCATGCATGCATGACATGCATTTTTATCATGATGCATGATGGACCATCATGCTTGCTATCAATCACGTAGGTACTTTAGTACATAATACGTGCATGTCATGCACGTAGTTTGCATGTCATGCACGTAGTTTGCATGTCATGCACGTCAATCACTACAACTAGACGATCATGCTTAAGTGACAGCACGTATTGCATGTCATGCCGCATGATCGTTTAGGGAGCCCTTAAGAGTGGTAGCCCACTGCACCTTATACCTACAATAACATATTGATAAGCGTGTTTATTTTATTTTTAGGGTTCCGTACCTTGAAAGAGGAAAAAGGAACCCTTAAAGGATCACTCCGTTGTCTGTCTGTCTGTCCGTCCGTCTGTCAAGACAATTTTTTTGCCGCATTTTTAAAGTATCTTGGTCATCAAATACTATGGGATACTTCCGGTTGAGCTAGAATCTTGAAATTTGTCTAGAAGCAAGGTCTTATAGCACAAGTAAAGGAAAAAAACCGAACAGGGGCTGGCACACGCTAAAGAGTTCATCGGCACAAGTGACACAGGCTCTAAAATCAACATCTTAAGATATGATAAGAGAACCGCCCGCCTTATTGTAGGAGTTTTTACCGGTCACTTCGGTGTAAGGGACCTCCTGCATAAGATGGGACTATCGGAGACCTGCATATGTAGAGCCTGTGGAGAGGACAGCGAGACGATGAAACATCTGCTGTGTGAATGCGATGCACTAGCCGCAAGGCGTATGAGTGTCCTGGGTGTGGCTTACCCTGAACCCGAGGACTACAGGCTCCTACCCCTCAGCTGCACAACAGCATTTGTGCAGCGAACACTTGGGGAGGAGAGCGCCAGGTAAACACAGGGGCCGACACAATAGATCCCATAGGGTCGCAGTGTCGCCGGGTGTGCCCGGCCCCCTTATACAAGATAAGATACTCATCCATATGGGAGTGGATAAATTTTTATACCATGTACAATTTTTGTACCATGTCATATACTTGACTACAAATTTTATTAACGATTATCTAATTATTTCTTTAATTAAGTATGTACGGACGGAACCCTCAGGCACGTGTCCTACTCGCACTTGTCCGTTTTTTTTAATTAAAAATGTGCGTCTCGCGTAGATGCAGGGCAAGTGTGGTAATATTAGTTTTCAGTGAACTATTTGTAATTTTCTCTACCCAAGAGGCCAAAAGAGGTGCGGTTTCTTCACTGTTCAAATTATTTAAATAATTATTTATTTGAGAGCGTCAGTGGCCTCGGGGATAAGACGCGACCTATCATATCGAAAGGTCCGAGGTTCGATCCCCGGTTGGGCCATGTACCAATGGGTTTTTTCTCGAAACTTAAGTACATGTACTGTAGTGCTATTCTGTAAGCGTATTTATACAACTCGATCCTGAATCCGCAGTGAGATTACAAATTGGCATTCTATAAAATTCAACAATAATCGAGTTCTACGTCAGCGCTACAGTTGCGTGCGTGGCGGCGAGTTGAACTACAGCCAGGTGAGATTTTGACGTTTGTTAGTATGGTATGACGTTTAAAGTGGAATTCTGTAAGGGAATCTCGCGTTCACTTCGACCAACACTACGCACTTCATATTCGAATTAATCTGTCAAAAGTGCTATTCTGTAAGCGTATTTGTACATCGATTTCGACCTCGACCTCGATTTCTACAACAGCGCCGCCGTTGCGCGCGTGGCGGCGAGTTGAACTACAGCAGGTGAGATTTTGACGTTTGTTAGTATGGTATGACGTTTATAGTGGCATTCTGTAGTGGAATTCTGCGCTCACTTCGACCATCACTACGCACTTCTATCTCGAATGTATCTGTCAAATTAAAAGTTAGTGTTTTGTAAGCGAGATCATTGTCGAGACGTGAAAATTTTTTTAAAATGCAAGTTTTGTGGCTTTGTAAGCTTTTAGCAAACCTAAAGTAAGTATTATACGTGTTTTTAAAATTGTTCTATTACCATTTTACCTACGGTTAGGTACAGGGTACAGTGTACCAGAGCCTAATAAAATCCTCTGTGCAAACAACCTTTTTACTCCTTTGGGTGGGTTTGCTATACTATCAAGAAGTTTCAAATCTCTTTGGTCGCGCGCGTGGGAGTGGCAAAATTTTTTGATTCATGACTAGCATCTTAAAGGACAATAAATTTATGTAATGGTATTTTAAACTTCTTGTAGGTTGTTTTAAAATGTACTTATAATTTCAGGAACCAGAGCAGCTTGATGACCTTATATGACGGAAGACGCCTATATATAGCCAGGAGAGTGAATTAAAATTAAATAAAATTTGTAAATTTAAACAAGAATAGAATTAAAATAACAATATAGCCTATTAAAATTACAATATAGCAGATTAAGTTTTTGACATGTTTTATGTACCTACCTACTTAGCTTAGTTTTTTATATGACAGATTATTTTGTTTGACTGATTAATATACCTATTACTCAAAGTAATACTCCTGATTTTTTGTTGTTGCATTGATTTTTAGGGTTTCGTACCTCAAAAGAGAAAAAAGGTACCCTTACAGGATCACATCGTTGTCCGTCTGTCAAGACCATTTTTCTCAGGAACGCTTGGAGGTATCAAGTTGAAAATAATATCAAATACTCAGGTCTGCAGTCCCTTAAAGCTGTGAAAAAATCAAACTTCTAAGTCAACGCATATGTCAGAAGATATGGCCGATTTTGCCGTATTCTTTAGAATCTTGGTCATCAAAACCTATGGGGTATTCCGGTTGACCTAGATTCTTGAAATTTAGCAATAAGCAAGGTCTTATAGCACAAGTAAAGGAAAAATTCGAAAACCATAAATTTGTCTAAAATCATTTTTTCTTGTACCAACAAACTTAACTTTGCGTAGGTATGAAATTAACGATTTTCTAATTATTTCTTTAATTAAGTTTGTAGGGAACCCTCAGGGCGCGAGTCCTACTCGCGCGCGTCGGGTTTTTTAATTAGATTTCTACTATGTAATAAATGCAAAACTCAAAATTGTTTGTTACTCAGCTCAGTCGACACTCAGTTATAATAAATAAATGTATCAGACTATTGGCTAAACACTCTGTTTTTATTCTACTGAATGAGTGTGCAGTGCAGTCCAGTCAGTGGAGGCATCCACGGACTGCACTGCACACTCCTCGATACTGGTTTTCTATTATACTTATTCATAATACCTTACTGTACCTACCTTACTGTTGGTGAATCAAATATATAAAATTACCAAATTATAAGTATGTGATCAATTGCAAAATATTAACTTATAATAAACTTTATTATAAAATTTTAACAAAAACATTATTTTTTACAAAATATTTCAATGTTTATTATACACACGCCATCATAATAGGTTAGGTTCACAATCACCACTTTTTATATTTCTTTATCCCTTTAATACTCTATGTACTATGCATCTAAAACGACCTTTTGAAACACCAATTGTACCTTCCACCGGGTCGAGTGTCTCTGATTATGAGATGCTTCTGGAGTGCAGTCTGCAGTATTTTCTTGGACATTTAGTTATTATAGGCGTCATGAGGAACACGCTCGCTGTGCATAGACCGAGGTAAAATGCCAAGAGTCACCTGAAAAATACATTGAACAGTTATAGTTAGGTGTAGTGCACAAAATATGTATTGTTTATCAGTGGTCACATACCTAGGTTATTGCAAGGAACTTTACCTTTATTCGAGTCGAAATTCCTTTGCTTCGACGTTTCATAGGTTTCAATAGAGGACTTATCATCTTTATATAGTGAATTAATCCTTGACATGATAATTTTTGCATTCCATCAGCTTGTCGGACGCATTTGGTAATTAACTAAAGCACGCTCCTTTTCTAATACAGATTTAATTAAAAACAACTGAGCATTAATTACACCAAAATCAAAGAATTAAAAGGAAAACTGATCAAAAAAACAAATGAAATCAAATTGGACTAGGTACCTATGTTGGTTTATATTGTTTTTTTTTATTATTTTTAGGAGGCACAAGCTCTATGCTTGACATTACAATGATCACATTATTTACTGTTTAAAGTTGATTTGCACTATCATTTATCTAGACTAATAAATTTTAAACAAAATATAACATTTATTTTGAAGATCTATGCATTAATTTTTCGAAATTAAGCAGGAAAAGATAAAATCGATTCATCGATAACATAAATTCTGTAATGTGTCAGTCCCTACCGCAACGATTCACAATTCTACACCCACTTCACTTCGCAGTTGGCTTGTTTTGTTTACAGAATGCGGAATCAAGGTCTTTCATGATCGGATGCGAAGTGTAGTGACCAGTGACTTGCAGTGTTGCCATATCTGTAACCCGTAATTCTGTATTGGATAGTCTAAAAATCTGTATAAAATCCACTGAAATCTTCTAAAATCTGTATATTGATTTTTAAAAATCCAATGAATTAGTAGTAGTCTTTTGAAACGAACTTTTTTCGAACGAAGGCTTTTCATAGAAAAAAACGCCACCGGTTAGGATTGCCATAATAAAACAATTTAGTACCTACCCAAACAAATAATAAAAAAACACCCCAAAACTAAAACGAATCCTTATTTCCAAATGTAAATCACCGAGTAATCCATGTATTCTATTCTTTACTTCTATTTTAACCATATTTAACATAGATTACGTTAAATTACAAAAATCTGTATAAAAGTAGGGCAAAATCTGGTATCTGTATCGGTAGTCGAAAATCTGTATAGATATAGATAAATCTGTATATATGGCAACACTGAATTGCAGATTTTCATCAATAACTGCATTAGACGATCATTCATCCGTCACTCACCGCCTAACCTTGATATAACTGACAGCATAACCTAGCGTGTACGGGGTGCCTACGCCGCCATCTTGAAAAACAAAATGACAATGACAGCTGACAGACAAAAGTCAGCCATCTTGTCATTCGTTTTTTTTAATGGTTTAACGGCCAGTTGGAAACAAGTCACTAAAGGCCATCGTAGTTTTAAATCACGAATACATTACACCGCAGTACGGCCTCCGGCAACTAGGGCCATTTGGTGATCCACACTGCAGCTAACGCCGCACTAAACTGATAGTAGGTGTTGTGTCGATTTAACAAGGGACTATTTGGAACAATTCGGTAGAGTCGTTACACGCTTTTATTTAACTAACCCGCACAATTATAAATTTAGATGACATTACTAATAATATTGTACAATCTTGGACATGATGTAAATTCTATTAATGTATTTCCTATTTTAATTTTGCATGCCATAAATATGGTAAAACATGTAGAACTTTTATAATTGTGAGACATCTTCAAAAATACCATGTTTTCCGCAAATAAATATTACTTACTTACTTACTTACTTACTTACAATATACACTTTCAATATACATTTTTTTGGAAAACTAAACAAAAATGACAACCGTCTACGACAAAATCCCGCCAAAAAGCCGCTAGGAAAATCTATGTTTTATTTGCTTTTAGGCGGGATTTTGTCGGAGACTTGTCTTTTTATTTAGTTTTCCGAAAAAATGTATATTGTAGGTTTTGGTGTATATCTGTGATAGTTTTATATGCAACAAGTGCCTATTAAAATGTATATTGTTCGGGATAGTTAAATAAAAGCGTGTAAACGACTCTACCGGATCGTTTCAAAATGTCACTTGATAGACTTCATTAAACCTACTATCGCTTTAATGCGGACATGAACCTGCAGTGTGGATCACCGAATGGCATGGCACTAGTTGTGCCCTCGTGGAGGCCGTGCTGCGGTTTTATTGAAAATCGCCTACTAACTCTAGTCGTGCTCTGTTTTTATGGAGGCCGTGCTGTAACCGCCGCTGGTTTAAATAAATATAAGAAATAATACTTTAAATAAGACAGGGCTGTATGGACGAAGCTTCCCTTGCCCGTCCTCAATAGAGGACCAATCAATGACAATATCTATGATTTTTGTTTTGTTTTTTTAAATTGGGAGGCAAGAGCTCTGCATTGCATTACATTCATGCTCATTTATCACATTATTTATTATTTGAAGTTGATTAAACACTATTTTATCTAGACTAAGAAATTTTAATCAAAATGAAACATATATTTTGAAGTTTCACTCCATTATTTTACCAAATTATGCTGAAAAGATAAAATCGATTCATCGATAACATAAATTCTCTAATGTGTCACTCACTATTCTTCTCATCACAATTTGATACTCACTTCACTTCGCTAGTGGCTTGTACTTGTTTACAGAATACGAAATCAAGGTCTTTCATGATCGGATGCGAAGTGTAGTGACTTGGCGATGTGATTATCGAGTTTTAACTTTTACTTTACAGAATTGCACTGCTGACTGCTCTCAAACGGTGAAGGAAAACATTGGGAGGAAACCTGCATACGCCGAAGAAGAAACTCTTAGACGCATGTGAAGTCCACCAACCCGCACTGGGCTAGCGTGGTGGACTATAGCCCGCACGCTCTCGTTGAGGGTAGGCCTGAGCCCCAGCAGTGGGGAGATTAATAGGCTGTTGATGATGATGATTATTTATTTTAATTAATTAATTCAATCAATACATTGATTAAATAAATTGAAGCAGTCTATGTCTACAGGCTGATATGATGATGAATACGTTGCTGACTTTTTGTTTTTATACAGAATGGGATTCAGAATGGCGTAGTTATACATGGACGGATGGGCTTGTAATTGTCAAAAAAATCAAAACGTCAACTATCAGAAAGACGACAACTCATAGGAAGATTGTTATCCAAAATTACACCTACTTATATTATCGAAGCGAATTCAACCGGCCCGTGCGTGTGAGAAGAATCGTATTTAGAAAGATTCCTAAAACAGTTAAGTAAGTACTTACTTTTTTAACAATTACCTATTGTTTTAAAAATATTTTTTTTGAAAAAAACCTGTATTGTATTACATACATACCTACATACATATGATTTACGATAATAATGTCCAATCTGAAAAACGTCCAACCGGAAAAACGTCCAACCTGAAAAATGTCCAATCTGACATATACGTCCAACCTGAAAAATGTCCAATCTGGAACATTTTACAATACAGAACCTTAAAAACCGCAATTTATTTATTTTTCAGGTTGGACGTTTTTCAGATAGGACGTTTTTCAGATTGGACATTATTCAGTTTGGGCATTTTTCAGTTCGAGCATGGTCGTTGGACATTATTACAGTAAATCATACAAACCTCCCCCTATGTCCCTGGCGGGGTAGGCAGAAACAACGGAGCGCCAAGTACCGCGATCCTGACACACCTCTCCACACACGCTCGCCGCGCGACGCGAGTGCTCTTTACGTGTCCGTCTGTGAGCACCCGCTCTATCTGCTCCTCGTATGTCAGTCGAGCTCGTCTCCGGCTCCTGCCGCCACTAACATTCGTTCCATAATTCGTTCATTACTCATTCGCTCAACGTGTCCGGTGTCCGAACCAACGGAGCACGCCTTTTTTCATCTTATGATTCACTTTCATTCGATCCAGCCATGTAGTATTCATACTAAATAATCAAAAGGCCTTTGTCCAGGAGTGGACGTCTACAGGCTGATATAATGATAAGGCCCATCATACAAATCAATTTCTTCTAAGAACCAGATAGATCATGAAGAACGTCTAGGTATTAGTACCTAGGTACTTTTACCTAGGTACTAATATAATAATAATAATAATGTTTGGACAAATTGACACACGGCTGTTTAGTCCTAAGCCGAAGCTTGTACATATGGGTACTCGACAACTGATAAACATACTTAAATACTTAGGTACATACAAACTTGCAGAATCCCAAAACCAACAGTTATGCTCATGAACAAAATATGTTGGTCCGGGATGGGAATCGAACCCACGATCTTTGGCGCAGTAGGCAGAGTTACCACTACGCCAACAGGTCAGTCAAATAAAGCTAAAGAGTTTGTTTGAACGCACTAATCTCTGGGATTACCAGTTGAGAAGTTCTTTATTCATTTGATAGAGTCAATTCTTCAGAAGGGTGTCACGCTACGACCCCTAGGTGGACCGACGACCTAAAGGTGGCCGAAAGCGGCTGGATGCGGAGGACCGGGTGTGGTGGCGTTCGTTGGGGAAGGCCTATGTCCAGCAGTGGACGCTCAAACGCTGAAATGATGATGAATATTAGGATTTTCATCAACAGGTGGTCTCGCTGGAGCAAACGTACCACTACTGCTTCGACAACTGCCACTAAGAGGTGGCACAAATGGACTGCCCCGGCGTGGTGGGCAACTCAAAGGAGGAGGCCTTTCCCATCTGGCACCCCCACGCCTCAACGTGGCACCCCCACGCCTCAACGTGGCACCCCCACGCCTCAACGTGGCACCCCCACGCCTCACCAGCGCGGCACCCCCGCGACTGCATACCTGGAGGATCGCTATTATACAAAATCATCGTCGTCGGAAACATATTATAAAGGGGAATTCTGGACCGAAATTAGACATAGAACATAATTCGTTGCCAATTTAAAACCTACTTTTGTGTCACACTTGGAAGCTGTGGGAAAAACTTTTCTACGCGGGCAAAGCCGCGGGAAATAGCTAACTAGTAACAAAGTATCGGGCAAGTTATAGTTTTTCCCGTGGACTCAGCCTTTGAACCCTTGTTCAAATTAATTTTAACTACCCACCCAGGTGGACGTCAGATGGGCAGTTCGCACCTTCTTTACAAAAATAATGTTATGTACAAACTTGACTTTGAAAGAGGTGTTGCGGACGTTTGTTGCGCCGCTTCTTCCCAGCGCTAACACCTTGGTAGCGGTGGTAGATAAAAAAATGACATTGTATAAATGTACCCACTGTACTTACCTGCAATAAAATAGTTTTGACTTGACTGCTCTCAAACGGTGAAGGAAAACATCGTGAGGAAACCTGCATACTCTGAAGAAATTCTTAGGCGCATGTGAAGTCCACCAACCCGCACTGGGCTAGCGTGGCGGACTATAGCCCGAACGCCCTCGTCGAGAGGGTAGGCCTGAGCCCCAGCAGTGGGGACATGTAAATATGCTGTTCATTTGATTTGATGCTATTAAAAAATAGGTAGATACTCCAGTAATGTTTATATTTATTTTTATTATTTACATGATAAAATCTGTATTAATTTTTCATGTTGCTTTATTAGGTACCACTTAACTACCATAAAATAATTAATCTCCTAACATTATTTGACTTATAGACTTGTACACGCCGTCATTGTCTCTGTTGTACGCCAGCGAGATGGCGACGCTTTCTGCAAATTTGAACATGGCGTCTCGAGATCCGAAGTCATATTCCAAGGACGACGTATCCGAAGATTTGGGAATAACCACCGGCTTGTTAACCGTCCTAATGCGATTCAAACGCGCTACATTCCTTCTCAGTTTTGGAGCCGTTTCATAATCAAATCCTTGCACTTCTATTGAATGGAAAGACTCATCGAGCTCTGGTTCCGTAGTGTAAACAGATTTTGACTTTGAAAACCTACTAGCGTTGCGGGTCGTACCGGATGAGTTGCTTGCACTAGATCTCATGATGGAACTAGTGCGCAAAGACTGCAAAAAGTCTCTGTCGTCGAAAAATCTCCTGTTTCTTTTAGTGGAGTTGCCGCTGGAAGATATCACCCTCCGTCGCCTCCAGCATTCGGAATCAGGTTCATTTGCTGTGAATTTAACACAGCTGTCAAACTGTATAGACCTTCGGCACTTCCTTTTGTTTTGGGCTATCACCTTCAGCGCTTCGTACAGGTTTCGCGGCTCGTCGTATTCATCATTATCCATTCGCAACTGCTCCTTGAGGCTGTTCAAGAATGACTGTTTCTTATGTTTCCTGCTGACGGGCCGCTTCGGCTTAACTAAACTTTGAGCCTTCGGCGACTCCACTTTGAATTGTTGGGCGTAAGTGAACGATTTGTTGGCTGGGAACATCTTTTGATACGATCTGGCGGGAGATCGTGATGCTTTTGAGACCGGTGATCTCGTTCCCGGGGATCTGGTCCTTGGGGATCTGCAGGACTTTGGCGATCCTGTCCCTGGGGATTTTGATTTCGGAGATCTGTTCCTTGGACATCTCATGTTCGAGGGGCTGGGCGACGCGGCGCGGGTCCCGTCCAGCACGTTGTAACTTCTAACAGGGTCATGCCAACACTCGTGTCGTGTAGTCTCTTCGGCGTCCCCTGTCGGCACCTCTAGTTTCTTCGCAACGGTTTCATCTATTTCGAATTTTACTTTTGAACACTCACCACTAAATGGCGTCGTCGCCGAGCCATCTGTAACATTGTACATGTTAAATGTAGTTTCGAGTACATCAACGAAGAAGTTATATAAACCTTTTTCTTCTTTATTTGTGTTCTCACTGACTAAAGTTGCAGGTTCGCGGTTGGATTGTAATTTGTTTTCTTTCTTATTTATCTTTTCAGTGTAATCTTTGACTGCACCGATGTCTAAAGATACACGTCTTTGTACTTTGGTGCCCTTTTCTTCATAATTTATTATGGGATGTATATCCAGAAATCTGTTAGAGTCAGTGTTGTCCCTGTAACTCCTTTGCGAGTTGTTGGATGGAGTCTGTATTATATCCCTCCTTTCTTTTAAAACCACTAAAGGATCTTTGTCTCTGAACACAACATCGTTCAAAATTCTCGATCTATACTTTTGGTGTTTGGTTGTTTTATCATTTGGTTCTACCATTTGGAGCTCTTCTAGCTGAATCCCTTTTTCAACTATTTCAACAGTTGGCGGTGGAACCGTTTGCTTTTTAACTTTTCTATTTTTATCTCTTTCTATTTTTGTAGGTTCTATTGCGTCTGGATACTGCGTGGAGGTAGTGCATTTTGATAAGATCGTCAGAACGGACGCCAGGAATCGTTTTTGGTTGCGTTTCGGCCGCGGCGGTGGCTTGGCTAATTTATTAGGTTCTTTCCCTGGAATAGATCAATTAGAACAAATTCAACGGTTTAAACATATTTTGGTTAGGTAGGTAAGTACCTAATTAAATAATTAGGTATTTCAGCATAACATTTTCATATCATTCTTGACTGGTCTAGACAATCAACTTCATCACAATCATCCTGTACTAGTCCACTGCTGGACACAGGCCTCGCCAAGGCGCGCCACTGAGCCCGATCCTCGGTTCTCCGCATCCAGTCACTGCCAGCCGCCTCACGCAGGTCGTCGCTCCATATAGCCGGGGGGCGTCCCACACTACGCTTGCCCACGCGTGGTCCCCACTCGACAACTCGTCTACCCCAGCGGTTATCGGTTCTCCGACAATGTGACCAGCCCACTGCCACTTCAGCGTCTAGAATCTACTTACTTAATTATATTATAATAATGTTTGGACAAATTCACACACGGCTGTTTAGTCCCAAACTAAGCAGAAGCTTGTAAATGGGGTACAACAACTGATAAACATACATACATACATATGTATATACTTTTAAATAAATACATAAAAACACCCAGAATAACACCCAACGATATGCTCACACGAATGTTGGTGCCGGGTGGGAATCGAACCCACGACCTCTGGCGCAGTATGCAGGGTCACTACCAACTGCGCCAACAGGCCATTCAAATAATATAATAATAATCAAATAGTTTTTTTATTGCTACGGGGGCAACAAGCAGGCGGGCCTCCTGATGTTAAGAGGTCACCGCCGCCCACAGACACCTGCAACACCCGGGGGGTGCTGGTGCGGCGCCGGCCAAGGTTGAAGTATAATGTATTCTTCCCCTACAGACTGAAATTTTAAGATTTTACCTTCATTAATGCTTAATTTTGTAGCTTTCTTCTCAACGTAGACACCGCGTTTCCTCTCAAACCTGGGATGTAAGCGCGGTTGGAACGCTGCGTTGCTCATACTCCTGGTCTTCGTATTCTTGGGGCTTTTAGCTCTGTCCGACTTCGATGTTATAGCGCTGTTCGAAGACTTGGATTTCACCACATTAGATTTTTTTTTATCCATTCTGTATTATATAACACTAAAATTTTGGCATGGAAAGGCGGTTAGTTCGGTTTAATTTATTTTTGTATGAAAACCATTTTTACATTGATGTTTTGACAAATTGAGACCAGCCGGATGTTTTATTTGACAGATTTTGATTGGCAGATAAATCAATTAGCCAAATCGAAACTCTTTGGCAAAATTATGTCTGTTGTTTGTAGAACACAATGACATCTGCGGTAGGTACCGGCGCGCGGTGGGCGGCATGTAGGTAACTATGAAAAAGATGGAAAAAAATTAATATACGGTTAATATTATGGAACTAATAGGTATGTACTAAGTACGTAGTACCATGGTTAATATTGATATTTGATTGTAGAGAACCACAAAATCTACTGGTGGAATATTTAAAAATAGATAAGTACCTACATAAATGCGTACCTAGACGTTCTCTATCTCTATTCTCTACGCCTTTCTAAGTAAACCTTTAAACCTACTTGCTTCAAACTTTTTTTAGTAAGAAAATCGAAAAAAAAACTTTAATATCTCGTTGGTTTACTGTCACATTGACAAAAGCTCTCAAACACAAGAGGCGTGCAAGATTTACAGTTAAAATTTTCTGTGATTTTTTTGAAATTGAAATGTTAAGGAAAAATATGAATTCGGTCGAACAAATTGTTGGCAAAGTAAACTATGCACCAGAAAAACATAGCAAGGAAAGTTCAGATAGGGACTCCAAGGAAAAAACGGAATGTTCTACTAATACAGAAATATACGTAGAAATAATGACGAAAAACGAATTAGATCGAGGCGACTCGGGCAAATTGATTGAAAACGTAAAGAAATCTCGTAAAGTTCAACGTGAAAAAATGAAGGAAGACGCTCGGAAAAATGAAATCGCCAACCAGACAGACGTAAAAAATCTTACGAGTCAAATGAAGGCGAAAAACATAGATAAAATCAAAATCGCAGGACAACGCAGTATAAATATGACAACAGAAACTGCTACTAAGAAAATAATTGAAAAATCGTTTAATGGTGAGCCACAACATAAAACGATGAATTTGGAAGAAAGGAAGAGACTTCGCGATAAATATACTTTCAAGTTGAAAAGTGTCAATGAAGCGACTAATTTAAGCTCCAGGGAAGAGATCAAAAGAACTGGGCCAAATGAACGACCACAGTTTATTGATAAAAACGGTAAAAATATTACTATTAATAAAAGCTACCTACCTACATCAACAGCCTATTAATGTCCCCACTGCTGGGGCTCAGGCCTACCCTATCAACGAGGGCGTTCGGGCTATAGTCCACCACGCTAGCCCAGTGCGGGTTGGTGGACTTCACATGCGCCTAAGAATTTCTTCTTCGGCGTATGCAGGTTTCCTCGCGATGTTTTCCTTCACCGTTTGATAGCAGTCAGTAAATGTACTTAAGTTTCGAGAAAAAACCCATTGGTATGTGGCCCAGCCGGGGATCGAACTCCGAACCTTTCGATGTGATAGGCCGCGTCTTATCCCCTACGCCACTGACGCTCTACCCTACCTACATCAAACGTTTACACAACACACGTGTACTGTGGCGGAATTAGATTAGGCATTGTCATTCACAAATGTTACCTACTCTAGAACTAAGACTTGCACAAAATGAACAGGTTAACTCCATGTATCTTGAATGGAGTAAATGCTCGAGACACGTCTAAATCCAATAGACTATATAGTGTTCCGAGGAACTGTTAGGTCTGGTGCCAGCCACCAGTCTTCGCCATCGCACCGCGCGCCGTCAGAATACGGTTCACCCACATTACATAGATCCCTGGCAGACCAGCACTGTGCGCTTTTCGCGTTCTTTTTTGCTGCGCACGTGCAAAATGTGGAATGACCTTCCCTCTGACGGTTTTCCACGGCGCTACGATATGGGGTCCTTCAAGAAGAGAGTCTAAAGAGCTCTTCAACCGCGGCCGGCGCCGCACCAGCGCCCCCCGGGTGTTGCAGGTGTCTGTGGGCGGCGGTGACCTCTTAACATCAGGAGGCCCGCCTGCTTGTTGCCCCCGTAGCAATAAAAAAAAAAGACTAAGTAGGCAAACGGGTGCTAAAAATCAGTTGATCACCTATTACATAAAAACACTTCAGAAACAACACTAGCATAGACAACACAAAGGTAATATTTTACAAATGTATGCACAACATTAAAACTCAGGTCAAAGGACCTATCAATTACTCGGGGTCCGATTTCCGATCTTATGAAACAAATAATGACGGGCCGGTCGTCGTGGAGATCCTTGGGGGAGGCCTTTGTCCAGCAGTGGACGTCTACAGGCTGATATGATGAATGACGGAATAACTTAAAATATAATACAACAGCCTCACCAACGATCCTACATCTATTTCAGCAGATCGCTTTAAAAAGCAATCTAACCAAGAAACTGCAATCCAAAAGGGAAAAGCTTTCTTCGACTCTCAATTGTCGGACGATAAAAATAGAAACGACGCTGATACCCAAAGCTCCAGGCCGACTTTGAAGCCCAAAAACGATCATCCACAGCTCAAAGAATCAGGCAAAAAGGAAGACTTTGAAAGAAAACCTATAATTAAAACTATAACTTCAAGACACGACGCTAAAGTCTTTAAAGCTGTAACTTTCACCGATCATAAGAAGAAGCCCGCGCAGCTACAAATAAACATCCCTAATAATACACCAATGAAGAAATTGAAACTCTCAAAATCATCACAATCCCCATCAAGGATACCAAGACTGGTGCGCTCGAAGACCAGAGTCCAGGCTGTCCCAAATTGGTCCAGATCGTGCTCGAAGTCTAGAACCACCAGCAAAACTAGCGTAAAGGACAAAAAACGGAAAAATAGGAAGAGAAGGAAGACAGGTTCTTCTCCTGAGCTATACAAAAGTAAGAGCGGGGTATTGTCTTCGCCAGAGTTGTCTATCGCAGAATCGCATCCGCTAACTGAAGTGGCCAAATGGGCCCCGTCTTCGGTAAGCCGCCACACTCAACCGTACTACGAAGCTTGGGTTAACACCACTCTAGCTGCGATCTCCAAAGAGCCCGGTAAAGAATTAAGTGATAGGAAGCTGATGCGGTCATTCGAAAAGGCCTTCTTAGAAAGATCACAGTCTCCTGAACTGGAGTACGCGGATATGAATGACGAACGGTGCACGGGTAGGATCAAAATCACACAGAGATAACTCCTGCTGTCTTCTCCATTTATCTTCGGAGTTGCGTGGACACAACTCTATGTCTAAGAACAAAACATCATCGGTTAAGCTAAAGTGATTCATTGCAGTAGGTAAATTGAATCTGGGCAGGTAGGTACGAATAAATTTTCATCATGCAGTCTTTTCTCGTTCATTTCTTGTTTTTAAATGTCTCTCTAAAGGCACGCTTCAGTCTTATACACTTCTGGTTAAAGAACTCTCTCAAAATGAGGCTTCAGACTGACACTTTTAAAGCAAAGCTTCAGTCTTTTGTCATCCTTTTCTGGTTATTACGTCTCTCATAAATCGACGCATCAGGTGGCATCAGTCTTATCAACATCTGGTTAAAATACCTATCAAGTAAGAATATCTGTAAATTTTGGTCCTCTTCCATCCGTCCTCTTCTATCATTTCGCCACCGAACTTTAAAACTAAAATGCTCTAAAATTCTTGATATATTCTACGAGGAATCAGCAGCAATATATTTTGCAAGTCTAGTAACGTTTGCATGGAGAAGTATAGGTAGTTTTTGTCTAAAAAAGTCCGTCAAAATGTTTGTGATATAAATTAAACACAGTGGTAGGTTTTTGTAGTTTTATTTTGATGTTGCAATGAAATTACTGATACATCTTACTTAATATTACACTATTAATATACCATGCTATAGTAATACCATGAAAAAGACAGGAATTTCTTAAACATTTCTTACTATGGCATGCTTTGCCTAAAAAGTTTTAAAAATTCGTGGCACTGTTTCACAGCTTTTCCAACTTAGTAAATAATAAAATTGAACAAAATACATAGGCAAGAAGATTCGAACCTCTTTGGCCGCGCGCGCGCTCCCTGTGGAGATCGCACCTTGCATATTTAGTATGGGAAACGATGAAAAATTCGGTGTCAAAATCAGGGGGGGTGCGGACAAAGGAAGCGGATTAGCGGGAGGAAGTTGCTAATACAAATGTATAATGGAGTTTGAAAATGAGAATCTGTAAGTAAGTATAAATATTATCATACATTTGACACGATTTTGGCACACCCTAAAATAAATACCCCCACGACTGTCGAATAAAGCTATTGTTTTAATTTAAAACAATAGCCTGGTAATACGTTTCGCCATAATTAACGCAATAAATAAATTTAAAGAGTATTTATTCATCGATCACACAGACAGCATAAGAGTCCGATAGCGCACTTTGGATCACCTAAGCAACGTAACGCCACCAAACCGTTATTACGAAAATTGTTTTTGTAACGAAGCCGAATCAAATGATCCAGAATGTCTGAAATGAATGGCAATAAATTCTGGCAGCGGACAGCGATATGCTGGGTTTTTCCCCGTAGACCCACTCCTATGACCCACTGGTGGGACAACGTATTGACGACTGCCAAACTATTGATAATGATGATGGAAATAACAGGTTCGTCATATTTAACGCAAATAGTATTTGAAAGTCCGCCCAATCTCAGAATAAATAATAGACCCAATCAAATCAATATAACTCGTCGAAAATAACAAAATACTACATTATGTAGCGTAAACTCAAAAAAACCACAACAGCCTTATTAACATGCCGCCACTACTGGGGCTCAGGCTTACCCTGTCTTCGAGGGCGTTCGGGCTATAGTCCACCACGCTAGCCCAGTGCGGGTTGGTGGACTACGCTACGACAAATGCAGCATCTATTTATAATGTCAGACCACCACAAGATCGAAAGTATGACATCCGACTAGAAGATTGTGAAAATGATAATCCTAACTTTAGAACATTCCCGTTCCAATACCTACAGGCCAAGCGCCAAATCTAAGCGCTTTTAACACAAAGGGCACCCCACCGAATAATGTAAGTAAAACCATTAAACTGTCCATTTACATATCTGTGCCGTTTACAAGAACGCACGTAGAAATACAAACGAAATGAAATATAATTGAACCTGTTGACTGATGCTGGATTACGACAATGCCGCTGCCCGTCACCAAACCGTGACAAATTACGCAAATAGCCTTTTAAACGAGGCCAATGTAAATAAATGATCAAAATGTCTGAGCCAGCCATTGGATCAATTATGCAACGTAACGCCATGAAGGTTTCATAAACTACGAATTTTACATTCCAACATTACAATTGCCCAGGCAACGCGCCTACAAGGAAATGTAGAATCCATCGAAATTAATACTAATGGCTTAATGATAATTAAATCTAATAGCAGTGGTTATGCGTCACCCATGAGTGCGTCCCTCACGCACTACTGTCGAATTAAAATGACGACCGCAACAATAGCCTGTTAATACGTTTCGCCATAATTAACGCAATAAATAAATTTAAAGAGTATTTATTCATCGATCACACAGACAGCATAAGAGTCCGATAGCGCACTTTGGATCACCTAAGCAACGTAACGCCACCAAACCGTTACAAATTACGAAAATTGTTTTTGTAACGAAGCCGAATCAAATGATCCATAATGTCTGAAATGAATGGCAGTGAAATCTGGTATCAGCGGACAGCGATACGCTGACTCATTGGCGACTGTCAAATTATTGAAATGACCACGGAAACACTGGCCTCGTCAGAAATACCCGGCGTGTTCGTCATATTTAACGCAAATAGTATTTGAAAGTCCGCCCAATCTCAGAATAAATAATAGACCCAATCAAATCAATATAACTCGTCGAAAATAACAAAAACTACATTATGTAGCGTAAACTCAAAAAAATCACAACAGGCTTAATAACATGCCGCCACTACTGGGGCTCAGGCCTACCCTGTCATCGAGGGCGTTCGGGCTATAGTCCACCACGCTAACCCAGTGCGGGTTGGTGGACTGCGCTACGACAAATGCAGCATCTATTTATAATGTCCGACCACCACAAGATCGAAACTATGACAACCGACTAGGAGATTGTGAAAATAACAATCCTAACTTTAGAACATTCCCGTTACATTTAGTAGGTGCAACAGGGTAAGCGACATATTTTTGCGCTACTGACACAAAGAGCACCCCATCGAATGAAAATGAAATATAATTGAACCTGTTGACTGATGCTGGATTACGACAATGCCGCTGCCCGTCACCACACCGTAACAAATTACGCAAACAGTCTTTTAAACGAGGCCGATTTATGATGCAAAATGTCTGTAACATTGGATCACCTAAGCAACGTAACGCCACTAGCATCCATTAAAATTAATACTAATACTTAGTAAATAAAAAATAAAATGTAGCAATGGACTGCGTCAGCCACGATTAAGTACGTTACCAGAGTCGCAGCACCTATATATTATCAAATTATAAAACGATGGAAATAACTTTCGTAATACCTAGCGGGTTCGCCACAATTAACGCAAACAGTCTTTGAAGGTCCACCCAATTAAATTAATCCAGAACTTGTTGAGAATAACAAACTAGTAGGTAGGTATGTAATGTAAAGCTTACGCTATGACAAAATACATCATCTGTTTAAAATCTCAGACTATCACAGGATAGAATGTAGGACAACAGACCTAGAAGACTTTGTTATCAGAACATTCCCGTGCTTGCAGTCGGATACAAAGAGCACCCCACTGAATACCTACTGTCGCTAAAACAATCTCGTGTCCAGACATTTAAATCTGTGCCGTTTACAATAGCGCACGTAGAAATACAAAGAAAATGAAATCCTAGTAAATAATGTGCTAAAAACGCAATAAATAAATTTAAAGAGTATTTATTCATCGATCACACAGACAGTTATGTACTTACATTTACATAATAGTCCGATAGCGCACATTGGATCACTTAAGCAACGTAACGCCACCAAACCGTTACAAATTATAATAATAATGTATTCAACAAATCCACACACGGTTGTTTAGTCCCAACCAAGCCAAAGCTTGTAAATGGGTACTCAATAACTGATAAACATACATAAATACTTTTTAAATAAATACTTAAATACATACAAACACCCAGAATCCGAAAACTAACAGTTATGCTCATCACACAAATGTTGGTCCCGGGTGGGAATTGAACCCACGACCTCTGGCGTAGTAGGCAGAGTCACTACCACTACGCCAACAGGCCAGTCAGAAATTTATTTTTGTTGCGAAAATTGTTTTGTAACGAAGCCGAATTAAATGATCAATAATGTATGAAATGAATGGCAGTGAAATCTGGTATCAGCGGACAGCGATACACTGACTCATTGACGACTGTCAAATTATTAAAATGACCACGGAAACACTGGCCACGTCAGAAATACCCGGCGGGTTCGTCATATTTAACGCAAATAGTATTTGAAAGTCCGCCCAATCTCAGAATAAATAATAGACCCAATCAAATCAATATAACTCGTCGAAAATAACAAAATATTACATTATGTAGCGTAAACTCAAAAAAATCAAATCAACAGCCTTGTTAACATGCCGCCACTACTGGGGCTCAGGCTTACCCTGTCTTCGAGGACGTTCGGGCTATAGTCCACCACGCTAGCCCAGTGCGAGTTGGTGGACTACGCTACGACAAATGCAGCATCTATTTATAATGTCAGACCACCACAAGATCGAAAGTATGACATCCGACTAGAAGATTGTGAAAATGATAATCCTAACTTTAGAACATGACCGTTCGAATACGTACAGCACAAATCCAAAATCAAATCTAAAACCAAACCAAATCTAAGCGCTTTTAACACAAAGGGCACCCCACCGAATAATATGAGTAAAACCATTAAACTGTCCATACATATCTGTGCCGTTTACAAGAACGCACGTAGAAATACAAACGAAATGAAATATAATTGAACCTGTTGACTGATGCTGGATTACGACAATGCCGCTGCCCGTCACCAAACCGTGACAAATTACGCAAATAGTCTTTTAAATTTAAATGATCCAAAATGTCTGAAATTAATGGCAATAAAATGTGTCCGTTCACCTAGCGTACACATAAGAGATTCTGGGCTAGTTTTAGTGCCAATAAATAGTACCCAAATAGTACCTAAATAGTACCTAGATCAAATAAATAGTACCCCTGTGGTTTAAGAAATATACGCCAGTCTTAGTGTGTACGCTGGCGGAACGTTCCGCTGGCGTACACATGGCCGATCTCGAAAACGGCTTTGATTACAGCAACGAAATTACACAAAAAAATAGTACCCTAATAGTACCCTCGGTACCGGAAATCTCATAACGATTGCTCTTATAGGAACGGAGATATTGAACATAACTTTCAGAGCAAGCGTTCAGCCAGCGTACACATTAAAGTCATGTTGTTTTCATAAAGAAAGCGGACGTATCTAAATTTAAATGATATATCAATAAATAGTACTTCAAATAGTACCTCCGCTAGTACAAACATTTCATGTGAATTCACACGGGAACCATATCAAAAATCGATGTAAAGTTCTAGGAACAAATGTATTGACGAACAGTCGCATACAAAAGTGAATAAAAATGAACAACAAGTGATCGCCGTTTTATTGCTTCCAAGCGAGTCTAGAGTTAGCTGATCAGTAAATAGTAGGTAATAGAGTCTATATTCGTATGTATGATATGAACCCTTTCATACATTTCATCCACCCTTATTTTTTACAACCTTTTGTCTTGTTTTGACTCGCACCTCGCACTTAGAGATGTCAACCAATTACCAGTTTTAGCACCGGTATTTACCGATTAGTTAAAAAAAACGGTTTTCTTAGTTTTTATTATTATATGGAAACACTCAGCTCAGAAAGTAATAAAATTATCAGAATTGTGAGCTTTGCTCTCACTTGTTTGTGTGACACTTCACCCTTTATTTATTTATTTTTGGACGCATAATAATAATAAAATCTTCGAAACGAAACGAAAGTTACGAAGAAAGCATGAAAATAAGTACCTACCTAGATGTTAGATGTGTGAAATGAAATTGCATAGTGCGGGGATTTCCCAAGTATTATAGTCAATCGTGTTCAGATACGCATCGATTAATTATAATTCAGACTATATTCGGATACAAATATAATTTTTTTTTGTAAATAAGCAAAGAAAAAGTATTTTTTTAATAAAACCGGTTTAAAGAAAAAATGTTTTTAAAATAGATTTTTTGGACCGGTTGACTGACATTACTGCTCGATTCGCTCTTCGCAGAATTGGTACGGACGGATCGGTGCGATCATTGATTCGGTCATTTCGTTCTGTGATCGTTCGTGAGTTTTGAATATGTTAAGGGCCCTTGGGCGAACGCCCTTTCTAACAACCTTACTATTCAGAAATATAGTTATTTTAGTTTTTGTTGTTGACTAATACCTACCATTTCCGCCTATTCCAAGACCAAAACCGCTTCATCACATTGGGCGTTTCTTAATTCCCAACCGCCTATTACAGACATGGCTCCTCATTTTATGGTGGATACTCACTTACAGTACCAAAACCGCTCCACCCCCTTAGGGGGCTGTTCTACATTACGAATACTGTCACTAGTTACTACCTATGACACACATCGCTCCTCCTTGTTACCTCCTTCCAGGTACTGTTGCTCAGTTGCTCGTTTCGCTCGCTCCAAGGGTCACCAGTAACCTAACGAACCTAACTTTCGGGGTGTTCCAACTGCTACGAGTGACCGGAGTTACCTAACCTTATAGGTTTCAAAGGCTGCTTTTTCAACCAATCAGCAAAACTTAATACGATTTCCATCGGAGTGGCTCGTTTTAGATCCAATGAAACCTCACTTACATCAGATTGGTTGGTTTTCGAACCAATGAAACCTTACTTACATCGGATTGGTTGATTTTAGAACCAATCAATATCTCTTATTACGATTGGCTGCTTTACTCGCGTTGGGCGTTGCTGAATGTTCTGTAGCTGTTGTCATCATGTCCGAACCCAGCCAATCCTATTTAGGTGGTAGTCATTGGTTCGAAAACCAACCAATCTGATGTAAGTGAGGTTTCATTGGATCTAAAACGAGCCACTCCGATGGAAATCGTATTAAGTTTTGCTGATTGGTTGGAAAAGCAGCCTTTGAATTGAAACCTATAAGGTTAGGTAACTCCGGCCACCCGTAGCAGTTGGAGCACCCCGAAAGTTAGGTTCGTTAGGTTACTGGTGACCCTTGGAGCGAGCGAAACGAGCAACTGAGCAACAGTACCTGGAAGGAGGTAACAAGGAGGAGCGATGTGTGTCATAGGTGGTAACTAGTGACAGTATTCGTAATGTAGAACAGCCCCCTAAGGGGTGGAGTGGTTTTGGTACTGTAAGTGGGTATCCACCATAAAACGAGGAGCCATGTCTGTAATAGGCGGTTGGGAATTAAGAAACGCCCAATGTGATGATCCGGTTTTGGTCTTGGAATATGTAATGAATAAATAAATAAATAAAAATATGACATTTTTTGTTTATTTAGTCATAAGCTATCGATATATAAAGGTTTCATCGTGTGCGGAAAAAATCGAAATTAATGATGAAATTATGAAAAAAAAGGAAATTATGCCAGAAAGGTTCCTATTCCTTTGAAAAACTTTTTTTTTCGCGATTACAATATTATACTTAGTACAGCTTCCTCTACCCTTACATACAAGTATTGAACGCAAACTTCTGTGTGCGAGTCCGACTCCACTTGGTCGGTTTTTTACCTACCACCGCTTTCTAATTGTGATTTTTACTGAAGTCACTCTAACCACAAATACCGAATTTCTTTTTCTGCCTGTTTGACTGAATTTCTGGGTTTGTTCAGAATTAAAAAATAAACATACCTAATACTGTTAGCAAAGATAAGTCACTTTTGAACATGACTGTACCTCTAGTATGAATAGAACTTTACGTCGATTTTTGATATGGTTCCCGTGTGAATTCACATGAAATGTTTGTACTAGCGGAGGTACTATTTGAAGTACTATTTATTGATATATCATTTAAATTTAGATACGTCCGCTTTCTTTATGAAAACAACATGACTTTAATGTGTACGCTGGCTGAACGCTTGCTCTGAAAGTTATGTTCAATATCTCCGTTCCTATAAGAGCAATCGTTATGAGATTTCCGGTACCGAGGGTACTATTAGGGTACTATTTTTTTGTGTAATTTCGTTGCTGTAATCAAAGCCGTTTTCGAGATCGGCCATGTGTACGCCAGCGGAACGTTCCGCCAGCGTACACACTAAGACTGGCGTATATTTCTTAAACCACAGGGGTACTATTTATTTGATCTAGGTACTATTTAGGTACTATTTGGGTACTATTTATTGGCACTAAAACTAGCCCAGAATCTCTTATGTGTACGCTAGGTGAACGGACACAATAAAATCTGGCAGCGGACAGCGATAGGCCATGCATGGCTCATTGACGACTGTCAAATTATTAAAATGAAGACGGAGACAATAGCCTGGTGAGGTATACCTGACGGGTTTGACTTCATCATCAACAGCCTATTAATCTGCCCACTGCTGAGGCTCAGGCCTACCCTCTCAACGAGGGCGTGCGGGCTATAGTCCACCATTGACTTATTTAACGCAAATAGTCAAATCAACGTAAATCCTCGAAAATAACAAAGTAGTAGGAATGTAGCGGTACCCCCGTCCTCAAGTGTTTTCAGGTCGGACGCAACGGACACCCCACCGATTAATGTGACTAATTAATTTACGTATCTGTGCCATTTACAACCGTATATCTATATCTGTGAGTACAACCGTTTACAACCGTCTAAAAACAGTAGATTTTTTTTTTACTGAGCAAAACTAAAACTAAACTTAAATATAAATTATAAATAAAAAAAACCCTCGAAGCTCCCCACCGCTGGGAGCGTGCCCAGAAGGCTGGCGGCATTACCCCGCTGGATTGTGAGGCTGATCCTCTGAGCGAGGTAATGCCCAGCCCTCTGGTCGTTGGCAGCCTCTGAGTACCTACCTATTTACTCTGGGGTACAGTAAATACTCAGTGCCCATTTTAAGAAACAAATGTTATCAAGTCTTTGAAATGAAGCCGATTTAAATGATCCAAAATGTCTGAACCATTGGATCACATAAGCGTAACGCCACGAAGGTTTCATAAATTGACGAATGTAACAATCCAACATTATTACAATCACCGACTTTAAAATGTTTCGCTATAACATCCTAAATGTATGATTACAATGGGTTATACACGCAACGCCTACAAGGTTAAGTAGCATCCAACGAAATGAATGACAATAAAATCTGTCAGTGGACAGCGATATGCCGATTCATTTACGACTGTCAATGTTGCTACCAAAAAAAAACACATGGATCCCCAGGGGATCCAAACGAGGGGACCAAGTGGAGGCAGTTGTGCTACAATCTAATAAACCTGGCGGGTTCGCCATTCAACGCAATAAGCATTTGAAAGTCCGCCAAATCAAATCGAAGTTAACTTCTCGAGAATACGGGGCTACGCTACGACAAAATGGGACATGACAAAATGCAGTATCTGTACTAAAACTTACATTTAATAATCATGTCTTGCAGATACAATCCTCTTTGTTTCGGTGGTAAAACTAAAACTTACACGTCTACCATGAAAATATAAGAAAAATAACGAAAAACTAAAATGAAAGAAACAAATAAAACAAAAATATTTATTGCGTTTATAACATTAATGTAGAGAAAATAATGTAAGTATATTGGCTCGAAGAAACAGCTCGGTAATCGGTAGATAGCGATGGTCACTGCATTTGTTAAAAACAAGTGGCATGCTGTTTTTCGGATAGCTTCAATTCAATTTAAACACAAAAATTCAATACAATTACAAATGGCTTAAAAAGAAGCCGAACTAATGAGGAAATCAGTTAAATTATTACACCTTAATTTATTTCCGCTTGGTCTTACAAACCCGTTGAGTTAGTTAAGGTTCCCTTCCGCAAGTAAATAAAAAAATTTGCAACACTAGTGTTCACTCGCCGGGTACAGACACAACTGATTTCGAGTACCAGAAGACCAAGGCGAACAAAAAAGAAATGGTTACTGAAATTATTGTATCCATTCGTCACAATACGTAGATTTAAATTATAAATGATCTTTAACGCGAAACGGTGTCTGGCGTGTGTACCCGGCTTTTTATGTAGATAACTAGTAAGTGCTTGTGTTTTATTTCTTTTTAATTTTATATTTGTAATTTTTGTTGTGTACTTAAGTGTTTTGTTACAGTAAATAAATATTATATTCTATTCTTTATGAATAAAATCTGGCAGCGGACAGCGATATGCTGACTCTCTGTACATACAACTCACTGCCTTTCAAATTACTGAAATGACGGAAATAACAGCCTGGTGAGGTATAATACCTGGCGGGTTCGCCATATTTAATGCAAATAGTATTTGAAAGTCACCCCAATCACAGAATAAATAATAGGCAATGTCGGTAACTCGTCGAAAATAACAAAATACTACTTAAGTAGCGTAAACTCACAAAAATCAAATCAACAGCCTATTAACATGTCCCCACTACTGGGGCTCAGGCCTAGCCTATCATCGAGAGCGTTAGGGCTATAGTCCACCAACGCTAGCCCAGTGCGGGTTGGTGGACTGCGCTACGACAAATGCAGCATCTATTTATAATGTCATAGGTACCACCACAAGATCGAAAGTATGACAATCGAATAGAAGATTACAGACAGATAAATAAATTTCCACACAATCGTTCCACACAAAATATATGCAGTGGGGCAATTGTAACTGAAATGATTGGTCCCATTCGTCACAATACGCACGTTTTAGCATAATTTTAAAGTAACAAAAATAACAAAACAGAAAATCATGCAAGTAGCTGAAGCCATCACTCTGCGCAAATATACAAAAGATGTACAAACTACAAAAAGTTTTTACTTCACCACTAAAACTGGTGTGATATAGTTGTTGGGACCCTAGTATGGATACCGATTAACCGTAATAGTCATAATAATCCTCCATATCAGTTGACATTCGTTCCTTAGGAATGTTAACAAAAAGGTCACTCCGTGCAAATAGTCTTTGAAACCCAACACAAAAAACTAAATCAATATAAATTAAGAATTACAGTGTATTAGTAACAACTTCCTGCTTCATACAACATCTTCAGATATGTTTTTCACGTACAATACTTTGAAACAGGTTAATGTCGGCGTCACGAACAAATGAACAAGTTCTAATGGTCGGGGCAGACCAAGCGGAAAAACGCCCGCGCACTTTTTGACGTCATTGTCAAATGAACCATATCACTATAGTCTAAAGAACAAAATCGTATGAATGACTTTGTACGTCGGCTTCGCCTTGCGCTCGACGTCATTCATACGATATTGTTCTTTAGACTATAGTTTCATAAGTAATGTTAACAAAAAGGTCACTCTGCGCAAATAGTCTTTGAAACCCAACATCTACTAGAAATAGAAGCTCCGACCGCGTTTGAAGCTTCACGCCTAAAACCTTGCCGAAGAATGAATTGATCGAATTTCAGCTTATAAGTAGTGAAATGACGGATAAAATAAATTTCTCGTGTTTTAATGCCCGATGTACCTACAGTACCAGCAGACCGTTCCACACAAAATAAATGCAGTGGGGAAATTGTAACCGAAATGATTGGTCCCATTCGTCACAATCACAATACGCACATATATGCGTAATTTTAAAAGAAAGAAAGAAAAATATATTTATTGGCTTATAAATAAACCGAAAGACCCCAACTCAGCATGGTGCTGCGCCCGAGGGCGAAGTAGGTATAAATGCCAGCACCACCAAAACTGTGGACGGAGCTTGGAGGCGCCATCGACATCCAAAAAGGTCAAAATCGCAAAGTCTTTGAAAATCCCTAATATCAAATCAAAAATAAAGAAAATCCCTAAATCGCAAATAGTCCAATAGTTAATAGTAAAATAAATTTACCGTATTTCCATCAGAGTAAAAGAAATCCATACTCAGAGAAGCAAGGATCCAGAGTGTAAAAAATGCAATTTACTTACTTGCAATGGCGATTGGTTTAACAACTGTAAGCTATGCAATGTACATAAAAAAAAATTACTCAAATTATGGGAGGAACATATAGACCGACCTGGCTGAAGGAAAGGAAGCAGTAAACAGTCGGTTTTGTAGAAGGTAGCAGTCAGAAAATGACCATACTTAAGGCATCTCTATAAAAAAAAAAAACACCCCCTCTTAATTTTTCAGACTGCGCCTACACCAATGTGGGTGTTTATCTGAATAATGGACTGTCTACGCGGAAAAATGTAGCAGTCCATATGAAAATTCAGACTGACACACGCGAACATTGGAGGTAGTCTATCTGAAATGTCAAACTGTCTATACAAACTAACTGACACAACCAGTCCTATCTGATTGCAAATGCGAAACAAAAACTGTGAGTGCGATATCCTGGATCCAGATCAAACTCGCACCAGCAGCAGAGCACCGCAAAACCTTGGGATTTTAACTTAATTATTTTTTAGTTTCTTACTGTCATTGTTTCGTTTCTTTTTCTTTTTCCTTTCTTCCGTCCGTTCACGTTTAATTCATCTTTTCATTTGTTCCGCAACAATATGATACCAATAACATTTTTGTAACAGATCCCTCCATCATATTTCATAGCCAATCATTTGTAATTGAAATATATTTTAAAAAATACAAGTACTTTCAACATTAATAAGCGAGAACCAAACAAAGCGACTTAATACACGAGCTGTTACTTCACGTACGTGAAAAAAGACTAAATCAATATAAAATAAGAATTACAGTGTTTTAGTAACAACTTCTTGCTTCACACATATTCAGATATTATGTTTTTCACGTACAATACTTTGAAACAGGTTAAAGTCATGTGAACAAGTCCTAAGGGTTTTGACGTCATTGTCAAATGAACCATATAACTATAATCTAAAGAACAAAATCGTATGAATGACTTTGTACGTCGGCGTCGCCTCGCGCTCGACGTCATTCATACGATTTTGTTCTTTACGCTATAGTGATATGGTTCATTCGACAATGACGTCAAAAAGTGCGCGCGCGTTTTTCCGCTTGGTCTGCGCATTCCCTAAGGGGTTCCCCGTGGTCCAACTGAAATGTACAAAAGGGAATCTTACTTCCCCGTGACCCAACTGAGTGGTTGAAACATTACAAAACGGTAATTTTCATTCCCCCTCGCAAAAAATTAAGGGGAAATTGCAACAACGCTAAGTGTACTAAAGGGGGAGTCCCCGCCTGAACACAATGTCGCATCGAGCTTAAAATGAAGGGAAAGTCCCGAATGAAAGTCGCGAAAAGGATAAAAATATACTAAAGCAGTTGTACAATGAAAATTAGGTACTGTTTTCAGTCATCCAACTATGAGTTTACGCTTAATTAAAGAAAAACTATAGTCGGTGGAAATACTTAATCCTACACATACAAAGTAATTTAATCTAATCGGATAGTTTTACAAATAATTAATATCATATGAACAAACAATACGTTATACAAACTACTTATCAACTATTCTTCTCGATTTATACAACATTATCACCAAATTAACTAACAAAAGTCAAAGCACGTAGATAATGTAAAAAAAACGTGACGAAACAAAAACTTAACTTCTACTGTAATCGATAATTAGAAATAAATAACACATTGGTCTTGGGATCAAAGACCTGCGTCAGTGCTGTCGTAGAAAAAAGCGAATTGGAGATCAGAAATAGCGCTTTTACTTTTTTCCGCGAACAGCACTTTAAATTTTATGTCAGAAAAATTATGTCAAAATACTTTAATATTATGTTGGTAATATTGTATAATTTGTTCTGGCAACACCTTTTTTCTGTCTTCTCAGCAGTTAGCAATATGGCGATAGGTTGTTGTAATTAACAAAACAATTTAATAGTATTATTCTACAGTCTTTCATTAATAGCTAACAGGTTATGGGCCCAGGGAGCTTCGACTGCGCACATACTGCACATGCTGCCAACATATTACATATCAGTGACATGGAAGGTTATGCTCATGTCATAACTTTAACAATTTTGTAATTTTGTCAAAGGGGTATGAACATTTTACTATGGGAGGCATAGCCCGATCCGCGCCATTTTTTTTCCTCGAATTTATGCGAGCACGATGAAACCTTTATATATCGATAGCTTATGAGTAAATAAACAAAAAATGTCATATGACATAGTGACCTAAAGTGTCACGTTTCTGAGTAATTTAGGTATAAATGTCAGTAGCTGTAATTATATATGTTTATTTTAAAGTTAGTATTAATGACATAACTGTCACAGTAACCAATATTTAATTCATTAAAATAGTTTTCTAAATGCAAAGTATTCATTAACACCTACCGACATTTATACCTAAATTACTCAGAAACGTGACACTTTAGGACATTATGTCATATGACATTTTTTGTCATAAGCTATCGAAATATAAAGGTTTCATCGTGCTCGCATAAATTCTTTAAAAAATGGCGCGGATCGGGCTATTTCAGAAAGGTTCCTACCCCTTTTGATAATAATGTTCAATGTTTACCTCTTCTACAGAAATAAATACCGGTATTTAGTTATGTAAAAGCGAAACAAATCTAAAGCTAAGAAGAGCAGGTAGATCCAAACGACGAAAATGTACAAAATATGGAACCACACCTAGCTCTCACTCCACCAAACCTTTTTTTCTAAAGTACAGTCTACAGTGTGCGAGTCACAGGACTGTAGGCCAATAAAGCGCTGTATCAGTTTTGACAAAATATGTTCAGTTGTCAAATAATTCCCAACACTTACTTATTATACTTACTATTACTATTATACTAGAGACCTACATATGTAGAGCCTGTGGAGAGGACAGCGAGACGATGAAACATCTGCTGTGTGATTGCGATGCACTAGCCGCAAGGCGTATGAGTGTCCTGGGGGTGGCTTACCCTGAACCCGAGGACTACAGGCTCCTACCCCTCAGCTGCACAACAGCATTTGTGCAGCGAACACTTGGGGAGGAGAGCGCCAGGTAAACACACGGGCCGACACAATAGATCCCATAGGGTCGCAGTGTCGCCGGGTGTGCCCGGCCCCCTTATATAAGATAAGATACTATTATACTTGATTCCCTCAATAAATCACTCGATTGGAGAATGCTACTGCACTTATGAAGCTTGACTGTACATCGTTTCCTTCTCCGAGGGTCCTCCGCTGACGTCTAGGGGCTGTTGATCGCGGCGATGAGCGCGGGCGCGTCCACCCTGTAGATGCCGCGCGCCTCCTGGACGCACCGCGTCACGTGCAGCACGCCGCGCCCCTCCTCCGTCACCTCCATGTGCACCAACGCCTTTTGCAGTTGCTCCACCGTGGGGTTCTTTGGAAAATCTGTAAAATTAAAAAAAATAATTATAATAATAGGAAGACGCAGTGTACGCAGGCCTCCCCCACACGGTGGACCGATAATCTGGTGAAGGTCGCGGGACCCGGCTGGATGAGGTTAGAGCGGGAGCGGGCGTGGTGGAGATCCTTGGGGGAGGCCTTTGTCCAGCAGTGGATGTCTACAGGCTGATATGATGATGATAATAATAATAATGTTTGGACAAATTTACACACGGCTGTTTAGTCCCAACTAAGGCGAAGCTTGTACATGGATACTCGACAACTGATAAACATACTTAAATACTTTTAAATAAATACTTAAATACATACAAAAGAATCCGAAAACCAACAGTTATGCTCATCACACAAATGTTGGTCCCGGATGGGAATCGAACCCACGATCTTTGGCGCAGTATGCAGTGTTACTACCACTACGCCAACAGACCAGTCAGAATGTCGTCTCAGAATTGTCATCTCACTCAGAAGATATGGCCGATTTTGCCGCATATTTGAGTAATCAACACCTATGGGGTACTTCCCGTTGACTTAGAATCTTGAAATCTGGCAAGAAGCATGCGCCTAAGAATTTCTTCTTGGGCGTATGCAGGTTTCCTCACGATGTTTTCCTTCACCGTTTGACAGCAGTCAGTAAATGTACCTAAGAATGACCACCTAAATGATAACTTCCATGGAGTGCCTGATGGCTCAACATAGATAGATATTGTAATGAACAAGCTATATGTATGGAAGCAGGGCCCTGTGCTGTTGGGTTTGTTGCTCTTTCTTCCCTTCGGCGACGTACACGTGGAAACAGATGTAGTTTTAGTTTTAGACAGAATTGACGTTAAAAAGAGAATATTGTATTACAATTTTGAATAAACGAATTTTTACTTTGACTTCGAGGAAAAACCCATTGGTACATGGCCCAGGCGGGGATCGAACTTCGGGCCTTTCGATAAGACGCCACTGACCGTTGATCTCGATGAGGTTGCAGAGCGCGGGCAGGCCGCGCACGAACTCCGGCAGCATCTTGCGCAGCAGCGCGACGGGCACCGTCTCCATGTTGCCGTAGTCGAAGTAGCACACGCTCAGCGCGGGCCCGCCCGGCCCGCCCGGCGCGTCCGCCACCGCCGCGCGGAACCACTGCGGGTCTGAGGGTGGGAACAGGAAAAATTTATCACAGAGACTTTTAAGCGTAACACAGACAGGGCGGCGCACAGTGGGCTGAAAATGAAGCTCCATAGACTTAGCGCCGCTCAAAAATCAAGTACCTAATTTTGAAAAAAGAAACATGCCATCGTGTTCCTCTACTAAATAGCAATATTTAATGTCATGTAACATTTTTTGATAAAGCTATTATTTAGTAAGTTATTTGAGATTTCTTTTTTTTTGTATGAAGCTGAACAGTTTTTTGGATTTTACTCAATAAACTTAAACTTTGTTATGAGATTACTGTATGTGTCATAAAATGCATCATATATCCTATATTTTCACAAAAGCCTGAATCTCGGAAACCCTCGGAACATTGTCATTTTCAACTTTCAAATTTTTTTGTATGGAGCTGAACAGTTTTTTTGGATTTTACTCATTATTCTTAAATTCATTTTATGACGCATACAGTAATCTCTTAAAAAAGTTTAAGATTATTGAGTAAAATCCAAAAAACTGTTCAGCTCCATACCAAAAAATTTGAAAGTTGAAAATGACAATGTTCCGGGGGTTTCCGAGATTTAAGCTTTTGTGAAAATATAGGATATATGATGCATTTTATGACGCATACAGTAATCTCTTAAGAAAGTTTAAGAATAATGAGTAAAATCCAAAAAAAACTGTTCAGCTTCATACAAAAAAAAAAGAAATCTCAAATAACTTACTAAATAATAGCTTTATCAAAAAATGTTACATGACATTAAATATTGCTATTTAGTAGAGGAACACGATGGCATGTTTCTTTTTTCAAAATTAGGTACTTGATTTTTGAGCGGCGCTAAGTCTATGGAGCTTCATTTTCAGCCCACTGTGCGGCGGCGAATCTGCAGGAAGCGAATATGAAAGGGGGAGGATGCGCAACTCTATAAACGAATTAATGATTGTTTTTAATGAGAACATACACAAAAATAGGATCTGTATGCATTGGCTCAATACGCACCAGAGCGCGAATAAAAAGTACTTTATTTATTTAGTGACAGATTGAGATTGTTTTTATTAATTTTATCTAATTAATTTTAATTTTACAGTTTTAATCTCAATTTTAATTATTTGCTACTGCATCATTTTTTATTAGTAGGTACTTAGTTTTATTTTATTTTGTGTATTCTGTTATGGGATTGTAAATTTTCCTAAAATAAAGATTTATTTATTTATTTATAAAGCGGAGCCCTTCAGACAGGAATACCGCTTGCGGTCGCGGCGCGTGCCAATCTGTGCGTGCGGTTTTGTCGCTTTCGCCTCCGCACCGCCGCCGCAGCGCGCGTTTGCCGCGCCGCTTTGATGTGAAGGGCTTCATACTATTTCGAACATTACAAAAAATTACCGCAACGCTTTCGCACCGCCACCGCGCTGTCTGTTTACGCTTTAGGGATGTGGGAGATTGTAATAGCATCTAGAATAGCAACAGCATCAATAATAGTCAGTGGCAGCCTACTAACATGTCCCCACTGCTGGGGCTCAGGCCTACCCTCTCAACGAGGGGTGTTCGGGCTATAGTCCGCCACGCTAGCCCAGTGCGGGTTGGTGGACTTCACATGCGACTAAGAATTTCTTCTTCGGCGTATGCAGGTTTCCTCGCGATGTTTTTCGTCACCGGTTTGAGAGCAGTCAGTAAATGTACTTAAGTTTCGCGAAAAAACTCATTGGTACATGTGTGGCCGAGCTGGGGATCGAACTTCGGACATTTCGATGTTTCACTAAACATAATAGTGAGATAGTAGAGCGTCAGTGGCGTCGGGGATAAGACGCGGCCTATCATATCGAAAGGTCCGAAGTTCGATCCCCAGCTGGGCCATGTACTAATGGGTTTTTCTCGAAACCTAAGTACATTTACTGACTGCTCTCAAACGGTGAAGGAAAACATCGCGAGGAAACCTGCATACGCCGATGAAGAAATTCTTAGGCGCATGTGAAGTCCAGCAACCCGCGCTGGGCTAGCGTGGTGGACTATAGCCCGAACGCCCTCGTCGAGAGGCTAGGCCTGAGCCCCAGCAGTGGGGACAAATTAATAGGCTGTTGATGAATAGTGAGATTCGTATCAAGAATGGGTAAAGCAGCTTACACGGGGGGCACTGCGCGATGCACAGCTCCTCCAGCGTGGGCAGGTACGGCTCGCGGCCGATCTCGCTGTTGCAATACTCCGCCATCTAAAACAACACCAGACATTTGCTGACAACTTATCACATCATTTTTTATTGTTCAACCATTTTTTCCCCACGGCTTCGCCCGCGTAGAAAAGTTTTTCCCCGTATACATTGTGAAACAGCGCCCTCTATGTAGGCGTTTTGTTACATAAAGGGTATTAGCGGACGCCCCGCGACTTTGTCCGCGTTAAAAAGTAGCCTATATGTTATTCCAGGATATAAGCCGTCACTGTACTATGTTTCAACATTATCTGTTCGGTAGTTTTTGTGTGAAAGAGTAACAATCATCCTCAAATCTTCACATTTTACAAACTTTCGGCTTTATAATATTAGTAGTATAGAAATTAGGATTAACACAATGACACATTCGCCAATTTAGTGTTTGCAATTTTTGAAACAAGTTATAATCTATCAAATATACATACATAGGTGGACGGATAATTAGAAACAGGGCAAGATTTTCATACAATCGAGGTCACTTTGAAGCCATGGGTCTCCGTGAAGGATTGATCGGGGCATGATCTGATGACGGTCATCGAGAGAGTAGATGGAGGACTTTAAGATGGCTATGGATATCCAACTGATCAGATAAGCCGTTTGGAAGCAGTAATGTCATGAAGAAATGACTCCAAAGGCTCCCCCCCCCCCCTTAGTGGACTAGTGCAGGCTTAGGGGCATGATCTGATGACGGTCAGCGGGAGAGTAGATGGAGGACTTTAAGATGGCTATAGATATCCAACTGATCAGTAATCAGTTTGGAAGCAGTGTCGTCATGAAGAAATGACCCCCAAGTATCTTTAGTGGACTAGTTAGTGCAGGCTGATGATGCTGACGCCCCACCTGGTCGGTGAGGGTGGTGAGCACGTGGTGCGCGTGCGCCGCGCCGCGCTGGTACGCGGACACGGAGCCCTCCTGCAGCGTGCCCACGTCCAGCACCTCCAGGGTGCAGCCCGCGGCCGGCAGCTCCATGTACTCCAGCTCGTTGAACATTATCGGCTTCAGTGCTGTGAACAATTTATTTATTAGTAACTAGCTTATTCCCCCGACTTCGTCCGCATTAAAAAGTACCGCATATGTTCTTAGATGTTGCCCGCGGCTTTTTTATTTTATTTTATCCCTTTTCACCCCTTTAGGGATAGAATTTAAATAATCCAAGTACACCGGATTTTAAGTCAGACAACATGCTTTCATACAAAAATAGTCCGGCCCAAGCCGGATCAGTAGTTTTAGCGATTAAGTTCAAACCGACAGACAGACATGGAAAATCCCTTCAATGTACAGAAATCCTTCCGTCACAGTTTTATTATAGTATAGACAATAATTATTATAACCCCCCACCCCCTACACCCTCTGTTATTATAAGGGAGGGTAGTGGGGGGGAGGGGAGGTGGGAGGGAAGGGTGAGCGACTCACTGATGACGTCACCGCCGCGCTCCTCCAGCTGCTTCCACTCGGGCGTGCACATCTCGTCCAGTCTCCTGTTCACCGCCTCCTTGTTCTTCGCCACCGCGAGGGTCACGGTGCAGCCGCTCGGCGCGCTCTTGGCGCCGTCGGGTAATGTCTGCAGGGTAGGAAACAATGATCAAACACAGCTCTTTCGAGTCTGAAATGGGGTGAGGTTATGGCTCATTATGATGATTGATGCGACGGTATTCTAGTATTTTTAATGTAATGGGCAATGGAGAGAGCTATGCTCGGAGTTTTCCTGCGAGATCGAATCAGAAGTGGGAAGATCCGCAGGAGAACCAAGGTCACCGACATAGCCCAAATAATAGCGAAGATGAAGTGGCAGTGGGCGGGGCAAATCGCTCGTAGAACTGATGGCCGTTGGGGCAGAAAGGTTCTCGAGTGGCGACCACGTATCGGAGACGCAGCGTAGGCAGGCCTCCCACACGGTGGACCGACGATCTGGACCCGGCTGGATGAGATTAGCGCGGGACCGGTCGTCGTGGAGATCCCTGGAGGACGCCTTTGTCCAGCAGTGGACGTCTACATGCTGATATGAAAAGGTCAATGTGATCGTCAAGCAAGAAGGCATCTCACCAGTATCAGCTCCTCGGGCGCGTCCTTGAGCTTGTCGAGGTACTCGACGGCGGGCGCGGTGAGCGCGGCGGCCCGGCCCTGCAGCGCCACCTGTGACGTCACCGTCGGCGCGCCCGACAGGTCCAGCTCCGCCGGGCACGGGTACAGGTCCTCCAGCTTCGATATGTGCGTGTTGCCTGGCGGAATGGTCGTATGATTATTGTATAGTCGCGGGGAGTTTTTTGGCAGCTGTGTGAAGTTAAAAATAATTGAAATTGAATTGAAAAATTGAATTGAAAAATTGAATGGAAACAGTGAACTGGTGCAGGCTGATGATGACAAAGGCAATTTTAAAACATTATATTTCTATTTCTTATAGTTTCGGACCCAGTAGTGCGTCAGTGGCGTCGGGGATAAGACGCGGCCTATCGAAAGGTCCGGAGTTCGATCCCCGGCTGGGCAATGTACCAATGGGTTTTTCTCGAAACCTAAGTACATGTGCTGACTGCTCTCAAACGGTGAAGGAAAACATCGTGAGGAAACCTGCATACGCCGAAGAAGAAATTCTTAGGCGCGTGTGAAGTCCACCAACCTGCACTGGTGGTGGACTATAGCCCGAACGCCCTCGTTGAGACGGTAGGCCTGAGCCCCAGCAGTGGGGACATGTTAATAGGCTGTTGATGATAGTTTCGGACCCACTTCCTGACCCATCTCGATGTGCATATAAAAGAGCCTTGGTGCTGCTGAAACGAACCGTATTCGATGTACTCCAGCAGGTACTTGTCCAGCTTCACGTTGGTGCGCTTCACGAGCGCGCGGTAGTGCAGCCCGTCGGTGAACTTGCTGACCACTACCTGGCCCTTTTGCGGCGGTTCGGCCAGCGGCGTGGCTGGAAACAGACGGAGGTAAAATCAACGATGGCATTATTTGAACAGAGAGATAAGATCCGAAACGTGGTGATCCGCCAGAGAACTAGAGCCTTAAAGTGTCCCTAAACGATCATGCTTGCATGACATGCAACGTTTACGTGAATGTCATGCTGAATGATGGACCATCATGCTTGCTATCAATCAGTACAATGAAGCAACGGCCAGCACGTAGTTTGCATGTCATGCACGTCAATCACTACAGCTAGACGTTCATGCATGAGTGACAGCATGTATTGCATGTCATGCCGCACGATCGTTTAGGGAGCCCTTATGACAGCTCAAAGGGTTAGCACGTTGAAGTGGCAGTGGGTTGGTCACATCTGGGGTAGACGAGTTCTCGAGTGGAGACCACGACTTGGTAAACATAGTGTGGGACGCCTTGATGGTGCGACGACCTGCGTAAGGCGGCTGGCAGTGAACCGAGGATCGGGTTCAGTGGCGCGCCTTGGGGGAGACCTGTGCCCAGCAGTGGACTAGTATAGGCCGACCATGATGAAGATTATTTGAACAGGCAGGCAGGTGTAGCGTATGTGTGCAGCGGTATCGCTGTATTTGGTCAAATATTCGTGCAAAAATTGCAAAACAAACACAAACCGGCAATCCACATGGACCCAATGAATGTTTGTCTAATTTGCGTACGCGTCATCTTGACATGACACCATCACAAACTGTAAATCTGAATAGATATCCAAATTGTCATTGATTAGTCGAATTTGGTACCAAATATGTCCTCTACACATGGGCGTTTTCGGGCGAATAAGGCAAATGCCTCTCAGGCAGCTGCCAAGTTGTGCCGCTAGGGGCGCGCGCGGCGACGTGGACCGCTCACCCTTGAGGCCGTAAAGCACCACGTCCTGCAGCACGGCGTCGAACTGCTTCTGCGCGGCGGTGCCGGCGGGACGCACGAACGCGCGGTCGATAGCGGTGGCGTCCACCAGGAACACCGCCGAGTTGGTCGCCACGTCGGGGCGGGGGACCTCCGGCAGCACCAGCGGCGCTGTGGGTACGAATATTGGAATGACTTATCATATCATACTAATATTGTAAAGGCGAAAGTTTGTAAGGATGTATGTTTGTTACTCTTTCACGCAAAAACTAACGAACAGATTTTCATGAAACTTGGTACAGTGAAAGCTTATATTCTGGAATAACATATTAGTCCGATAGCGCTAGGTTTTGAGGTTTCAAAAATACTAAAGTTGTTGGTTTTTCGCATATGGTTTCCGGACCATTTCCCCGACCTAATACCTTAATTTGTGTCATCCTAGGTATTTGCTTAGGTAGATATTTAGGTATTTGTTTTTTTGAACAAAATCGGACTAAAAGAAAATTAGAGATGAAAATTTTTCTTTCGTGTTAATAACCAAGTAGTAGCCGATGTACACAGGCTTTTTGTGTTATCTCTGTCCACGGGAACACTGTTTTTTAACCAGTACCTAACACGTCGCCTAAATAGCTCCAAAAGAATATTACAATCGGTTAAATAGGTGTTACTCGTTTTAGATCACTGGTATCTGTTGTTCAAAACATTTTGTGTCGAATTCATCCACGGTATCTGCAGCTTTTCTATTATTTTTTTACAACACCATGTAAAAGTCACAAAAGAAAATGCAAGTTAATAGAGTTTACGTCTTTATTATTATTATGGTGTAACGAAACTCTATTCATAATTTGTGTCGTTTTTGTCAATGGAATCTTTTAATTAACAATAAAAACGGAAACGTATTCGAGGGCAAGGCAAGCGCGGGCGCGGGGGGTGGCGGGGCGCACGCACACCAGCCGGCCAGAGACAGGCGCGCGGCGCGCGGCGCGTGACACTCGGTGCAAGCGAGTTGAAACAAGTCCGTATTTTTTCGGTCTCATTGATTTTATGTGAAATAGCATAGTAAAATGAAGGTTGAAAACCATGAATTTTAAAAAATTGCTACTCGCGCGACCAAAGATATTTTAAACTTCTTTTTGAAAACAATAAATGTGTATCTGGTTTCGGTTTAGTCCCAACTCGCTCCCTTCCCATCTCGGCCCTAATAAATTATATCTACGAAAAATTCCCAACTCGGCCCCATGCCATAAATCACTACATGGTACAGTCGCGGACGGAATAGAAGTCAAACAGTTTTTAAAATAATTCGTTTAATATACTTAATTAAAATAAAATAAAAACCGAGTAGGACTCGCGCCTTGGCGGTTAAGTACAAATTTAGTTAGAAAATAGTTAATAAAATTTGTAGTTGTATCACATGGCTAATTTATGTTGATGACTATGATAAAAAATTTATTTTAGGACATTACATACAATCCCACGCAAAGTTAAATTTGTTGGAAAAAAAAATAATTGTAATTTAACTACAAATTTACGGTTTTAGGATTTTTTCCTTTACCTGTGCTATAAGACCTTGCTTCTTCCCAAATTTCATTCACTCATATTGGACGTTAATATCAGGGACCGGATCACCGAACAGCTATTCTAGGTATCCCCTTCATGGGTTTTTGAATGGAATTTTTGAAAGGGTTTACTTACCAAAGTCGTTATAAGCCGTTCAATTAACAATTAAAGCGCATTCTCGAAAGGAAATCATTATAATAAAAATAATCTGTAAAGTTTTCCTTCTCAAAACCCTATCGAACAACTCAGCAAACCATTCCTAAGAGGTAACGCTATGAAGGGGTTACCCATTCGACTTTCGAGCAAATTTGGTCTTTATTTTAAGCACATAGAGACTTTTCGTTCTACGATGAGCGGACGGCAAGCGCTCGGCAAAGCTTTGACGTTGCCGATACTGCGAGTACCTTACCTACTTACCTATCTTAGAATAGAATAGAATTTATTTACTTGCATTATTCGGAAAGAATATTAACGCGTGCAGGGAGGGGCGGGCGCGTGACGATCTTGTTTAAATAAATAAATATATATTAATAAAAAAATCTTTATTTGCCTTTATTTATTTGACATTACTCCTTGACATAACAATTTTGCAAAGGAACATTCCAGAGAATATCGAATTACAAAACTTATTTATCAATTCTCACTGTCAAAAAATACAAAATTAAATAATGCTAACTCTGAATACTATGGTAAACTAATCGAATGTAGTACAAATGAAAGTAAATCGATGGGGTCGGTAATTAATAAGGAGACGGGGCGAGGGAGGTACGAGCGCGCCGACGTCACCGAGCTGGTGCGCTGGGACGACGGGACCCCGTTCGCGCACAAAATGGACGTCGTTAACCACCTTAAGGAGACGTTCCTATCGGCGGGTGCGCGGGCGGGGCGCCCCCTGCTGACCTTGACCGCGCCATCAACATGCTCCAAGCGCATATTGTGCGCAGCGACAAGTCGCTCCACCTTGATCCCTTTAGTTTCGCCGAAGTAGAAGAAAAAAGAGCAGCTGATGTAGGGTGGGTGTACCAGTCCCAAACCAGTTAAGGACAAATTTTGACTTTGAAATGCTCTGAACTAGAATTATGTAGTTTTAACGTAGAAATGTATATATAAAGTTGTTTATTGTTTACTAATGCTGCAATATTGATAAATTATTTGAAGTTTTTTAAATATTTCATGAAGAAAAGAATAAAATACCAAAAACTGGAATGTGCCTAAGTTTGACCAGTACGCTCCATTAAATGACCACTTTTGCACCAATAGTTGACCACTGATAAACTAATAAAGAAAAGGTAGATAATTGAAAACAAAACACTATTTTGTTACACAAATTGACTTTCATGTATTGTCTAAAAGATAATCTTGACTTACAACGAATTTTTAATGGCATGCATGTCTCATTTTCTGTTTGTTGTTACAGTCGGGTGAGGGTGTGATATTTTCGGCATGTTGGCCTTTATTTGCGCCTTCATTAATTTTGTCGCGACACTACAGCAGATCTTCCTCTGTATATTTTAAAAAATATATATTTTTAGGGGGCATCTTCAAACTAAAATAACGACAAACAAAGATAAAACTCTAATTTGGTCATCCATAGGAACACTACCTGTGAACCAATAGCAAACCAGTGGTCAACTACAGGGGCACATTGCCTAAAACGATTATAATGATAGGCTAAAAAAAGAAAACACCATCACAACCAGTGGCAAACCAGCTGGTCAATAATAGGAACCCGGTACAAGTTGTGTTCTAGTAGTTAACCACCTTTAAAAATACTTGATAATAACGTTATTTAATAAAATTATTAGCTCTTATCACTTAAATATACACTACTTTTTCTAAATAATACGACTTTATGACAGTAATTAGGGAATAATAGGCGATTTTAAAAGCTTTAACTTACCATGTCGACGTGCACTTCTAAATAAATGGCTCCAAAAGCTTGGTAACAGTCTAGGCAACATAACAAAACAATTGTATTCTTCAAAAATGCCCGTCATTTCTTAATTTTTTCAATTGACCATGCCAGTGGTCAACCACTGGTACCTGGTTTGGGACTCGTACACCCACCCTATACGACCTATCTATGAGTCTCCTACGTGAGTTATCTGAACAGATATGCCCGCTGTTATGCATTCTATCTAACAAATGCATCGATAATGGATGCTATCCAAACATATTGAAAAAGGTTAAGATCCCCTATTTATAAAGGTAAAGGTGACAAAACATCCGCCAACTCGTACTGACTGATATCAATCATCCCCGGCAGTGGGTAAGATCCTAGAGGTAGGTATAAACAGAAGGCTACTTACATTTCTAAATGCGAACCAAATGCTTACCGAACGTCAGTATACATACTGTCCTAGCAGGTCGACTATATGTATGGTGCGTGAGGTAGTGAGGTCCTGAGCGCGCGAGAGAATAAACAGCATATCGCTGCTATATATGCTGCGACCAGTCCCGCGCCGTCGATACCGCCGACCGCACGCTACTCCAGCACAAACTGGAACCCTAGGGCTAAAAAGGCAAGCCCTGCAGATGATGGCCGACTTTGTGACAAACAGACGACAAATTGTGGTCGGAGATGCAGGCAAAGTCCAATCCGACGAGGCACTATCCGACCTCGGTGTGCCTTAAGGCTCGTGCCTATCGAATACCACATTTGCCCTACTGTTCAACGACCTACCTCCAGCAGTAGCCGAGGCGGAGGTATACGTGTACGCGGACGACGTAGCGGCCCTAGTCACAACATCAAACATCGTATTGTTGAAAGAGAAGCTGGCCAAGACAGCCTAACAACTACTGGACTGCTTCCAAGCCAATGGGCTAGCCCTTTATCTACAAAATACCTGCTACATGCATTACAACTTGGCAAATAAGACGCGAGATCCCATACCAGTCGAAGTTGGCGGAATTAAGCTGCTACAGATCACTTCCGTCAAACTGCTAGGGTTCGAAATGGACTGCGCTTTACTGTGGGAAATGCATATAGACAGTTTATGCACCAGAGTTGGTCAAACCTACTTCGCGCTTCGAAGGCTGGCGGCATCGGCGCAACAGCACGTGGTCCGCAGCTGCTACTTCGCCACAGTCCTTCCTTACTCATGTACGGAGATCTGGGGAAAAGCGGCCGACTGAGAACGAGCTCTACTAATCCAGCAGAAGCGGGCAGTTCGTATAATCGCTCGCGTGCCGTACGGCGTGTCGCCCCCGCCCATACTTCGCGAGGTTGAAAATCCTCACCGTACCGTGCGTGTTTATATTCCAGGTGGGAGTGTTCGTGCACACTCCAATACTATTTATATATTCATTCGTGTCCTTTTTTGTTAACAGTAGGTACCCACCTAAACTATAAAATATTAACAATCTCATCATCATCATTTATTTATTCTTTACAGCAAGAGATCTTAGACTATATCTTTTAAACGGTAGAAGTACCTACTTACCTACCTATTCTTATTTTTTGATAGTACATAGGTACTATACACATAGGTGGAGTACAAATTCAGGGATAAATTCTGTACGTTTATACTTTATTTTAATAATATTAAACAAATTATTTTAAAAACTGTTTGACTTCTATTCCGTCCGTGACTGTACCATGTAGTGATTTATGGCATGGGGCCGAGTTGGGAATTTTTCGTAGATATAATTTATTAGGGCCGAGATGGGAAGGGGGTGAGTTGGGACTAAACCACGTTTACAAAATTTAGATTTCTTTTGTAGTTTCTACAAATTCAGGACATGTAGGTACGTAGGTACCTAACACGAAAGAAAAATTTTCATTTTTTATTTTCTTTTAGTCCGATTTTGTTCAAAAAGACAAATACCTAAATATCTACCTAAGCAAATACCTAGGATAACACAAATTAAGGTATTAGGTCGGGGAAATGGTCCGGAAACTATATGCGAAACACCAACATCTTTAGTATTTTTGAAACCTTAAAACCTAGCGGTATCGGTCTATACCCGCCCCCCCGCGCCCCGCCGCCGTCCGTCACCGCGTCAACAAAGCGCCGCGCCGCCACCCTTTGTGGCGGCGCGGCACACTTCAAGCGCAAACATTTTTGCGCATTATATTCAGTTAAGTATGGGTATATCCATGCATGAAAATGACACAAATTTAAATTGTCGATCTTTCATGCATTTATGATATTGATTATGTGAATTCTAATAATTGTAATGTTTTTTAATAGCGTTTGTAGCTTGGAAAAACAAAATAATCAAATATCTTAAAAGTGCATGCATTAATTTGGCACAAATTTATTTATTGGGCATATTTAGGTAATCTGAGTTATTTTATATTTATTTTTTCAATTGTAATTTTCTTTTGGCAACGTTTTTGCATACTGACCCTATATCAGTTTGCACTGGACTAATATGACACAAACTAGGTTTGCACACTACGCAGGCTATCTTAGATACAATACCGATTAGATTTAAAACTTTAAATTAATTTTGCCAGTTTCGATTTGAATTAAACAAATCAGTCACAAATCATTGAATTTCTCAAAATGCAAGTGCAAGAAATGACACAAAACGCAATAATATACTTTTTAGGTACAACTGTATCCACAGGCAAAAAATAGGCAACTTTAGAATTTTTGTAATTTATGACCTCAAAATAGCCTAGCGCTATCGGACTATATAGGATACTTTTTAACGCGGACGAAGTCGCGGTGCGTCCGCTAAGTAATAAAATGCATACATAGATGGCGTTGTTACATAATGTATACGTAAAAACTTTTTACGCGGGCGAAGCCACGGGAAAAAGCTAGTCTGTAATAATTAAGGAAACCTAAAGAGTGTGTTTTTGTTTCAACCTTATCTCTGTAACTGCCAGTGGGATTAGAAAAAAATATTTTTTATTAATATTCTTTATTGCACAAAAATAATGTATATTGTATTTGATAGTCCAATTCTCGTGGCTTTTATATGCCATTTAACATCATGCTACGACCCCTAGGAGCCGAACAAAAAGAGAATGCAGAAAAGATTTATAAAACAGGGAAACCGCTGGTAAACACAAAAACTGAAACATCATAGTTTTTTTCCACAAGTCGAAGTGAAAAGCAATATGTATACCGACTGAAAGACCTAATGTTGGAAAATGAATTCTATTCTGTTGACGAATTTTTAATTCTGAAATTTACCTAGCATAGGTACTTACATAATGTATCGCGTCATTATTATTTCTTATCTTATTTTGACATTATTTATTTTTATTTAATTAGATTTATACAAAATATTGTATTGACGATCCCTTCTACACATAAGACTCTATAATAATGTTGTATATAATATTGTATACTGTTTTGTGATGTATTAGCGAAACAAATAAACCTGTGATTTACCTGGTGCAGCTGGGACGGGAGTCGGATACTCCACCGCGGGCAGCCAACGCCTCAGCTCGGCCTTGCCGGCGTTGGCACGAGTCTCTATGTTCTCCATAGACACCACGACCCCGCTCGCCGTTTTGGCGAGCACCGTGCATCTAAAGCGGTTTCCTATCTGTGGAAGTAAATACAATTTTCAAATGCTTAGGGCCTCTTACACCGCTTGCTGATAAAGTCCCAGATACCTTATCTGCAGGTTATCTAACAGATAGCCTGTTTTTTTGGTTTCACAGGTATCTGATTGCCTATATGTGCTTGCGGTCATGTACATTGTGCGGGAAATTAAAACATGAGTGTGTTTAACAACTATTTCAGCTCGTACCACAATTGACAGATGTAAATCTCCATTAGGCGTATCCCAGACACGGCCAACCGCAGGCCGCAGCCTCAATATGCCGTGTCCCTAAACGATCATGATTGCATGACATGCACCGTTTACGTGAATGTCATGCTGCATGATGGACCATCATGCTTGCTATCAATCAATACAGTGAAGCAACGGCCAGCACGTATTGCATGTCATGCCGCATGATCGTTTAGGGAACCCTTACGGTTTGCGTTCCATTTCATCAAGAAATTTATATTTTATATAAGGCTTAAGAGTTAAGTAACCGAGCCAAAACCTCCTTTAAAACCCCACCTGGAGGCCGTCGACTTGCAGCTGGCAGCAGAACTCCGGCGCGGCCGCGAACTGGTCCGGCAGCCGCTTGCACCTGGCGCCGGCGGGCAGCGCGACCACCTTGGCGCTGTCCAGCAGCGCGGCCAGCGCCGGCGCGAGGCAGCGCGCGCGGTACCACGCGCTGTCCTCAGGGTTGAAGTACGAGAACGTCTCGCCGGGGGTCACCCTGTCGCAATCAACAATTGACAAGTGATGAAATCGGATCTCACGATCTTAACTCTTCGACTACATGTAGCAGGATGACAGCTAGCTAGTTATTCCGCCAGTAATATGCCATATTAAGGGCGGGTCAAACAGAATGCAGCACGGCGTAGCACGGTTTATGACGCTGTAAATGTATGGAATATTATGATAACAAACGCACGATGCTGCACAGCGCTGCGCAGCTACGCGCGTACCCGTGTGTCAAGCCACGCAGAGACAACCCGAGCGCCGTGGTGACGTTGTAATCGTATGGCTCGACGTCACACCGCGTGCGGCGATTGCGTTGCGGCGCAGCACGCCGCGACAACTGGCCGGTGTGACGTGCCACGCAACGAGCTGCGCCGCACCGGATCATCATCATCATCCTATCAGCCTGTAGACGTCCACTGCTGGACAATGGCCTCCCCCAAGGATCTCCACGACGACCGGTCCTGCGCTAACCTCATCCAGCCGAGTCCCGCGACCTTCACCAGATCGTCGGTCCACCTTGTGGGAGGCCTACGCTGCGTCTTCCGATACGTGGTCGCCACTCGAGAACCTTTCTGCCCCAACGGCCGTCAGTTCTACGAGCGATGTGCCCAGCCCACACACTGGGCCGCACCGCATACGCATTCGGTTTGACCCGGCCTTTTACGGCCTTACGTTGTATGTTGTGCAAGCATGACCGTTTATGGTCGACTTAAGACAAGGTACGTACGTGTAGGGCGCGTCGTCCCGCTCGCACGCGACGCCGTACTCGTCGCAGAGCGCCTGGTAGGCCGGCTCGAGGGCCGCGTGCACGGACAGGCACACGTACCCGCCGCCGGCGGCGCGGCACTCACCCGCCGCGCTCTCCACGCACAGCACCACCTCCTCGCCGGCAGACAGCGTCTCCACCACGCAACTGCACACACATAGCAACATATCACATTTATTGACATACAGACAAACCTTCCCGACTGTATTGTTGGGTGGTATTAATGAAATAGATGATTGGTTTGGAGGACACTGAATAATTGTACAATCATCATCATCAACAGCCTATTAACATGTCCCCACTGCTGGGGCTCAGGCCTACCCTCTCAACGAGGGCGTTCGGGCTATAGTCCACCACGCTAGCCCAGTGCGGGTTGGTGGACTTCACATGCGCCTAAGAATTTCTTCTTCGGCGTATGCATGTTTCCTCGCGATGTTTTCCTTCTCCGTTTGTGAGCAGTCAGTAAATGTACTTAAGTTTCGAAAAAAAAAACCATTGGTACATGGCCCAGCCGGGGATCGAGCTCCGGACCTTTCGATATGATAGGCCGCGTCTTATCCCCGACGCCACTGTACATATATTAAAATTGGAGCGAAACGACAGACAGAAAATACCTCTGATGAGATGACGATGTAGAGTGTGTGGTGGAAAAATAAATGTTTTATAATATTTAAAGATAGTTTTAATTTTTAATAATTCAGATTTCTACTAATTAAGTATAATTGTATTTTTGTGCAAAACCAACTAGGCTGTCAATTTTATTCTGTTTTTCGTGTGTTGTGACACGTATGTATTGATTTTGTACTCACTTTTTGGGCACCAACTGTCTTTCCGGCGTAACCGTGGGAGCAATATCTTGGTTCACTGGTTGCGGGGGTTGCTTGACTGGTTGCGGTGTCTCCTTTACTGGTGTGGTTACTTCTGCCAGGCTTGGTTTGGTTTCAGGCACTGGTTGGACAGCTGTGTTCAAAAAATTTACTGTCAATGAAATGTCACGTTTGCTAGAGGTGGGGAGGTGACTTGATAAACATCAGTAGTCATCAGGATGTTTGTGGTGGTATTGACGATTTCTTTCAATCGCAACAACAAAAAAGGTGCTTCTAAAGCTTTATAAAGAGGTATCTACGCGCCTCATTGAAGCCACGGGTGACCAGAGAGCTGGCGCGTACCTCGGCCAGCGCTTAATAAGCCTGGCTATCGAGAGGGACGCAGCCAGCATCCTGGGCACCCTACCCAAGGGCGACGATTTGGGGGAATTATTTTACTTATAATATAGGTTAGGTTGTATTGTAGTTTTTGTATTGTTTTCTTATGTACTGTGAGGATAATACATAGGTGGACGGATAATTAGAAACAGGGCAAGATTTTCATATAATGGAGGTCACTTTGAAGCCATGGTTCTCCCTGAAGGATTGATCGGGGCATGATCTGATGACGGTCATGGAGAGAGTACATGGAGGACTTTCAGATCGCTATAGATATCCAACTGATCAGATCAGCCGTTTGGTAGCAGCATCGTCATGTAGAAAAAAACCTACAAAATGGCATAAAAATGTATGAAAATCCTTAAGTTATGGAATCATGACGATGCTGCTCCCAAACGGCTGATCTGATCAGTTGGATATTTATAGCGATCTGAAAGTCCTCCATGTACTCTCTCAATGACCGTCCTCAGATCATGCCCCGATCAATCGTTCACGGAGAACCATGTCTTCAAAGTGACCTCCATTATATGAAAATCTTGCCCTGTTTCTAATTATCCGTCCACCTATGTAGGTTAGGTTTTAGTTAGTGTAGTTATTGTTTTCTTATGTATTGTGAGGATAACATATTTATAATTGTTAATTAACCTTTTTAATAAAAAGGATGCCATGGAAATGGAGTATGTGGTGAAGTGATATGATTCAGGATGGGTGTGTGTTCGGAATAAATAATTTAATTCCGAACACACAAGGACGTCGAAACATTACACTAAACATGGAGAATTTGTCGATTAATTATTATATCAAAAACATAGCCCTCCTTTTACGTAGTCGGGTAAAAATTATGTTGCACACTGACATAGTAAAAATCCTTCAATTCAATTCACTATACTTTATTGCACATTTATAAAATTACAGACAAAAAAAAAGAAAAAAATAGATACAGTAATGTACGGTCGACCGCACGTCAGTGGAAACAAAACCAGTATAAACTGGTCTCTCATAGTATTGAAACTCCCTAATAGGCTAGGCCAGCTCAAAGTCAAAGTGTTTCCACTGACGTGCGGTCGACTGCATCTAGGCATTTCTTCCAGACCTTTCCTTAATGAGTACATAAAAAATTTTTTCAAGTACCTGTAGTCAATAACAATAATCAGGCGGCTTCGCCCGCGTAGAAAAGTTTCTCCCGTGCACATTGTGAAACAGCGCTCTTTATGTAGGCGTTTTGTTACTTAGGGGGTATTAGCGGGCGACCCGCGACTTTGTCCGCGTTAAAACGTAGCCTATAAGTTATTCCAGGATATAAGCTATCACTGTACCAAGTTTCATCAAAATCTGTTCGGTAGTTTTTGCGTGAAAAAGTGACAAACATACATCCTCACATCCTTAAAAACATTCGCCTTTATAATACTGGCTTTTTCCCGCGGCTTCGCCCGCGCAGAAAAGTTTTTCCCGCGTGCATTGTGAAACAGCGCCCTCTATGTAGGCGTTTTGTTACTTAGGGGGGCCTATGTCCAGCAGTGGACTGATGATGATGAACGCAGTGGAATGACAAATGCTGATCGGCGATGGCGGTCAGCTACTCACGTGTGCCCCAGTCTTCGTTCTGATCATCACGCGTGTCTTTCGCGGCGAGATGTCGGCCGTGGCCGCGTCTATCCTGGGTCCTATTGTTACGGTTGCCTGTACCTGTTACACGCGAAAGACTCATCTCCATCACCTCATCACAATGGCAAGGCTTAAAGCAGTGTTTATGGCGAGATGTGCTCAGCGTTCTGAGCAGACAGGTTGCTCTCAAATAACCCATGAAACGGCAATTTATTAGCGGGACGTTTTGGCATGCGGGACATTTTGCGGAAAGGACATAACCGCGCGAATCGCACCCGACCTACCCCACGGAAGTGGTTTAAATATCATCATTAACAGCCTATTAAGATGTCCCCACTGCTGGGACTCAGGCCTACCCTCTACACGAGGGCGTTCGGGCTATAGTCCACCACGCTAGCCCAGTGCGCGTTGGCGAACTTCACATGCGCATAAGAATTTCTTCTTCGGCGTATGCAGGTTTCCTCACGATGTTTTCCTTCACCGTTTGAGAGCAGTCAGTAAATGTACTTAAGTTTCGAGAAAAAAACCATTGGTACATGGCCCAGCCGGGGATGGAACTCCGGACTTTAAATATTGAACATACATAATCATTAACAATTCGTATTGGACTACAGTATGTCAGTGGACTATAAATATAAGTAACTCAAGCCAAACTCCTGCTCCACATGTTTGCGTTTGCAAAGGTTTGCCAAACGTGTACATTTTTTTTTGGTTATGGTTTGTTAATATTACCTAATGGTAATATCGTTCAGAAATGTTTAATATTTAAACCACTTCCGTGAGGTAGGTCGGGTGCGATTCGCGCGGTTATGTCCTTTCCGCATGCCTAAAACGTCCCGTAAATAAATTGCCGTTTCATGAATTATTTGAGAGCAACCTGTCCGCTCAGAACGCTGAGCACATCCCTGCCACGTGAGTACGTATCACGCGGAAAGGACTCCAAATGTTACTTACATTCCGTAAGTAACATCCGTTTATTTCAGGCAACAACAAATGCGATGTATTCTTTAAATATCTCTAAACTAACATTATAAATTGCGAAACTTAGTTGGACTGTATTTCCGTCCGTCCGACTGTGTGTTACGTTTTCATTAAAAATATTCGCAAACGGGACATTATGCGAACGGGTTATGTTTTCAGGAGCGGGACATTACCGTCCGCATCGGTCGGATGCACAGCCAACTATGCTATAGTCCCCGTAGAATTTTTTGGTGGTTGAGTGAAGTTGGCTGATTTCTGCGCTGTCAAATGGGAGCTGTGCTCACTGGAGACACTCGTTTAATTTCAAGAAATAGTTCATTGATTCGATCAACCGAATCAAACTTTCAGGTTTCTGGACATCTCTATGCATCACACTATCTCGCTTACGCACACAAAAGACCGTAAACACTGTCAGCGATGTGCAGACAATCTGTGACTATATTCACTCAACCGCCAAAAAATTCTACGGGGACTATACCACGGCTCTTTCGCAAAATACACTAGTGCGGGGTGCATTCTACCGCTGGTAATAGACCTTTTCTTATAACTATAGTCAAGTCAGTTAGTATTAAAGTGTCCATGCCATGCCATTGTAATAAGATGTAGATCTCCATACATACTTCTCATTGGTAGTGCGAAGCATCCAGCACACGAAGCAGCAGTGACCCGGACACAAGCCGTGCAAACACACCAAAGCAAAAACGTCTACTTACCAATGGCCAAGAGGAGTACCAAAAAGCCTGGCACTCCTTTTTTATTAATATTATCATAACTGGCAACATTGCTACAGTGTATTGGGCATTGGCAACACTGGAACACTGCTACGACCGACACTGCGCTGAGCGATCGAGTCACACGCACAATATTTATGAGCCCCAAAACCCGGGCCACCACACTCCCCTTTTATTTTTAACAATCTGTCACTTTTTTTGCACATTCAGTAAAACGTGTGACATATTATAATGTGTCTTGCTAGGTATACGCCCATTGGCGCATCCTGATTGGCTAACTAGAGTCAGGCACTCCAGAAGCTCGGAAACCTTTGCCAAGTGCAATGCTTAAACTGGACCAAGAGACCTATGCTTGAATCGCTCGCCTTATTTCGAGCGGTCGATTCTACTAATTTTTGTATCGGATCATCATATCAGCCGTCGACCCAAAGATCTCCACGACCAGCCTCACCAGCCTCATCCGGGTCCCGCGACCTTCACCAGATCGTCGGGAGCAAGCCTACGCTGCGTCTTCCGATACGCGGTCGCCACTCGAGAACCTTTCTGCTCCAACGGCCGTCAGTTCTACGAGCGATGTGCCCCGCCCACTGCCACTTAAAGCTTCGCAATTCTTTGAGATAAGTCAGCGACGTTAGTTCTCCTGCGGATCTCCTCATTTCTGATTCGATCTCGCAGGGACACTCCGAGCATAGCCCTGTATCTGATGCCGAAGGAAAATTAGTAGAATCAAGCGCTTTAAACTCCAACTGGCCAGGCTTGAAGCGCTAATCAGAGTCCACAACCGCAAAACTGCATGCGAGGCCTTGGTGCAAAGCAGGAAGAATTTACGCACACTAGTGAGAGCGCTCACCGGACACTGCGGCCTGAACAAACTAGCGATGGGCGAGTCGAGTCATTTTAACCGCGTAACTCGAGTTGGACGCTCACCGAGTCAACTCGAGTTGCTTTTTAATCCCACCGAGTTGACTCGGTGTCCCGTCCTCTTGATAGGCACCTATGACGAGCTGACGCGGCGGCGCGGGCGGCGGGGCCGGGCTCGCAGCGCAGGCGAGCGAGCGAGAAGCCACCGAGTTAAGGCGAGCGGGCGAGAAGAAGCGAGTTAAGGGGAGTTATAATGGACGCCAAACTATCTGGCATGCGGAGCCATAAAACAATTATGCGCTAGGGTTGTGCATGTTCCGCGCGCATTGTCGATACTTTGACTAATGAATTGAGTACTTATTGCAAGCAATATAATATTTTTTAATTGTGGGGTCATTATGTTGGTAGGTCAGTCAGGAAAGCTACCTTGCAGTTTATATATTTTAAGCGGTGGTAGATAAAAAAATTACGTTGTATAAATGTACCCAGTGTACTTACATGCAATAAAATAGTTTTAACTTTGACTCATTCAATGCATATAATTTGTCATTTGCATTTGAATTTTCAATCAATATGGACGCGTTTCTGAAATGTTGCGAGCGTTGTGGGTGACATAAATCAGCAAGCAAACTTAAATGGCAAGATCTGGATCTTTTCTAAGAATACATTTTTAGTTTGAATAAAGCATGTTTCAAAACAAGTTTTTATTATTAAAACAATAATCGTCAGAAATACGGCGAGTCACTACGTCCTCCCATAAGGTCCGTAAGTGCGAGCGAGAGCGCGATATTGGTAATGCCGCTCCCACGTTTTATGACTGCGCGTGTCAGATAGTTTGGCGGTCACTATAGTGCGCGCGCACGCCTACGTCAACTCGAGTCAACTCGAGTTGACACGAGTTACCCCATCGCTAGGACAAACACATGTCCAACCTCAAGCTCCGGGACACTAAAGTGTGCACACTCCGCCAGGAGCCAGAGGTACCACCACGCACCTTCTGTGCGGGTGTGGCCCGCTGATGCGTGAAAGAAACACTCATATTGCAAATCAGTGCCGAAAGCGTGCCGAAGTTCGTAACTGATGCAAAGCTTAGCACTGAACTACTGTGGCGATCACAATAGATCAGCAACGGTCGCAGTGACACAAGGCTGCGTGAGCCTTGAAAGAGCCTCACCACTTAGAGGCCAATATTTTTTTTACAATTATGGAGAAACGACAAGTTTTCTTTTAAAATTCAATAAAAATCATTAAATTTGGTACATACAAATGAAGTAAACAAGTTTGAAATATACATACACAGGATGTAAATCTGCATGCTTGCCATATTTTCAAAAACAATACTCTATTTGCCTCTCGGCAACATGCGCGTGCAAGGTACTCTAGCCGCAAAAACAAGTTTGCATCACCACGACAACTTTGCGGTCCACTCAGGAACACCATCTTATGTTTATTTTGTTTTCGAGCCGCAAATACGTTTGTTACCATAAGTCATAGAAGGAAAATCGAATTATAAGACAGTTCATCACTACTTCGACAATAAAAAAACATACGAAGCAGAAAGCAGTGAACACAGTCAAACAAAACATTGCACGTGCGTTGACTTACTTTTAGTTTTGTTACTCCTCGACGAGTTCGGAACAAAATCTTTATAATAAAACCTCCCTAAAGCTGCATGTGTAATAGAGTAAATAACATATTATAACGATACACCTTCTTCAAAATTGACACAAGTCAAAAAATTGATTTTTCAAAGTTACAATATAATATTGGTCGTATTCAGCGAATTTCGCTGCTTCAAACACTGACACAAGTCAAAAAAATTAATTGTTTTGACTTGTGTCACTTTTGAAGCAGGTGTGCGAGAATAGACATAGTAAAAGAAAAGGGAAGTAGACCGAATCGGTATCCGCTCGAGCGATAATAGCCTACTCACGCAGGGCTGTTAGTTTACTAGTTGTTTCCAGCGGCTTTGCTCGCGTGGAATAAGTTTTTAGCGCGGTAAAAATGTAATAATAGCAAATAGTTGTAATAGCAAAAATCATACTAACCCTTAGATACCCGCTCAGCGTTGTCATTGTTATGGTTCGACCTCTCGTGCACCAGCGGCGGCCGACTGCGATTATTGTTGCGATTGTTGCTGCGATTGTCGTTGCGACTGTCGTTGCGATTGTCGCTGCGACTGTCGTTGCGATTGTCGTAGCGATTGTTGGGACGATTACCGCCGCGGCCGGTGACATTTGCGTTATGCCCCGGTGGCATGAATTTCTGCAAAGGAAACAATAATAATAGTCCAGGAAAAAATACTTAGTTCCAAATTAAATTTAACAAGACCCTAATGAAAAATCACTTCCGTAATGTCATATACGCAAAATGTTCTACATTTGCCCCCTAGCTACAATAGCCGGGTGACTTTACAGCTATCATAAACTATTAGTGAGAGAAAATTTTGCGTATATGACTGTATTCTTTACTCTATGAAGCCACAGACGTCACTCATTCTAAAAACGTAACAGAAACGAGATATTTTCGGCCAACTACACTTGCCCCTAGCTACAAGTGCCCAACGGTGACCTTCATCAACATCAACAGCCTATTAACATGTCCCCACTGCTGGGGCTCAGGCCTGCCCTCTCAACGAGGGCGTTCGGGCTATACTCCACCACGCTAGCCCAGTGCGGGTTGGTGGACTTGACACACGCCTAAGAATTTCTTCGTCGGCGTATGCAGGTTTCCTCACGATGTTTTCCTTCACCGTTTGAGAGCAGTCAGTAAATGTACCTAAGTTTCGAGAAAAAACCCATTGGTACTTGGCCCGGCCGGGGATCGAATTCCGGACCTTTCGATTTGATAGGCCGCGTCTTATCCCCGACGCCACTGACGCTCCCGGTGACCTTAATTGATCATTTTAATGTGAGTCCTGTATATATGTTTGTACGTTTTTCAGATTAAACATTTTTCAACGATTGGACATTATTACAGTAAATCGATTGTCGTTGTCATTAAGCATATCATTAATCGTGTCATTATGCGTATTGATTTTTTTGTGAGTTATTTGATTACCAATTAGTAATGACATTACAATACTTAACGAGTACCTTGTGCATGCCTTCATCGTTACCCGAAGCTTCCTTCTCGTGCTGGTTGCCGAACCGTTCCCGTTGGCTGGCGAAACCCTGACCCCTCTGGTCACCGGAACCCTGGTCGCGTTTGTCGAACGGTTGCTCCTTCTGGGAGACAGGCGACCGCGGGAGACGAAGGGGCGCGAGGGGACTGAAAAAAAAAACATTGCACCATAAATACGGTTGAATCCCAACTCGTCCCCTTCCCATCTCGGCCCCCAAGAAATTATCATCATCAGCCTGCACTAGTCTACTGCTGGACATAGGCCTCCCCCAAGACGCGCCACTGAGTCCGATCTTCGACTCTCCGCGTCCAGGTTAGCGCAATTCTTGAGGAAGGCTGTTTAACATCACGCAACGGCCCTTAGGAGCTGATCAAAAATAAAAAAAGTAACTTACAAAACGCGGGAGAGGTAGAAAAAAAATCTCAAATTAAAAAAATGCGTCTAGTTTGGAGTTTCTTTTCACAATATCGAAGTATGAATTGTCACCACCCTTTACTTTTTTGTCGATTAGTGAGAAGTGCGGTGTGACCGTACATTTTATTATGTTGGTCACACCCTCATTGTTGTATTTTTGGAAATAAATGTGATGTTCTGAATTATAGAGTTCTTAAATAAAAGGAAGATCACGAAATTTGATATTTTATTTAAAACTAGCTGTTGCCCGCGACTTCGTCCGCGTGGATTTTGGAAGTAGGTACCTATCTCTGCTATGTACAGACATACATCGTCTAGTTATAATTTTCCAATGGTAAAATGGATCATTCTAAGTACCTTCACCATAATTTAAGGTATACCATACCTTCAGGAACAAACTATGAACACCGTATCCAATTTGGTGAAGACAGATAAAAATTTAAAAAATTGTTGTTTTCACTTCTATTGCTCATAAGACTTCTCATATCAATTTTTATTATACGTGTGTATTTTTTAACTAATACATTATGGACAAAACCAAAACCATAGGAGATACAGGGAAACTGTCTTAGGAACCTTTAGGTATTTTTTTGTGATAACAATTTTGACATAGTAATCGGAGCAGCTGGAGTTCGGGTGGCATGCATGAATAAGTAGTAAGTTCCTAAGTACATTGCACAGTCTGTTTTATAAGAAAACATTTTATTAAATTTGACTAACTTCTGCTGCTTGGATTTTTTTCTTACGATACAATAAAATGATTCTAACATGAAACTAAGTCGATACGCATTTTTTTTAAATAATAAAAATTATTTTTCACTGGCGTTCTATGAGAAAACATTTTATTGAATTTGACTAACTTCTGCTGCTCAGATTTTTTTCTTCCGATATAATGAAGTGATCCCTACATGAAACTGAGTCGAACCGCATTAAAAAAAATATGTGCAAATTGTCTCATTTTTATGGACAACACACGCTTGACCAAAAAATTTCTATGTCATAAGACACTTTCCCTGCATCTCCTATGGTTTCGGACTTGCCTATACTGTCCCAGTTAAAAAAAACACTGATATCTCCTATGTCTATGACATCGTCTTGTTACGTTAAAAGATTTATCTGTAAATGACGATAACTTTTTTCGCTGTCATCCGATTTCAATGAAACAAAGCCTATAAGTTGCGCCAGGCTGTTCTTAATCTACCTGTGAAAACCGCAAGAAAATCCGTTCAGTAGTTTCGGAGATTAGCGATTACAGACAGACAGAAAGACAGAAAGACAGACAGACAGACAGACAGACAGACAGAAAGACAGAAAGACAAAAAAATTTAAAAACGCTTTTTTGTGTTCTGTTACTCTTTTTTTATCGTCCACACTCATTTTTTTATAAATTTATTCAAAGTACAGACACACGGTTTCTACAGATTTATTATAAGTATAGATAATTTTTAAAATTAAAAAATTAACTATTAAAAATTTAATATATCAAATGCTCAAAATGTGGTCCATAAATAGTAGTATAAATTCTCAACAAATGTGGATTTATTTGGAGTTATTATTAATTATTACGAATGACCAAACATCATTAGTATACTTACGTTGTTTCTAAGTCCGTACAATCCGTAACACCTTTCGCAGTGGACAGGCTGTAATAGAAATATAACAAACATGAGTTATAGTAATTAAAGAAATGTACATTGTGTGAACGCTATTATGTTTCCCCTTAAATACATTCCATACAATCCTATTGACAAAGTATTTTTCTGGTTCAGACTAGTTAGGAGGTTGGCCTAGTCTCCACGGCGTCAGAGCCAAGCTATGCAGTAATCACCGGGCCAGGTTGTGGCACACGGCCCTGTGGCGGTCGGTGGGCCCAATCTGTCAGAGCCAATATATAAAGTATACTCGCCGGGCCAGCTTGAGCACACGGCCCTGTAGCCGTAGGCCCAGTCTCCACCACATCAGAGCTGTACTCATACTCACCGGGCACACGACCCTGTGGCAGTCGGTCGGACCAGTCTGCCAGAGCCAAGCTATGCAGTATACTCACCGGGCTAGGTTGTGGTACACGACCCTGTGACAGTCGGTAGGCCCAGTTTGCCAGAGCCAAGCTATGCAGTACACTCACCGGGCTAGGTTGTGGCACACGGCCCTGTGGCGGTCGGCCCAGTCTGCCAGAGCCAAGCTATGCAGTATACTCTCCGGGCCAGATTGTGGCACACGGCCCTGTGACAGTCGGTAGGCCCAGTCTGCTAGAGTCAAGCTATGCAGTATACTCACCGGGCTAGGTTGTGGTACACGACCCTGTGACAGTCGGTAGGCCCAGTTTGCCAGAGCCAAGCTATGCAGTACACTCACCGGGCTAGGTTGTGGCACACGGCCCTGTGGCGGTCGGCCCAGTCGCGCCGCTGGCAGCGCTCCGAGCAGTACGGCGTGACACCGCAGCGCGAGCAGAACGCCTCGGCGGCGGCGCCGCAAGCGATGCACGAGCGCGATCCCACGCGCTGTAGTCCGGGAATAGTTAGCTGCCATACACATTCTACGTGTTCAGTTGTATCAAATTGTGCTAAAAGTAGCTACCAGCCTAATGTTATAATGAAAACATCTGGAAATCAGAAAAACAAAACCCGCGCTGCTGACACTATGTCCGCAGCACTAAGCTGCGTTGTGAACCTTTTCATGGCAACAACTACATTAAAAAAACTTTAAAATTAGTTTTCTAGTCGATAATCATCAGCTACGTTTGTCAAAATATATTTTATTTATAATAGTTGTTTGCCTGAAATAATAGCATTACTTAGGTAAGTACATGCAAATGTTAATAGAATCACATAGATTATTAAGCTGATTTTATTTCGGCAAATTTATGACGTGGAGGCAATTAAAAATTAACGTGTAAAAATGTACACGTTAATTTTTAATTAGTTGTTAATACATCTATGCAATAAATGCAGGCATTATTTTTTATTGTTATAAACTGTTGCTATCGGTGGAGACCTGTAATTCGCTTCGTATCATGTACAGTCACGAACCGGGATTGTTGAGCCACTTGCCACGGTTCGTATTTTGGCCGTGTAATGCAAATCGGGTTACAAAAGGGTTGCTATGGTCACATTTCAATAACGAAAAACGGCGGCATTCGTGTAACACAACCAAGATAAGATGATAAGCTAGTGGCTCAACAATCCTGGTTCGTGACTGTACTTCAGTTATGTTAATATAGTAGTTATAGATGTTGGTATTCCAAAAGAAAATAAATAAATTACTTACGCAGTCGTAAAATACACTTAGTTCACTTCACGCTATGTCCCTAACGGGGTAGACACAGAAGAACGGAGCGCCAAGTAACGCGGATGACAAAATGTATAATTGTGACAGTATTTTAACCGATAAGTACTTGTAGACGTGTATATTGTGCTGAAAATTAAAATAAAAGCGTGTAACAATCCTTTCAGCTCGTACTGATTAGTGAGGATATGAACCTTTGTGAAAATCGCCGATTAACCCTATAGTCGTGCTGTTTTTGTAGAGCCTAGTAATTGATAATGGGCCTAAAAGGACTTGTTTTCAGAGCCGTAAAACCCGATTAAAAACTGCTTGGACTTATTGTGAACAATCCGTGGTTACCTTTATATATTCTATTTTATTTATTTTTTATTTTAATTTATTGGGAAAACCTACAGTTATAAAATACAAAAGAAAACTTAAATTATAAACAGAACACCAATTAAAGGTTTCCACTAATAGTAATGGACTATAGTTATTTATACAATGCAGCAGAATTTACAATCACCACACAGACGGCCAGCTGAATTTACAATCACAACATAGAATGCAAAATATAACATCATTAAATACAAATGAGCCATCACTCACTAAATTATTAAATAAAATTAAAATTAAATTTCGAAAAATCTTTTGCTTAGCACATTCCTTGCTGACGCAACGGTCGTGCAGAAGAGGTCGAAATCGAATTGTTTGCACAGAACATTGAAGTTATTGCTCGCTCGCCACAGAAACGCATTCATCCTATAGTACGTAGAGGCCGCAGAAAGATATAGGGGTGGACTGAAGCGAAGCGTCTTCGGCGGGGCCCAGAGGGAGATCTGGGATAGCAGCTCTGGACAGTCAACGGCACCGGAAGCAATCTTGAGTAGGAACGTGAGGTCTGCAATCTCGCGTCGCTCAACCAGGGGAAGTAGGTGGTGCTTCTTACACTGATTGAGGTACTCGTCAGATTTGTATGGCACTCCAGTTCGGTAGCACAGGTACCTAATAAACTTGCGCTGTATCTTCTCAATTCGTGTAGTATAAGTGGTATATCTAGGATTCCAGACCTGCGTTGCATACTCAAGATTGCTGCGGACGAATGTACAATATAGTATTTTTAATGTCTTAATGCGGTTAAAATCAGTTGAGCAACGTTTTATGAAGCCCAGGGCTTTATACGCTTTGCTCACGATGCCGTCAATGTGGGTATCAAAGATGAGTTTAGAGTCGTGAAACACGCCGAGGTCCCGCACCCCTGACTCCCGCCGCAAAACCTGTCCTTTTAGCATATATTTGAACCGAATGAGGTTGCGCTTGCGGCTGAATGTGACTATGCTACATTTTGATGGATTGAGATCAAGGTGGTTATGAGCACAATAGTTTTCAAGGCGTAGAAGATCCAATTGCAGGGCTTCGGCGTCGGCTTCAGAAGCAATTTTGGTAAAAATTTTCATATCGTCGGCAAAGCAAAGCAAGCGTGATGTCCTAAAACATAGTTCGATGTCGTTCACAAAAATAATAAAAAGTAAAGGGCCAAGCAGTGATCCCTGGGGAACACCACTGGGGATAGTTACCCACCCAGAAATGTAGTTACTGGCAACCACTGCCTGCGTCCGATTGTCTATGTAGGAGGAGAACCATCTGAGTAAGTCTCCACTGATACCCATCTTGGCGAGCTTCAATAATAGTAAATTATGATTTATACGATCAAAAGCTTTACTATAATCAGTGTAAACGACATCGACCTGCTGTCCACTCTCCATAGCATCGGTTAAGAAGTCATTGAGTAATATTAGGTTAGAGGTGGTGGAGCGTCCGCGTAAGAAGCCATGTTGAGAGGGGCTAAATGCCTGTTTTAGTGATGGGTATAATTGGTTGTAAATCACTTTCTCGAGGACCTTAGACACAATGCACAGTTTAGATATTGGTCTATAGTTGGTAATGTCAGCCTTAGGTCCTTTCTTATGCACTGGTGTTATAAATGCCCTTTTCCAGATATCAGGAACAACACCCTCTGAAATTGATCTACGGAATAAGATTGAAATAGGAACAGCTATATCATCAGCACACCTAATAAGGAATTGAGCTGGTAAGTCATCGGGTCCTGCAGACTTTGAAGGATCGAGCTTTTTAAGTAGTGCGGAAACCTTTTGAGCGTCGACGGATATCGTTGAGATGCCAGTAGCAGGGTCGCACGAGCCGGGGTCAGCGGGTAGATGGTGCATTTGACCTGGAGACGGAGTTAGGAAAGTGGAGTAAAAGCATTCTGAAAATGCATTACAAATGGATTCACCTGTATTGACCTGCATATTACCATGTTTTAGACATTCTGTGACAATAGTAAAATTTAATTGGGTTTTACGGCTCTAGAAACAAATCAAAACTGGAAATAAGAACATCCTTTAAGGTTTTTTTTTTGGAATCGAACCCATGATCTATGACTTTCAATGCAGTTACTATTAAAATTATTAATAGGGCCCGACCAAAAACTAGCTCCAACTTCCTATTTAAGCAGACGTGGTTTGAGCCGTGCTGATAATCAGTTGGCCAAAAACTAGTACTTAAAACGTACACAAAAAAATAAAATTTAAACGTAAATTATCAATACTTTTATTATAAAAACGTAAAAACTAAATGCACAAATTAAAAATTAAGGGGAAAAATCACACGTTGTAATCACACATAATAACATTAATGAAACGATAGAAAAAATGTAAAATAACATTAAAAACTATTATAATCAAATTATAAACTAGAAAGACATAACTATAAATAAACTAGTAAGAAGTATTTAAAACCAGACACGTTTGCTGAGGTAGTGACATTTGTAACAATTGTATTTGGCATGGCAGTCAACAACAATATTTTTTGGCCAAAATTTAAGAAACAACCCTAAATAAAGCTGCTTGCAGACGATTCGCAGTAGCTTGCGCAAGTACCACTACAGCGCATGAAATTTCGCCGTGTAAACGCTTTTTGCTTAGTGAAAGTGCGAGTGGAAGTTGCTCAGTTATGCTGCTTGCACACGATGCGCAGTAGCTTGCGCAAGTACTACTACTGCGCATGAAATTTCGCCGTGTAAACGCTTTTTGCTTAGTGAAGGTGCGAGTGCAAGTTGCTTAGTTGTACTCGCTATGGTTCTTGCGCCAGTGCCTCGTTCCCCTCCCCCCACTACGCCTCCCTCACTCCCCTCGCTACTCTCATGACATGGCGTCTCTGTCTAGCACTAAGCAAAGTCGTGCAAGTTGTTTAGTGACCACTTTCGTGTGAACGCTTAGTAAAGTGAATTGCTGAGTACACGCGCAAGCTACTGCGCATCGTGTGCAAGCAGCATTATTCTTTATGTTAATTTCGACAATAATCTGATTATAAGTTAAGAAAACACAGTGATCCAACAAAATAATCCTCAGATCGACCAGAGACTGGTGACTGGTGACATTTTCGGTCTGTTATTCCATCTTCCATTCCGTCCTACCTGACTTGGATAAATGAAACTTTTTTTCCATTCTTCCAACCATAGCTAAAGTAGTATTGATTTACCAGCCAAGACAATAATACTTATACAGAAAGTATGTATGATACTGTATAAGAAAAGAAATAGGTACTGCAGATAATAAATAAATATAGATGTGTTAACGACTAAAGTTTTAAAGAAGTCGGAAGAATGCAAAAAAAATTGACTAATAATAGTCATTTATCGAGTAAATGTAAACCTAGTTGAACTACCGTCAGTCCTCAATCAAAACATAATAACAACGGCTCAGTAGCCGAATTGTCCCTACCTCGCCGCGCTTCTACCTCAGGCAACGTCATAGTCGTTTAAAAATAATGTAGCACTTGAAAACAATACTTACCCTACAAAACTAGTGTAAAATCCAAAAACTTACGTACAAAGTTCATTCTAGTAATAAATAAATGCAATTGGGAGCGTCTCGATTAGGAGTAAATTAGGGAGCTTCCACATTTATGTCTGTTGTGAACGAAAAGTTCCTTAGCCAATAGACATAAATGTGGCAATCCCTTAGACCGGTCTTTTCATAATAAGCCTGTTTACTAATTTGGACAACAGGTCCAAACATTGTAGGAGTTTTGAAAACATGCTTCTTTACGTGTGGAATTTTACATGGATCTCAAAAATAAAATTTCAATTTCTCTCCTCCGATGGTTGGATCAAAGTTTTTACCCTGGATTACTGTAGCAGATTGCTTATCGATCAAAAGGGTAAATTTACCGTTATTAGGGTAGGGACAGTCTGTGAAAACTTGCCACAGTTCAGTATTTAAACCAGGATTCTTGTCTTCGAGCAAATCGAATATTATATTCAAATCGTCTTGGTTATCCGGCAGTAGATCCACAGGTATTTTAAGAATCATTTTGCGTAAATCCTGCTGGCTACTCTCGTCTGGTAACATCAAAACCTCATCCAAACTCCTCGGCGAGTCCGGTTCTATGATCAGAGGATCCAAATCAGACCTATCGGAAGGCATGCTGCTGTAGAAAAATACTTTCTCCTCACCCATAGACAGTTTGTAATCTTCTTTTTCGATTATTTGAGCTGACTCCGTGTCAATTTCTAAATCGCATACTTTATGGTTAGCTTTATCCCGCTGCGACACTACGTTCCAATCATCCAATTTCAACGCTGGGTATTCTTTTTTCAGATCACTTTTCAGTTCCTCGAAGCTTTTACCTTTAGGCCCTTGCATTGATACTTTACTTTTGGTTTTGATCACAGGTAGTTTTGCTTTACTGCTGTTGGATTTTTTAACATGTAACTTATTGAGCTCTTCCAAACTTGCTTTAGGTTTGAGTAGTGATTGTAAATGACCTAATTTAAACTGGACAGCGTTAGGGCCTACGAATTTATTAAAACCATCGCTAGTTATCACTTGCGCTGACAATTTATCTATTTGCAAGACGATATCTAGTTTAGTATTGCTTCGGACAGTGCTGATTTTCCTCCAATATTTCGTTCGCAGGCGAGGATTCTGCCTTTGTAGCACAGAAATAATGTCATCCGTGTCTTTGTCAGTCTTGACAACGATGCTTATAATACCGACAGCGCCTCGGAACTCTGTTGATTTTAAATGAATGTGTAATTTTGAGTTCACTGTTACCAAAACCTGTTCAATCCAGCGTCTCGAGGCCATGTTGTGGCATATGACAAATATAACACCATCGAATAGATACATATCGTGAAATTTAGGTACGGTATCAGCATTCATTTCGCCTCTGATCAAAGATTCGCAAACAGTGTTCTCGAAAGTTCTCTTGATGGAACGGAATAACACTTCGTCTACGCGACTCTCGGGATAGTTTGAAGGACTAACGAACAACTTCAGGTCGTCAGCGATCAAGTCGGAATAGTGATTAGTCCTTATTCTGGTCAGTGGGGCGTTCATAATCTCAGGGTCTATCGGCTCATACATGCTCTTCAAAACTGTATCACGCATCTTCTTCGTCTCCGCGTCCTCTATAGCGTCGACATCCGAATACGATGTGGTTGCCTCTTCGAAACTGACATCGCGTTTCTGCCTGTCGATAATTCTGAAACTTATCTTGTCGCCTTCGTAAGTGGCATCGAAATCTGGGCTCTTGATCACTTCCAAAGACTCCGGGTCGACACCGAACTGCCGTTTCTGTTTGCCGGCGACATCGGAATAGTACTTCCAACAGTCCGGTTTCAAATCGGGATACTTAGCCTGGAGTTTTAGTAGTATTTCTACTGATTCAACATGGGAATATTCTTTAGGCAATCGCATCACTATTCTCGTATACCTAACCAGATTCTTTATATCTCTGAAAGTCAGTTTCAATCCCGTAGAGTTTACAAATTTTGGTAAAACCTCTGTAAGGTAATCTTTAGTTTCTAGGCTATCACAAATGTAGATTACGGCGCCATTTGACAAGTAAATGTCTTGGAATTTGGGAATGATCAGATTAGAAAATCGCTGATTCTTCATGTCTTTATGCAAGTACTCCTTGAACAAATGTTTTAGTCTTCTAATATGCGTACCTTCTAACTTGTTTTGAGGATAACCATCTAGGGTGATAGCGATTTTAAGTTCATTTTCCACTTGTAAATAGTTGGTGCGTCTATGATAGGCAATACCTCTATTGCTATCAATGTTCAAGTTGCTATTCCTTCCTATTATAAGGTTATCATTGCTTTCTATAACAGATTCTGTATTTTCTGATACAGCAACCCCAGGTGTAGAAGTTATATTTTTCCTTTTTTCCAAAAGGTATTCTTCTTCATCCGTAACTTGGCCGGGTTTTTCGTTCTCCTGATCACTATAGTTAATTTCATCTGACCAAACGATTATTTCATTTTTCTCGCTTATGTATTTCACATCTTTCAACTTTTTTAGCACGTCTTTCTCTAAACACTTCTCAAGTTCCTTTTTAATATTAGATACTTCTAGCTGTTCACTTCTGTGTTCAACTTTATTGTTGGTCTCTTCTTTTTCCTGCGCTTTGCCAGTTCCTATCTTAATTGGAGATGTATGTTTCGGCAAACTAACTGTGGATACATTTCTGGGCGTTACAGATTTTATGTCTTCCAGAAGTTTTACTCTAGAAGCAACACTGGACATATCATCTAAGTCGGAGAGTAAGCACTCGTAATATATCTCGGTATAACCAGTCAACTCAAACTCCATTTGGTTATAATCTACGACGTTTTTGAATGACGGACCCCGAATGATTTCTCCGGACACCCTGTCTATCAAGAAGGAAGTACATTCAACATCATCAATCGTCTTCTGAGCGTATATTCTCCACATACTCGTTTTGAGGGTTGGATTGAAATATTGCAAAAGTTTGAAGGCATCCTGAGCAGAGGCCGGCCAGCACGACTTGGGTATTTTCAATACGGCCAGGCAAAGTCTTTTCACGTGAGCTTTGAGCAATATCAAGTTATTGCGCATACGCTCCTGCAAGCCTGGAGAGACCCTTACCATCCAGTCTCTCGTGTCTAAATCCTTACAGATACAAACTACTGCACCTCTATTTAGATAATAGTCTAGAAACGATGGAACTTTCTGCAATAGCCCGGCCTTTAGTTGCATATCCATGACGTCAGAGAGACAGCTTTGGAAGAGTTGCATTTGGCGCAATCGCATCTTGGATTTTGGGTATCCCGCTAGCGCTATAACGATTTTTAAATGGTCGTCTACTATGTCCATGTAGTCTGTGTTTCTCAGCTGAATCAGTCTGTTCGTCTCGTCCGCCTCGTTTTCACTGTCGCTATAGACATCTGAATACTTCAGATCGCATGTCATGTCGCTCTTGTGCTTGCCTACAACCTTCCTACTGTGCACTACGTCTAACTTCTTACTAGCTACTCCTGATCTCTTACTAAGCGTATCTGTGAACTTACTGTAATTCGACTTTTTACTTGTCAAATCTGTTGTCTTGCTATTTACAGACTTTCTACTGGTTTTGTCGGTAAATTTTGAATAGTCAGATTTTTTGCTGCGCAAGTCGGATTTTTTAAATTTACTGTGAGAATCGCACTTAACTTGATAATCTTTATTCTGCGTGCGTCCGTCTACGCTTCGCTCCTCGGAACAGAGTACACATGTGGACGGTGTGGACCTGTCGTCTTCGGAGCTGCTGCCGTCCTGGTTCCACGTCTTCTTGGGCTTGCCGGGGCACAAGGTATCCCTTTCGTTCTGCAGACAAATTGGCTGGTATCGGTATCATCTCGATCTACTAGCTACCTCGTGTGTTGAACTGTACTCAGAGTTGTCAATTTTATTTTTGGTAAGGGGCCTCCCTTAGCATGCTCACTCAACGCTGAAGCAGCATCCAAAATGTAGTTCATGAATAACAATTTTGATGATGGATGAAGACTGAGGTGACTGTAAGAAAACATGAAGTAAAAATCATGTGTTGTGTTTTTCACATTGTATAGCGGTGCGTAGGATCCCACCCTAGTTACTGGGACATAGTTTATTCGTATTATTTCTAGAAGGCCCTAATTTAAGGCTACCATTATTTACCAGTATTATATATTACCAGTATTTCCATAAAAACTCTTTTGATGGGAACAGAAGTATAATGTTCGCCTCATTTATTTGCTTTCCTAAAATCTATAATGCTGGTTTTAGTGTATAATTGTGATTGTATTTTATAGAATTATCTCATTTATTTGCTTTCCTAAAATGTATAATGCTGGTATATAGTGTTTAATTGTGATAGTATTTTATAGAATCGTCCCATTTATTTGCTTTCCTAAAATGTTTAATGCTGGTTTTAGTGTATAATTGTGATAGTATTTTATAGAATCATCTCATTTATTTGCTTTCCTAAAATGTATAATGATGGTTATAGTGTTTAATTGTGATAGTATTTTATAGAATCGTCTCATTTATTTGCTTTCCTAAAATCTATAATGCTGGTTTTAGTGTATAATTGTGATTGTATTTTATAGAATTATCTCATTTATTTGCTTTCCTAAAATGTATAATGCTGGTATATAGTGTTTAATTGTGATAGTATTTTATAGAATCGTCCCATTTATTTGCTTTCCTAAAATGTTTAATGCTGGTTTTAGTGTATAATTGTGATAGTATTTTATAGAATCATCTCATTTATTTGCTTTCCTAAAATGTATAATGATGGTTATAGTGTTTAATTGTGATAGTATTTTATAGAATCGTCTCATTTATTTGCTTTCCTAAAATGTATAATGCTGGTTTTAGTGTATAATTGTGATAGTATTTTATAGAATCATCTCATTTGTTTTCTTAAAATGTATAATGCTGGTTTTAGTGTATAATTGTGATAGTATTTTACACAATAAACGCCTGTGGATGTATATAACGTGCGGGTAACGTATATTAGAGCGTTTAAACAATATTCCAGTTCGCACAGTCGACCGCGCCAAAATCTCCGTTAAAACTTTAGTGAGGTTATGAACCTTGGTGAGAAAGGCCGACTATTTAGCTCTGGTCGAGCCCTATTTTTTTTAAAGATGCCTTTGCCGCGCTGTTTGCAACCGTCGGTTTACTAGAAATAGTGTAACATGTGCACTTCGTCATGTTAAATTTTTGGACACTTTCACACGAAATACTCTCAAAAACATTTAAATTCACTACTTTCATCTCATAACCTCTCATCATAAACAAACAGCTGTGAAGGTCAATGGCCGAGCTGTCACTGGCTAGCTGGTCGCACACTATGGCCCTCTACAGTCAAATTTAATGCTTCCAGGTAGTTTCCTGTCTCATTCGAAATGCACATATTATACTAACGGCCAGGGATTCGCGATAATTGGCGCTCCGTTCTGACTGCCTATTCCGTCAGGGACATAGCGTGGAGATATGTATGTATGTATTACAGTACTCTTACAATATGCCAGCCAATATCTACACGTAGCGAGGATACAGTGGTCGGTGTAGGCTGTTTGGTGTGAACGATCTCAAGCATTATGAATAGTGTGGACATACCCGCGGGATCCCGGGATTTTTAAGACTACTTTGTGTGTGATATTTCGCCTCAATTTTGGTATGGATATGCCTCCGGAACATATAATATCGGAATCATTAGTCGAACTAATAAACATAATATGTATTTCTAGGCAACGCTGTGTCTTAGTTGTCTGAAAATTAATAATTTATTATTATTACTTTTTATTTGTCTTTATTTTATTTTTTAAAAGAATTGACAGCTTTACCCAGGTAATAAAAAAATAATTAATAAGCTTTTTCTACATCAAACAAATTATCAATAACTGCGAATCCCGGAATTACCGCGATAAGGGCATGTCCACATTGTGCCACTATTATGGAATCCCACAAAATAGCATTACATACCACGACCACAGATAAAAATCAATTGTGGACTCACCGAATCGCCAGCGCCGGCTGTGTAATTGCTGTCGCCATCGCGAGGGTCCGCGACGGGCCTGTGGAAATATGTCCAAATATTTTATAAATTCATATCATTATGGTACGGAATTTTCCTAGCAAAAATTGAAAATTTGAAATGTATGAGAAATTTTTTGTTCATTCTGTATAAGTTGGCAGTCAAATCCAAATCATCAGCCTATTCATATGTCCCCACTGTTGGGGCTCAGGCCTAACCCTCTCAACGAGTGCGTTAGGGCTATAGTCCACCACGCAAGCCCAGTGCGGGTTGGTTGACTTCACACGCGCCTAAGAATATCATCTTCGGCGTATGCAGGTTTCTTCACGATGTTTTCCTTCACCGTTCGAGAGCAGTCAGCAAATGTGCTTAAGTTTCGAGAAAAGCCCTTTGGTACATGGCACGAGCGGGGATCGAACACGGACCTCTCGACATGACAGGCCCTGGACGATGCCACTGACGCTCTTACGACGCCACTGACGTTCTGGCAACGCCACTGACGCTCTTCGTTGGCAGTCAAAAGGCAAAATAACTGTGGAAACCTCACCCATCTGTGCGCACCACCACTTTCAGCTTCTCGCCGGCCACCCGCTGCACCTGTCGGTTGGTGGGCGCGGCTTGGGCCAACTGCAGCAATATTTAAAACATTTATAATATATTTAATTAATATATTTAATTAAAATATTTAATTATAATATTTAATTAATATATATTTAAAATATTTAAAATCAATATTTAAAAATATTTAATAATCAATATTTAAAATATTTAATTATCACATTGATTAAATTCGTTTATTCAACATAATCATATACACATATTGCCTTCACCTACACAATTATTTTAAAATCCCGCCCCGTATAAATCTGGCGCGCTGGTATAACACTAGCGGCGTTCCGGCGCTGTATCGCTATGGACAACCTTTGCACGAACTGGAGCGGGGTCCAATCCCTTGTCCCTGAGCCGACGGCCGAGATCCCCAACGAACAGGGTTGCAAATTATCAAGATAATTATTTTCAGGGATAATTATCTGACATTTATCCGATAATTATCCATCCACGGGTAAATAGTTTATGCTTATAAATAAAAGTATAGTTTTAGTGCAGTCAAAATTAGACAATATTGGATTAAGTTTTGTCGGCATAGCGTTTTTCTTTAATTTAATTTTGCACAGCAGAAATTTTCCCGCACGGAAACAATAGAATTTCCAAGTAGCTGAATGACATTTGACGTTCGTTTGGCGTTTGGATACACGCCTAACGTCGTGGCGTAAAAACATAGTGTTGCCTGTGTTTGGATACACGCATTTTTTTGTACACGTTATTTATTATCAACGATAATTATCAATATACCGTGCAACCCTGCCAACGAAGCTCTTGGCTTCTGTGCCCCAGCAGCCCATGGTCTCTACCGCCAAAGGCATAAACAAGTAGCTTTTCTAGGGCTGCGCATTTGGTCCTTTTCTTAAGGGCTGCGGATTCGGCAGCCGCTCCGGCCTTTCTCATCGTGCCACTGAGGTGGCTGGCCGCTGGCTTCCCACAGCAGATCTAATAATCTTGTTATAATGTATTGTTTGAACAGTACACTCACGGCTCGCTTCTCGGCCTGCTTGATGAGCATCCGCTGCCGGCACTGCACCTGCTGCTCCTGCAGCTTCAGGTGCTCCAGCTGCAGCCGCTCCAGCTCCAGCTGGAACTCGGGGTCCAGCGCATCGAGACCCTGTTGAAAAAATAAGTTTTATTGCATACGAATACCAATGTACCCAGTGGTACATTTATGCAAGGTCAATTTTTCATCTACCACCGCTTTCTAGGTGATAAGAACAAGCACGTTGGCGATATCAACAAAAAATGTGACAAACGTCCCCGTAGAATTTCTTGGCGGCTGAATGAATACAGTCACAGATTGTTTGCACATCGCTGACAGTGATTACAGTCTATGTGTGCGTAAGCGAGATAGTGTGCTACATAGAGATGTCCAATAACTTGAAATTGTGATTCAGTTGATTGAATCAATGAACTATTTCTTGAAATTGAATGAGCGAAGCGATGGGCTAACTCGTTTTAGCTTCAACTCGAGTAGCTCGAGAGAACGACCGAATCAACTCGGTGAGAGTTTCACTAGAGTAACTCGATTAAAATGACTCGACTCGCCCATCTTTAGTAAACCCCCACAGCCTCCCTCTTACACCTAAACTTAGTCATTGCGCAGACATCAGCCAACACACACAGCCGCCAAAAAACTCTACGGGGACTATAACAGCGGTCACACAATTGCAGGCCAAAGAGGGTCGCCAGGGTTGGTTATGTGTACCGCGTTCAGGTAGAAAGCTGGCAACCGGCGCCGATCTACCGGCGCTGCTGGTATCACTACACAATGCGAACTGCGCGCGCATCGGAGCAGATCGGAGCTTGTCAGTGCTTATCGGTGCTGGTTAGGCCGCGTCGACTACCCGTGGATCGGTGCCGACAACGGCGCCTGTATCAGCTTTCTACCTGAACGCGGCCTAAAGCGTGAATTATAAAGAAGCGGCGTGGCAAACGTACGGCGCTGGCGTGCAACGGATACGCCACGGATATGGCACGGACGCGAAATTAAAGGAGAGGCAAGATAAAGCTGATTTAGTTGCAGTCTTGTCAAGCGCCGGGCACAGGCACGGCGCAGGCGCGGCACGGGCGTGGTTCGGGTGCGGCACGGGCGTGGTAAGGGCGCGGCTCGAGCGTGATTCGGGCGCGGCACGGGAGCGGCTCGGGCGCGGCTCGGGCGCGGCTCGGGCGCGGCTCGGGCGCGGCTCGGGCGCGGCTCGGGCGCGGCTCGGGTGTGGTTCGGGAGTGGCATGGGCGTGGTAAGGGCGCGGCTCGAGCGTGATTCGGGCGCGGCACGGGAGCGGCTCGGGCGCGGCTCGGGTGTGGTTCGGGCGTGGTACAGGCGCGGCACGGGCACGGTGCCGCTTTTTCATACAAATACAAAATGTATGCAAGCACGTCGCGGCATGCCGTACCCTAGCCACGCCGCTTGTATATAATTTACACTTCAAAAAGCCTTGGTAATTACAGAATTACACTGGCTAACCCTTTAAAATTTTAACAGCACTAAAATTGTTTCCCTCCCTGTCACACAGTATTATGAAGATAAGGACGACACTAATTTCAATTATGACTTTAATTTTTATAAAATAAATAATAAAATTGAACCATTTTTCAAAGGGTTTAAAGAATAGAATAAGATTTTCATTTGATACCCATGGCAAGAGGGTTGGAAGACTAAAGGGTCTCCGCCATTTTGTGGTGGCGGCCATCTTGGATGTACCATAAAATTGAATAAAGGGTGTGTTGTCTAAAAAAATTATAGTTTACTCATTACGTATTAATTTTTCTTTATAATTTAGTATAGCAGTTGTAAATTTTATAAATAAATATTTTAGACATAAGACAAGAATAATACGGATACGCCTTCTTGGAATTTGTGATTCACGTACTATGCAATCGCATCCAATACATTGCGAGCGCATAGAGTAATTGTAAGGAATAAGCAAAATTAGATATGGTATAACCAACTTACAGGGTGTTTCAGATTTGGCAGATACATTATACAGTTTGGAATAATCAAGGGTGATAGTGTATACTTTTTTCGCTTTCGAGAGGAAAAAAAACAAAACAGTAAATAGTTAAAAAATATATTACATTAAAGAGATGAAATAATTACTGGAAGAATAAACGAATAATGAACGTTACATATCTACCTATCTAGTAAAAAATGTTTTAGTAAAATAATAATAATAAGTAAAATAATAATATAAGGAAGTTTAATATTTATTAGTTTAGTTTTTAAGCGTTCGGCGCTAGTGGTTAAATCGCGTTTTTACGATCATTAGTAAAATAAAAAGTATTAAAACTGTAAAAAAGTAAAAAAAATATTTACAAAAGAAAAAAATACCATAAAGTTGAACATTTTTGAAATACACACACAATAAACAAAAAAAAATTATGCTAGGTACGTACCTTCATCCTAACATAGTCAACTAAACACATTATGTATGACGACACTATCAGTTGCTCACAAGTTGACCGGAAGAAACATTATAGGGCGCACGAAACTCAAAAGCAGAAGAATTTTTTCAACATTCAGTCACGAGAGCACAAAACGCGTAACCTTCTATGTCGGCGCCCAAACCGCTTCTGTCCCTTGAATTTTATGCACAAAGTATTTATAGGGTGCACACCCCTTTCAGTGCAGACAGGTCAATAAATCACCCCAGCTAGATACCTAGATTACCTAGATATTGCGTGCGCATCCCGAGGGAGCGAAACGAGACACACAGCTCAGTACCTATGTCTAGATAGATAGGGCAAAGTACATAACCGCTCCCTGTTCCCTTGAGTATTATGTACGGTCGACCGCACGCCAGTGGAAACAAAACCAGTATAAACTGGTCCCGCATCGTACTGAGACTCCCTGATAGGCTAGGCCAGCTCAAGGTGAAAGTGTTTCCACTGACGTGCGGTCGACTGTACGTACTAGCTTTTTCCCGCGGCTTCGCCCGCGTAGAAAAGTTTTCCCGTGTACATTGTGAAACAGCGCCCTCTGTGTAGGCGTTTTATTACTTAGGGGGTATTAGCGGACGCCCTGCGACTTTGTCCGCGTTGAATAGTAGCCTATATGTTATTCCAGGATATAAGCTATCACTGTGCCAAGTTTCATGAAAATCTGTTCGGTAGTTTTTGCGTGAAAGAGTAGCAAACATCCGTCCTCACATCTTCACATCCTTACAAACTTTCGCCTTTATAATATTAGTAGGATAGGATAATGTATATATTATGGGATGCAATCCATTCCAGGCAGATCAATAAATCACCCAAGCTAGATAGATAGATTACCTAGATATTGCGCGCGCATGCCGATGGAGCGAAACGAGAATTGCCAGACAGGCAGCTCAGAACCTATGTCTAGGTACATAGGGCAAAGTACATAACCGTTTCCTGTTCCCTGAGTTTCATGTACCTTTAATGTATATAATATTCCAGACAGATCAATAAATCTGCTTCAGCCTCGTAATAAATGTTACTTCAGCCTCGCACAACCTTTACAAAAATAATGTTATGTATAAACTCGATTCTAAAAGATGTGATGCGGAAGTTTGTTGCGCCGCTTCTTCTTCCCAGCTCTATGTAAGCGGTGGTAGATAAAAAATTGACGTTGTATAAATGTACCCAGTGTATTTACATGCAATAAAATAGTTTCGACTTTGAATCAGTCAAGCTAGAAACCTAGATATTGCGTGCGCATCCCGAGGGAGCGAAACGACACGTAGCAGATAGACAGGCGATTCGAAATTTACCTAGGTCTAGATAGCTAGACTTAATAGCTAGTGATAATATTAACATATTTAAAAATAATCTTACGTTACACATTGCAACGAGTGCCGGGCCTAATGTCCTACTATCCTACTAATCCTACTATCCTACTAATCCTACTAATCCTACTATCCTACTATCCTACTATCCTACTATCCTACTAATCCTACTATCCTACTAATCCTACTATCCTACTATCCTACTAATCCTACTATCCTACTAATCCTACTATCCTACTAATCCTACTATCCTACTAATCCTACTATCCTACTAATCCTTCTAATCCTACTATCCTACTAATCCTACTATCCTACTATCCTACTAATCCTACTATCCTACTAACCCTACTATCCTATCCTACTAATATTATAAAGGCGAAAGTTTGTAAGGATGTGAGTGAGGATGATTGTTACACTTTCACGCAAAAACTACCGAACAGATTTTCATGAAACTTGGTACAGTGATAGCTTATATCCTAGAATAACATATAGGCTACTTTTTAACGCGGACAAAGTCGCGGGGCGTCCGCTAATACCCCCTAAGTAACAAAATACCCACTAATAAAGTTTTGTTTGCTTGCTTGTTTGTTTGTTTGTTTGAACGCGCTAATTTCTTTTGGATTTGATAGCCCAAGTCTTGAGGCAGGTTATAGGCTATTTAGCATCACGCTACGACCCTTAGACGCCGAGCAAAAAGAAAACAAGTCAGCAATTACTTATTTAAAACGCTCGCGAGGCCGCGGGAAACAGCTAGTATAGTAATTTAATAAGTATGGATGTATGTACAGGATGCAATCGCTTCCAGACAGGTCAATATATCAGTCAAGCCAGCTAGATGCCTAGATATTGCGCGCGCAAGCCGGGATAGCGAGACGAGGCATACCAGACAGGCAATTCAAGATAGATAGGCAAGATAAATTAATCCTATATCTAGTACTATTATATATTTTCATTACTCATACTCTGAAAGAAGGTCTGAAGTTGCCTGAGTAGCGGGTTGAAAGTAATACATCTCAGCCCTAGGGAGAATCGCTTTCAACTGACAGCTGTCAAATTATATTTAAAAAAAACTAGTACTATTTTGACATTTCTATTGGACCATGTTCCAACTGTCTATACAGCCACTCAATTACAGCGCGATGTAAAATTGAAATAACATAAAGTTATGTAATAATTAAAGAATATATATATTTTTAAATGACTTTATTATAATTATTACTGTCAAATATATCTTTAAAATAACATAGATTTGGGCAAAATTTTTATCATTTTTTCAATGATGGAAATGAAAAATAATGGCAGAATAGCAGCTGGCCGGCCACAGAAAGAAAAACAAAGTAGACGGGAAAGCGGCAATCCGATCTTCATTTGTTTTTTCGAGTTGTACAGTTTTGTATAAACTTCCGTATAGCAGAGATTTGTATTAACACTCATTTTATGTATTTGTTTTTACTTTCAGTGTATTCTTAATGAAACGCACAGTGTTTACCTCGGGTTCAAGACTTATTTAGCCCTCGAACTATTGGCGCCCTCGCTATGCGTCGGGCGCCAAACCCCGTCTCGGGACTTAAATAAGTTACTTTCACCCCTGGGGTAATAATGTACTATTGTGCCTATATGCAATTTGATGCAGTCACGTCAATAAAGCAAGCGAGGCAGACAGCGAGAGGGAGCGAGACAGATAACGCAGTGTGACCAAGGATTAAGATTTAGCCATTGGATATTCTGTCTACCTAACCTAAACTACCTACATCTGCATAGAATTCTATGAAAAGTAATAATAATAATAATAATAAAGCTTAATTTTTCCAAATTTTGCAATTAAAATTTAAACAAAGTATGTTGCATTTTCATTTTCGTTTTTGGACCCCATTTGGTCAAGTCAAAGTCAAAACTATTTTATTGCATGTAAGTACACTGGGTACATTTATACGTTAAATGGTTAAAGCCTCCTCCATATTTAACTGAATTCCCTTCATTTAATTAGAATAAAAGTAAACTGATTATCACTCTCGGGACTTTTCCTATACTTTAGCTAAATACGATACGATTATGTTCAGGCGGGGATTCCCCTTCAGTCCACTTTACGATGTTCAGGCGGGGGTTCCCTTAGCACATCTACTAAATGTACACTTCTATGTTTAAATCACCTGCAATAATTAAATAATTCAAAGAATTCTAACGCTCTGTTCGTCCATTATAACCTCTACTCGTCCGCCCTCCCACATTATCATCATATCAGCCTTTCAACGTCCACTGCTGGACATAGGCCTTCCCCAGCCACGTCACCCGGTCAAATCGCTTCCGGCCATCTGGCGGAGGGCGCTTCCCCCGCCGCCCCGCCTAGCTAGGGTTGGTATTTAATAGTTTAAACAACAAAACAACAACCCAGTTGACTAAATGGGTTTATTCCCATCTCGGCACCCTTTTTGGATGCCTTTGGTGGGTGGAGATGGGAAGTTTATATCGATTTTGTGCATCCTGCACCTAATTACACGATACATATCAAACAGACTCACCAAATCATCATCGATGTTGACTGTCAGATCGTTCATGGAGATGTTGGTGTCACCGTTGGCCATGTCTTCTCTTCTGCAACAATGACAAAGTGGATAAATAAATGAAATAAAGTCTTTATTGCTAAAAGTACACAGTTAAAATTTAGAAACCGATAGGGATTGGGCGGGGGAAGGAGAGGTTCCCCCCTGTGTGATCCCCCTTGCCGGTTGCTTAGGTTTTGTTCTGGGCAGTTGCACAGAAGAAATAACAGTACCAGCGGTTGTTATACTACCGGGAACTGTCGCTCCAAGGGTCACCAGTAACCTAACAGCTCGTCGCTTCACTCCTGTTGTGGTGTCCGGCCTCCTTTGACTGAAGACATGACTGGCAGACTAGAACTTTTGACTTTACAGGACTGAGAAACAGACGAAAAAAAGAGACACGACGATCTTGACAAGACCAGAGAAAATTGGCTAATATATTTTCGACCAAGACTTTGGCCTTTTATTCTCCGACCGTTCAACTCCCTACACCTATTTCTGGACTATTAATACTTCCGGGCACTGTCGCTAGCTTTGCGAAAAAAATATCGCTTTTCCGGTAGCTGAAATTATTTTAGGAGGTCTCAGTGAAGCCCCTGAACCTCGCCTAGCACTTACAGCATAATGAAATCAAGGGTACTCGTTTTGAAATCCAACCCCACAGGCCTCCTCCAAGGCTTCCACTCTTATCTTTATGTTTCTGAACCACATAGGACCTGCTGTCGACGCAGTTAAATACATTCGCTACCATATTCCTCTTGGCAAAGTTGGTTAAACACTTGACAAGTTTGATTTGAATTTACTTCCCGATTGTTCTAGATTGTTAATTGCGACAATCTCACATACCTACCTACCCCACTAGAATAAACTAAAGAGATAGGTACCTATATATTTACCTATGTCAAGTTTCACTTGTTGAATGCACTACGTTCATCGGAAATCTTTACAAAATTGAGTTTTACCGTTCCGATTAGTGTTAAGCACTATACTTTCATCGATTGACTATTATTTATTTAATTAAAGACTACAATTGACTACGATTTGCAGAAATTAAAACGAAAGACCGGCCGGCCGAGCCGGCAAAGCAGAAAATCAATACTTACTCAACAGGTACGAAAGGTAGGCATTTAGGATTATATTTAATTTAACGTACGGCGCAGTTTTGTTTTGAAGAGGATATTTATAAATGTTTATATAAACATTTCAACTTAATGGTAGGTACTTACGGTTCGCGTCGCAACGACGAAAAATACTCTCGCATCGTGAAATACAATCCTTACCACAAAAACAGAAGATGCTAAATTAAGTACCTATGTTTACTATTACTATAAACAAATTGTCACAAAATAAGGCAAGGAACTAAAGAAAAAGTAGATTTTTACTTTGCAGTGAAATCGTTTTGTTACTTCTAACGAGAAAGTAACGAAAAAATCCAACCGACCGAACACGCGCGAACGAAACGAATGATAACGAATGAACGAACAAAACCAAAAACGAACGAACGAAAAATAACAAAAAAAAAACCGCGCGTCTGCGCGGTGCTACACCTATTTCAGCAAATCAAAATCAATAATTTCGTCTGCTGCTGTGCTGTGATTAGTTGAAATCCCAGACTTTTTCAAAATGGCGGCAATTAGGCGAAAATTCGATTGGTCTGTATTTAATTAGTAACAGGAGCTATTATTTAATCTGTGACAGAAGTGTCATTATAAATTCAAGGTCAGTGACCTGCCCGACATCATACGTATCAGCCCTTACGACGTCCACTGCTGGACGTCGTAAGAGCTGCCATCGAATGCCGTTAAACGAAGGGTTTCCCAAACGTGTGAATATGTTTGGCAAACCTTTACAAACGCAAGCCAAACCCCTCCTGCTCCACACGATTGCGTTTGCCGAGGTTTGCCAGACGTGCGGATGCAGCATAACCTTTTTGTTGGTTTGGATTTGGTAATATCGTTCAGAATTAGCGCGATTGGCCCTGATGTATACAATAAAAATCGAGCTAGTACTATTACTATTGTCAGGTAAAAACGAATATGGTTCACTGCTATGCCAAGCGACTCTTTCAGAAAGTCAAGGCAAAATTTTTGTTCAGTTTTTAATTGAAGGAATTAAAAAAAAAAGATTTAAAAAAAATTGAAGGAATTCGCTAAGAAATGGCAGTTCCACGCCGAAAAATAATTAAAAAAAAAAACAGTCCCTTACCTAGTTTTTCGTCCCCGACTGGTCGCACTAGCGTCGTCCCTGTCCCTCCTATCGCGTCCTTCAACGCTGGACCCGTCCCGGCTGCCTCGCTCCCTCATATTCATATCCTCGTCTCTGTATCTGGCGGGGCGATCTCCACCCGTGCGCTCTCTGTCGTTCCTATTGGTCTTCTATAAAAAAAAAGGTTTTACGGCTCCTTTCAAGTGCTGGTGTGCTATATATAGCCCAGTGACGTTACGCGCATGTTCTTTATTTATTTATTTGTTAAGAGTGATTTTTCAAAAACCACAACTGACAGCCACACTTTAGGTACCTATTTTCTTTTTTGACAGCAGCACTACATTGGGGATTGTTACCGAATTGACCTAGGAAACTAAGACTAAGGGGCCCTTACACGGTAGGTTTTGCTGTCAGTTTTACCATGGTTTTACCCACAGAACACGGAAAAAGCTCGCTACGCTCCCAAGTTTTACCACAGCCAGGTGACTGACGGATGAATGATCGTGTAATGCAGTGACTGATGAAAATCTGCATACTTTATTTTTTTCATCATTCAACCATCAGTCAAGACTGATGGAATTGAACTACGCTTGCATGACCGTCTAAAGCGCACCTAAGACAAGAACGAATTACAACAAAATCCTGCCGAATACTTTGTAAAAGTTTATGATTTTTGTATATATTTTTTAATTTTCACCCTTAGACGCGAAATATTTTTTCCAATTGAAATGGGACCACCCTCGAAATATGTATAGCCTGTTCAAAAAAGAAAAACCATTCTAATCGGTTCACAATCGGCGAAGATATCGTGTGACATACACACTCATAAAAATACAGTCGATCTGAGAACCCCCCATTTTGCAGTCGATCTGAGAACCTCCCCCATTTAGTCAAAATCAAATCAGCAGCCCATTAACATGTCCCCACTGCTGGGGCTCAGGCCTACCCTCTCAACGAGGGCGTTCGGGCTATAGTCCACCACGCTAGCCCAGTGCGGGTTGGTGGACTTCACATGTGCCTAACAATTTCTTCTTGCAGGTTTCCTCATGATGTTTTCCTTCGCCGTTCGAGAGCAGTCAGTAATTGTACTAAGTTTCGAGAACATCCATTGGTAGGTACATGGCCCAGCCGGGGATCGAACTCGGACTGACATAGCAGTCCGCTTCTTCCGTCGAAAGTCGATAAAAAAACTTACAAGCCGTTGATACCAACTATTACCAACTTACCCTATGGGCTATGGATATGTTGAGTCTCAAAGGTTCTGTCCGGTTTAGCTTCATCATAGCAAGTTTCGCTTCGCTGTAACAAAAACAAAAAAATTAACATCAAAAGATCAGGAAGGTTCGAGGCGCCCACCAAAGAGATCCTAGCTCTATGGGTTCTATAGAATGTTTCAAAAGTATCTAAAGTAAGAATAAAATTTCTTTCATCGAAATTAAATTTTTTTGGAATGTCGAGGTATATTTTCATTTAAACAGGATCCCAGACACACGCGGCCTGCGGTGGCGGTGGCGGCCTGTTGTATTCCATATGCAAGGTATGTGAGACTTCAGACACGCGCGGCCTGCGTTTGCATAATGAAGCTGCGGCCTGCGGTAGGCCGCCACCGCAGGCCGGATACTCTTAAGCGTGACACACACTGGGCGGCGGCATTGCGAAACCGTTGCGGCGGCGAAGGTTTGTATGAAGAACGCAACGCTTTCGCAACGCCGCCGCTCAGTGTGTGACACGCTTTAAACATTGTGCTATGCCTATTTTGTTTCGGACATTGTCATTTGCAGTGGCTGTTATGGCCCGTCCAGACAATCTACTGCTGGTGGACTATAGCCCAAACGCCATCGTGGAGAGTGTACGCCTGAGCCCCAGCAGTGGGGACATGTTGATGATGCTATGAAACAAACTTCAAAATGAAACGGAGATGTTCTCTCTTACCCTGGCGTCTCGTAGCTCACCATGCCGTATCTCTTGGCGGCGTCGGGGTTGACGAACATCTCGTTGACCGTGCCGTACTTCGAGAACGCGGCGCCGAGACCCTCGGAGTTCAGCCCCTTCGGGATGTTCGTTATGTACAGCCGGCGGTGGTCCAGCTGCACCGGCCCGCTGTGGAAGTCAAATTACATTATAGTTTTCTTTTCTTATGACATTCTGCCAACTCAATTGAAATTAAAAATCTAACAAGCTTAAGTGGCAGTGGGCTGGGCACATCGCTCGTAGAACTGACGGCCGTTGGGGCAGAAAGGTTCTCGAGTGGCGACCACGTATCGGAAGACGCAGTGTAGGCAGGCCTCCCACAAGGTGGACCGACGATCTGGTGAAGGTCGCGGGACCCGGCTGGATGAGGTTAGCGCAGGACCGGTCGTCGTGGAGATCCTTGGGGGAGGCCTTTGTCCAGCACTGGTCATCTACAGGCTGATATGATGATGATGATTCTGCCAACTTGCGATCAGTCATCAAACCATGAGCAGTTATTTTATTTGTCGGATAGTGGCGTGGTAGGCATGCCCTCCTATTGTTGGGTTCATCATAATCATCATATCAGCCTATAGACGTCCGCTGCTGGACAAATGCCTCCCCTAGGGATCTCCACGACGACCGATCCTGCGCTAACCTCATCCAGCCAGGTCCCGCGACCTTCAAAAGATCGTCAGTCCACCTTGTAGGGCACGTTGGAAGATATTTTTTTATTTGTAATAAAAATAATATTATTTAAGTCGTGATTAATATGTAAAACAACTATGTGGATAAAATAAAAACCACCGTAATTTTTATGACACAAAAGGGTTCATTCAACATAAGAATCAATTCTTTCCAAGTTATCTTATGTTAAAGAAAGCCCATTTTTAAGTTAATCATAAGACTTTACCTGGACTCCTCATCAGGATACTGGGGATCGTAGTTGGAGTTGTCGAAGTCATCTGGCATCGGGTCCCAGTCGTTTCCTTGATTGAGGCCACGGCCCCGTAATGCCATCTCTCTGTATGAAAAAAATGACCACATGGTTATTTGTGGTAGAACTTAAGTGTGGAGTCTGTCTGAATACAGATAGACAAGAGACATGACGCGTGTGTTTTTCTACAAGTGATATATTTAAAGGCTACTTAAAAGGATATTTAAAGGTTTATTGGTCTACTATGAAAAAAGACAAAAATACCATCCCTGGCGCACCCCACACAGCCTAACGCTTGCAATGCTCACTTCGCTCAACCCGCTTGGCTGTTGTCTACAGAAATGTAAATTCCAGGCGGGCGAGTGCCCCTTCACGAGTTCGTCAGCCTTTTCTTCATTGTCCCCTTTAACGACACTCCAAACTTTAGTGATTTATCCTCCATTACCCTCCGAGAAAGTGAAAAGTAACAAAAGTATTTTATTCGCACATACCATCCACTGATAGCCAACTGATAAGTTTAACAGTCAGAAAAATGTGAACTGATAGACATTACACCATTCAAACCACTTTTTGTTGCTTAATTTTGAAATAGGGTCGATAATTCACACGTGTAAAATGAAATGAATATGTCGCTCACGAAAAATATTTTGACAGGGGACACTGAAAAATACAAATAGTTATATGATTTCTAGTGTCATAATTTATGAACAAATTAGTGTACTTAGGTACCTTTAATAAAACCTTATTAAATAAAACTCACCAAACAGAACAGAAAAACGAAAAATGCCAAAAAAGCCACATGCACAACGCACCACCGGCCAAACAAAACAAAGAAGTTTTTTTTTGTTGATTTGTCCAGTGTGGCCAACTCCCTTGGATGTTTGAGCACTAAACGAATCTAAAAAAGCACCAGATTTACAGGATTTTCAAGAAATGAGCACTAGATGTATAAAACTTAAAAAAAACGCAACAATATAAATGAGTAAAAGAATTTAGAAACTCATTATCAATTTAGTTAGGTAGGTACCTTACAAAATAAAATCAAAGTCGGCGAGCACAGTTGGTGAATATAATTTTCATCGCGCGACAGAAAACAAAACAGTATTGCCTGCCTCGATCGATTTGAAAATGGCGTGACGATTTCATAGAAAATGTGAATGATGAATGAAATTTTCTACAGAAGCAGTGATTCCTCCAGATTTCATACCTAAATTCGGATTTCCGATACGCGCTCGCTCGTCGCTTGGTACTTTTGGTGGTGACTGAAAAAGCACTAAAAAGGGCACTAGGCACTAAAATTTAATTTTGAGCGCTGACATCTGTAAAAATGCACCAGATCTAGTGCCGAAAGCACTAAGTTGGCCACATTGGATTTGTCCTCTATTGAGGACGGGCAAGGGAAGCTTCGTCCATACAGCCCTGTCTTATTTAAATTATTATTTCTTATATTTATTTAAACCGGCGGTTACAGCACCACCTTTACAAAAACAGAGCACGACTACAGTTAGTCGGCGATTTTTAATTAAACCGCGGCACGGCCTCCACGAGGGCACAACTAGTGCCATTCGGTGATCTACACTGCAGGTTCATGTCCGCATTAAACCGCTAGTAGGTATAATGAAGAATGAATAACAAGGGACATTTTGGAACGATCTGATAGAGTCGTTTACACGCTTTTATAGCTATCGCGCACAATATATTATACTTTAATAGGCACTTTGTTGCCTAGAAAACTGTCACAGATATGCACCAAAATATACAATATACATTTTTTAGGAAAACTAAATAAAAATATAACCGTCTCCATAGAGTTAGTACTTGCTCTGAGACCGTCTCCGACAAAATTACGACAAAAAGCTCATAGGTTACACTCACAGAACATCGGAAAAAGCTCGCTACGCTAGTGCTCAGGGAAGTTCAGGGAACTATTATCTAATCTGTGGCTCAGGCAACAACGGATTGGTCCTTTTGGTGTTACCAGCATTTCGCATACGCGCCTATTTGTCAGTACCCTGCACTTTTTTAAGAGCTTTTTTAGCCTTAATTTTTTATTGTCAAGGCATTTTTTGGCATGTATAGAAAGTTGGGAGTCGTGAAAGCCCGTTCTATTTATGTGAAAAAAAATGCAATGAAATTACGCTCGTGCGAATGGGACGTAGACAGAGAAAGAATGGGGTCTATTTGATATATACATGGAACTAACTACGTTAGTTGCATGTACGTGATATATATATTTTTATGGCATTGGCAAAATCCAGCAGCTCTTTTGACACCTCTGACATTTCTTGACATTCGAATTATTTGACAGTGACAGTGACAGCTACAGATATAACCTCACGCACGATAGGGGTAGGTACACTGAGAAAAATTAATGAAAATTAACAAATCAAAAACAAGTTTATAAATATGAAGAATGGACGATAATGGGAAACAAGTCTCCTCTTACCAACTGGACCAAGAGATACTCGATGGTAAGTCCGTTCTGTTTAGAAATATGCGTCGGTAATTCGAGACTTGACTTGATTCTGGTTATGAATGCAACAGGTCTGGCTGTGACGCAAAAATTATTTCCTCTGCTCTTTTTCGATTTAGTAAAAAGTTAGTCCCTGATTTACTGTCATATTAAAATATTAATTTAATATTTAAATTAAGTTACAGAAGAATATAAATAATTCCTTGTTAGATTTAATAGGTAACTTGGGAAATAAAGCCACTTGTGTAAATGACTAGGTAAGTACCTATCTATACCTACTTTATGTTTACTGTTACAGTTATCTTTGTTATATGCAATGTAACAAAGTCAAATAAGTTACATTAAGGTTGCAGAGGGCCTATAGGATTTTAATCCTATTATATATATTTTTTCCCATAGTACAGGAGACAATTCTAATTTGGGACTAGTTATGTGTATCCAAATAAATATGAAACGGTGCCCTGCCTGACTAATATCAAGTCGAGCCGTGGTAGCCTAGTTGAATGTGCACTCACCCCACATTCATGAGGTTGTGGGTTCGAACCTTAGACTGTGCCAATAAGTTTTTCGCATCTTAAGTGCTTAATAAAATAAATAAAAATAGCCTTTATTCGCTGACATTACATTTGCATTTTTATAATTTAATACTTAAAAGTTGGTCGTCGACATCAACAACTTTGCTGGCAGGTTGTCCGAGGACATAGGCCTCCTCCAGTTGTCGCCATTTGTGACGGTCCACCAGGCAGATCTGTTGGGCCTCCTTTTATTTTATAGATACTTCTATTTGATACCGGCCACTTTAGGTTTTTTATACTGTCTTTTGTTTTTCTTACTCTCTTGTCACTCGTGAAAAATTGCAGTTTAATAAAACACTATATATATTCTGAATATCCTTTTATTGGAGTTATTAGGGTCTAATCCACATCTAAAAGGCTTTAGATACTTCTGGTTATGGGCCCAGAGCCCTGCAACTCCAAATTCTTAAATAATAGTGTCTAAAATTTGCGATATTTTTCCTTACGTCGGAACCAAAAATGGAAGGAGAGGATTTTTGTTCTATATCTCCTATCCCTACAAGCTCGAATCGTAACAGCACTAGTACTCAACAAACTGTAAGTACTCTGCATTTCCAAAAATTGGAAGGACGTTCAAACTATACGTCATGGGCATTTTCTATGGAAATGTTGCTAATAGACTGCGGATTATGGGATTGCGTAAAGCAACTACCGTCAGACGATAGCACACAAGAAAGTCGACGCCTCGATGATCGAGCCCGCTCAAAAATAGGCCTGTGCTGTCATGAGAAAGTTTTTTCGAAAATTATGGGATGTAAAAGTTCATTTGATGCATGGAATAACTTAAAGAAATCATATGCTGACAGTGGTCTTATAAGAAAACTTACCTTAATGAAAAAGTTGCTGACTACTCACTATTGTGACAGCATGGAGAACTATGTCGACGAAATAATGTCAACATCCCTACAGTTGGAACAAATAAATCAGAAAATTGATGACAGTTTTCTCGGAATTATACTGCTTTGTGGCCTGCCGGAGAAATTCAAGCCACTCGTCATGGCGTTGGAGCATTCTGGATCGGAGCTAACATCTGAAAATGTAGTAGCTGCACTTTTAAAGGAAGACAACCGAGATATGGCTAGCTGTGGTGGTAGTGCTAATCAGGACTCTGCCCTAGTGTCAACAAATAGAGACTTTAAAAATATATTCTGTAATTACTGCCGTAAACGGGGTCATACTAAACAAACGTGCAGAATTCTCAAAGCTAAAGCAGATATGGAAAAGGCGGATACCTGTGAGGTATCGCTCATGGCTAATAATCAACCTGTAAGTAATTGGTTTAGTAAGGGACCTAATGATAACTCGTTACCTGTGAAGAGTAATGATTGGTATGTTGATTCAGGGGCAACAAGTCATATGACTCACAAACGAGATCTGCTACAAGACATTAAACCTATGCGAAAGAGTATTAGAATAGCTAATAATGATATCATTTTTTCAGACGCTGTAGGCACCGTCAGAATTAATACTTCCTCCAATTTAAGAGATGTTTTGCACGTTCCAAACTTGTCAACGAACCTGCTCTCGGTGAACTCCCTGGTAAAGGAAGGAAACATTGTACTATTTTCATCATCCGGAGGAAAAATTATTGAAGGTCGAACTTGTAAGGTATCTGGAAAAGTTTTAAATACAGCCACAAACGTCAACGGTATGTACAAACTTGATAATATACCTATTGCTCAAGCGAATTTAACGGATTCTAGCGATAATACCGCGGCCTTATGGCACAAACGTCTTGGTCATCTGAACTTCAGATCTATGGAATTACTTCGATTGCACTTAGCTGTTGGTGTCAAATACTCTAAGCCTGCTGATTCAATTAAGGATAATTGTATTGCTTGCGTTGAAGGAAAGCTTTCGAAACAACCTTTTAAACAATCTGATTCGAGGACGTCAGATATTCTAGAATTAGTCCATAGTGATGTTTGCGGACCGATGAGTACCCATTCCTTTGGAGGTGCTCTGTATTTCGTGACATTTACGGACGATTTTTCTAGAAAAACTTTTACATACCTAATGAAACAAAAATCTGAAGTCGTCGAGAAATTTCGCGAATTTAAGAACTTAGTCGAGAATCAAACTAATAAAAAATTGAAAGTTCTTCGTTCTGATAACGGTGGTGAATATGTAAATTATGAATTAAAAGAAATATTAAAACAAGCAGGAATAGTGCACCAAACAACTGTACCTTACAACCCAGAACAGAACGGTGTGGCTGAACGGGTCAATAGAACCCTTGTCGAAAAGGCCAGGTCTATGCTTTCAGAATCCGGTTTACCTCAAACATATTGGGGAGAAGCCGTCAATACAGCGACTTACTTGAAGAATCGCTCACCGACTAAAGCTATAAGAGGAAAAACTCCGGAAGAAGCGTGGACTGGAAGAAAAGTTAACCTTGCTCATCTTCGTATTTTTGGATGCAGAGCATATGCACATATACCTAAAATTCTTAGAAAGAAATTCGATGCTAAAGCCAAATTGTGCATATTTGTAGGCTACTGTACAGAAACAAAAGGCTACAGAGTGTTGGATCCTGCACATCCAAAAATTCTCTTCAAGACAAGAGATGTCAAATTCTTCGAAAATGACTTTTTATACAAATCAAAACCCCGTGTACATTTGGAAAATAAAGTTGAAACTGAACAATCAGAATCCATTCCTGTCATGGTTCAAGGAAATACTGAAGATATACAAGTAAATCAACAATCAGAACCGATTCCTACCATGATTCAAGGAAATTCTGAAGATATACAAGTTCAAGAAGAACTCAGCGAGACTATACCTGAATCTGTAATCCAGGAATCAGAAAACAATGAAGAGGTATTTCATGACTCAATGGACGAGATTATCGAGGATTCCCCTGACAGTCAAGCACAGTCTCTCGAGCAACCTGAAAGGAGATATCCCTTAAGGAATAGAACTCCAAGGAGATGGCCAGATGATATACTTCTGTATAAAGCCTCAGAAGAGGATACACCTTCAACTTATAAAGAAGCTGTTTCTTCTGAAGATGGACAAATGAAGAGAGGAGATGGACAAATGAATGGAAGAGAGACAAATGGCTCGACGCACTAAAAAGTGAATATAACTCGCTAGTAAATCACGAAACTTGGATACTCGTGGACAGACCAAAGGACAGGAAAATAGTCCGAAGCAAATGGGTGTTTAAAATTAAAAAGGATGCTAATGGAAAAATTGTTCGCTATAAGGCGAGACTAGTTGCCAAAGGCTTCACACAAACTTATGGCGTAGACTATGATGAAACGTTTGCACCTGTCGCGCGCCTATCAACAGTGAGGATATTGCTTGCCTTTGCAGCTCAATGGAATGTGAATATGGATCAAATGGATGTTGAAACTGCCTTTCTCAATGGCGATCTTGATGAACAAATATTTATGGAACAACCTGAAGGTTTCACCAAAGATTGCAACAAGGGGAAGGTATGTCAGTTAAAGAAAGCGCTTTACGGACTTAAACAAGCTCCTAGACAATGGAACCTGAAGCTTAATGAGGCAATGACCAAACTCAATATGAAAAGATCAGATCATGATCACTGCCTGTACTATAAAGTGAAAGGAACTTGCATTTTAATTGTAGCAATCTTCGTCGATGACTTCTGCATCCTCAGCAATAGTGATGATATGAAAGAAGACTTCAAAACAAAGATCAAGAAGTTCTTCACAGTCAAGGATTTGGGAACTTTGAAACACTTCTTGGGAATGAGGATCCTGAAAGAAGACAATGGAATCTCCATCGATCAAGAAGAGTATATTAAAAAGGTTCTAGATAATTTTGCTATGACTGACGCAAAACCTGCTAGTACTCCTGGTGATCCTAGTCTCAAATTAGTGAATCCCTCAGTTGAAGAGAAAGAGGCTGCTGAACACGCCAATTAGCCTTATCAAAGGCTAATTGGCTCTCTGATGTACCTGTCAGTCGGAACCAGACCAGACATTACACACGATGTAAGTGTTCTAAGTCAATTTAATAACAACTACGGAATAACTCACTGGAATGCAGCAAAAAGAGTGCTAAGATACCTGAAACAAACGATGCTGCATAAACTTGCATTCAGAAAGAATACTTCTCTTGCACTCACTGGATATACTGATGCAGATTATGGTGCATGCACAAACGACCGGAGATCCTACACCGGCTATGTATTTTATTTGAATGGACCTATTTCATGGGAGTCGCGCAAACAACGAACGGTCGCTCTTTCGACAACTGAAGCTGAATATATGGCTTTAAGTAGTGCTTCAAAAGAATCAATATATCTCAAAAACATATTGAAGGAAGTATTTGGTTTTGACAATGGTGTCTGTATTTACAGCGACAATCAGGGAGCGCTAATGCTCACTAAAAACAACGTTCACCATACCCGAACGAAACATATAGATGTAAGGCATCATTTCGTAAGAGAGTGTGTTGCTAGTGGGACTATTAATTTAAAATATATTCCCACGAGTGAAATGAAGGCCGATATACTTACAAAGTTTTTGGCAAAGCAAAGACACTCGTCTCTCACAAAAGACCTAGGTCTCGGTACTTAGAAGTAGGGGAAGTGTTGGGCCTCCTTTTATTTTATAGATACTTCTATTTGATACCGGCCACTTTTATACTGTTTTTTATACCGGTTTTTTATACTGTCTTTTGTTTTTCTTACTCTCTTGTCACTCGTGAAAAATTGCAGTTTAATAAAACACTATATATATTCTGAATATCCTTTTATTGGAGTTATTAGGGTCTAATCCACATCTAAAAGGCTTTAGATACTTCTAGGTCATCTTCCCATCTTTTGATTGGTCTTCCCCTTTGTCTTTTCCCGTCTCGGGTACCACTCTGTGTGATGTCTTTTGTCCATTTATTTTTGTTTGTCCTCATTATATGCCCACACCAACGCCACTTGAGCTATCGTATCTTAAGTGCTTACTGTTTATTATAATATATACCACATGCTTTTTAGTGAAGGGAAGCGTTGTTAGGAAACCCGCATACACCGAAGATTTGAGTTTCTATTCTGAGGTGTACGTGAAGTCCACCAATAAACGGATTGGGACAGGGGTTGGGTGGACAGGGGTTTGGTACAGTAGATCCCATAGGCACAAAGTGTGCCCATAAGAAGATAAGATGTATTTGGCCCATTCCCATGACCCCATAAGAAGATAAGATGTATTTAAATGTATTTAGTTAGTTAGATGTTGGTTGCATTGGTTGTCTTGGTTTTCGGATTCTGGGTGTTTGTATGTATTTAAGTATTTATTTAACTTTTATGTATGTTTATCAGTTGTTGAGTACCCAATTTACAAGCTTCGGCTTAGTTTGGGACGAAACAGCCGTGTGTAAATTTGTCCAAACATTATTTATTTATTTTATTTGGCCACCATACAATTTGTTGAATATTTTTGAAATGAAATATATTTATTAGCAAAAGAATTTGTAAAAATTTACCAGTGACACCCATATTCGGCTATGCCTGTCCCTGTGTTTATATGCTACATTTGTAGATTTTTTAAATGTATTTTATTTGAAAAATAAATATCCAGATAGTAATTTTTAATTAATTTGTTAATTATCCTTTAGAATGTGGCTGTCAGATTTTGGTTTTTGAAAAACGAATTCTATCTAGACTTCACATAAGTCTAGTATTTGATCTTGTTTTTTGGGTCGCAAAACCCCTTTTAAGACTTTGAGGGTTATAAAAAAATATTGTAAACCAAAGTCAACGATATAGCTCAAAGAATTGCAAAGCTTAAGTGGCAGTGGACGGGGCACATCGCTCGTAGAACTGACGGCCGTTGGGGCAGAACGGTTCTCGAGTGACGACCACGTATCGGAAGATGCAGCGTAGGCCTCCCACAAGGTGGACCGACGATCTAGTGAAGGTCGCGGGACCCGGCTGGATGAGGTTAGCGCGGGACCGGGCGTCGTGGAGATCCCTGGGGAAGGCCTTAGTCCAGCAATGGACGTCTACATTCTGATATGATAATGATGATGGGTATCTTTATATTCCAGCGCGAGGCATCAGCATGACAGTGGAGGAGGTGGCGGGGCTGCCCACGTGCAAGTACGCGGAGCGCGTGCAGGCGCTGCAGCTGGCCGACGGAGACCTGGCGTTCCTCAAGGGTTTGAGAAGACGGATCAAGAACAGGGTGAGTTCCGATCAAAAATCATATCAACAGCCTATTACCATGTCCCCACTGCTGGGGCTCAGGCCTACCCTCTCAACCTGGGCGTACGGGCTACAGTCCACCACGCTAGCCCGGTGCGGGTTGGTGGACTTCACATGCGCCTAAGAATTTTCTTCTCCGGCGTATGCGGGTTTCCTCGCGATGTTTTACTTCACTGTTTGAGAATTCATCCTTCTTTAAGCATGTTTTCTTATATCTATACTAATAATAAAGAGGTGAAAACTGGTGGATTATTTGCACACTTAACTTATATATCTTGCGAAGAACCAAATGATAGCGGGGTGTAAAATACACCTAACGCCATCTATTGACAAACTTTAAAACTAAGAAACTGGCATGATGAAGAATGGGTTAAAAAATTATGAATAACATATAAATAGTATACTTTATAACGCGGATGAAGTCGCGGGGCATCAGCTAGTGTATTTAAAAATCGTAAGTAACAGTACCCTGGTATATGTGGTTAGCCCGATGCAACTCGATACACTGGGATCACTCTCTCGTGCTACTTGTTTCGAGTGTGGCTATGTCTTATTTTTATTATGAACCGACTCCAAAGAGCTAAGAATTCTACTCACCTAAGAATTCCTGGCGTATGCCTACAGGTTTCCTCGCGATGTTTTCTTCATCGTTTGTGAGCAGTCAGTAAATGTACTTACGTTTCGAGAAAAACGAAATAGGCAAAAGTTAGAAACAACAAAAACCGCGGGCGAGGCCGTGGAAAAACAGCTGAAACAACAGAAAATATAAAAATGAAGAAAATAAATAAAAGAGTGACAAGTGTCTGATTGACGAGAAGTGATATGACATACTACCCGGCGGGTGGCAACGGTGCCGTGGGGTTTCCAGGGGTTAATTGTTGAGTGTGGGAGCTTTACCTTGCCCCGCTCCCTGGGAAGGCGAGGGGTTTCCAGGGGTTAATTGTCGAGCGTGGGAGCTTTACCTTGCCCGGCTCCCTGGGGAGGCGAGGGGTTTTCAGGGTTTAATTGTTGAGTGTGGGAGCTTTACCTTGCCCGGCTCCCTAGGAAGGCGAGGGGTTTTCAGGGGTTAATTGTTGAGTGTGGGAGCTTTACCTTGCCCGGCTCCCTGGGTAGGCGAGGGGTTTTCAGGGGTTAATTGTTGAGTGTGGGAGCTTTACCTTGCCCGGCTCCCTGGGAAGGCGAGGGGTTTTCAGGGGTTAATTGTTGAGTGTGGGAGCTTTACCTTGCCCGGCTCCCTAGGAAGGCGAGGGGTTTTCAGGGGTTAATTGTTGAGTGTGGGAGCTTTACCTTGCCCGGCTCCCTGGGGAGGCGAGGGGTTTTCAGGGGTTAATTGTTGAGTGTGGGAGCTTTACCTTGCCCGGCTCCCTGGGAAGGCGAGGGGTTTTCAGGGGTTAATTGTTGAGTGTGGGAGCTTTACCTTGCCCGGCTCCCTGGGGAGGCGAGGGGTTTTCAGGGGTTAATTGTTGAGTGTGGGAGCTTTACCTTGCCCGGCTCCCTGGGGAGGCGAGGGGTTTTCAGGGGTTAATTGTTGAGTGTGGGAGCTTTACCTTGCCCGGCTCCCTGGGGAGGCGAGGGGTTTTCAGGGGTTAATTGTTGAGTGTGGGAGCTTTACCTTGCCCGGCTCCCTGGGAAGGCGAGGGGTTTTCAGGGGTTAATTGTTGAGTGTGGGAGCTTTACCTTGCCCGGCTCCCTGGGGAGGCGTGGGGTTTCCAGGGGTTAATTGTCGAGTGTTGTAACGAGATGTGGACGCTGACGCTTGCAGCTCGCGTCGCAGAACAGCCGGCGGCGCAGCATGGAGCACCTGCGGCGGCTGGCGCGCGAGCTGCGGGCCGTGCGCGCGCGCCGCGACCACGCGCTCGGCGAGCGGCGCGCGCTGCTGCGGCGGCGCGACGCCGCGCGCGCGCGCTGCCAGCGGCTCCGGCACTACCTCGTGCAGGTATCCTCATCTTATATGTACAGGCCGTCCCAAGGTCTCCCTTGGTCTTCCTTTAATTTAAGACTCTATGTCACTTTGAAGAAATTTCGATGGGTATGGGTAGCATAAAAATACAAGATTCTTTTTTTCACATTTGCCGGTTCGATTCTCGGCTAAGATAGGTGATTTTCAAAACATACTTGCTCGTTGGAAAATAGTTCAATGCTCATTTGTGAGCTTATCAAAATCCGACCCCTAGTTATGAGCAATTTATATAGTTTTTTCTGTTGCAAATTGTTACATTAATAAGAAAGTCGTGCGGTGTGGCCGTACCATTTATAAATTTATCTATGTATAAATTTATTTATTTATGTATTCACAGTTACTTCAAGATCGCTCGGACCCAACGGACGTGCCAGACATAGAAGTCGAACGAATACCGAAGGAATCTCACAGTCCATCCAAAGAAAACCCCATCAGGAAGGTCCTGGTGACTGAGACCAAGACACCCCTACTACCTGAATGCTTCAAAGACCAAAAGATAGAAAGAGACAAGAACGTTTTCGAATGCCGTCTCGAAAAGCTGGTTCAGCAAAGCGTGAACCATCTATACAAAGACAAAGTCGATAGGAAAGTCGATAAAACAGTCGTCGATAAAGTCCAGACGAAATCCATAGACAAACCAACCTGCAATGGTTCACAGAAAGACAAACCCGAGAAGAAAAAGATTGTCGCGAAAACGGTTTTTATAACGAACGAGAAATACCATACTTCGAATATCAAGTCTATGGTGATAGCGCAGACGGACTTGGGGGGGAGTTTTAAGGATTTTGGGGGGGGATTCGAGGGTTTGGAGGAGTGTGGGGGTGTGCTGAACTTGTCAGTTAAGGAGCAGAGGAGAAGTCACGGGAGAAAGCAGTCTGCGCCCAGGAGGATCGCATATGCTTGTATGGATGCTGAAGGTATTTATTATTTGCAACGGTATTTATTATTGACTGGCCTATTGGCGTAGTGGTAGTGTCCCTGCCTACTGCGCCAAAGGTCGTGGGTTCGATTCCCACCCGGGACCAACATTTGTGTGATGAGCATAACTGTTGGTTTTCGGATTCTGGGTGTTTGTATGTGTTTAAAAGTATTTAAGTATGTTTATCAGTTGTTGAGTACCCGTTTACAAGCTTTGGCTTACTTTGTTTCTGCTCTATGGTTGGGACTAAACAGCCGTGTGTAAATTTGTCCAAACATTTCATTCAATTCGAATGAATGAGCGATGAACGAATGACGACGCAAATATATCGAGCGAACGTGAGTAGCAGCCGGAGCCGGGGTCGAGCTCGACTGACATACGAGGAGCTGATAGAGCGGGTGCTCACAGACGGACACGTGAGGGGCACTCGCGTCCCGCGCAGAGCGTATGCGAAAAGAACGTTGAGCGAAGCGAAAGAGGTGTGAATTTTTGCAAAGATCCTGAAAACAGCTCGGATGATAACGAAATTCATTCTTACATTCCAATTATCCGACTTTTTCAATTATTCCACGACATATATAACAAAAACGGGTAATAAAATGGATCCCAGACACACGCGGCCTGCGGTGGCGGTGGCGGCCTGTTGTATTCCCTATGCAATGTATGTGAGACTTTAAAGTCAAAACTATTTTATTGCAAGGAGGGTACATTTATACAACGTCATTTTTTTATAAATTCAAACACGCGTGGCCTATATTTGTATACTGTAGCTGCGGCCTGCGGTAGGCCGCCACCGCAGGCCGCGTGTGTCTGGGATACGCATAAAGGCTTCTCTTATCTGATTGCAAATAAAGAAATTTACATAAATGTTTTTTTATTTTCCAGACGGCGTCCTGGATTTGAAAATAAAGAAGCAACCGCAGTGACGGCGGCCGCAAAAGACACAATTATTGTTAGGTACCCCTATACACTACACGCAGACCAAATATAATTTTATATTATTAACTAACAGACGTAGATCTTATACAGATATATTATAAACTATTTTATACAGAAACCGACATGGGCCGGACCAGGGTTGCACTGGATAATTATCAAGATATTATAATTATATACATATGTGGACGGATAATTAGAAACAGGGCAAGATTTTCATACAATCGAGGTCACTTTGAAGCCATGGTTCTCCGTGAAGACTTGATCGGGGCGTGATCTGATGACGGTCATCGAGAGAGTAGATGGAGAGTTTTAGATCGCTATAGATATCCAACTGATCAGATCAGCCGTTTGGTAGCAGCATCGTCATGTAGAAAAGAACCTGCAAAATGGCATAAAAATGTATGAAAATCTTAAAGTTAAGGAATCATGACGATGCTGCTTCCAAACGGCTGATCTGATCAGTTGAATATCTATAGCCATCTAGAAGTCCTCCGTCTACTCTCTCGATGACCGTCATCAGATCCTGCTCTGATCAATCCTTCACGGAGACCCATGGCTGCAAAGTGACCTCGATTGTATGTAATCTTGCCCTGTTTCTAATTATCCGTCCACCTATTTATAAGATATTATTTATTAAAAGAATGCGTGTATCCAAACACAGGCAACCTTGAATTCTGAGATCAAATCCTTACAGCTACTGCATCAACAGTAGCATTCGAGATCTCCTCATTTGGATTAAACACTAAGGAACCGATTAGGAAACGAAAAAGCAGCAAAACTTGTATTTATGTTTAAATATTTCAATCAAATACTTTTATTTATAAGCATAAATTATTTACCCGTGGATGGATAATTATCGAATAATCATCAGATAATTATCGGAAAAAAAAAATCGGTGAAAATAATTATCTTGATAATTTGCAACCCTCTGCCGGACCATGGGGAGGCAGAAGATAAACTCACCTGACATTCGTTTCGATTCGAAGGTGCACACGACTTAACTGAATTTAGTCTGTTGTGCTCTTTTTTATCTTTAAAATTAAGTAAATATCACGAATTTTAGAAGAGAGCTTCAGTGGCGTCGGGGATAAGACGCGGCCTATCATATCGAAAGGTCCGGAGCTCGATCCCCGACCGCTCCATGTACCAATGGGTTTTTTCTCGAAACTTTACTGACTGCTCTCAAACGGTGAAGGAAAACATCGCGAGGAAACCTGCATACGCCAAAGAAGAAATTCTCATATGCGCATGTGCAGTCCATCAACCCGCACTGGGCTAGCGTGGTGGACTATAGCCCGCACGCCCTCGTCGAGAGGGTAGGCCTGAGCCCCAGCAGTGGGGACATGTTAATGGGCTGTTGATTTGATGAATTTTAGTCCTGTCAGACAGGGGATTTTAATCGCCATGTTTTACATTGCTGTGTCTGACACTAAGAACAAGGATTCCATAGAACAGCTGCTAAAATAATAATAAACATAGAGGGACACACTTATTACAAAAGTGGTAAGAGTAAGCAAGACAGATATAATATCTTCTATCTCTATCTACGTATGCGAATTAAACTGCCCCCCAACAACAAGCCTTAACTGTCAACAAACAACAGCCCGACTAAAATAGATATTGCTTGTTCAGTTTGACCCCGCCATGTAAGAAGCGTCTTCTCAAATTATTGGGGTAAAAGACTATTGCTATTTCATGCTATACGCTGATTACGGTTCTATGGTTCAATCTTTTTCTAAGCTTTCTGACAGGATTAAACTATTTTGACAGTTCTAAAACTCATGCCATCTCTTTGTTATTTCTACAGATAAAAAAAGAGCACGACTAAAATTTAGTTGAAGCGTACGCCATCTGTATTGACAGCAATGTCAGATATTTTGAGTCAGGTGTTTGACTGACGCGAAATGAGTACAGCGGTCCCTACACGATCATGCGGCACGACATGCGTTACGTGCTGTCACTCATGCATGACCGTTTAATTGTAGTGATTGACGCGAACGACATGCACACTACGTGCTGGCCGTTGATTGACAGTCGCGCGTACTCTGCACTGTACTGAGTGATTGAAGCATGAGGGGTCCATCATGCAGCATGATAATTCACGTAAACGTAACGCATGTCATGCCGCATGATCGTCTCGGCGGATAACAACAGCAGTCTGGGGAGCCTAGAGGATGAAGATATCTTTATAGTCCCGTAGACTTTCTTGGCGGCTGAATGAATATAGTCGCAGATTGTTTGTAAATCGCTGACAGTTTATAGCCTATGTGTGCGTAAGCGAGATAGTGTGCTACATAGAGACGTACAAAGTTTGATTCGGTTAACCGAATCAATGAACTATTTCTTGAAATTGAATGAGCGTCTCTAGTGACCCCCCGCTCAGCTCCCCTTTGACACGTAAAATTAGTCATCGCGCAGAAATCAGCCAACTTCACACAGCCGCCATTAAACTCTACGGGGGCTATACTTAATGGGTACTTCCCGTTGAGCTAGACAAAAGGTGTCATAGCTCAAGGGGTTTATCCGAAAGTCAAAAAATTCTAATTTGTATAGATTTAGTTAGAGATTCACCGACAAATGTAATTTTCTAATCTGTAAATTCCATTGCTATTATTCTTACACTTTTTTAAACTGGCTTTACGGCTATGGAAGCAAAGTCCTTTTGAGCCAGTCTACTGTGTTGCCAGCCAAGTGTACACGTGAAATCGGAATCTGACGTGAAAATAATTCCGTTTTCGTCACAATACAAGGCGAGTTCAATACAAAATGCAAAATCCTCAACTGTCCTCTTTTATGTAGATAATAAGAATCGTCCATGTAATAATATATACATATTTTATGTATTGTCTAGAAATTAAAATGTACATAGTATATTAAAATATTTTTGTACATTTATGTACCTATATGAAATTATGTACAAAATTTGACAATATCGGCACAATATTTGGGTGTTTTTTTAACTGGTCGCTGATTGGCTCAGACACGGTCGCGCCGCCTCGTGATTGGTCAAAACTGAATGACGTTAGGACACCGATCTATAAATTATTACCACTGGAACGGCTTTCTCATACAATTGACAGCTAATAAAGGTTTAGTTCCATGGACACACGTCACTCGCCGCCATAGCCTTCAGCGCCAAAATGGCGTCAATAGAGACGAAAAAAAATTCACAAAACCAGATTCACCTGGCCTCTCATAGTATTGAAACTCCGTAATAGACTACGCCAGCCCAAGGTCAAAGTGTCTCCACTGACGTGCGGTCGACTGTACCACCTAATGTTATAATGGCGGCGCTACACGTTTGCCGCAAACCTATACAAACTCAAAAGCATGGTGCCTGCGATTGCGTAGGTTTGCCGCCGCTCCGATCGTAGTTGGTGTTTTAATTTAATTTGTTTATATCAAAAATATAAATTTATTTTTATAGAAAAAAATAAAAATAAATTAAATTTATATTTAATTTAAAATTTAGTTTTTTAAATTTATTTATTTATTTTATTTTTAATCAAATCAAACGCAGGCACCACACGTTTGCGTTTGTATATATTTGCCAAACGTGTAGCGCCGCCTTAGAGAGTCAGCGCGTTAAGAAAAACGTTTTAACTGGGCGATACGGCTCTGGAAGCAAAGTCCTTTTTTACCAATTATGTAAGACATAAGTCAGTTTTGCCAGACTAGTGCACTATGTGTGAAGCGTCTATTGTTGTTACGATTATTCTACAATTTCAATGAAAATTAAATAAATTCTTTAATAAGATTCTAAAAACAGTTATAACCTAGTACACTCGACCGCACGTCAGCGGAAACAAAACCAGTATAAACTGGGCTCTCGTAGTACTGAAACTTCGTAATAGGCTAGGCCAGCTCAAGGTCAAATAGTTTCCACTGACGTGCGATCGACTGTACCTACGTGCTATATATAATTATTAATTATATTTGCAGTTGTGAGATGAAAAAAATAGCTTTGTTTAAAATATTCGCTATTTTTGTGCTATAAAAAATATATACGGCTTCCACAACTCAATAAAGCATCTAATTCTAACTAAACATGACTACCTTGTTACGATTTTATTATAATAATATTATTATGAATATAAGACGGTCTATTATTATGAAGTTTTATATACAAAAGCGAAATAAAGTTTTATTATAAATCATGACAAATTTATAAGTATACAAATTTTATGAGGTTTAAAAGTATATATTGGAATTATACAGAAATGTAGTAGTTTTAAGAGAAATGGATCGTGTAGGATGGATTTATGTGATGTTGAGTTTTTAATAAATAATGTATAGTTACCCGAATTATTTGTTTTGTTTCGTGAAAGTGAATACATACATAGGTGGACGGTTAATTAGAAACAGGGCAAGATTTTCATACAATCGAGGTCACTTTGAAGCCATGGGTCTCCGTGAAGACTTGATCGGGGCATGATCTGATGACGGTCATCGAGAGAGTCATTGGAGGACTTTAAGACCGCTATAGATATCCAACTGATCAGATAAGCTGTTTGGGAGCAGCATCACTGATGCAGAAAAGTTGCTTTTTATATTACGTTAATAGCGCCATCTATGATCAGTAACTAATAACATATAAAGCGCCATCTATGTATTTGTTTCATATAACTAACTGTCTGTCAATTTCTATTTAGAACGTCTATTCGCTGATAGATGTCGCTATTCACTATGTTTATCTATTTTTTTCCGTTGGCAACTCCCAAAAAGCGACCTCTAGCGACGAAATAAAGTTATTTCTTTTGTCTCTTTCAATCCAATATGGCGGTAAAAGGTGTATGATAGGTACGGAATGTTTTGATTTTAAACGAACAATAAAAAAATTGTAAAAAAACTAAACGAAATCCGAAAAAATACTTAAACGGCCGGTGTATTGTCGTGTGTGTTGTGAAAATACTAAGCAATTGATCTCGACGCGTGTGTTGTATCAATATACGTGGTTAGAATTTCCTTGTGTATTTTTTATAGGGACCAAGTTTACTCTAATGTGTCGAATAATTTTGCTATGTGACTTGAGATTTCGCGACAGATATGTCTACTGATGATAAGGTGACGAAGGTGACGCCATGCCGGGGTGGGAACCGTGTGAGACTTGAGACGTTTGAGGAGGAGCCGCCTGACACCTGCCCTGATGAAGCTAGTGACAGGAAGTCGAAGAAACCTCCAAGGAAGGTGTCTTTCCCTCATGAAGACCAGATAGTCACTCAGTATTTCGAGCCAGCTAACCCGTGGCAAGATGGTGAGTACCTACATGACTTGGATTTTGGCATGAAATCAAAATTCACTTTTGTTTGTGTCTTTTGTTGTTTATATGCATTGTTTCTAATTGTCCCTTTTAATACGCAAGATCATGCTGTGATCTGATTTAGGAGATTCTGTACAGCTGATAAATTTCAATTCTGGTTTTAACAAAGAAATGAAATACATATAATTGCAGAGAAAGAAAGCAACCTACCCAAATATTAATTTAAAAATGTTCTATATTGAGGCTGTTTTAAATAAACTTTAAATCTAAAACTAAAATGTTCAAGAAGAGACTAGACAACTTCCTCAAATCTAAAAAGACGCAATAAATTAATATAATAATGTAAGCAAGTCGACTGCTGATATGGAAGCATCAGCTATAAGCTGCCTTTCCATTTAAAATAAAATAAATAAAAACAAGACCTTTCTGTGCAAAAGAGACATTGGACAACTGCCTCTTTGGTGCTGCTGGAAAACTTCAAATTTTCAGACAGACCTACGATAATATTGTCCAATCTGAAAATGTCCAATGACCATGCTCTAACTAAATAATGTCCAAAGTAGAAAATTTACTTAACTATTATTATTAAAACTTAATAAATTTAAATTGATTCTGTTCTAGTTTCCTCTGAATCCACAGCATTTTCAAATTCAAAGTCAGTCTCAAGTAAACAATTATTTATTAAACAATGTTTTAGATTGGTTATTTTTCAGGATGGACTTATTTCAGATTGAACATCTTACAACAGTCGGACATTATTACACTTTATTTTTTATTTTTTTTTATTCACGATACCAACAGCTTATAATTAAACAGATATACTTAAGATATTACTAAACAGAAGCCAATTATAGGTTTCCCCAATTTAAACTATATCCACTTTTGTTATCTGTCCAGATCGATATCATAGGTATCGATGGCTTGGCAGTGCCAGGGAAAAATGGAAGGAGGTAGAAGAACTTTTACCCAGAGTAGTCCTTTTAATCTGTAATTCTAACATTTAAATTGTAAAAACAATAAGTAATGGAAACAAATGCTTTAAAACTGCTTTGGATAGGCATTGTCCAGCAGTGGACCAGTGTGGACTGGACATATGCATTTCCCATGTCGCGCCACTGAACCCAATCCTTGATTCTCTGCATTCGGTCACTTCCACCTTTTACATCATCATCAACAGCCTATTAATATGTCCCCACTGCTGGGGCACAGGCATACCCTCTCAACGAGTGTGTTAGGGCTATCTATAGTCCATAACGCTAGCCCAGAGCGGGCGTATGCAGGTTTCCTCACGATGTTTTCCTTCACCGTTTGAGAGCAGTCAGTAAATATACTTAAGTTTCGAGAAACACCCATTGGTACTTGGCCCAGTCGGGGATCGAACTTCGGACCTTTCGATATGATAAATTCAAATTTCAAATTCAAAAGTATATTATTGCATGTAAGTACACTAGGTACATTTATACAACGTCAATTTTTTATCTACCACCGCCTCCAAGGTGTTATATAGAGCTGGGAAGAAGAAGCGGCGCAACAAACTTCCGCAACACATCTTTTAAAATCAAGTTTGTACATAACATTATTTTGTAAAGATTGTGCGAGGCTGAAGTAACATTAACACCAGGCATCTTTGTCATTTAGATAATCGACTGTTTTATAATAAGCTTTCTTACAAAGTTGTTGTTTAATGTAGGTCTTAAATTTTCTGTCATTCATATTTAAGATTTCTTCTGGTAGTTTGTTGTAGAAGCGTATACATTGCCCCGTGAATGATTTACTGACCTTACTAAGCCTTAACTGTGGTGGTACAAGTTTGTTTTTGTTTCTTGTAACATAAGCTGTGTTCATGTCACATGTGATAGGCGTGGTATCCCCGACGCCAGTGACGCTGACAAGAGCCCATACAGACCTTACAAACAATAAGCCCACAATGGCATCAACCAGATGAAATGCATGCGGCATTATTAGATAAGTGCACAGCGCATCTGATATCATCTTATCAGAATTAATGTCCAGACAGCTTCCGTGGCCTTCACCTCGTAAACTGTCTGTCTGTCCGTTTGATACCCACCATTATCTCTTACCCTGTGACTGCGTATAATCTATAGTTTATGATGTCACTTTGTTGTTTTCTCTGCTCTCCTAAGGTGATGTCATGGACTTAGAATACGTTGGCTTTAGGCTTAAGATGTTTTACTTTGGACGCTAAACGTGGATTTGGAATCCCGGTGGGGAGAGACTGTTGTTTTTGTGAATCGTTCGTCTAATTCCAATCTATAGGTACAGGGTTGGCTTAAATGAAGCGATTTTTAAAATAAAAATCACTGATTTAATCAAAATATAAATCCTTGTAAATTTTTCTCTTAATTGCAATTTATTAGGTGGTATTAGTAAATGCACAATAGGTAGGTACTTAGTAAAAACAAAAACAAATGAAGAAAATCTTATGTACAGTCTTACGCAAAATTAAGTTTGTTGGTATAGAAAAATTATTTGTGATGTAACTACAAATTTACTGTATTCGGATTTTTTCCATTACTTGTGCTATAAGACCTTGCTTCTTGCCAAATTTTAAGATTCTAGGTCAACCGGAAGGTTTTGATTACCAAGCGGCGATCGTCAATACTATAGTATTAATGATCGCAGTTACCAAGATACTCAAAAATGCTGCAAAATCGGCCATATCTTCTGACTGCATTGACTTAGAAGTTTATTTTTCACAGCTTTATTTAACGGACTGCTGACCTCAGTATTTGATACTAATTTCAACTTGATGCCTCCACGCGTTCTTGAGAAAAAGGGTATTGACACAGACGGACCACAAAGTGATCCTATAAGGCTTCCTTTTTTTCTCTTGAGGTGTGGAACCCTAAAAATGAAATAACCTTTGGTTCTCTGGCGGATCACCTCGGATCAGTTTACAGTTAACCCTTTATAATGCCCCAGTTATACAGATATGCTACGTGAAAGTTAAATACACTACCATGTTTGTAATGCACTGGGAAACACATCTACGGCAAAAAAAATCATTAAGAAAAACATGTGGTCAATATATATGCACTCAGCCTGTTAGTACACTTGAGTTTTCAGCTGATCTGTTTCCAATACACCTATTCATTGACATTGAATGAACGAGGAAAGAAAGCCTGATATATTCGCTATATAATACCATTATAGTTAAATAAAAAAGAGGATGTTCTTCTCCGTAAATGTTTATGAACTAAGTGGTTTCCAAATCGTCTCTGCCTTATAAAGGGTTAAAATAAGAAATGACGAAAATCTTCATACTTTTTCTTTGTAGAAAATGATGTTAAGATATGTCAAAAAATACAAATACTACGTGTCAAAGAGACCGCCCCGGGTCTGACCTGGGCCAAAGGTACCGAAAACGCTAGCGGCATTGCCGCGCTGCACAGCTATCGATAACCTTTGGACCAGGAAAGATCCGGAGCGGGGGTCCCCTCCTCTCTCTTTGAGTCTGCGGCCTAGATAGAAAATATAAAATATACTAGATATAAAAAAAAAAAAAAGATATGTCAAATCAGCACTTCATTTAATATAATAAAATAACGAACACCTGGTCACCACTAGTTTAGCGGTCATCGGGCGGAGACCGCGGGTCTGGCCGTATTTTTGGCAGTGATACATAATTATTATAGTGTGAATGTTATGTGTTGGCTCTTAAAGAAAGTTTATTTAACTTATCTTTTTAGGACACACTTTTGCCTTTTGGGATCTGTTGTACTAAATTTTTGTGATTTATACAAAACTTCTGTCATCTCGACTGTCCGCTGGATAACTGAAAAACCTTTGTAACTCATTAGCTTTCCAAAGTCAGGTCCTCTTCTCAATATTATAGACTGGGTTACTGGTTTCTCGATCAATCCATCATACCACTGGATCTAGAAACTTGATAGATATATAGATGATACTCAAATAACGTAGGCAAACGCTTAGGAACCTTCCACCCCTTATGGTTAAGTCCCAGCTATCTAAGCTATGTTGTAGGCAGGCCTCCCACGCGGTGGACCGACGATCTGGTGAAGGTCGCGGGACTCGGCTGGATGAGGTTAGCGCAGGACAGGTCGTCGTGGAGATCCTTGGGGGAGGCCTTTGTCCAGCAGTGGACGTCTACAGGCTGATATGATGATGATATAAGCTATCGCAAATTTAATTCAGCAGTTACGGCGTGATTGAATGACCAACATCTAAACAAACTTTTCGCATGTGAAACACATAAGGTCAAGGTCAAACAGCCAGTTCTCAACAGCGCAACTATACAACAATAATCACATACAGTCGTGCCAAAACGTCGGGTGAAAACATTGGAAAATACCGCGTGTTACTAACCGCTCTAAATATATCATCAACATCAGCCTGCACTGGTCCACTGCTGGACATAGACCTTCCCCAAGGCACGCCACTGAACGCGATCTCCGCATTTGTCACTGCCGGCTGCCTCACGCAGCTGGGGGGGTCGGGGTGGTCCCACACTGCGCTTGCCCACGCGTGGTCTTCACTCGAGAATTCGTCTACCCCAGCGGTTATCGGTTCCCCAACAGATGTGGCCACTTCAACCTTCTTTCCAGATTACATTATTAAGTAGGATTTTTTTTAATACAGACTTCGTCGACATTGTGACAATAAATGTTAAATATTAAAGACTAGCTGTTTCCCGCGACCTCGCTCGCGTTTATAAGTCACTTTTGAATTCTTTTTCTTTTGCTTGGCTCCTAAGGGTCGCAGCGTGATGTGAAATAGCCTATAACTCGCTTCAAGAATTGGGATATCAAATGCAAATAGAATTTATCTAATCCGACTGGTAGTTCCAGATTTCCAGAGTTAGCACCCGCGTATAGATCGCTGGTGCGTCAGTGGCCTTGGGGATAAGACGCGGCCTATCATATCGAACGCTCCGAAATTCGATCCCCGACTGGGTCGTGTACCATGGGTTTTTTTCTCGAAAATTGAGTACATTTACTGACTGTTCTCGAACGGCGAAGGAAAACGTGTCGTGAGGAAACCTGCATAGGCCGAAGAAGAAATTCTTAGGCGCGTGTGAAGTCCACCAACCCGCACTGGGTTAGCGTGGTGGACTATAGCCCGAACGCCCTCGTTGAGAGGGTAGGCCTGAGCCCCAGCAGTCGGGACGTGTTAATAGGCTGATGATGACCGATACCGGAGTCTTTACGATGCGAGTAAAACCGTGTTAACCACCTCTGTATTCATATCTGCCATTGCCAACAATATAGGCTTATATTTATTGATAGCATATCTGCTGCTCGTCATATCGCTCTGTGCTTTTCCGCATACACCGGCGATAACTTGATAAGGCGAAGCAAACACGTTGCACTGCAATAGCTCAGTTGCCAGTGCTCCTGCCTCGCGTGCGTTAGGTCATCAGTTCCAATTCGAACGCACCTTACGTGTGCGAGCAGCTGCCCCGTCAAGGGACATCATCATCAGCCTGCACTAGTCCACTGCTGGACATAGGCCTCCCCCCCAAGGCGCTACTGAATCGGATCTTCGATTCTACGCATCCAGTCACTACCAGCCGCCGCTTGCAGCACGTCGCTCCATCTAGCTGACTCCAGCGGTTCTCGGTTCTCCGGCATACGTGACCAGCCCACTGCCACTTCAACGTGCTAACCCTTTGAGCTATGTCGAATGCTTTAGTTCTCCGGCGGATCACCTCGTTTCGGATCCTGTCTCTCAGAGAAACTCCGAGCCATAGCTCTTTCCAAGGTTTACTGTAATAATGTCCAAACTGAATAACGTCCAACCTGAAAAATATCCAACCTGAAAAATGTCCAATCTAATAATAAATAAATAGCAGTTTTTAAGGTTCTGTAGTGTAAAATGTTTCAGATAGGACATTTTTCACGTTGGACATCTTTCAGGTTGGACATTATTATTGTAAATCCTTTCCATAGCCCGTTGAGCGACTTTGAATTTTCGGACCAGTCCGCGTTACACGTACTCGCCTCGAATTCCCAGCATATCCCATCATCGAGTGCTCCGCAGTTACGTACGATCGGCGCGGGACGACCGTTCGTAACTGCTTTTTTTCTTTTTTTTTCTCAGTAGGCAGCAATGTAAGTACCATCGCATCTGGCGTGCCACGCCGCCGCGCAGTCTGCGCGTGCGCCGGTGACGTCACGCGCCGCGTTGGCAGCCACCGCGCGCGCATAATTATCTAACATTACATTACAGTTAATTGATAGAAGTTTTAAATGATGTTTGTTTTAAATGCGTTCGTTAAAATCGCTATGGATTGTCATTAAAGTACTCGTTGTTTCTCGCGGCGTCGGCCGCGTAGAAAAGTTGTTCTTGCACGAACAGCTTATGCCTACATAGGTGGACGGATAATTAGAAACAGGGCAAGATTTTCATACAATCCAGGTCACTTTGAAGCCATGGGTCTCCGTGAAGGATTGATCGGGGCGTGATCTGATGACGGTCATCGAGAGAGTAGATGGAGGAGTTTTAGATCGCTGTAGATATCCAACTGATATAAGCCGTTTGGAAACAGCATCGCCATGAAGAAAAAACCCCGCATGTATGTATGAAAATCTTAAAGTTGAGGAATCATGACGATGCTGCTGCCAGACGGTTCATCTGATCAGTTGAATATCTACAGCGATCTAACAGTCCTCCATGTTTTCTCTCGATGACCGTCATCAGATCATGCCCCGATCAATCCTTCACGGAGACCCATGGCTTCAAAGTGACCTCGATTGTATGAAAATCTTGCCCTGTTTCTAATTATCCGTCCACCTATGTAGGTGTAAAGGTGAACGCAGGCCAGGTGGCCGCGCCGCAGTCCCTGCAGTCTCCGCATTTTAATTCTTTGTATGAAGCTCTATGAAGCCTCTCACACTCATCCGACCCGCACGCACCGCAGTAGAAGAAGAAATTCTTAGGCGCTTGTGAAGTCCACCAACCCGCACTGGGCTAGCGTGGTGGACTATAGCCCGAACGCCCTCGTCGAGAGGGTAGGCCTGAGCCCCAGCAGTTGGGACATGTTAATGGGCTGTTGATGAATGTGTTCATTAAATAAAATATCTTCTAGAAAATCGGTTTCAATCGCACTTTGCAATTATTACGAGGCATAGACAACTCACGGTATCCGCGGGTGTATTCGACGATAAGTCACGAGATTTAAGTTTATCGATCACTGGATTCCACGACGGTGACAATTTAAAACCATCTTCCCTATTGAAAATTTTGAATTTCTTGATTTCAATAGCTTCTCGCACTATCCGCGGATAGTAGTGGCGATCGGTGGACAGGATTTTAGGTTGGTGGAGCTCAATCCAGTCAAAAAAAAAAAAAGAATTTTCAATAGGGAAGATGGTTTTAAATTGTCACCGTCGTGGAATCCAGTGATCGATAAACTTAAATCTCGTGACTTATCGTTGAATACACCCGCGGATACCGTGAGTGTTGTGTGCCGGGACTTTCCAATAATACAAGATCAGCAGAGAGTAGTTTCAGAAACTACTCACAGCGATCAACAATGACAGCTCGCCTCTCCAGTCAGCTCGTGACCACGACCAGTGTAACCTGGTCGAAACGTCGGGCAAGGTAAATAAAACTTATTCGTGTGTAAGACCCGTAAATAATTATAATTATGAATATTGTAATATGCAATATACAATGTCAAAATAAAATAAAAACTCATCATCATCAACAGCCTATTAACATGTCCCCACTGCTGGGGCTCAGACCTACCCTCTCAACGAGGGCGTTCGGGCTATAGTCCACCACGCTAGCCCAGTGCGGGTTGGTGGACTTAACATGCGCCTAAGAATTTCTTCTTCGGCGTATGCAGGTTTTCTCGCGATGTTTTCCTTCACCGTTTGAGAGCAGTCACTAAATGTACTTAAGTTTCGAGAAAAAACCCATGGGTACATGGCCCAGCCGGGGATCGAACTCCGGACCTTTCGATATGATAGGCCGCGGGCAGAAAGCATTTAGTTGGTGTAACTACTTAGATAATGTTATCACCCATTAGAAGGTATTAAATAACCTAAGACAATAGACAATTGCCGACAATTGTCTTAGGAAATTACCTCATTAAATCACATGTATGGAAGGCTCAAGCCTCACCGTTTTTCCTTCAAACCGTCTTGCACAATTCTTGGAAATCGTTCTCCTCGTAACACAGACCACCCAACCAATTGACTAAAAGTGTTGTTCAGACAGCGTCAGTGGCGTAGGGGATAAGACGCGGCCTATCATATCGAAAGGTCCGGAGTTCGATCCCCGGCTGGGCCATGTACCAATGGGTTTTTTCTAGAAACTTAAGTACGTTTACTGTCTGCTCTCAAACTGTGAAGGAAAACATTGTGAGGAAACCTGCATACGCTGAAGAAGAAATTCTTAGGCGCATGTGAAGTCCACCAACCCGCACTGGGTTAGCGTGGTGGACTATAGCCCGAACGCCCTCGTTGAGAGGGTAGGCCTGAGCCCCAGCAGTGGGGACATGTTAATAGGCTGTTGATGAAGAAAAATACTTGGAGAACAATTGATTTGGTATTACAATACCTGAAAAGAAGTGGGGAATGGTAAACGTATCCTCATTTCGAGTTTTAGGCATTTTGGGAGCAAGTCTTTTTGAGATTTAGTCATAACGGGCATAAGGTATTTCGAGAGAGTCCTAACAAGCCGCGAGCCTCCGAACGATAGATTGGGAACGACCCTTTTGTGTAATAAACAATTCCATTGCTTGGTTACACCTCCGCCAACGGTTTAATTGCGGATCGTGTGCGTTTGTGCGTATGTACAGTCGGCCCCAGAAGTGGATCGTCGCTATAAGGGCGGCAGTCGCATGGCGATACATACGGACATCACACTTTGTGGCATCATTTAGGGACACGTTTCTTTAATATTTAAGTATGGATGTTTTATTTTTTAATTATATATATATTTTTTATTAATTAAAATAATTACAGAGTCATTACAGCCAACTCGACACTGTGAGCAAAAATAGTTACTATAAATTAAATTTAACATTACATTAAAATTACAACATTAAGGGCCTCTTTGCTTTATTGTTGCTGATATTGTTACAGATAGTAATCTGTCTGATAATGTTTTCGAGTTTCGCACTTAAGTCTCTGATAAATAACAGCTATCACTTGATCTTGTTGTTAGTTTATCAGGTTGTTGGTTTATCAGACAGATAAAACAATCAGATACCTGTGAAACGCACAAATTTATCAGCACCACTTTATCAGCAAGTGGTGAAAGCCCTAATACCTAAGAAATTACATAGATTTGCGTTTTTAAGTAGTTCTTGTAAACTTCTGTTGTCTTGCCACAGACAAAATAATAAGCGCACACTGTTTTGTACTAGAAGTTGTCTGTCATACATACATCATCCATCACATCACAAAGGATTCATTTCTTCATTAATTCTAAATTCATTTTTCCTTCATTCAAAATTGCACATATTTATGGTTTCGGAATTTTATTGACGTCATTAGAACGGAGTAACAGATATGCCACGCGACGCGCCGCACATGCCTCGCGCGCAGTTGCCTTGCGGCTTCAAATGTATTTTGGACGAACCACTTTTCCCACCGACTGTCCCGTACGTCCGTCTGTCCGCATATGAGTTATTGGTCTCATTAAACGCCGCGCGCTGTCGCGTCAATTCATTGTAATTACACCGTTTGATTAATGTGTACATATACATACATACGTTATTATAGTCGGGCTGCCGTCATCATGAAGAGTGCAGTACATCTGACCCTGACATAAAAAAATCAAATCAACAGCCTATAACATATATTAATATGTTTCCACTGCTGAGGCTCAGGCCTAACCTCTTAACGAGAGCGTTAGGGCTACAGTCCACCACGCTAGCCCGGTGCGGGTTGGTGGACTTCACATGCGCCTAAGAATTTCTCCATCGGCGTATGCAGGTTTTTTCACGATGTTTTCCTTCACCGTTCGAGAGCAGTCAGACCCCCTAAGACCCCCTTTTTTAGTTCTCTATGTATCATGGCATACGGCATCCTACTGTGGGGTCAAGCTGCCGATATAGAGACCATTTTTATTTTGCAATAGAGAGCTTTTTAAGGGGGATGTATAATATGCCTGTAAGAGCCCTTTATAATAAAAATAATGTTTGGACAAATTAACACACGGCTGTTTAGTCCCAAACTATGCCAAAGCTTGTAAATGGGTACTCAACTACTGATAAACATACTTAAATACATGTACAAACACTCAGAATCCGAAAACCAACAGTTATGCTCATCACACAAATGTTGGTCCCGGGTGGGAATCGAACCCACGACCTTTGGCGCAGTAGGCAGGGTCTCTACCACTACGCCAACAGGCCAGTCATACCTCTAAGAGCTGAGCAAAAATAAAAAAAAGTCCGAAATAATTGCGAGCGAAGCCGCGGGAAACAGCTAGTTGTGAAACATAAATTAACGTATTCCTTTCAGGTTTTAAGAGCATTTGTACATTTAATGAGACGCTAACAACGCGACACTCGTCAAATCCAAAATTGGTGTTCTCTGTACTGTGGAAATTAGATACCTACCTACTACAGACCGAAACATTCCTTTTACGAAGTATCTTTTGTTCTTATGGGGGCAGGAATGCCTAGCGGCACTTTGACTGTTTTGGGTCTTTTGCAGATTATAGATCGCCCTAATAGCTCTCTTTTGCAGAATAGAAATGGTGTCTATATCGGCAGCTTGACCCCACAGTATGCCGTACCGTATGCCATGATACTGTCGAGAACTAAAAAAAACTTTAAGCGGCATTTTCTCAAAATACCAAGTATCTTTTGTTCTTCTAAATAAAATAAAATGTTTTTATTTCAGACACAATGGTCTTAAGGCCAGGAATGCTTGGCGGCACTTCGACCCTTTTGTGTCTTATGCAGATTATAGATCGCCCTAATAACTCTCTGTTGCAAAATAGAAATGGTCTCTATTTCTGCAGCTTGACCCCACAGTAGGATGCCGTATGCCATGATGCTGTGGAGAACTAAAAAAGGGGCCTGACTGCCCTCGAACGGTGAAGGAAAATATCGTCAGGAAACCTGCATACGCCGTAGAAGAAAATCTTAGGCGCATGTGAATTCCAGCAACCCGCACTGGGCTAGCGTGATGGAACATAGCCCTAGCGCCCTCGTTGAAAGGTTATGCCTGAGCCCCATCAGTGGAAACATGGCTGTTGATGATGATGATGAATTGACGACCTTGTCCGCTCATTCATTCTTGCAGTGGTTGAGTCAACTATTATTATTCTGTGGTCGAGTGAAGATAATATATTTAGTTTGATGTCGCCGGGCTTCTCAGAAGCACTCATTAGCACTTGGTTTATTATTTCGCGCTCGGAAATAGAAACATTATTCATAGAGCTGAAATAACCGTGTCCAACGCCTAATGTCACAGTCAAGGCGTTTGCGATCCCACAGTGGGACTGTGGCCGGAGTCGTCTATACTAATCTATACTCTATACTAATGTTATAAAGAGGAAAGATTTGTATTTTTGTGTGTGTATGTTTGTGATGAATAAACTCAAAAACTACTGTGCCGATTTCAAAAATTCTTTCACCATTGGAACAACAAAAAATTTTTTTTTTAAAAAGGTAAAAATATAAAAAATATATTATGTCCACCCGTGCGAAGCCGGGACGGGCCGCTAGTGTGTAATATACATACCTAGATCATCATTAGAGACGAGCGAGAAGCCCTATTTATCTATCGTTCGTCTCGCTTCGAGCAGTTGATTCTACTAATTTTAAAAAATATGAAATACCTACAGCATACGGTACCGAGACGTGGTCGCTCACTACGGGCCTCATAAGAAGGCTCAATAGGTCACCCAGAGGGCAATGGAGAGAGCTATGATTTTCTGATGGCTCGGAGTTTCCCTGCGAGATCGAATCAGAAATGAGAAGATCCGCAAGAGAACCAATGTCACCGGATATAGCTCAAAGAATTGCGAAGTTGAATTGGCAGTGGGCTGGGCACATCGCTCGTAGAACTGACGGCCGTTGGGGCAGAAAGGTTCTCGAGTGGCGACTACGTATCGGAAGACGCAGCGCAGGCCTCCCACGAGGTGGACCGACGATCTGGTGAAGGTCGCGGGACCCGGCTGGATGAGGTTAGCTTTGGGGGAGGACTTTGTCCAGTAGTAGACGTCTACAGGCTGATATGATGATGATGACCTACAGCATTCATAGAACCGAGAATCGAATCAACACGAATAATGACCATTGGTGTCCAAGGTTTTGGACTCACATTTGAAGGCAAGGGAAACTCATGTCGAAATCATTGATAAATTACATATTCTGCTTAAATAACTGCATCCTTAACGGATACTGTGATTGGTTACAGAATGTATAATTAGTTTATAACTACTTAGTAATCAATTATATAGACACACGCAGAGTTTCTCTGAATAACAGCATCCGAAACGAAGTGATCCGCCAGAAAACCAAAACATTCGACTTATCTCAAAAAGTTAGTAGGTACAGTCGACCGCGCGTCACTGGTAACACTTTGACCTTTAGCTGGCCTAGCCTATTAGGGAGTTTCAATACTATAAGAGACCAGGGGGGCGATCGCGCTAATTCTGAACGATATTACCAAATCCAAACCTTAACCAAAAACGTTATGCATCATCCACGCGTTTGGCAAACCTTCACGAACGCAAACCAAACCCCTGCTTCACAACCTCTGATCTCACGTATTTTTATGCTGCGCACGTGCAAAATGTGGAATGACCTTCTCTCTGACGCTTTTCCACAGCGCTACGATATGGGGTCCTTCAAGAAGAGAGTCAAAAGACCTCTTAAACCGTGGCCGGCGCCGCACCAGCACCCCCCGGGTGTTGCAGGTGTCTGTGGGCGGCGGTGACCTCTTAACATCAGGAGGCCCGCCTGCTTGTTGCCCCCGTAGCAATAAAAAAGGCAGAAATTCTAGTATGAATCACAAGTGCCGGTTATTAACACATTTTTCATTACTCATACTCTGAAAGTAGGTCTGAAGTTGCCTGAGGAGCGGGTTGAAAGTAATACATCTCAGCCCTAGGGAGAATCGCTTTCAACTGACAGCTGTCAAATTATATATAAAAAACTAGTACTATTTTGACATTTCTATTGGACCATGTTCCAACTGTCTATACAGCCACTCAATTACAGCGCGATGTAAAATTGAAATAACATAAGTTTTGTAATAATTAAAGAATATATATTTTTTAATGACTTTATTATAATTATTACTGTCAACTATTTCTTTATAATAACATAGATTTGGGCAAAATATTTACCATTTTTTCAATGATGGAAATGAAAAATAATGGCAGAATAGCTGGCCGGCCACAGAAAAAAAAACAAAGTAGACGGGAAAGCGGCAATCCGATCTTCATTTGTTTTTTCGAGTCATAGAGTTTTGTTTATACTTCCGTATAGCAGAGATTTGTGTTAACACTCATTTTATGTATTGGTTTTTACTTTCACAAGCACAATCACAGTGTTTCCCTCGGGTTCAAGACTTATTATAACTATTTATAACCCCGTCTCGGGACTTAAATAAGTTACTTTCCCACCTAGGTTAACAATGTACTATTATATCGTTGTCATAATCATACTTTATTGGCAATTATTTAGTTGCATGTCAAAAAAAAATGTCAATATAAATTTGAATAAGTACTAAAATAAAATAACAATGTCAAGATCTATACTTATAATAAATCTGTAGAAACCGTCTGTCTGTACTTTGAATAAATTTATAAAAAAATGAGTGTGGACGATAAAAAAAGAGTAACAGAACACAAAAAAGCATTTTTAAATTTTTTTGTCTTTCTGTCTGTCTGTCTTTCTGTCTGTCTGTAATCGCTAATCTCCGAAACTACTGAACGGATTTTCTTGCGGTTTTCACAGGTAGATTAAGCACAGCCTGGCGCAACTTATAGGCTTTGTTTCATTGAAATCGGATGACAGCGAAAAAAGTTATCGTCATTTACAGATAAATCATTTAACGAAACAAGACGATGTCATAGACATAGGAGATATCAGTGTTTTTTTTAACTGGGACAGTATAGGCAAGTCCGAAACCATAGGAGATGCAGGGAAAGTGTCTTATGACATATAAATTTTTTGGTCAAGCGTGTGTTGTCCATAAAAATGAGACAATTTGCACATATTTTTTTTAATGCGGTTCGACTCAGTTTCATGTAGGGATCACTTCATTATATCGGAAGAAAAAAATCTGAGCAGCAGAAGTTAGTCAAATTCAATAAAATGTTTTATCATAGAACGCCAGTGAAAAATAATTTTTATTATTTTTAAAAAATGCGTATTGACTTAGTTTCATGTTAGAATCATTTTATTGTATCGGAAGAAAAAAATCCAAGCAGCAGAAGTTAGTCAAATTTAATAAAATGTTTTCTTATAAAACAGACTGTGCAATGTACTTAGGAACTTACTACTTATTCATGCAGGCCACCTGAACTCCAGCTGCTCCGATTACTATGTCAAAATTGTTATCACGAAAAAATACCTAAAGGTTCCTAAGACAGTTTCCCTGTATCTCCTATGGTTTTGGTTTTGCCCATACTGTATTAGTTAAAAAATACACACGTATAATAAAAATTGATAAGAGAAGTCTTATGAGCAATAGAAGTGAAAACAACAATTTTTTAAATTTTTATCTGTCTTCACCAAATTGGATACGGTGTTCATAGTTTGTTCCTGAAGGTATGGTATACCTTAAATTATGGTGAAGGTACTTAGAATGATCCATTTTACCATTGGAAAATTATAACTAGACGATGTATGTCTGTACATAGCAGAGATAGGTACCTACTTCCAAAATCCACGCGGACGAAGTCGCGGGCAACAGCTAGTAAAATAATAAAAAAATTCAAAAATAAAAAACAATACCAACATTGGATAACAATAATAATAAAACATAATCAAGTTAATAATTAATTAGTAATTACCTATACTACCTAGATAAAAAATTCATTTACACTATAAAACGTCTGCTCTGTCGTTATACATATATAACAAGGCTCGGAACTCTGAAAATTTATATATCAATAAAATAAAATGGCAACAAGCCAGCACAAGAATATCGCCACAATGCGAGATATTTCAAGTTCTCGGTTAATTCCATGCCGCGGTTACTCATCGCCAGCGATCGGAGTAGGTAGAGCCTTTGTTTCTACTTGCAGCAGCGTGTTGTCTTAATATGGATATGCCTTTTTAAGCGTATCCCAGACACACGCCGCCCGCGGTGGCGGCCTACCGCATGTCTGAAGTCTCGCATACATTGCATAGGGAACACAACAGGCCGCCACCGCCACCGCAGGCCGCGTGTGTCGGCGATCCCCTTTAAGCGTGACACACACTGAGCGGCGGCGTTGCGAAAGCGTTACGGTTTTTTCCTGTAATGTTCGAAATAGTATGAAGCCCTTTACATCAAAGCGGCGGCGGCGCGGCGCGTTCTTCATACAAACCTTCGCCGCCGCAACGCTTTCGCAACGCCGCCGCCCAGTGTGTGGCACGCTTTAAGGAACTATACAATCGTCAAATACTATCAAAGCCGCCGTCAGGTTTGCCAGTACGCAGTACACGTCAGAGGAAACATAAAGCTATGTGATTTTAATCATACACAAATTAGATTAATAGACTATAGATAAATTATATTCTAATAATACGAAACATCAATTAAAAACCAAAACACAAGATATTAACTATACAATATCAGTCGAACATCCCGCCTCGCCTCGAGGCCGGTGCAACGGTGCAGAGCCTCTGCAGCAGGGACCAAGCTAAGTTGGATCTAAGTTATTTTGTCGTTTAGTTTATCCACAGAGGAATTAATAGTGTGTTATCATAAAGTTTTGTATAAGCACGCTACTTGCTAAGGAAATCAGCAACAGAAAGAGTTATATCAAAACAGAGCGAAGGCGCAGAATGATGTGATAACCAAGGCCAGTTCAACAATTAAACCAAACCCCTTAATTTTTTTAATGCTTTGGAAAGGCAAAAGGATAATATACCCATGCAGCCAAGAGACAACTATTTTTAAGTCTTTGGACAGCGCCATCTATCGGATTTTACGGGAGCTAACCTGGAGAACTGCTCATTTAATTTTGCGAACAACATCGTTATTTCATTATCATCATATCAGCCTGTATACGTCCACTACTGGACAAATACCTCCCTCAGGGATCTCCACGACGACCGGTTTTTTCATACTTCATCATCATGATATCAGCCTGTAGACGTCCAATGCTGAACAAAGGCCTCCCCCAAGGATCTCCACGTCGACCGGTCCTGCGCTAACCTCATCCAGCTGGGCCCCGCGACCTTCACCCGATCGTCGGTCCACCTTCATACTTTCATAGTTACTATTACGGAATCAATAGTCTTATCTCCATTACTCTAGCATTGACCACTTTGCTGCACTACCTATTCCGACTGCAGTCAACTCATGAAACCGCGGTCGATATTCACAGGTTAAAAATAAAATGCCTTTTGACACAAGTGCATGACCACAGTCTATATTCTATTTCGTCCCCCACTACATAATGTAGGAAGGAAATGACCTTGCAGCGGCGGCCTTGCGCCGTGTCAAGGCCGTACTAACATTTTACTGTCGGGCTTGTACGAGTATTTATTTACTAGAGAGAGCGGGGCGTGGCTAGTTATATATGTATGCCACAGAATACATAACAGTACTCACTGGCAGGGTTGGCATGATTAAATCACTTTGATTTAAATCACGATTTAAATCAATTGATCTTTTCAATACAAATCATTGATTAGATAAATCAAATTGTTTCATTTCTTTACAATTTGTAACACAAAATTAAAATTCTTCATTTTATACGGAAACACCCAGTTTTTATATTACTGCTATTTTCTGTAAAAACTGCCAGATGGCATCGTTCTGTCTTCCACCACCAGGCATTTAAAACTTTTAAAAAATATATTATTTATTTAAAACTATTTTGCTGAACAAAACTTGTGTTTCTTCCGAACTAATCTTATTGAACTGAAAGTGTCAAACAAAACAAAGCGAAGGAAATCTCCCAGCTGCTAACACGCACTATTTTAAGTGAATTTTTAAGGCTCAAGCAAAAAATCGAATAAATCACGGTCTTTGTGATTTTTTTGAAAAAATCAATGATTTTTGATTTTTTTGAAAAAATGAAAAAAATTTATGAAAAAAACTAGATTGCTATTGAGTATTGACTGATCCGAAACTATGAATTTTTACTGTGGAAATGACTAAAATAGACTAAATTCCTTTTCTATTACAAGAAATGTTTTTCATCAAAATTGGTATTCGTGTTCTTCGGAGTGCTCCAGTGGCGTCGTGGGGAAGACGCGACTGTCATGTCGAGAGGCCGAGTTCGATCCCCGGCTGAGCCGTTACCAATGGGTTTTTTCTCGAAACTTAAGCACATTTACTGACTGCTCTCGAACGGTGAAGGAAAACATCGTGAGGAAACCTGCATACGCCGAAGATGAATTCTTAGGTGCATGTGAAGTCCACCAACCCGCACTGGGATAGCGTGGTGGACTATAGCCCGAACGCCCTCGTTGAGAGGGTAGGTCTGAGCCCCAGCAGTGGGGACATGTTAATAGGCTGTTGATTTGGTTTGATGACGAATGTTAATTTGATATTCGTATTAAGTAGTTTTCGCTAAATTATTCGTTGCATTCCAAATTTTTAGGGTTCCGTACCTCAAAAGAGGGAAAAGGGAACCATTATAGGATAACTCCGTTGTCCGTCTGTCTGTCTGTATGTCTGTCCGTCTGTCAAGTTTCACAATCGACCTATTGCATTAACTCCGACGATATGTAGAACGCGTGTTCATATTTTGCAAACGATAAAACCATTGACACCTAGAGCCTCGCTGTTGATGTTGGCATGTGCAATACTTGGTGTTGTAGTGCCCCGTTACATGTAATTCACAAAAGCTTATTGACGAAGTCTCTCGGATTACCGGGTCGCGTGACGTCACCCATACGTTGTTTGTTTGTGGAAATGTACGATTTATTTACGTGGTAGTGTATATTATCTATAGTAATATATTAAAGATTTTTTGTTCGTTTGTTTCAACGCGCCAATCTCTGGAACTCTACCAGTCGGATTTGAGAAATTCTTTTTGGCCTAATTCGTGAGGAATGTTATTTCCAGAATTTTTTATTTTATTTTTTACGAAAACAATTAGTGTCATTTCAATACAGACGTGTCTTGAACTCTTTTAGCGGCTTGACCCTTATTAGCGACACTGAATAAAATTTATTTATTTATTATTGGAATATATTTATTACAAATAACATTAACAAAAATAGTCAATAACATTAAATTAAATTAAAATAACTAGCTATATAATGTAATCCTAAATATAAAATAATTCTTCCAGCGCGTCCCCGTGAGGCATGGTGCCCAGAAGGCCGGCAACGTTTCCCCTTTGGATAATGAGGCTTATCCTCTGGGAGAAATAGTTGCCGGAATAGTTTATTATTTATTATTATTATTATCTCTTTATTCAATCAATCTTAAGTATAAATTTTTTATAATATTTTTCTATAAAAACTAATTAAAAAAAAAACATTATAAAAAACTTAAACCTAGTGTGCCGCCGCAGCCGCAGGGCAGCGGGGCAGGGCCCAAGCTACCGGCGGTTAGGGCCGCAGAGTGAGGAACCTCCGGACAATACGCGCCGTGTCCAGGAGTACTGCCTTCTGGCCCTGGCCCTTGATCCAGCCGTCTAGCGAGAGCCTCTCGAGGTGTTGGTCGAGGCTCTTTATTATTATTATTATTATTGGATAGTGAAATAATACATCATGTGTATTTTTTTTTCAAAATCAATAGGTTCAATTCCCGGCTAGCGGAATTATTTTTTCTAAAATGTAATGATGCAGTTTTAGTTTTTATTAAAATCGGCCCTGAGACTGCGTTGAGCATTATTCGCTATTGCTTGTAGTTCAGGATTTGGTCATCACGCTCACTTGAAAAATTCATTCTATATACTCAATAAATAAAAAATCCATTTATTCCTTACATCTAAAAAACTGTTACAGTGTTTCAAATAACTGTTACAGTGTTTCATTTCATTACTTATAATTAAAAACAATAATTTTTTTATATAATCATTGTTGCTTTTTTACACTAAATAGTCAATTTTTAATGAAAAGAGATCTGCAAAAAAAAAGGCAATTTCAATTATAACAGTCAATACAAATCAAACAATACTAAAAATTAAAATTAAATAAAAATGTCAAAACAAAAAATAAAAATAAAATTACCAACAGTGGATAAGAATCAGAGTTTACTTTGGCTTGCAAGAAATAACATAGGAACAATACGAAGCGCCTAAATCAATTTTTTTTACAAAGAACTCGTTTTTTAGGGTTCCCCCTTACCTCAAAAGAAAAAAATTTTTTTTTATTAGATAAAAAAAAAAATTAAGTATAATTTTTTATTATTTAATTTAAAAAGGAACCCTTAAAGGACCACTTCGTTGTCCGCTTAGAGTAATAAGTATACTCTAAGGTTGTCCGTCTGTCTGTTTTTTTTAAATAATGATTATTCAAATTACTCTGGATGAAGTCAGCACATCAATTAGATCATAAAACAATACCTAAAGTATAACTGCCGCTGCACTAGCGCGGACCATCAAACGGCATCGTAAAAGAAATCGTTAACCCAGTTTCGCGTTGGAAGTGCATTTTCCAACCCCTACTTATCTCGTATAACAAACTAATAGTTTTAAATATGGCACGGAAGCCTGGGTTTTGCGTCTGAAAGTAAGATGAATGCTGTTGTATTTTTTATTTATTTTGTGTAACACAATTTTAGTGTGCCAAATTAAATACGTTCTATTTAAAATAACGCATCAACGACTGTGCAGGTTTTGGTGAAACTTTGTGCGGTAACAGCCTTTGCCCTGGATTTGCTTAATTTTGTACATAGTACTTATTAATAATAATGCTTGGACAAATTTACACACGGCTGTTTAGTCCCAACTAAGGCGAAGCTTGTACATGGGTACTCGACAACTGATAAACATACATAAATACTTTTAAATAAATACTTAAATACATACAAACACCCAGAATCCGAAAACTAACAGTTATGTTCATTACACAAATGTTGGTCCCGGGTGGGAATCGAACCCACGACCTTTGGCGCACTAGGCAGGGTCACTACCACTACGCTAACAGGCCAGTCAACTTTTTGCTGGGGTTCCAAATAATCAAGATTTTTTTGGAAATTTTTATTTTTTATTTTATTTATTTTCTTTTTGGGGTACTTACAGACTAATTACAACTTAAATAACAATATGTATATAAATATTCTGATAACAAGTACTCACGATTATCAAGATTATCTATCTATTAATAACCAACCCGCACTGGGCTAGCGTGGTGGACTATAGCCCGCACGCCCTCGTTGAGAGGGTAGGACTGAGCCCCAGCAGTGGGGAGATTAATAGGCTGTTGATGAATAATCGTACATGCTGATTCTCAGTTTAGAACTGAAAATACGAAAATGTTATTTAAAAGTACATATTTATTGTATCTTTGATATTATTATTAATTATTATTTATCTAAGAAAGGACACAACAGCATACATTCTTTGATTCCATTCAAATAGTAAGTCAACTAAATAAAACTAGGAAAAATGATTTCGTGTTAGCGACTCTCTTCTAGCGTTTTGACTAATTAATTTTACAATTATATTGATAATTATCAATGATAACTATTATGACAATTATCAATGAAAATTATCAGGTACGTTGTACTAGTATCATCATCATATGAGCCTGTAGACGTCCACTGCTGGACAAAGGCCTCCCCCAAGGATCTCCACGACGACCGGTCCTGCGCTAGCCTCATCCAGCCGGGTCCCGCGACCTTCACCAGATCTTCGGTCCACCTTGTGGGCGGCCTACGCTGCGTCTTCCGACACGTGATCGCCACTCGAGTACCTTTCTGCCCCAACGGCCGTCAGTTCTCCGAGCGATGTGCCCAGCCCACTGCCACTTCAGCTTCGCAATTCTTTGAGCTATGTCCGTGACCTTGGTTCTCCTGCGGATCTCCTCATTTCTGATTGGATCTCGCAGGGAAACTCCGAGCATAGCTCTCTCCTCTCTCTGTACTAGTAAGCATTAATGTATGTGACAATTGCAGTGCCTCCGACGACGCGCGCGCAGCTGGCCGCGGAGTACCTCGAGTGCTGTCAGAGACACCTCACGCACCCCATCGACTCCGTGCTCGACCAGATACAGGTGGGTCAAGCTTGGCGGTTACGTTTCCAGCATTTGGCTTATTGGCATCTAAATTAACTTTAAAAAAATAGTTCCAATCCTCTTTTATCCTGACTGTACTTTGTGCAGGCGAGTTGACGACCACAAAAATAGGTAAATCTATAAGGTGCCAACGTCACTCAATCATAGTTCACGAGGAGGTATTTTGACTGACTACATTAATAAAAAAGTAATTTTTCACCTCACCGGCTCGGAAGCGTATACTTTCTCCTTCCGAATCTGCGTGGAAAACTGCACCTGGAAAAAAACTTTTTAAAACTTTTCTTCTAATTTGTAGAAGGTGGACATTTAAAGAAGTGGTCAGTCCTAATTGTGGTTATTATTATTTGTGGTTCTAAACCGACGAAAGGATTCAATTCACCTAGTATTTTCCTCGCTGTAGTGAGGTGAAAAATTGTGTGTTGCGGCAGCAAAGTTATTTTGCGTCTCGTACCTTGAAACCCTCGCTACGCTCAGGATTCTATCCTATACCTATATAATCCTAGGACCCTTCGCTTTGCTCAGTTTTCAATACTAGTACTCGCACAATAATAAACATAACTTTGCAGCCTTGCATAACAAATAACTATTATAACATGGTACATCCAAAAAACCGATTGTTCACTTTCCTATCATATAGGAAAGTTAACAATCGTATTTTCCTTCCCAAAATCTGATTAAGCTGCCTAAACGACCTTCTGATGTTCCCAACCGCAGGAGCTGCCGGAGAGCTCGATCGGTGGCTGCGGCCGAGCGGCTCGGCTCACCCTCTCTGACTGCGTGCTGCTCGGCGCCGCGCCGGCCGACGCGCTGGAGGCGGTGCTGCGCAAGACACAGTTCCGCCGGCTGGAGATAGACCACGCGGCCGTGGACGACGAGGGCGCGGTGAGTCACTCACTCACTCACACACATCATCATACCAGCTCATCATCATGTCAGCTGGAATAGAATAGATAGGTCACATCTGTCGCAGAACTACGCAACATCTTCTCGTCCCAAATACCGCAGTGTCTCAAGACGAAAGTCTTCGACCAGTGTGTGTTGCCAGTGATGACATACGGTACCGAGACGTGGTCGCTCACTATGGGCCTCGTAAGAAGGCTCAAGGTCACCCAGAGAGCAATGAAGCTCGGAGCTTTCCTGTGAGATCGAATCAGAAATGAGGAGATCCGCAGGAGAACCAAGGTCACCGACATAGCTCAAAGTATTGCGAAGCGAAGTATTGTGAAGTGGCAGTGCGCTGGGCACATCGCTCGTAGAACTGACGGCCGTTGGTGCAGAAAGGTTCTCGAGTGGCGACCACGTATCGGAAGACGCAGCGTAGGCCTCCCACAAGGTGGACCAACGAACTGGTGAAGGTCGCAGAACCCGGCTGGATGAGGTTAGCGCAGGACCGGGCGTCGTAAAGATCCCAGGGGGAGGCCTTTGTCCAGCAGTGGACGTCTACAGGCTGATATGATGATCTGTCGCAGAACCGACGGCCGTTAGGGCAGACGTGTGGAGACCGCGGGTGGACCGCGGATGGACCGACGACCTGTGTGTGGCCGGAAGCGCAGGGCGGAGGACCGGGTGTGGTGGCGTTCATTGAGGAAGGCCTATGTTAAAAGGCTGAGATGAGATTAGAGGGCCGCAAGGGTGCGGCCGATTTCTGGACAAATAACTTGTGAGGCTCGAAGCCCCTTGAAGCATGTTCCACTGTTGGCAGGAGGCGATATTCGACATGGTGGAGTACTACGAGAGCGCGACGGCGGTGTGCATCAGCGGGCCGCGGCAGTTCGGCATCAGGGGGTGGCAGGCGGCTTCCAGGATGATCAAGAAGGTGCACCATACATACTTTTCGACGTCATTGCCAAATGAACCTTATCACCATAGCCATGTTGGGATCCTTTGTGCCAAACTCCTGTCTACCAAGTCTCAGCTGTTTGGACTGAGCGTTGATCAGTCAGTTTCTTCTTTTATATACACTGATGATATGTGTGTGTGTCCAGAGTTGCCAGCTCGCCGAGCTGGAGGTGAGCAACCACCCGCTGGAGGCGAGCCACGCGCCGGTGCTGGCGCGCGCGCTGCACACGCACGCGTGCCGCCTGCGCGCGCTCTGCCTGCAGCGCGCCGCGCTCGCCGGGGAGCCGCTGCTCTGCCTCGGTGAGTCCCCGTACCATCCGGCTCCAAGGACCACGTCATTCCGAGGGAATTCCTCCTTGAAAGCGGAATCTGATAAACCATAAACTTGTGTGCGAGTGAGAAAAAACATATTTAGCAGCGTCACAAGTAGGAAAGAGAAAACGAACTCAATGTCATCGTAACTTCGGAGATTGCGGCCTGAACAAACACATGTTCAACCTCAATCTCCGAGACACTAAAATGTGCAGACTCTGCCAAGAAGCAGAGGAAACACCATTACACCTTCTGTGCGAATGTGGCCCGCTGATGCGTAAAAGAAGCGCAACATCGTTCATTGCCCGGATGGGCAACTACATATTTCAACACGATGAAGTAAAACGAATTAGTGCCATAAGCTTGCTGAAGTTCCTAACGGATGCAGAGCTCGACACTGAACTATAGTAAAGGCGGCGATCACAATAGATCAGCAATGGTCGCAGTGATACAAGGCTAGATATGCCGACGATATGGTGCTGCTCAGCCCTTCTATCAGCAGACTAAAGTAAATAAACGTGAGGCAGGCGCGACTTTATCTTGTTTTTTTTATTGCTACGGGGGCAACAAGCAGGCGAGCCTCCTGATATTAAGAGGTCACCGCCGCCCACAGACACCTGCAACACACGGGGGGTGCTGGTGCGCTGCCGGCCTTGGTGGAAGGGCTCTTTTGACCCTTCTTGAAGGACCCCATATCGTAGCGCTGTGGAAAAGCGTCAGAAGGAAGGTCATGCCACAATTTGCACGGTGCTGGTCCGCCAGGGGTCTATGTAATGTGAGTGAACCGTATTCTGGTTGGTACATAATGATTGGACGCTTGCTTGTCCGTTGCAGTGATAGCTCTGAAGTCTAACAGCTCGGTGCGCGAGCTGCGTCTGGGCGACAACCGTCTGTGCGCGGCGGACGCGGCGCAGCTCGCCGCGCTGCTGCGGCTCAACACGCGCCTTCACATGCTCGACCTGTCCAACAACCAGATACAGGTGAGCAGCCCGACTGTGTTTTAGATTAGAATAGATTATTCGTTTATTGAGATGATGAGAGCGTCAGTGGCCTCCAGGATAAGACGCGGCCTAACATATCGAAAGGTCCGAAGTTCGATCCCCGGCTGGGCCATGTACCGATGGGTTTTTCTCGAAACTTAAGTATAATTTTTTTTTTACTGACTGCTCTCAAACGGTGAAGGAAACGCTGAAAAAGAAATTCTTAGGCGCATGTGAAGTCCACCAACCCGCGCTGGGCTAGCGTGGTGCACTATAGCCCGAACGCCCTCGTTGAGAGGGTAGGACTGAGCCCCAGCTGTGGGGACATGTAGTTCCTAACGGTGTATATTGTTATTGTTTATTTGTATGTTGTCTTTTACTGTTGTATTTGACCTTTGTCCAGCAGTGGACGTCTACAGGCTGAAATGATGAAGATAATGATTTGTATGTTGTCTGTAGGACGCTGGTGCGGGCCACATCGCGGACGCGCTGGCGGAGCAGGCCGCGCAGACGCCGCCCTCGGCCGCCACGTCGCCCGTCTCGCCGCACCAGTGCCCGCGTGAGTACTCTCCACGAGATCATAGTGCTTTACTTCAGCGGCCGGCAACACTGGCATTGATGGAGACACGTACGTAAGTCCATCGACGCCTGCATGATTTTTAAAGATTTGAATAGTATTGTATAGTTGAATTGTGTAGTGCTTTTCTCAAAGAATGCGCGGGAAACATCTAATAACGTAATATTTTGACTTTTTGATAGTATTGTATAGTTGAATTGTGTAGTGCTTTTCTCAAATAATGCGCGGGAAACATCAAATAACATTTTTTTTTTTACTTTTCAGTGAGCGGTTATGAGACGCGAGGTCTTGCCGTGTTGGTGCTGTGGAACAACCAGCTCACCAGAAACTGCGCGCCGCATCTCAGTAAAGCGTTGGTGAGTTGAGCAGATACGTTAATTACCTGTTTATTGATTACTAGCGGATGCCCCGCGACTTCGTCCGCGATAAAAAGTATCCTATATGTTATTTTATCTGTCTCCCACTTATCAAGGACATACCTTTGACCAGTTTACTGAGAATGTCGGCCTCGAAACTGAAAGCATGATCAACCTATTAACATGTCCCCACTGCTGGGGCTCAGGCCTACCCTCTCAACGAGGGTGTTCGGGCTATAGTCCACCACGCTAGCCCAGTGCGAGTTGGTGGACTTCACATGCGCCTAAAAATTTCTTCTTCAGCGTATGCAGGTTTCCTCACGATGTTTTCCTTCACTGTATGAGAGCAGTCAGTAAATGTACTTAAATTTCGAGAAAACCCCATCGGTACATGGCCCAGCCGGGATCGAACTCCGGACCTTTCGATATGATAGGATCCCCGACGCCACTGACGTTCATTGAAAGCATGGTCAAAAGTAATTATTGATTGAAGATTTGTGTTGCGCTTGCAGCGGTCGTCCCACTCGCTGTGCGTGCTGAACGTGGGGCGCAACGCGGTGGGCTGCGAGGCGGTGCGCGCGCTGGCGGCCGGCGCGGGCGGCGCGCTCGTGTCGCTCGGGCTGCAGGCCGCGCGGCTCGGCGCCGACGCCGCGCGGCCCCTCGCCGACCTCATACGCGGCGACACGCGCCTGCAGGTGCGTCCGGCTCGCGGGACCAACGACCGCCGACCGATGCTTTTGTGTCCTTGGACAGATTTAGGCTGTCTATTTTTCCATACCATATGTGTCGGAAGACGCAGTGTAGGCAGGCCTCCCACAAGGTGGACCGACGATCTGGTGAAGGTCGCGGGATCCGGCTGGATGCGGTTAGCGCGGGACCGGGCGTCGTCGAGATCCTTGGCATATGTCCAGCATCGGACGTCTACAGACTGATATGATGATGATGATTTTTCCATATAGTTGAGCAGTAGGTACTGGTAGAGCAATCAGTCATCATCTCATCAATCATCATCTCCTTTCATACAAGCTTTTGGAAAGGACATTGATGCGGGCGGCACGCATGCGCGCCAGACCAGGACGCGGGCGCAAACACGCGTCACAGGAAAACGGCCCTAAAGGTCTAGTGACCAATCCAAAACCTTTGAAACATATGTGTTGTGGTCGCCAGAGGCTGGACCTGCGCGACAACCGTCTGGGCGCGGCGGGGCTGCTCGCCATCGCGGCCGCCATGCGGGACAACACCACGCTCACGCAGATAGACCTCGACGACGCGCACGTATGTACATTTATTTACATTACACAGCTGATCAATGTTTACACAAAATCTAAAATATACAGTGTTTTTTTTAACTGGGACACTTAGGGTAAAACCGAAACCATAGGAGATACAGTAAAACTGTCTTAGGAACCATTTGGTCTTTTTTTGCGAAAACAATTTTAGCCTTGAAAATTTTTTGGTCAAGCGTGTGTTGACCATAAAAATTAGACAATTTGATCAAAAATTTTTTTGATGCGGATCGACTCAGTTTTATGTAAGGATCATTTCATTATACCTGAAGAAAAAAATCTGAGCAGCAGAAGTTAGTCAAATTCAATAAAATGTTTTCTCATACAACCCCAGTACAAAATAATTTTGATGAATTTTTTTTAACGCATATCGACTTAGTTTCTTAGTTATGGCACGCCTAAACGGCCGAGTTTCGTAGCCAGCTACAATTTGCAACCAGTTACGAAACTCGGTTACAAACACGTGTGTGTGTGTGCGTGCAGGAGTGCTCGACGTCTCTGTGCGCGGAGGGCGGGGGCTCCGCGGGCGCCGGTGGTGGGGGGGAGGCGGCGCTGCGCGAGGTGCGCGCGCTGTGCCGGCGCAACGAGCCCGCGCACGGCTCGCCCGAGCGCCGCGCGCACCGCAAGATCAGCCTCACCTGCCACACCGCCGCCGCGCTCAAGGTACCCACTCGTATTATCATCATATCCACCTATAGACGTCCACTGCTGGACAAAGGCCTGCTGGATAAATTGAATGAAATGAAAATTTTTATTTCGGAAAACATTGATCAATAAATTGTTAGTACGCCACACACATTACACTATGTTAGTAGGTACCTAAAACCAGAGAGTTGTTAGTATACATAGATCGCGCGTTAGCAAGTCTGAACTGAACAACACAACAAGTCTGGTCTGAACAGTCTCGAAATGTTCGGGGCGACGCTACTAGTCACAACACGTCAGTAGCGCTGATTGTTGCTCTCGCCGGTATTTATTTAGATTTGGAGTAATCATGGTGAAATGTGCAGTGCCAAGCTGTAAACACGATTCACGGAAAAGAACGATCTAGAAAAAATCTATATAGAAGCGTCCATAGAACACCTGCTTACACTTGGCACAATGGGCAATGAGCGATGCGCGCGCTTTGTAGCTAGTATACTAACTCTATGCCTAAAACTAATTAAAAAGAGCAAAAAATATTTTTTACTAGCTGTTCCCCGCGGCTTCCCCCGCGCGGAATAATTTTTTCCCGCGGGAACCGTTTACCCCGGTAAAAAGCAGCCTATGTGCTATATTCCATGCTATCCCTGTACCAAGTTTCATCAAAATCCGTTCACCCGTTCTTCAGTTATAAGTGGTCTAACTAACACGGCTTTGTTTTATATATTAAGATTTTTACTGATCAGCACCTCCACCCAGCAAAGTGATCTCCACGACGACCGGTCCTGCGCTAACCTCGTCCAGCTGGATCCCGCGACCTACTCGTATAAGTAGCCAGGAATACCCAGCAACACTTCGACCCTACAGGGTCTTGACGATCTTATGCAGTTGGCCGATTTCTGCGCAATGACTGTTTTTGGTGTCAAATTGGAGGGAAGTTCGCTAGAGACGCTCATTCAACTTCAAAGATCATTGATCAAACTTTCAAATTTTTGGACGTGTCTTTGTATAACACTATCTAGCTTTAATAGACAATAAACACTGTCAGCGATGTGCAAACAATCTGTGACTATATTCATGCAGCCGCCAGAAAATTCTACGGGGCTCAAAGGTTTAGTAACCAAGCCAAAACCTACTTTAAAAAATATATATGTATTTGCAGGGCATGCAGGTGGAGGAGGAGAGGCGCTGCGGGGCGGGGGGCGGGCGGCTGCGCTCCCCCGCGCCCTCCCCCGCCGGCAGCCCCACGCCGCACCACTCGCGTTTCTCGGTGAGTCGCACACTACAACTTGTGGGCGCTTTTATTTATGTATTAGCTGTTTCCCGCGGCTTCGCCCGCATGAGATAAGTACCTGTAAACCATCCGGATGAAATTATCTGTATGCTAGTGAAAACCGCATCAAAATCCGTGGCGTAGTTTTAATGATCTAAGCGTACAGACGCGGGTAGCGACTTTGTTTTCTATGTAAGGAATAAGTATGATACCTAGATGATAAATCAGACACAGATTATGATATACATACATAGATGGACGGATAATTAGAAACAGGACAAGATTTTCATACAATCGAGGACATTTAGAAGCCCTGGGGCTCCGTGAAGGTTTGACCGGGCATGGTCTGATGACGGTCATCGAGAGAGTAGATGGAGGACTTTTAGATCGCTGGAGATATCCAACTGATCAGATGAGCCGTTTGAAAGCAGCATCGTCAAGAAGAAAAAATCCCAGAAAATTGCATCAAAATGTATTAAAATCTTAAAGTTAAAGAATCATGACGATGTTGCTTCCAAACGGCTTTTCTGATCAGTTAGATATCTATAGCGATCTAAAAGTCCTCCATGTACTCTCTCGATGACGGTCATCAGATCACGCCCCGATCAATCCTCCACGGAGAGCCATGGCTTCAAAGTGACCTCGATTGTATGACCTGTTTCTAATTATCCGTCCACCTATGTATATCGCGTCAGTCAGACACCTTGACACTGTTACTAAAAAAATTGCATTTTCACGAGGTCAAGGACAATCGTGTCGACTCGGAGGTGCACACGACTTAACTAAACTTAGTCGATTGTGCTCTTTTTTATCTGTAGTAATAAGAAAGCTACGGCATGAATTTTAGATATGTCAAATTAGTTTAGTCCTGTCAGTCACAAGAAAATGTACTTTGAAGAAAATGTATATCTATATCTATCTATACTAATATCATAAAGAGGAAAGATTTGTATTTTTGTATGTGTGTATGTATGTAATGAATAAACTCAAAAACTACTGTGCCGATTTCGAATATTCTTTCACCATTGGAAAGCTACATTCACCCTGAGTGACATAGGCTATATTTATTGCTAGAAACGATTAGGGATCCTTACTAAAGCTTAAGTAACGTAACCCAAGCTATTCTATGTGTAATAATAAAGTAAGTAACATAAACGATACTTTTTAAGCGTGCCACACACTGGGCGGCGGCGTTGCGAAAGCGTTGCGGCGGCGAAGGTTTGTATGAAGAACGCGCCGCGCCGCCGCCGCTTTGATGTAAAGGGCTTCATACTATTTCGAACATTACAGAAAAAAAACCCGCAACGCTTTCGCAACGCCGCCGCTCAGTGTGTGTTACGCTTTAATGCGAACGAAGTCGCGGGGAATGAGCTAGTTATTAATAAAATATATACTAAACAAGTGAGATTTGTCTCATCTCTAGATACTTGTGATTGCAGGTGACGCGGGTGACGCCAGACCGGGGCTCGTCCACGGAGAGCTCGAGTCCGTCCACGCCGACGCGCCCCGCGGGCTGCTCCACACCGTCGCGATTCAAAGTCGTGCAGGTGGGTGACACTCTTATTTTAAAGTTCTTGCTAGAATCTTCAAAGAAACCCCAAATTAAAAATAATATTCTTTTTTTTTTAAATCGGTCCTTGTGCGTGGTCGCATTCATTGAAGAAAGTACATGTCCAGCAGTGGACGTTTGCAGGCTGATTATGATTTAAGTATAGTCGGGATAAGTGAAGTTTCTATTTCCACCTATCGTACCGGTAGATATAAATGTATTTTCTTTCCACTTATCCCTACCGGTATATATCTTGGTAGAGATAGGTGTACCAGCCGAAAAAAAAAAATTTCGTAAGTAATCTCTTGTCAAAAAAATACGCTTAAGACTACATTAGGTTTTGAAATTGAATACCTTAGATATTATATTAGACATTCGCGCTTTGTATTCATAATTATATTTATATACAGGTCTTACACACGAAAAAGTTTTATTTACCTTTGCCCGACGTTTCGACCAGGTTACCACGGCCACGTCGGGCAAAGGTAAATAAAACTTTTTCGTGTGTAAGACCCGTATATAATTATAAATTGAATACCTATACTGTTCGGTCTTAATTTTTTTAACTTGCTGCCATTATAATACTACTGCAATTTACAGGTAGCAGAGCCACCACAGATCCAAGTCATCTCAGCAGACCAGCCTACAAGATCAACATCTCGATTCTCAGTCACCAGAAACTACGATGCCATGTACAACCCTACTCCTGTACCCTCACCGCCGCCTGATCCAGCGCCTCCGAGTCCTGCGCCTGTTGAACCTGTCACCCTAGACCTTGAAGTCAGCACTGATCGAGCGACTGACTCTACAGGCCCAGTGAAGAGTTGTAAAGTCGGTGATAAGTCTGACCAAAATACTTGTGATAACAAATGTGACGACAAAATTGTGACTGATGTAAAAGTCTTGTGTGATGACAGTGACAAAAATGCTGAAGGTGATCTCCCGAGTGATAGCAAACAAGAAAATAAGACTGTTGATGTTGAAAGTGATAAATTTAATGTAAAAAGTGATAAATATGATGTAGAAAGTGTTAAAGATGATGTAAAAAGTAATGAAGATGAAGTGAATCTTAAAAGTAATAGCAACGGTGTCAATGACACTAATTATCATGATAAATCTGAACAAGTATCTCATAGCGAGGAAATAGACGTTGTAGGAAACGATAAAGTGTTAAAGACAGAGACGAAAATGGTTAAAAACACAACGGAAATGAGTGAGACGGAAAAAGTTGATGTACAGTGTGAAGTGACAGTCAAAACTGAAAGTGTAAATAAACCCGCCAAAGTTCATTGTGACCAAAATTCATGTGAAATTAGAAATATAGATGATATTAATATAAACGAGAAGAGAGACGACGTAGCCATGAAGCAAATCGAAGCAATAACTGAAGATTTAGGCAATCTTATACAAGAAATGAAAGATCTGTCAACCAAAACTGCTGTTTTGACTAAGAAAGAAGTCAAAGTCAAAAGCGATTGCACTCAAACTGATGTAGATAGTAATCTAGATACGTTTAACGTTGTACCTGTTAATTTTATACGAGATAGTGTAGTTCTTAAGAAAAACAAATCGGAGTCAAGTCTGGATAGTCCTGATTTGGAAGTTTCCAGGCTCATGAACAAAAAACTCGGCGGCAGCCCATTTTGCGATAGCAGCAGCAGTCTAGAAATATCTGGTAGCTCCATGGAGAGTCTCAATTTAGACCATCAGCAACACTCGCAAATAACGAAACCAATCATAGTGCAGGAGTCCGTTGAGTCTGATACAGAACTGGACAGGAGAAAATCTGACCATGTCGCGTTGTCCACTGAATCCAGCGTCGAATCAACCAGTGACGCAATACCAGTGAATAGCGGTAATTTCTTGAATATGTCGCTTAGCTCCAACGAAAGCGTTTCTCCAATTATATTCGGCAAAAACAGGAAGATTCACGGATCTTTGTCAAGCTTAGAAGCAAGTGTCAGCTCATTGGATTCAGCGAGACAGGAAAAGTTGATGGTGACATCAGCCGATTCGGGCATCGAATACTCACTGCAGAATCCCTCTGAAGTCAAAGATGACTCTTCGAACGAAGGCACACTGACCAATAACTCGAGCTTGAAAGATTCTGTGAAACGACAAGAAGGTTTCCTATTCCAGGAGACCTTGAAGTCCTCTCCCAAAAGGGCGTCTAGTTTGCTGGATGTGCCAGCTTTAAAAACGAAAGGTTTAGATCGGATGAGAAAGGTATCTTTGGTGGCACCGTCCTCCAGCTTCCATATACCAAGACCTGAGCCTGAAAAGGTAGAAATAAAACTACCATCTCACTTAGAAAAATTACTTAGCCTCTTCCAACATCCAACTAGTATATTTTCGAGAGGATCTCAAAACGAAGAAGAAAAGAAGTCAGCTTCGAACACACCTCCGCGGAAAGATTCTTCTTTGACGAGCTCTTTTTGGTCTTGGGGTGCTACGGGGAAAGAAAAGGATGATAAAGCAGAAGATAGGGATTCATCTGAAGCGACGGACTCGACTCTTTCCGAAAGAGTTCAGGTTTCGTTTGTAGACGAGTCGTTTTCTAAAAAGCTTGACAGTAAAACTCCTTCAACTGACACAGAAAACACTCTAAGCGAGTTCCAATCGTTCCCTATACATGGGAACTCTGAGACGAGTGAAGTATCTCAAGCCGACCGAGTTACCAATATGACCACCGATGACAATTTAGTACAAAAAAATTTAGTTTTAAGCGTAAATGTTGATAATGCAAGCTCTAACGACAATAAAGATGTGAGAGCGTGTGATATAATAGATCTCATAAAGCCCAACGATTTAAATAAAAACTACGATACCAACCCAGCAGGCAGGGATACCAACAAAAACTCCAAACAGCCGGAAACGACTGAGAGCTACGAAGAGAAAACGTTAGATGTTAAACAAGAGGAGGTCAAGCCGGAAGTCGTGAGACCACGATCCTTCGCTGCAGTGCTCAAGGCTTCTGGCTCTGAGAATTCCTTAGACAGACAACCCAGCCCTGAAACGGGTCATTCTGTTGATAAACTACCCAGCAAAGTTATAAGAGGAATCAAAGAGAATATAAGTCCGGAGAATACGCTTACGTCCAGCATGACCAATACTAACACGCTAGCGTTCGAACTGACAGAACGACAAGCTAGAAACCAAGCTATTGTCAACAATGTGTGGGATTTAACTGCGCCGCTACTCGAAAAGCACGAAAGAGACGAGGCGAAAGCTCCAATAGCTACAATAGAAGAAGTTTGCGATGAGCCTGTGCACGGTTCCATGCAGTTAGACTATATGGACGACATTAAATACATTGACGAGAAGAACACTTCGGCAGACAGCGGAGTGAGGTCATTAGAAGGAGCGGCGGAAGACAAAAAGTACGATAAAATTGTAGAAACAAGTGAGATAGACAATGTAGATTTAGGAAAAGACGCTCTGTCTTACTTAGTTTTTGACAACCAAGACTTCGAACCGGAAGCGGATCACGCCGTAGAAAATACCAAAGCACAGGAAGGATCCCTGGCGCAGGAGCTCAAAGAAGCCGAAATCAAAGAGAAACTGCTCGATCTCTCGCCGGAATTAGTCATAGATGAAGCTATAGAAGTGCCCGAAGTGTTCATAGCCAAGGACAGAGGACTGAGAACCTCCCCAGTCATACCGGAGAGAGCTAAACTAAAGAAATCCAACTCCTTGGAAGATTTGATAGAGACAGACAGCCCGAAGACGAAAAGCATTGCTTTTAAAATTCCGGAATCTACGACGCCCCGCGATATTCCAGAGAGAAGGACGAAACTGCGCTCCAGAAGCGGCTCAAGCCCCAAATCCTTACCAGAAAGTCTGAACAAACAGTACCCCATCTCGAAATTGGATTCGGTACTGACAAAAAAGAAAAAGAAGGTGTCGTCTCTAGGGAAAATGGCGAAAGATTCGCTGTTAGCTTTAAACATGACCGATGAAGAGATAGCCGAATTCCGTCGGTCGCACAAACTCACCTCCGTGGAAAGTTTGAGATCTCTGGAATCTGTTTCTGAAGACGCCAACTCTCAGAGCGGCACGTCGGCGGATTCCCGATGCAGATCTTGCTTAAGAACGTCGCAGGAAAGTCTCATATCTCTAGACTCCATAACTGAGGATTGCAGATGTACAGATGTGTTTGAAAAGGATAAAATTGATAAACCAGGAAGATCTATGAACTAATCCAGCGTTTAGATTTCTGATTTTGCTGATTTTGAAAGCAATTCATACCCTCTTTGTGTACCTATCTATTCTATTTCGAGAGTTTTTCCTTCAAGTTTTTCCCGTGTGAAAAATACCGTTGACCTCGGAAATACTACTTGATTATGAGCAATTTTCCTTTTGTTGCTAATTTTAGCGAAAGATGGCGTTGCATTGATCTCAACTGACAATCGAGTCTCGAAAATTTCTGGGGCTACAATAGCCTCTATCGACGTACAGTCGACCCCACGTCAGTCGAAACACTTTGACCTTGAGGCCTAGCTCTATTAGAACTCTCTGCAGCTATTAGGGAGTTTCACTGCTATGACAGACGATATACTGGTTTTGTTTCCTGCGGTACATATTAAAAACCTTTTTTTTAAAGAAAATTGCTCATAGACCAGTATAAAGTTTTCTCCGCGTTTCAAAGTAAAAAAAATGCATAAGAAGTACCCTGGGTTTTTTTATACACGTCAATTTTTTATCTACAACTGTTTTTTTTCCTCAGGCCGCACATTCACTGTAAGCTAGTCATAGGTATTTGTGTTGATAAATGTCAAATCTCATTACGTCCTTGGTAATTGAAAATGAATTATGAACCACTAGCTTTTGCCCGCGGCTTCGCCCGCGTAAAAAAGGTTTTCCCGCAAGTTTTCCCGCGGTAAAAATACATTTCGTAGTAGACATCACAGAGGAACCTTTCTGCAAAATTTCAAGTCTCTAGGCTCAGCGGTTTAGGCTGTGCGCGTTTCTTCCCTATTTTACATACTTAGGGGTGGAATTTTCAAAATTCGCGAAACACATCATTATTGTTTTTAAACTAAAAGATGAAATATAAAATTTCACATTCCTAGGCTCAGCGGTTTGGGCTGGGCGCGTTTCATCACTAAAGCGTAACACACACTGCGCGGCGGCGTTGCGAAAGCGTTGCGGTTTTTTTCTGTAATGTTCGAAATAGTATGAAGCCCTTTACATCAAAGCGGCGGCGGCGCGGCGCGTTCTTCATACAAACCTTCGCCGCCGCAACGCTTTCGCAGCGCCGCCGCCCAGTGTGTGTTACGCTTTATTTTACACACATAGGAGTAGAATTTTCAAAATTGCCGAAACACGTCATTATTGTTTTTTAACTGAAAGCCTAAATATTAAATCCGGTCGCCCACGGAGGTTTCCGTTCCGTTAGCCACACTAATATGCTATCACTGTACCAAGTTTCATCAAAATTAAATGTTTTTCCCGCGGGAAAAGTTTACCGCGGTAAAAAGTTGCATAAATATTATCCCAGGATATAAACTATCACTGTTAGGTTAGGTTTGGTTAGGTTAGGTTAGGTTAGCCAAGTTTCATCAAAATTTAATAATTTTTCCCGCGGGAAAAGTGTACTGCGGTGAAAAGTAGCCTATATGTTATCCTAGGATATAAGCTATTACTGTGCCAAGTTTCATCAAAATTAAATATTTTTCCCGCGGGAATAGTTTACCGCGGTAAAAAGTTACCTATATGTTATCCCAGGATATAAACTATCACTGTTAGGTTAGGTTAGGTTTGTAAAGTTTCATCAAAATTTAATAATTTTTCCCGCGGGAAAAGTATCACTGATGGTTAGGTTAGGTTAGCCAAGTTTCATCAAAATTAAATATTTTTCCCGCGGGAATAGTTTACCGCGGTAAAAAGTTACCTATATGTTATCCCGGGATATAAGCTATCACTGTGTCAAGTTTCATCAAAAATAAATATTTTTTTCGCGGGAAAAGTTTACCGCGGTAAAAAGTTGCCCATATGTCATCCCAAGATATAAGCTGTCACTGTACCAAGTTTCATCCGAATCTGTTCAGCCGTTATCGAGTTTCCCGCGGGAACAATTTACCGCGGTAAAAAGTAGCCTACATGTTATTCCAGGATATAAGCTATAAATGTACCGAGTTTCATCAAAATCCGTCGATCCGTTCTTGAGTTATAAATTATATATGAGAATCTTTGCACCCCTATTTCACCCACTTAGGGGATGATTTGAAAAATCCTTTCTTAGTGGACGTCAGTGCTATAAAGATTAAGCTCTGTGCCAAATTTCAAGTCCCTAGGCTCAGCGGTTTGGTTGTGCGTTTCATCCCCTATTTTTAATACTTAGGGGTGGAATTTTCAAAATTCGCGAAACACGTCATTATTGTTTTTAAACTAAAAGCCTAAATATAAATTTTCACGATTCTAGCTTCAGCGGTTTGGGCTGTGCGCGTTTCATCCCTTATTTTACATACTTAGGGGTGGAATTTTCAAAATCGCTGAAACACGTGTTCATTGGTTTTTAACGAATAGCCTAAATTCAAATTTTCAGGTTTCCAACTTTAAAAATGAGGGACTTTCATACAATCTTTGCACCCCTATTTCACCCACTTAGGGGATGATTTTTGAAAAATCCTTTCTTGGTGGACGTCAGTGCTATAAGAGGAACCTTTGTGCCAAATTTCAAGTCTCTAGGCTCAGCGGTTTGGGGTGTGCGTTTCATCCCCTATTTTTCATACTTAGGGGTGGAATTTTCAAAATCGCTGAAACACGTGTTCATTGGTTTTTAACGAATAGCCTAAATTCAAATTTTCAGGTTTCCAACTTTAAAAATGAGGGACTTTCATACAATCTTTGCACCCCTATTTCACCCACTTAGGGGATGATTTTTGAAAAATCCTTTCTTGGTGGACGTCAGTGCTATAAGAGGAACCTTTGTGCCAAATTTCAAGTCTCTAGGCTCAGCGGTTTGGGGTGTGCGTTTCATCCCCTATTTTTCATACTTAGGGGTGGAATTTTCAAAATTCGCGAAACACGTCATTATTGTTTTTAAACTAAAAGCCTAAATATAAATTTTCACGATTCTAGCTTCAGCGGTTTGGGCTGTGCGCGTTTCATCCCTTATTTTACATACTTAGGGGTGGAATTTTCAAAATCGCTGAAACACGTGTTCATTGGTTTTTAACGAATAGCCTAAATACAAATTTTCAGGTTTCCAACTTTAAAAATGAGGGACTTTCATACAATCTTTGCACCCCTATTTCACCCACTTAGGGGTTGATTTTTGAAAAATCCTTTCTTAGTGGACGTCAGTGCTATATGAGGTACCTCTGTGCCAAATTTCAAGTCTCTAGGTTCAGCGGTTTGGGCTGTGCGTTGATCAGTCAGTCAGTCAGTGAGTGAGTCAGTTTAGCCTTTTATATATGAGATATTCAAAGCAAGGAGCCGTGACAGCCTAGTTGTTGTACACTCGCCTCAAATTCTTGAGGTCGTGGGTTCGAACTTCGTTTTCAGAACTTAAGTGTTTATAAATACCACAGGCTTTTAGAACATCGCGAGGAAACCTGCATACGCCAAGATTTCTGTTCTAAGGCGTATGTGAAGTCCACCAAAAACGGATTGGGGCACCGTTGATGGACAACAGACTGTAGGAGTGTCGCCCCCTAAGAAGATATGAACCGTATTCAAAGCGGCATTTAGAACCATTTTTTAATGTTTTCTGCGATTTTATTTAATAATTATATTATATAAATTTAATTTAATTGTATTTCCGAGGCTTTCAGTATCGAATACAGAATAACTTTAGAAGAAGAATTCTGTGGAAAAAACTTGGTATGGAATATATTGCGGTAATGAAAATTCTTCAATTTTTTTTTCAAATATTTTCTATTAAAAATTGTTAGACAATTGTCAATCTACTATGGAGATGCAACAAATTATTTTATTTGTATAAAAATATGTACAGATATTGGTTATAATAATAATAATAAATATGTGTAAAGATATACCGAGGGAATATGCACGCGCGGTTTTAAAATCGCAGCGTTTTTGTGTAATAAATACAAAATAAATAATAATAAATGCTACCGTAGTGAATTTACTGTACTATATAAATTATGACATAAACATAACACGTAATATATAATATATTCACAAAGTTATAACGGAAGATGTTAATTATTATTATTAATTATAATATTAAAATTATATAAACAATATATCAAATTGATATATTTTTTTCCTCTACTTCTAAAATCGTTATTGTATAAAATACGTAGTGTTGAATGTAAAAATATTATAAATTACCTACTTATATGTATAAATCACTGTTTATAGTTTTTAAAATATCACACAGATTGTTGATTTAGAATTCGGAACTGATGACGGGTGGCAGGACTCTCATCTTACCTATTTCTGTCTTTAAATCATTGATTTCAAAGTCCACTGCTGGACATAGGCCTCCCCCAGGGATCTCCAGGATGCCTGGTCCCGCGCTAACCTCATCCAGCCGAGTCCCGCGACCTTCACCAGACCGTCGGTCCACCTTGTGGGAGGCCTACGCTGCCTCTTCCTTTCTGCCCCAACGGCCGTCTGTTCTGCGGGCAATGTGCCCAGCCCACTGCCACTTCAGCTTCGCAATTCTTTGAGCTATGTCCGTGACCTTGGTTCTCCTGCGGATCTCCTCATTTCTGATTCGATCTCGCAGGGAAACTCCGAGCATAGCTCTCTCCGTTGCCCTCTGGGTGACCTTGAGCCTTCTTATGAGGCCCATAGTGAGGGACCACGTCTCGGTACCGTATGTCATCACTGGCAACACACACTGGTCGAAGACTTTCGTCTTGAGACACCTTAGTCCAAGTTCATTCCGAGACCCTCACGCCGGGAGGCAGCTTTGAGGCTGTCCAGCATTTCCTGTAGATCCTGCAGCGATTATTAAGACTTCTTTCACCGCTTGCTTATAAAGTCCCAGATCTGCAGATTATCTGACAGATAGGCCATTTTTTTTTGTTTCACAGGTATTCGATTGCCATATCTGTCAGACAAACTAACAGCAAGATCTAGTGGCTGTTAGATATTTTATCAGAGACTTGTGGCGTGATACACGAAAATATTACCAGATTTATCTGGTAGATAAGTTATCTTTCAGATTACTATCTGTAACAATATCAGCAAGTGGTGAAAGACGCCGTTACTTTTTCACAAATAAGCAATACCTACCTGCATTGTATAAAATTAAAACTTAAATCAACAATCTGTGTGGGGGGTAACATGGGACATTTAAAAAATTGGGGTAAAACGGGACAAGCTATAGAATTTTTTTCGGGAAACAGACTGTCACAAACAAATTTGGTAACTAAACTAAAGAACAAATAGACCAAAAGTTCCACTAAATAAACACAAACCGTTCGACGCATATGACCAAGAGCGCAAATGGCCAGACCATAAATTTATGGCCAATGGCGTATTTATGGTGGATGAACAAGTTCGTAGAGCGTCAGTGGCGTCGGGGATAAGACGCGGCCTATCATATCGAAAGGTCCGGAGTTCGATCCCCAGCTGGGCCATGTACCAATGGTTTTTTTCTCGAAACTTAAGTACATTTACTGACTGCTCTCAAACGGTGAAGGAAAACATCCTGAGGAAACCTGCTTACGCCGAAGTAGAAATTCTTAGGCGCATGTGAAGTCCACCAACCCGCACTGGGCTAGCGTGGTGGACTATAGCCCGAACACCCTTTAGTGGAGACATGTTAATAGGCTGTTGATGATGATGATTAAGTTCGTAAATGCACCATCTTATCTGGTAAACCAATGTACTGTGCGGGAATCAAACTCTTAAAGAATTTGTTCTGAACCTTTTCTAGACCATCTATCTACATGTACACAGTAACAGGGATTCCAAATTTTATTCAAGTATATTAACGTATCGAACACCATATTTTTTGCTTGTCTTGTTATTACCCCGCTCGTACATCAGTAGTCGGGGTGGGTAGTGCTGTTTGATGTGAATAATATGGACATACCTCCGGGATCCCGGGATTTTAGGACTATTTTCTTTATATTTGGCCTCAATTGTTAGTATGGATATGTCTCCGCGACATTTAGGGCTTCTTTCACCACTTCCTGATATTGTTACAGATAGTAATCTTAGTGATAAACTAATCTATCAGATAAATCTGTGTGATAGACTATATAAAATATATAAGATATAGGCAATTAGATACCTGTGAAAACAAAAAAATAGGCTATCTGTCAGATAACCTGCAGATAGGGTATCTGGGACTTTATCAGCAAGCGGTGTAAGAGGCCCTTAATATCCAGAACATTAAAGCGTATCCCAGACACACGGCCTCAACATGCAAACGCAGGCCGCGCGTGTCTGAAGTCTCACATACATTGCATAGGGAATACAAAAGGCCGCCACCGCCGCCGCAGGCCGCGTGTGACTGTGATACACTTAAAGTTACGAACTGATGATTTACCCAGTTAAAAAGGCATAATATTTAAATATTAATCATTTATTTTATTATTACATAATCATGCAGATATTTTATTTTTAACATCAAATTCTGAATTTATTTTCTCTCAAATTATCAATGACTACGAATCCCGGATATGCCGCGTTAAGGCATGTCCACGATATGGCACTTTTAAGGTTTTCCACGTAACGCACCACATACCCCGATCATTATATTATTATAATACAATTAATATGTATTTCACCCCTAAAAGCTCGTATCCAAGTTGAAATGACCAAACATTATTTGCGTATTAAATCAATCAGTACAGTAGGCCCCAGAAGTGATTGGTCACCTTAGGGACGACAGTCGAATTCAAGCGTTGGCTGTGGTATCACGGCGAGACCAAGCATAAAGTCATCATCATATCAGCCGTTCAAAGTCCACTGCTGGTCCATAGGCCTTCCCCAGTGAACGCCACCACACCCGGTCCTCTGCATCCAGCCGCTTCCGGCCACCTTCAGGTCGTCGGTCCGCGGTCTCCACTCCAGAACCCGTCTGCCCCGACGGCCGTCGGTTCTGCGACAGATGTGATCTGCCCACTGCCAATTCAGCTTGCTCATCCTTTCCGGCTGTCCCAATCAATTGGAATAAATGACACGTTTTCCAATTCTTCCAACCCTAGCCAAAGTATCGTTGTCCAGAAAAACCATTACTTAATTTCATAAATAGACCAATATTAAAACATAAAATCATCCTAGCATAAAAAAACTAGATATGTTTTTAAATTATTTGTTTAGGTACGTAATTTTTATTGCATACTTTATACGGCTTGGACGAAAATACTTTATTTATACCATAAAATTAATAACTTTAACCAGCAATAAAACAATTTCATTCTTATATCGTTAACAGTGTCTTTCCTATGGTCACCAAGTAAGTAGGTTCTTCAAAAAATAAGTGAATTTAACAGTCCCATTTATCCCAATTGATTGGGACAGCCGTTGGGTCAAATGGAACAAACCGACTGTCGTCTTTAACGTGGCCAATCACTTACTGTGTCCACTGTACTATGTTATGTATTCTTTTGGTTTATGAAAATTTATTTTTGTCTGTCATTTTGATGCTTTATTCAATCCATTGTACATTATTGTAAAAAATATTTTAAAAATCGTGTCACAATAACGTTGTTAATGGCTTTAAAGACTTAAGCCCGTTAGATTTTAAGTTCTTACGTCCCTCTCTGGCGCGGTGTCGCGGGAAAGGGACGGAGCATCCACTTAGACATTTTTTAATATACTTAAAAAAAGATTCGCCTGGGCTTTATGATTTTAATGAGTGTGATAGATAATTTCGAATAAATGTACATTGAATATTTTGGTGTTTTGTATCCAGTCGATAAGAATTCCCATCTATGCTTCCTACTAATATTATAAAGGCGAAAGTCTGTAAGGATGTGAGGATGTTTGTTACTCTTTCACGCAAAAACTACCGAACAGATTTTGATGAAACTCGACACAGTGATAGCTTATATCCTAGAATAACATATAGGCTACTTTTTAACGCGGACAAAGTCGCGCGGCGTCCGCTGATACCTCCTAACGCCTACAGAGGGTGCTGTTACTGTACTACCAGTCAGATTTGAAAAATTCTATTTGCATTTGATAGCCCAATTCTAGAGGAAGGTTATAGGATATTTAGGGCCTCTTACACCGCTTGCTGATAAAGTCCCTGATACCCTATCTGCAGGTTATCTGACAGATAGCGAATTTTTTTGGTTTCACAGGTATCTGATTGCCTATATCTTATATAGGCTATCACACAGATTTATCTGATAGATTAGTTTATCACTGAGATTACTATCTGTAACAATATCAGGAAGTGGTGTAAGAAGCCCTTAACATCTCGCTATGCCCTTTGGGAGCCGAGCAAAATCTTATAAACAGCGGGCGAGGCCGCGGGAACCAGCAAGTCTTATAGAACCACAAAACTTTTATGTTGATTATAAATCCTGAAGCAATTTCACTGTAAATTAACCACAAATTTACTAAGTGCATTTAAAAATGTTGCAGTTAAACAAAATCCTACTAATATTATAAAGGCGAAAGTTCGTAAGGATGTATGTTTCTTACTCTCACGCAAAAACTACTTAACAGATTTTGATGTGACTTGGTATAGTGATAGCTTATATCCTGGAATAACGTATATGCTACTTTTTAACGCGGACAAACTCGCGGGGCGTCCGCTAATACCCACTAAGTAACAAAACGCCTACATAGAGGGCGCTGTTTCACAATGTACACGGGAAAAACTTTTCTACGCGGGCGTAGCCGCGGGAAAAAGCTAGTATTACATATGCCTTCGCTTTCACAGTCGTGTAAAAAGTTTTAATACAGAGCTGCGGAGGCGAGGACGTGAAAATGAATTTCGACTTGTTTCTCTTATTAGCGTGTGAGTACCTCCGCCTAATCAATCAACAGCATATTAACATGTCCCCACTGCTGCTCAGACCTACCCTCTCAACGAGGTTCGGGCTATAGTCCACCACGCTAGCCCAGTGCGGGTTTAGTGGACTTCACATGTGTGTGTCTAGAATTTCTTCGGCGTATGCAGGTTTCCTCACGATGTTTCCCTTCACCGTTTGTGAGCAGTCAGTAAATGTACTTAAGTTTCGAGAAAAACCCATTGGTACTCGAAGTTCGATCCCCGGCTGGGCCATGGCCCTCGAACTTCGGACCTTTCGATATGATAGGCCGCGTCTTATCCTCGACGCCACTGACGTAGTTTGTGGAAATATCCTATTAGGGATTGCCAGGGGATTGCAGAACAAAAACGACTCAAAAACAAAGCAATAGGCAGGGCGGGGCACATCTGTCGCAGAACCGACAGCCGTTGGGGCAGACGGGTTCTGGAGTGGAGACCGGGGGACGCCCCTCCGCCCGGTGGACCGACGACCTGAAGAAGGCGGCCGGATGCGGAGAGCGGAGGACCGGGTGTGGTGGATAATGCCTATGTCCAGCATTGGACGCTAAAAGGCTGAAATGATGATCTGTATGTGTCCAGTGGCGGTCCGGCCTACGGATCAGCAGCTGAACTACATCGAGTGGCCGCAGGCGGGGCTGGTGCGCGGGCGGCTGGTGGAGATCTGCCGGAAGTACTACCTGGAGAGCAGCTCGCGCATCGCGGCCTGCCACGACATGCGGTTCATGTACGAGGAGTCGCCGCACTACGAGATGGGATATCTCATCGGGGAGATCGTTGAGAGGCGAGTCCTGGCTCCAACTACCTACAACTACTTCTGTGAGAACAGTAGACCTCGCAAGCTCTTATAACCATGCAATAACTTGGCATTTTAAAGTTTACTATTTCGCAAAAAGATCCCTGAATCGAATGATTTCCACGCACCTGCAATATCTTTGAAGCACCCACGGAAGCCTAGAAATTGGCTTTTTTTTTCATATTTCCCACGCTCAGTAGATATCGCAAGATGGTTGAGATCGCGCTATGGGTGTGGGAGTAAGAAGAGGTTTTTTTTGTTCCTTTTGAGGTAGGTACTTACCTACGGAAGCCTAGATTATTGAGCTTTTTTTCACATTTCCCGCACGCTCAGATATCGCAAGATGGTTGAGATCAGATCGCGCTGTGGGCGCGGGAATACGAGGGGGTTTATTTTGTTCCTTTTGAGGTACCTACGGAAGCCTTTTCCTACGCTCAGGTATCGCAAGATGGTTGAGATCGCGCTGTGGGTGCGGGAGTACGAGGCGGACACTGTGTTCGCGGCGCTGCACCGCCTCGAGCTGCAGCAGAAGCTCTACTTCGAGGTGTACCACCTGGTGCACATGATGCATGAGATCGAGCGGAAGTACAAGCACATGCCAGAGTTCAGGGATATCACACAGAAGGTACTGACTGCTCACAAACGGTGAAGGAAAACATCGCGAGGAAACCTGCATACGCCGAAGAAGAAATTCTCATAGGCGCATGTGAAGTCCACCAACCCGCTCTGGGCTAGCGTGGTGGACCATAGCCCGGGCTAGGTTAGGCCTGAGCCCCAGCAGTGGGGACTGCTAATAGGCAGATGATTTGATATGAGAGGGCGTTCCCGTCACAGATAAATTCGTGTTAATTTGCAAAAAATATACCTACATAATTATAATTTAGTTTAAAATAAAGGAAAACATCGTTTTTCACGCTACTGAATCTGATAGCATGACCAAAATTTGTACGGTCGACCGCATGTTAGTGGGAATCCTGGCCTGTACCAATGAGTTTTCGCAAACTTAAGTACGATTTATTATAATATACCACAGGTTTATCGGTGAAGGAAAACATCGTGAGGAAACCTGCATACGCCAGAGATTGGTATTTACTATTCTAAGGCGTATGTGAAGTCCACCAACAAACAGATTGTGGCACCGTTTGGCGGACAGGGGTTTGGCACAACAGATCCCATAGGGTCCAAGTGTCGCCAGGTATTCCTGGCCCGCTCAGAAGATACGATAAGATGTCAGTCGAAACAAAATTAGTGGAAACTGGTCTCTCATGCTATTGAAACTGCCTAATAGGCTAGGCCAGCTCAAGGTGAAAGTGACTCCACTGACGTGCGGTCGACTGTATACTTTCAATGTTGTCAAATAGTCTATTGTTCTTTCTGCACGTTTCTCAGCTGGACTACGAGCAGATGTCTCATCTGTCTTCGCATCTGGCGTCCCAGAGCAAGTGGCGCGAGAAGGAGCGTCTGAAGAGACAGAAGAAGCTGAAGAGGCTGCGAGACGCCATGGCCAACCGGACGGTCACCACATTCCAACGGAAACCGAAGAAGGCCACCGCCTTCCCCATAGACTACGGCTGGGAGATCGACAAGGAAGCATGGGCCTAAGAGATATTTTTTTATTTTTAGAAATTGGACTTAAAAAATTATTTTTTTTTCGTTTTTATAATTCGGTGTTGATTTTTAAGTTACTACTCCAATTCAAATTCAAATTTATATAATTCATTTATAAAGTAACTTACAGTAAAACCATTGCGTTACAGTAGATAAGATAGATAGATATACTATGGCATATATTTACTATGGCATGGTATTGTAATAATCACATTTTAAGTAATTTATAATTATTTTTAAAAATATCCTCAAATAATTACGTGCCTAATTAAACATTCAATAATTAATAAAAAAATAATACCGTGTTGTAAGACCAGTGAATAATACATATAAGAAAATGTATAAATGAATACAAAGAGCGAATGTTTAAAATATACTTTAAAAACCGGACAAGACAACTAAGGGTTCCGTAGAAACATAATTAAAGAAATAATTAGAAAATCGTTAATACGTTTTATTTAGGTACCAAAGTACTCAAAAATGCGGCAAAATCGGCCATATCTTCTGACTGGGTTGACTTAAAAGTTTGATTTTTTTACAGCTCCAAGGGATTTCAGCCCTGAGTATTTGATATTAATTTTATCTTGATACCTCAGGGTCTTGACAGACAGACAGACGGACAACGATGTGATCCTCTAAGGGTTCCTTTTTTCCTTTTGAGGTACGGAACACTGAAAAGATATTCTCTAAGGGTGTAGGTATTTTAGGAAATTGAATTTAATTCACTCATTGTAATTAATATACATTAATGTATTCGTGCCACGTGTCCTCGACGGGCCAGCGGTGGATGAACCGCCTCCTGGTCGTGGACGCGTTGGCGGGGAGGCCAAGCTTCCTCAGAAGGTACTGCTCCCTTATTCGACTCTTAAAGCTTTCCATTTCCAGCATTTTCCTTCCTGTAAAAAATATCACAGCCTTTATTCATTCATTCATTCATTCATAAACAACTTTCGTTGTGTTGAATATTACATAATTTTTAACTAATTACGAAAAAAGGTATACTTAAAAATATCCATATAGAGTAGAAATTAATAAACTCAATTTATACAAGCATAGTCATAAAAATTAATAAATTAAATAAGTAAAGGCAAGTAAACAATAAATTAACTAATTAAAAACTAAAAATATACCTACAGCTGTGTGATTCTGTAAAGTACGAATTAAAACTCGACCATCACATCGCAAGTCACTTATTTCACTTGGCATCCGATCATGAAAGACCTTGATGTCGCATTGTGTAAACAAATACAAGCTACACAATAAACACTTCACTTGCGAAGTAAAGTGAGCATTGAACTGTGAATCATTGAGTTAGAGACCGATCTCACTGCGGATTCAGGATCGAGTTGCACAAATACGCTTACAGAATAGCGGGGCAGCTTACGGTCAATCCCTCCATCTTTGGCCGTTAACGGTAACCTGACCTTATCCAGCAAAGAAAAATTAATTGGTAACACCAGAACAAAACAAAATTTTTAAAAAATGGGCTACCGTTTTCCGGTTAAGTACGGTAGTTATTTTCTGGTTATGGCCTAAGAACGCAAAGTTCTAATTTCCAATTGTGACATTCATATATCTTATTTTATTATTATAAATTTTCATTTTTTTATACACAATTTGTGTAAAAGTGACATTGGTAATATCTACTTTATGACATTTTATTTTATTTTGACATTTTTGTACTACTATGTTTTACTAAGGTTTTTTATTTATATTATTATTATTTTATTGACGTTCACATTCACTTTGACTTTTTACGTAAGAAAACTATGTATTAATATTTGTAATGTGAGATAAATAAATCTAATCTAATCTACCGTTATGGGCCAAAGATGTAGGATTTGACGGTACCAGTAGACTTGAAATTTCGTACAAAGGTTCCTTAATTCATAAGTTCTGACGTCCATAAGAAAGGGTTGTTCCCGCCGGAAAACTATCTCAAGAAATGGGAAATGAAAAGCTACATACGTGTTTTCCTTTCTTTGTGGCCAGCTCTCAGCCTGCCCTTGCCAGCTTCGGCCGGTAGGTCCCCTGTGGGAGGTCCCACCGCTCCACCCGGTATACCCCCTCCGCCTGCTCCGTCCGGTAAACCCCCTCCGTCCGCTCCAGCCCCTCCGCCCGCCCCACCCCCTCCGGCCCCTCCACCCCCTCCAGCCGCTCCGTCTCCTCCACCCCCTGCGTCTGCTCCGGCCCCTCCACCCGCTCCGTCCCCTCCACCCGGTTTTCCCCCTCCCCCAAAGGACGGAATAGGAAACCCGCTCTTTCCGCCCCCCATGCCCGGCTTCAGGTCTTCCTCTGGTATGCTCTCAAGCACCTCCACAAGCTTCTCTATGTCCAACTCTATCATGGTCAAAAATTCGTATTGGACGACGTAATGCAGAGGCTTCAGCACTTCTGTTATGGGCCCCAAGAACGAGGTCCTCCCCCTCTCCCGGTCGTGCATCTGCTTGTAGTGCGCCATAAATCGCCTGTACTTTTCGCGTATTAGACCTGTATCAAATCAACAGCTTATTAACCATTTGGCTCGCAGGATTTGGAGCGCAATACCGTCTAAAATCGGACGTACTACCCGACAACTGAAACGAGTCACTTGGCCTTGGCCTCCCTCCGCCTCCCGCTTCCCCACCTCGCCCGCCCGCTCTCGTCATGGCGCGACAGTACCGTTCGCATAAATGTGATAGGTCGGATATAAAGTGACGTCGTGTCATTAACAAATGATGATAAAGATGAAGATTTCTCTAAGAATCTAACTTCTTCTTACACAATGTCTTATTTTTTATTGAAAATATAAATAAATAATAATTTAATCCCACACTTTCCAATACTTTCTCAATCGTTTTTGCACTCTGTACCTATCACGGCGGGGGCGACGTAGGGGGAAGCGGGAGACGCGGAGTGACTCATTATTGCGAGTAGTATAACACGTCAATATATAAAAAATAAAACATTGTGTAAGAAGCAGTTAGATACATGAAGAAATCTTCATCTTTATCATCATAAATGATGATTCAAATTAACAAATTTGTTAGTGGCACGACGTCACTTAGGCCCGACCTCTCACATTTATGCGAACGGTACTGTCGCGCCAGGACGAGAGCGGGCGGGCGAGGTAGGGAAGCGGGAGGCGGAGGGAGGCCAAGGCCAAGTGACTCGTTTCAGTTGTCGGGTAGTATTCAACAACCTACTTAGAAAAACTTGATAGGTACCAATGATGTAGCCAATTTCGAAGCCAAGGTCGAAGTCGTACTCCTCGCGTATCTCGTCGACCTGCTTGATCTGCTTGATGGCATCCACCACCAGCTCCTCGGCGAGAGACATGCATAGAGTAACAATAAATAATTCATCATCATATCAACGCTTCAATGTCCACCTCTGTACATAGGCTTTCCCCAAACGCTGGAATGTATATACGAGTATGTAAGACTCACTGTAGGTATTTTAACATGATATATGTATGTAAGACTCACTGTATTTTAACATGATATACGTGGAAGGATAATTAGAAACAAGGCAAGATTTTCATACAATCGAGGTCACTTTGAAGCCATGGTTCTCCGTGAAGAATTGATCGGGGCGTGATCTGATGACGGTCATCAAGAGAGTAGACGGAAGACTTTCAGATCGCTACAGATGTCTAACTGATCAGGTGAACCGTCTGGATGCAGCATCGTCATGATTCCTTAACTTTAAGATTTTCATGCATTTTTATGCCATTTTCCGGTTTTATTTCTTCATGACGATGCTGCTGCCAAACGGCTTATATGATGAGTTAGATATTTATAGCGATCTAAAAGTCCTCCATCTACTCTCTCGATGACCATCATCAGATCATGCCCCGATCAATACTTCACCGAGAACCACGGCTTCAAAGTGACCTCGATTGTATGAAAATCTTGCCCTGTTTCTAATTATCCGTCCACCTATGTATGTATGTAAGACTCACTGTATTTTAACATGGTGTATATATGTAAGACTCACTGTATTTTAACATGGTGTATATATGTAAGACTCACTGTATTTTAACATGGTGTATATATGTAAGACTCACTGTATTTTAACATGGTGTATGTATGTAAGACTCACTGTATTTTCTCTCTGTCATTAAAGTTCATATCGTCGCGTATCCACTTCATGGTGATCGGCTGGGGGCCCTGCTCGGTGGGCTCGCGGGTCGCATCCCGCTCAGAGCTGCTCGTCTTGGTCGACGCCTCTTGGGAGCTCGCTTTCTGCTCCTCTGCTGCTACATCTAGCAAATATTCGATCAGATACTGCTCAAAACAATTCGGGGAACAAGGGATTTAATGTTTGTAATCCTACCACCTTTATATTCCCCCTTTTTTGATCACGGGGGAAATTCGTGAGATACCCGAACTCCTGGGGGGAAGGCCGGGTTTTCTACCACTAAAACTCCCTTGATGGCCATCTCCAGTGCGTATTGGGAGTCTCCGGGCTCTCCCCTAAATAATTACCCTTATTTTTGTTCGTTACATCAAACCTAATAATATTTTAAAGAGTAGAATACCTAAGTCAAAATTTTGTTCCCCTAATATAATTGTTTTGGGCAGTAAACTTTAATTTCATCATCATATCAGTTCTTCATCGTCCACTGCTGGACATAGACCTCCTCTGTGAGCGCCACCACCCCAGGTGTTTTTCAGTGGCGTTTTATTCTCAATGTTCCTGGAATTATTTTCACAAATAAGTAAGTACTATCCTTCCTACTAAATATTATAAAGGCGAAAGTCTGTGAGGATGTATGTTACTCTTTCACGCAAAAACTACCGAACAGATTTTAATGAAACTTGGTACAGTGATAGCTTATACCCTAGAATTACATATAGGCTACTTTTTAACGCGGACAAAGTCGCGGGGCGTCCGCTGATACCCCTTAAGTAACAAAACGCCTACATAGAGGGCGCTGTTTCACAATGTACACGGGAAAAACTTTTCTACGCGGACGAAGCCGCGGGAAAAAGCTAGTCTAATAATATATTACAGATAGTATTTATGCTAGGAACGTGTAATATCTTTTTCTCAAACATGCTTGGAAATGTGAAAAAACCTTCTTCGAGTTAAATCGTCATTGCTGTACTGGTCAAATAAATGAGAGCAGACGGGCAAATAATTTGAATGAAAATCCATATATGTAGTGCCTAGCGGTCAAATAATGACCATATTAATTCTTAACATGTCATGTGACCATGGCAACCACGGAGGTAAAATATCAACATTTTTTTAAAAATTTCGAATTGCCTTGCAAATTGCAAGCAGTTTAGTGTAAAAAACAAATAAACATTTTGGCGCGTGGAAATTTATTGTTGTCCGTCATTGATTTTGGAATGTATAGGTATGAAATAAAATGGTGTACATAGGTAATAGTTTGAATTTCCGCGTATTTGTTTGAGAAAACTACTATACAAGCCTTGGCCACAACCAGGCATTGATGGACTCATGTATGTGTGCCTCGGCTACCGCCTCGGCCCACATGCACACGTTCATCCATCAATGCCTCTGTTGCGGGCCGCGGCAGTAATGTACTATAACTTACGGACATACAAAACACATGTCACAGTATACGTCTGTAGTATAATTTTCAAACAATTGCAGGCGCGGTTCATATTTCATTGGGAAAGAAAAACGCCCAAATGTATAAATTCAAACACGATCTGTCGAATCTGAAAATGTAAAATTTGCGTTTCGTGCGTTTCATATCAAATCAACATCCTTATGTCCCACTGCTGTGTGATTCTGTAAAGTACGAATTAATACTCGACCATCACATCGCAAGTCACTCACTTCACTTCGCATCCGATCATGAAAGACCTCGACGTCGCATTGTGTAAACAAATACAAGCTACACAATAAACACCTCACTTGCGAAGTAAAGTGAGTATTGGACTGTGAATCATTGAGTTAGAGACCGATCTCACGGCGGATTCAGGATCGAGTTGTACAAATACGCTTACAGAATAGCAGGGCTGGTACGGACTCGACGAGAGTGTTCGGGCTATAGTCCACCACGCCAGCCCAGTTGGTGGACTTCACATGCGCCTAAAGAATTCCTTCTTCGGCGTATGCAGGTTTCCGTGCGATGTTTTCTTCACCGTTCGAGAGGAGTCATAAAATGCAGGTACCTAAGTTTCGAATGGGTTTATTTTTCCTGAAACATTATCGGAAAACATTGTTTTTTTTTTTTAATCTTACGGTCATCACATCATTATATCAGCCCGTAGACGTCCACTGCTGGACAAGGGCCTCCCCCAAGGATCTCCACGACTCCCGGTCCTGCGCTAACCTCATCCAGCCGGGTCCCGCGACCTTCACCAGATCGTCGGTCCACCTTGTGGGAGGCCTACGCTGCGTCTTCCGATGCGTGGTCGCCACTCGAGAACCTTTCTGCCCCAACGGCCATCAGTTCTATGAGCGATGTGCCCAGCCCACTGCCAATATTTAGATAATATTCTAATTAATACCTATATAGCTGTTTTCTTAAAGATATGGCGTTAAATTTTAGGACAAATTTTTTTAAACTACACTCTTTGTGCACTTAACTCATTCTCGGCCGTATTTATTTATTCTTGTGTTTGTTCCATCATTTTCATTTATAAATGCAGCATTAATTTAATTAGTAGTCTGAAGAAATAAGCCATTACCTACCGTTTTGTAATTGTTTTTTTAATTAAACTATTATTAGGGTTGAAACGCCCGCTCTATGCTAATATCAACCTACACGCTACCCAATAAGGTTTTAATTGTCTGAACACCATCAGACGCAACTGTGCACCGAACCAAAATGTAATAAGCGCCCGAACGTATATGTACAGTCGGCCGCACGTCAACCTTGAGCTGGCCTAGCCTATTAGGGAGTTAAGACCAGTTTATGCTGAGTTTGTTTCCACGGATGAGCGTTTGACCGTACAGTGGTATCCGAAGCGTGTAAAGCGTATCCCAGACACACGCGGCCTGCGGTGGCGACCTACCGCAGGCCGCAGCCTCAATACGCAAATCATGGCCGTGCGTGTTTGAGGTCTCACATACATTGCAAGGGAAGGCAACAGGCCGCCACCGCCACCGCAGGCTGCGTGTGTCTCAAATTCCTATGCTCGGACCACATTGTGTAGGTTTTTGAGAAATGAAAACAAAACAGTGCAAGATTTGAAATATATTTTAATACTACAACATTCGCTTCATTCGTTGGTTGCTTCTTTCTGTGAAGTGGCGTTCGCTTTTGACTCCTCAGCTTGAACCTGAAATGCATAAGCGTATCACAGACACACGCGGCCTGCGGTGGCGGTGGCGGCCTGGTTAATGTATGTGAGACTTCAGACACACGCCTTCGCACCGCGCGTTTGCCGCGCCGCTTTGATGTGAAGGGCTTCATACTATTTCGAACATTACAAAAAATTACCGCAACGCTTTCGCACCGCCGCCGCCCTGTCTGTGTTACGCTTAAAGGGTTGATATGATGATCTCTCTCACCTGCTTTTTATGGGCCGCCTTTATCAGCTCGATGATTTGGTTGATCTCTATGGCCTGGTTGGCAATCTGCTCGTACGCGTTGATGTGCTCTATGGGTCTCCACTCGTTGTAGAGCCGCTTCAGCGTGAGCGAGATGTCGGTCATCACGTTGAACTTGTCGGAGATGTCCCCCATCAGGTAGCCCACCTCGAACGACGAGAAGTTGGAGTAGTGCGCCTTGATCAGCTCGGCCCGCTTCACCTGACAAAACACTTCATCATCAACAGCCTATTAACATCAGGTGGGCAGTTAGGAAGCGGGGTGCTGGGGCTCAGGCCTACCTTCTCAACGAGGGCGTTCTATGGTCCACCACGCTAGCCCAGTGCGGGTTGGTGGACTTCACATGCGCCTAAGAATTTCTTCTTCGGCGTATATAAGCAGGTTTGTTTTCCTTCACCGTTTGAGAGCAGCCAGTAAATGTACTTAAGTTTCGAGAAAACCCCATTGGTACATGGCCCAGCCGGGGATCGAACTCGGGGATATGATAGGCCGCGTCTTATCCCCGACTGACGCTCTGACACTTAAATTGGTACTCTATGAGAGACTAGTTTATATAGTGGTTTTAACTCTACTGACATGCGGTTGACCGTACCACTGGGAGCATGGCTTGATCCCTGAAATTTAGAGTTACCTTCAAGTCGCTGTCTCTAACAGTCTCGTACATGAGCCTGAAGAGCTTCATCTTCATGTTCACATCGTCACTCTCCAGCAGCGTCGGTGGAGCCACCGTCATGCCTTGGAGTAAAGCACATTATTGCAGATTATCGCCTAACGAGTTTGGATAAAATACGAGTGAGGCAATGCCCGTTTCCGCCGAGGCATACAGGGTGGAAACGGGGATCGCTTCACTAGTATTTTAAAGCTCTAAATCTCACTCGATTATACCTAAACTAAACAAAATATCGTTCGTGGTCGCTCACTATGGGCGTCATAAGAAGGCTCAAGGTCACCCAGAGGGCAATGGAGAAGCCTATGCTCGGAGTTTCCCTGCGAGATCGAATCAGAAATGAGATCTGCAGGAGAACCAGTCACCGACATAGCTCAAAGAATTGCGAAGCTGAAGTGGCAGTGGGCTGGGCACATCGCTCGTAGAACTGACGGCCGCTGTGGTAGAAAGGTTCTCGAGTGGCGACCACGTATCGGAAGACGCAGCGCAGGCCTCCCACAAGGTGGACCGACGATCTGGTGAAGGTCGCGGGACCCAGCTGGATGAGGTTAGCGCAGGACCGGGCGTCGTGGAGATCCTTGGGGGAGGCCTTTGTTCAGCAGTGGACGTCTACAGGCTGATATGATGATGATGGAGGAAATATTGGAGAACTAAGGTTACCGACATAGGGATGCCTCCGCCAGGACTGACGACCTGAAGAAAGTATAGCAGGAAACGCGGAGGCCTAGTCCTGCAGTGGTCGTCGAGAGATGATGAATCAGTAATCACCTTGTCTCCTGCTAGGGTTCCATATCCACGCCTCCATGCCGACACGTCGTCTGCTTTCCGTTGGCTTGACGCCGCTGTGGTCTTTCAGAAAGTACAGCTTCAATGGCCACGACATCTCCTGTATGATTCTCTTCTGTAACGGCTGCAGTGAGGTCTGAGACAATGCCACAACACCTGGAAAGAAACGAAACAGACCTTTAATTATCCTGACATGCATCGCTGATAGAATATAGTACCTAGCAACATTCTACAGTTTCGACTCTTGCTCATGGTAGGACACCCGAAATGAAGTTTAGCGTGGAACGTCCTCGCCATAGCGTCTCCGGAAGCGGCTGGATGCGGAGGGCGGAGGGACGGGTGTGGTGGCGTTCAGGGAAGACCTATGTCCAGCTTTAGACGAAGGGCTGATATAATATGATGATGAAGACGAATGGTTTGTGTTTCTTTGTCAAATAATTTAGAAATGGCCAAATATGAAATTTCTTGGTCAAAATACGGGAGTAGAAATAGTGGGGAAAGAGGTGGAAAATGTATGAAGTATTTTTTCAACTACTACCTATGGTCAGATTTTTTTTGTGATTAGATCTATATAAAGGAAAAAGGATCGATTTATGCCACAAAAAAGTTAAAAACTTTTGCGATTTCTGGAAAAAAAAACACATTTGACCAATTTTTTATTTATTTCAAATGATACTGTAATTTAGTGGCCATATTGTTCCATTTAAAAAAATACGGATAATTAGGATCATTTTCTTTTTTTTTCTATTTCTTCAAAACCCCCCATCAATTTCCCAGCCGTACTCTATCGACCACCAATCCCTGGTGGACCTTTTCTTGGTGGTGGTGAGCCTGTCGTAGAAGTCCTGCAGCCGGTGCCAGCGGATCTTGGCGCGCGGGTTGCGCGACCTGGTGACCCTGGAGACGGTGCGGCGCGTGGGCACCGTGGTCGTGGACGAGGTCTCCGCGAACGGCTCGTCGATGCTCGAATTGATCTTGTATTTCCTTTCTATCTCATGCTGCATGTTCGCTGGAAAATAACGCAATTTGTGTTGTTTTTAAAAACTGCCTAGGAATGGAGTTAAAAAAAATGTTATGGCTCCCACTTAAACAAAAAAAAGTACCCCTCCCCCACCTCCCTTCCCCCTCTCACCCCCAAGTTTTAGTCTTTTAGGTTAGGGCCCTAGGTTAACTCCCGTTCACTAATTTCAAAAAAGGTTCAATCAACCGAATCAAACTTTCAAGTTTTTGGACATCTCTATGTAGCACACTATCTCGCTTACGCACACATAGACTATAAGCACTGTCAGCGATGTGCAAACAATCTGTGACTATATTCATTCAGCCGCCAAGAAACTCTACGGGGACTATACCTATATGTTCGATCTCCCAAAAATGTCTTTCAACATCTTCCAACAGTATGATAATCTCCATCGTATACAGTTCGTTCATTTTGGCCATCGTCAAGTTGTACCGGTCCACCATGAACCTGTACTTCTCCTGCAACACCTGGGTCAGGTAGCCCACCTCGAAGGGCGCAGTGTGCAGCGAGTTCAGCTTGACGAAGGCCAGCTTCTTGATCCGCCTGTTGGTGTCGTGGATGACGTCTCGCACCGACAGCATCGTGAGCTGGGCGGCGCGCTGGTTGTAAGGGTACACGTTTATGACATCGGTGGCCGTGGCGGCACCTGCAACAAAACTGGAGATTCTAGCGCTATCGGAAATACGTACTCCGCAACAAAACTGGAGATGGCAACCAGCGCTGTCGGGAATACGTAGTCCGCAACAAAACTGGAGATGGCAACCAGCGCTATCGGAAATACGTAGTCCGCAACAAAACTGGAGATGGCAACCAGCGCTGTCGGGAATACGTAGTCCGCAACAAAACTGGAGATGGCAACCAGCGCTATCGGAAATACGTCGTTTCCGACATCGAGGACACACACAGACCTATGTTATGGTATAACTAGATGACGGGGCGGGGCGTCTCCGTTCTCATGGATAACATTCAATGCGCACAGATGCGACTGTCTGAATATGAATGAATTTCATCGAAATATGGCCGCCCCCCCACGTGAGTTGGTGCCAATGAACACCAACTCGTGTTGCAAACAGTCGAGTTGGGGTGTCTTCTCTAGTACGTAGTACGGTTGACCGCACGTCAGTGGAAACACTTTGACCTTGAGCTGGCCTAGCCTAATGGAGTTTCAATACTATGCAAGACCAGTTTATACTGGTTTTGTTACCACTGACGTGCGGTCGACCGTACCAGACCTTACGTTGTGTCCATGTGGACCCCGCGTCAAGAAAACAGTAAATAAAATAAGCACCTACCTTTATATCCTATGCCAGAGCTGGTCAATTTTAAAAACGACACGTCACTGTATCTTCTCACCGATGAATAGCTGATTAATGAACGAATGACGACACAAATATATGGAGCGAATGTGAGTGGCAGCACGAGCCGGGGACGAGCTCGACTGACATACGAGGAGCTGATAGAGCGGTGTCGTCGAGTGTCGGGTCCCGCGGCGAGCGTGTGTGAAGAGAATGATGAGACTGAGCGAAGCGAAACAGTGTCTCAGGACCGCGATACTTGGCGCTCCGTTTATTCTGACAACCTCGTCAGGGGCATCATCAACAGCCTATTATCATGTCCCCACTGCTGGAGCTCAGGCCTACCCTCTCAACGAGGGCGTTCGGGCTACAGTCCACCACGCTAGCCCAGTGCGGGTTGGTGGACTTCACATGCGCCTAAGAATTACTTCTTCGGCGTATGCAGGTTTCCTCACGATGTTTTCCTTCACCGTTTGAGAGCAGTCAGTAAATGTACTTAAGTTTCGAGAAAAAACCCATTGGTACAGCCGGGGATCGAACTCCAGACCTTTCGATATCATAGGCCGCGTCTTATCCCCGACGCCACTGACGCTCTCAGTCAGGGGCATAGCGTGAAGATATATTATTATGGTATGTATGTTAATTTCTCACCTATCATTCCTGTAATCACCAGCACACCCAAAGTCTTCATATTTCGGCTGCTAAACTACAAAATAAACTTCTATAAAATAATTCTTAATAACAGTAATCATTGTTAACAATTTTATGTTGTGTTTATGATTGGTAATTTTACAAAACCATAAACACGTGTGCGAGAGAGTAATAAAATTATAACAGCCTATCAAAATCAAATCAACAGCTTATTAAACATGTCCCCACTGCTGGGGCTCAGGCCTACCCTCTCCACGAGGGCGTTCGGGCTATAGTCCACCACGCTAGCCCAGTGCGGGTTGGTGGACTTCACATGCGCCTAAGAATTTATTTATTGAGAAACAAATAGTCGCTTACAGTTAATGTTTTAGACTTATGTTTGTAAAGTTATGTTAGACTAGCATTTGTAACCTGTTTTAATGACAGGTCGTCACGCTTGGTGCGAACTGCGAACGCTGAACTATATTTTCCACTAAAAACAGTAATACCTACCGATTATTACGTATCGGAAGACGCAGCGTGAGCCTCCCACAAGGTGGACCGACGATCTGGTGAAGGTCGCGCGACCCGGCTGGATGAGGTTAGCGGAGGACCGGTCGTCGTGGAGATCCCTGGGGGAGGCCTTTGTCCAGCAGTGGACGTCTACAGGCTGATATGATGAGCGAATACCTGTTGGCATTTGGTATAGAGAAGTAAATAACGTAGGCAGGCATCTTTTTGGTCGCATCCAAGATTTACATGATATTCAATTAATTAAAAAACACCAATCAAAAATGTTTTACGACCAATAAATTTGCCAAATTAACATTTACAAACCAGAAAATTTTGTAAGTAATATAGTAAGGTAATAAGTTCTATAAATATACGTAAGCAACAGGTCGCCTAATTTTTAGAACAAACCAAAATGCTGTGGATTATTATTTTATTGTTGTGTAAGTTAAGATTTTTAATGAAACCCGTAGAGGCGACAACGTGATCGTTGGAACTACGTAAATACTTACTCCTAGATCTCGGTTTGTATTTCTGGATATAAAAATCAACGATTGGCCGACTTTGTTTTTTTTTTTTCAATAATAATGTTTGGACAATTTTACACACGGCTGTTTAGTCCCAACTAAGCCGAAGCTTGTAAATGGGTACTCAACAACTGATAAACATACATAAATACTTTTAAATAAATACATACAAACACCCAGAATCCGAAAACCAACAGTTATGCTCATCACACAAATATTGGTCCCGGGTGGGAATCGAACCCACGACCTTTTGCGCAGTAGGCAGTGTTACTACCACTACGCCAACAGGCCAGTCAAACGAACGACTTTGTTTCCAATTGGCAGTAAAATCTTATAATAAAAAACGTAACACTTCCAAGTATCACTCTCTAGTCTGTGGACACATCCGTTCCCGCCAAAAGAGTCATTTTGAATGCATAGTTGAATGTCAGGGAAGTAATAAGTAAAGAATGTTTAAACGGTTCTGTCTTTTGGCGGGGAAGTGCCATGTATTAATTTAATAGTGTGTACTTATCAACTCCATCAGCTGTGTGATTCTGTAAAGTACGAATTAAAACTCGACCATCACATCGCAAGTCACTCACTTCACTTCGCATCCGATCATGAAAGACCTCGACGTCGCATTGTGTAAACAAATACAAGCTACACAATAAACACCTCACTTGCGAAGTAAAGTGAGTATTGAACTGTGAATCATTGAGTTAGAGACCGATCTCACTGCGGATTCAGGATCGAGTTGCACAAATACGCTTACAGAATAGCAGGGCAGCTCGTACCAAAATTTTCAGTTATAAATCTCCATTAATAGTCTATCGATTTAGTGAGGATTGAACCTCAGTGAAAATCGCCGAACTCTAGACGCGCCCTGTTTTGTGGAGGCCGTGCTGCAACCGCCGGTTTTTATTACTATTTAAATGACTATTTTAAAACAATTAAGGGCCTAAAATACATACATATATAATAATACATAGAGCGTCAGTGGCCTCGGGGATAAGACGCGACCTATCATACCAATGGGTTTTTTCTCGATTATAAGTACATGTGCTGACTGCTCTCAAACGGTGAAGGAAAACATCGCGAGGAAACCTGCATACGCCGAAGAAGAAATTCTTAGGCGCATGTGAAGTCCACCAACCCGCACTGGGCTAGCGTGGTGGACTATAGCCCGCACGCCCTCGTTGAGAGGGTAGGCCTGAGCCCAGCAGTGGGGAGATTAATAGGCTGTTGATGATGGGCCTAAAATGACTTCGTTTCCAGGGCCGTAAACTCAATTTAAAAACTCGTTACAGCGGTGCGCAGCTGCATGTCCTACCCCGAGACACACGTAGTGCCCAAGCCAGCGGCGCCCCTGCCGCCGTATATGCAAACTTTCGAGTACCATAGACAACGCCGCCACATCATGCACATGACGGCAGAAATTATCAAAGGTAATTCCCGGGACTTTGAACGTCACGGGAAATATCGAGACTACCCAACCCTATCCAGCATACCTCTACATACTATTCACACTCTATATACGTCCACACGGATTTTATTGACGGCGGAATGAATATAGTCACAAATTATTTGCACATCGCTGACAGTGTTTAAACTTTAATGTCTATGTGTGATGCGTAAGCGAGTTAATGTGCTACATAGAGATGTCGACAAACTTGAAAGTTTGATTCGGTTGATCGAATCAATGAACCATTTCTTGAAATTGAATGAGCGTCTCTAGTGATCCCCCGCACAGCTTCCTTTGACACCTACTCGGGATCGGGGCGTGATCTGATGACGGTCATCGATCGGAGGACTTTTAGATCGCTATAGATATCCAACTTATCAGATAAACCGTTTGGGAGCAGCATCGTCTTGAAAAAAAAATAAAAAAAAAAATTTAAGTTCATTTATTCAGTAACAATATCAATTGTGTTATAAATGATAATAATTAAATAAATGATAATAATGTATGAAAATCTTAGTTAAGGAATCATCACCGTCATCAGATCATGCCCCGATCAATCCTTCACGGAGAACCATGGCTTCAAAGTGACCTCGATTGTGAATCTCGCTATGTTTCTAATTATCCGTTCACCTATGTATGTTCTGTCATTGCGCAGAAATCAGCCAACGTCACAGATCCGCCATTAACTCCGTGGGGACTATACATTAACATTTGTTTTGCTACAGACGTGATATACAAACTGCGTCTATCCGAGAGATATGTCGAGATGCACAAGGGTTCTATCAACTACGAACTGGGCTTCATAGCGGCCGCCATCCACGAGCGGTACCGCCACATGATCTACCTCTACCGGAGGCACACCAGACCGTTCGCAAATGTAACTACATACGAACCTCTCAAGGGGTTATGGTATGTCGAACAGGATCTGGAGAAGATTGTAATGGCTCTCCATTTTGTACGTAAGTACTGTCTCTCTAAATATCTTCACTAACTGACAGACAAAGTATACGAAAAAGGGGTAGGAACCTTTCTGGCATAGCCCGATCCGCGCCATTTTGTTTTTTTTTTCGAATTTTTGCGTGCACGATGAAATCTTTATAATATCGATAGCATAAGACTAAATAAACAAAAAATGTCATATGACATAGTGTCCAAAAGTGTCACGTTTCTGAGTAATTTAGGTATAAGTGTCGGTAGGTGTTAATGAATATTTTGCATTTAGAAAATGTTGCATACAGCTACTGACATTTATACCTAAATTACTCAGAAACGTGACACTTTAGGACACTATGTCATATGACATTTTTTGTTTATTTTGTCTTATGCTATCGATATTATAAAGATTTCATCGTGCACGCAAAAATTCGAAAAAAAAAACAAAATAGCGCGGATCGGGCTATGCCAGCTCCCATAGTAAAATGTTCATACCCCTTTACAAGTTAACCCTTTGGCTCGCAGGATTCAGGGCGCAATACCATTGAAACTCGGACGTATTTCACGTCAGCCAGACACCCGGACATTGTCACTCAAAAAACCTGTAATTTTAAACAACGTATGACAATGACAGGTGTCTGAGTGCAGTACTGAGACTAAAGAAGGCTCAGTAGTAAACAATTACTACTAACTACTGAGCGTTATTTAGTCTCAAATTTCGATACCGGACCAAACAAACAATTCACTGAGACTAAAGAAGGCTCAGTACTTCGATACCGGTCTAAACAATCGAACTACTGAGACTAACGAAGGCTCAGTAGTTCGGTACCGAACTAAGCAACCGAACTATACTGAGACTAAAGAAGGCTCAGTACTTCGATACCGGTCTAAACAATCGAACTACTGAGACTAACGAAGGCTCAGTAGTTCGGTACCGAACTAAGCAACCGAACTATACTGAGACTAAAGAAGGCTCAGTACTTCGATACCGGTCTAAACAATCGAACTACTGAGACTAACGAAGGCTCAGTAGTTCGGTACCGAACTAAACAACCGAACTATACTGAGACTAAAGAAGGCTCAGTACTTCGATACCGGTCTAAACAATCGAACTACTGAGACTAACGAAGGCTCAGTAGTTCGGTACCGAACTAAACATCCGAACTATACTGAGACTAAAGAAGGCTCAGTACTTCGATACCGGTCTAATCAATCGAACTATTGAGACTAAACAAAGCCTCAGTAGTTCGGTACCGGACTAAACAAACAATTCACTGAGACTAAAGAAGGCTCAGTGGTTCGGTACCGGACTAAACAAACAATTCACTGAGACTAAAGAAGGCTCAGTGGTTCGATACCGGACTAAACAAACAATTCACTGAGACTAAAGAAGGTTCAGTAGTACCGGACTAAGCATTAAGCAACCGAATTATACTGTGGTCCTTATTGGGTTAACAATTTCAGACAGTGATTACAATGAAATATTGAATGAGAGACAAACTTTCTATAAGCTACTCCGGGAGCACGAGGAGAAAAAAGGCAACATTATAAGCATGTTTGATAAATTCAAAGCGCGCAGGCGTCGGTTGCCAATTTCCAATAACATAGATGCGCCAGACGTGGACCAAAACGTGGACCTGCACGTGGACCAAGACGTGGAACAGAGTACTAGAAGTATGAACAAGCAACGGGTGGACGACGCTGAATATAAAAGGAAACTGAGGTGGTTGAAGCATGAACAGAGACGCGGGAATTTCTCGCCTGAACTGGAGGGGGTAGACATTGATTTTGGTGATGTTTATTAATCTAACTTTGCGTTTTTAACCGGTTCTTGTTATTCCAGTGTTTAAATAAACTGAGTGTCATAAATAAACTAAACGAAAATTAATGTAACATTGCAACTTGTCATTTGTATTGAATATTCGTTCGGACTGTACAGTCGACCGCACGTCAGTGGAAACACTTTGACCTTGAGCTGGCCTAGCCTGTTAGGGAGTTTCAATACTACGAGAGACCAGTTTCTACTGGTTTTGTTTCCACTGACGTGCGGTCGACCGTACGTATGTTATAGTTAGAAGGTATTTTTTAGCCCAAATTGCATTAATTTCAAAATTTTATTTAAAAAAGCAGATTAAATAAATTAAAAAAATTAAATAAAATGTCATTTCAATTCAATATCCTATACGAAAGGTTAGATAAATGAGAGTCCAGTTTATACTGGTTTTGTTTCCACTGACGTGACGTGCGGTCGACCGTACCATTGTATTTTTACTGGTCTTGTTAATTAAATCTTAATAAACCGCCAAATTTTAAACCACCGTAACGTAATGAAAATAATTAATTAGAAAACGTAAAGCGTTTCAAACTCAATTTCAATCTTATAATCAGTTCATAAATGGAAAATAAAAATAAAATTTTAATGAATTATATTTTTTTAATAACTTTATGAGTATCTGCGATCATCAATAGTATTGATCATCGCAGGTATAATAGTAATCTTCTCTATATATTAAACCAAAGCAACCTAAAATAACCTAAAACTATTCCCTAAAATTAAATAAAAAACCCAAAAATAAAATTAACTTTATCACAAAAAAATCTATTGAGTGCGAAATCTTAAACTGGACACAATGCGTGTTTGGACTATTATCGCAAATTTTATATTTGGTAAGTCCGTTTGGTATAAACCCGTCCATCCATTCCTGCATCCTTCAAAAACGGTGAAACACGTATTTCTTTATTTTGACTGCCCTGTTGGCGGTAGTGCCCCTGCCGTGGGTTCGATTCCCACCCGGGACCAAGTGTTTGTACCTATGTATTTTAGTATTTATTTAAAAAGTATTTATGTATGTTTATCAGTTGTTGAGTACCCATTTACAAGCTTCGGCTTAGTTTGGGACTAAACAGCCGTGTGTGAATTTGTCCAAACATTATTATTATTATATATCACCTTCAAATTTTAATTTTGCGACAAATGGAAGCCTATGACCTTTTCCAAGGTCTTCTTCTATCTTAAAATTCATCAAAATTGGTACAGTGGTTTAGGCGTGATAACGTAACAAATAGAGTTATTTTCGCGATTAAAACATTATTATGGATTATGGAGATAGCCTTTTAATAAGTTGCGGCAGTTTGTTGCGCCGCTTCGTCCCTAGGAAGCTGTGGTAGATAAACAAATTAACGGGTATACATTATACGCAATTGGCCATAAATTTATGGTTTGGCCTTTTGCGGTCTTGGTCATATGCGTCGAAAGGTATAAATGTACCCAGTGTACTCTTATGCCATAACATTATTTAGACTAAGACTTTGTATTTGTGTAACTGCCTGTATATGTTGTGTATGAAACGTCGATGGTATTGGTTTCAGTGATTGTGGTGTCCGACAAGCGCAGGACGGGAGTGGGAACCATATCGTCCCCGCCAGAAGAATTCGACCGCGAGCTCTCGCCGAGCACCATGCTTGCCCTCACGAACTTGAGCACTGGTATCATACCCCATCCCACCCCATCCCATCCCGCCCCGCCCCGCCCCGCCCCGCCCCGCCCCGCCCCGTCCCGTCCCGTCCCGTCCCGTCCCGTCCCGTCCCGTCCCGTCCCGTCCCGTCCCGTCCCGTCCCGTCCCGTCCCGTCCCGTCCCGTCCCGTCCCGTCCCGTCCCGTCCCGTCCCGTCCCGTCCCTTCCCGTCCCGTCCCGTCCCGTCCCGTCCCGTCCCGTCCCATCGCATCGCATCGCATCCCATCGCATCGCATCCCATCCCATCGCATCGCATCGCATTGCATCCCATCCCATCCGATCCCATCCTACATTACTACTTGCGCTACTTCGCCCGCGTAGAAAAGTTTCCTTTAGTGGATGTCAGAGTTCACAGAGATGTGCCCTAAAAAATTTTCAAATTCGACTGGTAGTTTCAGAGATTAGTTAGAGCGTTCAAACAAAAAACAAACTCTTCAGTCTAATACAAGAAGTTTGGAATCTCTTTGGTGGCGCGCGCGCTCCCTGTGGAGATCGCATCTTGCATATTTAGCATGGGAATGGGTGCCACTTACAGGGGGGGTGCGGACAAAGGAAGCGGAGTAGCGGGAGGAGGTTGCTAATACAAATGTATATGGAGTTTGAAAATGAGAATGTGTGAGTGAGTCACAGTATTGTCATACATTTGACACGATTTTGACACACATAGAATGCTTCTTTAACGCTAAGAACAAGAATCCCATAGAACCGCGCTCAGCGTATAGCATGAAACAGCAATAGTCTATTACCCCAGTAATTGGAGAAGACGCTTCATATATGGCGGGGTCAAACTGAACAAACACTTTCTATTTTAGTCAGGTTGTGGTTTGCATACCAACTGCCCCCCAACAAAAAATTCACATAGGTACGTAGATAGAGATAGAAGATTTTATTTCTGTCTAGCGTACCCTTACCACTTATGTAATAAGTGTATCCCTCTCTGCTGTGTGATTCTGTAAAATACGAATCAAAACTCGACCATCACATCGCAAGTCACTTACTTCACTTGGCATCCGATCATGAAAGACCTTGATGTCGCATTGTGTAAACAAATACAAGCTACACAATAAACACTTCACCTGCGAAGTAAAATGAGTATTGAACTATGAATCATTGAGTTAGAGACCGATCTCACTGCGGATTCAGGATCGAGTTGCACAAATACGCTTACAGAATAGCAGGGCTGATTATTATTGTTATTTTAGCGCGCTCTCTATAGTTTCTCCCTTTACGCTTTTATGCCTCTGGGGCCGCGAGCACGCACCAAAGAGATCTTAACTCTATGTATATTATAGCATAGATTTAATGTGTATTTTCCCGTTGCCAGCGATCCGACAGTTCGACGCGCAGGAGGCGGAGTCTCGCCGCGTGTACTACGAGATCCAGTCCACGAACACCTACCGCGAGCACCCCCAGCTGTGGAACACCAAGGAGAGGCTGTGCTACATGATGCACAGCACCTACCAGTCCGCGTCAGTTTTTTTTTAAATCTTTATTTTATTTTGGGACTTTTGATAACCACAGTCAGTCCCGTCGTAGCCTAACCGAGATTTACTGACGAGGCGACTCAAAAACCGCAGTTTAAACCGCCAAACCGTAGTTTAAAATCACTAATACATAAAACAGCAGCCCGGCCTCCGGGCACAACTAGTGCCATTCGGTGATGCACATTGCAGTTCACACCGCACTAAACTGCTAGTAGGTTTAATGTCGATTTAACAATTTGGAGCAATCCGGTAGAGTCGTTACACGCTTTTATTTAACTATCACGCACAATATACAGTTTAATAGGCACTTGTTGCATATAAAACTATCACAGATATACACCAAAACCTACAATATACGTTTTTTAGGAAAACTAAATAAAGAAGACAACCGTCTCCGACAAAATCCCGCCAAAAAGCCTGAATAGCTTACTCAAAAACCACAGAATAGATAACAGTTACCATAAACTTACAGAATGCAAGACCTGCGCGCGTATTTCGATATCCGGTACCTGTACGTGGACAATTTGGAATACGAAATGGGTTTCATCTCCTACGAAATAATTTCAAAGTACCAGAACATAATTGAGCTGTACCACTTGGTGGAACGTCGATACATCCGCGCGAACCACACGAACGTCGCCGCCTCCAACTACCTCCTGTATATTTATACTAACATTGTCCAGCTGAGCTATGCCGTCATCAATTTATGCAACATGATGTACGAGTTGGAGAAAAAGTACAGTTTCTCGAAGCCATCTTTGTTTGACGACTACCACGTCTCTAGTAAGTTCATCTACAAATATCTACTCTTAAGGCTTAAAGATCTTGTAACCAAGCCAGAAACAAACAAAAAAATTTGCCTTTCGACTATTTTGGCGGGAGCTGAAGTGTCACTTTCGTGGTCGCTTCCTTCTATTGTCTTTTCCTAGAAAATGTCATCATCATCATCATATCAGCCTGTAGACGTCCACTGCTGGACAAAGGTCTCCCCAACGATCTCCACGACGACCGGTCCTGCGCTAACCTCATCCAGCCGGGTCCCGCGACCTTCACCAGATCGTCGGACCACCTTGTGGGAGGCCTACGCTGCGTCTTCCGATACGTGGTCGCCACTCGAGAACCTTTCTGCCCCAACGGCCGTCAGTTCAATATGTATTTAAATTGTATGTATTTAATTTGTATGTGCTAGAAAATGTATTTAAAAAAAATTAATAACTCGCAAAATCTTTTTCTGTCTGCTGTGTCGATACTGCATTTCATTGAAAAACTGCTTCGGTAGATAGGTACAGTCAGTGGAAACTCTTTGACCTTGAGCTGGCCTGGAATAAGGGACGTTCAATACAATAAATAGTCAAGACAGTAGATAATGTCCTAAGAGCAAGGATCCCATAGAACAGACGCTAAAATAATAATAATCAGAGAGGGACACACTTATTACAAAAGTGGTAAGAGTAAGCTAGACAGATATAATATCTTCTATTTCTATCTATGTGTGGGAATTTTACAAGCCATAACTGTCTACAAACAACAGCCCGACTAAAATACATAGTGTTTGTTGAGTTTGACCCCGCCATGTAAGTAGCGACTTCTCAAATTATTGGGGTAAAAGACTATTGCTATTTCATGCTATACGCTGAGTACGGTTCTATGGGATACTAGTTCTATGGTAATGTCCCTATTCTGAAAAGTAGACCAGTTAGGACAAACGATAAAAAAAAAAGATTATATAGCACTTTATAGCTTAGTTTTGAAATACGCAAAAATAAACTTTCTCGGAAATCCAGCGGGACCCAGCTGGATGAGGTTAGCGCAGGACCGGTCGTCGTGGAGATCCTTGGGGGAGGCCTTTGTCCAGCAGTGGACGTCTACAGGCTGATAAGATGATGATGATGATGAAACTTTCTCGGATTATTTGAGAGAAACATAACGTTCTCTCGTCAGGGCCGCAGAGCGGTGCCTCGGGCAAGCAATCAAAACAAAGTTACGCCGACCGAATACAGGAGTACAGCAAGCAGGTGGCCAAGGCGGCCAGGAAGAGACGCAAGGATAAGAAGAAGGAAATGGAGGCGGCGCTGGCGCAAGGGTTCACGCCTGTCTTCGTACGGACTAAACCGAAGAGAAGGTGGGTGCACTTTTTTATATACAGTTTTACGGCCAATTGGAAACAAGTCCTTAAACGCGAAATCGTAGTTTATAATCACGAATACATAAAACCAAAGCAGACCTCCAGGGCACAACTCGGCGATCCACACTGCAGCTCACACCGCACTAAACTGATAGTAGGTTTAATGTCGATTTAACAATTTGGAACAGTCCGGTGGAGTCGTTACACGCTTTTATTTAACTATCCCGCACTTTAATAGGCACTTGTTGCATATAAAACTATCACAGATTATATACCAAAACCTACAATATATATACATTTTTTAGGAAAACTAAATAAAACGACAACTATCTCTAACAAAATCCCGCCAAAAAGCCTGAATTTTTTTATATACAGTTTTACGGCCAGTTGGAAACAAGTCCTTAAACGCGAAATCGTAATTTATAATCACGAATACATAAAACCAAAGCAGACCTCCAGGGCACAACTCGGCCATCCACACTGCAGCTCACACCGCACTAAACTGATAGTAGGTTTAATGTCGATTTAACATACAAAATCCTAAATTTTTTAGGAAAACTAAACAAAATAGATAACCATCTCTGTCAAGCCGTGTGGCGTCTATGCCTATTCATATGCGTCATCTTGGCTGGCAGAGCCACACTATCTGATTTGAAATCTGATTATGCAGAAGAAATGTACCTACCAAATATGTTGTGAAAACAATATTCACCTGTAAGGGTGATTAATAATAAAAAAAAATAGGCGATCGACAAGTCATCGATATAAATAAATCATATTTTTTTGCAGATTAAAAACTTTAACAGTAAGAGCCAGCGATCATATTAAATAAATACATTGTTTATTTGTTCATTTTCAGTAAACATTGGGAGAGAATCTACGGATGGTCCATCGAAGACGGCTGGTAATCAAAATAAAAATAAATTACTAAATTTGAAAAAAAATTTGTTTTCTTTTCTTGAAATTATGAATTTGATTCTATTGTTACGTTTTATTCTATAATTACTATTAACATGTCCCCACTGTCACAGAATATCTAGTCCACCACGCTAGCCCAGTGCGGGTTTTTTCCACTCACGATGTTTTCCTTCACCGTTTGAGAGCTGTCAGTAAATGTGCTGTTTCGAGAAAACCCATTGGTATGGCCCAGCCGGGGATCGAACTTCGGACCTTTCGATATGATTGGCCGCGTCTTATCCCCGACGCCACTGACGCTCTATTCTTCAATCTAAGTGTATAAAAGATTTTCATCAAAAATGTATGAAAAGTTAGATTTTCGAATTCAAACTTGTAAAACAGGACCATATATTTAATCGCACCATATGTACAGTCGACCGCACGTCAGTGGAAACACATTGAGCTGGCCTATTGGGGAGCTTCAATACTACGCGAGACCAGATTACTCTGGTTTAGTTTCCAACGACGTGGGGTCGACCGTACTAGCGAGTTGAATTGAAACAGGTTGAAAGACTTTATCAATATTATCGGTCGTATTTATACAACCAGACTGATTAGATTTGATTAATTTATTGTCAATACACTTGCTCGGCGTTCGCTGTATCAGGGAAGCCACCTTTCCCGGTCCTCCGCCCTCTTCCAGCTGCATCCGGCCACCTTCTTCAGGTCGACGGTCCACCTGGCGGAGGGGCGTCCCACTTCATCATCATCATCATATCAGCCTGTAGACGTCCACTGCTGGACAAAGGCCTCCCCCAAGAATCTCCACGACGCCCGGTCCTGCGCTAACCTCATCCAGCCGGGTCCCGCGACCTTCACTAGATCGTCGGTCCACCTTGTGGGAGGCCCACGCTGCGTCTTCCGATACGTGGCCGCCACTCGAGAACCTTTCTGCCCCAACGGCCGTCAGTTCTACGAGCGATGTGCCCAGCCCACTGCCACTTCAGCTTCGCAATTCTTTGACCTATGTCGGCGACCTTGGTTCTCCTGCGGATCTCCTCATTTCTGATTCGATCTCGCAGGGAAACTCCGAGCATAGCTCTCTCCATTGCCCTCTGCGTGACCTTGAGCCTTCTTACGAGGCCCATAGTGAGGGACCACGTCTCGGTACCGTATGTCATCACTGGCAACACACACTGGTCGAAGACTTTCCCACTTACCCACTCCAGAACCAGTCTGCCCCAACGGCCGTCGGTTCTGCGACAGGTGTGACCTGCCCATTGCCACTTCAGCTTGCGGTAACCTTAGTTCTCCGTCGGATCTCATTATCCTTCAAAGAAACTGTGAGCATAGCCCTCTCCATAGCTCACTGACACTGAGCGACCTTTAACTTGTGGATCAGACCAACTGAAGGCTTGAAGCAGTTTTCTTAGCAAATAATCCTCATTTAAAGAGCGTCAGTGGCGTAGGGGATAAGACGCGGCCTATCATATCGAAAGGTCCGGAGTTCGATCCCCGGCTGGGCCATGTACCGATGGGTTTTTTCTCGAAACTTAAGTACATTTACTGACTGCTCTCAAACGGTGAAGGAAAACATCGTGAGGAAACCTGCATACGCCGAAGAAGAAATTCTTAGGCGCATGTGCAGTCCACCAACCCGCACTGGGCTAGCGTGGTGGACTATAGCCCGAACGCCCTCGTTAAGAGGGTAGGCCTGAGCCCCAGCAGTGGGGACATTAATAGGCTGTTGATGATTGATGAATCCTCATTTTGCCGTGTTATTTTCCAATCGAAATCCAAATCAACACGATGTATATATAATATCCATAATGAATGACGTCATCGCCCGCCATTTTTGTTACGTATGTCGGCCGGCTATCATATCAGTCAGCTTGCGTCCGCCATACTGTGTGTGCGTCCTTCGTCGCCTATAACCCGGCCGAATTACATACACGCGTACACCCGCACTGTTCTCTGCGCTCCCGCGGCTTTTCCACAAGGTAGGGTTTTGGCGCGAGAGTGTTTACTTTCCAAATTTAAAAAAGTTCTTTCGGCCATACAGCCTTTTTGGTTCTCTAAAAAGTGCGTGATTTGTTTTGTTTTTCAGTGCTCTGTGTAGTGTACTGTTTGTTTATGGATGCTCTCTTATCATGTGAGTTGTTTGTGGCTAAATAATTATGATGTAATACCTACCAAAATAGGTTTGTTTATTTTCAGTCTATGTACACTACTTTAGCATCTATTTACTTATTTATAAGTGAAAATAATTCAATTAGATTCCAATTCTGAAACTGTTCAAAAACTTACGAACCAACTTAATTAGAAAGTCATTTTAGATATTTTATTGCATTTTAATCCTAAATGGTATGTAAATAAAGCAGTAAATGACTTTAGCCGGCGACAAATCAAACTTTGGGACAAATTGCGCCTAATCTGCCAACAAAGTTAGACGTACGGGCGGCGTAAAACGGAACTAAAGTTGCCGTATAAATCTGTTACAAACTGACAGTATCGCGTAGACAGTAGCGCCCTTATCACACGCTTAACTAATTTTGCAGATATATCACAATATTTGATTTGACTTGAGAAACATGATCTGTTGATTTTCACAAACATGTCCATCCCGTTCTAGCTATTAGCATTTTTAATAATAATATTCCTTCTGCTTACGAAATAACAGCTATAACCAAAAATATGAAAGTGACAATCGAAAACATACCATAAACCAGATTTTCATGGCTTCTTGGTTTTTCCAAAAAATGCGAAATGTGTGAACTAGTGACCTATTGTCCCAAACAACCGGTTGCAGAGGCATTTCGATATGAAGATTAAATTCGCTCCTAGAGGCTAAAAATCGACTTTACTGTAAGTACAATCGACCGCACGTCAGTGCAAACAAAACCAGTATAACGCAGGTCTCTCATAGTATGAAACTCCCTAATATGCTAGGCCGGGTCAAGGTTTTCACTGACATGCGGTCGACTGTACCAACGATCACACGAGGAGTTGTTTTTTATGCGTCAAGATATATAATATATAGTCCACTGCTGGACATAGGCTTCTCCCAAAGAGCTACTAAACAAGATCTTTGGTTCTCCGTATCCAGTTACTAACAGCCGCCTACGCTACTAGTCGGGGGGCGTCCCACTCTATGCCCACGCGTGGTCTCCAATAGAGAACTCGTCTACCCCATCCGTTGTCGGTTCTCCGACAGATGTGACCAGCCCACTGCCACTTCAGCATACTGTTTGGTTCCGAGTTCTAACCAAGGCTTTGGTTCACTGGCGGATAACCTTTTATTTTATATATCCCCACTGTTTCCAAAATTATCGATTAGATTACGCCATCAATCAACCAATCAATCAATAGTATATTTGGTAAAAACCTATGTAATGGAATGAAAAAATGCCTGCTCAAAAATTCCTCAATGTTATCTGTGCGTATCGAACCCACGGCCTCCGGCGATTGAGTCTAACGACCAAGCCACTAGAGATACGAAGCGTAGATAAAAACTAGGACGTAGATCCACCGACTTGCGGCCGACCGTACACCCTTTGGCACGTTGTATTATATTTTTGAGGGTAGGTAGTTTTTCACGTTTTGGGGGACAAATATATACTGTTATGCATAAGTACTTGATTAATAAATAAATAAATAATAATAAGGTGTTTTGCCCATCAAATAAGCAAATTTGTAATAGGTAGATTAGTTTAGTAATATAATAGTCATCATCATCATCAACAGCCTATTAACATCTCCCCACTGCTGGGGCTCAGGCCTACCCTCTCAACGAGGGCGTTCGGGCTATAGTCCACCACACTAGCCCAGTGCGGGTTGGTGGACTTCACATGCTCCTAAGAATTTCTTCTTCGGCGTATGCAGGTTTCCTCACGATGTTTTCCTTCACCGTTTGAGAGCAGTCAGTAATTATTTTTAATAGTGAAATAATAGAATAGTTTTAAATAGTGTTGGTCCTGCGCCAGAGGTCGTGGGTTCGGTTCCCAACCGGAACCAACATTTGTGTGATGAGCATATCTAGTGGTTTTTGGATTCTGGGTGTTTGTATATATTTATAAGTATTTATGTATGTTTATCAGTTGTTGAGTACCCATTTACAAGCTTCGGCTTAGTTTGGGACTAAACAGCCGTGTGTGCATTTGTTCAAACATTATATATTTTTAAAATTATATTTAGTTTAGCGAAGTCTTAATGCTATATATCATTATAAACCTTTAAATGAGCAATTATTACGTTTAATTCACGTCATGAATGTAATAATTTACTAGATGGTATGAGGTGTGAATGTGAATCAACTGGGAAACCACAAGGCACTTCAACACCAATAAATTAATCATTGTAATTTATTTGGATCACGCAAAGCATCAAAACCTAATAAAATCCAGGAAACAATAAAATTGCTTAAAAAAATACATTGAAAATCAATTTTCATAATATCTTGTTTTAGGGGCTAAAAACAAATTATACTCAGGCCAATAAAATAAATAAACAGATTTAAAAAAAACCGTGTCTTGTCTAAATTTCCTCTCCCCGACGCCCGGTTCTGCGCTAACCTCATCCAGCTGGGTCCCACGACCTTCACCAGATCGTCGGTCCACCTTGTGGGAGGCTTACACTGCGTCCTCCGGTACGTGGTCGCCACTCGAGAACCTTTCTGCCCCAACGGCCGTCAGTTCTACGAGCGATGTGCCCAGCCCACTGCCACTTACGCTTTGCAATTCCTTGAGCTATATCGACAACCTTGGTTCTCCTACATACATAAACTTATAAACTAATAAATGAATACTTAACTGTTAAATACATACAAACACCCAGAATCCGAAAACAAACGGATATGCTCATCACACAAAATATTGGCTTCGGAATGGAGTGGGAATCGAGCCCACGACCTCTGGCGCTGTAGGCAGGGAGGGTTACTACCAACTAAGCCTCAGGCCAGTCAAGACTCTGAATGTATAGTTCGGCCTTAAAGTGAGTAATTCATAACTAAATCAATACTTTTCACTCAACTGCTTGTGGCTTGACTTCTTTATAATAGTATCGATCGATCTATTACTAACGGCTCTAGTACGGTCGACCGCATGTCAGTCGAGACAAAACCAGTATAAACTGATCTCTCGTAGTATTGAAACTCCCTAATGCGCTAGGCCAGGTCAAGGTCAAAGTGTTTCCACTGACGTGCGGTCGACTGTACCTACATACATAAGCTTTTTTTACCCCGAATCTTCCTGATATACCCAACCTCCTGTGGGGGGGAGACCGGGTTGTGTGGGATTTCTAGTAAGGGACTGCGCAGACCCAGCGGAAAAATACCCGCACACTTTTTGACGTCATTGTCAAATGAACCATATCACTATAGTCTAAAGAACAAAATCGTATGAACTACGACGTACGCGAGGCGACGCCGACGTAAAAAATCATTTATACCATTGTCACTCTAAAAAGAGCATTTTATACATCGTAAACAGTGAATTAAACTCTCTTTTAGTCACTAGAGAATAATTTTTTTTATATAATTATTACTACTCGAAAACAGTGAATAAAACTCTCCTTTAGTCACTAGGGAATAATTTAGCATTTTGTTCCTCGAAAACAGAGAATAAAACTCTCTTTTAATCACTAGAGAATAATAATAATAAAAATAGCTGGCTAGAGAGCTATGTTCTAATTTCACCATGGAGCTGAAATCTCTGGTGGGCGCCGGAGAATTCGAACCTTATTTTATAGCTGCCTGATAAACTAACAGCAAGATCAAGTGGGTGTTATTTTTTTATCTGTCAGTTAAGGATGGTTTTTACAACCTTCCTATCAATAATAAAATGTGATAAATTTAAATACCATACTACTATTTATTTTCTCGCAGTCAATGGTATAAAGTAGAGTACACAACTCGGGAAAAAAAATGCATTCTCGGTCCTTTTGTATCCCTCGCTCCGCTCAGGATTCTAATCTAGAATCCTTCGCTGCTCTCGGGATCCAACTTAGTCCCTCGAATTAAATTCACTTTTTATTCACTTGTCGTATAATCTACTATTATACGATTTTGTTCTTTAGGCTATAGTGTTATGGTTCATTTGACAATGACGTCAAAAAGTGCGCGGGCAATTTTTCCGCTTGGTATGCGCAGTACCTTAGTGCACATTGGGAGTCTCCGGGCTCTCCCACGGAACTCTATCTAATGATGTATGTACGAAATGATGCAACCAAACGTAACATTACAGCCATAGAATAAAAAGCACACCAAATTCACGTGAATCATTATACGGCTCACCGCTATTTATACTCCTCCACCTAGCCATAGATATCGTGAAGGCCGTCCACAGATAAAAAATGATATAAGCAAATACACTACTGATAATGGATGCAAAAAATCTGAGCGAAATCCCCAATTATGTCTTTAGTTACTTATTTGTCAATTTTAATAGACGAATCATTGATTTTTTTTAAATTACCTATGGGTACTAGTCTAAGAAAGGTTCTCGAGTGGCGACCACGTATCGGAAGACGCAGCGTAGGCCTCCCACAAGGTGGACCGACGATCTGGTGAAGGTCGCGGGTCCCGGCTGGATGAGGCTAGCGCGGGACCGGGCGTCGTGGAGATGTCTGGGGGAGGCTTTTGTCCAGCAGTGGACGTCTACAGGCTGATATGATGATGATGTAGTCTAAGTTCGGTTCCCGGTCATGCCGACATTTTGAAACATTCTAAAAGAGGAGGTTCAGAGGATCAGTCTGGCCATCCAACGAGGCATGCAGCCAGCGTCCTCGGCGGCACCAGGATCCCTCTCCTAGCCTCGACGATTTTAGATTAATAATAATTTTAATAACAATGTTTGAACAAATTCCCACACGGCTGTTTAGTCCTAAACTAAGCCGAGCTTGTACATGGGTACTCAACAACTGATAAACATACATAAATACTTTTTAAATAAATACTTAAATACATACAAACACCCAGAATCCGAAAACCAATAGTTAAGCTCATCGCACAAATGTTGGTCCCGGGTGCGAACCGAACCCACGACCTACCTTTGGCGCAGCAGGCAGGGTCACTACCACTACGCCAACAGGCCTGTCATTTTAGTTTTAAACAATAGTTTAGTTTTAGCAGTTTAGGTTATTTTTGTTTTATATTAAACATAATTCTTAATTGAGCCTCGAGGGGTTTTTTATTTATAATTTATTTTTAAGTTGAGTTTTAGTTTAAGATTAAATATTTTTATTGCAAATAACATTAACAAAAATAGTCAATAACATTAAATTAAATTAAAATAACTAACTATATAATGTAATCCTAAATATAAAATAATTCTTCGAGCGCGTCCCCGTGAGGCATGGTGCCCAGGTTTTAGTTTAATATAATAAGTTTTTTATTTGTTAGATCTATAATTTCTCAATAAATCATTGAAATTATATTTTCTATTTAAAGATGTCAAAAGAGAAAATATTTTTAAAAATAGCTATGAATTTGTTGATAATTTCAAAGAATATTCTTAATTAAAAGTTAGAAATCTTGTAATATTCATATTCATTCTTTATTGGTAATTATTTAGTTACATGTCAAAAACTTACTAAAATATAAAAGGTGTGGTGGGTCAGAAGGTGGCCGGAAGCGGCTGGATGCGGAGAGTGGAGGACCGGGTGTGGTGGCGTTCGTTGGGGAAGGCGTATGTCCAGCAGTGGACGTTGAAGAGTTGATATGTATAAGTAGTATACAAAATACAATTCAATAAAAAATCAACATTTTACAATGTTGATATGTTGAAGTTGAAAATTGCATTAAAATTCCGTAAAAAAATTCTGTCCTACGATTCGATAAAAATTCTACTTTGATGACTGTTTATTGAAACTAGATTTTTTTGTTTGTTAGATACGGTTCTCAAATTGGAATAGGAATTCTTCTTAGATAACCAGTAAATTCTGTTTAAATAAAAACTTCAAGGTTTCAAGCACCCAAACATGTGCCTTAGGCATGTGGAGGCTCTATAGAAAAAGAATGAACCATAGAACCGTAATCAGCGTATAGCATGAAATAGCAATAGTCTTTTACCCCAACAATTTGAGAAGACGCTTCTTATATGGCGGGGTCAAACTGAACAAACACTATCTATTTTAGTCGGGCTGTTGTTTGTTGAACAAAAAATTCACATACGTAGATAGAGATAGAAGATATTATACCTGTCTAGCTTACTCTTACCACTTTTGTAATAAGTGTGTCCCTCTCTGATTATTATTGTTATTTTAGCAGCTGTTCTATGGGATCCTTGTTCTTAGTTAAGGCTGTTATCAATGCCACAGAGGAATTAATTATCAATGCGTTTAAGATGCAGTGTAGGCAGGCCTCCCACAAGGTGGACCGACGATCTGGTGAAGGTCGCGGGACCCGGCTGGATGAGGTTAGCGCAGGACCGGGCGTCGGGGAGATCCCTGGGGGAGGCCTTTGTCCAGCAGTGGACGTCTACAGGCTGATATGATGATGATGAAGATTACAATGGCCGCCCACCGTGGCGAGGTCACCTGTGAGGTGATCCGTCAGACCGGTCTGGGTATCATAATGACTTGTTGATTGAAACCTTCGAATATTGTAACTTAGCTAAGTAAATCAAGAAACTCTGTTACCGCACATTCGTTTACGGAAAAGATAACAGAATTATAACATAAACTGATTGTTCTATCTTATCTTTGGAGTACGCGAGTCGCGACGCAATACGCAAATTATGTCTAACCAAAGACAATTAGAGACCATGTGGTAGTTTCCCACTAGCGACGCTTGCCAGCCGCGTCTTATCAGCAGTCTAATCCGTGAGCATTCAAAATCCCTTCAGCCGCCTACGAAACCCGTTCTACGTAACCAGTTTCCTACAAATACTTTTTTTCTTTACACGTAACCGGTTTCGTAGAAATACTTTTTTCTTTGTAATTATTGAATAAAAAGTTTTAAAAATAAACAGTTGACCTTTTTAAAGTTTATTTAAATAATTTAAAAAACATCATATACCAATATAAACAACATAACTTCTCAAACAACTTAACTTAAAAACTACAAAATTTTTATTAACGTAGGAGTGTAGTGAAGAGCTGGGGTCCCGCGGCGAGCGTGTGGAAAGAGAACGGTGAATAGAATAGAATGGGATGGGATGGGATGGGATGGGATGGGATGGGATGGGATGGGATGGGATGGGATGGGATGGGATGGGATGGGATGGGATGGGATGGGATGGGATGGGATGGGATGGGATAGGATGGGATGGGATCTGATGGAATTGAATATAATAAATTTATTTAGCACACACAAAGCTACACATTACAATAATTTTGTACACATTTCTACTAAATCTACCTTACCTATGAGGTAAGACTGAGCGAAGCGAAAGAGGGTGTCAGGACCGCGATGCTTAGGGCTTCGTTCTCTCTGCCTGCCCCGTCAGGGACATGGCGTGAAGTGTATGTTGGTTTTAGTCACAGACTAAAACTGAACTCTTCGGTTTTAGTGGTTCCAAACCTCGGATACTTTCCTTGTCAGCCAAATATGGCGCACGCGCAGGTGCGTTAATTCAGCAGACGACAGGAAGGAAGGACCCATTATTTAGATGCCGGCATAGACAGGTGGCACAAACATAAATAATTCAGAGAATACGAAGGTGGTTTAGTAACTCTATATTATTTAATAGGTGTTAAACATCTTGTTTCAAGTTAAGTGGGCCCTCAATGCAATTTCGACGTCTTAATTAGGGTCGTAAAGTTGATTGTTATATGATAACGTTGACGGTTTATTTTAGGGTTCTGCCAAGACTGGGAAACCGTTTTGGGACGTTAAGATCCTGTCAAAAGCGGAAAGCTGAATAGAATCCTTAACCAATCCACCTTTAATAGACATCCCCATTGGAGCACCGGTCTACCCTCTCCACGAGGGTATACGGGTATAGTCCACCACGCTAGCCCATTGCTTCACAGTCGCCTAGGGACACCTTCTTCGGCGTGTGCAGGTTTCCTCACGATGTTTTCCTTCACCGTTCGAGAGCAGTCAGTAAATGTGATTAAGTTTCCAGAAAAAGTCATTGGTAGGTACATGGCCCCGCCGGGGATCGAACTGTCGAGGCGACAAGCCTCGTCTATTCCACCGACGATTTCTTAATGATTATGTTATTTCAAGTGAGTGTAGTTTATTTATTGTTTTATTTAATTTCAGAATCTGAAAGTCCGAAAACCTTGCCACTTGGAAACCCTGGGCTGTACACAGCAGTGCCTTCGTCTCGCAGCGAACAAGAGTTGAAGATTGAACATGTTGGAAGACGTCCTGCCGACCATGAGGAGCTTGAGTCCTGATCCCGAAGACATGGCCGCTGTCAACAAAAAGTATATACAGGTCAGTTTTTTCCATTCTATCTAGTGCTCTAGGTATTTAGGTCAAGTGAAGTGAAGTCTAAATTATCAATCAAATCAACAGCCTATTAACATGTCCCCACTGCTGGGGCTCAGGCCTACCCTCTCAACGAGGGCGGTCGGGCTAGCCCATAAGTTCATGCGCGTATAAGAATTTCTTCTTCGGCGTATGCAGGTTTCCTAGCGATGTTTTCCTTCACCGTTTGAGAGCAGTCAGTATATGTACTTAAGTTTCGAGAAAAAACCCATTGGTGCATGGCCCAGCCGGGGATCGAACTTCGGACCTTTCGATATGATAGGCCGCGTCTTATACCCGACGCCACTGACGCTCATAATATTAATTACCTACCTTAATATAAATTCTCGGAAGGCCGGATACTTTCGGAATGTTTCGGACATATTCATCACTGCTCGTAGCAATCTAGGCTATGTTCAACATTCGAGACAAATACCTACATCTATGCAAAGTTTCCGCGGTATGACCTACCTTATATACTTGCATAAGTGGTTGGTGGACTTTGGCCAAGGTCTACTCTAAGTCCAAAGTTCAATTCTCATCCAAAAAAGACAACAACAGGACGTCGTACGCGATGTGCAAATAAATTGAATCAGTAGCCTATAAGGCTATTTAGGCTATAAGTAATGTGCGACAACCTAAGACCACCAAGTGCATTGCTATTGGAGCTCTATTTTTGATTCGCTCGTAAGGAATTGTATCGTCGCATGCGACTTAAGTCTTACTCGACTTCCAAGTCGCACGACGCTGATTTTCTGCATTTTTGATTCGCTCGCGTTCGGCGTTGCCAATAATATTACAAAAGTAGAATTTTATCCGTTTCACGCAGAAAAAATAAAAACCGGTAATTACCGAAACGTAAAGCGAAACGTAAAATGCTCAGTAATGGTCGAAACCATAGAGACTGTATATGATATTATCTTTGTCATATCATCACTTTTTTCTAACAAAAGGTAGAAAAAAGTGAACTGAAGTGAAGTGTCAGTGATAGTTGTCTCTTTTCTGTTGTCATATGGCATTTGACGTTTATTCTACCGCTCGGCTCGTCCCGAGCGACGATTGGTCGATACCACTCGTTGCCGCTCGAGCGGTTCAAAAATGCGGAGTCGAGAGAAAATCAGTAGAATCGAACGCTAGAAGCGAGGAGAGCGAATCAAAAATAGAGCGCCTGAGGGTTTATTGGGCATAGGCATAGAGTTAGTATACTAGCTTTAGAGTGCGCGCATCGCTCATTGCCCATTGTGCCAAGTGTAAGCAGGTGTTCTATGGACGCTTCTATATAGAGTTTTTCTAGATCGTTTGTTTCCGTGAATCGTGTTAACAGCTTGGCACTGCACATTTTACCATGATTACTCCAAATCTTAATAAATACTGGCGCGAGCAACAATCAGCGCTACTGACGTGTTGTGACTAGTAGCGTCGCCCCGAACATTTCGAGACTGTTCAGACCCGTGCTTACAGTTCAAACTTGCTAACGCGCGCTCTATGTATACTAACAACTCTCTGGGCATGGGACACAAGGTCTGGACAAAGCAATTCTTATTTCTATTGTTATCTTATTTCTATATCATAAACTATATTTCAATTTCCATTCTACGGAACTTACACTATCTTATCTTCTTTATCTACAATAAAATCGTTTTACGATTTTCAATTTTTAAATTATTTCCTTTACATGTCAATTCGTGCTACCTTTCTCATTTTCTTTCCTTTGCTTTTCCTTTCTTATTATTTTCTTTAAATCTTGATATTATTAATATCCCTAATCGTTGTTTGTATTTTTTCCGTTGGCTCAAAAGGACTTTGCTTCCAGAGCCGTAATGCCCAGAATTAAAAAAAAGCATAGGGAATTCCACCTCCGATTTAATATTACAGGAATACATAACCTAGTTGTTTGGGCGTTTGCCTTGAAAGTCTGAGGCCGTGAGTTCAATTCCCATTGGAGACAGGCCATTATAAGCAAGTTTTATATCCAGAAAGTTAAAACTTGGTAGAACATTTGGAAATAAAACCGCTAGCGAATTCTACACATTACAACTTAAGTCGCAAATCATTATCTATTGTAATGAGAGGTTTATTCTTTTTTATCTTTGTTTACGAGAATTTAATGATAACACAGATAACCTATACGTGCAAAATATACATGTCGTTTAAAGAAATTGACACAAATAGCTTTGCGTGTGGTCGAAATTGGAACTTAACATTTAATTCACTGAATCGCGAAGACAGTGGCGCCGCCACCGCGACACGCTCACGTTTTTATGTGTCATCCTCAGTTCGCTCAGTATTTATTCACGGATATGGATTGAATACATTCGGCCTTGAATGGGGTACATTCATACAGCATATAATTTGAAAAGCAATTTGTTTGATTGCCATACAATTACCTAGTAGTGCTTTGTAGTTAAGTGGACTTATAGCGACATCTATCGAAATAAATTGGTACTGTTGTAACATTCTAGTTCTGCTACTAGGCGTTAGATGGCGCTGTAATGAATTATAATTTACTGATTTTTCTGCTCGTTTTCACATAGAGCGCTGTCTCTTTCTAATTGTCAGCATGACGTGTTCGTTTCGTTCGATCGAACGGAAGTCAGTCACAAAAGTTATTTGATTGATATCGTATGTTCTTGTTTGTGATAATTTATATTATATAGAAAACTTTGATAATAATTGTGAAATAACACTGTTCTCGCGCTAAAACTGTTAGTGGGCTGTGAATTGGTATTACATGTGCGTTACCGACAGGATTCCACTTGGATTTCAGTGCGTAATTTGTGTTAAAAATGTGTGAATAAAACAGCGAGCCTCGCTGTTTTTCCTTTGCTTTTACTTCTTATTTGTTGGATATCTTCCGTTATTGAAGGTAACGGAGCGAAACGTAGCCTCGAATACTTACAGCAGCCACAGTTGATGCACGTAATGAATATAATGATAATGATAACCTAACCTCCAGGTCCCAAACAGGATCTGTGAAAATGTACTTTTGATTTTCAGAAATGATTAATAGAAATTCTTAAAGTATCTACTTTGATTTAAAAAGATATTAAGTAATTCAGGTCGTTAATTTGATAAAAGTTTTTTTTTTACTAAACAAAGCCTAGGTTTTTTATCTTATCAAGTCTTATCAGATCTCTATTGATTTAGCTTCGTCGCGTACCATTTACCATTGTATTATTCATTATATTTGCATATTTTATTAAGTATTTTATTAAGTAAACATGTAAGTATTGGATATGATGAAGTAGTTATCTATATATAGTTTAGTAGGTACCTACATATAAACATTCTGAACTAAGCAACTTTGTGATTGAACTGGATCTTAGCAATACTAGCATGTAGGTACCTATAGTACATATTTTTTTATAGTACATATTTATTTCCAATTTAAGATACTATGTTACTTATAAGGAAATGATTCTGTTCTGATGATTTGACCCTTTCGATTGATATCATAAAAATACAGGTGCGTTTTTTCCACATTTGTGAAGAAACCACCTGTTATTTAAAAATCTTTTAATGCAGTTCCTTAGTTAGCTTATTTTTCAAAATAAAGGAATGTTTCTTTTCAGTAAAATTTGCCATCATCAATATATTTATTATGGTACTTTCTCTCCAACTACCGCCTATAATTTCCACCCTGTTTATGTAACCAAGTTTGCACAGAATAGATAACCAAAGTAGATCTTATAATAAGTAATCGAAGTAGGTAGGTACCTAGGTACAAAGATGACTACAATTTTTTTTTAATGAAATCTATCAAAAAGTGTAACTACGAAAATGTCTTGTGATTACAGCAGCCTACTAGATATTTTTAGATCATCGACCACATCTGTTTGTTAAAAAAAATGCATTGAATCTTTTATTATCTAGCAGTAAATCTCACTACTAGAGCTATTTCTATGAGCAGAACGCTGGCATGCCACGTTGGAAGTCTAAATATATTGCATACCTGCATAGCGATGCACTTTTAGCCTAGATTTTATTATTACAGTGTTACATTGCAGACAATCTTAGCCAGTTAATTGTTCAGAGTACACTGGTTATCATTGAAAATGCTTTTGGTCCAGAAATAATTTGTCATATTCATTTATCCAAGCAGAGTACTTGAATACGCGAATATTTTGTTTACCTTTGCCCGACGTTTCGACCAGGTTACACTGGCCGTGGTCACGAGCCCACTCTCTGGCTGTTATCTTCAGTTTTTACCCGACGACAAGCTCGCTGCTACACCATCAGCTTGTAATTAATATTTCTGAGTATGCAGTTGACATGTTTTCAACAAATTTTATGCTTTACACGTGTTACTACCTGACCTCAGCCTGACTTTCTGTTTTATGATCCCACTGGCCGCTCTCGCCGGCGTCTGCAATGTGAAGTTTATTTCAGATCTGTATTAAGTACCTACATTACAAGGTGTCACCTTGTAAATGTAAGTTCTGTAATCTCACATTCTCCACTGAAATTGTTAGTTGAAGCATCACAGTCTTTCTGGGGTGTGTCTTGAGCTTGAAATTTAAAATTAAACGCAAATATATATCTCAGTTCATTTCTACACGCAATTATACCTCTCAGTTCATTTCTCTACACAAATATATCTCTCAGTTCATTTCTACACGCAAATATACCTCTCAGTTCATTTCTACACCCAAATATATCTCTCAGTTCATTTCTATTCTACACGCAAATATATGTGTTCTATATCGACTACGTGAATACGTAATCGTGCCGTCTCTTTTCGACTAATTGCGAAAGACAGACGTATAGTTATAGTATTACGTAGTCGCTAGCTTTGTAAACTCATAGTGATGCTAAACTTCCTATAATTTTACGCAGATTAAATAATTTTTGACCTAAATATGGCGGCGTATGGACGCGCCTAACATTTTCTCGACGAAATAGAATGACCTTGCCAAGAACGGTCAGTGGTGTCGACGAACTAAGACATTGGCTGTTTGATGTAACATCTAAAATTAACTCGATTTCGCTGAAAACTGAAAAAAATAAACAGCGCGCGAGGGAAAACACGACTTCAGATGTATTGCGTTGCACAAGTATTCGTGCAAGTACAGTCGACCGCGCGTCAGTGGAAACACTTTGGCTTTGAACTGGCCTAGCCTATTAGGGTGTTTCAGAGAGTTTCACAATATGAAAGACCAGTTTTTACTGGTTTTGTTTCCACTGACGTGTGGTCGACCGTAGCTGTACAACCTAGATTTTTTCGAGCGGCGTTCTAAGAATACTCAGGTACCCACTAGTACATACATACATACATATCTTCACGCTATGTCCCTGGCGGGGTACCCACTAGTCTTTGGAAATAATAAAAGTAAATATACTAGCAAGCCAACTGGACCTCATATCCAATTGGCGAAGCTTGAAATTTGTACAATTTGTTATTTCGTCAACTGGACACGTATTGCACGTGTCCAGTTGACGAAGTACAGTGACAGTTGAGATTAAACCCTTTTCGGTATTCGTCAACTGGGTCCAGTTACTGACAGACACACTCGAATTTTGTTGTTATTCTGTTGTACTCAGATTTTTTATATAAAAAGTACAGGCAGGATAGAAAGTTGAGAGTTTATTGAATTAGGAAGCCAAGAAATCCTGGCGACACCTGCACCCTTTTCAGTTTTTTTTTTACCAAACAGGGTGCCTCAATGCGTTTTTGGTGGACTTGACACACGCCTTAGAATATGATTTCTAATCTTTGGCGTATGCAGGTTTCCTCGCGATGTTTTCCTTTACTGAAAACCGTACACACAGAGCTATAGTTAAAATACACACCGTATAGTTAATAAATTGGAACCACGTGGCTTATGACCGTTCCCAGTAGATAAATAAAAATAGATGGAACCGGAAGGAGCCGAATCGCGCCCTTGCAGCTCAGACTTTCATTCATTCCTCTATCTCATTTATGTCGTACCGTATCGGTCATTGCGAAATAGAATGACGTCATAATAATATTAAAACATCGATACCGCATCATTAGTCACGGTCAGGGTTGCCAGACGGCTGAAATGACAAAGGAGTTGTAAACAGATGTAGGTAGAAAATGGTTTTGAATCTGGTAACCCTAGGTGATTGACCCGTCAACGTGATCAGTTTCATGCGATGGATCCAGGTGATTCATTGTTCTACCATTGTGTTTTTGTTTACAAGACATTCTATACACATAGGACGTATAGGTATAAAATTATTTGATCATCCGTAAGCATATAAATAATATACATGTAATACGATGCCTAAAGAAGACCAGATTTACACTTTATTGCACATAAAAACACTTTTTCATCATCATCATTTCAGCCGAAAGACGTCCACTGCTGGACAAAGTGGACTCCTTTGGGATCTCCCCGAGTGTATGTTCTTTTATTTGTGTGTTACGCCATATTCGCTAATGGCGAACCGATTTGAATGATTCATTGTTTATTGAATAGGCTATATTTCTATGGTGGTCCCATTACAATTTGAAGACAATATGTCACCTTTAAGGGGTAGATAATTTAAAAACTGACGGCCGTTGGGGCAGAAAGTTTCTCGAGTGGCGACCACGTATCGGAAGACGCAGCGTAGGCCTCCCACAAGGTGGACCGACGATCTGGTGAAGGTCGCGGGACCCGGCTGGTTGAGGTTAGCGCAGGACCGGTCGTCGTCGTGGGGGTCCTTGGGGGAGGCCTTTGTCCAGCAGTGGACGACTACAGGCTGATATGATGATGAATTAAAAAAAAAATTGGGAATCCACAAGTCGTTGGTCGGTATTACTAAAGTAAATCATCCACTTACAAAGAAGTCGGTATTTTTCTTTGTAAAAAGTCGGATTATCTTACCTTTTACTTTATCTTTATAAAGATTGCTGAAATTAGCGACCCGCGTGACTTTCTTTCACGTGGCTAAGTCACGTGACTGAACAATAACCTCCTAACCTGGAGGTTGGAAAGTATATTACGCAAGTCAACAGTTTTATAAATATTTCTTAGCGAGCAGTATTGTTTGAGGGCATTGTGTTCGCAAGCGGTCAAAAGAATTGCAATCAAGCTTGCATTCCATGATAATATGATGATGATGATTCTTTGATGATAATAATGTTTGGACAAATTTTACACACGGCTGTTTAGTGCCAAACTAAGCCGAAGCTTGTACTTGCACAATCAACAACTGATAAACATACTTAAATACATACAAACACCCAGAATCCGAAAACCGACAGATATGCCCATCACACAATGTTGGTACCGAACCCACGACCTCTGGCGCAGTAGGGTCACCACCAACTACGCCAACATGCCAATCAGATGATTTTAGGCATCCGAATATTCAGCTTTTTACTTTCTTCACCAAAGGAGTAATTAAGGAGTATTGTAATCGTCAAAAAAACTCACTCAGTGCCGTCCTTCGTCGGTGCGTCACGCTTGGCTCTGGAGGCCAAACCTTTGGTCCGATTGGGACCAAATTTGGAACTTGAGTTTTAATTTTTTTACAGTGGTATTAGAGTTGTTTGAATAATAGGAACTTTCTAGTAAATTGTAGAGTTCCTCGAACTATTAAGTACGGTGCATATGAACGGTAGTGCAGTTAGGATAGTATTAGGCTTTCTACGTCTACTGCTTGCTAGGCACTTTATTATTAAACTAGCTGTAGCCCGCGGCTTCGTACGCGTGGACTTAGATAAGTGTACATCTGTAGCATTTTCAACACCAGCCAGTCTGAAACGCAAGCTCATACAAATAGGAAATGAGAGAATTTTATTGCTGCTCACAATTTCTTGGCAAATTTTCGATATGTTTTATAGCCTATATGTTGGCCAGGGATATAGACTATCTCCATGCGAAGTTTCATCAAAATCTGTGCAGTGACAAAAGCGTGATGGACGAACAGACAGACAGACAGAAAAAATCCAAAAGTTGCATTTTCGGCTTCGATATCGTTCGTAAGGTACCCCCGACCCAGATTTTTCCAAAAATATTTAATGTACAGAAACAACTTTTCTACAATTTTATTATTGTGTATAGATTAAATTAATAAGAACATAAAAATCCTTGAATATGGGACATACAGCTCACGGTGGAAACAGTCCCGCTCTCAACCTCGGTCGCTATGCCAAGATAATAACTGCATCAAGATGATAACAGAAATGACACATGATGTAGGTATCCTTAGTCATGACGCGAGGGAAGAATCTTGGTATTTGGCGTAGAAATTATTTCAGAATTACCCGCGACACTTCATCAGGGTTGTCACGTAATTTTCAAAAGAAATGTTTGAATGGATGGAAAATACGTAAGTTAATTATTCTAAATGGTTATGTTGAGCGAATGAGTGATGAACGAATGACGACACAATTATATGGAGCGAATGTGAGTGGCAGCACGAGCCGGGGACGAGCTCGACTGACATACGAGGAGCAGATAGAGCGGTGTCTTCGGGTGTCGGGTCCCGCGGCGAGCGTGTGTGAAGAGAATGGTGAGACTGGAGCGAAGCGACAGAGGTGTGTCAGGATCGCGATACTTGGCGCTCCGTTCTTTCTGCCTACCCCGCCAGGGACATAGCGTCAAGATATGTATATGTACTACCGGTCACAAGTTTGGGTTGACAGCAACATTTTCATACAAACGTGGTACTTGAAAGCCTCTGTTCTCCGCAAGGGATTGTTAGGGAGAGTTATCTGATGATCCAGAGAGTGAATAGCGACGACATTCTCTTTCTGGATCATCAGATGACACTCATCTAGTGTACAGATTTCTGTAGAATGCGGCAACCCTACGTGCGTGGACTCAAGGAAGCTCCTGGCTGAGGCCACAAACCCGTTTCCTATATTTGTAGAATCGTTGCCAAGTTGCGATGTTTGGTGCAGATTCACTTCCTGTGATGATGTACTGTATGTACCTATAAACAAAAATAAACCCATGTTGCAAAACGTGAGAAACAGGCGGATTTTATAAACGCGTGAAATTGCATCAAAATATACGATTTTTGCTAAGTATTGTTTGTCACACCCTTATTATGTGATTTGTAGAAATAGCGAATAATAAAAAAATGCGGGGTGTAAAATACACCTAGCGCCATCTATTGACAAACTTTAAAACTAAGATACTGGCATTAGTAAAGGTAAAAAAAATTTGAATAACATATAAATAGTATACTTTATAACGCGGATGAAGTCGCGGGGCATCGGCTAGTTACTGATATTATAAGTCCAAACTTTCTGATTTCTGTCGTAGCATGGAAAAAAAACTGTATTGCAATAAACCCGTTTGACCTCAGCCGATTGTTCACCACACCCACGTTCGATAACTCATCTCCAAACATTCTGAAGAGCAATGACACTAAGCAATCATTAAGTTAATGATTGCACATCAATACGCACAGACAAACAAGGAGAGACCATGAGAGAGAGAGAGTGATGGATGTGTTGCTAGCTTACCCATGTCATAATTCAAAACTCATGTTAAAAATCACATGTCAAACCTGGGAAAAACGTCAAATCTGTCCCCCGCCAAAAGCCTGTCTAACAAGTTTTTTTTTAGTTTGTGGCTTGGTTACAAGTCTAAAAAAATTGTTTATTAGGAAAGGTAATATCTGGCTACAATTTGATATCATATTAATATGTTCTAGAATTATTATTTTTTACTTAATTTATTTTTGTAATTGAAAACGTGATATTGTATGCTTTGTTCCTATTACTTTTGCTTGAGTTTTTGCATACGCATTTGTTTAGTAGGCCGTATTTGTCACGTATTTTTTGTAGCTGCCTTTAAAAAAATAATTCAAAATATACTTGAAAGATCACAGTTTTGATAATTTTAAAATAACTTTAGCTTCAAGGCTGCGACGTAGCGTATGTCCTATTTGAAACAGTCCTATTTATGGTAAGACGACTTTATTGACCCAGCTACCGATACCTTTTTTGTTATTCGTACATAGCCTATGATGTATCTCGAGTTATGGCAAAGAAGGCCACAGCTCGATGTACACAAATAAAAGAAGAAAAAAAAGGTGAAAATTTTCTATTTTTGACTCTCAGCACTTGTAAAGTGATTTAAAATCACCAGTTGCGTATATTAAAAAAAAAACATGAAGGCAAAAATCGAGAAGTGAATGTATTTTCACCAGAAATGTTGCAGCGCGTAACCGCGAAATGCGTCTACTTTTGTGCGTCGAGAAGGTAGTCATTCAATGTCGTAATTTTTGCATTTTAAATAATATCCGCATTTATATATGCTTTGTTTTGGTATTAATTTAAAAAATTACACGTAAGTGCGTCAGTGGCGTCTTAGGAGATAAGACGCGGACTATCATATCGAAAGGTCCGAAGTTCGATCCCCGGCTGGGCCATGCACTAATGAGTTTTTTCTTGAAACTTAAGTACATTTACTGACTGCTCTCAAACGCTGAAGGAAAACATCGCGTGGAAACCTGCATACGCCGAAGTAGAATTCACCGCACTGGGCTAGCGTGGTGGACTATAGCCTGAACGTTGAAAGGCTAGGCCTGAGGCCCAGCAGTGGGGACGTTAATAGGCTGTTGATTTGATTTGACACGTCAACTGTTGATTTTTAATCATTTTGTAAAGTTTGAATTCTGGAATGAGAGACATCCTGTCTGTATTTATTTAACTCGCACGTTATTTTTGAGCGCTTGGCCTCAAATTTTGAATCAAAATATCCTCTTTATTTATTGTGACATTACCCCCGTCCGAAAGACAGTGATTTACTCAAGGTTTGAAACAAGGTGATGCTCCCATTTTCTTTATTCACGTGATGCACTCCCGAAAATAAATTATGTTGAAGTTATTTTTGAAGTTTGGCATTGTATCACGACGTCCCTCTTGGGTCCTAGTTGTTTTAATTTTAAAAACTGCTCTGAAAATTATTTACACCTAGCTTTTTCCCGCGGCTCGTGTACATTGTGAAACAGCGACCTCTATGTAGGCGTTTTGTTACTTAGGGGGTATTAGCGGACGCCCCGCGATTTTGTCCGCGTTAAAAAGTGGGCTATATGTTATTCCAGGATATATGCTATCACTGTACCAAGTTTCGTCAAATCTGTTCGGTAGTTTTTGCGTGAAAGAGTAACAACAATCCTCACATCCTTACAAACTTTCGACTTTATAATATTAATAGGATAGGATAGGACTAGTAGGATTCATATAATACAGCCAATGATATTAAAGTTACTAGATTTGGCATGCGTATCTCAGTATATTGTATGGATACTCAAGTTCGAAATACATTTGCCCGATGAATATTTGATCGACATAACGTTTTTTCGAAGAATTGGTGTTCGAAAGAAATATTGTGTACTAACCTAATTATAAACATAAAATATTTTATTATAGTTTGGAGAATTACGAATGGTTTATATACTGTTTCTATTTACCTTAGTAATAAAAACTACTAACGCTCTGATACGGCAGATTTCATTACCTGTCTCAGTCTGGCATCCTATAAATGAACGAGAGGTAGACATTATGCCTTGCCTTGCCCGTAACGGGCATGGCTAGTTGTCCTCAGCTAGGCTGTTATAGGAAGCGTTACAAGGCTGGCGGCCAGGCCGTTTAGAGAAATTAAATATGTGAAACTATCAAGGTTTGTATCGATCTAGAATAGAATTCACTTCTATCTATAGTTTAACTGAATTTACAAGTTTTTTCTGGGAATTTCTGATTTCTGTATTGCTTGCCTTGTCTATGTTTTTAATATTGTTGTGAAAGCCGTGCTGTGACCTTTTCTCATGAGTATTTAAAATTACGCGTGGCCTAGAAGGACCATAACTCTTTAAAAAATTCTTTTGCCGTATTCAAATTATAAAGTCGGCAAATATTGACCAAAGACAATCTATGAGTGGTACGTTATTTACGCGCGAAATGAAGAAAATATATTCTGCCGCCAGGTCGTTTTCCCGCGTTCTTTTACGTCAGCGCACGATTAGTTTTTTTTTGCCGGCGACCGCGTAGAGTTCAAGGTTACGCGGCCAGTGACTAGATATGTTCGGATGTCTAAATAAATACACACGTTTAACGATTTTTGTGTGAAATCTGTTTACTTGTTAAAATCTGACGGAATATTTGATTTTGCGTTACAAAAATTAACACGACATACAAAATATACGTTTGTTGTTCAACTGGCGTTTGTTTTTTGAGCCAAATCGATGTTTTCTAGGCTCATTATGTAAAAATAAAAACAACCTATCAGTATAGTGCGTGCAAAATTAAGGAAAAAATAGAAAGTTCGCGAAATACTACGCAGAGAAAGCGTTATGAATGAGAAAGAGCATTGTAGTGGCGAGAGTGCGTGCACGCGTCTTGTTGACCATCTTGGGGCCATTTTTGAATAAAGAACTCTCATCTAATAACATCGTGTTTTTTTTTGTTGAATTCGTCAGGTGGACAGGCAAAAGTCGTAGACCATACGGCCATGTCATATTTTGTTTGTTTTTCTTCAAAACCCGGCGGTTACAGCACGGCCTCCACAAAAACAGGGCACGAGCTCAATATACACTATATTCCGTCTATCCCGCACAATATACACTATAAGAGGCACTTGTTGCATATAAAACTATCACAGATATACACCAAAACCTACAATATACATTTTTTAGGATTTTTTTTTAAAATACAAAGACAACCGTCTCCGACAAAATCCCGCACACACATCATGTTTAAATCGAAAGTAGTAAGTAGTTTTTGAAAGAAGTTTTGGCTTGGTTACTAGGACCTTTTAAGTCATTTCATAATCTACTCGTATACTCATTTATTAAACCTGAAGAGTTAGTTTGATCGCGATAATCTCTGGACTACCTGTCGGATTTGAAAAATTCTTTTTGCATTTGATAGCCCAAGTCTTGAGGTAGGTTATAGGCTATTTAACATCACGCTACTATCCTTAGGAGCCGTGCAAAGAGAAAAAGAGCCAGGAACAAAGCAAGTAACACCAGGCACCACATCTAGTTTTAATAAAACAATAGTGGCAGGAAAATTCTACTAGGTCACTTCAACTTCACTTGCAGTACGATTCCACTGGATACATAATAAATGGATCCCATTTACACGTGATCGAAGATTTACACACAAACAAATGTTTTGTATTAAGTCGACGGGAAATAGGTCGATTAAGGGCTTCTTCCACCACTTGCTGATAAAGTCTCAGATATCAGCAAGTGGCGAAAGAAGCCCTAAATCTTCAAATGGAAGCTTCTCGATGGCAGACTCGTTTCCACGTCATATAAGTTTATATAAACTCAGTAGGGACACTGAGAGTGTTGTTAGAATTTTATCTATTATCAGGCTCCAAGGATTTACCAAGATATATTTATAAATAACCTAGACCTGTAAGGTTATAAAGGTGTATTAATAGATGCTCTCGCTTGTCGGCTCGCTTACACGAGGCTGGAACATTAATTTCTTGGAAATAACTCTCGAAGGACTTAAGAAACTTCAGATTTTCATTTTTCTATTGATATGAAAGGACATTGTGGCGGCCTTAGTTATCTACACGGCTGAAAACTACATAAAGTACCTTACGATAGGTCCAAGAACCAACCTAGCCATTAATGGCTAGCCATTATTTTTATAAAATTTTGTAGTGACCCAGTTTTAAACTAATAAAAAATGATGCCTTTTTATTTGTGTGCGTTCCAATTCCATCTGATTCTACAAATTCGTCGTTCGCTAGATAACAGAACAAAAGATATATATTTTTGCGCATTTCAAAATGAAACGTATATTATTAAGACCACTTAATAACAACGCAATTATGTTTACAAATTACAACACCATTTTAATTCCATCCCTCGGCGCTTACCGCCAAAAAGAGATCGGATACAATGTTGCTCTGGTCGTAAATATGGGCTAAATTTGGATGGCAGCCATGGCGGGCAAACGGCCTTTATGTCACTTCAATGACGTTTGAAAACAATGATTTAAAGGAGAAAGTTCGTTGCATTTACATTTGGCTGTATACATCTTTTGATCTGTGCCCGTCGCTTATTTTTAAACTGCGTTCCGAAATGCACTAATGACAGTTTTTTGGAGACGCGCGGACCTGTCGTCGCTGTGACGGATGTTTTTTTAAGGCCGCTCAACTCAATCAAGGATAATGAGAAAAAACGTCGTTAAGTTGCCAATGACTCATACACTTGAATCGACTGATCGCACCAAATCAGGATATAAGCAATCTCGATGATAAGCTCAATTACAAATCCAAATCAAATAATATAAATGCGAAAATGAGGATATTTGTTCGGATTTTGATGAAATTTAGTACTTTTTATACACAAGAGATAAGAAAAGAAATCTAGGCATAATGTTATCTTCTTAAAGGCCTGGCATACCTGGCGACACTTTGACCCTACAGGACTTCACACACACCTTCTAATCTGAGGCGTGTGCAGGTTTCCTCACAATGTTTTTCCTCACCTTGTGGTATTTTAATAAACCCTAATTAAGTTCTGAAAACTCATTAATGCGGGCCAAGTTCCGAATCCACGATCTCTCGAACGTGAGGCGGGAGCACAACCAACTATGCTGCCACAGCTCCCATCTTGATACGATACCACAGAGTAAGTAATTCATAACAAAATCCTTTTCACTCTGTTCTATTAAAGTATAAAGTAACACTTCTATTCGTAATCAATACAATCTAATTATTATAGTAATAATTATATCTATTACGCGTTATTATTATCACGTGTACAAAGATAAAATAAATGAAGTAACAACGTATACAACCCAGTATGGTCTGACGACGACCAGTTTATTAAGAGCTATCTTCCTTATAAGACAGTTCTCAAAGAAGGGAGAAATGCAGAGGACAAGTGAAAAATAAAGGTTCATGACGCAGTGGTCAATGAACGGAACGTGCAAAGACGCGTGGGTGACGATCGTCTAGCGCTTTTCGGGCTGGATCTAGCGCCGTTAGTTAAATCACAATCTTAAGTTATTTCGCTGTAAGAATCGTTGAAGGATACCGTCTTACATTTCACTACTGAAAATGAAACATTTAACAATTGAATTTCCGATGAGTTTTCCCAGAAAGTGATGTAAAGGTAAAATTATGGATGGAGTTAAATCAAGCATGTTTTTGCGCTTGTTCTAGCGCGTAATCTACACTTGTGGAGAGAGCACAGCTGTGCTCCGCAGTTGTTTCTGAACTGCCAGTGAGGACGCACGCAGTAATCGCGCGTTTCGGAACGCACGTAAACAAAGAACATTGTTGTCGCGAATTTCGTTTCAAAATCGGCGCGTTATTTAAAAATCGAGACTGCAATCTCTTTGGGTATTTCATAGTGTCGTGTTATGTGCATTACTTGTCCAAGGAGTTCTCATTAGATTAGTTTTTTTGAGATGAGAAGTTTAATTTCTATTTGATTACGTATTGTAGGTAAAGCCATAGGTTAATCTAACAATGCCTACGTATTCATTCACTGTTTCTCTATTCCATTGTCATAGAAACGGATTCTAATTTGTTAAAGCAAATGGAATGCTTCAAATAGACTAAATTCATTAATCAATTACTTAGCGGACGCATTGACAATATTTTATCGTAGTAATAAAAGCTGTATGTTTATTTTTTTGAATATTAAAACAACTTCACAAATACTTGTTTTGAGCGACTGGAAAACTGAGTGGCTCAAGAAATGGTCGCCAGTTTAGTAATTTCGTTAGGTTGATGTTTACACTAATACCCTTATTTACTGAGACTGCTGTAGTATTCAAGGTTACGTTTTCCCTTTGTCCCAGTTTAGACAATTCCGCGAGAAGTGATACAGAACTTGGCGAAGCATCAAAAACTATTTGCTTCTCTTCCACCTCTTGTGAATCAGTTGCCCACAATGTTTCTAATGAAGATGTGTTTGAAAACAGTGAACCGTTGCGCAGTGAGACAAAAGTGACATTTAGCAAACATGTCCCCTGACAAACGCAAAAGGAGGCTAGAAGAAGACAAGCTGATAAAACCAAGGACTCACCTACTATAGCGTAGCCTAATATTTTCATAAAACCTTCATAAGGTACTATTGATCTCACAGTATTTTATATAAGCGCTCAACTTTAGGAAATAGAATTTTGAATAGAGACTGAATACCGTTTAGTTTATACTTTCAAAACGCAGCCGCCGGAACGTTCACCATTAGCATTTTAAAGCATTCAGTATGATCGCCTTAAAAAAACTGTACGGCGACGAACTACTGCGTCTCGCCTTGGTCCTGAGCCTCCTCAAGGTGGATCCGAACGATTACCTGGAGAGAGAAACCCAGCAGCTGATAGCTGGCCTGCACATTTCAAACGGCTCCGACTGGTCGTCGGAGCAGGAAGCCAGGACGCTGATCCGTCCGAGATTCATCCACCCCAAGTCCCTGGACAACATACTGATCAACTACGAGAGGGAACTGTTCGAAGACCTCAACTCCCTAGGGAGGTACGCAAATTCTTATAACGAAAACAATGACCGGATATGGAATAATCGGGGTTCAATACTTCATACATATTTAGTAAATAACGTGGCGACCGACACAGTCGTGCCGGCGCTGGCGACCGCGTCGGTGCCCGATGACAGCCCCGACCAGGATGGGGTGTCGGCGGACGAGAACGTAGGCCAGGAAATCAAGGTCTCCGACGAAGAACCACCAGACAATCAAGACCAAAAGGAAGATACCCAGCCTGACGCGGTAGTGACTCTCTCAGCGGACTTCTTGTCCAATCACACTGAATCTGATATATTCGCTGAAATAGCGAGCCGTTCTTTCGATGTCAACGAGTTCCTCGTGCAAAGTGACGAAATGCAGATCAAGAAAGAGCCCCAAGACTCGACTGAGTCTGATTTACTGGACATACAGATCAAAAAGGAGCGGCAAAATGAAGATTTGTACAGCGACAACGCCATCGACGATTTCGTGCCGTACTTTGCGGCGAAATCGGAGAAATTTGAATTGGGAGAGAATAGCGTTTTCCGTCAAAACATGGCGGACCTTCAGGATTACGGAGAACTGTTCGAAGACGTCAAGGAACTGAGAACTGACTTAGACTGCATTGACGTTAAACAGCAACAAGAGAATCTAGAACAGTATCTTCTGGAGAACACTCCCCTGGATCCCGAGGTGTACGAATTGGCTCCAATATTCGAGGAGGAATTGGTGCTAGACGTGAAGAGGGAGAGAGCTAGCACCAGTTTCACGTCGGCGAGTTCGAGTGGTGTGAGTGAGATGGACTTGTCTGACGTGAAGTTGGAGTCGGAAGACGGAAACCACACCGGCGACGAGCTGACTCAAGAGGTTAGTGATTTTGCATGCATTTATAAAAACAAAGTGTTTATTTTCACATCCTCAGGACCATACAGTTGTTAGTAAACGAAACATCATCATCATCAACAGCCTATTAACATGTCCCCACTGCTGGGGCTCAGGCCTACCCTCTCAACGAGGGCGTTCGGGCTATAGTCCTCCACCAAAGCCCAGTGCGGGTTGGTGGACTTCACATGCGCCTAAGAATTTCTTCGGCGTACGCAGGTTTCCTCGCGATGTTTTCCTTCACCGTTTGAGAGCAGTCAGTAAATGTACTCAAGTTTCGAGAAAAACCCATTGGTACATGACCCGGCCGGGCATCGAACTGCGAACCTTTCGATATGATGGCCGCGTGTTATCCCCGACGCCACTGACCCTCTACCTTAACCTAATCTAAACAAAACGCTTCATCTTAATTCTGGTTGCAACTGCAAAATCTGTCTTAGATTCCAATTATCGATTTGCAATCGTCCTAGGATTATCGTAATGATGACATTTTAAAGAGGACATTGGAAGCAACGTCGCGTCGCTAGGTATGTATCGTCCGATAGTAATTATACTTGTTAAGTTGGTACTCTTGTAACATTTGACACGGCCGCGCGCGCGCAGCCCGTATGCATAATATAGTCCACCCTACTGTGCAATCGAAGGAGGTTATTACTTTTATCGTACAGTCGACCGCACGTTACTTTATTGGATTCTAAAGTCTCAGGATGCTTGTGAGGTCATTAGGTTTTCATCAGTAGTACTAACAGTTGATCGCACGTCAGTGGAGACACTTTGACCTTGAGCCGGTCTAGCTTATTCATCATCATATCAGCCTGTAGACGTCCACTGCTGGACAAAGGCCTCCCCCAGGGATCTCCGCGACGACCAGAGCGATAACCTGATCCAGCTGGGTCCCTAGCTTGAGCCTAGCTTATTAGGGAGTTTTAATACAATGCAATGCTCGGAGTTTCCCTGCGAGTTCGAACAGAAATGAGGAGATCCCCAGGAGAACCATTGCGAAGCTGAAGTGGCAGTGGGCGGGGCACGTCGCTCGTAGATCTGACGGCTGTTAAGGCAGAAACGTTCTCAAGTGGCGACCACGTATCGGAAGACGCAGCGTAGGCTCCCACAAGGTGGACCGACGATCTGGTGAAGGTCGCGGGACCCGGCTGGATGAGGTTAGCGCAGGACCGGTCGTCGTGGAGATCCCTGGGGGAGGCCTTTGTCCAGCAGTGGACGGCTACAGGCTGATATGATGATGAATACAACGAGAAACCAGTTTATACTGGTTTCGTTTTGTGTATGTATGAATTTTGATCGAAGTAGCGAACACACGACAGAAACTGGGAGGCAACTCGTAAATCGTGATGCAGTTTGACTTACTTATCTTATTTTGTTATGGGGCCAGGAATACCCGGCGACGCTTCGTCCCTACAGGATCTGTTGTCCACCAACGGTGCACCAATCCGTTTTTGGTGGACTTCACACACGCCTTAGAATAGAAATTCTAATCTTTGTCGTATGCAGGTTTCCTCGCGATGTTTCCCATCACATATAATAAACCGTGTTTAAGTTCCGAATAAGTCATGGTACGGGCCAAGGTTCGAACCTGTGACCTCGTGAACGTGAGGCGAGCGCACAACCAACTAGGCTACCATGTCTGTGACCTACTTTACTATATTTATAAAGTGTTATTTATGGAAGAAATAAAAATGGAATATGTTTTAAAAGGTTTTTTTTACGTGATGATGTCAGTGGAGATGTGATGACTGATGAAATGTAAATGATGATGATGATAATGATGATTATGTGGCATACCAACTGCCTAGTCACTCTGTTTAAAACTTAAAATAAGCTACCAACGGGGCAGTACAGTCGAGTTCATTAATATAATGAACATTATAAAATGAATGATAGGAAAATCGTTTTATTATATTATTGTTTATATTAACAAATCGTGAAGAATATGTAAAATTCAAAATTATTTTTTTGCATGTAAGTACACTGGGTACATTTATACACGTCAATTTTTTATCTACCACCGCTTCCAAGGTGTTAGCGCTGGGAAGAAGCGGCGCAACCAACCTTTCGTATTGTCCTAGAATATTTATTGCATGCTGTAAGGCAGATCACAGAGCCCATTATACAAATGTACACTACCTAACTCGCCTGTGTATGGCAATAAAGATGACATTGACAAGGTAATTGACATCTGTCGCTCTTGACCAATGAATGAAATGAAATGAAATTTTTTCATTAGCAAATACATTAGAGTGACATTGTTCTTAACTGGTCAGATATTAATGAACTCGACTGTACTAGGTTAGACACACTTTATGACGTCATAATCAAATTGCGCAATGATTTTATAATGATCGGCCTAAAGCGGTCCCTAGACGATCATGCGGCATGACACGCGTAACGTTTACGTGAATTGTCATGCTGCACGATGGACCCTCATGCTTGTTATCAATCACTTGGTACAGTGAAGAGTACGCGCGATCGTCAATCAACGGCCAGCACGCAGTTTGCATGACATTCGCGTCAATCACTACAATTAAACGGTCATGCATGAGTGACAGCACGTAACGCATGTCGTGCCGCATGATCGTGTAGGGACCGCTTCACAGTGTGTAGTGGTGTTTCTGATAAAAGACTTACAGTCGAAGAGGGGATTTACAGTCGTAGCAATGTCATATACAGTATGTAGGTCGCTTGTAATTAAACAATTCAAAGCGTTTTCAGTGGTAGGATCACAAAAAAATTTGTTTTTTTTTTTAATATTAACAAACAGCGTTTTGACCCTATTCAACCCCCCAACCCCCTTTTTTTTTCTTTACCGCCGTAAAATACTAGCTAGGGTTGAATTTTGACAAAATAACCAAAAAATAAGTTCAAAGTTCTGTTTTGACGTGAATTTGTCAGTAACTTCTGGTAGCGGTTAGAAGCATGAAGAACGGTGAAGGAAAGAATCGTGAGGAAACCTGCATACGCCGAAGAAGGAACGTCCACCTACCCGCACTGGGCTAGCGTGGTGGACTATAGCCGGTTAGGCTATAGGGTAGGCGGTTGCCACAGCAATGGGCACATTTTAATAGGCTTGTTGATGTGTGGACTCTCAAGGCTTATGTCAACAGTGGACATTGACAGGCCGATATTGATAAGGACCTATATTACGATAATAGTTATTTAGACTTTGTTATATACCTACCAAAGATAAAGAATAGGTGTACTGTTATCAAAGGTCAATGCCCCGATATATATATTTTTATACATCTGATATCGGCTGCCCCGCGACTTCGTCTGCGCGGAAAAGAATCCTTTCTAGATGTAAATTATCGCCTGAATCCCTACCATGAGTTGCCAGCGTGGATACTCTCTAACGACTACGTAAATACCTAATAGTGCTGTCTCTTTTCGACTGATTACGAAAGACAGGGAGATATAGATGTAGATTACAGATACGTGCGTCCAAATGAGCGATCTCAAGTTCGAACTGCAGTTGCTCGATGAACATTTTGATCGAAAGAACGTTCTTCGAAGAATTGTTGTTCGAAAGAACTCTTGTGCGATGAACGGTTGTTCGAAAGCACGATTAATCGAAGAACTGTCGTTCGACGAGCTTATTTTATACAGTATATTTTTCGCTAGTATTATTATTATTTTGTAATTTATAAATTAGTAAATTTTGACCAAAACATTTTGTTTAGAATAGTAATTTGCATGATATTATTTATAAATTTAGACTTGAAAAATTTATTTTTACTTAATATTAGAATTGTAATTTAATTTCTGTATTACTTACTATATATAACAACATAAAGTTTATTCGCGGGAAAAGCAAATTAATAACCACAATATTGAGCTTATTATTATGTTCGATGGCATGATGACTTCACACCTAACATTAGTCATTGCTCAGAAATCAGCCAATTTCACTTCTACGGGGGCATTATATTGATTGGGTCGATGCAATCGATCTTGTTGCATTCATTCAGTAGCAGTTGCAAGGTCAGTGCATGCGGCCGAGGTATTGGGGTCAACGCAGCAGATGTTTGTTGCTGTGACGTTTATATTATCTGCGCTTCGGGTTAGATAAATTTAAAACAATTCCCGTTTCGTATCCGGCTACTGAACAGGATTCTTGAGCGTCATCACAAACACATCCGGCCTGCGATGGCGGTTTGTATTCCCTATCCAATGTATGTGAGACTTGAGACGCGAGGCCTGCGTTTGCGTATTGAGGCTGCGGCCTGCGGTAGGCCGCCACCGCAGGCCGCGTGTGTCTGGAATACGCTTTAATTCCCGTATGGAAGCTGGCTACGTAATCCAGAGCTCCGAAACGGTCAAATGAGGCCAGCCGAGGATCGAACTTCGGAGCTTTCGATATGATAGGCCGCCAGGATATCGACGACTCCACGACTCCACTGACGCTCTCAAATCCTAATATTAGGCAGTAAATACCAGACAGGCAAAAAAAAGAAAAGTTCACTGATTCCTATTGAAAGCAACGAACTTAAAAATAATTACAAAAAAGTGATTAAGAAGTAAAAATATATTTACTTTACAAACACTCGATTTGCTCATCTGACTGCAAATTGATAACGTCTCACGTAAAAATGTAAGGAACTCCCTATTCTGGTTGGCATTTTATTAGGAAGCCATGTATAGGTCAACCAGTATATTGAAGTTTTAGAGTTACACTACCGGATTTTGGATGCAGCAATCCACTTACATAACAGCCCTTAATACTGTCCCAATCAACCAAAGATAGAATAGATTAGAAATATAATAGAATAGTAAACTGACAAAGACATAGATACTTATTATTTACTATGTTAAAAAGGTTGTATGCTGTATGCGGAATTCCTGGCCCCCAAAGAAGATATAACTGGTGAATTATAACGCTACCTGTGCGGAGAAAACTGTGGTAGAAACAAACGCAATCAACCTAAGATAGAATAGGATAGAAATGTAATAGAATAGTAAACTGACAAAGACTAGGTACTATGTTAAAAAGGTCAGATCATCAGGTCTGAGGCTGTATGCCAAAGTCCTGACCCCCAAAGAAGATGACTGGTGACTAATACGTCACCATTGCGGCGACAACTTTGTGGTAGAAACAAACGCAATCAACCAAAGATAGAAAAGAATACAAAATGTAATAGAATAGTAAACTGACAAAGACTAGGTACTATGTTAAAAAGATTAGATCACCGGGCCTCAGGCTGTGCGAATCGTTCGTTGCTCCCCCCCAGGAGGTAAATAAACTCATAACGAGACGAATTTGCGCATCAAATCCGCTAATACAGGTAGATGTCCAAGGACATTATATTTTCAACGTAAAATGTTTTAGCAAAAACATTAGCGTATATTAGCACTAATGATGAGACTGAGCGAAGCGAAAGAGGTAGGTAGGTACTTGGCGCTCTGTTCTGTCTGCCTACCGACATGGCGTGAATATATGTATGAAGGGGACGGTGAGACCTGGACAAGACTATTGCTAAATAGGATTTCTTTAGTCTTTCTGTCTCATTTACACAGGTAAATGAAAATGAAATGTTACCTAATTAATTAGTATTTGTAATTAAGATTTAGTTGTAATTGTGATTGGGAAGAAAGGCTATCATATCTTATCTAAGGGGCTGGCACCTGTCGCTGCGGCCTCCTGTACCCTTGGCGGTCTCCCGTACCCTCCTTCAACTGCTGGCTCCACTTCTCTATCCTAGGTCGTCCTCTTTGTTCTACTTTTCTCTCTAATAATTGTTTTAATAAACTCGATAGGTCTGAGCTGGTGCCGATTCCAGTTTTTAATGTTACCCTTTTATATTTGCACCTTGCATCTTGCGCTTCTGTATTGTCGCTCATGAATGTCCAGTCCGTCCGGTACGTCCAAGTACCAAAACCATCCGTCATCAGCTGTTTATCATCCAGCAGTCTTCAAAATTACCTGTTTGGATCATGAAAGACATTGTGTTGCTTTGTTTACGTTACGTTAGTAAGGTCGACCGCACGTCAGTGGAAACATAAACAATATATCTTTCTCATAGTATTGAAACTCCCTAATGCGCCAGGCCAGCTCAAGGTCATAGTGTTTCCACTGACGTGCGGTCGACTGTACGCGCTTTTTCGCAGAAACGTTTCGTTTGTGTAAAATGCGTCACACCTTGATGATTCAATGCGCGAACCAAAATTACAAGTAGATCGTTGAGTTCAAAACATATTTTGCGCCGTAAGTTAAATACAGCTTTAAATCAAATTCACTGCCGGTAAAAATATTTTTCACCTCGGAAGGGTATACTTTCTCATTCGAAATCTGCGTGGAAAACTGCACCTGGAAGAAAACTTTTTAAAACTTTTCTTCTAATTTGTAGAACCACCACCACATTTCAAGAAGTGGTCAATTCTAGTTGTGGTTATTATTATTTGTGGTTCTAAACCGACGAAAGGATTCAATTCACATTGTGTGTTGCGCTCGGCAGCAAAGTTATTTTGCGTCTCGTACCTTGAAACCCTAGTACTCGCACAAAATAACCAACTTTGCAGCCTTGCATAACAAATAACTATTAAACAGATTTTCATACAAACTTGATAACTTTGCATCCGTCGACTTCCGCGTGGGATTGGTCAGGGTGTGATCTGATGATGGCCATCCAGAGAGTGAATGGAGAAGGTCCAGATCGCTACACATACCTAAATGATCAAGCAAGCCGTTTAAACCAGGGTTATTGACAAAAAGAAACAGCAAAAAAGGAATTGAAATTGTATGGAAAACCTACAACTAAAGTACCTACTCCACATGGTCTCTGGTCCAAACGACTCATCAGGTCATATGGGTGTGTACAGCGCGATCTGGACCTCCTCCGTTCACTCTCTGGATGGCCATCATCAGATCACACCCCGATCAATTCCACGCAGAAAACCAATGTTGCAAAGTTACTGCGTTTGCAAGAAAATGTATGCAAGGCTGCAAAGTTGGTTATTATTGTGCGAGTACTAAAATTGAAACCTAAGCAAGCGATAGGATCAAAGATAGAATCCTGAGCGTAGCGAGTGTTTCAAGGTACGAGACGCAAAATAACTTTGCTGCCGAGCGCAACACACAATTTCTCACCTCACTACAGCGAGGAAAATACTAGGTGAATTGAATCCTTTCGGCGGTTTAGAACCACAAATAATAATAACCACAATTAGAATTGACCACTTAAATGTCCACCTTCTACAAATTAGAAGAAAAGTTTTTTTCCAGGTGCAGTTTTCCACGCTGATTTCGAATGAGAAAGTATACTATTCCGAGCTTGTGAGGTGAAAAATATTTTTACCGTCAGTGAATTTGATTTAAAGATGTATTTTACTTACGGCGTAAAATATGTTTTGTACTCAACGATTCACTTGTAATTTTTGTTCATTTTTTTAAATCCTTTTTACCGTCCGTGTATATCCGATATACGTATACCATGCTATCCATAGTGTAGGTAAACGAAAGGGCGTTGCTTTGGGCCATTGCCCTGTCCTTTTAGGCTAGACGTCTGGGCCATCGCACCCGGTTGCAAGCCCGGATACATCTTCCTAGGTAGTCTACCGCAAAACTTTCAATAAAGATTCTCATTGTAAAGATCTTTATTGAAAGCTATAAAGGAAAAGCATTACTTACTTACTTACTATATTTTATTTCAGATTTATCTTGAGCGAAAGAGATCGATGAACGAATGAACTTCATACATATGCTTGCTGTTTTATAAATTACTAGCTCATTCCCGCGGCTTCGCCCGCGTAGAAAAGTTTTCCCGTGTACATTGTGAAACAGCGCCCTCTATGTAAGCGTTTTGTTACTTAGGGGGTATTAGCGGACGCCCCACGACTTTGTCCGCGTTAAAAAGTAGCCTATATGTTATTCCAGGATATAAGCTATCACTGTACCAAGTTTCATCAAAATCTGTTTGGTAGTTCTTGCGTGAAAGGGTAACAAACATACATCCTCACATCCTTACAAACTTTCGCCTTTATAATGTTAGTAGGATTTTCCGCTGATCCCAGTTTTCCGTACCTACTTTTTTGATCGGCTCCTAGGGGTCGTAGCGTGATGTTAAAAAGCCGGTAGCCTTTTTTTAGACTAACTATACGAAAGACAGAGATAGCTATATAGTTTTCACATGGTCGCTAGCTATTAACCATGTGATCTATTTACTGCAGTGTACAGTGAAGACAACATAATACATAGGTGGACGGATAATTAGAAACAGGGCAAGATTTTCATACAATCGAGGTCACTTTGAAGCCATGGTTCTCCGTGAAGGATTGATCGGGGCATGATCTGGAAACCCGCAAAATGACACCAAAATAAATGTATGAAAATCTCAAAGTTAAGGAATCATGACGATGCTGCTTCCAAACGGCTCATCTGATCAGTTGGATATCTACAGCGATCTAAAACTCCTCCACCTACTCTCTCGATGACCGTCATCAGACCATGCCCTGATCAATCCTTCATGGAGAACCATGGCTTCAAAGTGACCTCGATTGTATGAAACTCTTGCCCTGTTTCTAATTATCCGTCCACCTATGTATATCTCTCTGCCAAATAAAGTGACGCAAAAACCTGGTCGCGTGCATGTGAAAATGAAAGTGCTTCTACACGTGTCAAGTTATTAAAAACATTTATATAGTTTCGTGTCAACATTAAGACAAAGTTGTTTAGAACAAAACAAAGTATGTATTTCATAATCCGTGTCTGATCTATCCTTCTATCCTACTGATATTATAAAGGCGAAAGTTTGTGAGGATGTTTGATACTCTTTCACGCAAAAACTACCGAACAGATTCTGATGAAACTTGTTACAGTGATAGCTTATATCCTGGAATAACATATAGGCTACTTTTTAACGCGGACAAAGTCGCGGGGCGTCCGCTGATACCCCCTAAGTAACAAAACGCCTACATAGAGGGCGCTGTTTCACAATGTACACGGGAAAACTTTTCTACGCGGGCGAAGCTGCGGGAAAAAGCTAGTTCTACTGAATTTCATGGACGTCGTGTTTACTTTAAATAAATAATAAATGAAGAGAAATTTATTTAGCTGCCATATTTGTGTTTAGTTTGTATCGTCTAGGTTCGTGCTTTTAGTCCCTAATGTAAGGTTCATTTTTTGGAAACTAACTTATATATTTTTTTTTGCCTATGCTACTAAGCTTTTTAGCCACAATAAATGCGCCAATTTTTGGTCTAGATACGAAGGAAACATCGTGGGGAAACCTGCATACGCCGCGCTGGGCTCGCGTGGTGGACTATAGCCCGAACCTCGTTGAGAGGGTAGGCCTGAGCCCCAGCAGTGGGGACATGTTAATATGCTGTTGATACAAAGTTTTACGGACGTCGTATTTATCGTACTATAACTACCGCATTATGTTTAGATTGTATATATTTTTGTGTGCGCGCCTCTGACCTTGTTCTACCTTGACCGCGGTCGAACTCCACGCTTATTATATTCGGTTTTCCTTCAAAACACATGTTCTAGAAGGTTTCCAAGCAATTTCAACACAGCGCCATCTGTTGACGTTTTTCCGAAAACTAAGAAAAATCAGAACCATAGAAAAGAAAACAAAGTATCAAACTACGATATTTTTTGAACTTACGAAATCTGCGAATTATTTACTCATTTTGTTTTTTAGTATTAGGTATTATTGACTTAACACTGTTTTGAAATGAAGTTTAAGTAACGCGCAGCGCCATCTAGCGGTGAGTAGCGCTAATACTATAAAGGTAAGCGCGCCATAGTACGCGTTAGTACTGAGGGATTTTAAGAGATGGCGCTTCATTAAATAGTTCCGTTTCGAAATAACAGATGGCGCTGTATTGTGGTAGTAGTTTCACTACAGTCATAACAGATGGCGCCACGTGATCTTAAATAGTTTTAAAAAGAAATTCATAAGGCGTTTCTGCGATGCATTAGTAGGGTTGAATTGAAACTGTTTTTGAAGTTCACTGTTGGTAATTTTAAGAAAAAAAATGCTTAGATTTAAACACTGACTTACTTAAAAAACCCACTTGATTATTTCTGAGTTGCGGTTGCAAATATTATTAAAGAACATAATTTCAATTATTACTGTTACGTAATACGTACGACTCCATTAATACTTGATATATTCAAATCAACAGTTTATTAACATGTGCCCACATGAGCCCACTGCTGGGGCTCAGGCCTACCCTATCAACGAGGGCGTTCGGGCTATAGTCCACCACGCTAGCCCAGTGCGGGTCGGTGGACTTCACATGCGCTTAGGCGTAAGCAGGTTTCCTCACGATGTTTTCCTTCACCGTTTGAGAGCAGTCAGTATATGTACTTAACTTTCGAGAAAAAGCCCATTGGTGCATGGCCCAGCTGGGGATCGAACTTCGGACTCCACGTCACTGACGCGTGCCTTGACATGAAATTGCGCCGTCTTGAAATTGTTTTACCTGTTTATGGACTGACTTATTTCTCCAATAGGAATATAATTGCTGATGTGTTTTTCCTTGTCCCCAGGACATGGACCTCATCGAGGTGCTGTGGAAGCAGGATGTGGACATGGGCTACTCGCTCGAGGATCCGGTGCAGCTGGTAAGTGTTCATCTTTATATATGTCGCAGGGAAATGAGGATATCAGGGATTTCACGAAATCCCGGAAGATGTCGAATATTCTTGTTTTATTACGTCTTCGTACTAAAAATATCTAGTGATATATCGTTTCACTAAACTAAGGGCTTCTTTCACCACTTCCTGATATTGTTACAGATAGTAATCTTAGTGATAAACTAATCTATTAGATAAATCTGTGAGATAGACTATATAAAATAAATAAGATATAGGCAATCAGATACCTGTGAAACCAAAAAAATTGGCCATCTGTCAGATAACCTGCAGATAGTGTGTCTGGGACTTTATCAGCAAGCGGTGTAAGAGGCACTAAATCTAGTAAAATGTCAGATACTGCCGAATAAAAATCGAGCCGAAATCGATTTTAGTCGATTTCGATCGATAGAGGGATTTCGTGATATCCCTAGGGATTTCCTGAAATCCCTGATATCCTCATTTCCCTGCGACATATACATGCTCTTTCATAACTGAGTCTTTAAAAAAAAAAACAGACCATAGCACTTTTTAGGGTTCCGTACCTCAAAAGAGGGAAAAAGAAACCTTCAAATACTGAGGTCTGCAGTCCCTTAAAGCTGTAAAAAAATCTGACTTCTAAGTCATCGCAGTCAGAAGATATGGCAGATTTTGAGTATCTTGGTAATCAAAACCTATGGGGTACTTCCGGTGGACCTAGAATCCTGAAATTTGGCAAGAAGCAAGGTCTTACAGCACAAGTAAAGGAGAAAATCCTAAAACCGTAAATTTGTAGTTACATTACAGAAAAAACTTTTTCTTTCTTGTAGGTACAGTCGACCGCACGTCAGTGGAAACACTTTGACCTTGAGCTGGCCTAGCCTATTAGGGAGTTTCAATACCATGAGAGACCAGTTTATACTGGTTAATTTTCCGCTGACGTGCGGTCGACCGTACCAACACACTTTTGCGTACGAACAAGTCATCCATATATGTATATTAGTACCAGATGATGTAACTACAAATTTTATTAACGATTATCTAATAATTTCTTTAATTAATTTTGTACGGAGCCCTCACGGCGCGAGACCCACTCGCACTTGTCCGGTTTTTTTGGACTTCGCCCGCGCTCATTGTGTCCTGGTGTTGCCAGGCGGGCCCGCAGGCCACCAAGGTGGAGCTGGAAGACGAGATCGACAAGGAGCTGAAGGCGGCTGAGGAGAAAATACAGAAGAAGAAAGAGGAAAACGAGAAGATCGAGAAGGTGAAGGCGTCGCTGCTCGACTCGGAGATCAAAGAGGTAATAAACTTGGAAAATCGTTCAAATCAATGCAATGCAATAAAGTGTTAAATAAATAAGGAATATTTATTATGACTGGCCTGTTGGCGCAGTGGTAGTGACCCTGCCTACTGCGCCAATAGGTCGTGGGTTCGATTCCCACATTCCCACCCGGGACCAACATTTGTGTGATGAGCATATCTGTTGGTTTTCGGATTCTGGGTGTTTGTATGTATTTATTTAAAAGTATTTATGTATGTTTATCAGTTGTTGAGTACCCATTTACAAGCCTCGGCTTAGTTTGGGACTAAACAGCCATGTGTGGATTTGTCCAAAACATTATTATTATTAAAACATTTTAAAAAAACTTAAGAAACAAGACTTGTGTGGGACGCTACATGTGTGGATACTCTGGCGCCGTCCCACACAGCCTCGGCCGATGCTGGAGCCGCGGGAAAATGCGAAACGCCGCAAATACGCCAGCCTCGGCTCCAGCTACCTTTTTACACCTGTCGGGGTGGAGACACTGGGACCCTGGGTTTTTCCCGTGGGAACCGTTTACCCCGGTAAAAAGTAGCATATATGTTATTCCAGGCTATTAGCTGTCCCTCATCAAAATCCAAGTTTCATCAAAATCCGTTCAGCCGTTCTTGAGTTATAAGTGGTCTAACTAACACGACTTTGTTTTATAGAAGATTATTACCATTATAGATTAAGTATAGACCTACCCTATTAAAAAAAACCTAGAAACAAGACGAAGATTTTACCTTATGCGATAGAGCATAAAATGTCGCCTACATCCGTCCAGCATAAACAAGAACTGTGGGAGCATGAAAAGTTGATTAGGTGGTTTTCTCAAAAGCGTTATTTTTAAAGCAATGTTTTGTTTGATAGGACGACCCTTGGGCTGGCCTCTCCTACACCGTCGACACCGAGACTGGTAAGTAGTATATACTATTAAATATACTATTATATTATTATACTAATACTACTATATACTACTATACTATTTATTTCATCATCATCATCATCATATCAGCCTGTAGACGTCCACTGCTGGACAAAGGCCTCCCCCAAGGATCTCCACGACGACCGGTCCCGCGCTAACCTCATCCAGCCGGGTCCCGCGACCTTCACCAGATCGTCGGACCACCTTGTGGGAGGCCTACGCTGCGTCTTCCGATACGTGGTCGACACTCGAGAACCTTTCTGCCCCAACGGCCGTCAGTTTTACGAGCGATGTGCCCAGCCCACTGCCAAATCAGCTTCGCAATTCTTTGAGCTATGTCGGTGACCTTGGTTCTCCTGCGGATCTCCTCACTTCTGATTCGATCTCGCAGGGAAACTCCGAGCATAGCTCTCTCAATTGGGTGACCTTGAGCCTTCTTACGAGGCCCATAGTGAGCGACCACGTCTCGGTACCGTATGTCATCACTGGCAACACACACTGGTCGAAGACTTTCGTCTTGAGACACTGCGGTAATTGGGACGAGAAGATGTTGCGTAGCTTCCTGAACGCTATTCTTAACTTCCTGAACTATTTATTAATTAATCACAATATAATACCATGAAAATATATGACGGTGCATCGACCACCAGACTCGATTTGTCGTTTGTTGAAGTAACATTATTGTAATACTATTACACTGCCGGTTAAAGTATGGAGTCAGCCAGCGTTCGAAATTATCAAGATAATTAGGTATCAGATAATTATCCATGCTCATTATCCGTTTGGTCTCTTTAGTTTTTGACTAGAAATGTTATTAAATTATACCTACTTACTTACTAAAATGTTAAAAGGGGAGAAAACTAAATAAACTCAAATGGAAATGATTTTGTGACAATTTTTTTTGAGATTTGCTTTTGACGCATTTAGCGTTTTGTTTTTCGTATAAATTTTGTTGATAAATATAATGATAAGGTAATAAAATATGTTGAATTCATAGAGCGCGCGTCAGCAAGTCTGAACTGTAAGCACGGGTCTGAACAGTCTCGAAATGTTCGGGGCGACGCTACTAGTCACAACACGTCAGTAGCGCTGATTGTTGCTCTCGCCGGTATTTATTTAGATTTAGAGTAATCATGGTGAAATGTGCAGTGCCAAGCTGTAAACACGATTCACGGAAAAGAACGATCTAGAAAAAATCTATATAGAAGCGTCCATAGAACACCTGCCTACACTTGGCACAATGGGCAATGAGCGATGCGCGCGCTCTATATAATAGCTAGTATACTAACTCTATGGTTGGATTGTATATACTTTTAACAAAATAGTTAATATATTAGTTAGATATTAAAATTGCGGCTATCAAACACACTTTCCCCGGTTCGTTCCAGGCCAGGGGCGCTCAACCCTTATGTACTTCCGTTTGTATTGTGCGGTATGTGCAGGGGTCGCGAACGTGGGGTCGGAACGCTCCGAAGGGAGGGGTTATGTGAATTCAGTTGAAGAAATTGATGCTATTCGCGAGTTTTTTTTTTTTTCATTGAGACGGTATTTTTTTTTATTTTTCCGTAGTAAAATAGGAATATACACTGACACATTACTGACAGTGGGACTAGTCCGAAAACTCAAAGTCGCTCAACGGGCAATGGAAAGAGCTATGCTCGGGGTTTCTCTGAGAGACAGGATCCGAAACGAGGTGATCCGCCAGAGAACCAAAACATTCGACATAGCTAAAGAAGTTAGCACGTTGAAGTGGCAGTGGTCTGGTCACATCTGTCGGAGAACCGATAACCGCTGGGGTAGACGAATTCTCGAGGGCAAGCGTAGTGTGGGACGCCCCCCGGCTAGATGCAGCGACGACCTGCGCGGGGCGGCTGGCAGTGACTGGATGCGGAGAACCGAGGATCGGGTTTAGTAGCCTTGGCCTATGTCCAGCAGTGGACTAGGACGGGCTGTTGATGAAAAGTAGCGTTTCTCTCAAAGACTTTTAAAGTCAACTTGATCATGTGCGGTATCGATGTGTTAATATTTCGGGCGACAGCTTTCAAGTTCACGTGGATCCCACGGGCCTGGAGGGACTCGGTATCCAAGGCCGTAAAACTTAAGAAAAAAAAATTGGGTAGCTGTTTTTTTGGGCACAGAGCATAGCATCCCCCAAGGATACGACCCGCCCCCCTGCGCGGCAGCGAGGTACTTCCACCATTAGTCAAGTGAATCAGCTATATTCGCTGCTATTATTTTAAATTAGTTTTTGATAGAAGCTTTATATATTTTTTGCTAGTCTTTCCACGCGGTTTCGTTTGTATGGTATGGACCATGAATTTAAAAAAAAAGCTACTCCCATATGGATGAGAAAATCGTGCCAAATGTATATCGAAATTGATATTCACTCACACATTCTCATTTTCAAACTCCATATAAATTTGTATGAGCAACTCCCGCTAATCCGCTTCATTTGTCCGCACCCCCCCTGATTTTGAAACAGAATTTTTCATCGTTTCCCATACTAAATTTGCAAGATGCGATCTCCACAGGGAGCGCGCGCGCGACAATAGAGGTTCGAATCTCCTTGGTATGGACTGTTTGTTCTTTGTTTATGACTGCTTTTGGAACAAGCAACGGCTGTAGATACTATACAGCATAGTTTTGCCGAGAATTCTGTTATTATTTGTGTTTAAGATCTTGGTTTTCTTTTAAATGAAAAACATTTACCACTTTAAAAGGAAAATATCTACACCAGAAACAGTTGGTGGTGAGGTTTTGTGGAATTTCATTTAGAGAATGTATAAAAGTAGAATCGCCTTTTGTTTCACGAAATCCAATTTTAGTCAAAGTTGAAACAGAGAGAGCAAGACTCTCAAGAAGACAAAAGAAATGTCATTTCCTTCTCTTTTCCGCCCATTGTATGTCTTTGAGAGTAAATACAAACAAAAAGAAACTAGAATAAGTAATAATAAAATAATACAGTTCTAGGCTGTATGTATTTGCTTAATCTACGATTCTTGCTACGGACTAACTTCCATCTGAAGATTTCCTTTGCCTTTCAGTAAAAAAAACACCTCATAAAACTTGTATAATTTATGCATTAAAATATGATTCGAATTATGATCAAAAACCACAGCGCTCTCGGGCCGAACAAAAGATTGGGAAAAAAACTCAATAATAAAAGTCGATTATCTTTGAAATTTTGGTAAGGACACGTTTTTGAACGAACCGGCGTCTGTCAAATAATGAGCTCAAGACCCACCAATGTAGCTTGACCTCCCGCGCCGCGCGCTCCCGAACAAAACCTCGTACATTTACCTGAGCTCTCGTACGTGTTCGGGGATCTATCGACATTGGTAGTCGACGTCAAGTGACAGCGCCAACGTTGAAATATTTTTTTCGACTCCCAACTTTTCCACGAGTCATCGTTTCGGTCAGTGTTCTCTGTGATTAATACTTGGGTCTTTTTTCGTGGCAGGATCGTGCTCTGGCCGGTCTTAGGGGTCCGTCAAAACGGAGACCTTCTCGTAACGAAGACATTTTGTCCGCCTGTCTGTCCAGGTTTTTTTTTAAAGAAGATTTTGGCTTGGTAACGAGACCTTTAAGCCATATCTTATTTTGAATTTAAAGTCTTATTTCTCTAAAAAAATTGGGCATCAATAAGTCGTCGGTTCACGAAAATCTGTTTTTACTAAGAAGTCTGGTTTCTTTTATTAAATAAAATTCTGTTTTCTAGATATTTCAGTAAAAGTAAAAGAATTTGACTCACAAACACTGTGTTTTTCTTTTTATGACATTTCGAATTTATTTATTCTGACATTATTGATGTGATGATTAAGTTATTTAATTTATGACTTAATTATTAATTATACTACACTAACGTAAAAATAAACTTACTTACTTAAATAATTACGGCTAAAAAAATAAATAAAATTAAAACAAAAAAAAAGTAAAGTACACCGTCCATTTATGACTTGACTTATGAATTAATTTATGATTTTTAATTTAAATTTAATTTAAAAAATTAAACTTGTCTTTTGAAAGAAAAATAATTTAATTTATTGAAAGTAAATTCACAGACCCCGCATAGAATTCACGACCCACGCTTTCCTGACTTTTTTTTCACAACGAGTATTTCCGAATTGGTAATATTATGGAGTTTTCGAATGCACGTTCCTCTTTGGCGGCCGATCTGAAATATCTTTTGTGTTCTAATAATGCTTTTATATCGTGTCTTATATATATCGTGGCATTGATATCATCTGTTCCCTTGTGTGTTAGTTTCTCGAATTGTGGGATATTTTTATTGAGATCTCTTAAAATATGCCGTTGCAAAGGAAATGGGATACGAATGCATACGCAATTCGCTTATCTTATCCAGGTGTCGCCAGGAATACCTGGCGACACTTGGACCCTATGGGATCTGTTGCGCCAAACCCCTGTCCGCCGAACGGTTTGGTGGACTTCACATACGCCTTACAATAGTAAATACCAGTCTTTGGCGTACGCAGGTTTCCTCACGATGTTTTCCTTCACCGAAAAACCTGTGGTGTTATAATAAACCGTACTTAAGTTTCGAAAAACTCATTGGCACGGGCCAGGGTCGAACCCACGACCTCGTGAACGTGAGGCGAGTGCACGACCAACTAGGCTACCACGACTATTTTTTTATTAATCTTAGGATATATCCTAAGATGTAAATTCTAGGATAGGTTTACTGTATAATCTTTGGATTTAAGTTTTAACAAAAGTAACAAGTTGTTACAAACTTAATTTAAAAAAAAGTCGAAAATGATACATAGATTAATTAGAAACAGAGCGTCAATGGCGTCGGGGATAAGACGCGGCCTAACATATCGAAAGTTCCGGAGCTCGATCGAGCTGGGCCATGTACCAATGGGTTTTTTCTCGAAACTGACTCTCTCAAACGGTGAAGGAAAACATCGTGAGGAAACCTGCATACGCCGAAGAAGAAATTCTTAGACGCATGTGAAGTCCACCAACCCGCACTGGGCTAGCGTGGTGGACATAGCTAGCCCGAACGTCCTCGTGAGAGGGTAGGCCTGAGCCCCAGCAGTGGGGACATGTTAATAGCCGGATACTTGGCTACCTTCCTTGTAAGCATAGCACCGCGGAAGAAGCAAATATACCTACCTACCATACATATACCAACCTACCATACATAAATACATACAATTCTCTGCTACAGAAGCACGCATAGGGACCCTTATACAGTATGAATTGATTCTAATACAACAATGCAGGTTATTAATGATGTTAATTCCTGGGGGGATTGAGACGTACCGATTGTCAGATCTGGCATCAGCCTGTACATTAATCATGGCGCGACAATGTGCCCGGGATTTCAAACTTAAACGCATTATGGCTGTATATAGAAGTGATATAATAAAAATGTTATACGGAGTTGTGGTTTTGGAGTTCCGTCCCAAATGGAAACCTCTGTGATTACATAATTCAAGAGTCGCCTATCCATGTAAGGATAAGGCCCTATAGATTAGTAGTCGTTCAAATGCTTGAAGACAAAGTCTTCAATCAGTGCGACCTACCTGTGATCACAGAATATACATAGGTGGACGGATAATTAGAAACAGGGCAAGATTTTCATACAATCGAAATCACTTTAAAGCCATGGCTCTCCGTGAAGGATTGATCGGGGCATGGTCTGATGACGGTCATCGAGAGAGTAGATGAAGGACTTTTAGATCGCTATAGATATCCTACTAATCAGATGAGCCGTTAGGAAGCAGCATCGTCATTAAGAAAAAAACCCTGCAAAATGGCACCGAAACTGCTTCCAAACGGGTCATCTGATCAGTTGGATATCTATAGTGATCTAAAAGTCCTCCATCTACGCTCTCGATGACCGTCATCAGACCATGCCCTGATCAATCCTTCGCGGAGACCCATGGCTTCAAAGTGACCTCGATTGTATGAAAATCTTGCCCTGTTTCTAATTATCCGTCCACCTATGTATAACAGTACAAGTATGACGTACGGCGGCGAAACGGGGACTCAGTGGGACTAGTCGCTCAACGGGCTATGGAAAGAGCTATGCTCGGAGTATGTCTGAGAGATAGGATCCGAAACGAGGTGATCCGCCAGAGAACCAAAGCGACATAGCTTAAACAGTTACGTTGAAGTGGCAGTGGGCTGGTCACATCTGTCTGAGAACCGATACCGTAGACATGTTCTCGAGTGGAGACCACGAGTGGGACGCCCCCCGGCTAGATGGAGCGACGATCTGCATGCGGCGACTGGAAGTGACACGCCTTGTGGAGGCCTATGTCCAGCAGTGGACTATTACAGGCCGATGATGATGATATAGCCTTAAAAATTCGGTTTCCTGGAAAATAACTAGCATGTAATATGTTATTTCAGAATATAAGCTGTCGCTACAGGTATACACATTTATAATAAAAGTTTGACATAAGAAACTATAGCAGATGGATATTATCTATGGCATTTGTCCCGCCCGGTTTTTTTTTGGACAAAAAAACTAACTGACACGTACCTTTAAGATGGTACAAAGGGTCAGTAATCATTATAAATGGGTGTTATGGGATTATACGGCCCTATACGGGCATATAAGGCTTTACTCTGGTGAATTATGGCATATAGGTACGGTCGGTATGCTATATTATATAATAACAAACAAATATAAATATGTACCTACACTCAAAACGAAAAAAATACTTAATTAAGTTCAAAAATCAATAAAACCAAAATTGAACAATGTTTAGTTTAAATTAATACACTTTATCAACATTAAAATGAAACAAACAAGTTATACAAAAAAATGTTTATAGATTAGAATTTGATATAAATTAAAAAATAAAAAAGAAAAAAAGGTGGCCCTTGTATTGTCTTGCTTTGAATAGTTGACGGTAACGTGTTTTTTAAGGGTTTTACGGCCGTTGATAATAGGCCTTCTAGGCTTGTCGTAGTTTTCAATATGTATTCAGAATACAAGAGCCGCCTACGCCTTTACAAACATTCCCCGTCAAAAGAATCGCCTTAGGCGTATCACAGACATATGCAGCCTGTGGCGGCCTGTTGTCTTCCATAAGCAATGTATTTGAGACTTCAGACACGCGCGGCCTGCGTTTTCATATTGAAGCTGCGGCCTGCGGTAGGCCGCCACCGCAGAACGCGTGTGTTTGTGATGTGATACGCCTTAAACGTGCGTCTGTAGTTGCATTTGCAATAGGTATACGAAGCGACGATGCTGCCCGTCACCTGTATTGCAACTGAGTGGTACTGTTCTATTTCGAACACCACACAAAAATGCATAGTATAAACGCATAAACGCTATATATAAGTATATCGACCTAATAATAAAAACTGCTCTAGCACGGTGATAGTACAGTTTAAATTTTAAACGCACCTACGCCATGACTATACGGTTGTCTATGGACTATATATATTTTTTGGTTCAACTTTTTCTACTAAACGCAAAGGTTGCTGAGAACATACAGCCGTGTCTACAGTGGGTCGAACCAAGGGCGATCATGTGTCGCTGTTGAATTTTGGTTTGCGCTAACTTCTTCACATTAAATCAACAGCCTATTAATGTCCTCCACTGTTGGGGCTCAAGTCTAGCCTTTCAACGAGGACATTTTTCTAGTGTGTCTCGTTGTGTAAAACACAATCGCGCATTGGCATCCTCAGATTGAGTGAAATTGTACCTATAGGTATATACTCACATACCCAGTCAATACTCAAATATATTTTGGACTAGCTTACCGTGTACATTGTGAAACAGCGCCCTCTATGTAAGCGTTTTGTTACTTAGGGGGTATTAGCGGACGCCCCGCGACTTTGTCCGTGTTAAAAAGTAGCCTATATGTTATTCCAGGATATTATAAGCTAGTGATAGCTTATTATAAGCTAGATATCAAGTTTCATCAAAATCTGTTGGGTAATTTTTGCGTGAAAGAGTAACAGACATCCTCACATCCTTACAAATTTTTGCCTTTATAATTGACCGAGCGAGCGAAGCGAGCGAAGCGTCTATGTTTCGAGATTGGCCAAAAATGCTAATGTCCGTCTGTTCTTCTGTCTTTCTGTCTGTAATTCTCTACAGGTCGCATTTTTCAACCGATTTTGACGAAAATTTGGCATAGGTATAAATTAATTAAGCCGACAAAATGAGTAGAATAAAATCATGAAAAACATTTTTTTTTAGAGTACGTACCATACTCGCAAAGTGGCAGTGAATTTTTTTTCTTGTGAATCCCATAGTGTGGGGTATCGTTGGATAGGTTTTCAAAAATATTGCGGGTGTGTGAAAACCATTTTTCGATTCAGGGATCCGTTTGCGAAATATTAAGCTTTAAAGTGCTAATTTTTGTCACTTTAGTACTAACATCTTCTATTGCAAAATTGACTTTTGTGCGTTTCTTTTAGGTTTGCTTTATAAAGGCTGGCGAGGTCTACTGTTCTCACGGAACTACTAGTATTAGTAGCATAGGATAGTACAATTTAGACTGTCGCGCTTTGTATTCATAATTATAATAATTATATACGGGTCTTACACACGAATGGCAAAGGTAAATAAAGCTTGTTCGTGTGTAAGACTCGTATTTAATTATATTTTGGATGTCAAGTGTAATATACCTACTACAGCACTAGACTACAGCATTCACCTCGGTTTGCTTATCACGGTTCATCGTCCTACGGCCTATCGGTACATAAAAATCATTGTTTAGATGACTTATCAAAAAATTCTACCAAACGCGTAGCGAAGTGTTCGATCATGGTGCTTTGCGTTTTAACTGTCTTATGTGGTAGCCGTAACGGAATAAGTAACTCTACCAGGCTTCCTGTGGTTAAATCCAGGCAATATACAGTGTTTTTTTTAACTGGGACACTTAGGCTAAAACCGAAACCATAGGAGATACAGGGAACCTGTCTTAGGAACCATTTGGTCTTTTTTTGTGAAAACAAGTTTAGCATTAAAATTTTTTTGGTCAAGCGTGTGTTGTCCATAATAATTAGACATTTTGATAAAATAAATTTTTTATGCGGATCGACTCTTTCATGTAAGGATTATTTCATTATATCGGAAGAAAAAAATCTGAGCAGCAGAAGTTAGTCAAATTTATTAAAATGTTTTCTTATGAACCGACCTGTGCTGCACTGGGTCGATTCTTAAGAAAACATTTCATTAAATTTGACTAATTCTGCTGCTCAGATTTTTTTCTTCTCATACAATGAAATGATTCTCACATGAAACTAAGTCGACATGCATTAAAAAAAATCATCAAAATTACTTTGTACTGGGATTGTATGAGAAAACATTTTATTAAATTTGACTAACTTGTGCTGCTCAGATTTTTTTCTTCCGATATAATGAAATAATCCTTACATGAAAGAGTCGATCCGCATTAAAATTTTTTTTTTATCAAAATGTCTAATTATTATGGACAACACACGCTTGACCAAAAAAATTTTTATGCTAAAATAGTTTTCACAAAAAAAGACCAAATGGTTTCTAAGACAGGTTCCCTGTATCTCCTATGGTTTCGGTTTTAGCCTAAGTGTCCCAGTTAAAAAAAACACTGCATATTGCCTGGATTCTGATGATTCAGGATTTCGATTAAAACACCGGATTTTTACCAAACGAAGACTCGATTACATTATCGTAACCTAACCGAAGTATTCGGCGATTTGGGTTTCAAAATAATATCGCATGATTGGGTTTTCAAAACGCCGGATTTCGTTGTGCACTAGTCCACTGCTGGACATAGGCCTCGTCTCCAAGGCGCTACTGAACCCGATCTTCGGTTGGGCATCCAGTCATTGCCAGCGGCCTCATGCAGATCGTCGTTCCATTTAGCCGGGGGGCGTCCCACGCTACGCTTCCCCACGCGTGGTCTCCACTCGATGCCTCGCTGGCCCCAGCGGTTATCGGTTCTCCGACAGTTGTGGCCAGCCCACTGCCACACATTGTCGTAACTTGATGATGCCTCAACGCTTCCTCGAGAGAATATCTAAATAACAGTGGAAAGTCCATGAAATACTGTTCAGCCGTTTTTTAGTTATGAATGAGACAGACAGACATGTTTGCACTGAGCTTATATAAGCTGAATCACAAATTCTACGACCATGTATTCAGTATAGAAACAAATCCATACAGGTACCTAATACAGACTCTTATTCCCTTTGCCCCCAAAAATAAAACAATTAATAACCCGCCAAAAAGAAAATCAATACGAGACGCGCCCACGAACAAAATGGCGGCCGACGAAAAGCGCGGGAAAGCCCGCCATTTCATTAAAATAAAACAGAAAAGGCCATTAATAAAAGTAAAAGATTAATGTCTGTGGTACAATGCGTAATAAATTATAATGGTATAAATTTACCCGGAGGGAGACCTACCCTCGGCGGCCATCTTGGAACGAGAAGGCCTCTTATTGGCCCGCTCGGTTTTAGATCAATAATTTTGAACTCCGAATTGAAAACGCTTAACTGCCAGTGCTTTTGATTTAGGGGATTTCGACCTTATTAGTATTTGTTTACGGTTTTTTTTAATCGAAGGATACACAGGTTGTTTGGTAATAGGCAATTTTTCAGCAAAGCATGGGGTGTAAAATGTGTTTATGGTAAGCCGAAGTTCAAATAGACAACGCTATTACGAGTATGTATTCATAATTGTCTATGGCACTTTAAGAGATTTATTTCTAACCTAAAATTGTATTGTTTACATTAAATTTTGTTTTGTTATTAAAGTCAAGTATCAGAGTTTAAGTTTTATTATTAACGGAATGCAAGTTTGTAGATTGTACTGGTTTTTATGCTAAAAGAGGTTTTGGAAGATATGAATTTTTTTTATTTTTATTGGCAACCTTAATGTTTTTAAATTTTTTTAAATTAGTTTTCTTAGAATGGAGGTGGATACAATGTAATCTACATTCAGTATATTTCCCACTGCTGGGCTCCGCCGACCTTAGGCCACCACAAGGCACAGCAAGTATAGACTTTACGTATCAGAAATTACAAACATAGACAAACTCCGTCCTGGTCTAATTTCTAGCTTGTTAATTAATTTTTTCTCAGATAGCAACACTGACTGCAGAGCAGGGTTTATAAAAATAGACTTTTTGCTCCTAGAATTACTTCCTAACTTTTATTTTAGTGAAAAAAGTAATAATTACAACCCCATCCTACGCTAGACCGTTACAAAAACCACAGATGACAAATCTCGTTATCTTAAATGGTACCGCAGGCAATTTTGTTAAAGTTTTTCCTTTATCTTCCATCGGTAGTCAGGTAGGCGGCGGTAGAAAAAACTTGTCGGGCACTCTGTTCGCTTTGTCTAAAAGGTTCTTTGAACATAAAAGGGTGTTAATGTATCTTTTTCGGTATGTAATGCAGATTTTTTTTCGCCTTCGAGATCACAACTGACATTGACATGCAAACAAACCGCTCGGAACGTCGTAATTGTTATGGAAAGTTGTTATTTTCATAGTTTCATACATATCTTCAAGAGCGTTAGTGGCCTCGGGGATAAGACGCGACCTATCATATCGAAAGGTCCGAGGTTCGATCCCCGGCTGGGCCATGTACCAATGGGTTTTTTCTCGAAACTTAAGTACATGTACTGACTGCTCTCAAACGGCGAAGGAAAACATCGTGAGGAAACCTGCATACGCCGAAGAAGAAATTCTTAGGAGCATGTGAAGTCCACCAACCCGCACTGGGCTAGCGTGGTGGACTATAGCCCGCACGCCCTCGTTGAGAAGGTAGGCCTGAGCCCCAGCAGTGGGGAGATTAATAGGCTGTTGATGATACATAATTCTTCACGCTATGTCCCTGGCGGGGTAGGCAGGAAGAACGGAGCTAAGCTGACACCTCTTTCGGGTTTCGTAGTCCGAACAATGAAGTATGAATATCCACGTAAGGTTAAGGCCCTATAAATCAGGAGTCGTTCAAATGCTTGACGACAAAGCCTTCAATCAGCGCGACCCACACGTGATGACGTACGGCGCCGAAACGTGGCACTAGTCCCAAAACTCGAAGTCGCTCAGCGGGCCATGGAAAGTGCCATGCTTGGAGTTTCTCTGGGAGACAGGATCCACCAGAGAGCCAAAGCGTTCCACATATTTGCGTTGAAGTGGCAGTGGGCTCGTAAAATCTCCGATAACCGCTGGGGTAGACGAGTTCTCGAGTGGAGACCACGCGTATAGCCTCCAGGCTAGATAGAGCGACGACCTGCGTGAGGCGGCTGGCAGTGACTGGATGCGGAGAACCGAGGATCGGGTTCAGTGGCGCGCCTTGGGTGGGAATGCGGTATATAGAACTAGCCGATGCCCCGCGACTTCATCCGCGTTATAAAGTATACTATTTATACGTTATTCAAAAATTTTTTACCCTTACTAATGCCAGTATCTTAGTTTGTCATTAGATGGCGTTAGGTGTATTTTACCTACACCCTGCTATCATTTGGTTCTTCGCAAGATATACAGGGTGAATTTTGCAATGCGACCTGGAGGGAAAGTACTCTTAATAATGTAGATAGAAAATTTTACTCAAAGGAAACAGTCCTTTGTTTTTGAAAGGAAAGACAACTGCATTCAAAGATTTTCGAAAATTCGCTTGCCACACCCGGGAATCGAACCGACTAAAATCTAAAAATTACACCCTGTACTTTAATTGCATCGATCGTTAGGGTCAATTATAAGGATGAAATCTCTCTAACAAGCTTTTAGTAGTAATTTTTACTGATTTTAATCGGTTCGATTCGAGTGTGGCAAGCGAATTTTCGAAAATCTTTGAATGCAGTTGTCTTTCCTTTCAAAAATAAAGGAATGTTTCCTTTGAGTAAAATTTTCTATCTACATTATTAAGAGTACTTTCCCTCCAGGTGGCATTACAAAATTCCACCCTGTATAAGGCGTGCAAATTATCCACCAGTTTTTACTTCTTTATTATTAGTATAGATATAGTTCCAAATTGCCACCACCTGGGAGACTGTTTTGAGTCGACTAACATTTCGATGCCCGGACACCTTTAGCTGCTAAAATACCGAACTAGGCTTTATTGGGCTCCCTAAACGATCATGCGGCATGACATGCATTACGCGCTGTCACTCATGCATGACCGTCTAGCTGTAGTGATTGACGTGCACGACATGCAGACTACGTGCTAGCCGTTGCTTCACTGTATTGATTGATAGCAAGCACGATGGTCCGTCATGCAGCATGAAATTCACGTAAACGTTGCATGTCATGCATGCATGATCGTTTAGGGACACTTTATCGTGTGTTTGTTTCTCCGCACGTGACGTTGCATCTAGTGAAGTGCATCTAGTAAACAAGTAGCCATAGACAACAATGGAAGGCCTTGCGGCAAGCGTTGAACTCTGGCCGTGCTAGGCTAGTCACGGTGACGTCATGCCGTGGCAGCTACGTCATCACCAATCAGCGCTTTCAGATTTTTTTAAAACTCACCCCCGGAAACGGATGTGGCATATATTATACAGTAAACCAGTAAACCTGCACGCTTGCCATATTTTCAGAGACAATAATAGTAAGGAACGCTACAAATTAATCTAGATAAATTAGCACCAGTGAGAGCGTCAGTGGCCTCGGGGATAAGACGCGACCTATCATAGGTCCGAGGTTCGATCCCCGGCCGGGCCATGTACCAACGGGTTTTTTCTCGAAACTTAAGTACATGTACTGACTGCTCTCAAACGGTGAAGGAAAACATCGTGAGGAAACCTGCATACGCCGAAGAAGAAATTCTTAGGCGCTTGTGAAGTCCACCGACCCGCACTGGGCTAGCGTGGTGGACTATAGCCCGCACGCCCTCGGTGAGAGGGTAGGCCTGAGCCTCAGCAGTGGGGAGATTAATAGGCTGTTGTTGATGATGAATTTAGCACCTCCCATGTTTAAAGTCTACAACAATTTTAAGGTAACATGGTCTTGGATTGCAGATAAGAATAAACTTAGTAACTAAGTATGATATTGAAAGTAACTTTTTATGATAAGCAAAAGACAAACCTAGCTAGGTTTCCGCTAGAGGACTCATAATGTGTTTTTCTCTTCTATAATATCCTGTAACCAAAGGTTGTCTGGAAGAAATCGCTTTTAACGATAAGACCGCCTAGATGTACCTTCTTAGTCTACTGTATTATTTTGTTCTGTTTTTTTAATTAATAAAGAGTATTGAATTGAATTGAATGTGCAACTATGTATTATCTAATAAACAATGATAAAAAAAAACGTCACATTTTCGGACATGGTTTTTTGTTTGTTCAGTATTAGCAGTATATTTAGCTCCGTAAATATGGCAGCGATGCATATTTACATATTACCGGCCAACAAGTACCTAATTTCCTTTCAGTTTTTTGTACCTACATTCAGGTACTTCCACAGCATCATGTCATTCGGCATCCTACTGTGGGGTCAAGCGGCAGATATAGAAACCATCTTTATTTTGCAAAAGAGAGCTATTAGGGCGATCTATAATCTACGTTGTAGAGAATCATTAAGAGAAAAGTTTAAAGAAATTAATATATTAACCGTTGCCAGTCAATACATTTTTGAGAATATTTTGTATGTCCGCAAAAATATATCTCTCTTTTTGAGGCACTGTGACATGAACACAGCTTATGTTACAAGAAACAAAAACAAACTTGTACCACCACAGTTAAGGCTCAGTAAGGTCAGTAAATCATTCACGGGGCAATGTATACGCTTCTACAACAAACTACCAGAAGAAATCTTAAATATGAATGACAGAAAATTTAAGACCTACATTAAACAACAACTTTGTAAGAAAGCTTATTATAGTTCAGTCGATTATCTAAATGACAAAGATGCCTGGTGTTAATGTTACTTCAGCCTCGCACAATCTTTACAAAATAATGTTATGTACAAACTTGATTTTAAAAGATGTGTTGCGGAAGTTTGTTGCGCCGCTTCTTCTTCCCAGCTCTATATAACATCTTCGAGGCGGTGGTAGATAAAAAATTGACGTTGTATAAATGTACCCAGTCTACTTAATAAAAATAAATAAAATAAAAACCCAGTGTACTTACATGCAATAAAATACTTTTGAATTTTGAATTTTTGACAAGTTCACAGTAAGTTGGAAGAAATTAATCTGATTTTGTAGATAAGGTAAGATTCAAACCGCAGAGCGAGATACAAAAGTAAAAGAGGGTGCTTATACGTACGGTAGACCGCACGTCAGTGGAGACAAAACCAGTACAATCTGGTCTAGTATTGAAACACCTCAACAGGCTAGGCAAGCTCAAGGTCAAAGTGTTACGTGCGGTCGACTATACTTACGTCGTACATACGTATCCAAGTTCGTAACTAGCCACGTAAGAGGGACTTCACAAAGGAAGCGTACAAGTTGTAGAAGCAAGTCTTGGAGCCCGCTCGCTTCGGGATGAGGACGTATTGTATCGAAAAGCGCTGATAGGCGATGACTGGCGGCCATCTTGTGGCGTCAGCGTGACGCGCGGCATGGCCGCCGCGCTTCCGGTAGCGAAAGTGCAATGTCAAATTAGTTTATCGCGCCATTCCCGATTTCCCAATAAATTGAATTAAAAATAACACTAAACAATTAAATTTGGATGTACAGTCGACCGCACGTCAGTGGAAAGACTCTAACCGTGAGCTGGCCTAGTCTATTAAGAAATTTAATACTATGAGAGACCAGTTTGTACTGGGTTTGTTTCCACTGGCGTGCGGTCGACCGTACATAGGTGGACGGATAATTAGAAACTGGTCAAGATTTTCATACAATCGAGGTCACTTTGAAGCCATGGTTCTCCGTGAAGGGGCATGATCTGATGGCGGTCATCGAGAAAGTACATGGAGGACTTTTAGATCGCTATAGATATCCAACTGATCAGATGGGGTTTTTAATCTGCGCCGACCGTAAATATTAGGTGATCCACAAAATATTGAATTTTTTTTATGTTCAACTCGCAGTCACTGAAAGTGGTCTACTTGTCTTAATAGACTAACGTTTTTTTTAAAATTGAAGATTAGGGGTCGCTACCTACTCTCATTGTGCCGCAGAATTTTTTTTGGCTGATCAGGTAACTCTCTTCTTCATCCCATTGATTGGGGTCCTTCTGCATGAATTCGCGATAGAATACCAGTTATTTAGAAACCCTTCGGGTGTTTCTAGATCCACAAACCGTCATATTCCTCATAGAACACGTTGATGCGTAATCCCTCTAACGCCGCGGGATCCCGGTATCCCGGTATTGCATTCCCTAGTCAGGACAAACGATTTTATAAGTTTAGATTTGTGTCCAAGACCGTAGCGACTATTCCAATTCGACTCTGATCTCAAGTCCCGCCGAGATGTGTGTGATGATAAAAATAATTACATCCAGCGCGGCTCAGTTCTCAGACTGGAGTGGTTTTAATTAACTTTTTGTGTGCGCGGGCGCAGGCCGGCTGCGATTGGTGCTCGCGTTACGGTCGCCCCTTTCGGTCTGACAGAACAGTAACCAAGAAGGAAAGGCATTATTATTATTATAACCTCTTAAAGACATCATAATTAAATCAATATACAATATTTTCCTTTTAAATATTAGAATAATTTACATTATTTAGATAATTAACATTCAGTAACAAACAATTCAATCATAATCCAAACCAATAGTAAATAATTAAGGAATGAATAATCAGGAAAGGTATACAATGTGGAATTTTGGAGCGTACCGGGATATAGAAAATTTTACTCAAAGAAATTACATATTTTCAAAAATTGGTACAATGCATTTGAAGATTTTTAAGAAACCACCTGTCTGAGTCGGGAATTGAACCGGTATGGGTACCGGTTCCATTCCCGACGGTTATTTTCGAAACTTAAGTACATGTACTGACTGCTCTGAAACGGTGAAGGAAAACATCGTGAGGAAACCTGCATACGCCGAAGAAATTCGAAATTAAGTTCCGAGAAAAAACCCATTGGTACATGACGCAGCCGGGGATCGAACTTCGGACCTTTCGATATGATAGGCCGCGTCTTATCATCGACGCTCTAAAGATATGTACGATTTCTGTACACCAACGGCCTAATAATCTCCTTAAATTTTCAACTCTTAGAGGTGAAAGTGGTGAAACATTTATTCGCAATTGATATGGAACCACCATCTAATTAATAATAATAATGTTTGGACAAATATGTTTACAATACTAATGTTTAATAATAATACCTATTATAATAAGTTAGAAAGATTTGACATTAACGAGAATATGCACAGGTAATCAAATGAAAATTAAATATAAAATTTTTATATGCGTGTAAAAAGTATGGTAGAGAGATAACAAGTGACCTGACAATTCCCGGAATACCTATACCTACATACCGTAATAAAAAAAATACCTACACACACCAATCAAATAGACTATGACTATAGGAGTTACAACTATAAACAACATTTACAACTGGAAACGAGCTACCTCGTAATATGGTACACAAAATCCCGAGTTGAAATCGAACTCAACTTCGACTTACAAAGCCTACGAGGAAATTAAATAAGTACTTAGTATAACAATTGAAATTAATATGAAACAAAAATTACATATAAGTACCCTAAGGGCTTCTTTCACCACTTCCTGATATTGTGACAGATAGTAATCTTAGTGATAAACTAATCTATCAGATAAATCTGTGTGAGAAACTATATAAAATATATAAGATATAGGCAATCACATACCTGTGAAACCAAAAAAACAGGCTATCTGCCAGATAACCTGCAGATAATGTATCTGGGACTTTATCAGCAAGCGGTGTAAGAGGCCCTAAGTATTTACTATTATCTGTCTCGTATAAGCTATCCAAACATTTAATTTCCGCTCTCTATGAAACCTCCAATTCAACATAATATAAAACACAAAGAGACGTAATACCTAAAGCTGACCGACGAACATACCAAGCTTCATAGCTTATATCCTTTGCCTGTCCGGAAAGAAAAAAAAACATTACGCAAAATCAGATTCTCCGAACCACCCCGCCATCTCTGTCCAACTCGTGGATTAAACAATGTGTCTGAAGAGAGACGGATGTATTCACCTCGTGCGTCGTTCGGCGCTCGAATTCGCTCCGCCTACAGGCGTTTTATAGTAGGCCGCCGTACCGGTTGGGCGAGACAATGTAGAAAAAAAAAATACGCGGCCAGTACGTACGCGGCAAGGGACAAAAAGGTCTCCATCCAGGCACCATTATTCCGCCGCGGCTGTAAGGAGCGGTATCCTTGCCCCGATACGCTGTTTAAAAAGTGAAAATCACAGAGTGCATCCCGGCCAAATCGCCAGGTCATCTCTCGTCTGCAGTTTATAGTGGCCAGTCATCGGAGGAGAAAAAAAATTGGACAATTTCACTCGACAGTGACAGTGTAGTTTTTTTGTAGTAGCAAGTAGTAACTGCGGAACTGATATCGAGTGGTTGTGATAAAGAAGCCGAGTGCTTTTTTTCCTAACGCTCAAGAAGTGCGGTATGAGTTTTTTTTTTTTTTGCCGGTTCTTTTTTTTTATCAGGATTATTCGATATTCATCAATCGTCATCAACAGCCTGTTAACACGTCCCCACTGCTGGGGCTCAGGCCTACCCGCTCAACGAATGCGTTCGCGCTATAGTCCACCACGCTAGCCCAGTGCGGGTTGGTGGACTTCACATGCGCCTAAGAATTTCTTATTCGGCGTATGCAGGTTTCCTCGCGATGTTTTCCTTCACCGTTTGAGAGCAGACAGTAAATGTACTTACTTAAGTTTCGAGAAAAACCCATTGGTACAGTCAACACCGAAGAAAACGATACACCTCCTTTACAAATAAATATATATATATAGCTAATATATCGCTAATATATAGCAGCGCCAGCGTTTCTTTTTAGAAACGAATATACCTTAAAATGAAATCTTTTTATCTTTTACATGGCCCAGCCGGGGATCTAACCTCGGACCTCTCGATATGATAGGCCGCGTCGCTCTCTCTCCCCTCAGATGTATTTTATTAAGCGCTGGTAGTTGGTCCATCTTATCTTATAGGGGGGGCAAAGCGACACTTGGACCCTACAAGATGTTTTACGTCAACCCCCTGCCCACCAACGGTGCCCCAATCCGTTCTTTGGTGGACTCCTTAGAATATAAATTATAGTCTTTGGCGTCTGCAGATTACCGGTGGGCGGGCCACTGCCACTTCAACGTCAAACTTTTTGAGCTATGTCGAAGGCGTTGGTTATATGGATTTATTTTAAAAACATATTTTTATGTTTTCGTATCTCTTTTTATGTTTTCGTATCTCAAAAGAAAAAAAAATGAGATCCCACAGGACCACTTTGTAGTCCGTCCGTCTGTCAGCCTTTTTCTCAGGAAGGGGTAGAGTTATCAAGCTGAAATTAATATCAAATACTAAGGTCTATGTTAGCTTGAAGGTGTAAAAAATTCAAGCTTCTAAGTCAACGCAATCAAAAGATACGGCCTTTTTTGTCACTAATTTTGATACTCGCAAAAAAAATGAAACCTGTAGGGTTCCCGTTAACCTAGAATCATAAAAGACAGAGTTAAACGAAACAGTCAGAAAATCTTTAAAAATTATTATCAAATAACATTTAACATAATATTTTTTTGCGATTACCTGCAAACTTACAGAATACTAATAATATTTAGGGCATCTTTCACCCGTTGCTGATAAAGTCCCAGATACCCTATCTGCATGTTATCTGACAAATAGCCTATTTTTTTTGTTTCGTAGGTATCTGATTGCCTATGTCTTAACTATTGTAATTATATTTTATATAATCTATCAGACAGATTTATCTGATAGATTAGTTTATCTCTAAGATTACTATCTGTAACAATATCAGGAAGTGGTGAAAGAAGCCCTTAGTTGTCTAAAGGTTGTCTGGAAGAAATCGCTCTTAGCGACAAGACCGCCTAGATGTACATTACTGTATCTGTTTTTTTTTGTCTGTAATTTTTAAATGTGCAATAAAGTGTATTGAATTGAATTTGACTTGTGACGATGGGTACTCAACAACTTAGAAACATACATATAAACTTATAAATAAAATCTTAAATACATACAAACATCCAGAATCCGAAACCAACAGATATATATGTTTATTTCTAGCGGTTTAGTTTATTTCTGTGTAATAGGTAGGTAATTAAGTTTGTACGGAACACCCAGGGCGCGTGTTCTACTCGCGTTACTCCTTATTTATATATATGTATTACATACATACACACATATCTTCACGCTATGTCCCTGACGGGGAAGACAGAGAGATCGGAGCGCCAAGTATCGCGACACCTCTTTCGCTTCGCTCAGTCACATATACATAGGTGGACGGATAATTAGAAACAGGGCAAGATTTTCATACAATCGAGGTCACTTTGAAGACATGGGTCTCCGTGAAGGATCGATCGGGGCATGATCTGATGGCGGTCATCGAGAGAGTAGATGGAGGACTCTTAGATCGCTATAGATATCCAACTGATCAGATGAACTGTCTGGAAGGAGCATCATCTTGATTCCTTGACTTTAAGATTTTCATACATTTTGATGCCATGTTGCGTGTTTTTTTCTTCATGACGATGCTGCTTCCAAACGGCTCATCTGATCAGTTGGATATCTACAGCGATCTGAAAGTCCTCCATCTACTCTCTCGATGACCGTCATCAGATCATACCCCGGTCAATCCTTCACGGAGAACCATGGCTTCAAAGTGACCTCGATTGTATGAAAATCTTGCCCTGTTTCTAATTATCCGTCCACCTATGTATATAGTCATTTTCACCCAAAAAACTGCTTTTCTACATTAAGACAGCTTTTTATATAATTTACAATACACTAATCTCTTTATAATTATAAAATCATTTACTTTACACTGTCATTATAAGATAATTACCACCAAATGTGTTATATAGAAAGTCTTTATACATGCGCACGTAGAAAAGACTTCAACGAGCCCGCCAATTTTCTTTTGAACATCAAATTCAAATAGTAGATAATTTTTTGTGTACCTAAAAATAAAAATAAAAATATTGTAATCTATATAAAATGATCTATATTATAAAAATGAACCCCTATTTCCCTTGGTCACGACGTAGAAAAGTTTTTCCCGCGGGAAATTTTTAATTAAAAATAATCTGCAGCTGCGTTAAGAGTAGCCTGTACATTCAGATTTTTTTAAAATAGTTTAACGGCCAATTGGAACAAGTCCTTTAGGCCAAATCGTAGTTTGTAATCACGAATACATAAAACTGCAGCACGGCCTCCAGGGCACAACTAGTGGCATTCGGTGATCCACACCGCAGCTAACACCGCACTTAACTGATAGTAGGTTTAATGTTTATTTAACAAGGGACAATTTGGAACGATCCGGTAGAGTCGTTACACGCTTTTATTTAACTATCCCGCACAATATACACTTTAATAGGCACTTGTTGCATAAAAAACCAGCAAAGATATTCACCGAAACATACAATATAAATTTTTAGGAAAACTAAACAAAAAAGACAACCATATCTCCCCAAAATCCCGCCAAAAAGCCCTGTACATTTTGAAAATCATTTATTGTTTCAGTCAAATCAGTTTTTTTTAAATAACAATGACAACAGCTGGTAGTGGTGGTCAAACTATATCAAAATGGCTCATTCGGGCAACAGGAATGTTAAATAGAACATGTTAGATCTAGAATTAAAATGGTAAAAAAACTACTTTCTAATATATCTCTTTTTTTTAAAGGGTTTTACGACCAATTGGAAAGTACTTCTGGGCCAGTCGTATATAGTTTTTATTATTCAGAATACAGTGGCCCTGGGGAGAGAGCGTCAGTGGCCCTGGGGATAAGACGCGGCCTATCATATCGAAAGGTCCGGAGTTCGATCCCCGGTTGGGTCATGTACCAATGGGTTTTTCTCGAAACTTAAGTACATTTACTGACTGCTCTCAAACGGTGAAGGAAAACATCGTGAGGAAACCTGCATTCGCCGAAGAAGAAATTCTTAGGCGCATGTGAAGTCTACCAACCCGCACTGGGCTAGCGTGGTGGACTATAGCCTGAACACCCTCGTTGAGAGGGTGGGTAGGCCTGAGCCCCAGCAGTGGGGAGATTAATAGGCTGTTGATGATTCAGAATACCAATAACCGGCCTCTACAATGTCAAATCTCTTGTGACTGACTATAATATGTCATTTGACAGTGATCGATCAGACATGACAGATTAAATGTCAAAATATTTGTCACGCCACGCATTCATGTTTTTATTAGCAAGCGTGTTTTTATCCTTAGGTACCTAAATGTAAAAACGAATTATCCAACGTGTGGGGAATCGTTTTCTAGGTATTTCAAAAATATTGCGGGTGTGTGGAAAACCATTTTTCGATTCAGGGATCCGTTTGCGAAATATTAAGCTTGAAAGTGCTAATTTTTGTCACTTTAGTACTTAAATCTGTCTCCAACTGCAAAGTTGACTTCTGTTCGTTTCTTTTAGGTTTAGTTTAATAAGGGCTGGCGAGGTCTACTGTTCTCACAGAACCACTAGTAATAATATGTATTGTATAAAATTTTTTTAGTATAAAACAAAGACACTTTCCGCGTCTGTACCGACGTTTTGATCTTGTAATTTATTTATTACACCAATAAATTCTTCTTCTTCAGTCTTCTAAACGACGCAACGGATTTTCATGCGGTTTTCACTATAATTCAGATAATTTCTTCCAGGTGGTTTATAGGTTGTTATCATTAGGTTGATTATATCTACAGAAAAAATACCCAGATGCGTAGTTTATATGCGAAAGTTTGTAAGGATTTTTGGATGTTTGTTAATCTCTCACGCATAGGTACATAAAATACAATATTGCGTGCTTTATTTCTCCGGCTCTTTAATTTTGCCGGTACCCTTAATTTTTTTTTGATTTATCTATACGAAAATTAATGATGCTGTGACGACCTTAACTTATGGGTTCCTTTTCGGACTACGGAACTCTAAAAAGAGACACTTTAAGGGCCTGAACTAAAAGTTTCAACATTTCCGTAAAACCATCACAAGATCACAACCCACCCGCTCGACATTTTGAATAAAGAACGACTTTATTTTTTCAACCACAGGCGCAAGGCACTAACCGCACAGACAGCCTCTTGAGACTCAACTCTTTTGAATTTCCGAGTGTGGGATGTTCCCATTTTGAATTTCATTTTGTTCGTTACGTAGAAATTCTTTTTTTTTTAAGTTGACAATGGCCGTGAGTCAGTTTGCTTTTTATGTTATAATTTAACAGATTTTATTTAAATAAATTCCAGCTTTTCTTCCTACTCGTATAAGTAGGTAGGTATATAATAATATGTAGGTATTTACATGTGTTTTGTAATTTAAAAGCATTCGACACGAACTAAACTACCAAACTTGACATATGTTGCCATCAACGCAGTTGGCCGCAGAATTTTGAATGGCTACATTTTTTTATTATTTCGACGGGGGGTAACATGTTCACACCTTTTAAACATTTTTCCGACTACTTTTAAATTTAAATTATACTAACTTATACCGCGTCTATGCCGAAGTATAAACGAATATTTACTTATAGGTAACATAGGTTACGTTATGTATGTATTAGTTTTTTATCCTGTCCTGTGACTGATTTTCGATTGAGGTAGATACAAACGTCCTATTTGACCCCAAACAATTCATGTCATTTCCGGCAAAAAAACAAAGTCAGGTAGTGATTGTTAAGTCTTATACCTATGACCTTAGCACTAATACCTAACCATTAGCCAACTTAATAAAAACCCTTAAATATCAAAAAAATATTAAAAACCCAAAAAGATGCGGCTAACCACAAAGCTGTACACGTCCCGAAACCGCTGCCTTCGTGAAAAAAAAAAACAACTGTACCTCCCGCTCAACGAAAGGTTCGGAGCAATTTAAAAATGATTCGAATTTTGAACAAAAAGTTTCGTTCCCGTCTCGTATCTCCCAACGAGTTGGAAAGAGACGGAATTGATCGTGTAGGTCAATTTAAATTTGGAATGCGGCTTCGGTGGGACGGGACCGAGTCCAAGATGGCGGCGGGTCTTTTAATGAAGGCAGATTGGACACAATTGTTTCGAGGAATTGAATTGATATTGATGGACCCCATTGGTTCCTTTGTATTAATAAATTACAATTGATTGTAATTTACTGACAATCTTTATATATAAACTGAAAGTAGGTATTTTAATAAATACCTAACCTATATACATAGGTGGACGGATAATTAGAAACAGGGCAAGATTTTCATACAATGGAGGTCACTTTGAAGCCATGGTTCTCCGTGAAGACTTGATCGGGGCATGATCTCATGACGGTCATCGAGAGAGTAGATGGAGGACTTTCAGATCGCTATATATATCCAACTGATCAGATGAGCCGTTTGGTAGCAGCATTGTCGTCGCATAGTTTCAAAGTGACCTCGATTGTATGAAAATCTTGCCCTGTTTCTAATTATCCGTCCACCTATGTACATCCACAGCCTATTAATATGTACCCACTGTTAGGGCACCGGCCTACCCTCTCAACGAGGTCGTACGAGCTATAGTCCACCATGTGGACCCCCAATTGTGGACTTCACAATTCGATCTTTGCCTATATATATCAACAACATGCGTAAGATAAATAAAAAGATGAAAAAAAGATAGTTATGTAGTAGACAGCATCGGCATAGTGTGCATCTCAATTTCCTCGAATATCTAGCATAAATTAATAATTTCTTGAAATTTTTGTACCTGATAAATTGATTTAAGATTATTTTCTGTATTAACACTTGATTCTTTGTAATTATAATGGTTGTCTCGTTGATTTATTGGTAAACTGTGTTATTGGGCAAAGAGAAGTCAATCGATCGATCCCTTTGTTTACTTTGAAGAAATTGTCATAATATACAGGATGGAATTATGTAATAAATACCCCCTGGAGGGAAAATACTCTTAATAATGTAGATAGAAAATTTTACTCAAAGGAAACATTCCTTTATTTTTGAAAGGAAAAAAACTGCATTCAAAGATTTTCGATAATTCGCTTGCCACACCCGAAAATCGTACCGACCGACTAGAATCTGTAAAAATTAGACCCTGTACTTTTATTGCATCGATCGTTAGGGTCAATTATAAGGATGTAATCTCTTTAACAAACTTGATAAATTAAATGAAAGGTTATATAATTATTTACGGGTCTTACACACGAAATAGTTTTATTTACCTTGCCCGACGTGTGTAAGACCCGTAAATAATTATATAATTATGAATACAAACCGCGAAAGTCTAATGTACTAAATGAAAGGTTGTCTGGAAGAAATCGCTCTTAGCGATAAGACCGCCTAGATGTACATTACTGTATCTGTTTTTTCTTTTTTTGTCTGTAATTTTTAAATGTGCAATAAAGTGTATTGAATTGAATTGAATCTTCTATCTACAGTATTAAGAGTACTTTCCCTCCAGGTGGCATTACAAAATTCCATCCTGTATAGCATTCTTACACTATGGTGATTAGGTATAGCGGAACCGCTGCTGTTATAATTAGTTCAAAACTATTAATAAAGTTTTCACCATGAGCTTTCACTCTATAGAAGACATAGATAAAACACTCTGATAAAATATTAATTTCATTGTTAAAACCGCACACAATGCAAATTTTGTATTCTGGCTGGGAACTTAAAAAAAACTGTACCTACCTAAACAAAACTACAGCAGTTTTGCGGCTTTGATTGAGTCGTTCGTCGTTAGACCCCACAACCGAATGTCCCAAATGGGACGTAACGGGAAATTCAATTTTAATATTATTTCTATTCGTCATTAGACCCATTAGCGCTTTGGAATGCTTTAAACACCCATCTGGGCTACTCACTGCAACCTGACGAAGTAAAAGAAACCAGTGCCAAAAGCGTGCTGAAGTTAATAACTGACGCAAAGCTAAGCCAGTGCTCAGCCTAACTATAGTGTAGTAACTATAGTAAGGTGGCGATCACAATAGATCAGTACTGGTGATACAAGGCTGGATAAGCCTTGTATGCCCCCCATCCCAAATAACAAACGAGTACAAAAAACAGAAGATCTGATTAAGAGCAATGGTCACCGACATACAGGAAGGTTCGCGGGCACCCACCAAAGAGTCCTAGCTCCATGCCGACATAACTGAATGAATATGGAAGCTGAAGTGGCAGTAGGCAGACCATATCTGCCGCAGAGCCGATGGAAGAAGACCAGCGTAGTGTGGGCCCCCGGCTAGATGGAGAGACGATCTGCATGAGGCGGCTGGCAGTGACTGGATGCGGAGAACCGAGGATCGGGTTTAGTGGCCTTGGGGGAGGCCTGTGTCCAGCAGTGGACTAGTAAAGGCTGATGATGATGAAACACCTGAAAACCAATTAGAAACAAAAAAAAAGGTACCCAAATGGACCGCCATCGCAACAATGGCGCGACAATGTCAAACCGCGACGGATCCGCCAATGATCCGTAGATCTATGATCTATAGATCGATTCACTTTCGGCGCTAGGGGCCGTGACACTGCGCAGTCACTGCCAAGGTTACTACGCTTTGTTGTACTTATGTAATTGTTGAGGTTATAACTTTATTTAGTTTATTTACGGCTGGCGTGACTGGATGCGGAGTACCGAAAATCGGGTTCAGTACTCCCTATGTCCAGCACTGGACTGTTGCAGGCTGAATTATGAAGAGCGTCAGTGGCGCCGTGGGGAAGACTCGAGACTATCATGTCGAGAGGTCCGAGTTCGATCCCCGGCCGGGCCATGTTCCAATGGGTTTTTCTCGAAACTAAAGTACAATTACTGACTGCTCTCAAACGGTGAAAGAAAACATCGCGAGGAAACCTGCATACGCCGAAGAAGAAATTCTTATAGGCGCATGTGAAGTCCACCAACCCGCACTGGGCTAGCGTGGTGGACTATAGCCCTAACGCCCTCGTTGAGAGTGTAGGCCTGAGCCCCAGCATTGGGGACATATTAATAGGCTGTTGATTTGATTTATAAATACCTACTGACGTCCAAAACCATCGCTCTCTGATTGGTCAAGCGTGAAGGACAAACCAATATGGCGTCCGATTTTTTTCGCGCGTAAAACAATTAAAAAACGAACGTTTTATTCTGGGACCGGACGGATTCAAAATGGCCAATCGATTCTGGTTAGGTACGCCACGTTTTTTGTGGACGTGTGAACGTTTAAATGAGTTAAAAAGGAAATACGTTTGGTTTTTATTCATGCCATTGATTTTCCTTGTATTTGGACATGTCCGTGTGGTGACCGCTACTACCTAACAAATAAATAAACAAATCCGTGCGATGGACAGATCGTCTTTTTTTTATTAATGCTTTTACGGCCCGAGATAAAGTCCTTCTAGGCCAGTCGTAGTTTTTAATACATAATCAGAATACGTAAATCCGCGGCAAGGCCTCCACTAGGGTACAATTGGTGACAGTCGGCGATCCACATTGCAGTTCACATCCTCAATAAACTGGTAGTAGGTTTAATGAAGACTTTGAATCGTTATACTGTTGCTTTTAAATAAGTTTTCCGCACAATATACACATCTACAACTACTTACTGTTTCAAATACTATCACAAATTATACTTTAAAACCAGCCATATACATTTTTTTAAGGATAAAAAGAAGAGACTACGTGACATTTCGGTTCCCGCCGAAAGAGTGAATGTATATTGCACACTGACCTATACTATTTAAAGTCAAAAAGTCTAAATATTTTATTGCATATGAGTTCACTTGGCACATTTATACAACGTATTTTTTTATGTACCACCGCTTTTTAGGTTTTATTACCAATAGATTGGCTGCTGTCAAAAAATGTTTTTGCTTATTTGAATAACGCCATTTTGGCGCTGAAGGTTTTAAAACTTTGAATGAATGAATGATTATCATATATTTAATTAGCTGTCATTTGTATGGGAAAGCCAGTCCAGTAGTAATACAGGTCGATCGTACTGCAAGACAAATCCCAAGACCCAATTAAGCGCCTTTCTAAGGAACCTGTCACTAACCTTTATAACTACCGTTATAGTTTGAAAAAAAAATGTCGCCGCGGTCCAAAATACCCCAATACAATGCGGGGATTAAGTTTAGACCCGTATTGTTTGTGCCACAATTGTAATTGTCAAATTGTTGCCACCGCCACGACACGACTGTCAATAGACATTAAAATTTGTATTTTTTTTTGGAATTGACACGCACAAGTGGTGTTAAAGTCTATACTACAAGATAAAGTGTGAGATACGTTTTTGAAAGGACAGTTTTGTTTGACGTATTTGTGTAGGGGTTTTTGAATTGACCTTTTATTGGAAATCAAAGTAAATCTTATTAGTATTGGAGACTTATCGCCTCGATTGGCGACTCAAAATAAAAAATTTGGAAGCTGACCGCAATCTAACTTAAGGCGTATCACAGACACACGCGGTCTGCGGTGGCGGTGGCGGCCTGTTGTCTTCCCTATGCAATGTATGTGAGACTTCAGACACGCGGCCTGCGTTTGCATATTGAAGCTGCGGCCTGCGGTAGGCCGCCACCGCAGCGTGTGTCTGAGTTACACCTAAAACGGATGACGCTTGAGACTTGACCAGTGAAGCGTTCTCGCTGTAATTTGACTTTCTCTATTCATTCAATTCAAAGGTAGAAACTAGGAAACCGTCTACCCTATAGATACCTGACAAGTTTAAGCGAAAGCAAATGAGGAATTACATTAAACTGTCAATTATGTACATCAATAAAACGATTTTCTTTTCACCACCACGGGGTGAAAAGTAGTCTATTTTTAACGCATAAACAACCTACGCGGGCGAAGCCGCGGGAAACAGGTAGTAAATAAATAAAAGTTCCCTGTATTTTTGTATCGATCGTCGCTATAGATCTGTTACCACAGACAATCAGAATATTTTTTTGTTAAACTTCTAAGAACAAATCCTACTGCACGCCAGTTAGTATTATAATTTACAATCCTCTAACCCATTGCTACTGTTTCGACTCGGTTGACCATTCAACCGTCTCTAAGACTTTAAAGAGATTATCACTGTTGTCTATGCTCAAAGGGTTGGTTTTTTTGTCTGTGGTCACCCACTGAAAGCGCAGGAGTGATGATTTATTATTCCAAATGTCATTTTTGGCCAGACACATTTTGCGAAAAGAGGTTGTAAATTATTACCGAGTTTTTGGCAAAGGTAGCCGCTAGCGTTAATTCTTTTGGCGGTTTTTGAACGAAATTCTACGGTTTTGGTCAAATTGTTGACTATTGAACGATTCCTCTGGGGATTTGAGCGATTCCGCAGAGCGGGATACTGTATGTTTTATACCCCTTTGCCTTGAGGTCTTATTTAAAAGGTTGCGCGAACATGCGTTTTCATATTTTTGGCTATAGAATGGATTGTAGACATTTTCCCGGATTTTGCCCACTTCAAACTATTATGCAAAGATTTGGCGTACCTAGAATATTTCCACCTTTTGTTTCCTGAATTTTTTTATTGTTTTACTGGTTCTCCATAAATGCACTAAATTCTAAAATGGACCATAATCCTTTTATATGGTATATTTATACTTAACAGATGGATATTAGCATTATTTAATTTAATAAGCAGGGCTTTAAAAATAAAAACAATTTTGATAAAAAAATACTAATTTGACATTTGTTCTCCAGGCGAGTACGTGCTCCAAGGCTCTCTGCCTCGTGAGCTGGTGACCAGCGAAGAACCTCGCTTCGACCTCCTCGAGGAGGCTCTGCAGCTGGTCGAGCTCGGGGACGACGTCGAGCCCAAGAATGAGCGGCCCGAGGTACGTCACACTTTACTTCATGTGACTATATCTGACTCTACCTTATGTGACTTTACTTGACCCTATGTGACTAGGCTCTGACATTGACATGGAGTCCATAGAATGACCTCTAAGAAGTGTTAAGGCAAGTAGATGTCCATCTTCAAGAATGCACGTTCTACAAGGGAGTGAACCTCGATATCTCATGACCTCTTCAAGTAATTGACAGTGTAGGACAAGACATGGAGTGAGCCCAATAAACGACATCGAAGACGTCCTGAAACACAATTTGACTTGACCATGACTTAATATCTGTAGTGTGACTCAATGTGTCTCTATGTGATTCTTTCTACAACAACCCTAACTGGGGTATTTACTTTGCAACGCGCGTGTTGCAGTCATGTTGGCACTAGTTTACGTGACTGTGATTTCTGCAGACTGCATGTGACGCAATGTGACTCTTTCTCCACCACTCTTCGCTGACGTATTGACGCGGCAACGCTTGTGTTGCAGTCATGCTGTCTCTATTACGTGACTTTTAACTAATACTTCTGCACAGTGTGACCGTATGTGACTTAATGCGTCGCTATGGGACTCTTTATCCACCACTCTTCGCTAAGGTATTGACGCGGCAACGCTGGTGTTGCAGGCGGTAGAGAGCAACAGCACCGACCGGTAGCGCGGCGCGCCCCGCCACCCTCCCCACCGGCGAGATGCTAGTCACTTGACTAAGACTTAATATCTGCATTGTGACTGCATGAGACTTGACTAAGACTTCTGCAGTGTGACCGTGTGTGACCCTATGCGTCGCTATGTGACTCTTTCTCCAGCACTCTTCGCTGACGTTGGCAACGCTTGTGTTGCAGGCGGTAGAGGGCAGCAGCACCGGTAGCGCGGCGCGCCCCGCTACCCTCCCCACCGGCGAGATGCTTGTGACTTGACTAAGACTTAATATCTGCATTGTGACTGCATGAGACTTGACTAAGACTTCTGCAGTGTGACCGTGTGTGACCCTATGCGTCGCTATGTGACTCTTTCTCCAGCACTCTTCGCTGACGTTGGCAACGCTTGTGTTGCAGGCGGTAGAGGGCAGCAGCACCGGTAGCGCGGCGCGCCCCGCTACCCTCCCCACCGGCGAGATGCTTGTGACTTGACTAAGACTTAATATCTGCATTGTGACTGCATGAGACTTGACTAAGACTTCTGCAGTGTGACCGTGTGTGACCCTATGCGTCGCTATGTGACTCTTTCTCCAGCACTCTTCGCTGACGTTGGCAACGCTTGTGTTGCAGGCGGTAGAGGGCAGCAGCACCGGTAGCGCGGCGCGCCCCGCTACCCTCCCCACCGGCGAGATGCTTGTGACTTGACTAAGACTTAATATCTGCATTGTGACTGCATGAGACTTGACTAAGACTTCTGCAGTGTGACCGTGTGTGACCCAATGCGTCCCTATGTGACTCTTTCTCCAGCACTCTTCGCTGACGTTGGCGACGCTTGTGTTGCAGGCGGTAGAGGGCAGCAGCACCGGTAGCGCGGCTGCGGCCGCGCGCCCCGCCGCGCCCGCCGCCGCCGGCGAGATGCTGCACCCCGCCATGCGGCACGTGCCGCACCACCCCCTCGCGCACTACCACAACCAGGTCAGTCGCATTATTTACTTTACTAGCTGTTTCCCGCGGCTATTATTTACTTTACTAGCTGTTACTGACGCCCTTGTTGAAAAGATTTTTTCATCACTAACACTCTGAAAGTAGGTCTGAAGTTGCATGAGGAACGGGTTGGAAGGAATACTCAGCCCTAGGGAGAATCGTTTTCAACTGACAGCTGTCAAATTATTTAAAAAAAACTTACTATTTTCACATTTCTATTGGACCATGTTCCAACTTTCTATGCAGCCACTGAATTACAGCGCCATGTAAAATTGAAATAACATATAGTTAAGTAAAAGAATACTTATACATATTTTGAAATGACTTTGTCAAAATTATTACTGTCAACTATTTCTTTAAAATAACATAGATTTGGGCAAAATATTTACAATTTTTTCAATAATGGAAATGAAAAACAGCGCCCTCTATGTAGGTGTTTTGTTACTTATTATTTATATTATTATTATGAGGGTATTAGCGGACGCCCCGCGGCTTTGTCCGCGTTAAAAACTAGCCTATATCTTATTCCAGGATATAAGCTGTCACTGTACCGAGTTTCATCAAAATCTGTTCGGTAGTTTTTACGTGAAAGAGTAACAAACATCCTCAGCTTACAAACTTTCGCCTTTATGATATTATTAGTAGGATTAAGTAGGATACAAAAGTGACATTGTTAAACAGCGCCATCTTTGTTATTTTTTTTTATCACCGCCATCTGTTGGCAATCCGTTGTAACAGTTCTGTTCGTAAGTTCACAGTGGCCCTCTCAATCTATATTACTGTAAAGTTTCATCAAAATCTGTTCGGTGGTTTTTGCGTGAAAGAGTGACAAACATCGAACTAGGTACAAACTTGCGTGAGTAGGATATAATTTCTTACAATTTAAACATAGTAAAATCCTCGCGGTATCGGAAGCGGTCAAAGGAGGCTTTGCATTAAAAGAAATTAAAAAGTGAAGGAATCTCCCAAACTGTATGATGATAAATGAATAAGTGTCGCCGGGATCAAATACCACACACGTTGTGATGCTTGGTTTAGTGTAGGGGACGCGTGACAGGCGGTGAGCGCTGACAACAAACATATTCTCCTAATGACTCTTCTTAGTTCCAGCAGTCTGATTGTATAACGGAATCGAACAACTGTGACTAAAGAAGGCTCAGTGGTTCGTTACCGGTTAAACAAACGATCTACTGAGACTAAAGAAGGCTCAGTGGTTCGTTACTGGTTGAACAACCGATCTGCTGAGTCTTCAGTAAGTCGGTGCCGGTTAAACAACCGATCTACTGAGACTAAAGAAGGCTCAGTGGTTCGTTACCGGTTAAACACCCGATCTTCTGAGACTAAAGAAGGCTCAGTGGTTCGTTACCGGACAAAACAACCGATCTACTGAGACTAAAGAAGGCTTAGTAGTTCGTTACCGGTTAAACAACCGATCTACTGAGACTAAAGAAGGCTCAGTGGTTCGTTACTGGTTAAACAACCGATCTACTGAGACTAAAGAAGGCTCAGTAAGTCGATGCCGGACTAAACAAGCGAACTTTGTAAGTACCAAGAAGTTTGAAGCTATCGCGAGGATCCTGCATTCGCTAAAAGCTAGAATTTCTATTCTAAGGCGTATGTAAATCGGGCTATAGTCCACCACGCTAGCCCAGTGCGGGTTGGTGGACTTCACATGCGCCTAAGAATTTCTTCTTCGGCGTATGCAGGTTTCCTCACGATGTTTTCCTTCACCGTTTGAGAGCAGTCAGTAAATGTACTTAAGTTTCGAGAAAAAACCCATCGGTACATTACTGAGCCGGGGATAGAACTTCGGACCTTTCGATATGATAGGCCGCGTCTTATCCCCGACGCCACTGACGCTCTCACGCTACCGCCCATGGTTTCGACCGCGCATCTCGCGCGCTCGCCAGTTGAAGCCGCATCAATCACGCGCGCAGCGACAATAGTGAATGTTCTGGACAAATTGTCCAATGGTCTTGTTAATTCCGTGTTGCGGCTACCGGTCTGGTAACATTTGGTGTCGATTTGAATGTGCACGCCTTAACTGAATTTTTATCTCTTGTGCTCTTTTTACTTCAAACGTAAGAAAAGGACGGCAAGAATTTTAGAACTGTCAAATTATCCTGTCTGGAGCAAGAAAATGTAGCAGGTTTCTATTGCATGGCGATTATAGTCCTGTCAGTCTCAGACGCAGGCCGCGCGTGTCTGTAGTCTCACATACATTGCATAGGGAAAACAACAGGCCGCCACCGCCACCGCAGCCGAGTGTGTCTGGGGTCCCCTTAAATCTAACACAGCACAACAACTCCTTGAAGTAGTGGAGTAGGCCTTCTGGCCGTCGGCAGCACTGTCGCAGGTTGCCCGTTGCCGAGAGGTCGGGATCTATTGTCACCGTTTTGGGTCGCCGGTCAGGGTAGCTGCGCGTGCTCCACTGTCTCGCTCTCCTGCAGACAGCCCTCGCACAGGGGACTGTCTGTGATAGTACATTTTAGACTTTCGCGCTTTGTATTCATAATTATATAATTATTTACGGGTCTTACACACGAATAAGTTTTATTTACCTTGCCCGACGTTTCGACCAGGTTACACTGGCCGTGGTCACGAGCTGACTGGAGAGGCGAGCTGTCATTGTTGATCGCTGTGAGTAGTTTCTGAAACTACCCTCTGCTGATCTTGTATTATTGTATTATTGACTGTCTGTGATGCCCAAGTTATGGACGTTATTGTTCAGGTTGCAGTGTCCCTATACGACGCCAACCAAGTCCAAGGTCGCCTTCATTGGAAAGTTTGTGGGTTTGCTATTTAATAGAGTAGGTATAGAGTATAGGAGAGTACAGACTAGTATAGGAAACGGAGCAGTTTTAGACAGAATTGACGTCAAAAAGAGAATATTGTATTCCAATGTTTTTATAAGTGAATTTTCTCATTTGAGCTTGTCTGCGCACAGTCCACTCGGGATTTTCCACTTGTGAAGTATAAATGTACCCATCTACCTGTGTCTCATTTAGATTTCCTGTAATCGACATACAATCATACATTTCCATACAAAATCATCACGACCGCGATCCACGCAGCTCGGTCATTCGAAATGCAGATAAAAAAACTTTCGATAAGTCGATACGAATCTTGTACATCATATTGTTATCGATTCTTTAATCGGACGTCGATTAATGGTATGACCAGGTCGATTGCATCGCGAACATTCTGGACGAAATTGATGGTCGGTTTTATTTGTTGAGGGTCGATTGCTTCGCGAACATTCTTGCTGATCTGTTTTATTTACTGCATGGTATTTATCAACAAACACGTCATGTTCAACCAAGCTCCGGGACACTAAAGTGCGCAGACTATCCCAGGAAGCAGAGGAAACACCATTGCACCTTCTGTGCGAGTGTGGCCCACTGATGCGTACAAGAAACACCCATCTGGTGAAGGAAAACAAATGAGTGTTGGCAGTGACGGATCGAGAACTGAAGATCGGGTTCATTCGGGGAGGCCTATGTCCAGCAGTGGACTAGTGCAGGCTGATGACGATGATGAATGTATGGAACAACATTTCATGAACTTATTGTTAATAATAAAACTAGATTTTAGTGTAAAAATGAAAATTTTGGCTCCAAATTTTTTGCTCCGAAATCTTAATCTCCCAAGACCTGTCACTTGTGTTTGTCTAGTCGAGGAATTTTAACTATTTACAAATAAAAGCACCTGCAGTATGTGCTCAGCAATACGGTAGCTGGATTTTGTATTTTTTTTTGCTGTTTTTTTAGTGATGGCCACCTAATGTATCGATTATTTTAATTTTTGTCCTGATATCGAAGAGGACAGTGTAGACCTACTCTGTAGAGTAACAGGAGTATCGATATATTTATAATCAAACCATTGAAGCTTACTATACAACAAAATATAGAATGTATGTATTTTATTGCACAAATAAAATTGAAACAGGTAAACATTTAAAGATAAATTTATATTAAACAAAAAAAAATACATCGAATTTACTCTATATGACAATGCAATGTAAACAAAGACAATGTAAACATGAGAACGCCAAAATATTGTAATTGAATAATTTTATTTATTGTTGGGATCTAAGCTTGTTCGTAGGTTCTAAATGCTCTTAGACTTTTAGAGATTAGTACCTATACAAATTGTAAGGGAATCGAAAGCAACCTATAAAAAATTACGCTCTCCTTGAGTTCTGAACTTACTTAAACACTTAACATTTCACGCTATGTCCCTGCCGGGGTAGGCAGACAGAACGGAGCGCCAAGTATCGCGATCCTGACACACGCCTGTCGCTTCGCTCAGTCTTATCATTCTCTTTACACACTTCTCTAAACTAGCTTTAAAAATGCTGGCCTCGTCTCCCTAAAACGTTCGTCCATCAACAAATCCAATTAAAGTCTGTCGACTGCTTGTGAATAACATAATAATGATGTTTGGACAAATTCACACACGGTTGTTTAGTCCCAAACTAAGCCGAAGCCTGCACATGGGTACTCAACAACTGATAAACATACATAAATACTTTTAAATAAATACTTTAAATACATACAAACATCCAGAATCCGAAAACCAACAGATATGCTCATCACACAAATGTTGGTCCCGGGTGGGAATCGAACCCACGCCCTTTATCGCAGTAGGCAGGGTCACTACCACTGCGCCAACAGGTCAGTCAAAAAATAATAACTTTTATTTTTATTAATTTTTAAAAAATTCAAAAAAGTTATTTGTTTATCGATAAGTAGCATTACGTCACGCAGTCCCATCACTAGTAAAGGTAACAGCTTCGCTCAGCGCACATCACTTCATGTGTCGGGGCGGAATCTCACCCCAGCCGTGTTTACTTAGGGCCCTCTTCATGCTTACAGCGCATGCGCGGGGTATGTCGAGTGGACTTTTTGTCTTGGTCGTGGACTGCGTGCGACTCAGACATCAGAAGTGGACCATTTTTAAGGCTCCGTACCTCAAAGGGAAAACCCCTTTGTTGTCTGTCTGTCAAGACAATTTTACTCAGAAAGGGGTATCATCATCTCAGCCTTTTAGCGTCCACTGCTGGACATAGGCCTTCCCTAACGAACGCCACCACACCCGGTCCTCCGCTCTCCGCATCCAGCCGCTTCCGGCCACCTTCTTCAGGTCGTCAGTCCACCTGGCGGAGGGGCGTCCCACACTGCGCGTACCGGTCCGCGGTCTCCACTCCAGAACCCGTCTGCCCCAACGGCCGTCGGTTCTGCGACAGATGTGACCTGCCCATTGCCACTTCAGTTTGCTAATCCTTTCGGCTATGTCGGTAACCTTGGTTCTCCGTCGGATCTCCTCATTACGGATCATGTCCTTCAAAGAAACTCCGAGCATAGCCCTCTCCATAGCTCGCTGAGCGACTTTAAACTTATGGATCAGGCCCACCGTCAGTGTCCACGTTTCTGCGCCGTAGGTCATGACTGGCAGGACGCACTGGTTAAAAAACTTTCGTCTTTATCGATTGTGGGATAGGCGACGTGAAGACTTGACGCAGTTTTCCAAATGCTGCCCAGCCCAACTGGATTCTTCTGTCAGCTTCCCTATCGAAGTTGTTCCTACCCAACTGTATTGTCTGTCCTAGGTAGACGTACTCCTGAACAACTTCGATATCGACATTATCGACGATCACCGGTCTAAGGTCGACGTGTGAATTGGACATGACTTTCGTCTTGTATACGTTCATCCTAAGACCTACTCGTCTGGAAGAACAGTTGAGGCTGCTCAGCATTTCCGCAAGATCCTGCAGCGACTCTGCCAACACTGCTATGTCGTCTGCAAATCGGAGGTGTGAGATGTGCTCGCCGTTTATACTTATACCGCGTCCCCTCCAGTTCAGTGTTTTAAAGACGTCCTCCAGTGCGCTGGTAAACAGTTTCGGGGATATGACATCACCCTGCCTGACACCCCTTTGCAACTGGATCGGACCTGTCTGCTGATTGTGAAGTTGGACGGTCATAGTGGCAGCGCTATACAGACCTCTCAGCACCTCGATGTATCGCCAATCGACTTGGCATCGCTGCAAGGATTCCAAAACAGCCCAGGTTTCGATAGAGTCGAAGGCTTTCTCGTAGTCCACAAATGCAAGACACAAGGGCTGGTTATACTCCTCGGTCTTCTGTATAATCTGCCGCAACGTGTGGAAAGGGGTATCAAGTTGAAATTAATATCAAATACTAAGGTCTGTGGGCGCTTGGAGGTGTGGAAAATTCAAGCTTCTTAGTCAACGCAATCAAAAGATACGGCCATTTAAGTCACATGTTTTGTTACTCGTAAACACAATAAAATTTATAAGGTACTTCCCATTGACCTAGAATCATAAAATTTGGCTAGTGGGCGTTTATGACCACCTAAAATTTACAAATCTAGTGTGTCAAAAAATCCGGGGTCTTAAAGACCCATTTGGGCGGTTGACACCGTTGTCCTAACTGCACGTGGTGTAAAACAACTGACTTAACTAATCCCAAGGTTCGTAGTTCTTTGACACCACGTGCAGTTAGGACCACAGTGTCAATCTCTCAAATGGGCCTATAAGACCACAGAATTTTATGACACACACTAGGTTTGTAAATTTTAGGTGGTCATAAACGCCCACTAGCCAAATTTTATGATTCTAGGTCAATGGGAAGTACCTTATAAATTTTATTGTGTTTACGAGTAACAAAACATGTGACTTAAATGGCCGTATCTTTTGATTGCGTTGACTAAGAAGCTTGAATTTTCCACACCTCCAAGCGCCCACAGACCTTAGTATTTGATATTAATTTCAACTTGATACCTCTACCCCTTTAAACACACGGCACTGACTTAACTAATCCCAAGGCGTAGGTATTAAAGGTAGACTCAAGGTATCCTGACGCAATGACTAATCAGAATACCTTCGCATGTAACCTATCATGTACTTCAAGGGTCGACACACCCATGCCTTTTGTACTGTCCGTCTGTCTGTCTGTCCTTTATCCTGTCTTACCTCCGCAACTCTGGTCAATTATGCGTCAAAGGAATTATTATCTGACACAAATACTTAATGGAAATCTTTGGTAGAAACGGCTGTATCATTTACAGCTATATAAGATTTCCATTATAATTGTTTTTCATATTCGTATTTTTGATTCGCTCGTATGGACGACTTCCAAGTTTCCAAGTCGCACGACATTGATTTTCTGCATTTTTGATTCGCTCGTTCGGTGTTGCCAATATTATTAGGAATGTAGAATTTTATTCGTTTCACACAGAAAAAGTAAGAACCGGCAATTACCGAAACGTAAAACGGAACGTAATGATGCGCAGTGTAATGGTCGAAACCTAGACTGTATATGAAAATATCTCTGCCTTTTGTTAGAAAAAGTAAACTGTCAATGTCAGTGATCGCTGTCTCTTTTCTTTTGACATATTGTGTTTGACGTTCAATCTACCGGTCGTCTCAAGCGATTCAAAAATGCGGCGTTCGATGGAAAATTTGTAGAATCGATCGAAGCGAGGCGACCGAATCAAAAATAGAGCTCCTGAACTCGTTTGGTTCTGCGACGCATGTGCCCACTACCACTTCTTACTGAGCCCTTTCGTTGCCCGTGACCTCAGTTCTTAGTCGACCATTCTATATCATTAACTCTATGAAACGAGAAACGAAACAAATTCTTTGGATGGCGGTAAACGCAAGAGCGGACGCGTCTTCTGTGTTTCTTAACAGGGTTGTCAACAGAATTTAATTAATTTAAATTCTGACACACGAACTGGATAATAATATATTGTTAGTTGTGCTTCGTCCGGGGTACTCGAGTGTAACAAAATAACTATATTTAGTGTATTTGTGTCTGAAATAAAACATTTTATTTTATTTATTTTTAATAAGAGTTTGAAGTTTGAAGTAAGATCCGTGGAAGCCTAGTTGGTAAAGCTTCGCGTTCATGAGCTCGTGGGTTTTAAGGCCCTTATCAATAAGTTTTCGGAATATAAGCACGGTTTATTATAATACCACAGGTTTTCGGTGAAGGAATACACCATAAACAAGCATGCGCCAAAGATTGTAATTTCTATTCTAAGGCGTACTGTGAAGTCCACCGAAAATCGGATTGGGTCACCGCTGGTGGACAGCGGTTTGGCACAACAGATCCTGTAGAGTCAGAAGTGTCGTCAGGAATTTCTGGCCCCCTAAGAAGTTAACTTATCATCATTTAAAATCGAATAGGTACTGAATAAACACTTTTGATGGAGCGGGCGATAAAATATTATTTATTTATTTAATAGCCTCATTTCAAAATTTCAAACATTTTTTTGAATCTCTGTCTCAGAATCTTAAAATAATAGTTGTTCAATTCGGTACGGTACTCTTTCTGACCGGTCGAATTTTGTTACATTCTAATGTAATTTATTTTCCCATTTGTGCCAACCCTACGCTACAGTTCATTAGTACGGGTCGCCTCGTATCTTCTGTTCGGATCTCCTTTCATCTCGCCGCCCAAGTCTATCTCATGCATCTATGTACTTACATTTATTTATATACAACTAGCTTTTTCCCGCGGCTTCGCCCGCGTAGAAAAGTTTCTCCCGTGTACATTGTGAAACAGCGCCCTCTATGTAGGTGTTTTGTTACTTAGGGGGTATTAGCGGACGCCCCGCGACTTTGTCCGCGTTGAAAAGTAGCCTATATGTTATTCCAGGATAGAAGCTATCACTGTACCAAGTTTCATCAAAATCTGTTCGGTAGTTTTTGCGTGTAAGAGTAACAAATATCTTCACTCACAACCTCACATCTTCACATCCTTACAAACTTTCGCCTTTATAATATTAGTAGGATACATACTAATCTCAGGCAGACGGACTTTAATATTTATTTATATGTATACAGATTTTGCCCTAATGTCGATATAATACTAGGATCTTTTACGGGCAGTGCACTGTAATAGAGATCCAAGATTATTACAATTTGAACCGTGCCACCAAAAAGAAAATATCTGATAAATCATGTACGAAAGTCATTAATGTTATCATTCGGTGGACTCGAGGTCCAGGGGTCGTGAGTTCGATGCCCATTGCGGACAAAGTCTTGACCTACGGCGCAGAAACGTGGACACTGACGGTGGGCCTGATCCACAAGTTGAAGGTCGCTCAGCGAGCTGCTGAGAGGGCTGTGCTCGGATTTTCTTTGAAGGACATGATCCGTATTGAGGAGATCCGACGGAGAACCAAGGTTACCGACATACCCGAAAGGATTAGCAAGCTGAATTGGCAGTGGGTAGGTCACATCTGTGACGTGTTATTCTGGTCATTCTATTAATTTACTCGGAGAATGCTGGTTATCTAAGTGGGTGTTCTACAAGGAATAAGAGTCCGCTGGTGGTGGTTTTGGTCTGGCCTGTTGGCGTAGTGGTACTGACCCTGCCTACTGCGCCAAAGATCGTGAGTTCGATTCCCACCCGTGACCAACATTTGTGTGATGAGCATAACTGTTGGTTTTCAGATTCTGGGTGTTTGTATGTATATATGTATTTATTTAAAAGTATTTATTTATATGTTTAAGTTTATCAGTTGTCGAGTACCCATGTACAAGCTTCGGCTTAGTTTGTTTCTGCTCTATGGTTGGGACTAAACAGCCGTGTGTAAATTTGTCCAAAGATTATTATAATTATTGGAATAAAGTACATACGTAGGTATCTTCACGTTATCTCCCTGGCGGGGTAGGTAGAGAGAACGGAACGAAATGGAATGAAATATATGTACAAATATATAGGTATTTATTATTATAAGAGGTTGTGAGTTAATTGTAACTTGTTTTATTATCTATAATTATACATAATGGTGTTAAAACCTTGACATTATTATATTTTCTATACACGTGACTCTAGTCTATAATTAGAATAGAACTGTATCGCGCGCCGCGCTGGTGACGTTGGCTAGCAGTATTTGGTGTTGTAGAACCCCTTGCTGCCTGCGTGACATGCGGTCGACTGTACGTGTTGGTGGGAATGGAACCTATAACTTGGTGATTGACAACTAAGCCACTGAATCAAAGATACAGTCGATATAACGTTGACATTTGATCATCATTTGGAGTCATTTATTTAAATCGTTTTTTTTGTTTAAAATGTTTTTCAATATTTTGGTTTTGCCACGGTCAAAGTCTGAGTCGGCGCGGTACAGACGTTTTGATAAATGACTTATTTAGACAGTTTCGCCGCTAGACAGGTGACGCCTGCCCACCTGCGATGTATACCTGCCCACACAATGACAAATTGTTTTATTAGTGGTGGTTTTGTCAGAAAAAATGTCAAGGGTAAATCGGATGCGCGCTGAGAGTCGGGACTATTTTTAAAATTAAACTTTTTAAAATTAAATAAAATTGTGTAATTACGTTAGTATGGCGTTTTGAATTTTTTCTGTTTTTATGTTTAAAAAATTATGTGTAAAGTATTAAAAATAAGTAATTAAAACGGTAAAAACTATCTGAGTGCCAGGCAATGTTATCTGTTAATGAGTTTTGTCACTTTCCCAGATGAGAAAAACATTTATTAGGGGTCTGCGAAGGGTATAGATTAGATAGTGGTAGCATGTATATTAACTTCATCAGAATCTGTTTAGCCGCTATGGCGTAACAAACGTTCAAAATCAAATCAACAGCCTTTAAATGTCCATCTGTTGGGGCTCAGGAACCCTCTCGACGAGAGCGTTAGAGCTATAGTCCACCACGCTAGCCCAATGGACTTCACGCGCGCCTAAGAATTCCTTCTTCGGCGTATGCAGGTTTCCTCACGAAATTTTCCTTCACCGTTTGAGAGCAGTCAGTAAAATGTACTTATGTTTCGAGAAAAACGGCCGGGGTTCGAACTCGGACCTCTCTACGTGACAGACCTCCCGAAACATTCACGCAGTCGTGTTGTCCTAAAACTAATACAAGGTGTCCAAACTCAACTAAACTCTTGACAAACGATGCGTTGACAGTTTGCGGGAACAGGTAACAAAATGAAGAATACATTTTTTTCCTGTGTCCAGTTTTTTTCTTTTTAAGTAGATACCATTAACAGTCTCCCGATTTTCATGTTGATACTGGGCGGTTTTTAATTTTGTTGTTTTTTTTTGTAATGCCGCTAATGCTTTCACACTGCACAGTGTGCAGACTCTGTCAGGAGCAGAGGTACCACCATGGCACCTTCTGTGCGAGTGTGGACCACTGATGTATAAAAAAACACCCATCTGGGCAACTATTCACAAGACTATTACTTACTCTGTGCTTCAGCATGAAGCAGCTAAAGCACAGAGTAAGTAATAGTCTTCTAAAGTTCCTAACTGACGCACTGAACGTTCCTAACTGACTAACTGTAAGGCGGCGATCACAATAGATCAGCAATGGTCGCAGTGATACAAGGCTGGGTACGCCTTGATAGAGACCCACTACAAATATAATAAAAAAAAGAATACGTACTTACTAATTTTTAAAAAATATGCACTGGCCTAAAAGGACTTTGTTTCCGATGCCGTATGGAGCAAATAAAAAGACCTCTTCATCGATTGAGTGCGCTTAGAAATGTGTTTGTCAAAAAAGTGGTTCAAAATTGGAACAATTTCTCTCTTCTTCTCGCATGAAAAAGTAATTTTAATAAAGATCGCGAACAAAACAAAAGATCAAACGCGTACGATTCGTATGCAGATTGTAACAAATTATAAAGTTTCCGCTCGACCGCCTACTAATTCTTGTGCAAATGAAGAATTTGGTTTGAATTCGTAATTAAAGTATTTTTTATATATTATTACCTACTTTTTAACTTTCTTATCTACTGCAGTACCTAGAATTGTTAGGTACATAGATGGTTCAAAGAGATCATAATTTCTAAAGAAAAAATTGACATTACGCCTTGTTGTAAACAAAAGTTTAATTACAATACAATATTCATTATTAAAGAAGTACATATTTGAATTACAAAAATGTACTCCTTTCTACTTTCATATGCGAACGTCTCGCCATCCTTATTATCGATCATTGATCTATAGATCGGATCTATGGATCGCGGGGTCAGGCGCAGCAATTACCGTCCTATTCAGTCGACGTTCGACGCGAGAGCATTATGTGTCATTATGTCGCAGTTAAGTCGTAGTTGACAGGCGTTTTTAGAAATGGCTGAGTGAGTGAGTCGTCGGCGGCAAACATTCAACTTAAAAGAATGTTTTAGTTTATAATTACAATATTAACTACACACCCACAGTGTACTTGAAAACTATATTATATTACAAAAGTAAAAAACTTAAAAGAATTTTTTAATTATTTTTTACTTAATTCATAAAACATTATTACTATTAAAAATATTTTTAAATAATGTTATAATTAATTTGATTTTATGCGACAGATCGAAAAAGCAAAGGACCGCCTCTTCTCTTTTTCAACTCAATGGCCAAAAGTTTCAAGCCCACAGTCTATAGTTTTCTTTTACATAGCGCATGTATAAATGACTTCACAGCCGATCATTTTCACGCTTTCACCGAATACTCTTCTACAATACTTGCATATCAGTCTTTCAACGTCCACTGCTGGACATAGTCCTTCCCCAGTGAACGCCACCAGAACATTAAACAAGTCACTTACGCCAGTTTCACAAAAGGCATATTGTCAAGTTTAACCGCAACACTGACCAAACGGTACGGCGCGCTTACTGGATTCCAATTTTCGACTTTCTTTTAACCATTTACAGTTTATGTGTAACTTTTTTTAATGAACAGTACTCTTGTAGGGATAAATATGGATTTATTTAAATATTGGATAAATTAAATATTTTATATTAATTTTTATTTATTTATTTTATTTATTTAATAGCTTTATTGCACATAATTGTACAAAAGGCGAACATAATGCAAGTATGGCATTCTCTACCAGTTGACCTTTGGGTCATGCAGAAAATGCGTGGTAGGCGCGAAATGCATGTTTAAAAATTTATAACAATTACTTATTAAATACACTAAGGGCCTCTTACACCGCTTGCTGATAAAATCCGGATACCCTATCTGCAGGTTATCTGACAGATAGCCTATTTTTTTGGTCTGATTGTCTATATCTTATATATTTTATATAGTCTATCACACAGATTTATCTGATAGATTAGTTTATCACTAAGATTACTATCTGTAACAATATCAGGAAGTGGTGAAAGAAGCCCTAAACAAGTTAAAATATACACTACATATTATATAAGTATTTTAAAAATTTGTAAAATTGTATTTCTAAATGGAGTAGGAGTCAGTGTCAGGCAGTCGAATCATGGTTTCTTTATTTTTATCATTTCACCCTTTAATCCTCCACTGCTGGACATAGGCCTTCCCCAATGAACGCCACCACAACCGGCCCTCCGGCCACCTTCTTTGGTGTAGGTCAACCCTTACAAAAAACCTTTAGACCCGTTTGATTGGTAACCAGCTTCGAAACGTGTAAATTTAGTACTTAACTTGGGTTACGAATCACGACTCCACTTTTGACTGTTCGTAACTTACAGCTGTGTAACAACTCCGTTCGTTCAATATAGCTGCTATCACTTTTGTCCGGATGTAAATCTTAGTGCAAATAACCTGTAACCGCCGGGTTTATTGAATAAGAATAATAACAACAAAATACGGCTTAAACGTCTCTAGTAACCAAGCCAAAAACTTCATTAAAAAAATCTGGTACTTACACAGACCTTAAAAAAATTCTAATTCTCTAAAGAAACTAATCTCCATCAGAATCTAATTCCGTACAGCCGCATTGTTTGATCTACTTTGTGACGCAAATGATCCATGGATCATTATTGATCGATAGCCGCGCGCGCAGGCTTTTTGCCGAGAAATAGTTATCGCAAGAGTAATGATATTGTCAACGGGTTTATGAGTTAATAAGTCGGCGGGTAACGGGTTCGATTCTCGGTTTTTATAGTGTTTTAGTTATCGTCATAGAGCGTCAGTGACTTCGGGGATGAGGTCCGAAGTTTCTCGAAATTTAAGTACATTTACTGACTGCTCTCAAACGGTGAAGGAAAACATCGTGAGGAAACCTGCATACGCCCAAGAAGAAATTCTTATAGGCGCATGTGAAGTCCACCAACCCGCACTGTGCTAGCGTGGTGGACTATAGCCCGAACGCCCTCGATGAGAGGGTAGGCTTGAGCCCCAGCAGTGGGGACATGTTAGTAGGCTGTTGATGATTGATAGCAGAGGTTTTGCCTGCGACTGCGGTCGCGTAGAAATATACGCCTTAATTCGGTTATAGGTGGAAGGTGGACCGTGAAATCTCCACATACAGTACGTGCCAGTTATATTATACAGGATGCATTACTAAGACCGTATACAGTATGGGCAAGTTTCATTCAATTGCTTATCTATGTATGATTAAGGAGACGTGTTATCCTAGTTGGCTGTGCGCTCGCCTCACGTTCGTCAGCTCGTGGGTTCGAACCTCGGCCGTTTAACTTGTCCCCACTGCTGGATGTTGCTTTTTCCTACTGCCATATATTTACTAAGACATTCATTGACATATTTTTACCAGCTACAGAAGAGGATTACCGTTTTCACCCCGTATATTACGCAGTTGCAGTTCAAACAGTTTTTATTGGCATTGTGAGTTCTGTCTGATCGATCCGATAATGGGAGACACACCGAATGACCGATTTAACGACTGTACCGCTACACTATACTGTCTCAGAATTTTACTTTCTTTTGCCAAGTACCTATATTATTTTCAAAACTAGTTTCATATAACGTCTAGCGCTTTTAAACTAGTTCACTTATTCTTAGGCATTTCTGAACAAATCTCGAGCGATGTCGTTAAAAGTTAATGGCTTTCAAGAAACCACTGCAACGCTTTCAACTTTCCAAAATATAAAATAATCGTCTGAACAGAATATGAATGTCGTAATGTGTCGTAAACAATCTATACTTACATAATTGTTTTTTAAAACAGTCTTTAGTTCCTAAGTTTTACAGCTAATTGTTTTAAATTTTGAATTTCTTTTTAATTATAGGTTCGTAATGTCAATTTCCCAAAATGTTCAATTCTCAGAATGTCCATTTTCTCGTTTTTGAAAAGCGAAGTGAGCATTCGATCATACCAGTGTACTTAAGCTTCTGTTTCTTAGATTGTATAAAAACAGTTTGATACATTTTCGACAGTATTTTGAGAATCAATATTATGGATACCTGAGGAATATTTAGACTTTCTGGGGAATTGGACATTCTGAGGAATTGGACATTCTGGGGAATTGGACTTTCTGGGGAATTGGACTTTCTGCCCATCGTCTTCTTACTGTAGCTACATGTAGGTACATGGTTTGGTTAGTGTAGTACCTACTGTCTATCGATTAGTATCGATAGTTTTGACCCAATACTATCGATGGTCTCAGCGGTCTCAACGCATAAATTTTATTACCGTCGATCAAGAAGTTTCAAATCTCTGGTCGCGCGCGCGCTCGCATCTTGCATATTTAGTATCGGAACCTATGGTGCCATTTACAGTAGGGGGGTACGGACAAAGGAAGCGGAGTAGCGGGAGGAGGTGGAAGTATCTTTTCACTATTGAATTTGAAAATGAGAATGTGTCAGTGAGTCATAATTTTGTGATTATTTTGACACGATTTTGACACCCATAGATGCTTTTATTACTCATCCATATGGGAGTGGCAAAATTTTTTGATTAATGCCGTCGATAGTGAGACAGCACTACCGATATTGTGGTTTGAAGTCACGAAATGACCGGCCTAAGTCGATTTTGTCTAAACACTATCGATATTGCCACAACACTATATCTACATACACGGTGAATGTAATTCACACATTAATTTGGCAAATTACAAAACTTTCGTCGATGTTAACGAGCAAATCATTTCACATTGATAAGGTATTAATGAACGAAATAACAGTTTTCGAACGAACGTACCGGCGGGGGCTACCATCAATCATTGCCTTCGGAAATCAAAAATGGAATTTGACGTCTGCTTCTAATTACAACGAGAGTTGGGACTGTGTCCAGGGCCGGCGCCAGGGGAGGTTCTAGGGGGCGCTAGTTAGCACCTAATCTTGTATTAAACCTAGAACAATCATCATTCCATCAGTGATGAACTGATGAGTGGTCGTATGCGTCTGAATTGTCCCAAGCTTCAAAGTCCGATCACTCTCCCTTTTTTATAAGCGTTTTTGACCTTAAAATGTTAATAAATTATTGAAATGTTGAAAAAGATAATATTTGTATTGTATATAGGTAGGTACCTATTTGTGTTTATTTGGAGGTAAGGCCAACTTGGGTAAATCCGTACGTGGGGCAAATGCGACAAAATGAAATTACTTATTGATGTGATAAATAGTCAAAAATCCTGGTACTGATCTATAAAAATAGTAATATTATATAGATATTTATGGACGTTAGCCTGCCTTTAAATAAACACAAATAGAGGTAATATACAATAAAAAAATCCTCCCTTTCAAGTCAAGTTTCTTAACAATTTGACCTTATATATTACGTTGAAATAAATGTCAGCATTACGGTCTCCTGCGTTGTTTTAGAACGCAAGATTTTCGTAACAACGGGCGCTATAGTTGTAGCCACGGCCCTTGATCCGGCTCTGGCCACTTCAAAGCTAAAGAAAGCCGTAACTCTCGTCTCGGAGCCTCCTTACCGAGGCGCCGTTAGAAAATGACTGCTACACTCTGGCCAGTATAAGTGGGCACAACGGTTAATAGTATCGAATGGGAACGTTTTTTTTTAAATTAAGTACCTACCAAAGATACTTAATTGGTTTGGTCGCTCCAGTTACAAGTAAATCTATTATTTTTTCTGAATAAATACGACATTTTTTGTGTTAACTGCAATATGGCGAATCCAATGTTTATTTTCTGTAAGAAGTTCAGTGAGAATCAGCGCAACAGTAGTTACGTTATATACAGGCGGTGGACTATAGCCCGTACGCCCTCGTTGAGAGGGTAGGCCTGTGCCCCAACAGTGGGGACATGTATTAACCCTTAGAGTGTTAAAAAACCCGTTCGGGTCTCAAATGTAGTTCAAATACTAAACTTTATGTAGTCTAGATAGAATTCTTTTTTCAAAAACCAAAATATGACGACAGCCACATTCTAATGATTAATAGGATGTTGTTTTGAATTTTTTTGACATAATTAATATTGCATTTATAACATCATACACGCACCAAACAAGAAAATGCAAATCTTTTACAATAAGTCGAAGCTATCACAAATACAAAACAGACATTTGTATAAAATGAAATTAATTAGGTGTACCTACCTACATTACACAGATACATTATAAGTACCTACTTACATGAAGTTTATTTACTTATCACATTTCATATTCATCAACGATGGCCTGGCATTACATATTGATACATGCAAATTATTTGCATTTTTACATGTGGGTATAATACTTATATAAAATTATCATTCGTACTGTATTTTAAAATAATCTGCATAATTATTTTCACTCCTCGGCAATGAGTGCCATCGTGTTGAGTGCTTTATTTGCCACCGGCCAACTCACCGCGGCCAGACTCTAGCAGTTTACGGCCGCCAGTGCAATTCTGGCGATTTCACACTGACACATTAGATATTAGCTTTTTTATGTACAACGGAACGCGTACGGTAAAGAACCGCGCCGGACAGTGGCGACCGAGGCGCCGCGCACACCGCGCGCTTTTGGAAAAACAACATGGAACGCGCGGCAAAGAAAAAGCGCGGGAGACGTCAATTGTGACAGTTCATCGTTTTAAAAATGACCGACGCACAGACAATGTGATTCTTTATTTCATAATTAGCCGTTAGGTACCTGATTTCTTTTTAATTTGTGTGCAATATTACCACGCGAGTGGACAGTCTGAAATTCGTGCAATATCGTTTTAAGTGTTTAGTTTTAGTTGTTTAGTTTATATTTTGTTTGTTTTAATGATATAATGATGGATATACGCGAGTACCAGGTGAGTTGCGTGCTACTGATTAACAAAAAAAGGTTTTTTTTTTTTGGCGAACGATAATTACTAAGTGTTTGTGGTCAATTTTGTCTATGGTTTGTTTCCTGTTGGTTTTTTTTCTTTGTGATGGGAGTCGTGTTTGGATTTTGTGAAGTGAGGTTGCTTGTGTTATTTAAAAAAAGGTTACAATATTGTTTTACCGAACGTTTAAAAATCCCGGACCTACCCCACCGCGTTCCGATTGTATGCGCCCGAGTTTGAACCCTTGACCTTACGAAAGTGAAGCGAGCGCTCATGTAAATAAACAGCTTAATGAAGCCCACGGCTGGACCAGACCTCTTCAAAAAGGGGGTTTATGCCCTAATATAGGCACGGGAGTTTACGATCTGGAGCCCTATTATTGGATCGCTCGCCTCGCTTCGAGCGGTCGATTCTACAGATTTTTGTATCGGATGTCGAAGGAAAATTAGTGGAATCGACCGCTCGAAGCGAGGAGAGCGATTCAAAAATAGATCTCCTGGTCGCAACAAAACAGTGCTGAAGTTCTTAACTGACCCGAAGCTGACCGCTGAACTATAGTGAGGCGGCGATCACAATAGATCATCAATGGTCGCAGTGATAGGCGGGGTGAGCCTTGAAAGAGTCCCATCACATACAGACATACTACAAAATAAATGATTTTTTGACTGACACTAGCCTATGACATGTTAAATAAAAATTTCCTCTACTTTATGTCCGATATAGCTTGCAATCTATTTACAGTTATAAAATAGGTTATTTATTATTAGGTATTATTATTTTTTGCATGTTTAATTACTTTTACTTTGTTTGCCTATTTAAAATTTGTATTATTTTTTAATTAATTTTATTCCATTTTAATATTTTTTAATTTTATTTTATAAGGTTTAAAATTTGTATGCCAGCGTTCGCGAGGCGGAGCATAGAGGTCTTACCCATGCATGATAACATCTTCTGTACCTATGTTTCACAAATAAATAATTTGATTGATTGATTGGTCACAAATAGTAATAATAGGAGCTTCTAGACTAGACCTCATAAGGAAGCGAGGTGGTGATAATTGACACACTTTGTTTCTTCAAAATCTAGCGAGATTGCGTTCCCTAGGAGCATAGAGTTAAGATCTCTTTGGTTCGTGCTCGCGGCCCCTTAAAGAGGCGTAAAAGAAGCATTCTATGGGTGTCAAAATCGTGTCAAATGTATGACAATACTGTGACTCACTCACACATTCTTATTTTCAAACTCCATATACATTTGTATTAGCAACCTCCTCCCGCTACTCCGCTTCCTTTGTCCGCACACCCCCTGTAAGTGGCACCATTGGTTCGCATACTAAATATGCAAGATGCAGTCTCCATAGGGAGCGCCCGCGCCACCAAAGAGATTCGAACCTTCCTGCCTAGGAGTATGAGCGAATGTAAGGAAGAAAGGGGAATGGAAATAAAAATTTGAGGAAATAGCAATTCAGCCACACTCTGTGAATGCAATGCTATCAAATCCACCATCGTTCGATTACTTGGTTTTGTAGGACCATGTTCAGTAAGCCACTGACGTGATTCAGTAAGTACATGAGCGTCAGTGGCGTCGGGGATAAGACGCAGCCTATCATATCGAAAGGTCCGAAGTTCGATCCCGGCTGGGCTTACCAATGGTTTTTTTCTCGAAACTTAAGTGCATTTACTGACAGCTCTCAAGCGGTGAAGGAAAACATCGCGAGGAAACCTGCATACGCCGAAGAAGAAATTCTTAGGCGCATGTGACTGGACTATAGCCCGAAAGCGCTCGTTGAGAGGGTAGGTCTGGCCATAGCAGTGGGGACATGTTGACGAGAAATGACGTGTCTTCCATATTTTATTTTAATCTAAGCTTGTACTGATCGTTATGTAGTTAGTTAATAAGTATAGTTGTTAAATGTTTCTAAGGTTGATTATGAGCCGATCTAGGTTAAGGCGATTATATCTACTCAAATTTCTCCGATACCGACTCGCCCCTGTAATTAGAGATGCTTTAATTATGATGGGTATGATCTTCTTATATTGGCTTTTTGATACGATTCCGTCGGTTGGTCGGGTCCCGTTGGAAATGGAAACCCTTTGGGTCGAGCGTGTGTTTGTTTCTGTTAAAGGTCATGTGTGTGTCGTATGCTTTCAGTGGGTTCCGTGGGTGGGTTTTAATTTATTTTTCGAAATGTGTAAGGAATTTGCAGTCATTTCTTCTTTGTTGCGTGTATGCATAACATCTTTAATTCCTTTGCCTAATGAGGCCGCGAAAAGTGAAAAATAAAAGTTAATTTTTAACATATTCAATTACAGATCTCATTACTATGTCGACAATAGTTTTAATTTCACTTCGATACGATACGCGTTTACAAAGTTATAAGACTTTTTAATTTGGCGCTAGTACAGTCGACCGCACGTCAGTGGAAACACTTTGACCTTATCTGGCCTTCTGGGCCCTTTAAATACTATGACAGACCTGTTCATACTGGTTTTGTTCCTACTGACGCGCGGTCGACCGTACATGGCGGTGGCAACCACATTTTAAGAGAGAAAGGAGTGTGATGACGTCACACCGGGCGCAACGAAAAATATAGTCCGGGATCATTTTTGCAAATCTTTAAAAAAATGTCTAATTTAAAGTGAAATTTGTATACCTACTCATATAAAAAAAAATACGTTCCCAAACTCATTAAAAATATGCCGAATTCTACAAAATGCGGAAACATACGACAAATTAAGAAGTACAACAACAAGTATATATAATTACCTATGCGACGAACTTATATTTAAATCCGCATAATACGCGGTAATTCAGACATCAAAATCCAACATTAAAGCAGTAATACTATAGCGATGTCAATTTTGACATGTCCGTAATTTCAGCTTTACCAATGTCATGTCAAGGTCGCGGGTAGAGTTACACCGAATGTGGTTTTTCGGCGAAGACCGAAACCGAATCTTCGGATATAATCAACTTTCTCCTAAACTTGGAACAATTACGCATACTTACTATAATTAAATTAATCAAACTATTTAATGTCAAATATCGATATACGAGGTTGAGTTGAGGCACACAACCGTCGAAATATATTGTAACCGCTGTGCCATACATTTTCCTTTGGAAAATCTATTTTTTTAACATTAATTGTATACTTAACATACATCTATAATGACGAATAATCGATAATAAAAAGAATAAACGATAAGAGAAAACGATAATCTTCACGCTATGTGAACGTCCCAAATCCAACTCACACCTGACTCTAGTTAGCCAATCATGATGCGCCAATGGGCGTATGCCTAGCAAGACACATTATAATATGTCACACGTTTTACTGAATGTCTAAAAAGAAAATAAGGGACAGATTGTAAAAATAAAAGGGGAGAAAAAAATGTGGATATAGATATAAGATATATCAAGTCTCATATAAATCGGTTTAACCGTAAACGCAAGATTACTATAATTGATACTTGGTATTATTAGATAAAACATAACATTGAGCATTAAACCATGAAATATCTAAGTACATACATACCGTGAAGATATGTTTGTATGTATATCTAAGTAGGTATATTCTTTCGCATTTTTAAAATTAGTCAGAATATTTTTTTGTCAAGAACTTTCGGTTTGACAAATAAATACCTTGCCCATTTCGGCCTTAAGTGCCGAAACCGAAAATACGCGACTCTAGTACCAGGTTGGACTCTACAGAGCGGTAATTTCGTAAATCGTTCGGACAATACTAAATACACAGGTACTTACGTATGATCATACCATAACTGACAATTTGAGAGTAAAAAAGTGGGATTATTGTTTGGAGGAAATGTTTTACCTGATAGATGCAAATTTTGAATTCTGTATTATAATTTTGAATTGTGTAATAAACACCAAAATTAGTGTCGTCCTTATCTCCACACTACTGTGTGACAGGGATGGAAACAAATTTGAACTTTGTGCCTTCATAATCAGGCCAATAATCTTACTATAATGCGTTAGGGTCGGGGCAGACCGAGCGGAAATTTGCCCGCGCACTTTTTGACGTCTTTGTCAAATGAACCATATCACGGCCAGTGTAACCTGGTCGAAACGTCGGGCAAGGTAAATAAAACTATTTCGTGTGTAAGACCCGTAAATAATTATATAATTACATATCACTATAGCCTAAAGAACAAAATCGTTTATATGACACCGAGCGCGAGGCGACGCCGACGTGCAGAAGTCGTTATACGATTTTGTTCTTTAGGCTATAGTGATATGGTTCATTTGACAATGACGTCTAAAAGTGCGCGGGCAAATTTCCGCTTGGTCTGAACTGACCCTAAGTTTCTTCCATCTTTGATAGATAAACTACCTAAATTAAAAATTCATTTATCATCATTATTAGTTATTATGTAATAAATTAATAATGAATAAAAATACCAAATTGTCTATGATCCGTTTGATAAAAAAAAGATGACGTACCAAGGAGTACTTATTGGCGGAAAAACCGTTCTACAACTTTATACGACCAACAGCGTACAGTCACGGTAAGAAAATGTTGTACGGTATTTAATTCTTTTCCTTTAAGTACATGCTTCCTTCCTGCATTCTTTCTTATTTGCTTTTCCTTTATATCCTTTGGGTTTTTTTTCTTTAAATCTCATTGTTATTTAATCTTCTTACTCATTCGTAGTTTTAAATAATTATTCTCGGTTAAGTCAGAGGTTTTACAAAATGTTTGCTATGTTGTTTATGGTGTCGAGTACAAGCGACAATAGACTTTACGATGACGAACCTCTTCATACCGCGACTGTGCCTACCTACTTACAATTTTTTTTTGTTTTTTTTAAAATAAATATTGACCATCAACAATAATAGTCACAAAGGTTACGAACTGTTTATTTTCAAGATAAAGTTATCCAGGATCTCACAGAAATATCATCATCAGCCTATATCATGTCCCCACTGCTGGGGCTCAGGCCTACCCTCTCATTAATTTAGACTTAAAATGGTGTCACTGGACGCCTCTGTTATTGTCCCTGGGAGTTTGTATACCGCGGACGGATTGCATTTACCCAATTCGTTTGATTTATCAGACAGTCTAGCACGTAGAGATGCGATTTATTTGAAATACTTCTATTTAAAATGCAAATACAAAATGCAAAATACCTATTTTGTATTTTGCATTTAAATGCCTTTTAGTAAAAAACATTTTGTATTTTATTTGAAATACCTTTCGATATGTATTTTGCATTTTTAATATTCATTTCAAAATGCAAAATTTTTTTGTGATTAAGTTTAGCCAACATTGGCAACATTACCAAACAAAATGAAATGAACGAATGACGCTTGTATTGATGACCAAAATGTCATGCATAAGGTGCCATGTTATTAGACGTTTTTGTTCGGCTCGGCATTGGGTCTCTATTTCTCATGATAAATACCAAAAATAAATAAAAATATCTGAGATTTGGCCAAAAGGTATTTTATTTTGAAAAAGTATTTTGAAAATACGTACCTATTTTGCATTTAGCATTTGAAATACAAAACGCAAAACTATTTGGTATTTTGCATTTGAAATAGTAAATCTGAAAAGTATTTTGCATGTTGTATTTAAATGCTTTTTTAAAACCATTTCGTACATCTCTGCAACGTCGCACGCGTACATGTGGCAATTTTCACCTATCATTAGGGTGGGCCCACACGACACGTGCCTACAATTAGGTGCATACACACGTCTTCGCGTGCTGCAAATTACCGTACCGGCGTCCAGTACCATATTATATAATTTTATAATGCCTTGAAGAGCGTCGCAAGGTCGCATTGGCTACTTAGTTATATAAATACTGCCTGTTTATTGTTAAGGAACGCCGTAGGAAATGGATTCTGCGACAGTTGGTCCAATACGCGATTGGTCAATTCGCATTTGGTACTATCAGCCAACATCCCGCCTTACCAGTTTAGAAATGTTGTTGCTTGCATGTGGCGATCGTAGCTAAGCCCATTTCGCTCGCTATTCTTTAGTTTAGTGAGGACAATGGGCTGAGCAGGCGGTCACTCGGCGCTAGCAGCACGCAATAATAAGCATTAAGGTGGTAAAACGGGAAGTTTGTCCATGGTACCTATACTAAAGAAGAAAACTTATGTATTTCATGCCGTTAGAATTTTTTTAGTGTTATACATACGTTAGGTACTGCCAAAGAGTTTGTAATACTTAGGTAGCGGCCGGTAGAGTCGCGCAGCGATGCCCCCGCATGAGCATTCTGTGCTCTGTGGGTACTGGAATCTCTTTTGATATCGAAATACTTTCTTTATCTTCAATTTAACTTAATTTTACTGATTGCTCTCAAACGGTGAAGGAAAAACATCGTGAGGAAACATGCATACGCCGAAGAAGAAATTCTTAGGCGCATGTGAAGTCCACCAACCCGCACCGGGCTAGCGTGGTGGACTGTAGCCCGCACGCCCTCGTTGAGAGGGTAGGCCTGAGCCCCTGCAGTGGGGTCATGTTAATAGGCTGTTGATGATTGTTGCTAAACTTAAAAATATAAATAAATGAATACTTAAATTTAAATCCTTTTATTATCTATAGAATTGTTACTTTCTTGAAAAAAATATATTTGGACCAACTGCGTTTAGACCAAATACGTTTGGGCCAACTGTTACGAAACGAGGAGCCTCCTAGAATATACGGTTGTTTACCACGGGAAAAGTTTCCCACAGTTATTTAAAAAACATTCAGGCATACGTACAAAACCGTAATTTGATATTTTCTATCCTCATTTCAGCTTCGGCGTAGTCGATTAAAGAATTCTAGTTGCAACGATACAAGGAGATTCGAACCTCTTTTGTCGCGCGCGCGCTCCCTGTGGAGATCGCATCTTGCAAATTTAGTATGGGAAACGATGAAAAATTCTGTGTCAAAATCAGGGGGGGTGCGGACAAATGAAGCGGATTAGCGGGAGGAAGTTGCTCATACAAATTTATATGGAGTTTGAAAATGAGAATGTGTGAGTGAGTGTCAATTTCGATATACATTTGGCACGATTTTGGCACCCCCTAAAATGATTTTGTTACTCATCCATATGGGAGTAGCTTTTTTTTTAAATTCAGGCAACGATGGATGACAGTACAAAATTTAAGTTCAAGTAATACTTTAAAAGTGCTTTCTATACTTAAAAATTCGAAGAAACATTCTGAAGAGTTTAAATTTTTAAAGAGCGGCCACCGTTAGGCAAAAGTACTCTAGAAAAATCATAATTTAGCTGTTTTGGACGTAAGGCGTACCCTAGACGGTCATGCAAGCAGTCATGATTGATGGTTGAGTGATGAAAAAAATAAAGTATGCAGATTTTCATCAGTCACCGCATTAGACGATCATTCATCCGTCAGTCACCGTCTGACTGTGGTAAAACCATGGTAAAACTGACAGCAAAACCTACCGTGTAATTGGGGCCCAAGAGGAGGGGAAATGCGTAGCAACCCTACCTTCTGGGGGGTTATGTATGTAGGACTCCTCGCGCCCAACATAACCCCACGGTGGCGTTTCATTTCACGGACTTTCAACTAAAATAAGTAAGTAAAATTGACACACTGTGGCAACTTTACCAGCCTATAGGTTTTCAAAACTACACGCACAGTTACAGGCAAAAGTACAGTTTTCAAACTATCTATTATATTTATTTTATTTAAACAATTGAAATACGTACAAAAAACCGCGTCTAATTAAAATAATATACTATGCTAACCTACTTACCTAAAATAAATAAATAATAAAAACCAGTCATATCACGAACACGTCGTCGTTTTCAAAATTGTACTATGTATTCTGTGAAATAGCTGTGGATAAATAAATAGATTATATTAATAGATAGATATGTAAATAGCTACACGTTTGCTTTCACGCAAAATCTTAGTAACAGATTTTGATGAGATTTTACAGTAAAACTGTTCTGCGCGAGCGAAGCCGCGGGAAACACCTAGTAGATAATAAAATTTTTAGGCGTATCACAGACACACTCGGCCGGCGGTGGCGGTGGCGGCCTGTTGTATTCCCTATGCAATGTTTGTGAGACTTCAGACACGCGCGACCTGCGTTTTCATATTGAAGCTGCGGCCTGCGGAAGGCCGCCACCGCAGGCCGCGTGTGTCTGGAATACGTCAATGAAGCTGCGGCCATCTTTAGTTGAAAAACAAATTAAAATGCATAAAATGAACACGGTCAACTTAAAAATAAGTAATTTACACAAATTTTCGATTTCACTTTGTCAAACCATATAATTGGCATAATTAATTGACAGTTTTTTTAAATAAATTTCTACGTCGTGTCAATCACTTTATTGCTGTGTGAACGGAACGAAAGCTGTTATAATATTTTATTATCCTCATGTTAATATACTTACGTATATCAAACATGGATTTAAATTAAACAAAATCGAAATTCTATAGGTACAAGCATTTGCCCACGAATTCGTAATTTAAAAAATCTTTTATGGTGGTTGGCAACGTCTAAAGTGTCTAGATCCAGCGGTTTAAGCTATCAGCAGAGAGTTGTTAGTATACATAGAGCGCGCGTTAGCAAGTCTGAACTGTAAGCACGGGTCTGAACAGTCTCGAAATGTTCGGGGCGACGCTACTAGTCACAACACGTCAGTATCGCTGATTGTTGCTCTCGCCGATATTTATTTAGATTTGGAGTAATCATGGTGAAATGTGCAGTGCCAAGCTGTAAACACGATTCACGGAAAAGAACGATCTAGAAAAAATCTATATAGAAGCGTCCATAGAACACCTGCCTACACTTGGCACAATGGGCAATGAGCGATGCGCGCGCTCTATATAATAGCTAGTATACTAACTCTATGGCTATCAGTCTTTTTATTTAGATACCTACCAAGCAAGATTATATAAATCATTAATGGAAAATATGTTAATTTAAAACTAACTAACACATATCGTATTAGATTTAGTGATTTGTAAATGTCCAAACAATACTTTGCCAGTTCTTTAATTGTCTTCTCAAAATAACCTATTTCGCAGTGAGTTTTCCACTAGGTACTTGAAATTGGCGGAATTATTGCCCTAAACACAATACATAAGGCCATATATTAAAAAAAATGTATTCTTATTGTAACAGATTCAAATTTCGAACGCTTTTTTTTTAATTGCCACCGCTCTCATTCCGCGCGCGTGCCAGTAAGCAAATATGAGCATAGACACACATTATTGACAGTGTATGGATGGTTTATGAGTGCTAAGCTAACACGCGTCTCGGATTTTCACCGGTTTATAGAAACCGTTTTAAGTCATAGACAAGTGGTTTGCTTTTCTTTTTTTAGTACCTTAGGCTGTTTGTGGTTAGAAAACTCTAATTTCACTACAAATGAAATACAGAGTTTGTTAAAAAATATCAAAAACTTTTGTATAATATTTTTTCGTGTACAAAAGTAGGTGTTAATTTATGTTATAATAAAATTACAACATACAATTTATGATGTGAATGAAAACGTAAACAAAAAAGCGTAAGAAAATTACCTTAGTTTAATTTTTCATAAATGGATTATAACTGTCTGTGACACTGCAAATTCCATAGACAAGGCGAGGCCTACAGTTGCTTTCGAATATTGGCGCGAAATCGAAAACAAACATGGCGACTTTCGTTCACCAGTAAATATTAATTAGACAAACAAATATTGTTTTAACGGTAAAATGTGGACAGAAATTCGTTTTTACAACCAAAACATGTTTCTCGCGGCAATGTGAGAATTTTCACTGCTACTATCAAAATTTTTAGGCACTCTCTTCCTCACAGGCTGTATGTAAATAAAGTCATAGTCCAAATATATTTGATTACCTATTTGATCTACTTTTGTTGGTGGAGAAAGAAACTACATTAACAAAAGAATTAATATTAGATGGAATGGCTTTAGATACCTTTGCTTTTATCTTCAGGATAAATAAATAAAACTGTTGTTGCGCTGAAAGATTAAGTTAATTAGATCTAACTTACAGAACTAAACAGACAACAAAGTGGGACGTCGTACCTACGCAAAATTAAACTTCCTTGGGTTTGTGCTGGGCCCATAACCTGATAAACGTTCAGTATAAGAAACACATTTAATATATTTAAGCTTTTTTCCTCATTTTAAACCGACTTCAAAAACGAGGAGGTTCTCAATTCGTCTGTATGTTTGTTTGTGTGTGTATGTTACACGATATCTTCGGCGATTGTGAACTGATTTTGAATTTTAAAAAATATTGAACAGGCTATAATTTCGTTGGTGGTTCGTTATTATTTCTAAGGATGGATAATTAAAAAAAACATAAGGGATCAATTTATGTCATAGATGTATATTTTGTATAAAAATGCATGTTATTGGTTTACTACAATATGTTGTGTGTTTGTTTCCAGTCGCTGATGCGCTCCATGTCCGTGGAGCAGCGCTGGCAGGACCTGGCGTCGCTGCTGACCATCCCCCCGCCCCCCGCGCCCGACCAGTACCAGCACTACCACCACCAGCACCCGCACAACATCAGGTGAGCCCGACAAGCTAGACGAGCTGCGGCAGAATGACGCGTGAGCTGGTCAAACTACTGCTTTGATTTTTTGCGAGCTGGCCAAACTCCTTCACAATTACTTGAACTGACCCAACCCGTAGAATTAATCTGGCCAATTGACTAGATACCCCCATAATGGCGCTTGAGTCTGACCCCGGCCCCGACCAGTACCAGCCATACCCCCACCAGCACCCGCTCAACATCAGGCGAGCTGCACGAGCTGCGGCAGAATGGCCGTGAGCTGGCTACAGTAAGCTGGACAAGCTACGGCAGAATGACGCGTGAGCTGGACAAACCTCTGCATTGACTTGGCGGACTGGTCCAGACACCAAACACCGTCATATGTTACTTCGTGAGCTGGCCAAACCCGTAGAATTAATCTGGCCAAATGGCCAAACATGAGCTCGCGTGAGCTACCAAAAGACAGATCGGACTAAACAATCAGAAATTCGGTTAGCTGGGCAAAAATCCTCACTTTATCTTACGTGGTTTATTTTACAATAATTTCATTATTATTTAAAAGAGCCGGGGACGAGCTCGGCTGACATACGAGGATCAGATAGAGCGGGCGCTCACAAACAAATACGAGCAGAGAATCAGCGTCTCGATTGTGAGGACTGAGCGAAGCGACAGTGATGTCAGGATCGCGATACTTGGCGCTCCGTTCTCTCTGCCTACTCCGTCAGGAGCATAGCGTGAAGATATGTATGTATTTATTTGTTGTGTAATAATGTAACGTTGTTCGCAGCGCGCACGCGGCGGCCGGCTACGCTCCCAACTACCACCACGCGCCTATACCGCCTGTGCCGGAGAAACACCCCGACGCCTACGGTGAGAAGCAGCTTCTTATTCATCAGCTGGAAACGTCCACTGCTGACTGAACATCAGCATCCCCGATAGAACAGCACTCGAAGTGCCTACGCCTTGGGGGATTTGCCATAATCAGACTTAGCAGATCGAAGAAGAAATTCTTAGGCGCATGTGAAGTACACCAACCCGCACCGGGCTAGCGTGCTGGACTATAGCCCGAACGCCCTCGTTGAGACGGTAGGCCTGAGCCCCAGCAGTGGGGACGGGCTAAAGTCCCCCACGCTAGCCCAGTGCGGGTTGGTGGACTTCACATGCGCCTAAGAATTTCTTATTCGGCGTATGCAGGTTTCCTCGCGATGTTTTCCTTCACCGTTTGAGAGCAGTCAGTAAACGTACTTAAGTTTCGAGAAAAATCCATTGGTATGGCCCAGCCGGGGATCGAACTTCGGTCCTTTCGATATGATAGGCCGCGTCTTATCCCCGACGCCACTGACGCTCTTGATGAGGCTTTAAGTCTAGACTGGTGGAGGGCCGGTCATCTTGCCGGCCATGCAATGATTCTGGCGTATGATGATTGTGAATATTGAGCTGTGTGTTGTGGGCGCAGCTGGCGCGGCGGCGCCGCTGGAGGGCGCCTACAAGGTGGAGTCGGCCCACCATCCGCAGCAGCACGATGCCATCTACTACCAGGTACGTACCTCTCCTGTGGGAACATCCTTGCATAGTATAAACAAGCTCTCTTCCCGCTGACTGTCACACTGTACCAAATACAAAAGAAACTCCTTACTGCGTAAGGTGGACAGGGCATAAGTACAAAAAAGCGTGTATACTGTTACATTGGGAAAACATAAAATGGCCGACAATTGGCCTAGCTCTACACTGTTTTGTTGAACACTTTGACATGTTACTTATTGGTCCATATCGCAATTATAGCAATTAAATTCCAGTAAAGCTCACGATTCCCACTAACTTACACGAAAACACCTGTATTTCACTGTAAACAGCGTCAAACACAATATGGCGAATCGCAACAAGTTAAAATATGTATGTAGATGTTGAATATCGCATCTTTTAGTTTCTTTTGTCAATGCTCTGTACGCATAGATCTACGCTGGCGCTATTAATTCTGATTATAGTTTTTATTTTCGAGAAAACCCATGAGCGTCAGTGGCCTCGCCTCGGGGATAAGACGCGACCTATAATATCGAAAGGTCCGAGGTTCGATCCCCGGCTGGGCAGGCCTGGGTTTTTTCTCGAAACTTAAGTACATGTACTGACTGCTCTCAAACGGTGAAGGAAAACATCGTGAGGAACCTGCATACGCCGAAGAAGAAATTCTTAGGCGCATGTGAAGTCCACCAACCCGCGCTGGGCTAGCGTGGTGGACTGTAGCCCGCACGCCCTCGTTGGGAGGGTAGGTCTGAGCCCCAGCAGTGGGGACATTAATAGGCTGTTGATGATGATGAGATTTTATTTTGACATTGTATATTGCATATTACCTACAATATTAACGAGTATGATACATAATATATATAAACTTCGCAACGGATTTTAATGCGGTTTTCGCTATCATTCGGATAAATTCTTCCGGGTGGTTTATAGGCGCTTAGCCCATGCGGCCGAAGCCGCGGGCAACAGCTAGTTAATCATATATGTTTCGGACAAATTCCCACACGGCTGTTTATTACTAAATCAAACCGAAGCTTGTAAATGGGTACTCAACAGCTGATAAACATGTATTTTATAATTAAATACATAAATACACAGAAACACCTAAAATCCGAAAACGAACAGATATGCTCATCACACGAATGTTGGTCCCGGGTGGGAATCGAACTCACGACCTTTGGTGGTTTGATATATGGTTTGTGTTCGCAGAACTCTACGGAGATGGCACCGCCGCCGCCCGCGCAGGACGGCTTCCTGCAGTCCATCCTCAACGACGAGGACCTGCAGCTCATGGACATGGCCATGAACGAAGGTATGTCTCCACATCACAGACCACCCAATCGACTGCGCATTGGCGGCGAAAGCGTTCACCGAACGTAAGGCCGTCGTCTAGGTACCGGCATCAAGCAAGCCATACTTGTTTTAGTGTGAGTTTGATTTCACCTAAGGTAAGATCTCCCGCAATAGTTATTTGTGTCACAAGGGGACTTTGTTTCTTACCTTACGCAAAATCAAAGTCACACTAAAAAAATTTAAGGCTTGATGCCGGTGATATACTAAAGCGGAGATGGCCTTATGATCGGTGAACGCTGGCGCCTTCTCATGCGCCGTCAATGCGCAGTCAATTGGTTGGGTGGTCTGTGCTCCACATACATTAGTGTCCTAGTGGTCTTAAAATTGTATACGACCTTTAGGTCGTCTTTTTCATCCGAGCGACCTCAAAAGGAGGTTCTCAATGGACTGTATGTTTTTTTGTGTGTGTATTAGTGTGTTTCGCGGATATAGGCGGACTCGTCGCTAGTAGCGATTTCTTTAAGACCCTTTTTAGGGTTCCGTACCTCAAAAGAGGAAAAAAGGAACCCTTATAGGATCACTTCGTTGTCCGTCTATCCGTCCGTTCGTCTGTCAGGACCATTTTTCACAGGATCGCGTGGAGGTATCAAGTTGAAATTAATATCAAATACACAGGTCTGGTCAGTCCCCTGGTGTCGTAAAAAATCAGACTTCTATGTCATCGCAGTCAGAAGATATGGCGGATTTTGCCACATGTATTTTGAGTATCTTTGTAACCAAAACCTATGGGGTACTTCCGGTTGACCTAGAATCTTGAAATTTGGCAAGAAGCAAGGTCTTACAGCAATATTTTTATTTATTTATTTATTTTATTTAAATGGAAAGGCAGCTAAAGCTGATGCTTCCATATCAGCAGTCGACTTGCTTTCGTAGTATTAATTTATTGTGTCTTTTTAGATTTGAGAAAGTAAAGGAAAAAATCCGAAAATCGTAAATTTGTAGTTACATCATAAAAATATCTTTTTTTTTCTTGTACCAAGAAACGTAACTTTGCGGATAAAATTTTATTTTCGATTTTCTAATTATTTCTTTAATTAAATTTGTACGGAACCCTCAGGGCGTGAGTTTTACTCGCACTTGTCCGGTTTTTTTGTATGCTAATAGCATAGAGATATGATCTCTTTGGTGGGTTCTCGCGGGAGTAGCTAATTTTTTTCATTCAAGAAGTATAATAGCGACAAAACGAGTATTGCCAACTTTTGCCAAAATATATCAAGATTGACACTTTTTAATATCTTATTGCGGGCAGTTTAATCCATAGGCACTAATATTATAAATAGAAAAGTATCTCTGTCTGTCTGTTTGTTTTTTTTGGTTCACGCCTAAACCGCTGAACGGACTTTGATGAAAGGTGAGGAATATCCGATATACTTATGAAAAGGAGATATATCCGATATACTTATTACCTCGATAAACTGTTCCCGCGGAGCGAAGCCGCGGGCAACAGCTAGTGACAGATTAATACGCCTTGAACGACGCGACGCCATCTTAATTTTTCACTATCTAACATTATTTTATGATGCGCTAGTCAAAACGTATTGCTACGTGACACGCTGATAAGGAAACTAGTACTTGATTATATTCCGCTGCGTCATGTTTAGTACAATTCGTATTGCGACGACCATTTTAGGAAAAAAGTAAAAAAAAATCGCCGCGACAATGACTGGCTGTTTTCCATTATGTAACAAAATAAATTCGTAAATTTCGTAGTCGGATTTGCCGCTGGTTCAAGGTTAGGTGAGTTCTATTCCTAATTCAATTTTTATTTATTCTTTTTCGTTTCCGTAGACAAACGTAGAGAAACTTTTTGGTGTACATTCCAGCCAGTGTCCTTGGCTTTTTTTTACGCGTTATTTTACACGTCTTGATTATTTTTGTAAACGATTATGCACAGCGTTCAATGTCCGATAGAAACGTAATTGCGTTCACCTTCAACTGTTCAAAGGTTATTGTGTAAAATGGAGCGGCGAACAAATAAATAGTCCAATACACTTGTATTTTTAAAGCACTGGTATTATGTACGAGTTGTTTATTCCATTCAATGCAAAGTCTTTATCCATTAGATCACGCGTGGAAATGCTCAAGTAGGTACTTAATCTCATTCATAAAATAAATATCACCAATCAAATAAAATAAAAAGACGACGTATCTATGACTGGTCAACCGTGAAGTGGCTATCGGAACGGAACGAATGAATGAACGGAATGAGTGAACATTATTTAATCTGTCTGTTATCACTCCAGTTTGACCCAAATGTAGTCAGCAAGGATTTACGAGCAAAAAATTCATTAGTCATCGGACGAACACGCGCTCGCGCGGTCGCGGTTATGGATGCCACTGTTCGAATTTCAAATTCTGGACTTGCGATGCCAATTGAAATATTATATTGTCTATTGTTACAGTTTGTTCTAGTAAAATGCTTTTGTTTATTCTAATATCCAATCGCACTATTTACTTTGTTGAAGATTGTAGCGTAAATAAATTGTAAAGATAGCATTGCTTGCTCTAACAACCTTTTATTTGTGCGTTCAGAGCGTCAGTCTCCATTCTTATGTTTCACTCCGTAGCCGACACAACTTTTTTAATTTAAAAAGACGAAGTTATTTTCCACTAAGTGTACGAATTCTTTTTCATCGTACACCTATAATGTACCAGAGTTCCGAAAGGTGAAAAACAGCTGTTCCTATCAAATCTAACAGCTGATAAAGTTGATGTTTGTTATTCACCTTTTTCATTCAACATGGGAATTTTTTCATACGTTTACAGACTATTTGTTATGAAACATAAGATCGTCAAGTGATTTTGGGGACTTCCGTTGAGTTTTAAGAACTATTATCTAACTAAAAAGTATTAATCATCAATTGGCTTCTATACTTATTCGAAAGAAAGTGTTGTTAGTGAAACATTCTGTGAACTTTTAAAAAAACCTGGACATTTGAAGAAACTTTAAAAGCGAGTGAACTGACAGTGCATGTCAAGAGTATAGGTGTTTTATAGTAGACTGATCGTGATTGATTCGTCGTAGTTTTCGTCCGTCAGTCACACAAAAGCCTACTTATGCCATTCTTTCTGCGTAAACGTACCTCGAAGAGCAGAAAGGTGCATGTGACCGACTGTTGCATTTGCCTATGCAGGTTCTGCTGCGCGCTGCGCCGCCCGAGAACGAGTTGCGACTCTCTGACCAAAGTGCCCGTCGACGTTTTGAAACGATACAACTTTTGTCTCTGGTCGTTCAAGTATAGACAATTCTACGATATAGAACTAATATGAACATTTTCGCGTAGAGAATGGTCGTGATATAGATGTACAGATTGCGTCAGTCTGTTTTCCCCCCATTTGTCAATAAACGAGATAAGGCGAAGACAAAGAAAGTCGTAGAAGTCACGCTCGTGTTTAGCGAGGCTTAAGGGCTTTGCGTTACACGGCTGGCTCTATTCAAATAGATTTTATCTATTTGCGATAACGTCATAGGAATTTCCGAACGAGAAGGGCTGAATCATTCAGTTCCATACACTTTGGAACTTATAAAAAATAAATAACATCCGGTGTGCCCTGCGAACTTTGCTGTTTGAAAATCGAATTGGAAAACAGCGTTGCATGAATACGAGGCGATTAGATAAAGTTCGATAAAGAGACAGTAATTTTAATATTTTCCACGGCAATAATATCAATAAAGATTGTGAAAGGGATTATCGGCGAAAATAATATCGCGTCATCCTACATTCGCAGATAGTGTGGAACATAACGACATTGTCGTATGACACGAGAAATACCACTGTGGACACTCATTATATTGTTTCTGAGCACATTTTTGTTATAAAACAATACAGAAAAGCATAGGATTGCGAAGATTAAAATGGATTTGTCTGTGGCCCATCACTACCCTTACTCGGCGCCGCCATTCTATCACATGGCGCCATATTTGGGTCCTTTATTGTACACAGACCCTGCGAAATACTTGAGCTCGTACTACAAGTTTTATGATGGTGAGTGATTTTAATTAGAATAATATGTCATAATTCCTCTCATAGGCAAAATGGCGCGAATCCATTAATTAAAGTTTTTGTTGTGTTAATTTTCCCGTTTTTTATAAGAGAAATAAAAACTCTGATGTGGGCGTTTAGTAAGTTTATTTTTAATCATTTGTCTGAGAAATATTTTAAAAATAAAATTATAACCTACATTTATTATTGCAAACGTCATAAGTACAATGCAAACTTTTTCGCGGGAACACAGGTTTTGAAAATCAATAAACAATTGACTACAATATAGAAAAATGCTGACAAGAGAAAAATGAGTGTTGCCACTTCTAAACTCGTCTTAAACACTTTTTTATTAAGTTCGTACTTACATTATGATCAGCTCAAGATTTCACTCGATTTTTATCTCTTTAAAATTATAAAGCTATTTCGGCAGGCAAAAGTAACATTTTAAAAAGCCATCTAATTTATTATCTATGACTTGACCTTTAGAATCAGTCCATTGTTGTATATTGTAGATATGCAGATAGGTAAGCAGTCGTTTATATAAAAAAATCGCTATGTCACTTCAAACTAGTCCAAGTAAATAAAACGTAAGTACAAAATAATCAAATCTACCTGATATATGTCATGCACGATGATTATTGCAAAAACACAATACGCGATGACTGGACTTCTATTTAGCGGTAATCTTATCTAAATCCGATATATTACATCGGACGATTTTAAATCGCCTGATAGGCACCAGTCTTATCTTTGTCGAGTAACGTTGCAATTTTGCAATAATTAACGTTTGTCAAAGTCATTGTGGTATTCATTCAAAATTATATATTCGCCAGGAGATGGTCGTCTTATAATATCTATGTCATAGGATAATCGGAAAATTCGGGGATTCTTGCGAAAAGCCGGATAATTGGAATGGAAGACTGAATTTCGTTATCATCCGAGCTATTTTCAGGATCTTTACAAAAATCTGTCATATTTTAGGATAATAGCAAAAAATGGCTCACTTTTCGTAAGCCATGAGAGCTGATTGGCTGCTTTTCAACCGACGAAAAAAAAAGAGGTTCTCAATTCGACCCGTATATATTTCGATATATTTTATGTATGACCACGCATAACTTTCTACAGAGCAGTCCGATTTTGATAATTCTTTTTCTATTGGATAGGGTCTACTTCGAAGTTGGTCCCATTTAAATTTGAAGAAAAAAATTCTACCCTAAGGGTAGAAAATTAGGGGATGACTGATTAAATTCCTACTAAATTTTCATATTTGAACCAATTCTGTTGAAACTAGGCACAAATAAGTAGTTCTAATGACCCTACAATATGACGGAGACCTGAACTTGATCTGATGACGGAGACGGAAGACAGTTGAGGGAACTCTTCAACGGTGTACAGCAGCTAACTCGTGTTTGGGCTTATTCATTTATCTTAATGAGAAATTTAAACCTAACTTATGATTTATTCGATTACGACTACCATCTATGGGTGAAGATGGAGACGGAAGGCTGTCGAGGGAATGAATTAGTATATTTTAGTCACAAAAAAGTAAAAAATAAAAACTTTTTAACAAAAAAATTAAACCGTCGAAAAAAAGAAACTGAAAAGCGAAAAATAATAACAAGTTACCTTGTTAGTCTATAACTACGCTCCTACACTAATGTAAACCTAAGTAATTTTGAGTCGGCGCCTAACAAACAAGCAAATTAATTAAAGTTGATACGTAAAGTGAAATGATGGCAGCCAAGTTTACGTAAAGTGGAATGATACAAGCAATCAATGAGAAGATCATCAAATTAAAGTACGAAAAACGTAATAGTAAGTAATAAAAATAAAAGAAATTAATTTGTATGTGTGTTGGGCGCCGACTCAAAATTACTTAGGTTTACATCAGTGTAGGAGCGTAGTTATAGACTAACAAGGTAACTTGTTATTATTTTTCGCTTTTCAGTTTCTTTTTTTCGACGGTTTAATTTTTTTGTTAAAAAGTTTTTATAACGGTACGCATTGACAGATGCGCGAACTCATAGATTAGCCAATCAGCGTTCAAATTTCCAATCGTCTTTAACAAACTCGGGTTTTCGCAGATTCTGAAAATAATTCGGACAATAACGAAATACGTTCTTACATTCCAATGATCCGGTTTTTTCAATTATCCTACGACATCTATAAATCGCTAAATTGAACTGAATTTGTGAATTGGAGATGTTCGGGGATCTAAAAAATTTTCGACCCGGACGGTAATATCTTCACATTGATGTTGTATTAATACATAAATAATACCAAAACCTGAAATGGCCTAACTTATAGTGGAGACCGTATTAAAATCTATTCAGTTTCGAAATGTAACCTACCCTCTAAGAAGACATTCGTTCGTACTCTCTCGCTGGTCATAAATCAAAATGAGACAGCAAAAGTATCTAAACCCCTATCATATATTCAGAGCTTGTTTTCCGCGATAACTTGTTAGTTTTTCATAAAACGGTAATGATTATGCGAGATAAGATTAAATATAACAACAACAGCTGGCAAAAGTATCGTTTCATACCTTTAATAATCCTGACAAGTCAGTTTTTGCGTGTTCATATCTACATTTTATGGTTATATCTGCGATGGGGCTTTTGTTACTACGTGTTTGAAGCATTGTTGGGTTGCGAATGTGGGTTTTTTTGCCGGAGTCTTGACAAATCGTAGCGCTAAGAAATTAGTATTCTCGAACGAAAGAAACTACTTAGAACTCTGGGACTGCAGACCTGAGTATTTGATATTAATTTCAACTTGATACCTCCACGCGTTCCCGAGAAAAAGGGTCTTGACAGACCGGCAGACAGACGGACAACGAAGTGATCCTATGAGGCTTCTTTTTTTCCTTTTTGAGGTACGGAACTCTAAAAATTACAGTCGAATTGACAACCTCCTCCTTTTTGATGTCGGTCGAAGGAGTCCTATGAGTGTAAATTTCAGGAACGTGTCAAATTTAATACAATAAGCCTATAAACAATATGTAAACATGTAATGACTATTTTTAAAGCAGTTGGTATACACTCTAATTAATTACTTAAGATTGTGTTTATAGGATTTGATGTAGGTATGATAACAATTTGATGACTTGCGTTGATTCATACAATTTGTTTTTAAATCAAAATAGAACTAGATGGAAAAGTAAGATGAAATATGAAATCGAAATATGTCAGGTCCGTCTGAGTGACTGTGAGCTGAATAATATGGCATATTAAAGACTTAATAGTTATGTATGTATACTAATTAAAGTATGAGTTTGTGTGTGTGTGTGATGGATGATATGATAAAGCGCCATTTTCGCCACACATCTTGGGCTGAAGGTCATGTTAGACGTAGCATTTACACCATCTAGTGCGGCACCTTGCAAGGCATAGACAAGCTTTAAAAAGTAGGTTTTGCCTTGGTTACAAAACTTTTAAGCCATATTACTTGATATTTTAATTGAGATATGGCTTAAAAGTCTAGTCCAACCAAGCCAAAGCCTACTTTTTAAAAACGTTAGACCTTGTCCATGCCTTGCTAGGTCCAGCACACATCCTGCACGTCAATAATAATAATTATTGCTGTATAGCAAGCCTTTTCACGACAGTTTTGCATCTAGTCCTAACATGACCTTGAGCGGGCGTACGCCCAAGAAGTGTGGTGTAAATAGTACTTAATACAAATCGCGCTCAGTGCGTGTCTATGAAGACACCTTACTTCTATTCTTTACTATGGTTTAATGAATGGTGTGGTTGCAGGCATGTACACGATGCGGATGCTGGACGGCGCGGGCGCCGGCGCGGGCGCGGGGGCGGGGGCCCACCACGCGCCCCCCCCGCACACACACTCCCACATGATGCTGGCCGGTACGTCCTATACAACAACATCACGCACACATGCATACTATCAGCGTTGCCAGATTTATTTTCGGGCGAAGCGGGACTTTGGAACCTTTTGAGTAAAAAAAGCGGGATTCTTTCGTCGAAAGCGGGACGTGCTAAAAAACGTATATGTCTTAGAAAGCGTGATATTTAATTTTGCGCTAAAAATCGGGACACCGTCAAAATCTGGACGTCTGGCAACGCTGATACAATATTGTCGCGCTGTGTCGTATGGGCACAACGAACGAACCAGCCACTCCCCGCCTTCTTCAGGTCGTCGGTCCGCGGTCTCTACTCCAGAACTCGTCTGCACCAACGGCCGTCAGTTCTGCGATTCCCGCGCAACGACTAATTTTAGGTGTCGGTGCGGGGGTTCACTAGAGACGCTCATTCAATTTCAAGAAATAGTTCATTCAATCGATCAGCCGAATCAAAATTTACAAGTTATTGGAGTCTCTACGCATCACATTATGTTAATTACCCACACATAGACTGTAAAAGCTGTTAGCGATTTGCAAACAATCTGTGACTACATTCACTCAATCGCCAAAAAGATGTACGGCGACTACGGGGCCACCCTGTATCCGTGGTGTCAGCCAACATTTCCCACGCTACGTAATGCTTTAACCCTTTATAAGGCCCCAGTTATACAGATATGCTACGTGAAAGTTAAATAAACTACCATGTTTGTAATGCACTGGGAAACACATCTACGGCAAAAAAAAAATATTAAGAAAAAATCATGTGGTCAATATATGCACTCAGCCTGTTAGTGCACTTGAGTTTTCAGATGATCTGTTTCCAATACACCTATTCACTGACATTGAATGAATGAGGAAAGAAAGCCTGATATATTCGCTATATAATACCATTACAGTTAAATAAAAAAGAGGATGTTCTTCTCCGTAAATGTTTATTACCTCTTGTTGCGCCGCTTCTTCTTCCCAGCTCTATATAACACCTTGGAAGCGGTGGTAGATAAAAAATTTACGTTGTATAAATGTACGCAGTGTACTTAAATGCAATAAAATAGTTTTGACTTTGACTCAGTGGTTTCCAAATCGTCTCTGCCTTATAAAGGGTTAAAGAAGGGAATGCGGATACAAACGATCCCAGATCGATCCTCGGTGAGGACTATAAACTGGTGTTACCTTTGCAGAGCGCGACTCCGCGTCTGACAGCGCTGTGTCGTCGATGGGCTCGGAGCGCGTGCCCTCCCTCTCGGACGGCGAGTGGTGCGACGGCAGCGACTCGGCGCAGGAGTTCCACAGGTGGGCGCGCCGCATCACCCACCACTAACGTCGACCCCCCCTACAGACTCACCGAGAGATCACCCGAGAAACGTTGATGTGGGTGGTTTCTCGGCGTCTTACTTCTTCGCCTCATACAAAAACACTCACCCACTCGAGATTTCTCGCCGAGACTTCTCGCCGTGAGTCTTGTTACCGTATAAATAGTATGAAATCAACAGCCTATTAACATGTCCCCACAGCTGGCAAGCCTACCCTCTCAACGAGGGCGTTCGGGCTATAGTCCACCACGCTAGCCCAGTGCGGATTGGTGGACTTCACATGAGCCTAAGAATTTCTTCTTCGGCGTATGCAGGTTTCCTCACGATGTTTTCCTTCACCGTTTGAGAGCAGTCAGTAAATATACTTAAGTTTCGAGAAAAAACGCATCGGTACATGGCTGAGCCGGGGATAGAACTTCGGACCTTTCGATATGATAGGCCGCGTCTAATGCCCGACGTCATTGACGCTCTGTATAATTCATCGTCATCATATCAGCCTGTAGACGTCCACTGTTGGACAAAGGTCTCCTCCAGGGAACTCCACGACAACCCGTCCCGCGACCTTTTTCCGATACGTGGTCGCCACTCGAGAACCTTTCTGCCCCAACGGTCGTCAGTTCTAGCGATGTGCCCCGCCCACTATCACTTCAGCTTCGCAATTCTTTGAGCTATGTCGGCGACCTTGGTTCTCCTGGGGATCTCCTCGTTTCTGATTCCATGTTTAATTAGTATAATGTTGTAATAATGCCGGTTTCTAAAGTGGACTATTGTTTCCAGCTCCAAGTTCCGTCCGTACGAGTCGCCGTACGGGCGCGAGCGCGCCGCCTCGCACCAGCCGCAGAAGAAGCATCACATGTTCGGCAAACGGTGCTTCCAGGTATTACTCATTATTATCAACTAGCTGTTGCCGGCGGCTTCGCTCGCGGAAAAAAGTAGCCTATATTTTATTCCAGGATATAAGCTATCAGTGTAGCAAGTTTCATCAAAATCCGATCAGAGGTTACAGCGTGAGAGAGAGTAACAAACATCCTCACAAACTTTCGCCTTTTTAATATTTTTCTTTCCTTACAACATAATAATTATGCCATACCATTGACATATATATAGGTGGACGGATAATTAGAAACAGGGCAAGATTTTCATACAATCGAGGTCGCTTTGAAGACATAGTTCTCCGTGAAGGATTGATCGGGGCATGATCTGATGACGGTCATCGAGAGAGTAGATGGAGGATTTTTAGATCGCTGTAGATATCCAACTGATCAGATGAGCCGTTTGGAAGCATCGGAGATCCATGGCTTCAAAGTGACCTCGATTTTATGAAAATCTTGCCCTGTTTCTAATTATCCGTCCATCTATGTAGATAGTTTATCTGTCAGCTTACTATCTGTAACAATGTCAGAAAGAGGCCATAAGTTACATTTTATGTGAAATAATTTTTTTTATTTTTTATTTAAATGGAAAGGCAACTAATGCTGATGATTTGAATTTTTTTAATTTTTATTTTTTGTGCGCAGGAGCAGCAGCAGGTGCCGATGGAGCCGGCGGCGGGGACGCGCGGGCCCGGCGTCGTCAAGTACGAGAACCCCGAGCACATGTACCACCCCGACACCATGCACATGCACAACGGTGAGACATGACATGACCCGCTGACAAACAACCGAAGCATCATGCAACAAATATCCTCATCATCATCATATCAGTGGACAGACGTCCGCTGCTGGACTTAGGCCTCCCCCGGGGATCTCCACGACGCCCGGTCCCGCGCTAGCCTCATCCAGCCGGGGCGTCGGTCCACCTTCGAGGGCAAGAAATATTTGACCCTCTTCAAACAACTGAAGCAAAATGCAAGAAATATCCTCATCATCATCATATCAGTGGACAGACGTCCGCTGCCGGACATAGGCCTCCCCCAGAGATCTACAGGACGTCCGGTCCCGCGCTAGCCTCATCCAGCCGGGTCCCGCGTCCTTCACCAGAGCGTCGGTCCAGCTTCGGGGGCAAAAAATATTTGACCCGCTTTTTGAAGCGGTCAAGGTATAAGCGGTTATAGTAGTTTCAACTAAAGAATAATGCAAGAAATATCATTATCATATCAGCCTATATACGTCCGCTGCTGGACATAGGCCATTAATTTCTTATCATTTTTTTTTCTTATCATTTATTTATTATATGTACAGTCGACAGCACGTCAGTGGAAACACTTTGACCTTGAGCTGGCCTAGCCTATTGGGGAGTTTCAATACTATGAGAGACCAGTTTATACTGGTTTTGTTTCCACTGACGTGCGGTCGACCGTACAATTTTATGAGCTATTTAAATATGTATGATATGTTTGCCCCCCAGTGGAGTTTGCCGCCCGTCACCAGCTGCCGCCCCCGCACGTGGCCAGCCTGGACCTCAACACGGCGCACTCCAGCCACGCCCTGTTACAGGTACTTTACGGCTCTAAATAATTTATATCTCTGTTAAACAATAGTATGAAGATAAAGACGACACTAATTTTAGAGATGTGCTTTAGTTATTCTTTTATCTATCAAATCAACAGCCTATTAACATGTCCCCACTGCTGGGGCTCAGGCCTACCCTCTCGACGAGGGCGTTCGGGCTATAGTCCACCACGCTAGCCCAGTGCGGGTTGGTGGACTTCACATGCGCAGTCAGAAAAAACCCGTTGGTACATGGCCCGACCGGGAACCGAATTCCGAATTCACTTGGTTACGTCTCTATTTCATTCTTAAATACTTATGGCTAAACAGTTGTGAGCGTCAGTGGCGCCGGGGATTAGACGCGGCCTATCATATCGAAAGGTCCGGAGTTCTATCCCCGGCTGGGCCATGTACCAATGGGTTTTTCTCGAAACTTAAGTACATTTACTGACTGCTCTCAAACGGTGAAGGAAAACATCGCGAGGAAACCTGCATACGCCGAAGAAGAAATTCTTAGGCGCATGTGAAGTCCACCAACTCGCACTGGGCTAGCGTGGTGGACTATAGCCCGAACACCCTCGTTGAGAGGGTAGGCCTGAGCCCCAGCAGTGGGGACATTAATAGGCTGTTGATGATGATGCCATTTTACGGTTTTTTTTCTTTATGGCGATGCTTCTTCCAGACGGCTCATCTGATCAGTTGGATATCTATAGCGATCTAAAACTCTTCCATCTACTCTCTCGATGACCGTCATCAGATCACGCCCCGGTCAATCCTTTACGGAGACCCATGGGTTCCAAGTGACCTCGATTGTATGAAAATCTTGCCCTGTTTCTAATTATCCGTCCACCTATGTATATGTTGTCGTTTGTCTACAGAGCGGCATACCCAGCCCGGCACCGAACCCGGCTCGCTTCGCGTACGCGACGCCCGAGCGCGTGCGGCACAACCACACGTACAGCGCGCCGCTCGCCGCCGCCGAGCAGCGCCCCGCCGCCGTCAGGGACAAACGAGGTGACTATCACGATCCACGTCCAACTACGGTCGCCTACGATGATCCATTGATGTCTACGATGATCCATTGCAGTCTACAGTGTGGTCTACAATGATCTATTGCAATCTATAGTGTGCCACGGTGGTCTACAGTGAGCTATTGCAGTCTGCAGTGATCCACTGTGGTCTACAATGATCCATTGCAATCTACAGTGAGCCACGGTGGTCTACAGTAAGCCATTGTTGTTTACAGTGAGTTATTGCAGTCTGCAGTGATCCACTGTGGTCTACAATGATCCATTGCAATCTACAGTGAACCACGGTGGTCTACAGTGACCCATTGTTGTTTACGGTGAGCTATTGCAGTCTGCAGTGATTCACTGTGGTCTACAATGATCCATTGCAATCTACAGTGAGCCATTGTTGTCTACAGTGAGTCATTGTGGTCTACAGTGAACCACTGTAGTTAACAGTGGATAACTATGGTCTGCAATGATCCATTAGCTGGGCGTCTTTGAACAGCAACCGACCGCCGCAAAGGTGTCTGTCTGACATAGCAATCCATAGTGAACCACTATGGTCTGCAGTGAACCATGTGGTTTGACAGCTTCATCATATCAGCCCTTCGAGGTCCACTGTGGGACATAGGGCTTCCACCCTCCGCATCCAGCCGTCTTCTTCAGGACGTCGGTCCGCCTTAGTTTGTTTATGTTGTGATCCAATGTGTTCACATTGATCCTTTAGTGATCCTTGATCCGCGCGCGTCGTTTATGTAACTTTTAATAAGAAAGAAATAAAAACATTCATGCATACGAAATTGTCATCACAATCATTTTCAGGCTGACACTGCTTTGATGACTGGTTTTTTTTTTCAAGTTTAACACTGTTATAGGCCTTCTTATGTAGCCCTTATCAAATATTTCGATGAAATAGTAAACTTAACGGGTTAAAATGTAACTTGATAAAGATTATCAGTTATTTGTGATGTTATATGGTAGCTCATCAACAGCCTATTAACATGTCCCCACTGCTGGGGCTCAGGCCTACCCTCTCAACGAGGGCGTGCGGGCTATAGTCCACCACGCTAGCCCAGTGCGGGTTGGTGGACTTCACATGCGACTAAGAATTTCTTCTTCGGCGTATGCAGGTTTCCTCGCGATGTTTTGCTTTAGGAGCTGTCAGTAAATGTACTTAAGTTTCGAGAAAAACCCATCGGTACATGGCCCAGCCGGGGATCGAACTCCGGACCTTACGATATGATAGGCCGCGTCTTGTCCCCGACGCCACTGACGCTCTATGGTAGCTCATTCCACACCTATTAAGCTACACACGGTAGATGTGCTATAAATTTGATCTTAAAATGTGGAATATTAAGCCGTCTGTTATTTTGGTCAGTGTATTCTTCTTCATTAGTGTTAAAGGCACAGGTGCGTATTGTAAGCACAGAATTAAAAATAAATAGGATAGGTCAATAGTAATAAATAAATAGGTACATAAAAGTTGGTAAAGTATTTATTTGTCAGAAGGATATACAAAAAATATAAAAATAACTTTATTATAAATCTAAAACTAAACTACGAATGAATAAGTATCATGGTACTTATATATGTAGTTTCAATATCACTAAAAAGTTTCATATTGAGTGAGATCACTTATCGTTTCCACCCTGTATATTTTTTTCGTTTAATAAGATAGTTTTCAAGAAAATCGATAAAATAAGTATACATAGGTGGACGGATAATTAGAAACAGGGCAAGAATTTCATACAATCGAGGTCACTTTGAAGCCATGGGTCTCAGTGGAAGCAGCATCGCCATGATTGCTTAACTTTTACATTTTCATACATTTTGATGCCATTTAGGTTTTTTTTTCTTCATGAAGATCCTGTTTCCAGACGGGTTAACTGATCAGTTGGATATCTATAGCGATCTTAAAGTCCTCCATCTACTCTCTCGATGACCGTCATCAGATCACGCCCCGATCAATCCTTCACGGAGACCCATGGCTTCAAAGTGATCTCGATTGTATGAAATTCTTGCCCTGTTTCTAATTATCCGTCCGCCTATGTATGTGCACCGGAAGACGCAGCGTAGGCAGGCCTCCCATAAGGTGGACTGAACTGGATGAGGTTAGCGCAGAACCGGGCGTTCGTGGAGATCCTTGGGGAAGGCCTTTGTCCAGCAGCGGACCTCTACAGGCTGATATGATGTGTAAATTAGGTGTTAGGAAAACGGTTAAGAGGTTAACGGTGTGTTGACAGTGCGTCGGCTGACGGACGGCAGCATGTCCGACGGTGGGTCGTCCGCGACCAGCGGCGGGAACCACCTGTCGCGCGACGAGAAGCGCGCCAAGGCACTAGGTGAGGCACACTCTTTACTAACAAACTTGTGGCCTAGGAAAACTTCACTAACAAACTTATGGCCTAGGAAAACTTTACTAACAAACTTATGGTCTAGGAATACTTTACTAACAAACTTATGGTCTAGGAATACTTTACTAACAAACTTATGGCCTAGGAAAACTTTACTAACAAACTTATGGCTTAGGAACTTTACTAACAAACTTATGGCCTTGGAAAACTTTACTAAGAAACTTATATTAAGAAGATTTACTTACTGACGAAGGAGTAATCCAACATAGAAGCTACATATTGCGCTAGGTTTTTGCTTTTCATAATATGTTCTCATTTTCCATCATGCTTAATTTTTTTCTTTCTTTCTTACGTCATTGTTAGTCAAGTTATTCCGGACTGGTTCATTCTCCTTTCATCTGAAGATTTGTAAGTTTTGATTGAATCAATCAATCATCATTGTACCTATTCTTTTATTGTGATGTGTACTCATGATATTTACAGAATGTTTTAGAACTTGGTTTGGTTTAAGGAAATCTATATTTTATTAGCATATATTTATTCGCAGTGCCTCGCAGGGTCCTTGTTGTACCTCGTAACTAAATAAACACCATCTCGTGTCATAATATAATGTACCTACAATTAAGCATAAATAATCTTGAATCTATAAACCAATCGATCAATCAAAAAAGTCCAATCCAAAGACGGGTGACCTGTTTTGGAATGCCTCATACCCTTTATTCCTCAACAATGTCAGCATTGTCCAGTGCGTGTAATGTAACCGCTTGTTGTCGCCAGGCATCCCCCTGGAGGTGCACGACATCATCAACCTGCCGATGGACGAGTTCAACGAGCGGCTGTCCAAGCACGACCTCAGCGAGGCGCAGCTCTCGCTCATACGGGACATCCGCCGCCGCGGGAAGAACAAGGTGAGCCTCCCCGCACTTGCGGGACCGGGGGTTACCCTACAGATGTCTATAACAAGTGTAATGCATTGGCGCGCGCTGGCAACGCCAACACCATTCACTAACAAACTTATGGCCTAGGAAGATTTTACTAAGAAACTTATTTCCTAAGTTTTTAATGAACACAAAATGCGGGATTGAATTCCCTAGTACCGATGGCAATAACACGTGTAATTGGTCGCAGGTGGCGGCGCAGAACTGCCGCAAGCGCAAGCTGGACCAGATCACGTCGCTGGCGGACGAGGTGCGCACGGTGCGCGACCGCAAGCACCGCACGCAGCGCGACCACCACTCGCTCACCGCCGAGCGGCAGCGCGTCAAGGAGCGCTTCGCGGCGCTCTACAGACACGTGTTCCAGGTCGGTTACACCATACCTACACTAACAAGCACATCATATAAGCCCCAACTACATTTCTAGCTCGTCTACAACGAATTCCTAGCTCGGTCACTTTCCTATCTCGTCTACAACGAAATCCTAACTGGATTAGATTTCTAACTGGTCTACATCGACTTCCAAACTTGGCCACTTTCCTAACTCGATCACATTCCTTACTCGTCTACAGTCCCAACACAATCACACTCCTAACTCGTCTGCATCGAATTCCTAACTCGTTCACTTTCTTATCACGTCTCCAACGAATTCCTGACTCGTTCATTTTCCTATCTCGTCTACAACGAATTCCTGACTCGTCTACATTCCTAACTCATCTACAACGAATTCTTAACTCGTTCGCTTTCGTATCTCGTCTACAGCTAGTTTCTAACTCGTACACTTTCCTAACTCGCCTACAACGAATTCCTATTTCGCCCACTTAATATAGGAAAGGATTCATACACCCACACACTATAGGATTTACCAAGGGATAATGGGTAAGGTCCGAATTGATAGTTAATTTCTGATTGTGTGTTGGCAGAACCTGCGCGACCCCGAGGGCCGGCCGCTGTCGTCGAACCAGTTCTCGCTGCAGCAGGCCGCCGACGGGAACGTCGTGCTCGTGCCCAAGATGCCCCAGCACCAGGGTTAGTTCACTCTCTTTTATAAGCACATTTTATGTTCACTCTCTGTTATAAGTACATTTTATGTTCACTCTCTGTTATAAGTACATTTTATGTTCACTCTTTTATAAGCACATTTTATGTTCCCTCTCTTTTATAAGCACATGTTATGTTCCCTCTCTTTTATAAACACATTTTATGTTCACTCTCTGTTATAGCACATTTTATGTTCACTCTCTGTTATAAGAAAAACACGGTCAATATAACTAGTACAAAACAAATACCTATTGCGAAGAATAAAACAAAACAAATGAGTCCACTAATAAACGAGAATTTATGTTCACTCTGTTTCCGTATTTATCTATACTATTCGTAATATAATGCTGAAGAGTTCGTTGTTTTTACGCCCTAACATAAAGTTTTTTTTTTCAAAATGTCCAGGTTCGCATCCCGAGTAGTTGAGCTTTTTTAAAAATCCATGAATGCAGTTTTTCATATCTTTAAAATCGATGACATGGTTCCTCAGAGCATATTTTTCTATCTCTTATAGTTTCGGACTTCCCCATACTGCCCCATCTGAATGTAACAGCCTGTATAATAGATTTTTGCATACAATATTTAATCTCTGCTCATGTCCACAGATCATATGAACCGCAGTTCCGATGACGAGATAGACAGGAAGAACAAGAACTACGAGCAGTGACCTCCGCACCGCAGCCACACCCCCCGGGGCCGCAGCACGCAGACAGACAGACAAACAAGCTTATAAACAGACAAACACATACCTCTGCAATAGTCGATTTTATATAGGTACTAGGAAAGTAGACCATCGGTAGGTCCAAACGTCGCTGACTAATCTTGAAAGTTAGATCCATTTTCATTTACCATACAGGTACTGTATGGCTCACGCGTTTCGTACGTTTTTCAACACACTTGCGAGGAAAAAAATAGCTGTTTAGAAAAATATGTGAAAAAGGGCGCGCGGATTCCTTTTCCGCAGTTACGAACAAGAAGCCTAATTTTATTATTTAAATAAAATAACTGATTTAGAATTTATATCACTAAGATTTCTTGACAAAAATAAATAGTATATGATGAAATCTTTATTTGCCATTTTTAATTATGAAAATTATTTATTCATTTTGACAACAACATCTCTGCTTAGATTTATAAAAAGCAAATTAAAAAAGAAAAGGGAAAGGCGCCACCACTATGGTCTCGAGGGGTTTTATAAGCTGCATTGTGAACCTAATAGCGGTGCAATAAGAGCCACTTTACGCGCTAGTGTGTTGAAAAGATAAAGATTAACTCCCGTCTCTCTTAATGTATGTACAGTACAGTACAAAGAGAGCTACCTCTGGTATTGGCTACTTGCCTAGTATTGGTCTGTAATTTAATGTTACAAATATTCGGACTGCTCTATACAGGTTGTGTAATAATTGCATATTGTCTTAACATGACTGTCATTTGATCATAGCGACTGTTTTAAACAATCACACTGTACAATAAAGGCTTTTGTAATACATAAAAAGAATTACGTTAACATCTCGTACGGAAAAAATGTGATAGAAAAAAAATATTCCATTTTTTATTAGTTTCTGTGTAGGATTTTTTTAAATGTTTTTTTTTTGTGTTTGCCAGTAGCAAAAACTAGCACATTCTTAGGAGCTTGGCTTTGCAGAAACTATAAAAAACATATATTTATGGCAGAATCGACTGATAAATTAAAAACCATAGCTAACATAAAAAATAAATGAAAAAAAAAACCAATGATGTCTTCGACATCGACAATGTTGCAATAAGTAGTAATATAAATAATATACGGATTTAACACATTTTTTGTAATATATTTTTTCTTCTCCTATCGTTTAAGTTGTTTATTTATGTATATTAAAATTAGGTTATCAAATAAAATATTTGTTATAGAATTCTGAATTCTGTTACTTTTACATTTTGTGTGATCATTTTTTTCTTAACAAAAAGAAAGTAAATCGTTTTCGCTAAAATATATTTTGGATACAAGTACAAAGACGAAAATAATACAGATTTTGTATAGATTTTACTTATAAGTAGTTTATATAAAATATGAAGGCTTTCCTGTTAATGCAGGGTTTTAAAAAACCGATATGGATCAGGTCACATTTCATCCCGACCACAGCGGATCACTGATCCACTCTTAACTATATGTTATTTGAGAACTAGTACCTTAATATTCAGTTGCGTTAGTGTACATTTTTTCGTGAAACAACTGTGCTTCAGTGCTTAACACTTGTCTTTCTTATATTGACTACGACCCGATCTGTAAGCTTAGGTGTAATAATGCGGTAAAACAATGTAAGAATGCAGATAGAAAAATAAAACGAATTTTTTTCTATTACAATATTTTTAACACACAAAAATCTTTTATTTTTCTACTGTATACGTACTCACTCACCTTGAAAATTAAGTAAATTGCACGTTTAAAAATCAATTTTGGTACATTTTTTTTATATAACAGCTTTTTGCGATGAATGGAAAATATTTGCATATGAATAAGTCGGGTGAAGCGATGTAGCTGGATTCTATGTCGCGATATTTTTAATATAAATTAAAAAATCTTCGTTTCGGCCAGCGTGCTATACGGGGACTATTATTGTATGATAACTACTTTCTACGGAAGCCTCCAGGCGATTTACACCTTAAAGGTGACCAGCCAGTTATTTTGCAACTCTGTATTGATCGTTCTTAAGTCATGTATTCGGTATTAAGTGACTTAAAAGCAAGAGGCGACGGGTTATGCATTTCACTTGAGTATTATTTGGCCTACGTACCGATTTTCCAAGCTCCAACTTTTAATTTTCAAGTTTAAACTTATTTTTACTTTTTTAATCTTTTGAAGTTTGTGCATAATTTTACTTTCAAAACTAAATTTCATTTACTATATTCATATTTTTTTTATTAATTATAAAGTAATGGGAAAAAAATACTTGGAGGAATTGGTACCTATGCAGTTTTTTTAATACTTTTTGTACCAAGCTGTAGGCAAAGTAAGCTGTGGGTTTTTGCCCTTTTATGAAGATTTCTTAATAGAAATAGTCTTGTATGGGCATTTGAAAGTTCACAAGTCGGGTAACATGGCCGGTTAGAAATAAAACGGGCTAGTCTGTTTTTATTAAAATGCGGACAGTCAGTCACACAATGGGTGGGAAAGAGAAGGAAATGACACATTTCCTTTACAATTGAATGTCTATCTCTCATACTTTGACAGTTATTCGCTTAAAAACAGACTAGAAGCTGCAGTTGGATTCTACAAAAGCTCGAAATTTATTTCTTGAACTCTCACCAGACCTTGCGTAGCGCAGATTTCGGGACTTTTTCTCTCGATGAGGATTTTAATCGTATACGTACGTGTTTCTATATTTTGGACCAATTATACCAATACTGTCCTATTTTTTAATGAATTAACAGGAATGAGGCATTTAAGATATAGGCGAAAAATCTGTCGTCAGATTATTCGATAATTGCTGAGCCTTTAAGAAAATGTGGAAGCATTTTGTAGCGTCCAACATTTCCAGAACTTATTATTTAGTATTGTAATTATAATCTCTTCATTGTAGAATGATACCTATCTCTTGTTTTGAATACGAAAGAACCAATTCCGCTTATTATATACATGGCGAGGGAATTAAGAAACTCTATTCAATTTTGAGTGAAATATTTAATAAAAATAAACGCCTCAATTAAAAGAATTATATTTTTTCAACTCGTGGCAAGAATAGACTATATTAGTCATCGTTCAAGTATCATGCTACACCATGAACAGATTGTAAATAACTAGTTAAGACCGTCGGAAGTTCACGTTGCCTTTAAATCGATCCATTTTGGTAGCTGATATGATCCGAAGAAATATAGTTAGCCATTCAATGTGGTCCAGGTTGGATCATTTTAGACTACAGTGAATGAGTATTGTGATCCACAAGGACAAAACATGGGGTTGACACTTATGTCATGACCATATACATTTTAAGTGCAGGGAAAAATAATCCACTATCTATGGTTGATCCGCTGTTGTCTACAGTTGATCAATTTGTAGCCTGAGGTGGTTGATCCGCTGTTGTCTATATATAGTTGATCAATTGTAGCCTGAGACGGTTGATCCGCTGCTGTCTATAGTTGATCAATTTGTAGCCTGAGACGGTTGATCCTCTATTGTCTATAGTTGATCAATTTGTAGCCTGAGACGGTTGATCCGCTGCTGTCTATAGTTGATCAATTTGTAGCCTGAGACGGTTGATCCTCTATTGTCTATAGTTGATCAATTTGTAGCCTGAGGTGATCCACTAGTTGCATAGTGATCTACTATGACTATCATCCATAGTGATCAACTGTGTTCCAGTGACACTTAGGGCTTCCCTCACCACTTCCCGATATTGTTACAGATAGTAATCTTAGAGATAAACTAATCTATCAGTTAAACCTGTGAAACAAAAAACATAGGCTGTCGGGTAACCTGCAGATAAATCTGGTGCTTTATCAGCAAGTGAAAGAAGCCTTAAATATGATTTAAAAAATGTTTTAATCTGAATTTTGACTGACATCTTTAGTTTCAGTAGATCATTCTTGTATGTTAGAGACAAAGTGAACTTGCAAGGTCTTAATGTATGATTGAGCTGAGCCTGAAATATTGTTGTAATATATTATTACCTAGATGATAAGGTTTTATTTTTCATTTGTAACAAAAACAGTTGAAAAAAATAGAGTAACTAGATAAGTCTTAATATAAAATGTGGAAGTTTTTAAAGTTTTGTTTTATTTCTATTGGTTTACGAGACCCTGTTAGATCAGTGGCAGCCTAGTGGACTCGCCTCACGCTCTGGAGGCAGTGGGCTCGGACCTTGGCCCGTAGTAATGAGTTTTTCGGCACTTCAGTACGGTTCGTTATACCCGAGTTTTCGGTGAAGGAAAACATCGTCCCCTGCATACGGCAAAGATTATAATTTCTATTCTAACTATTAAGGCGAATGTGAAGTCCACCAAAAACGGATTGGGGCACCGTTGGTGGACAGTGGTTTGGCGCAACAGAGCCTGTAGGGTCCAAGTGTCGCCGGTATTCCAGGCCTCATAAGTCGCTAAAAAGGGTAACGTTTTCTGGTGCGTGGATCTCCTTTTTTTTAAATACCTGCATGAGCCGGATTCGGATATGTGGAGAAAAAAAAAGCTGTATTTTTATCAATCGAAAATAACTTGTGGAATCTTTCCCTCGGTGTCCCATTGGGATGCGATGTACAGTGGACCGCACGTCAGTGTAAACAAAACCAATATAATCTGGTCTCTCATACTGAAATCCCTAATAGGCTAGGCCAGTTCAAGGGCCCACTGACGTGCGGTCGACTGTACGATAAGGCTCCAAGGTCATCAGTGAATGAGAAACTGAATCAATAAAAAAAATGTATTCAATTATTAAAGAGTAAAATGCTTATACCACTAGTAAATAAAATAATAATTAATACTTTAACATAATTATACATAGGTGGACGGATAATTAGAAACAGCAAGATTTTCATACAATCGAGGTCAATTTGAAGCCATGGTTCTCCGTGAAGGATTGATCGGGGCGTGATCTGATGACGGTCATCGAGAGAGTAGATGGAGGACTTTCAGATCGCTATAGATAACCAACTGATCAGATGAGCCGTTTGGTAGCAGCATCGTCATGATTCCTTATCTAAGATTTTCATACATTTTTATGCCATTTTGCAGGTTTTTCTCTACATGACGATGCTGCTACCAAACGGCTCATCTGATCAGTTGGATGTCTATAGCGATCTGAAAGTCCTCCATCTACTCTCTCGACGACCGTCATCAGATCACGCCCCGATCAATCCTCCACGGAGAACCACGGCTTCAAATTGACCTCGATTGTATGATAATCTTGCTGTTTCTAATTATCCGTCCACCTATGTATGTGAATTAAACATATTCTGATAGTTAAAATATGACAGCGCTAAAATTGCTTCTTTCCCTATCAGACGGTATTAGGCGTATCCCAGACACACGCGGCCTGCGGTGGCGGCCAAACGCAGGCCGCAGCCTCAATATGCAAACGCAGGCCGCGCGTGTCTGAAGTCTCAGATACATAGCGTATGGAATACAACAGGCCGCCACCGCCACCGCAGTGATACCGCCTTATGGACGACTTAGAGTAGTGCTGTCAAATTTTAAACGTCCTTCAGAATCGGGTCTTATGTTACAAATACATGGTGTAACCGAAACGCATGTTAATAATCAGCTAATGAATTTTTTGCATGAAATTCCTCTGATAAAAATTGCTCTGCAAAATATATATTCCAGTCGAATCGACACGACTGACAGTTTCCACAGACTTAAAAACTAGCTTAAAGGTATAGAACAAGGATCCCATAGAACCGCACTCAGCGTATAGCATGAAATAGCAATATCCTTTACCCCAATAATTTGAGAAGACGCTTCTTATATGGCGGGGACAAACTAAACAGACACTATCTATTTTAGTCGGGTTGTTGTTTGTTGACAGTTATGGCTTGACAAACAAAAAATTCCCATGCGTAGATAGAGATAGAAGATATTATATCTGTGTAGCTTACTCTTACCACTTTTGTAATAAGTGTGTCCCTCTCTTGATTATTATTGTTAATTTTTGCGTATGTTCTATGGGATACTAGTTCTATGCTTAAAGGTTATTTATTTATTATATTAATTAAATATACGTATATTAGTTTAATTTAAATACGATGGGAATGAGAATTGTAATAATAAACAGTCATAATAGTAAACAGTCAGGCAGCATCAATGTCGAGCATGTTTACTTTCCATCGATAACGTTGACTTCATAAATATGTTGATTTTTAAAAATGTCGAACTCCAATAGTGTCGAGTTTCTTTTACCATTCGACATTTTGGAAATAATTCGACATATTGCAAATTCGACATATTTGCAAATTGAACATTTTGTCAATTCTAACGTCAACGCAGGCAGGTAACGTTTACTTAAGAATTAACAAAATGTTGAATTTGCAATATGTCGAATTATTTCCAAAATGTCGAATGGTAAAAGAAACACGACACTATTGGAGTTCGACATTTTTAAAAATCAACATATTTATGAAGTCAACCTTCAGCAGGTGTGGCGCTACATTTATTGGTATTCCATGTGCGGTGTCTGTCTAGCAGAGCGCGGTGTCTAGCAGAGCGCGACGTCTAGCAGAGCGCGGTGTCTAGCTGAGCGCGTCGTCTAGCAGAGCTCGGTGTGTAACAGAGCTCGGTGTATAGCAGAGCGGGGTGTCTAGCAGAGTGCGACGTCTAGCAGAGTGCGACGTCTAGCAGAGTGCGATGTCTAGTAGAGGGCGGTGTGTAGCTGAGCGCGGTGTCTAGCTGAGCGCGGTGTGTAGCTGAGCGCGGTGTCTAGCAGAGTGCGACGTCTAGCAGAGTGCGACGTCTAGCAGAGTGCGACGTCTAGCAGAGTGCGATGTCTAGTAGAGGGCGGTGTGTAGCTGAGCGCGGTGTCTAGCTGAGCGCGGTGTGTAGCTGAGCGCGGTGTCTAGCAGAGTGCGACGTCTAGCAGAGTGCGACGTCTAGCAGAGTGCGATGTCTAGTAGAGGGCGGTGTGTAGCTGAGCGCGGTGTCTGTCTAGCTGAGCGCGTGGTGCGGCGCGGCGGGCGGCGGGAAGCAGCGCACGTGCTCGACGCCGGCGCGCTCGTCGTCGGCCGCCAGGTGGCGCGCCAGCACGCCGAAGATCTGCGAGTTGAGCACCTGGAACCGCCGGATGCGGTCCACCATGCGCTTCAGCGGCTAGGGGACAAACAACACCGCATATGTTTATTATTAATTTATAACAATTTATACACAATATGTTACAGCTCACATATACAGGAAGATTTATTTCTTTAATATCCAAATTTTCATATTATGATCGAGTGGGGGTTCTCGGGGGTGGGATAGGGGACTGAGAACGGGGGGGTTAAGGATAGGGTGGGGGGAGGGGAAGGGGAAAGGGGGGGAGGAAAGTAAGACGGGAGAGTGGGAGGAGCGCAAGAAACTATGGGATTTTGTAAGTTTATTTGTCTTGAAATATTGCATGCATCTGTGTAGTCTTTTTTAACGCGAACAAAGTCGCGGGGCTGGTAATAATATATTTTTGAAAACTACATAATGAAAATCATCATAATAGCTTTGGAGGAGAGCGCCAGGTAAACACAGGCGCTGGAACAATGGATCCCATACGGTCGCAGAGTTCCTACTATGCGATAAGATAAGACAAGATAAGATAAAACAAGATAAGATAAGGCTGTGCTCACGATGCCCTTGACTTGCTCGTCCTTGCCGTCGACGCGCTGCACGCGCAGGATGTGGTAGCAGAAGTCGAGCGCCTCGAAGCGTCGCTGCTGCCCGAGCAGAGCGATGATGGTGCACCCCGCCCAGTGCAGACCCTCGCCGAACAGCTCCCTGGTGCAAACAACACGATACAGGTGAGCTAGGACGATACGGCTCGAGCCGAAGCCGAGTGCGTAATGAAGCCGAGCTGTGTAATGACCAATGCTCTCGAGTGTAATACGACATTTTGCAACATACTTAGTGAGGAAAAACATAAAACTTATTTTCCTTTGATTATGATGGCAACAGGCTATCATCACTTAGTTTTCTGGAGGCGTCGAATCAATATTATGGCTCTTCTTCATCACTTGAAGACTCTATTCCACTCTGAAGTCTCGCCTTTTCGCTTCGCTCAGTCTCATCATTCTCTCCACACACGCTCGCCGCGGGACGCGAGTGTCCGTCCGTCTGTGAGCGCTCTATCTGCTCCTCGTATGTCAGTCGAGCTCGTCCCCGGCTCCGGCTGCCACTCACAATCGCTCAATACATTCGCGTCGTTACTCGTTCATCACTCATTCGCTCAACATGTCTAAAAATAAGTAATTTGATAAAATGATTATCCTTCTATCCTACTAATATTATAAAGGCGAAAGTTTGTAAGGATGTTTGTTACTCTTTCACGCTGTAACGGCTGAACGGATTTTAATGAAACTTGGTACAGTGATAGCTTATATCCTGGAATGAGATATAGGTCACTTTTTACCGCGGTAAACTGTTCTCGCGCGAAAATTTTTAGCATATTTTAATTAACACAATTCAAAAAATGTTGACTATTTTCTGGAGTTTCTACAGGAAGTGTAAAAGTATAGTTGTGGCACTCACTCGACTGTGAACTGCGTGTCACCGACCGGGATGCAGTACAGGAACTGCAGCGCGGACCACAGCCTGCAACAATCACCAGCAATCATCAAATCATCACCAACTCCGACATATTGGATTGCTAGGAAAATGGCTTCAACACTGTAGGAGCTTACATGTAGACATCAATAGTGTCGCCGGTGTGTAGGGACTCACCTATAACGGTCACTAAGATCCTCAATGTGTAGGAGCTCTCCTGTGTAACTCGCTAAGGTCATCAATGTGTAGAGGGACTCGCCTATAGAACTCGCTAGGGTCATCAATATGTAGGAGCACACCTGTGCTGTGTACACCTCGCTGGTATTGTCAATGTGTAGAGGGACTTGCCTATAGATCTCGCTAGGGTCATTAATGTGTAGGAGCACAGCTGTGTAACTCGCTGGTGCCATCAGTGTATAGGATCTCACCTGTAGACCTCCCCTCGTTGGTGTGAACTCATCTGTTTTGTCGCTAATGTAGTCAATGTGTAACTCGCTAGTGTCATCAATGTATAACTCGCTAGTGTCGTCAATGTGTAGCTCGCTACAGTCATCAATGTGTAGCTCGCCACTGTCATCAATGTGTAGCTCGCCACTGTCATCAATGTGTAGCTCGCCACTGTCATCAATGTTTATCTCGCCACTGTCATCAATGTGTAGCTCGCCACTGTCATCAATGTGTAGCTCGCTGCAGTCATCAATGTGTAGCTCGCTGCAGTCATCAATGTGTAGCTCGCCACTGTCATCAATGTGTAGCTCGCTACAGTCATCAATGTGTAGCTCGCCACTGTCATCAATGTGTAGCTCGCCACTGTCATCAATGTGTAGCTCGCTGCAGTCATCAATGTGTAGCTCGCCACTGTCATCAATGTGTAGCTCGCTACAGTCATCAATGTGTAGCTCGCCACTGTCATCAATGTGTAGCTCGCCACTGTCATCAATGTGTAGCTCGCTGCAGTCATCAATGTGTAGTTCGCTAGTGTCGCCGTCGTGTAGGAGCGGCTCACCTGTGGAACTCGCTGGTGTCGTCGGTGTGTAGCGGCGCGTGGTGGGGCGGCGCGGGCGGCGCGGGCCACTGCGGCGCGGCGAGGCACGCGCGCAGCCGCCGCAGCACCACAGAGAACAGCGACAGCCCGCAGCACAGCCGCTCGCGCGTCAGCAGGTCGCCCTCGCGGGACAGCTGGCTTTGCTGTTGCAACAACCGGTTCAGTTGACACTAGCGGACGCCCCGCGACTTCGCACTAAGTACTTTATTCGATCACGACATCCAACTTGGTCGACTACCCAACTAAGTCGACTACCCAACTAAGTCGACTAACTAAGAAGGTCGGCTACCTAAGTAGGTCGACTTACTAATTATCTTGATCTACTAACTAATGAAGTAGTCTATTAAGTCTAATAACTGAGTCGATTTCCTAACTAGGTCGCCTAATTAATTAACTTCGTTTAAGTCGATTAACTAAGTCGACTTCCTAACTAGGTCGACTCACTTATTAACTTGGTCTACTTAGTCGATTAACTAAGGCGCAGGATCGTTGTGCTTCTGTGGGCTGATGATAATGTCCGTCTCCACCTAAGGAGCTCTTCGAGCGAGGAGGAGTGTAACGGCCATATACTTTTTATGAAGAAATGTTGTCATATTTTTGAAGGGTTGCTATGGCTACAAATAAATAAGAGCGATCATCTGGTTTAAACCTAACTTAGTTTTATTTTGGAATATATCTTAAAACAATTTGCATCAAGACTAACTAGTTAACTGGGTCAACTAACTATTTCACTTACCTTACTTAGGCCTACTTTTTCACTTACCTTAGCAGTGCCGTACTTGTCGACGTTCTGAACGATCTGCAGAGCCGTGTACTTCGCTTCCAGGCGCTTCTGTTTGGTCTCCGGTTTCTCGCCCTCTGAGAAAAGTATTACAACTTATTTAACTCTTCGACTATCATATATAGCCAGCCAGTTATTCCGCCGGGTAATATGCCATATTATTCAGTTCGCAGCCACCAATGACAAAAGAAACTCCTCGCTCCGTAAGGTGGACAGGGCATATGTACTAAAAAAAAGCGTATATACTATTACATTGGGAAATCATAAAATAGCCGACAATTGGCCTGGCTCTACACTGTTTTGTTGAACACTTTGACATGTTTCTTATTGGTCCATATCGCAATTATAGCAATTAAATCCCAGTAAAGCTCACTAATCCCACTAAATTACACTCAAACACCTGTATTTCACTGTAAACAGCATTAATCAAAAAATTTAGCCACTCCCTTATGGATGAGTAAAAGCATTCTATGTGTGTCAAAATTGTGTCAAAATAATCACAAAATTTTGACTCACTCACACATTCTCATTTTCAAACTCCATATAAATTTGTACTAGCAACCTCCTCCCGCTACTCCGTTTCCTTTGTCCGCACCCCCCCGGTAATTGGCAGCATAGGCTTCGATACTAATTAAGCAAGATGCGATCTCCACAGGGAGCGCGCGCGCGACCAGAGATTTGGAACTTCTTGATAAACAGCATCAAACACAATATGGCGGATTGCAACAAATTAAAATTTGTATGTATATGTTGGAATAGGGCATCTCCTATAGTTTCTTTTGACATTGGCAGTCACTCAGACACTTGTCATTGCCATACTTTGTCTTGACCAGGCGGGAATTTGTCGCAGACGGTCGCCTTTTTTATTTAGTTTTCCTAAAAAATGTATATTGTAGGTTTTGGTGCATATCTGTGATAGTTATATATGCAACAAGTGCCTATTAAAGTGTATATTGTGCGGGATAGTTAAATAAAAGCGTGTAACGACTCTACCGGGTTGTTAAATCGTCAGTAAACCTACTATCAGTTTAGTGCGGTGCTAGCTGCAGTGTGGATCACCAAATGGCACTAGTTGCCGGAGGCCGCACTGCGGAATAATGTATTCGTGATTTAAAACTACGATTTGGCCTATAAGGACTTGTTTCCAACTGGCCGTTAAACCATTAAAAACCAAAAAAAAATTGTATTGACCAATTAAAATGACAGTCTTTTTGAGTGGCAATGTCAGGCTGTCAGGCTGACGTGAAATACGTCCGAGTTACAAAGGTAGGCTGGCAGAGTGGCAGTGGTTCAGTGGCGCGCCATGGGCGAGGCCTGTGTCCAGCAGTGGACTAGTGCAGGCTGGTGATGAATTAGGTGATTATTTTGGTGCTGACCTGCGGTGAAGGGGCGCGGCAGGATGTTTTGGAAGGGCGCCGCGTGCAGCAAGTCCGTCACTTCCTCCTGGCTTAACGCCTGAAACAAACAATACATACATCTTTACTTTTTTCTCTTTTCTACACATGGTACGGTCGAACGCACGTCAGTGGAAACAAAACCAGTATAAACTGGTCCTCCATGGTCAGCTCAAGGTCAACGTGTATCCACTGACGTGCGCTCGACTGTACGCGTGGAGATGGGGCATGGAAACCCCTCGTGTCGAATCGGAGGTGCACACAACTTAACTAAATTTATTCTATTGTGCTTCTTTTATCTGTAGAAATAAGAAATATGTATTTTAGAACCGTCAAATTAGATTATGATTATTTCTACAGATAAAAAAATCACAATAGACTAAATTTTGTTAAGTCGTGTGGTCTCTTGTCTTAGTGTCTCGCACTGAAGAGTTTTAAGAGTTAATGGTTGGCCCCAGACCTGGCACCGACCCGTCCAGGGTCAGGCACCCACCTGCTCGATGAGCATGCAGAACAGTATGATGTTCCCGAGCTCCCGGAACGAGTGGAACAGCTCGGTGCGCGCGTCCGGGTACTGCACGATGTCCGTCAGCTGCGCGTGGTAGTACCCCAGTACGCCTGCAACAAGCATTCATCATATCAGCCTGTACACGTCCACTGCTGGACAAAGGCAAGGGACAATCAGACAAGCCGTTTGGAAGCAGCATCGTCATGAAAAAAAAAATGCAAAATGGCATCACAATGTATAGAAATCTTACAGTTAAAGAATCATGACGATGCTACTTCCAGACGGCTCATCTGATCAGTTGGATATCTACAGCGATCTGAAAGTCCTCCATCTACTCTCTCGATGACCGTCATCAGATCATGTCCCGATCAATCCTTCGCGGAGAACCATGGCTTCGAAGTGACCTCGATTGTATGAAAATCTTGCCCTGTTTCTAATTATCCGTCCACCTATGTACATAGAAGTATACTAGCTTATTCCCGCGGCTTCGCCCGCGAAGAAAAGTTTTTCCCGTGTACATTGTGAAACAGCGCCCTCTATGTAGGCGTTTTGTTACTTAGGGGGTATTAGCGGACGCCCCGCGGCTTTGTCCGCGTTAAAAAGTAGCCTATATGTTATTCCAGGACATAAGCTGTCACTGTACCAAGTTTCATCAAAATCTGTTCGGTAGTTTTTGCGTGAAAGAGTAACAAACATCCATCGTCACATCCTTACAAACTTTCGCCTTTATAATATTAGTAGGATAGGACTAGTAGGATCTCATGACATATAGGATGATACATAATCCACAAAGGAGACGTTTCAGATCCGGCCTGCACTATGTACACTTTTGGGAAATTCGAGGAAAAATCTGAAGGTTATTAAAATAATACTAAAATTGAAATATTTGCAGTATTTTTCTGGTAGAAAAGCAATATTTTATTAAATAGATGACAAAGCTGGCAACATGTACGTTTAATACGAGTCCGTTCCGAAACTGGGTCCGGAGTATTGGGATAACTGTCAATCATGAACTAAATTATCTTCCTAAGAAACAAATATATAAAAAAACAAAAATGGGAAAACTGATCGTCAGTTGGTTATTAACTTCCATAAAACAGCTATACACCAACTATTTTTCATTGCATAAAAATGTGTCGAAGTTTCGAGCTGTGATTTCTGAACGTACCTACTTTGTAATGTCACGAATTTGGTTTATTTTGTTGGCAGCATTGAATGTCATTTTGGTGTGTTGGCTTCATTGAGTGTCATTTTGGTTTGTTGGCTGCATTGAATGTCATTTTGGTTTGTTGGCTGCATTGAGTATCATTTTGGTTTGTTGGCTGCATTGAATGTGATTTTGGTTTGTTGGCTGCATTGAATATCATTTTGGTTTGATGGCTGCATTGATTGTTATAAAAGCATTTTTTAGGTAAAGGTATCTAGCCATACAGCCAAATCCGGTCCGTTTGACTAATCCCTTTATCCCGATTCTTTCCTCGTTCTTTCATTGACGTCGGTTAGGCAATCGTTTTATATTAGTCCAAACCATCAGTTTGGTTATATTGACGCAAAACTGACCATCTAACCCACGGATTGATAGATTGGACGGATGGATTTCTGAATATTTTGATTTTTTCGTCAGCCTTAGTGAGATTGACGTCAGATTAATGGTGTGACTGCGTTCATCAGTCACGCGTCACTAGTGATGAGAACCGATTATCGGTTTTATGAATTATAAATAATTGATGCGTATCCGAACATACTTGACTAGAGGTACTTGAAATCAGCTTTCCATGACTATAAAAGATCTGGCTTAAAATCGTTCCTTCCACATCTAGGCATTGCGTGAGCCTTGGAAAAAAGACGACATTGGTCTACTTTGTCTATGAATTATTAATCATAGACAGGGTAGACCAGCGTCTTGTTTAAAAATTATTTTTTGCACTGTAATGAAAATAATTATACCTATGTAAATATCTAGCTAGGAACAACACGGCACAAGTTATTTTGCAGATCACGACAAAAAATGTGGAATGGTAAACCAATGGAAACGTCGTGGAAAACGTCAAATGATATGTCATTGACAGTGGCAGCCATCTTTATTTTTAGGGTAAGTGTTGCCTATAATATAACGTTTAATGCATTTCTACACAAAAACTAAGCCAAAATATACCAAAATGATCATTAAACCACTTTTATATAATATTGACATTTCATAATTATATGTGTACAAGGTCCAGGCCGGGGCTCCATACATTCGTGAAACGTCTCCTTTTTGGGGATGGGGGAGTGGGGGGGGGGGGGGTAGCCCGGCAGGCTTCTAGTATGTGTGGGTGGGTACCGTTGGAGCCGTAGTCGTATCTGGGCAGCTTGCAGTGCCGCGGCATGGCGTGGTGCAGCGCGCGCGTGAACTGCGCGAGCGTGCCGTGCAGCAGCCCGCGCGCCACGCCCAGCAGCTCGGACACCACCACCGCCACGCCCTGGTAGCCCAGCAGCCGCGTCAGCGCGTGCAGGTGCTGCGCGCCCACGAAGCCTGACATCACACACATACACACGCAGTGTAATTAATACATATTATACAGAATGCTAGAATAATAATCATCATTTTTTTGGCTCAGGCCTGAAATATCCGTTTACCTAAAATGTATTTTTTCGCAAAATGTCTGCTATTCCAGAATGTGAGCACGTCTTTTGCATAATGTCATATTGAAAAGCTGACATTTTGCGAAAGACGTGCTCACAGTCTGGAATAGCAGACATTTTGCGAAAAAATACATTTTAGGAAAACGGATATATCAGGCCTGAGCCATTTTTTTTAAATTTCTTTGGCTTTTAGGACGTTCTGCATTTAGGACATGTTGCATTTAGGACGTTCTGCATTTAGGACATGTTGCTTTTAGGACATTCTACTTTTAGGACATGTTGCTTTTACGACGTTCCCCATTTAAGACACGTTGCATTTAGGATGTTTTGCTGTTATGACATGTTGCTTTAAGGACGTTCCCCATTTAAGACACGTTGCATTTAGGATGTTTTGCTGTTATGACATGTTGCTTTAAGGACGTTCCCCATTTAAGACACGTTGCATTTAGGATGTTTTGCTGTTGTGACATGTTGCTTTAAGGACGTTCCCCATTTAAGACACGTTGCATTCAGGATGTTTTGCTGTTGTGACATGTTGCGTTAAGGACGTTCCCCATTTAAGACACGTTGCATTCAGGATGTTTTGCTGTTATGACATGTTGCTTTTAGGATGTTCCCCATTTAGGACTGTGAACGTGAAGTATGGGTTGGTTTTACTATCGGTTTCCTCATAAGTGTGTACACACAACGGACCTGCGTATTGCGCGTACTGCGCGGAGTACGCGAGGCTGAGCTGCTTGGAGCCCCACATGAGCGCGTGCCCGTACTGCTGCGGCCGCTCGCGCTGCACGCCAGCCGCGAACTGGATGCCGCGGCACTTCACGAATCTACACACAATCACACACCAATCAGCGATGAGACAATTACATTTTTAATTGGTTTTACGGCCTCGGAAACCGAGTCCTTCTATGCCAATCACGGTGTTAAAATAATCATATACAAGCCGTGGTGCGACTCGCGCAGGATCGCGTCATCATACCGACTGCGCCATGCAATGGTGGGATGATTTGATGAATGGGGATTTGGGGAAATCACTGTATTGTACTATTAAACATTAGTTTTACAAAATTATTACGGGAGATATATTTTTTTGAATTCGTCCAACGATGGACAGGCAAAAGTCGATAGACTATACAGCAAAATCATATTGTTACAGCACGGCCTTCACAAAAACAGGGCACGACTAGTTAGCCGGCGATTTTCAATAAAACCGCAGCACGGCCTTTGAAAGGGCACATATAGTGCCATTCGGTGATCCACACTGCAGTTCACATCGCACTAAACTGATAGTAGGTTTAATGTCGATTTAACAAGTGTTCTAGGTTAGAGCGTTGAAGGGCAGAGAGGTCGAGGTGCGTTTACAAAGTCAGTTTAAGTGCATGACATCATCATATCAGCCTGAAGACGTCCACTGCTGGACAAAGGCCTCCCCCAGGGATCTCCACGACGACCGGTCCTGCGCTAACCGCATAGCTCACTAGTGTATGACATAAGGTGCGTTTGTAAGTATACCTACTAGTGGTTCTGTGAGAACAGTAGACCTCGCCAGCCCTTATAAACCAAACCTAAAAGAAACGAACAGAAGTCAACTTTGTAGTTGGAGATTATGTACTAAAGTGACAAAAATTAGCACTATAAAGCTTAATATTTCGCAAACGTATCCCTAAATTGAAAAATGTTTTCCACACACCCGCGATATTTTTGAAAGACCTATCCAACGATACCCCAAACCACAGAATTCACGCGAAAAAAAAACATGCATTTTTGGCCAATCTCGAAACTGAGTCGCTTCGCTCGCTCGGTCAACTACAACTCACCTATCAGTGGCGGCGTTGTAGCAGTAGTTGGGCAGCAGGTCGTAGTTGAGCTCCCAGAACACGTGCAGCGTGACGCGGCCGTAGGGCGCCAGCACGCCGTGGTCCGACTCGCGCAGGATCGCCTCGAAGTCGTCCAGGGTCAGGTAGCGGCTCAGCAGCTTGTGGCACAGCCGGTTCACCGCGATCAGACCCTCCAGCTCCTGTTACGTTCACATACATAGGTGGACGGATAATTAGAAACAGCGCAAGATTTTTATCGAGGTCACTTTGAATCCATGGTTCTCCGTGAAGGATTGATCGGGGCACGATCTGATGACGGTCATCGAGAGAGTAGGTGGAGGACTTTTAGATCGCTATAGATATCCAACTGATCAGATATGCCGTTTGGAAGCAGCATCGTCATGATTCCTTATCGGTTCTCCGACAGATGTGACCAGCCACTTTAACGTATTAAGTTTTGAGATATGGTGAAGGCTTTGGTTCTCTGGCGGATCACCTCGAATCGGATGCTGACACTCCGAGCATGACTCTTTCCATACCGCGTTGAGCTACGTTTTCGGACTAGTCCCAACGTCAGTGTCCTCGTTGTCTAAGTATTTGTATAGCTTCAGAATTATTCATCATATATCAGCCGCTGCTACTGGACAAAGGCCTCCCCCAGACATCTCCCCGACGACCGGTCCTGCGCTAACCTCATCCAGCCGGGTCCCGCGACCTTCACCAGATCGTCGGTCCACCTTGTGGGAGAGTAAGTATTATTTGAATAAAAAACTCCCATTGAAGCTGTCCACTCACCACAACGCCCGTGATGTCGCCGGCTTCGAACTTCCCGACGGCCGCGTCCAGGGCGCGGTGCATATCCGCGTTGATGCGCTGCGCGACCTGCCAGCGAGTCACATACAGATATACAACAGACGTTTTGCTTTTAGGACATGTTGCAGTGTTGCTATGAGATAGGAGTAGGACCTTTTGCTTTCAGGACATGTTTTTAAATATATTATTAATGACTTATGTTTGGCTCGACTGTAAGTGTAAGTTTGAATAAATGAAATTGAAAATGTTGTAGTGTTCCTATTAGGTAGGAGTCCTTTTGCTATTAGGACATGTTGCTTTTAGAACGTTGCATAGTTAGGACAACACATGTTGCTTTTAGGACGTGTTGCATATGCTTTTAGGGACTTATATGTGTTTCTGACAGGAGCGCGTACGTACCAGCGCACACAGGTCGACGTGCCGGCCGAGCAGCGACACGTGCCGCTGGCGCAGCAGCGACGCGTACCGCCCGGCGCCCGCGCTGGTGCCCGCGCCGCGCGCCGCGCACTCCGCGCGGTACCGCTTGTCCAGCAGCATGCTGCACCAGTCTCACTCATTTAATCATAGTTACAAATTATACGTCATTTCATAAGTCATTAAATAAATAAACATTATATAATATTGTATACTGTTTAGTGATGTATTAGCGAAATAAATAAATCTAAATCTAAAATTAATTAGCATTAACACAAAATTATACACAAAAGCGTCAGTGGCGTCGGGGATAAGACGCGGCCTATCATATCGAAAGGTCCGAAGTTCGATCCCCGGTCTGCGTATGTAAGTATGCATGCAACCCACCTGGCGGCGAGCTGCTTGTAGTGCGCGTAGACCTGTTCGGACAGCTTGTACACGAACTGGTCGAAGCAGAGGTTCACCTCCGCCTCCACCTCGTCGTAGAGGAACTGCTTCTTGAACACGGTGAGCGCGTACTGCGCCGAGTCGTTGTACAGATCCAGGGGGTACAGGACATATCTGGAGGGAAATGCGGGGCAATATGCTAGGGAAATGTATTTTTTAACTCCTACTAATATTATAAAGGCGAAAGTTTGTGAGGATGTTTGTTACTCTTTCACGCAAAAACTACCGAACAGTTTTGATGAAACTTGGCACAGTGATAGCTTATATTCAGGAATAACATATAGGCTACTTTTTAACGCGGACGAAGTCGCGGGGCTAATACCCCCTAAGTCATAAAACGCAGGGGGTACGCATTGGGCGCAGTTTCACAATGTACACGGGAAATACATTTCTATATTCGCGGGCGGAGCCGCGGAAAAAAGCTAGTATTAAATATACAGCCTATTAACATGTCCCCACTGCTGAGGCTCAGGCGTACTCTATTAGCACGGGCGTTCGGGCTATAGTCCACCACGCTAGCCCAGTGCGGGTTGGTGGACTTCACATGCGCCTAAGAATTTCTCCTTCGGCGTATTCGCGATGTTTTCCTTCACCGTTTGAGAGCAGCCGGTAAATGTACACATGAATGACTCATTGTCTATTTCAAAGCTACATTTGCTATTCGAAATTGTTATTTAATGTTCGAAATATACTTTGTTTTTTGAAATAAAATAATTTTATTAATTAATATTCTTTTCATAATTATAAAACGTCTAAAAAAAGCGCTGTCAATCGATGGATACAAGACTTTCCTTAATTAACATTTAATAGTATAGGGTTTAAAAAATCGCACTTGTCATACCATAGCTTTTTCCCGCGGCTTCGCCCGCGTAGATAAGATTTTCTTTTTCATTGTACATTGTGAAACAGCGCCCTCTGTGTAGGTGTTTTGTTACTTAGGGGGTATTAGCGGACGCCCCGCGACTTTGTCCGCGTTAAAAAGTGGAGTATATGTTATTCCAGGATATAAGCTATCACTGTGCCAAGTTTCATGAAAATCTGTTCGGTAGTTTTTGCGTGAAAGAGTAACAAACATCCTTACAAACTTTCGCCTTTATAATATTAGTAGAAAGAATAGTTAGTTATTCTCCTTCAAATCCGCTCTCTGCTCATTACTCACTCCATCATGGCGGGCTCCTTGCTGCGCAGGATGTGGTCGGTGAGGATCCACGGCATGGACATCTCGATGGGGAACTGGATGCGCTTCTCCATGGTCACCAGGTCGTTGCACTCCTCGTTGTGCTGGTGCCGCACCGTGCATTTCTGGAGCAAGCATTCGCGGAGGAATATCAGTCGGGTTGGTTACTTGTAGATTAATGTTGCATGACGTTACGTATGTGTGCATGACGTTTAAAATAAAACGCTGCGGATGTACCGAGTAGAGTCTACCCAATTTTTGGGTCTTGTAGATATATGTCCAGTCTTAGAGCCAATTCCTTCTAAGTAATATACCTTGTAAGTTGAATTAAAGACAGACCATTAAATGTAATATTTCAATAATGACTAAAGGTCCTCCTAAAAAGTCAAAAATACAAGTAAAGTAAAAACCGGACAAATATTTTTTATGCCTCATTGAAGATGACGTTAATTTTTTAAAACGTTATGGTTGTTTTTATTGTGGGAAAAGACACAAAACCGTACAGCCAAGTCAATTGTAACATAAAATAAATAACTTACATTGACTTTCTTCCCCATCGTCATCTCCAGGTAAAACTCCCGGTACCACAGCTGCGACAGGTCGCAGCACTTCTGAAGGGAATCTGGAATTTAAATTAGAGGTGGAATTAAAAAAAAATTACGTCTGCGCGACCGCAAAAGCAGTATTAGTTTCTCGCTATCGTGTAGTGAATGAACCATGCTTTTAACGACAAATCTGACTGAGAGCCAGAGAGCGTCTGTGGCGTCGGGGATAAGCCGCGGCCTATCATATCGAAAGGTCCGAAGTTCGATCTCCTGCCGGGCCATGTACCAATGGGATTTTCTCTTTTTTTTGTACATTTACTGACTGCTCTCAAACGGTGAAGGAAAACATCGTGAGTAAACCTGCATACGCTGAAGACGCAAGTGAAGTCCACCAACCCGCACTGGGCTAGCGTGGTGGACTATAGCCCGAACGCCCTCGTTGAGAGGGTAGGCCTGAGCCCCAGCAGTGGGGACATGTTAATAGGCTGTTGATGATGACTCATTCAACCGTCAAGAAATTCCGTGGGGCTATATGTCCCGCCCGCCCGACTTGTCCAAGATCAGCGCCTCCAGCTGCGTGCGGACCATGTACAGCTGGGTTGTATGTAGTGTGTCCCACCTGAGAGGTTGAGCAGCGCGCCCCAGTACTTGCTCTGCGTGTGGAACGCCTCCAGCTGCTGCAGCGTGGTCGCCTCCAGGTCCTTGCGCAGCGTGCGCCGCCCGCCCGACTTGTCAGAGATCAGCGCCTCCAGCTGCGTGCGGATCATGTACAGCTGCGTCGACGACGGGCCTGAGAGGGACAACTATGGGGTAAGATGTGGCACAGATAATATAAGATACAGTTCGGCTAGAAAATTTACTATTTATGACATATTCTGCATTTAGGACATTTGCTTTTAGGATGTTCTGCTGTTGGGCCATTCAGTTAGGACATTTATCTGTTAGGACATGTTGCTTTTAGGACATGTTGCTTTTAGGATATGTTACTTTTAGGATGTTCTGCTTTTAGGATATTCTGCATTTAGGACATGTTGCTTTTAGGACGTTCTGCTGTTAGGACATGTTGCTTTTAGGACGTTCTGCTGTTAGGCCATTCAGCTAGGACATTTAGCTGTTAGGACATGCTGCTTTCAGGAAATGTTACTTTTAGGACGTTCAGCTGTTAAGTCATTCGGACACCGCATAAGTCAGGCACCGGACAAGGGTACTGTGCTGATGGCACTCACCGACGTTCCTGCGCGGCACCTTGATGGTGAAGCTGGCCTCGCCGTCCTTCTTGCCGCGCAGCACGGGGTCCTGCTGCGGCTCGCAGCCGCGCGCCCAGTCGCCGCACGTCTCGCGCACGGACACGATTATACTGGAACACACCATGTATATGTTTTATCTTATCTTCTTCGGGGGCCAGCAATACCTGGCGACACTTCGACCCTATGGGGTCTATTGTGCCAACCTTCTGTCCGCCAAACGCCCCAATCCGTTTTTTGGTGGACTTCACATCAGGGTTGGAAAAAATTACGATTTTTTCAAAAAAATCAAAAATCATTGATTTTTTGCTTGAGCCTTAAAAATTCACTTAAAATAGTGCGTGTAACAAAACGCGCTTTTGTTTGACGGCGGCTGGGAGATTTCCCTCGCTCGCTATGTTTCGTTTGACACTTCAGTTCATTAAGATTAGTTTGGAAGAAACAAAAGTTTTGTTCAATAAAATAATTACTAAATATTATCTATACATATAATAAAATCGTAAAGGCCGAAAAGTCTGTACATTGAATATATTCGAAAAAAAACCAACCAGGGCGACTTAAAATGAGTAACTGAACATGTTAGAACAGTTTTTAAAATTTTTGTCTGTCTGTTTGTTTGTTTGAACGCGCATCACGCCTAAACCGCCGAACGGATTTTGACGAAACTTTGTATAGTGACAGTGTATATCCCGGAATAACATAATAAATCACAAAAATCACGAAAATTTGCCGAGAAATAACAACCAGCAATAAAAAACTCTCATTTGCTAAAATTTGTATGAACTTACAGGTCAGAGTAGCCTGGTTATTTTTGAAAGTGTTACAAGTGAGCCCTGTTCAAAGGATAGGGCTACTCTACAAACTACCATAGGTTTTTTATTATAAACCCTGACTGACTGACATACAGGATGTAACAAAATCCCTATATTGACCGGTTACAGGAGCTCTCGGTATCGAATACCTACTGATTTGTTTTCTACAGTGACTGGCCGTTGGCTTAGTTGATGGTGAGTGGTAACCACGAGTGGTGACCCTGCCTACTGAGCTTAAGGTTTTGGGTTCATTCTCACCCGGGGCCAACATTTGTGTTCGCGCGTTTGTTCGTGCGTTTGTACGCGCGTTTGGTTGGTTGGTTCGCGCGTTTGTTCGCGCGTTTTGCACGTTTGTTGGTTGCGGGTTGTTCGCGCGTTTGGTTGATTGGTTATTTGGTTGGTTTGTTCGCGCGTTTCGTGCGTTTGTTCGCGCATTTGTTTGCGCTTTTGGTTATTTGGTTGGTTTGTTAGCGGGTTTCGCGTTTGTTCGCGCGTTAGTTGGTTGCGGGTTTGTTGGTTATTTGGTTGGTTTGTTCGCGCGTTTGTTCGCGCATTTTGTTAGTTGGTTAGTTATTTGGTTTGTTCGCGCGTTTCGCGTTTGTTCGCGCGTATCGCGCGTTTGATCACTTGGTAGGTTAGTTGGTTTGTTCGCGCGTTTCGCGCGTTTGTTTGCGCCTTTGGTTTGTTATTTTGTTGGTTTGTCACGCGTTTCGCGTTTGTTCGCGCGTTTCGCGCGTTTGTTCGCGCGTTTCGCGCGTTTGTTCGCGCGTTTCGCGCGTTTGTTTACGCGTTTCGCGCGTTTGATCGCTTGGTAGGTTAGTTGGTTTGTTCGCGCGTTTGTTTGCGTTTTTGGTTGGTTTTGGTTATTTGGTTGGTTTGTTAGCGGGTTTCGCGTTTGTTCGCGCGTTAGTTGGTTGCGGGTTTGTTGGTTATTTGGTTGGTTTGTTCGCGCGTTTCGCGCGTTTGTTCGCGCATTTTGTTAGTTGGTTGGTTAATGTTTGTTCGCGCGTTTCGCGTTTGTTCGCGCGTATCGCGCGTATGATCACTTGGTAGGTTAGTTGGTTTGTTCGCGCATTTCGCGCGTTTGTTTGCGCCTTTGGTTTGTTATTTTGTTGGTTTGTCACGCGTTTCGCGTTTGTTCGCGCGTTTCGCGCGTTTGTTCGCGCGTTTCGCGCGTTTGTTTACGCGTTTCGCGCGTTTGATCGCTTGGTAGGTTAGTTGGTTTGTTCGCGCGTTTCGCGCGTTTGTTCGCGCGTTTGTTCGCGCGTTTCGTGCGTTTATTGGTTGCGGGTTTGTTTGCGTGTTTGGTTGATTATTTGGTTGCTTTGTTCGCGCGTTTGTACGCGAGTTTCGCGCGAATGTTCACGCGTTTGTGTGCGCTTTTGGTATGTTGGTTGGTTTGTTCGCGCGTTTCGCGTTTGTTCGCGCGTTTCGCGCGTTTGATCGCGCGTTTCGCGCGTTTGATCGCTTGGTAGGTTAGTTGGTTTGTTCGCGAGTTTCGCGCGTATGTTCGCGCGTTTGTGTGCGCCTTTGGTTTGTTGGTTGGTTATTTGGTTGGTTTGTTCGCGCATTTCGCGCGTATGTTCGCGCGTTTCGCGCGTTTGATCGCGCGTTTCGCGCGTTTGATCGCTTGGTAGGTTAGTTGGTTTGTTCGCGAGTTTCGCGCGTATGTTCGCGCGTTTGTGTGCGCCTTTGGTTTGTTGGTTGGTTATTTGGTTGGTTTGTTCGCGCATTTCGCGCGTATGTTCGCGCGTTTCGCGCGTTTGTTCGCGCTTTTTGCGCGTTTGATCGCTTGGTAGGTTAGTTGGTTTGTTCGCGCGTTTCGCGCGTTTGTTCGCGCGTTTGTGTGCGCCTTTGGTTTGTTGGTTGGTTATTTGGTTGGTTTGTTCGCGCGTTTCGCGTTTGTTCGCGCGTTTCGCGCGTTTGTTCGCGCGTATCGCGCGTTTGATCACTTGGTAGGTTAGTTGGTTTGTTCGCGCGTTTCGCGCGTTTGTTTGCGCCTTTGGTTTGTTGGTTGGTTATTTTGTTGGTTTGTCGCGCGTTTCGCGTTTGTTCGCGCGTTTCGCGCGTTTGTTCGCGTGGTAGGTTAGTTGGTTTGTTCGCGCGTTTCGCGCGTTTGTTCGGGTTTGTTGGTTGCGGGTTTGTTCGCGCGTTTGTTCGCATAATTTTATTGTAACTAGACGCTGTCTGAGTATAGGAGAGATAGCTATACCTACTTCCAAAATCCACGCATACGATGTTGCGGGCAACAGCTAGTATTAAATGAAACTGAACAATTTTCACGAATAAAACTCAAAATTTTTAGGTTCCTTGTACCTGCGTATGAGGTCCTTCTTGTTCTTGATGGCCTTCCGGAGCGGCTCGCGGAGCACGAGCTGCACGAAGTCTTGCAGCTCGGCGTACACCGAGCGCCGCGCCGCGTCCGCAAACACCTTCACCATACAAAAAGTAAAAAAAGAAGGTAATATGTAATAATCAACTTAGAATAACCCTAATACATAATATATTCTAAACTAATCATAAATATCAAAAAACTATTAAACTATTATAACATTAAAAAAATTATTATAAATACAAAGGTAAAGGAATAAGTCCTAGACTAAATTAAGAACAAAAAAGAAAAGAAAAGCTATCCATTATTAGGTTTCTAGGTAGTGGCCCATATGTCATTACAGGATATAAGCTACCACCGTACCAAGTTTCATAAAATCCGTTCAGTTAAAATAGCCTAGCCTAAGTACAAAATCAAGGTTCGCAACTAGCGAGGTATCGGTGCAGCCGACAATCTCAGCCGGCCAACTATAACGCAGCGGGCGCGTGTGCGCACGCGCAGCTTACTGCAGTAAGTACATACCGTCTCCATGCGCGCCATCAGCACCTGGAGCCCCTTGATCATGGCGATGACCTCGATCATCGCGAACTTCTCCTCCGAAGTGTAGTTGTAGCGCGTCGCCTGCAAATAATCATCATCATCATATTGAACAAAGTAGAACCGACGGCCGTTGGGGTAGAAAGGTTCTCGAGTGGCGTACCTGCAATTGATAATTTTAAGAAAATGCTTACAATTAGCAGCAGCTACCCAAAAGGGACGAAGTGTCGCCAGATATACCTGGCCTGATGATCCCGGACTCCTCAATGATGATAATAGTAACTTTGGGGTCTGCTGGTTGGAAGTAGAAATGAAACATTCCTGATGATCTGTTGATGCATGAGCGATAATTCCTATTTATTTACATTTTGTCCCTACTAATATTTAGACAAAGGTGATCGCAACATGCGACTGTTGAGCGGAGTACTTGTGCTAGAGAGGGATAGCAATATCTTGCATCCCCACAGCGACCTTGTTTGACCTCCCCCACGTACCCGCTCGTACTCCTCGGCGTCGGGCGGGCAGCTCGGGTTGGCGTTAAACTCCTCGATGACCATGATGACAGTAACCTTGACCTCTATACGTCCCAGCACGTACCCGCTCGTACTCCTCGGCGTCGGACGAGCAGCTCGGGTTGGCGTTAAACTCCTCGATGACCATGATGATAGTAACCTTGACCTCTATACGTCCCAGCACGTACCCGCTCGTACTCCTCGGCGTCGGGCGAGCAGCTCGGGTTGGCGTTAAACTCCTCGATGACCATGATGATAGTAACCTTGACCTCTATACGTCCCAGCACGTACCCGCTCGTACTCCTCGGCGTCGGGCGGGCAGCGCGGGTTGACGGTGTGGTCTGTGGGGTGCAGCAGCTTCCAGGAGCACAGCTCGGTGAGCACGGAGCACCACGAGGACAGCAGCTGCAGCCCGCGCAGGCACAGCTCCGTCACCGCCTTGTTCTCCGCGTCGGAGCCCGCCTCCTTGAACGTCGTCGTCACCTGGCACGAACACATCAAGTCAAATATGCTATTGCAGGATTACACTGAGAGCGTCAGTGGCCTCGGGGATAAGACGCGGCCTATCATATCCCCAGCTGGGCCATGTACCAATAGGTTTTTTCTCGAAACTTAAGTACATTTACTGACTGTTCTCAAACGGTGAAGGAAAACATCGTGAGGAAACCTGCATACGCCGAAGAAGAAATTCTTAGGCGCATGTGAAGTCCACCAACCCGCACCGGGCTAGCGTGGGGGACTATAGCCCGAACGCCCTCGTTGACAGGGTAGGCCTGAGCCCCAGCAGTGGGGACATGTTAATAGGCTGTTGATGATGATGACATCACAAGCACACCTCGTTGCTGTATCTGGCGAGCTCCGAGATGTAGTTCTGGTGCTCCTCCCTGATCTGCGGGAGGTGCACCATGAGGTCCGCCTGCGGGGAGGGCGGGCTGGGGCTGGCGGACAGCGGCCACTTGCCCGGGTCGTAGTGCTTGGACCGCTTGATGTAGTTGAACGGCGCGATCTGCATGTCGCCGAACAGCGGGACCACTTCCAGATTCTGGTGGCAAACAACGTTTTGTTTTTACCCCGATTATAATAATTTCACCTCTTTAATTATTATTAGAGTTATAAAATAAAAGTTAGTATAATATATATATATATACCTATATATATTATATATTTATTTATTATTTCTATTGTATTCATATGTCATGTACTTATATTATATACATATAAATGTCTGCACCCAACACCTACACTCCTTGAAGTTTTCAACATCACCCTAAGGTTGCCTGGAAGAAATCGCTGAAAGCGATAAGGCCGCCTTTTGATTGTACACAGTTTAGTAAATTATTATAATGTAAACTTTTGATATAATTTGGTGCTCAATAAAATATATTTGATTTGATTGATTGATTAGAGTTAAATTAATAATTATCATTAATTTTTATTGACTTAAAACATATTCATCACGTCAACATATCAAAATAAATAAATCCAATGATGTCAAAACACGAAAAATACCATAGAACTAGTATCCCATAGAACTAGTATCCCATAGAACCGTACTCAGCGTATAGCATGAAATAGCAATAGTCTTTTACCCCAAAAATTTGAGAAGACGCTTCTTATATGGCGGGGTCAAACTGAACAAACACTATCTATTTTAGTCGGGCTGTTGTTTTTTGATAGCATCGAGTACTTTCTTGTCTGTGATGGTTTGTTCATCCCAACAACAAACCATCAACAACCATATAAAGATAGAAGATATTATATCCGTCTAGCTCACTCTTACCACTTTTGTAATAAGTGTGTCCCTCTCTGATTATTATTGTTATTTTAGCAGCTGTTCTATGGGATATTTTTTCTTAGTTTTTGCCCCGATTATCATAATTTCGATGAGATTCACCGGAGTGTTACAAATGTCAAAGGAGATACGAAGACGATTATCGAACAGCTGGTCGCGATACTGGTCGCTTAAAGAAATAATCAAGAGCAACACAATACCAGAAAGGTTCTCGAGTGGCGACCACGTATCGGAAGACGCAGCGTAGGCCTCCCACAAGGTGGACCGACGATCTGGTGAAGGTCGCGGGACCCGGCTGGATGTGGTTAGCGCAGGACCGGTCGTAGTGGAGATCCTGGGGGAGGCCTTTGTCCAGCAGTGGACGTCTACAGGCTGTTATGATGATGATGAATTTCACCTCTTTAATTATCATTTCACCTCTTTACTTATTTTTACAGTTATATTAATTAAAATTATACGGAATACGTACTTTGAAGATTCTGTCGATGCGGTCGAGGCGTATCTTCTTCTTCTGGTCGAGCCGGTTGATGTTGCACAGGTCGGAGTCCATCAGAAACAAACCGAAACCGATCACCTGGGAAATAGCAACAATTTTATTTTTGTCGTTGGCTTTATTAACACACAATGAGTTAAAGAAAGAAGATCGAAGAAAAAGATGAAAGAAGAAAGTAGAAAGAAGAAATTTATTCAACAACCACAAAAATATTATAATAAAATGGATAAAAATTAATTAATTATTTTTCTGTTTCATTGACATTACAAACATAAATTGTACATAATTAGCGAAAACCTAATATAGATCAGGTTTAGACAAAAACGGTTACGAAAGTGGACTATTTCTCTAGATGTGTGAACTCAGTGGAACTAAAAAGCATAGAGATACTTGGACTTGTATGGATCGCCGACTGACACATGCTTTACTTTTGACAGCCGTGCTGTGACCGCCGGTTTTTGTACTCCGAATATTAAAACCACCACTGGCCTGGAAGGACTATGTTTCCAATCCGTAAAACTCATTTAAAAAAATACCTTGACGAGCATGTGTTTCTCGGAAGGCGTGAGGTACATCTTGGTCTCGTACATGTGCACGCAGATGTTCACCACATCGGCCAACAGGTCCTCGTAGCCTGGAACACCAAGTGATAGCGATTAAAATTGCCTGTCTGACAGGACTAACCTGATTTGACAGTTCTTAAATCATGCCATCTCTTTCTTATTTTTACAGATAAGGAAAGAGCGCAAATGAATAAATTTATTTAATGCGTACACCATCAGAATCAAGATCATTTCAATACTTTTGTTTTTGCTGCGCACGCGCAAAATGTGGAATGACCTTCCCTCTGACGCTTTCCTACAGCGCTAAGATATGGGGTCCTTCAAGAAGAGAGTCAAAAGAGCTCTTCAACCAAGGCACCAGCGCCCCCCGGGTGTTGCAGGTGTCTATGGGCGGCGGTGACCTCTTAACACCAGGAGGCCCGCCGGCTTGTTGCCCCCATAGTAATAAAAAAAACTTCAAAAATGGACTAAAACACAGATGTCTTACCGTTGATCTTCTCGAGGGCATCCTTGACCGTGTCCCGGATCTTGTTCTGCGTGGCGAGGAACATGGACAGGTTCTGCGACTCCTGCAGGCTCTGGCTGTCAGACATCACCTTGAGGAACTGGGCGGCCCTGTCGCGGAGAATCATAGGTCAAATCGAGTAATTTTTATTTATAATAATGTTTGGACAAATTTACACACAGCTGTTTAGTCCCAAACTAAGCCGAAGCTTGTCCTATGGGTACTCAACAACTGATAAACATACTTAAATACTTTTAAATAAATACTTAAATACATACAAACACCCAGAATCTGAAAACCAGCAGTTATGCTCATCACACAAATGTTGGTACCGGGTGGGAATCGAACCCACGGCCTCTGGCGCAGTAGGCAGGGTCACTACCAACTACGCCAACAGGCCAGTCTAAGTAGCGTAAGAGTAATGAACAAGATACTTTTTTTAAATCAAAACTTTTTGGATTTGAATTGGTCAGTTTTTCCCCTTAGCAATTCCTTCCTGACCCTTTCATTTCTTCAGGGATCTTAGTGTAGAAGAATCACGTCAAGAGTGCACCCACCGCCTGTAAGTGGAGTAGTCGTTCTTGACGGCGCTTTTCATGTTCTTGAGCTCGTCGAGCGCCGCGAACATGTTCACGAACTTGCCGAGCGTCAGCAGGTACGCCTCGGACACGAAGTCGCGCCGCTTCTCCGCGTGGCACAGCCGGCGCACCTCGCCGCAGAACCGCTCGATCGCCTTGCGCTGGGGACCAGAGGGACCAGCTGGATAATTGACTCGTACGGGCGATGACGACCGCACGTCAGTGGAAAGAAAAACCAGTCTTACTTCATACTAATAATATAAAGAGGAAAGATTTGTATTTTTGTGTGTATGTTTGTAATGAATAAACTCAAAAACTACTGTGCCGATTTCAAAAATTCTTTCACCACTGGAAAGCTACATTCACCCTGAGTGACATAGGCTATATTTATTGCAAAAAAATGTCCACCCGTGCGAAGCCGGGACGGGCCGCTAGTATAATATAAACTGGTCTTTCATAGTATTGAAAACACCATCATAAGCAGAGAACATTGAAATTGAAACAAAGCTCTGTATTTAAACTCTTTACACGTACAAGACGCGTAATGTACGATCCGAGATTAGGACCACACTGTTGGATGTTGAATAGTAAGATGTATGATCTGCTGCCCGACGACTTGTAGATGTATTTGTGAGATAAACCACCGATTGTCCAAACAATAGTTCATTGCCTGTTTAGGTACGAAAGATCGTGGGAAGGACGCCGATCTGTGGTGGTTAGTTATGCGCGCCGTTTTCCCTAGTGCATTGTATTTATTACTGCTTCGTAACCATGTCGCAATAATAACATGCGAAACAAACAAAGAGCCCCCTTACTATAAAATAAGATGAGCTGAGGTGATATGAGAAGAGGCATACCTGGAAGTACATGAACTGCAGCAGCTTGTCGACCTCCGGCGCGAGCACCTGCACAGTGCGCTCGTAGATGTGCACGCGGTCCGGCTGCTCGTTGGAGCGCGGCTGCGGGATGGCGCGGCTGCAGCACCGCCACGTGTACAGCATCACGGCGTGCGCGTTGCCCTCCTCCAGCAGCTCGTTCTACCATCACACAGTACTAAATATAAACGACTTTTCTGAAATAATCACACAAATAACATATGTTAACTTCAATATGTATTTCCTTTCTCGTTCAAACCACAAAACTCACCAAGTTGGCATGGACCGTAGCCTCTTCAATGTACTTAGCAATGCCCGTGACGAAGCCATTGCGGTCCTCAAAGTTGGTATCAAAGTTAGCCTGGTACAGGATGGAGCATGGAGCAGCCTCGATGCACGGTTGCTCATCTACGGAAGATTGTATTAATCTTATTGAGTGCGCTTAAAGACATATTTTTCTTTTATGCGCACTCAATATAATAAGGAAATAAATAAGGTAACTCAATCGTAACCATCTTCTACCACACATCGCACCAGACACGACACACACACACACTTACTAAGGAATTTATCTAGATATTAAGTTTGTGATAAACTGCTTCTAATTTTCATTCATAATTCTGTTGTTTTTCCAGTTTAAATTATTTATTTATTGCGTCCATGTTATTTCTATATTTTATGTATAATGTAATTTTAATTTCGTTATTGGCATATTGTAATTTGTAATATTCTGTTAATGTATCGAATGTATCTAATGCTGTGAATTAAATAAATAAAATAATAATAATTAATACGGTGACACCAGTTCCTAGTAATGTTTGGTTGGAAATTGGGTCAGTGTGGACAAAAGGGGGCGCAATGAAAAAGACTTAGAAAAATTTCACTTTTTCGGAATCCGACGCTGCCCTGGCGTTGTTGGCGTCAGTGTACGCAAAATTTTTTTTTGAAATTTTTGATCCGGACTAAAAAAAATTCAGTGTCATTAAGACCCCCTACTTTTTTGATGCCATTCGATAGGGGGCATCAAAAAAGTAAGCAACTTTTATCATATCCTTTTTTTTCCTGCGCCCCTCCCCCTGGGCGCTACAGGCGCAATGGGCGCCCATTTAAAGGCGAAAATGACTTTTCTCCACTCCAACCATATATAGACTGCCTGTGGTATATCGGGAAAGACAGCATATACCTACTTTCGAGAGATCTCTATCCGTATGATTTAGATGCATGTACCTACCACACCTATGTTTTTCTAATGAATCATGTTTCAATCTTTTAATTTAAGTCAATTATCCATTTACCTGGCAAAGTAAGCTCGTCCAACACGTCGACGTTACTCAGGGCGTCGGATAACGACACTTTTTCACTAACAGACATGATTTTTAGAGTGAAAACCGACTAAAATACAGATGGGAGTAGAAAGCTCCCCCTACACAGGAAATTGAAATGTATCACTTGTATATTATTATTTGCAATGACATGCACAGTTAGGTGTAACAATAATATCAATGTTTTCTCGTAAATAACATTGTTTTTCACGTTAATTGCTATTTAAATTGTTTTGTTTAGAAAAGAAAGAACGACAATTTTTTTTAATTAGTCCAATAATGGACAGGCAAAAGTCATATATAGACCATACAGCCATGTCATATTTTTCTTTAAAAACCGGCGGTTAAATAAGCATAGGTACTTAAATTTACTCACAACAAAACAATAATTAAATACTGCGGGGTCATCAGAGGTCAAATAATAGAAGATAAGAATCAGGCGAATCCATTACAAGATGTACCACTTATAGGAAGGGTCAGTCAATGAAACGTTATATTAATAAAAATAATACAATTTATTGTCAATATTTACATAAAACAATGCTTTTGTTGCGAACGGATATAATTAGTGCTCACGGCCAGCAACTTTCTTTCTCTGGGCAAAGCCACTCTGAACTGCAATCTTCTTTAGTTTCACATTTAGCGAAATCATCAGGGTGCTGAGGATTTACCGTGTAACACCATCCAAACAGACAACCGTAACTGCTCCAACAGAGGTTCATATAGCAGCCGTAATCCCAATAAGCAGCAGAAGTGATGTCGATGGCAAAATATGAAATCAGCATTACAAAATATACTACCCACGCTCCTTTTCTCGGAAAATACATCCTGGCTGTTCTATATAAGTGCGCGGTGGTGGGCGAAGAGAATCGGCACAATTACAATGAAAGATCAGAGATGGTGACTAGGGTGCGCCTGCGACTGTAACCAACCGGGCGCGACAGCTCGGCCGGCTCGCAGCGAGCTACTCGCTTCAACAGGCTTCTCGCTGATCGGATCGGGCGAATGTGTAAAAAAAAAGCAACTCGAGTTGACTCGGTGAGTTTCATGCAAAGAAATTGAAATAGCAATTTCTTTGGTTTCATCCGATAACTTAGCTGTGGTTTCATCGTGTTATACTGCGATTTGTCCTTTATGGACTTTTTACTAATTGGCCGTAAAACTTAAGAAAAAAAAGTTGACTTGACGTTGACGTTTATTTTTGTTTGTAAATAAAATTGTTCACAGATTTGGTTTGGTTTGGTTCTATTGTACCTATCTTGTAAAAAATGCCACCCAGAAAGAAATCTCGACTTGATATTATACAATCGTGGATCAACAATCACCGGGAGATAGAAGTACGAGAAAACCGTTTGTTTTGTACATTATGCAAGATTGATTTGAACACCAAAAAAAATAACGTAGATCGCCATATCGCTTCAAGAGCACACCAACTAAAATCGGGAAGCAAAATAGATTTCAAATTAGAATTAGCTAAGTTTATGATTGGGTGCAACATCCCATGGAATCAATTAAATAATCCAGTTTTTAAATCGTTTATCGAAATGTGCCTCGAAGGCCAATTTCCGGAAAACACTACAACTAGTGAAGTGCCTAGTGAAGAAACGTTGCGTCTCCAATATTTGGCTCATCACGATGACACACAGCGCAAAATAAATTGCAGAATAACAAAAAAATTGAGGTAGGTACCTGTTTATGTAGGGTCAACCAGGGTAGTTGTAAACAGGGGGTCATTGTGGACAACAGGGGGCGCAATGAAAATTACCCTATGACACACATCACTCTTTCTTGTTACCTCCTTCCAGGTACTGTCGCTCGCTTCGCTCCATCAGGGTGCTCCGCTGGAATATTTATTTTATTTTAAATGGAAAGGCAGCTAATGCTTCCATATCAGCAGTCGACTTGCTTTCATAATTTATATTAATTTATTGCGTCTTTTTAGATTTGAGAAAGTTGTCTAGTCTGTTCTTGAACATGTTTACAAAAGTGGCAGATACAACAGTTTCTGGCAGATTATTATTTCAAATTTTTTTTGCCTCAGTGCCCCCGTTTTCCACTCCAACCCTCCCTTGTCACAGAATACATAATATGCCCCTGTTTACAATGACTCTAGTTGACCATACTCTTATAAACTTAGGCTGGTAGTGTTTTAACAGGTGTCTGTGAGTCCCAGATGGGCCTCCCGTACGGGCTGCCGTGACACGCGCTCGCTTGCATGCTCCGGGTCGCTGTGAAATGATGCTCTAGCGCCTCACATGTGTCACCGCTCCGGCAATAGGTGTTGTGAACGTGTGGAGTTTGTCTTTTTTTGTCAAACCACTACACTCCCGAGATAGCGCAAAACCTTTGAAACTCGGACGTATTTTGCCTCAGACACCCTGACCTGACATTCACACTCAAAAATACTTTGAAACGTAACCTTGGTTTACATTGGTGTAGACAATGTCAGGTGACTGAGTGAGCGATCGAATAATATGACATATTACCCAGCGGTTAAGGTGTATCAGAGACACATGTGGCCTGCAGTGGCGTTCTACCGCTAGGTTATCACCTAATACATAAATAACAGGCCTGCTACTAGTAGTATTAAATAAAGTCATATAAAAATGATTGTTTTAGAAGCGACGCTTCGATTCAACTTACGGCAGAAGCCGCGGGTGAGCTACAGCGAGCCGGAGAAACCCAATCGTGACGAATATAAGTATGATCCGTTTTTCCGCATCCTACCCATTAGAAGCACAGAGTAAGTAATAGTCTTGGAGAAGTCCTAAATAAGACAGGTTAGATATTATAATTATCTGGCCTGTTGGTGTAGTGGTAGTGATCCTGCCTACTGCGCCAAAGGTCGTGGGTTCAATTCCCACCCTGGACCAACATTTGTGTGATGATCATATCTGTTTGTATGTATTTAAGTATTAATAGTAGTAGTATTTAATGTGTCCTTAGAATTAGTATAAACAATTTGTTCCTATTTGTGTTTGTTTTAGATGGCGTTTGTTCGGGACAATCAGCTCAAGTTGACCATAAATTTACCAAAACATCAGAACAGAAACCAACTGTCCTCTGTTTCTCTACTTTAGTGACATCGGAGAGCTAATTGTGCCTAAAGGTGATCGCAGACTAGGCAGGCACCGCAGTCCCCGCAGTCTCCGCATTTTAATTCTTTGTATGAAATTGTATGAACCCTCGCACACTCATCCGACCCGCACGCACCGCATATCTCAAAATAGACGAATCCCGTCGTCGGACCTAGCCGCATCGTCCGATGCAGCCGCAGCGTCCGCATCGGACGATGCGGATGGTGTTGCCAACCCAACTTAACCTTTTTTTAACTGGGCTTTATGGCTCTGGAAGCAAAGTCCTTTTGAGCTAGTCTTTTGCAAAAAGTTGCTAGAATGGCAGATTTTTCTTCCCAAAAAAGGTGCTAGAAGTTGCTAGACTAGCAGTAACTAAAAATGTTACTTATAGGTAGCTAACAATAAAATGGTAAATTATGACAATCATGTTTTATTAAATCAAACACGAGATTAATAAAAATTAGTAACTAGATTATTTTTATTATTAAAATGTACCTGATTAGGTACGTTACTAATTAAAGGAGTAATGTTTTTGAATGTAGATCTACGAACTCTCGAAGTATTCACGTCATGTGTCAAATTGGTCGCTGGTAACACTGGACGCATTCACCGGAGACAGACTGCGGTGCGTACGGGGGCTGCGGCGCGGCTAGGTATGCGAGGCCGTCAACATAATGCGATGAGTGCGGCGACTGCAGGGACTGTAGGGACTGCGGTGCCCTTGTAGTGAGCTATCACCTTAAAAGTACCCTATAGAAAATAACTATAAGTACTATGACATAATAGCTAAACTGATTATGATGAAACTTGGTACAGTCGACCGCACGTCAGTCGACGACATGTTGACCTCAAGGTCAAGCTGGCCTAGCCTATTAGGGAGTTTTATTACTATGAGAGACCAGTTTATACTGGTTTTGTTTCCACTGACGCGTGGTCGGCCGTACATTGACAGCCCATAAAGTAAGATACATGAGATGTTCAACAGTGCTGTCTCTATTCGAAAATCCCCTGTCGCGTTACGACATATTGTTGCACAGTCGATTTTAAAGTTATGGTCAATGTGTTTATATAAAAAATAAAATACATTTTGGTTTGTACAGTTACTAATCATTTGTTTGTATAAAAACATTTATAATTCGGAATAACAATTATAATTCGGTCGTTTGCTTAATGTTTATTTAAAATACTCTTTAATAATATTATTTTATATTTTTTAGGATACGCAAAAGCGACGTTTAGGAGGTTGTTGCTTTTAGAATGTTGTGTCCAGGTCAATCCGATGGGAAGGCAAAATGCCTTAGACCCTGAGTCCACCCAGGGTCTAAGGCAAAATAGCCCAGGGTCCACCCAGGGTATAAGGCAAAATTGCCCGGGGGTCACCCAGGGTCTCCCTTACAATTCTGGGTGTAGGGGACACTTGACTCCGCGGCAGGTGTCCCGGTAGTCGGCGCACGGCCGGTCGGACACTTTGAGCGCTTCGGCCTTCGGAGACAGCTGGATCACGCTGGAAGGGCGAAAGATTAATATTTTACGGCGTGAAGTGGTGAATGGAGAGAGTCCGCCTGATGATATCTCATTAGAGGCCCAGGCATACCTGGCGACACTTGGACCCTATGGGATCTGTTGTGCCAAACCCCTGTCCGCCGAACGGTGCCCCAGTCCATTTTTTAGTGAACTTCACATACGCCTTAGAATAGTAATTCTAATCTTGGCGTATGCAGGTTTCCTCACGACGTTTTCCTTCACCGAAAAACCTGTGGCATCATAACAAACTCATCGGTACGGGGCAAGATCGAACCCACGAGCTCATGAATGTGAGGCGAGTGCACAACCAACTAGGCTAACAAGACGAAGAATGTTACGGTAGACTTTACCCATAGTCCCCTTTCTCCATCCACTTCTCGTCTATCTTGTTGAGCGTCTCCCATTTGCCCTTCGGCAGCCCGCAGATGAGGTCCGACTGAACAGTTCGCACGGCGATAACTGGCGCCGGGTTGAAGCCTGCAATGAATTGTTTTTTAATGTATTTTACGGCCAATTGGAGACAAAGTCCTTCTAGGTCAGTCGGAATATGGTAGGGCGGAAGACAGCGTGTGGTAGCGCCTATAAGGTAAGACCTGGAACACCCGGCAGCGAAGGGTAGAACCACCGGGTTGCACAGGGTAGGGCAGTAGGGCGGAAGACCGCGTGTGGTAGCGCCCACAAGGAAAGGCCACTCATCCTGCAGCGAAGGGTCGACCGGGTTGCAATCTAGGGTAGAACGGAAGACCTTGTGTGGTAGCGCCCACAAGGTAAAGCCATTCACTCTGCAGAGAAGGGTCCAACAACCCAACTATTGCCATATAGGGTAGGGCGGAAGACCGCGTGTGGTAGCGCCCACAAGGTAAAGCCATTCAATCTGCAGAGAAGGGTCCAACAACCCAACTATTGCCATATAGGGTAGGGCGGAAGACCGCGTGTGGTAGCGCCCACAAGGTAATGCCACTCACCCTGCAGCGACGGGTCGAACCAACCTAACTATTGCGATATAGGGTAGGGCGGAAGACCGCGTGTGGTAGCGCCCACAAGGTAATGCCACTCACCCTGCAGCGACGGGTCCAACCAACCCAACTATTGCGATATAGGGTAGGGCGGAAGACCGCGTGTGGTAGCGCCCACAAGGTAATGCCACTCACCCTGCAGCGACGGGTCGAACCAACCCAACTATTGCCATATAGGGTAGGGCGGAAGACCGCGTGTGGTAGCGCCCACAAGGTAATGCCACTCACCCTGCAGCGACGGGTCGAACCAACCCAACTAATGCCATATAGGGTAGGGCGGAAGACCGCGTGTGGTAGCGCCCACAAGGTAATGCCACTCACCCTGCAGCGACGGGTCCAACCAACCCAACTATTGCGATATAGGGTAGGGCGGAAGACCGCGTGTGGTAGCGCCCACAAGGTAATGCCACTCACCCTGCAGCGACGGGTCGAACCAACCCAACTATTGCGATATAGGGTAGGGCGGAAGACCGCGTGTGGTAGCGCCCACAAGGTAATGCCACTCACCCTGCAGCGACGGGTCGAACCAACCCAACTATTGCCATATAGGGTAGGGCGGAAGACCGCGTGTGGTAGCGCCCACAAGGTAATGCCACTCACCCTGCAGCGACGGGTCGAACCAACCCAACTAATGCCATATAGGGTAGGGCGGAAGACCGCGTGTGGTAGCGCCCACAAGGTAATGCCACTCACCCTGCAGCGACGGGTCCAACCAACCCAACTATTGCGATATAGGGTAGGGCGGAAGACCGCGTGTGGTAGCGCCCACAAGGTAATGCCACTCACCCTGCAGCGACGGGTCGAACCAACCTAACTATTGCGATATAGGGTAGGGCGGAAGACCGCGTGTGGTAGCGCCCACAAGGTAATGCCACTCACCCTGCAGCGACGGGTCGAACCAACCCAACTATTGCGATATAGGGTAGGGCGGAAGACCGCGTGTGGTAGCGCCCACAAGGTAATGCCACTCACCCTGCAGCGACGGGTCGAACCAACCCAACTAATGCCATATAGGGTAGGGCGGAAGACCGCGTGTGGTAGCGCCCACAAGGTAATGCCACTCACCCTGCAGCGACGGGTCGAACCAACCCAACTATTGCCATATAGGGTAGGGCGGAAGACCGCGTGTGGTAGCGCCCACAAGGTAATGCCACTCACCCTGCAGCGACGGGTCGAACCAACCCAACTAATGCCATATAGGGTAGGGCGGAAGACCGCGTGTGGTAGCGCCCACAAGGTAATGCCACTCACCCTGCAGCGACGGGTCGAACCCGACGACCGGGTTGCAATTCTTGTCGGCCAGCAACCGGCGGTAGTGGCGGTCCCCCTTGAACAGCACGGCCACGGCGAGCTGCAGCTTGCGGTACATGTTGTACTCCAGCTGCTTCATGTCCTTGTACACGAGCGGGTACGTCCAGTACGGGTCCGACTGCGGCGAGACAACCGACATACATAGGTGGACGGATAATTAGAAACAGGGCAAGATTTTCATACAATCGAGGTCACTTTGAAGCCATGGTGCTCCGTGAAGGATTGATCGGGGCGTGATCTGATGACGGTCATCGAGAGAGCAGATGGAGGACTTTAAGATCTCTATAGATATCCAACTGATCAGATGAGCCGTCTGGAAGCAGCATCGTCATGATTCCTTAACTTTAAGAAATTCATACATTTTGAGTATTTTTTCTTCATGACCAAAAAAAATCATTTTTTTGGTTTTACTTTACTCACACACACTATGAAGGTGCCATCTTCCAGGTACTGCGCCCACATGTCTCCGAGCTGCCTGACAGCCTCCGAGCTGATGACCCTGGGCGGGTCCGAGGGCGGAGGCGCCTCGCCCTCCGCCGGCGCTACAATAAAAAAATGTATTCAGAACTACAGATACTGCACACGTATTAATAATAATCACTACTAAGTTGCTTCCAAAACCACTGAATGTATTCGATTGAGGGTTTTCAATGTTGGATAGCTTGGTCCTTCAATGCAGATGAAGCCGCGGGAAACACCTAGTTATAGACCTTTTCATGTAGAGTTTGGTAATTTATCCTATTCATTGAAAGAGATTATACTTGAGGTCAAGTTATTTTAAGACTAAAAAATATGGGCTCAATTGACTCTTCTGAAAGCTAATAAATAATAATAAAAAAAGATGATTAACTCAAAATCATCAGCCTGTACTAGTCCACCGCTGGACATAGGCCTCCCCCAAGGCGCTGCTGAACCCGATCTTCGGTTATCCGCATCCAGTTCCTGCCAGCCGTCTTACGCAGATCGTCGCTCCATCTAGCCGGGGGGACGCCCCACACTACGCTTGCCCACGCGTGGTCTCCACTCCGTCTACCCCAAAAGCAAGATGCACGTGCAGACAATTTTCGACTTTGTTGGTATGTATTTTAGGTTCAACTTCCTCACCCGGTTTCGGCTCCGCCGGCACTTGTCTGTTGAACGATGCGTTTCTACAGGAATCTATTACATATCTGAAATTAATCAATAATATATTTTTATTTATTTAATTTAAAAACTTTATTGCGCATAATTGTACAAAAGGCGAACATAATGCCAGTATGGCATTCTCTACCAGTTGACCTTTGGGTCATACAGATAATGCGTGGTAGGCGCGAAATACATGTTTAAAAATTTATTAAATACACTAAACAAGTTAAAATATACACTACATACATATAATTTAAATAATAATTAAATTAATCAACATAGGTAGGGTATAGGTATTCGTTTTTATAATTTTAATTAATTTGTATATAATTTATATATATTCTGTATATATTATTTGTGTTAGATATATTTGTGTTTATAGTTAGTTGTTATGATTTAATATTGTTTCGAATAAATGTAATTTTAATTAATCTTCTTTCTTCTCTAAATATATAAAACAAAGTCGTGTTACGCCATTTATAACTCAACAATGGCTGAAAGGATTTTGATGAAACTCGATACAGTGATAGCTTATTTCCTGGAATAACGTATAGGCTACATTTTACCGCGGTAAACTTGTTCCCGCGGGAGCGGGCGAAGCCACGGGCAACAGCTATCATGAATAAATAATGACGGGTTTTTGTATTTTCACATTTTAAGGGAAGGGAGAGGGAGGGGGGGCAAGTGCAGCATAACCGGACTTTGTGATTCTCACGACCGTCCGGTTATGCTGCACTTGCGGGCCGCGGCAGTAATGTCCTATTAAGTCTATTCAGCCTGACAATGGTCCGTCAAGGACATAGCGTGCAATGTATGTTGTTTCATAGCCAACTAACTTGAAGTCCGTGGGCGTTGCGTCCGACACGCACCAAGGATACCTTTTCATGTGAAACCGGACCTGGAAACGAAATTTTAATTTTTTAACAGCATCCCGAGACTGGTCGTCGTGGAGATCCTTGGGGGAGGTCTTTGTCCAGCTGTGGACGTCTACAGGCTGATATGATGATGATGATCTCGAGACATGTTATTTTCTTTAAAACATACTTGTATTTCAGACTAGATGTAGGTACATTTTTGATTGTATAGGTACTAATATAGTAAAGCTAAAAGAAGGTTGTTTGTTTGTTTGTATGTTTTTTGTTTGTTTAATAATATAATAATAATGTTTGGACTTACACACGGCTGTTTAGTCCCAAACTAAGCCTAAGCTTGCAAATGGGTACTCGACAACTGATAAACATACATAAATACTTTTTAAATAAATACTTAAATACATACAAACACCCAGAATCCGAAAACCAACAGTTATGCTCATCACACAAATGTTGGTCCCGGGTGGGAATCGAACCCTCGACCTCTGGCGCAGTAATCACGGTCACTGTAGTGATAGTGACCGTGCCTACTGCGCCAGAGGCCAACAAGCCAATCTGATTGTTTTTTGCTTGAACGCATTTGACAGCCCACTTCTTGAGGAAGGTTACTTATCATCACGCTACGACCCTCAGGAGCCAAACAGAAAAAAAGGTAGAAATAAGTTTTTCTCGACAATGAACTACATTTACTGCGAACGGTGAAGGAAAAATCGTGAGGAAACCTGCATACGCCGAAGAAGAAATTCTAAGGCGCATGTGAAGTCCACCAACCCGCACTGGGCTAGCGTGGTGGACTATAGCCCGAACGCCCTCGTTGAGAGGGTAGGCCTGAGCCCCAGCAGTGGGGACATGTTAATAGGCTGTTGATTTGAATACATACCCTTTGCACTATTTTTTGCGCCACCACGAACGTGGCCAAGCATAAGTCTGTAAACAGCTCGTAGCCGGCGTTTGCGCACACGATATCTGTTTAAAAAAATCCCATTTTATTTATTCATCATCGTAATTAAATTGCCTATAAATTAGTATGTCCCCACTGCTGGGGCTCAGGCCTACCCTCTCTACGAGGGCGTTCGGGCTATAGCCCACCACGCTAGCCCAGTGCGGGTTGGTGGACTTCACATGCGCCTAAGAATTTCTTCTTCGGCGTATGCAGGTTTCCTCGCGATGTTTTCCTTAACCGTTTGAGAAGAGTCAGTAAATGTACTTAAGTTTAGAGAAAAACCCATTGGTACATGGCCCGGCCGGGGATCGAACTTCGGACCTTTCGATATGATAGGCCGTGTCTTACCCCGAGGCCACTGACGCTCCGCTTTATTTATTTATTTTATTTTAATGGAAAGGCAGCTTAAAGGTGATGCTTCCATATCAGCAGTCGACTTGCTTTCATAATTTATATTAATTTATTTATTACGGTTTTTTAAGTTAGAGAAATTTGTCTAGTCTGTTCTTGAAGTGGCAGATACAACAGATTCTGGCAGATTGTTCCATTTGGATTTACAGGTGATTGGCAGCAACATCGTCTGCGCACCAAGCTGTCTGCCCAGCGCGGTGAGTGTCTTAGTACGGTCGACCGCACGTCGGTGGAAACGAAAACCAGTATAAACTGGTATCTCATAGTATTGCACCTCCGTTAAGGCTAACCCAGCTCAAGGTCAAAATGTTTCTTTCTACTGACGTGCGATAGACTGTACGTATTAGTCAAATTGGATTTGTTTAATACGATCCGTAATGAGGAGATCCGACGGAGAACTAAGGTTACCGACATAGCCGAAAGGATTGGCAAGCTGAAGTGGCAGTGGGCGGGTCAAATCTGTCGCAGAACCGACGGCCGTGGGGGCAGACGAGTTTTGAAGCAGCTGGATGCGGAGGACCGGGTGTGGCGGCGTTCATTGGGGAAGGCCTATGTCCAGCAGTGGACGCTAAAAGGCTGATATGATGATGATATTAGTTTAGTACTTACCGAATGTAACAGCGGAGGGTATAGTGATCTTGGCAGGGCACGGGACGGGCTTGGGGGGCTCCGACGCCTCCGCGGGGGCTTCCACCGCAGTACCCTCCTCTGGCGCTGGCTGTAATAATGTGTATATAAGTATTTCTAATAGTTAATTTTAGTTGTTAAACTCTTTGACGTTCGCTAGGTCGCCTCGCGCTCGAGGTCATTCATACGATTTTGTTCTTTAGGGGATATAGTGATGTGGTTCATTTGACAATGACGTCAAAAAGTGCGCGGGCAATTTTTCCTTTTGAGGTACAGAACCCTAAAAATAACAAAATGTCTGCAAAATAACACTATATCAACATAATAACAAGACGTGTAAAAAATAACAAAAATGTCTAAAAATAACAAAATGTGTACAAAATAACACTATATCAACAAGACGTCAAAAAAATAACAATAATGTCTAAAAATAACAAAATGTCTACAAAACAACACTATATCAATAAACTAACAAAATGTCTACAAATTAACACTATATCAATATAATAACAAGACGTCTAAAAAATAACAAAAAATGTCTAAAAAATAACAAAAATGTCTACAAAATAACATAAGCTCACCTCCTCCGGACACTTCGGCATACCGAACAGAGTAGCTAGTCTGTGGCAACTGCACTGTTGCTTGAACGCCGTGTTCTGGGAAATGAAAGTTGATATAAAAATATAACTTTTGCTCCTTGATCACATACGTAAAAAAGTAAGTTTTTTTTTTACTATTAAAGTGTATCCCAGACACACGCAGCCTGCGGTGGCGGCCTACCGGTATCAATATGCAAACGCAGGCCGCGCGTCTGAAGTCTCACATACATTGCATAGGGAAGACAACAGGCCGCCACCGCCACCGCAGGCCGCGTGTGTCTGTGTTACACTTAATACTAAACACATACCCCCGCCACGGCTTTCTTCATATTTTCCGCCTTGGTGTTCAGATTGTCGTAGATTTTAGCCGAATCGTCCACCAGTAGCTGGAAATGAAATAAAATATTTCTATATCATTTCCTGCATTCGCAGTGAAAAGCAGAGTGTTTTACTTAAGAGGAAATCCTCCTCTCTACGAGCACGGTCTATAGTCCATCACGTTAGCTTGGTGCGGGTTGGTGGACTTCACGCGCGCCTAAGAATTCCTTCTTCGGCGTTTCAATCAATACTTTCACATTCATACATACATATCTTCACGCAATGTCCCTGGTGGGGTAGGCAGAAAGAACGGAGCGCCAGTATTGCGATACTGGCACACCTCTTTCGCTTCGCTCGGTAATCATTCTCTTCATTCATTCTATATTTAATATCGATAATCTATATTACAGTAAAGTTTCATCAAAATCTGTTCCGTAGTTATTGCGTGAAAGAGTAACAAACATGCAAACACCTTTACAAACTTTTGCCTTTAAAATATTCTTTAATAAAAGGTTGTCTGGGAGAAATCGCTTTTAGCGATAAGACCGCCTTAATTCGCTGTATTATTGAGTCCTGTTGTTTTATTGTGCAATAAAGATGAATTAGTAGGATTTACTTACCTTATCTTTTAAATCTACGATCATCTGTATGGGATCCGTGACCTGGGGCACGCTGGGGGCGCCGCTCCCAGCAGTGGCCTTGTCCGCTCCCACAGCCGGCTTCTCCTTTGCCTTGTCAGCACCTGCTGCGCCTGTAGCCGGTTTCTCCTTGGCTTTGTCTGCACCTGCAGCCGGCTTCTCCGGGGGCTTCTCCGGCATGGTGAGGGCCACGGGCTCTCCGGTGCTGAGCGAGAGGTCGCACTTGGTGGCCCATAGGCTCAGCTGGTTGAATGGGGATACAAGAATCAGTAACGTGGCATTGTCAGCTGTAAAGTGGCATTGTCAGCTGTAAAGTGGCATTGTCAGCTGTAAAGTGGCATTGTCAGCTGTAAAGAGGCGAATACCTTGATCAGTGTGATGAAGTCGTTCTTCTTCTGGTCCTTGGCGCTCTGCCCCAGCATGGGGACCACTTTCTCCGCGACGATGCACATGGGTTCCATGTTATCCGCGAGCAGCGCCGCCTTCTGCTGGTCGAACGGGTCCAAGTTCTGGAGACTCTGTCTGGAAGATGAAATGTCTAGAATAAGCTATTGCCAGCTGTATGTAAGAAACATATATAGAAGATTATGTCATCAAGTAGCGCATGGCACAGATGCGAAAATCTGGGAAAAGCACAAAACAGGAAGTAATAAAACAACAAAAAAATTGTACAGATAGGACACGTAAAGCGTATCCTAGACGCACGCGGCCCGCGGTAGAGGTCTACCGCAGGCCGCGCGTGTCTGAAGTCTCACATACATTGCATAGGGAAGACAACAGACCGCCACCGCCACCACAGGCCGCATATGTCTGGGATACGCCTAAAGAGCACTTGCGTCCCGCGGCGAGCGTGCGTGGAGAGAATGATGAGACTGAGCGAAGCGACAGAGGGTCAGGATCGCGATACTTGGCACTTGGTTCCATATGCCTACCCCGTCAGAAACCTATCGTTAAGTGAAGATATGTATGTAGGTATGTTTTTTATTACGAAATCAAAAGGTGGTCAGACGACATACGGACAGTAGCTGGAACACTCTGGCTCAGGGTGGCCAAGGACAGGTCTGAATGGAGGAAGCTGGAGGAGGCCTACGTGTCAGCAGGACATGCTGATGCGGGCAACTGATGTGCAATAACTTTTAATTAAAATGTAAATTTAATCAGTAATTAAAGGCTTTTGTATTTGTATGTTTTTATTATTGTTATTATTTATAAGAAGATCTGCCATCGGCTGTAAGAGCCATAATCAGATTTTATATAGTGTAGATTAAACGGCTGATATTTCAGTTAATATCAAGGCCGGTTTAGGATAACACATATTTAGTGTCTTTGGTCAAGGTTCATTATAGACCATAGTATGCTGTATGTGAAAAAGTAAAAGTATCTCTACCCAAATTCCAGCAGTTGACCATACATGCTCGAACCATGGAGCTAGCTACCTTGTACCCAGTGTGTTCTGGTTGTACTTACGTCAGCTCACAAGCCTCCCTTATCTTCCTGTAGATGTAGCTCTCCGTCCACACCCAGCTGTTGGTCATATACTTGGGCTGGTTCAGGCTGTCAATCCACTCGTTCCACTTCTCTGCCTCCTCGGTGTCCACTGTGAACTTCTCGTACCTATTGTTGGCTATCAGGTCACTCTTCAGCTTTGTGATCTGTGCAGTGATCAGGTTGAGGTCCGGGCCGGCCTGGAAAGTAAAAAATTACCATTATTCAGATACCGTTTATCATTAGAATGTAGGCCTTCCCCCACCACACCCAGTCATCTGCTTTTTACCCTGTATCGACCTGCTGTATGTAGTCTGTGGACTCAGAAACTAAGGCATTGAATAAATGACTCCTCTGTCTATTACAGTCATAAAGAATCTTGGTTACTCCATACCTACGGCGTTGTCCTCTGCTAAAGGTACAAGACCAATTGATCATACCCTTATTGATGTGAAAGAGAGGTTATGAATTTAAGTGAGAATTAATCTAAGGTTACAGTTAAGGACTTCCCCATTCTCATTCTTAGACAGGCTGGTGGTCCCTGCACTGACTCCATGAAAGCGGGAGTTTTGTGCAATTCCCCCGGGCCATCAGTGCAGCCATCTGAACTCCCTGAAGTAGGGCTATGAATTAAAGTGAAAGTGAAAAATCTAAGGTTACAGTTAGGGATTTCACCAGTATGCTGGCGGTTAAAAATGACAACTCACAGCCTTTTTTGATAAACTTTCGATTACTTTAGTCAGTATGACTGGCATCTTCTCCGTTAGCGAGTGGTACGCAAAGCTCCTTAAAAAGTAACAAGCAAAGTCATTAGACATAACTATAAACATATTCATTTGTGTTCTTTTCACATGATGGTGATCATTGGAATCTAGCATCAGAGGTTGTGGGTTCAATTCCTACGTGGGACAGACATTGATGTACATTGGTTTGTACAAACTCCTCAAAACCTCTCAAAACCATTATCTCCCAAAGCTTGACAAAAGAGAGTTATAAAACCCCAAAAATATACATACTTTTTAAAAGTTCCTTGAAGTTGCATATTGATCGGAGTGGTTGTTTCAATAAACGGGCTTGGTTTCTTCAGTTTTATAAATGGACCACCATAAATGAAATCAGGTTTGGTCCCGTCTGGGTCATTTTCTATACGTTTGTATCTCGTCACGCTCCCACCAGTGGGACTTCCTACGCCAGAGGAACCCTTCTTAGGACTTCCCGCAGCAGAAGAACCCTTTTTAGGACTTCCCGCGGCAGAGGAAATCTTTTTAGGACTGCCTACAGTCGGCGAGGACGGTTTCGAACTCACTTTTTCTTTACTCATTTTTTATGTGCGACCTTCTGTGTTTTATTCAATTGGTTTGTTCATTATTTTTACGAGAATTTGGATAGAAAATGAGGTAAACTGATGAGGATATAATATTAAATTGTGTTGTGATTTTCAAATTTTGACATTGACAACCAAAACAAAACAGTGCACTGATTAGTGCTGTTCGTCAATATATATATATCGGTTTTTATAACACGAATCGGTATCGAACCGAATATGTAGGTACTTTATACATCAGAAGTACTTTAAACGTTCTTTTTAGTGTATTAAAATCAAGTGGTTTTCCACGCTTTCCATTAAGTTGATCAGAATCAGAATATAGTTTTGTATTTACATTCAATTTGTGTCCCCTGCGAAAAGTGAACAAACTCTCGTGTCCCCGGCGTAAAATGTGTGAAGGGGGGGAGGTCGTTCCGAACAAAGGAAAACGTTCTGTTTGAAGTAAACAAGTTTTCAGTCTATTTGTCTCTGTCTAACATATCAAACCTAATTATTATTCACTTTGGCAAAGTCAGCTGGCCGTATACAGCCAGTTTCCATTCATACTATTCGATAGTGATCGACTCCCTTGCTCGCGCACACGCGGTTACCAATTATTTGTCACTCTCTAGACTAAACAAGCATACGATTAGATTACATCCATTTTGCTCGAATTGATCAATTGTCGCGGTGTTCAACAGAGACGCGAATGTTGTGCGGTAAGCGGTATTTGCTCGAACTTGCTGTCTCGCTCGTGTTTTACGATAATTAACTACAATCCCTACAATCACTTCCATGTGGGTCAATGTATTTGTACAGATCGCTTTAAAGATCAGCGATAAACATGAAAATGACTTCTTTAATTATGTAGGTATAATAGGTAGGTATAATATAAGGAACCTAACTAATTTATTTATGACTAGACTCCTTCAGTGGCGTCCTTGCTTCGCTTGCGTGGTTTCGATTACGCCCCTCAAATGTGACATACACGATGGTATAGAGGTGGGCAGTTTTGTTAACAACACGTTTTTTTAATTTCCCTCGGTCGGTGCCATGATGAATCATGATTTCCCGGGAGACTGGAAAAACAGAGAGATGAATAGGTTCAGTGAATTTTAGTTAGAACTGACAGTCTTTTAGATAGACTTTTGCTGGGGTGCGTTTGTATGATTGATAATGTCATAGATAGGTAGGTATTTATTAATAAAAAAACTATAGTACCTACCTACAATATGCTCGATGAAAATATATGTTTTCATTTAACTAAGTAGGTACCTATATACGCTTAATAATGGTAATAGGTAGGTAGTTATGTATATATTTTTTCAAACAGACGAGTCAGTTACAACTAATGAGTAACTGTTTTACTGAAATAAAAAAATTGCACTCCATCTAGTAAGTAATAAAAATTGATGATAGAACGGACGACAGCAAACAACGCGCTTCCGAAATCGATTTAGTTATACCTACCGCGACCGCACAAGATGTTTACAACCAAAAATCTTTGCCGTGAAATTGTAACAAATATTTTATCTGCTTACACCAATACTTGTCGACCAATCATCTGACGCGATATTGAGTGTTTTCAAACGAAAGCATAGACATCTATCTAACTCCCATTTCCGCTGTTCGCTTCCATGCTGAGAGCGAGTGAGACGGCTATGGTTTTCAGGAGTTCGTATCAGGAGCTCTTTGTCATTGCGGGGTGTAAGTACTTCTTACTTCTCCGGTTTACAAGTTATGAAATGAATACTAATTGTAATAATTTGTAATCATAAATATGGATGATTGGTGTAAACTAAACGTAAATATACATCATGGTGGTCAGTAAAAACGCTTCCTGTGCGGCAGATCCCATATTTAATAAACTTCCTGTTGTGTTCGAGACTAAAATTTGAAATCATCAATTTTAATTGTCTTGTCGGACAAGGTTTAAAAACACCTTTATCTTTAAATTGTATAATTAATAAACGTTGTTAGAACTTTAAAAGACATGGATTTTATTTTTCCTGTGGTAGAGGTAGTTTGGAATAAACAAAATGGAAGACTTTTGGCGGGAACCGAAGTGTCATGAATCTGTCCGGTGAAGCTGTAATGGCCGTCGAAGCCAACAGACTTTATAGTCAGATATATACACAAAAAAAATTGTAAATCTCCTTTGTAAATCTCCAATAAAGCTGCTATCTATGGCTAAAGCTGGTATTTTTGTGGACTGTTGTGCTGACAGCATTTACCGCCGGTATTGACAAATTGTAAATAAAATTTTCATAATTTAAATACCTACCAGATGGGTATGGCCTAAAGGTCTAGTAACTAAGCCAAAACCTACAAAAAAAGTATGACAGCCAAAAAAAATTAAAAAGAAAGAAAAACAGCGGATGTTATAATTTTCTGATCCGTTTGGCTAAAATCGTTAATGCTCTGCTTCCTTTTGCCACAGCGCAATAATTTATACTTACACGAAAACGTTTCATATATTATAAGCTCCTCTAATTATGAGTGAAAACCTCATCAAAATCTGTGCAGCGATTCTTGAGTTATAAGACTTATAAGAGAACACCGTTATGTTTTTCCTAAAATAATCGTTACTACTCGGCCTTCATCTATAATAGCGTAATGATTCTTACACCAAAACATTGCTAAAGAAGTCCTTTATGTGACATTAGAAACCGCATTAATATCTGTTCAGCGGTTCCGAAGTTAAAAGCGATAAGACACCTATTCTGCATTTTATTCGTAATTACATTCCATTCCTAAACTAATCATTACTACTCGGTTTCCTTTTACGATAGCTTAAAATTTTTTACATGTACACGTTCGCAAAGAAACCCTCTACGCATCAGTGGAAACCGTATCGAAATCGGTTCAGCGGTTCCGAAGTTATAAGCGATAAGAGACGGATTCTGCATTTTATTTATAAATTCCTAAACTGATCATTACTACTTGGCTTGCTTTTATGATAGCTTAATTTTTTTTACATATAAACGTTCGCAAAGAAACCCTCTACGCATCAGTCGAAACCGCATCGAAATCGGTTCAGCGGTTCTGAAGTTATAAGCGATGAAAAGACATTGAATTTTGTATCGAAATCTGGCGACAACCACTTTAAATCAGATTGTCACAAATAATTAATTTATTCAAATTAAATTAGCCGAATACAATACTGACTACAAATTAATTCCTTTATGTTTTCGACACGAATTGACACTTGATACGAATTATGGGCTCCCTAAACGATCATGCGGCATGACATACATTACGTGCTGTCACTCATGCATGACCGTCTAGCTGTAGTGATTGACGTGCATGACATGCAAACTGCGTGCTGGCCGTTGCTTCACTGTACTGATTGATAGCAAGCATGATGGTCCATCATGCAGCATGACATTCACGTAAACGTTGCATGCCATGCAAGCATGATCGTTTAGGGACACTTTTACATTACGACTAATACCCGCGATAATAGCTTTTATCCCGCGACTTTGCTCGCATGAATTTTTAAAAAGCTAGAATTGTTTTTACCCCTGGGGAGCGTGTTTAGCTGGGGGGTCTAAATGGCATGTGAAGAGTGGGGGTGCCTTGCATTAAGTCCACCAGGGGGGCTACTCCGGTTGTATTCGGTGGGTGAGTTTCTACGAATTTAAGTACCTACATTGGTGGACGGATAATTAGAAACAGGGCAAGATTTTCATATAATCGAGGTCACTTTGAAGCCATGGTTCTCCGTGGAGGATTGATCGGGGCGTGATCTGATGAGGGCCATCGAGAGAGTAAATGGAGGACTTTCAGATCGCTATAGTTATCCAACTGATCTGATGAGCCGTCTGGGAGCAGCATCGTCATGATTCCTTAACTTTAAAATTTTCATACATTTTGATGCCATTTTGCGGGTTTTTTTCTTCATGGCGATGCTGCTTCCAGACGGCTCATCTGATCAGTTGGATATCTATAGCGATCTTAAAGTCCTCCATGTACTTTCTCGATGACCGTCATCAGATCATGCCCCTATCAATCCTTCACGGAGCACCAAGGCATCAAAGTGACCTCGATTGTACGAAAATCTTGCCCTGTTTCCAATTATCCGTCCACCTATGTATGTACATGTTTAATTCGGAATAAGTAGGAATCTTATATTATGCAAGTGAAGGAGTACCCGATAAATATTGAAAATACCGATTTTTACTGAAAGTGAAACATTCCTTTATTTTCAAAAACAAGCAGAACTGACTTCAGAAAAACCCAGGCCTAAACCGGGGATCGAACCTGAGAAAATTTGAAAAGAACAGATTTTTATGAAATTTAATAAAACATCAGAATAATACATAGGCTATTGGAAAAGCTGTTTCCGCCGGATAAACTTTGCTACGCGAGCGAAGCCGCGGGAAACGGCTAGTGTTAAATAATAATAAATAGCCTGTCAGTCTGTTTATCATTTTGTTTGCAGACATATTGATTTGGCAAAACATTACGCCAAATGAAACAGGGGTGATATGTTAAGTAACCAGCTCACAAAACAGAATCAATATTTGCCGAGCCGGGTATCAAATCCCAGACCCCTGGGGACGGCGTCCTGCCAAGTTAAGCCGAGATCATATCACTATAAGTTTATTTTTATACTTCTAACACAAAAGATTTTATCGGAGACGCGATATTTATTAATGAAAAAGGAAGCCGGATTAATGGCCGGCCCTAAATCTCTGGGAGCTATTCATTTATTTACATAAATTAATTCGGGCAAAGGCAATGCCGCGATGCATAGTAGCCTACAGTGATAGTGAGCGTCTCATATAAGTATACCAATATAATAAATGTAGCTATGTATTTCTTCTTTTATTGTTTTAGAGCAATAACACCAGTGTAATATTAATATAAATAATAAAATAAAATTTCTTTCATTTGAGGCTACAAGAGCGTCAGTGGCGTCGGGGATAACACGCGGCCTATCATATCGAAAGGTCCGAAGTTCGATCCCCGGCTGGGCCATATACATTTACTGACTGCTCTGAAACGATGAAGGAAAACATCGCGAGGAAACCTGCATACGCCGAAGAAGAAATTCTTAGGCACATGTGAAGTCCTCCAACCCGCACTGGGCTAGCGTGGTGGACTATAGCCCGAACGCCCTCGTTGATAGGGTAGGCCTGAGCCCCAGCAGTGGGGAGATTAATAGGCTGTTGATTATGAATATAAATTACTTAGTTTTTTGTTTGAACGTGCTAATCTCTGCAGCTATACCAGTCGGACACCACCTTGAGTTGGTACCTACTCCTTGTAAGAAGAAGAATCGGGAATCGAACTCACGACCTTGGCGCTTATGTCTAACGACCAGGCCACCTGGAGTGGAATAAAAAGTGGAAATACATATTTAAATTAATGGATTTGAGCAGTGGACTAGTGCAATAGATCGACGATCAAAGATTATAACACCTATTTCTCACGTTATAATACTAACTGGACTAGTTAGGATTCTTATTCGGATTCTCTTTTTGTGTGTAAGCATTTCGTGAATGAATGTCTATCTAAAATATATCCTGCTGCCCACGTTTTTAGGGTTCTGCAGGCCGAAGAGGAACCCTTAGAAAATCGTCTAGTTCGTCCGCCTTACCCAGTAGGCCGTACAGGCGTGACAATTTTTATGAACCGAAATGAAGGATGGAATTGAATTGAAAAGAAAGAAAAATTATTTAACATTACCACAACAAGAACGGAAAAATAAATAAATAAATAACTTATTCCTAGACTTATAACTAAAACATTAGTACTTAGTGAAATGCATAAAATGGCGACTGTATTATATAATGTTGTAATTTTAGTTTAATTTGAATTTAATTTAATTATTTTAATTCTATTATTGACATTTGATAATCGTGCTGTGGTTGTATGTATTTATTGTGTTATTCTTATTTGTACAATGGGTTTTTACCTGAAAATAAATGCTTATTATTATTATCTTAGGCATATCATAGCTTATGACAGATACACTATGGTATTATTGTATACTTATTGTGTTTTTTAATGTACAATATAGAATATTAATAATCGTATTACTGGTGATAAAAAACAACTCTTTGCAAGAAAGAAAGACGACTATGACAAAGATAGATATTATAGATAGCCTCGCAGTCTTTTTTTCAGTCTAATTAAAATATGTGTTGCCGAAGTTGTTGCGGCGCTTTTTCCAAGCGCTAATATCCAGGAAGCGGTGGTAGATAAACAATGCCATGTATTTATAAATGCACCCAGTGTACTTACATGCAATAACAATTTTGAATTTTGAACACTTTTCCAGAGATATCGAGGGAAAACTGTATAATACGGAAGTGTACGGAACCCTTTACCACGGGTGGTCCGACTCTCACTTCGTAGGTTTTTATTTAAGTCTGGCGGCAAATCCAAAGCCACATTCCTGGTCACACCATCCTCCAAATTCACACTCCGTCGTGTCTAAGCTGCCCTTAAGCCGTATTCAAACTGCCTCGAATCTCTCGCGACACGCGTCGATATTTGCATTGCTCAGAACTAACTTTACATGTTGGGGTAAGATAGGGTGGTATTTAGAAGTATTTATTAAAAACTTTCAGAGAGATTGGAGCGTCAGTGGCGTCGGGGATAAGACGCGGCCTATCATACCGAAAGGTCCGAAGTTCGATCCCCGGCTGGGCCACGTACCAATAGGATGGGTCGAAACTTAAGTACATGTACTGACTGCTCTCAAACGGTGAAGGAAAACATCGTGAGGAAACCTGCATACGCCGAAGAAGAAATTCTTAGGCGCATGTGAAGTCCACCAACCCGCACTAGGCTAGCGTGGTGGACTATAGCCCGAACACCCTCGTTGAGAGGGTAGGCCTGAGCCCCAGCAGTGGGGACATGGTAATAGGCTGTTGATTTTGATTTGATTTCTTAGGAATCCGTAAAAAAAGATAACTTTATGTAGCGAAGTCCGTTTGTCCCCTGGATAACTCGAAATCTGCTGGACCGATTGAGCGCAAATAAATGAATTGATTATTTATTTTCTGTAACAAAACACATTTTTTAAAATTAGGTTTTGGCTTTTACACTTATTGGTCAAGATTGACATCATGAGTGTAGTACAGTCGACCGCACGTCAGTGGAAACACTTTGACCTTGAGCTGGCTTAGCCTATTAGGGAGTTTCAATACAATAAGATACCAGTTTGTACTGGTTTCATTTCCACTGACGTGCGGTCGACCGTACTTATATAGTTTGATTTAATTTCATTATGCACTTTTTTTTAATTTTTTTATTTTAATTGTTTTAACATATTAATGTAATTATTAGAATACGATAAGTAACTTATTTGTAAATAAGTATGTACCTATTTTATTTACTTTTGCGATGATTTACCTAGTTACAATTTATAAACGTAAAACGTATGTATTATGACGTATACCTACGTTTAAGTTAAAAGTAAGTTGATCCTTATGATATTTGTGAATTTTTATGACGTCCTAGTGTTATTCCCATGGCAATACAAAATAAAACATCTGGGTTTAATGACAGAAAGTGAAAAGACAAGAATAACATCCAATGGCGTCTCTAAAACGAACTGACGGATAAAAAGCATTTTACGAGTAGTATAACTGTTGCCACCCAAGCCTAAGAAAAAATACTTTTGCCCCAGTTGGCTGACAATCTGGTCAGGGAAAAAGTCCGGGAAGTAAAAAAATATGTTTAGCAGGTCAGGTCAACGCATTTGGTCCAATTTTTGTTTTTAATATATCGGAAATATATATATTTTAAATTTTAATAATTTTTGCATCATTTCTGGACAGACAGTATGATAGTGGTAAAGGGCCGTGGTAGCCTAGTTGGTTGTGCACTCGCCTCACGTTCATGAGGTCGTGGGTTCGATCCTGGCCCGTACCAATGAGTTTTTCGAAAACTTAAGTACGGTTTATTATAATACCACAGGTTTTTCGGTGAAGGAAAACATCGTGAGGAAACCTGCATACGCCATAGACTGGTATTTACTATTCTAAGGCGTATGTGAAGTCCACCAAGAATCTGATTGTGGCACCGTTTGGCGGACAGCGGTTTGGCACAACAGATCCCATAGGGTCGAAGTGTCGCCAGGTATTCCTGGCCCCCTCAGAAGATAAGATAAGATGATAGTGGTACAGGGATATAGGCTAATATTTCTACGGGAAATCTGTTCTCAAGGGAAACTTAAAGTAGAAAATATTTTATCATAGTTTTCGATGGGTTCCCGACCACTAGAGACATTTTTGTACAGCCTGTTGAAATACTGTCGAAATTGAGTCTTGATTCCGGGAAGATCCGCCATTCCCGCGATGGTTGGCGACCCTAGCCGCCGTCTACTTCGCGTTTTTGTGAATTTGTGTACAAATTATGAAATCGTTTCGTTTTACATAATTGCTGCTACTTCCGGCGCGCGCCCGGAAACCAGAACACCATGTATCACTACAAACAGGCAGCATTGATTGATTGATTTATATACATAAATTACTAGTTGCCCGCCCCCGGCTTCGCACGTGGTAGCATCGTGTGTAGGTACACCTGTATTTTACTTGTTTATTAACAAAACTAGCTTTTTCCCGCGGCTTCACCCGCGCAGAAAAGTTTTCCCCGTGTACATTGTGTAACAGCGCCCTCTATGTAGGCGTTTTGTTACTTAGGGGGTATCAGCGGACGCCCCGCGACTTTGTCCGCATTAAAAAGTGGCCTATATGTTATTCCAGGATATAAGCTATCACTGTACCAAGTTTCATGAAGATCTGTTCGGTAGTTTTTGCGTGAAAGAGTAACAAACATCCGCACAAACTTTCGCCTTTATAATATTAAATAGGATAGGACAAGAACAAATTTCGAAAGTTGATAGAATAATCCAGTTGGGCTGGGCAGCGTTTTGAAAACTGCATCAAGTCAAGTCTTCACGTCGCCTAACCCACAATGTTTAAACCAGTTAAACCTGGTTAAACCAGTGCGTCCTGCCAGTCATGACCTTCGGCGCAGAAACGTGGACACTGACGGTGGGTCTGATCCACAAGTTTAAGGTCGCTCAGCGAGCTATGGAGAGGGCTATGCTCGGAGTTTCTTTGAAGGACATGATCCGTATTGAGGAGATCCGACGGAGAACTAAGGTCACCTACATAGACGAAAGGATTAGCAAACTGAAGTGGCAGTAGGCGGGTCACATCTGTCGCAGAGCCGACGGCCGTTGGGGCAGACGGGTTCTGGAGTGGACACCGCGGGATGCCCCTCCGCCAGGTGGACCGACGACCTGAAGAAGGTGGCCGGAAGCTGCTGGATGCGCAGGGCGGAGCACCGGGTGTGGTGACGCCATTGGGGAATGCCTATGTCCAGCAGTGGACGCTAAAAGGCTGATATGATGGATGACAATCATGATGATTAAATAAAAAATGCCGTAGTCAGTTAAAAAACCTATAGGTAAATTTAAGTACAATGGCTGTTTTTTTTTATCAGTTTATAAGGCTGTAGACCATATATGGGCAACCCCCGGCCCGCGGGCCAGACCCGGCCCGATCCGGCTTTTGATCCGGCCCGCGAGTATTTTCAAATCGCGCGTGAAAAATTATATTAATTCTCAGTTCACGCCAACTTTTATGACAGACTGGCATTCTCTAGGACCTAGACGAATGCTAGTCTTTCTTAAAAGTTTGCCTTGTGGGGTCCGGCCATCCTAGGTGGCCACAGCCGTAAATTATAGTAAAAATTAACCCCACCAAAAAAAATTTAGTAGTTTTCAATGGACACGGAAAAAGCTCGCTATGGTTTTATAATGATCTGTCACAGAACACGAAAAAAGCTCGCTTATATGATCTGTGATAGTACATTTTAGACTTTCGCGCTTTGTATTCATAATTATATAATTATTTGCGGGTCTTACACACGAAATAGTTTTATTTACCTTGCCCGACGTTTCGACCAGGTTACACTTGCCGTGGTCACGAGCTGACTGGAGAGGCGAGCTGTCATTGTTGATCGCTGTGAGTAGTTTCTGAAACTACCCTCTGCTGATCTTGTATTATTGGAAAGTCCCGGCACACAACACTCACGGTATCCGCGGGTGTATTCGACGATAAGTCACGAGATTTAAGTTTATCGATCACTGGATTCCACGACGGTGACAATTTAAAACCATCTTGCCTATTAAAATTTTTGAATTTCTTGATTTCAATAGCTTCTCGCACTATCTGCGGATAGTAGTGACGATCGGTGGACAGGATTTTAGGTTGGTTGGTGATTTCGTGTGTACCCGCAAATAATTATATAATTATGGTCTGTGATAGTTTTCCTTTAAAGTATCACCATTTTGGCAGGCCGCTGTCATCACTTCCGAGTTGGTATCTAACATCGCTGAATGGGGCGACTATATACGACGACTTTACTCTCAAGAGCCTAGTGTCCCTGGGTCTCTAAGTCCGGACCTGTACCTATGGCCCGTGACTTCAATAGTATTTTAAGGTATGGCCCGCAACATCCCAAAGGTTCAATTTACAGCCTCATGAAATAGATCCATCCTAGATCTATTTCGTAAATGCTATTAATAATCCATTTTCATCTATATAACAAACTATTAACTAATGCATTTCTGACAAAAACCTTTATCCAATCTCTATGTTTTAATACTTTAATGTGTCAGGCGCGACCCCAAACCCTTTTTTTACCTCTAAATTAAGCACATGGTCTCCACTCTAAAATTCTTGTGCCCAACGGTCATTCTGCTTCTGCGACAGATGTGGCCTGTCCACTGTCACTTCTGCTGAGTTATTTTCGATGTCGATTCTTCGTCCTCATAACTATGGTGCTAAAAGGTGCTTCATAAGATAAGATAAGATAAGAGGTACCACACCCAGCCAGGTCAACACCTGATCCGGTCCAGCCGGATGCAACCTGGCTCAACCTCGGACACATGTTGGCGCTTATATTTTTAGGTATAAGAACGAAGATATGTCCCAGGTTGAGGACAGGTTTACCAGGGGATACAAGTTGTTTAGGAAAGACACGCTCCGGGATGGGAAAGGAAGCCCACTAGCCGCAACCGGTGGACCACAATCAGCCGACTATTCAGCCTATAGCCAATATAGGAAATGAGGTGTAGACGGGTATCGATGCTTAGGATGAGCGTTGATGTGATGGGCTGGTGATAGTGATTCCCTTAGTTTCCATTATGTTCTGTGTGGAGTGATCATCTGGGTCTTGAAGTGGTCTTATTGGTTTTCTTTCCATTTATTCATCTTGCTTATTTTCTTCCTGTCTTTGTGATTGGCTGGTGGCTGCTCAGGGTACTTTTGGTTGCAGTTTATGTACGTGGTTGCGTTTGTGTTCTGGTTCTGGATCGTAACTGTTAGTCGCACGCAGCGCGACGGAGTTCCGTGGAAGCTGTTAGTCTGTTTTGTTATGTTGTTTGGTTACTTTGTAGTTTTGCATCAGGTTGTTTTGGTATTTCGTCTGCGTAGGGTCATTTTGTGGGCATTAGAATATCTCCTTTATTCTTATTTAGTGTAGGCACCAACATCTGTTGATGTTCTATATGTAAATTTGTCCAAACATTATTATATAAAAAAAAACTGATACAGAGTGCTCCCGTGACCGGCCACTCTCGGTATTCCGTCACACCCTGTGAAAGGAAGTCATGCCCAATATTTACGCGTAAGGAATATTAACTTTCCACCCGCGCCGTGGCGAGGTGAAACAAAGAAAACACATTTATTACATAGCCCATAACAAATGTAATGGACAAGAATACCATTCAATAAAAACATCCGGCTTGGAGGACCATAAAGGTTGAGCGGAATCCATACACAGTCATTATAGCTCGGGCGGCGACCGCGTTAATCTTAAAATCTTCTTCCGTCTTAATTCTTCTTAATCCGTAAATCTTTTTGGCGGTTATGTGAAGTTGCCTGAGTCCTGCGCAAAGATTAATTTTAGGTGTCAAAGGGGGGGGGGGGGGGGGGGGGGGGTTCAAGAGATTCAATTTCAAAAAAACCGAAACAAAATTCAAGTTTTTGGACATTTCTACATTATGTCAAATAAGCACACATAGACAGCCATGTGCGAACTGTGTGTGACTAAATTCACTCAACCGTCCTTTAATTGTATTTTTTTTATAATATTGATTCTGATTGATATTTTTTATAATATTGATTGATTATTGAGTGATTTCATCGATTTAAGATTATCCAGAAGTAGGATAGATAGGTACCTGACTTACGAGTACATTATTAATCAATCATTCATTTAACAAAATCATTATTATTCAAATACCAGATCAGGATTATTTTTTCTGTCTCAGGAATTTGGGCGCTCTACGCAGCCGCGAAACGGTATCAGATGACGAAGGTATTGAACTGTCGGCTCTCGCACTATTATGTAGATGGTAGGTTGTAAAGTCTGTAAATGCCGTAGTATTAGAAGCACGGATGTAGTCTTTAAGTGACGGATGTCACAGGTCAAGGGAATCCCTTCAACCATTACTAATGGAGTGGACAAGTGCTTTGAATGCACTCATAGGCTGAGTATTTACCTATTGTTTTACGCGCAAGTGCCTCGTCGTCGAAAAAAAAATTCAATTTTTTTTATGGGGTTTACGGCTCTAGAAACAAAGTGCTGTAGAGCCAAAGATGTTTTAAAATGATTACCTATGCATATTTTCGTTTCCTTCGGCGCGGGCGCACTAAATGTGCGGTTACCTTTATTTCGGTTTAAAGTTACGAACTGAAAAATTTAGCTGTAATTTTATTTTGCCGCACAATCGGCACAATATACATTTTCTTGGAAAATAAAATAGTAGAACGAACATGCCACTTCGGTCCCCGCCAAAAGAATTAAAAAATACATTATATTTTTTAATGTTTTTTTTGCAAACACTACGAAATATCTAATAAAAATAAGCTAAATATCTTTTATTCGCACGATAATTTTTGCACGCCTTAGGAATCGAACCCGTCACTAAATAACGGAAGCAGATGGTCTAACGAATGACTGAACTTTGCTAAGTCCGTAGATGAAACCAAAAAAGCAAGATACGCGATACTACTTATTGCGAATAGTCCTAAAAACAGTACTCTGTCACTTGTTTTTCCTCAGCCCAGCGCGGAATGAGTTGTTCTCATTTATTTATATTATTTTATTATTTATTTTATTTAAATGGAAAGGCAGCTAAAGCTGATGCTTCCATATCAGCAGTCGACTTGCTTTCCGACAGTTCTACAGCTAGTTACAGAATATTTTAATCTATTTTGTAAATTGTGCATTAGCCAATAACAGATTGCCTTTTTGTAAAATAAGTAGTTTCTAAAAATAGATAGAGTACAGAAAATTAAATTAAAACTAGACCCAGTTTCCGTTTACGCAGCGTAAGAGAGTGCGGTATCTCCCTATTTCGGTTTCATGTAGGGTTAAGCCGATAGTCAGTTCGTAGTTAATTAAATTTTGGAGCCCGACGCGCGCCCTTGCGTCAAAGGGCGCTCCGCCCCCGCATTACTTATTCACATAAGTGGCCATTGTAGCCCAAATAAATCAATACTGCATTAGCACAGAATATATTAGGTAAGTGCTCATGCGATAGCTACTTAGAAGTATGCTGAATAGATACTCTCTGAGCTGTATGTCGCGATGGTTTGTTCCACGTAGATAACAAAGTTTGATAACCAGTTGTCTACGTGGAATTTTTTTCCGGGTACATAACCGAGTTTTATAAACGTTGGCCGACCTAATACGCAGTATCTCAGAGAAAGGAAGCAGTACCTGGAAAGAAGAAATACCTAGAAAAGGAAGAAATACCTAGTAGGTACGGATGGAGTATTTTGAACCTAACATCCAATTAAATCTATGGCTTGATATTAACGGATTGAACCTACGACTGGAAGCTAATATCCGCACCACTGAGCCAACGGCGTTGAAGGAAGTACGTGATTTATGACAGAATTAAATTAACATAACAACTCCCCAACATACATAATGTCTAATATATTATAATCCTAAACCAAGACACCATGTTTTAAACCATTAAACTAACCCATCCACGCAATTCACAAATAATTTATCATTCAATGAACGAACGAACGAATGAATGAATCATTCATGCAGCGCCCTTCTTAACACCATGTAAGGTTGTCGAGAGATAGAATTTTAATTCCAAATTCAAATACAGGAGTGAAGACAACGCGTTATCATTTCGATCGTCTTGACCTGTGGTCGACCGGATGTGGCCCACAGAATAAAAATAAAAAGACGCACCAACGAGATAAAATACACCAATCAAGCGACGGAACCGGGCATAAAAGCTTTTTGGTGTGCCAGGGCCCGGGAATTTCATTCACCATCCATTTTTATTAAACGTTTTGTGATTGTGACCTTTTTTTAGATTAAAGGCCTGCCCCAACTGACTCGGGAGGACTATCTGAGTTACAAGTCGAGTCAAGATAACTCTGGGACCTTATTAAGGTACTTGAGATAATTGAAACAACCGTCGGGAGTGTTTACTGAACTATTTTACGACTTGGAACCAATACCAAATTAATTGGGAGAGTTACTTATAAACCTTTCGAATATTCACTGTCAATTATTAAGGCTGATAAGTGAGTCCGCAGCTGGCTACATGCTTTCTAGGAGTATATAATTCAATGGCGTTATACTATGATTGCCAATTTTACTTAATATTAACTTACTAATTTCAGGTTTTACGACTTGGAGCCAACAATGAATTAATTGGCAGAGTTACATAAAAGCGTTTTGAATATTTAGGGTTATATCAATGCTATGAAATTATACCAGGTTTTTTCTACCCTAGATGCTTGTTTTATTTACTTTTAAGGTTAAAAATGTATTAGCTGCCAATATAATTAAACTTATCACCAAAATACAAAATTACATTAGGTACTAATTGATTGCTAACAACATTTTTATCAATACTATGGCATTGATAGATGTCAGTCCCCTGTTCAAGATACGATGCAACATGTGTCTGTCAGCTAGCGCCTAATTATGGGCCTTTCCGTCCCCTCGTTAATTATTATCAGACAGAAGTGTGCTGGCGCTTCCCTCCAGTCATCAGGGATGCTACGCATTGCGAATATTGTGTGGCAATGTTGTCTGCGGAATACAAAGGTAATATAATCAATTAGTATCGGATACTGGTCGAAGCATGAGTGGCGTGAGAGCGTCAGTGGCGTCGGGGATAAGACGCGGCCTATCACATCGAAAGGCCCGAAGTTCGATCCCCGGTTGAGCCTCGTGCAGGCTGATGATGATGATGAAGTAGTACCGAATGAATTTAAACAGATAGACAAGTAGATAGACACGTATAATTTGGTATAGACATCGAAAATTTATCTGCAAATGGATTCGGAGAAATGTTAATTCGATCATCACAATACTTTCGACCAAAAAAGTTCCGCGAAACGCCAGGCTATCTGCGGGCAGTCATTATATCATTATAGTTTATCTTGTTTCGATTGGATTGTATATCTGAGCGTCATTGGCGTAGTGGGAATTATGCGGCCTGTCACATCGAGAGGCGCGAGTTTGATCCCCGGTCGATATACGTGGGTATTAGGTACCAATGGGCTTTTCTCAAAATTTAAGTACATTTACTGACTAACTCTCAAACGGTGAAGGAAAAACGTAAGGAAACCGGCATACGCCAAAGATTAGAACTTCTATGAAAGCGTATTATGCATGTGAAGTCCACCAAAGAACGGATTGGGGCACCGTTGGTGGACCCGGTTTGTCCATAGGGTCGAAGTATCGCCGGTATTCCTGGCCCCCTACGAAAATAAAATAATATATTTGCTTTATAAATCCACCTCAAAAATAATTTAATTTAATCGGCGGAACCTCAGTTGAAGTGGCAGTGGGCTGGGCACATCGCTCGTAGAACTGACGGCCGTTGGGGCAGAAAGGTTCTCGAGTGGCGACCACGTATCGGAAGACGCAGCGTAGGCAGGCCTCCCACAAGGTGCACCGACGATCTGATGAAGGTCGCGGGACCGGCTGGATGAGGTTAGCGCAGGACCGTTTGTGGAGATCCCTGGGGGAAGCCTTTGTCCAGCAGTGGACGTCTACAGGCTGATATACACACACACTATTATATTTCAAAGTAATTTTTATTAGATAATCTGTTTTGTTTTTATATATTGTTAGCCACTATGTCCAATGCCACTGGTCCGACGGTGAGGCCTGGTGTCCTGTATCTACAGGCTGCTCTGAGTAGCCTAGTCTCAGGCTCCAGACTCCACAAACTAACTTTAAGTCAGTTGTGGAGTAAATAAAGATTATTTGTAGGTATTTGTATTTGTATGATGATGGCGGAACCTGCATTTATGCCTTACCCGACTTTTTTAATGGGTTGTATTTAAACAAACATCTAACCTGACTACTCAAATAAATTTGATTTGCACACCAAAAAATACTGATTGCACACAAATGCGCATTCAGTATATTTCTACAATTACGTATTTATTTACATTGACAAATGTAATATTTATCTATTTAAACTTACCTAAGTACATTTAGAATAATTGATGTGCACTTTAATATTTTCCTTTTGTTATTACCGTCGAAAGGTAACGTACAGTCGACAGCGTGTAAACACTTTTACCTTGGACTGGCCTAGCCTATTAGGAAGTTCCAATACTATGAGAGACCAGGTTATACTGCTTATGTTTCCACTGACGTGCGGTCGACCTTACTTAAAAGTCGTCTTGTCAGTCGTAGACGTCCGCCCGCATAGTGGTCTTACCTACACGGTGAAAGTAGTACTATACCTTGGGTCATTTAACATTCTGACTGCCGGTCGTTTATTTTCAAGAGTGCTTACACCTTTATGGTCGGTGTGCATTGAACATAATGCAAGGGCCTGTTTGAATATGTTTTACGGCGACTGTAAGAAAATTTCTCCTACCTGTTTTGTTCCCAATTATAGTCGTGCATCGAGCCTTGTTTTCGTTTGCGATGTAAGAGAGTGCGGCATCTTCGTCTTTTAGTTTCATCTAAGTACAAGGTTCCATCAAAATCTGTACAGCTGTTCGGACGCGATGAGCATAACATCTAGCTAGAGTCTAGATCATCTACACTCACATTTCATCATCAACAGCCTATTAATGTCCCCACTGCTGGGGCTCAGGCCTACCCTCTTAACGAGGGCGTTCGGGCTATAGTCCACCACGCTAGCCCACTGCGGGTTGGTGGACTTCACATGCGCCTAAGAATTTCTTCTTCGGCGTATGCAGGTTTCCTCACGATGTTTTCCTTCACCGTTTGAGAGCAGTCAGTAAATGTACTTAAGTTTCGAGAAAAAACCCATTGGTACATGGCCCAGCTGGGGATCGAACTCCGGACCTTCCGATATGATAGGCCGCGTCTTATCCCCTACGCCACTGACGCTCTATAGACTCACATTTATTTAAATTGAATTTAATTAACAACAAAACTATTTAATTATTATGATCTAATAATTATATTTAGAGGTTAGGTTAGGTTATTTTATTTTTGTTTTTTAAGTGTATTAGTTTAGTTTTAATAGGATAACTTGGTTTTATATTATATTGTAATTAATTGTTTATTAATAAACAACGTAGAAAATTTAATTGGTTATAAAAAAGCCAGTTAAAAATGTATGCCCCTGTATATAAAAAGCAATAAGTACATTAATTTACTAATCATCCTTTACACTCGTTATTATTAAACATTGAGCATTCCCTCATCAATATTTATAATAAGTTACGAATTATAAATTACACTTCGTACTTATTCGTAACTTACACATAGGTTGTTATAAGAATTTTCTGTTTTACGACAATAATTGTAATGATAGCATCAGAATTATAATTATGTTAAGGCAGTTATATGCAGTGTAATGTTTACTGAATAAACGTTATCAGTAACATGGAACATCTTTTGTTTATAATTAACACTAGATATTGCCCGCGACTTCGTCCGCGTGGATAAATAATAATAATTGAACAAATTCACACACGGCTGTTTAGTCCCAAGCTAAGCCGAAGCTTGTAAATGGGTACTCGACAACTGATAAACATACTTAAATACGAAAACCAACAGATATGCTCATCACACAAATGTTGGTCCCGGGTGGGAATCGAACCCCGCAGTAGGCAGCGTCACTATCACTACGCCAACAGGCCCGTCAATGAATATTATGACAAATAATTTCTGGACTGAAAGCATCAATAGCATTTTCAATAGTAACCATTGTATTCTGATCTGCAAGTTCGTACAAACGTTAGGAAATGAGAGATTTGTATTGCTGGTCGCTATTTATCGGCAAATTTTAGAGATGTTAGCCAGAGATATACACTATCACTATACAACGTTTCATCAAAATCCGTTTAGTGGTTTTTGCGTGAAATAATGTTGTATTTATTTTTTACTTGTGTCATGTTTCTACATAAAAATAGATGCAGAGCAGAAATTGTACAGTCAACTAAAAATGCAGGTAAGCAGGAACATTACAGTGCTATATTAACCCTTTAAATGGCAGAGACGATTTGGATACCACTTAGTTAATAAACATTTACGGAGAAGAACAACCTCTTTTTTATTTAACTATAATGCTATTATATAGCGAATATATCAGGCTTTCTTTCCTCATTCATCCAATGTCAATGAATATGTGTATTGGAAACAGATCATCTGAAAACTCAAGTGCACTAACAGGCTGAGTGCATATATTGACCACATGTTTTTCTTAATGTTTTTTTTGCCGTAGATGTGTTACCCAGTGCATTACAAACATGGCAGTGTATTTAACTTTCACGTAGCATATCTGTATAACTGGGGCCTTATAAAGGGTTAAGTGGTATGTGCCTGCTTACCTATCTTTTTTGTTGAATGTACACGCTTTAAAAACCCAAACAAACATTAAAAGCTCTCGACCAAAACGCGTCATGAATTTTTGCGTTATGGATTCTAATTTACATATTAAGCATAAGCCGGGATGGATTCACATGCTTAAAAGGGATTACGCCTGACCCTGTATAGTCAGCTAAAGGGAAATTAAGTGAATAGAGCAATAAAACCACATTGCGTTGCGGCCTTGCGTCCCGATCGGCGCGTAATCAATCATCTAGATTATATATGATACAGGCTTATCGCCATTGAAAAATACTGAGTGTTCTTATATCCCTATTAAATGTACAATATTAATAAAGAGCGTCAGTGGCGTCGGGAATAAGACGCGGCCTATCATATCGAAAGGTCCGAAGTTCGATCCCCGGCTGGGCCATGCACCAATAGGTTTTCTCGAAACTTAGCTACATTTACTGACTGCTATCAAACGGCGAAGGAAAACATCGCAAGGAAACCTGCATACGCCGAAGAAGAAATTCTTAGGCGCATGTGATGTCCACCAACCCGCACCGGGCTAGCGTGGTGGACTATAGCCCGAACGCCCTCGTTGAGAGGGTAGGCCTGAGCCCCAGCAGTGGGGGCATGTTAATAATAGATTGTTGATTTGATTAAATAACGAAGAAATCGTGTTAAAACTAGCCTATGACTCGTTTTTTAATCTCCCACTCCTTATTAACCACTATATGTATCAGTTTCATAAACTACTATTATGTCATCGATTAAACGACGTATAATATCTGCATAAAAGTCCATTTGATCTCCTACTGTCAACTGTTAAACATACCATCACGGCGGCCCCACAATAAACGAGCAAGATTATTCTAATTTGGACTTTATTATCAGCAATTATGGGTACACTTGGGTACACTTAATTAAGGAACCGACTGTATGTATACTTGTGAATAGTGACGGGCGCATTTTCACTTCATAGGTATTCGGTATTAATGTTCCGAATATTCGGTCAATAAAATAACTACATACAGCTGAAATATCAATGCGTTATTTGCATATCGTATCATTGTACCGAACTTAATATACGAGGCTTCTGTTTTGTAATATTAGAACAGTCAGATTTTTTCACGACTCCAAGACACTGCACTGCAGACTTGAGTATTTGATAGTACGTTTTAGACTTTCGCGCTTTGTATTCATAATTATATAATTGGGTGATTCTACTGGGAAAATAATAAAAAAAAATTTATATAAAATCAACAAAACTGTTTATTTTTTTGTTTTTTTGAGATCAAAATAGCATTAATATAAAATTTAATTACCATCATTATATGTTTGATTATCTGTTACATAATCATCAGTTCCAATATCTCTTTCAATATCATTTTCATTGTCTGTTTATTTATCTGTACCGACATCTCTTTCATTATCCGTTACATTAACAGTTAATGTAACTGTTAATGAAAGAGATACTGTTGCACTGTTTGTACTAATAGTAATTTCTGGTGACAGAAATGACATAGACAGAGATGACGATCTCACGTTAGTTTGATCTTAACTAATCTTTAATTTATTAATGGTTGGTGTTGGCTACCTGATGCAGATACTATTGGTTTCTGTGCATAATTACAACCAGGTATTAAGTCACAAACCGCAAGAATTTCAAAGATATTTAACCTGAACAGATTTATGGTTTCGTAGTAGAATGACCGAATTATAACAAAACTAAAAAAAAAAAAACTATTTCGTGTGTAAGACCCGTAAATAATTATATAATTTTGAGTATTTGATAATTTCAATTTGATACAACAATATTGTGGTTATTAATTTGCTTTTCCCGCGAATAAATACCTCCACGCGTTCCTGAGAAAAATGGTATTGACAGACGGACGGACAGACGGACAACAGAGTGTTCGTTTAAGAGTTCCTTTTTTCCTCTTTTGTGGTGGGTAACCCTAAAAATAAAGAAAATTCTCTATACCTAAAAGGTCATTATCATCAACTAGAGATCTGACTTTTACTAAACTTAATTTTTCTAAACGCTCGAAGTTTATCGAATATAACAGCTAAATATTGGTGTGAAGCAGAAGCTATCGGCGCATCACTAGCTGTGACATTTAAAGGCTGTTATCATATCAATACCAACGGTCTTCCACTAATCTAACGTGGGCACCTGATACTGGCAGGTGACGCACTTACAGGAACAAATACATTAGGGGGCTCCCATAAACTACGTAGCCAGATTTTAGGCACTCTTGGCTTTAGGCTTTTGGTATATAGGGACTGGACACGAGTGTGTACAGTTGGTGAAACTCAAAAAAGGTACAAAATTGTTTATTCGTCAACTGGACATGCTAAGATTTTTGAGCGTGTATGTATAGTGAAACATGATGGATGGATAGTCACTTTTTGGTATTCGCAAACTGGACACATATACTCAATATGTGTCTAATCTAATTGAATTCTTTATAAACTACAGTCAACCTGATGAATGCTTTGTGATTCAATGTCAAATCAAAAATATTCTTCAAATATGACTCTATTAGTAGTAGCTATTCGATATTCGTTGGTTTAGTCGTTGTCTATACTTAATTCATAAAAAAAATTGGCAATGGTGATCCTGTGACATACACTGGCTAAGTAATGAACTCGGCTTAGGGTCTAAGGCACTTCCGCCAAGGAATGGAAAGTTCTTCCACTACGTTATATGCTAAAAGATCTACGTAGCCCAGCATCTAGCATTGATCCCCTTTCCCTCTGTGCCTTCCCCCACGCAGCCCAAACATAAAAAGTAGCCCAATGTAGCCACAGCGACCCCCGTGGTTTGTGGAAGGCCGCTTACGAAGGCGGTTGAAAATTAAATACGTCTGTGACGGCTTGGCGATGCAACATGAATGATAAGCGCCTAAACTGACAGCGTCATTTTGACATTACAAGGTGTAAAGAACTTGCGGGAGCGGAAACAATATATTTTCCCTAAACAATGTCCGCTATGTGTATGCCCATTGCGCCGGATCTGACTATGCCAAATATCCTACAAAACTAAATTCTTTGGCCTTCCTACTCACAAAGCCCCGGCCGCACATTTCGTTAAGGAAATAAAAATACTTGGGATTGCTCGGATGATCATAAGAATTCGAGACAACAGACGGTTTTGGAATTGAATAAAACTGTGTTTTTTTATTGACAAATGCACATAGAAACTCTTAGTTTCGGTTTTAGTCAACTAAAACACTACTACAGAAAAAATATTTACAAAAACATTTATAAGTATCTGTTTTAATAGAAACTTTATAAAACCCATGTTTTCCGCTAGTTGTTTTACAATTTACACGTTGTATAAGTCGGTAGTTAATTAATATAACATACATAACAACATTATAAGTAATTTAAAAGCCTGTATAACAACTTCGCCGTCAAACCCTACTAATCTTTGAAGGCGGTCTGACAAAAAAATTAAAAAAATATGTTTTAATTCGACGGTAGTTCTTACCTGCCTTAAGTTTAGTGGCTAATTAACGGACATACTTAACAACCCATTGTTAAGAGGTGGCATTACAACATTAACGGTCAAATCTCATTATAATCTTTTTCATTATGTGAGTTTGTTTTTGTCTTGTTTTCAAAAGTTTTTTAACGATATTATGCAGCTAACGGAAAGATGCCCAGGCGATGATAAAGATGCTATGGCAATCTGTAACAATCCAGAGCGCAGGTTAAGTACATTTACTGACTGCTCTCGAACCGTGAAGGAAAACATCGCGAGGAAACCTGCATACGCCTGAAGGGATTCTTGGCGCATGGGCAGTCCACCAACCAGCACTTCAAATCAACAGCCTATTAACATGTCCCCAATGTTCGGGCTCAAGCCTACCCCCTCAACGAGGGTGTTCGGGCTTTAGTCCACCACTCTAGCCCAGTGCGGGTTGGTGGACTTCACATGCGCCTAAGAATATTCTTCTTCGGCGTATGCAGGTTTCTTCACGATGCTTTCCTTCACCGTTCGAGAGCAGTCAGTAGATGTACTTAAGTTTCGAGAAAAACCCATCGGTACATGGCGCGGCCGGGGATCGAACTCAAACCTCTCGACATGACAGGCCGCGTCTTCTCCATGTCACTGACACTTTAAACCCGCACTTAACGAAAGTATCGGAAGACACAGGGTGCCTCCCACAAGGTGGACCGACGATCTGGTGAGGGACGCGGGACCCGGCTGGATGAGGTTAGCGCAGGACCGGTCGTCGTGGAGATCCTTGGGGGAGGCCTTTGTCCAGCAGTGGACGTCTACAGGCTGATATGATGATGATAACGAAAGTTAATTAAATGTCTCCACGTTCATGCTAAGTGATACAAACTATAATCTAACCGCGCCGCGCAAACAAAAGAATTGACAAGATTTTTTTTTTTCATATCCTGTCCCTGTATTAAAGTTAGAAGATAACTTCTTTTTTTCAAAGTCAATTAACATACTTAACAACATATAATTTAAGAGGTTGTATTACACATCAGCGGCCAAATCTCACTGATCCACCGGCCGTCACGTCCGACGGCGGCGGCGGGTAGAGGCCCACCCATAGCTTCGGCTTTCGGCCTAACTTATAACGAAGTTTACGAAGTTACACGCAGAGCTAGGCCGAAAAAAGTGTAAGAATTCGATCGACGCGACACTTCATGATAATCGAATTTGGTAGCCCTGACGGATTTTCTTGGATTTATAATTATATTAATAGGTACCTAGGTGAATATTTGATATTATTGTTGGCTTTTCCTTCGACCGACGAAACAAATGTAGGTAAGGAAAGTTATAATTATTGTTTATAAATTATGACAGGTTTCGCGACAAATTAACACTTTTTAAAACGATTTTTTATTATTGTCATTCGTTAATTCCTTTTAGTCGAGGGGTTTCAAAATTTTTATTTAATCCTTTTTCAATTACATCCGTCGCGGGTTTTTCAAAATTATTAATTTTCCTTTTTTATTTTAAACTTGTTTTATATCATGTCACGACTAGAGACATTGACGAGGAGGACGCGTCTACCAACAGCCGAATTTTCTTTCGGCCGAAAGTTCCGAAGACCGAAACGTACCCTAGCGGCAGGTGAGTCAGCCAGGAACGGACAAATTAAAACGTGTGCGCCGAGGCGCGATGCATCACGAGCGATCGACGCAGCGACGCGACGTGTTAACGTGTCCCTACTCCATTAATATCAATAGACGCGCCTGTCAGGCATTAGCGCTTTTCGCGCTACAACTAGCGCCTCTTGGAATGCCGATCAGACTAGGGTAGACCCATGTAATTGTTACGTGGTATAAAAACTTGTCGTCAAAATAGAGCGTCAGTGGCGTTGGGGATAAGACGCGGCCTATCATATCGAAAAGTCCGGAGTTCGATCCCGGGCTGGGCCATGCACCAATGGGTTTTTTCTCGAAACTTAAGTACTGACTGCTCTCAAACGGTGAAGGAAAACATCGTGAGGAAACCTGCATACGCCGAAGAAGAAATTCTTAGGCGCATGTGAAGTCCACCAACCCGCACTGGGCTAGCGTGGTGGACTATAGCCCGAACACCCTCGTTGAGAGGGTAGGTCTGAGCCCCAGCAGTGGGGACATGTTAATAGGCTGTTGATGATGATTGATGATAAAAACTTGGGTGGAGCATCTTTTTTAGGGGGGCAAATACCTGGCGACCACGGAAGTCTCTCTTCCGACCCTTTTGAGGTATTGTACCAAACCCCTGTCCACCAATCCGTATTTTTGGTGACTTCACGTAGACTAGAACGTATGCACATTTATGTAAATGTAATACATATCTTGTTCATTAATGCAGGATCACTATAGTCGACTGAACCCGATCCTCGGTTCTCCGCATCCAGTCACCGCTAGCCGCCTCACGCAGATCGTCGCTCCATCTAGCCGGGGGGCGTCCCACACTACGCTTGTGGTCTTCACTCGAGAACTCGTCTACCCCAGCGGTTTTCGTTATAATAAGGTGTACGTGAAGTCCACCAAAAAACGGAACTCCAGATAGCGCTTTTGCTTAGCAACGGGGCATCACTGTCCTGACAGTGTATGATACAATACAATTACACTGAAGCACAATGGACACGTGTCTCGCACGCATATTAATACTCTGCTACCGACAACCCATAGCCAATGATTCTTCCTTTGTACCGGCCAAAATGTATGGTACTTATTATGCCTTGCCACCCGCCGGGAAATATCGCGTTCAAAAAACTAAGGGGCCCATCACACGGTAGGTTTTGCTGTCAGGATGATCGTCTAATGCAGTGACTGATGAAAATCTGCATACATACTTTGATTTCAACCGTCAGTCATGACTGATGGAATTGACTGACGGTGACATGACCGTCTAAAGTTCGCCAAAATTTTTAGTATTGTTGAAAATGTCGTTATAGGTAATCAGAGACCGGAATTTTCGTGTCACTTTTGAATCCCAGAAAAGTCCTTTTTTTTAAAATGGTTTAACGGCCAATTGGAAACCAGCCCTTTTAGGCCAAAAAGTTTAAAATCACGAATACATAAAACCGCAGCACGGCCTCCGGCAACTAGTGCCATTCGGTGATACACTGCAGCTAACACCGCACTAAACTGATAGTAGGTTTAGTGTCGATTTAACAAGTGACAATTTGGAACAGTCCGGTGGAGTCGTTACACGCTTTTATTTAGCTATCCCGCACAATATACACTTTAATAGGCACTTGTTGCGTATAAAACTATCACAGATATAGACCAAAACCTACATTAAACATTTTTTGGAAAACTAAACAAAAACGACAACCGTCTCCGACAAAATCCCGCCAAAAAGCCCCAAATACTCTGTTGGACCACAGAATAAATAATAGTACGTTGGAGAGAAGTCTGTTTTTAATAGTGTCGCCGCCCGCGGAGGGCACCGCTGCGTGAAATATAGCAAAAAAAAATTATTTACACGTGTATCACCATTCATCACGCTATATTTTGGGCCTAAGTCACATAACAAAGAGTTACATGATATATCTAAATAAACGTTACAATACTTGTCAGTAAACAATAGATTTGTAACAGAGATGTTTCCTTATCTCGATACCCGGCGTTTGTAACATTGCAATCATAGCATTCCGTCAGTTTTTTTCTTTATAATAGGTACTTTAAAGCATAAAGACCAGTCACGAGTTGGATGCTTCTTAGAAAATTAACAAATGAAAACTCCCAAACAATATGTGATTTTTGATACTAAAAGCCTTTTGAAAATATATTGTGTCTTTATTTACTTCAAAATTAAGAAAAAGATGGCATGAATTTAAATCTGTCAAATTAGTTTAGTCCTGTCAGACAGAGGAAACTATAATAGCCAAGGAAATTGAACTAAATTCCGGGTTTCTATTGCAACTACATTTTCCGTTTTCTTGTGTCTGACAGGACTGAACTGATTTGACAGTTTGAAAATTCATGACATTTCTTTCTTATTTTTAGATTTAAAGAGCTTAGGGGACTAAAATTTATGTACCTAATATCCGAACGACACTTAATGCGTGTAATTCTACTGTTTGTTATTTACACGTAAATTTGGCGCTAAAATGTCTTTAGACCACGATAAAAAGTGGAAGTATTTGACGTCATAGAAGCGTCTAGGTGCGTCAATATGGCTCGTTACATCAATTAAAAATCGATTTAGATTATAATCTGTGCAAACATGACAATTAACCCATCTATTGATCTGTCCCGAATAGGATCTGCCTATAACATTGTTACAGATAACGGGACAGAACAGATAGTGAGGCGTATCGCAAATGTACTTACATGCTGTGAAAATAACGTGATTAATGCGTGGTGTATACCTAGATAATATCCATGCACTGACGGCCGTTGGGGCAGAAAGGTTCTCGAGTGGCGACCACGTATCGGAAGACGCAGCGTAGGCCTCCCACAAGGTGGACCGACGATCTGGTGAAGGTTGAAGGAAGGACCGGTCGTCGTGGAGATCCCTGGGGGAAGCCTTTGTCCAGCAGTGGACGTCTACAATGATATGATGATCCATGCATTAGCTGTGTCCGTCACCTCGTCCCGATTTCAACTCCTAAGGGTTGGGATTTCAAACAATCCTTTCTCAGTGGTTGCCTTTACGTCAGGATGCGAAATAGGGTTGAGGCTTTGAGAGATTATTTATTCGGGTTTCCATTAGGAACCATATGCAATATTGACCTACTGAACCTTAGTGTTTGTCTGTGGTTCGGTTTTTTTGCAAAGTAGAGCCTAAAGAAGGCTCGTATAGTTCGGTTCCTTTGTACAGTCGATCGCACGTCAGTGGAAAAAAAACCAGTATAAACTGGTCTCTCGTAGTATTGTAACTCCCTAATAGGCCAGCTCAAGGTCAAAGTGTTTACACTGACGTGCAGTCGACTATACCTATAAATGTGTAGTGTGAATGTTTGATAGGTTTTTTTTTTCAATCACGCCGTAGCGGCTGCAGCGATTCACACTTACACCCCTTTGTAACTAACACTAAAGTGACAAAGAAAAAAAAACGGTCGAGTGCGAGTAGGACTCGCGCTCTGACGGTTCCGTACAAACTTAATTTTAAAATATCGAAGTACTTAACACTTACGTACTAAATTACTGGATGATTTGGTTATAGGCAAAATTATTTGTTGGTAATAGAAATATTTTTTTTTTATGATGTAACTTCTGTTTTCAGATTTTTCCTATAAGATCTTACTTCTTCCCAAATTTCATGATTCTAGGTCAATCGGAAGTACCCCATAGGTTACGATTACCAAAATACTCAAACAAAATCGGCCATATCTTTTTACTGCGTTGACTTAGAAGTCTGATTCTTTCACAGCTCTAAGGGATTGCTTACCTGAGTATTTGATATTAATTTTAACTTTATACCTCCATGCGGCCTGAGAAAAAGGGTCTTGACAGAGTCAAAAAAGTGATGCTATAAGGGTTTCTTTATCTCCTTTTGAGGCACGGAACCCTAAAAAACAACACTTATAGTTAACAGCTTTTACACCCGTTTTACATTTCCTTCGCTAATAAAAATATTGACGCATCCTAAGTGTTTTAAAAGTTATTTAGTATTTTTTATTAGTTGCTGTGATCCGGTTTGAAGGGTGGGAGAGGCAGAGGCTATACACTTTGGAAACTGTATAAAGTCTGCGAATGTGGGAGCTTCCGAAATATTTTTTTAGTTCGTTCTCCGCAGTCACTGTAAGTCCATCTAGCCGGGGGCGTCCCACACTACGCCTACCCACGCGCGGTCTCCACTCGAGAACTCGTCTACCCCCAGCGGTTATCGGTTCTCCGACAGTGTGACCAGCCCACTGCCACATCAACGTACTAACTTTTTTGCGGCAAACCTATTACCAGTTTATTGCGGTGTTAGCTGCAATGTGGATCACCGTATGGCACTATAGTTGTGCCCTCGAGACCGTGCTGCGATTTTAAGTATTCATGATTATAAACTACGATTTGGCCTTTATGAACTTGTTTCCAATTGGCCGTAAAACTATTTGAAAAACTTACTTTTTTGCTTTATTTAACACTGTTTTATTCTGTTTTCGCCTCTCATTGTACTGTTGGGACGCTCATTGGGGAAGGACGCCGAGCCGACAATCCAATGATGACGTAGGCAAAAGAAAATGTTGAACAAATACATAAAATACAAACAAAAAATCCCTTGAAAGCTATCACTAACAGAAAACCCCCATAAAACATATTTTTTACACATCCAACCTTTTTTTAAACTACTACGCTAAACAGTCAAAGACAAAAACTTTGTTTTTCCACTAAGTGGATTAAATGGGGCATAGGGCCAAAGAAATCGGAATAGCTATTCCGATTTCTTTGCATAGGGCACATTTTTGGTAAATAGAATAAAATGACATGGCATTATTGAATCGAATCGATTTCGGAATCGAGAGTGTTTGACAGCTGTTTTGCATTTTTTGTATTCAAAATGTCGCAGACAGCCGACAGCTGTTGCCGTTCAACCCTTAGGGTGGTGGAATTTAAAAAAAAATTAAATGCACCCAGTTATCCAATAGCCAGATCACAGCAACTTCTAAACTGCAATTTAAAAATAGTTCATAACGTGAATTAAATATACAAAAAATAATGTAAAAGTAAGAAATCATAATTTTTTACAAAAATATAATCGACTTCTTTTTAATTTTTGTGCGACTTAGTGATCCCTTATTTTTTTAAACTTCCCACCCTTTAGTGGTCCCTACACGATCATGCTGCATGACATGCAATACGTGCTGTCACTCATGCATGATCGTCTAGCTGTAGTGATTGACGTGCGTGACATGCAAACTACGTGCTGGGCGTTGCTTCACTGTATTGATTGATAGCAAGCAGATGCAGTATGATAATTCACGTAAACGTAATGCATGTCATGACGTAATCAAACGTCAAAACGTAATGAAATGTCATTTTCAACCCCCTCCTTTTTGAAGTCGGTCGTTAATACTCTGCCATCCATAACGACGAATATAAAACTGTAGAAAAAGAGGAAAACGAAAAATTGCGACTGGAATCTCAATATTTTAGAAGAAATGTTATCATTCATTTTGAAACATGTAAATAAACCTAATTAATCATGTTTGTAAGACGTTATACTTTGTATGTTTTAATCTAATCAAGTGGCCGACAAGCTGACCCGAGTGGCGTAATTGTAATAATTATTTCAATTAGGCCGTGTCAGACACAGTACTGACAGTAAACAACATTTTTATCACAAAAACTGATATGACATGCATAAATAATTTATAATTAATTAAACTGACTGACAGAGTATCCGAGTACCTACTGACATCTTGTTTGACCCTCTCAGAGCAAGGAATTAAATCATACTTAGAGACAGTTAAAGAGCATCATCGATACAAATATCTTATAACTAAATTGGCAACCTGACTTAGAGCCTTTCAAACCGCAGTATTTCGCGCCAGTCACACAACTGACAATTAAAAAACTGACTTTTATAGCAGCTGACCAATAGCAATCGGGATTTATGTCAGAAATAATAGAACAGACGCTAAAATAACAATAATTATCAGAGAGGGACACACTTATTACAAAAGTGGTAAGAGTAAGCTAGACAGATATAAAATCTTCTATCTCTATCTACGTATGTGAATTTTTTGTTGGGGGGCAGTTGGTATGTACTGCCCCCCAACAAATCACAACCCGACTAAAATAGATAGTGTTTGTTCAGTTTGACCCCGCCATATGAGAAGCGTCTTCTCAAATTATTGGGGTAAAAGACTATTGCTATTTCATGCTATACGCTGATTACGGTTCTATAGTTCATTCTTTTTCTATGCAGAAAAACGTTTTTTGAGCGACATTGTCAGTTGTCTGACGGGAAAGTTGTCGATTCGGATTACGCAGTAAGGAGTTTCTTTTGTCATTGATTTGGATGGTGTAATTTCTCTTTACACTGTATACATTTTTTTAAACTTCCTTACATGTATAAAACAAAGCCTGTCTGTACGCTTAGATCTTTTAGACTACGCAACAGATTTTGATGCGGTTTTCACTAGCATTCAGATAATTTCTTCCGGATGGTTTATATATACTTATAACATTCCATGCGGATGAAATAAAAAATGATAAAGCTACTACCTATCGATTTATTGAGGATAATTATGAACCTTACTGAAAATCGCTGACTAACTCTAGTCGTGAATATTAACCTCTGTCGTCTTTCTCTGTTTTTGTAGGACTTTAAATTCAAATCAAGATATGGCCTAAAGGTCTTGTTACCAAGCCAAAACCTACTTTAAAAAAATGTTTCCACTGATGTGCGGCCAATAAGTAAGTTTAAACATAATTCTCTCTCTATTACTGAGTTCCTTGCTCTGCGGTTTGACCACCTCGACGATTTGGAGCGGTGGTAGATAAACAAATTGACATGCCCAGTGTGTATTCATGCAATAAAATATGTATTTTATTTAACTTCGACATTGACTATAATAATAGTCATATTAATAGTGGTGTATATTATGTCATGGGCTGATCGTAGAATTGGCCAGTACGTGAAATGCCTAGGCATTTCATGATACGCCGCTAAATACGCTATTACATGAGTGCAAAACGAGTTATTTCTCATTTTTAGGTTAGGATTAGTCCATTAATATAAGAACCAAATCCGACATAGCTCAAAGGGTTAGCACGTTGAAGTGGCAGTGGGCTGGTCATATCTGCCGATGACCGCTGGGGTAGACGAGTTCTCGAGTGGAGACCACAACTTGGCAAGCGTAGTGTGGGACGCCCCCCGGCTAGATGGAGCGACGACCTGCGTAAGGCGGCTGGTAGTGACTGCGTGCGGAGAACCGAGGATCTGGTTCACTGGCGCGCCGGGAGGCCTATGTCCAGCAGTGGACTAGTGGAGGCTGATGATGATAAGTTTATTTCGATTTGATTACTTGAACACCCGTCGAAAGATATGCGTTGAACGATATTGCGGTAGGTAACATGAAATAGCGGCGTATCTATTACTATCTGGTCATGTCTACCATCAGCCCCCGACATAAATAATTACACAAATCAAACGCAAGCGAAGCCACGCGTGTTTCTTGTGTGTCATTCTCAACGAATATACTATAAAATTAAATACTACTACAAATTAAATTAAATAATACTATTTAATTTAAACTACATTATGTTTTTGCTTACAGTTTCGAATTGGACGCGTCTGTAAAATGATACTGTAACTGTTTTCATAAATAAATAAATCTAAAACATAAAACGAAATTATCCTAAAACTAAACTCTAATCTACAAAAATACAAAAATAACCTAAAATCGTTGAGGCTGGGCGATGGACCCATAGTGCCGAAGACGCTGGCTGCATTGCCTTACGACCATGTTCTCGTTGTGTGTCATTTCATTTGTCATGTACGGTCGACCGCAAGTCATTGGAAACAAAACTGTATTGAAACACCCCAATAGCCCAGCCCAGCTCAGGGTCAAAGTGCTACCACTGACGTCAGGTCGACTGTACTTATTAGTTAAAATATTTGCGACATTTTTTTTTGCCTACACTGTAAAGCCTGCCCAAATGTTTACACCAATTAGGTGAACATCTTATCTTATACAGGGGCGTGTACAAGGGGACTCGTGTTCCCGTCAGCTACAGGATGTAGTAAAAACACATGGTTAAAATAGATTAATTGGGTAGATAATAGCAAACGTGTGGGCATCGGTGATCCGTTCGGAGAGCACAAATCTGTCAATTAGTATATCTCCAGCGTCCTAACGACCATCTTGTGTGAAAATTGTCGTTCTGTGAGTTTACGTGTTTATTACACAGACTAGCTGTGTCCCGCGGCTTCGCCTGCGTGGGAAAGTTTTTCGGGAACAGCCTTTACCGAGGTATCTATAGTCTCTGATGTATAGTTTTTTTTAGCTGTCTTAAGAAAATAAACGCATTTGCGGCTGTCTCCAGCATTGGACGTTTAAAGGCCGAAGTGTTCCTAAATGAAGTTTCTAGCGACACTTTTGTAAGTCAAGCTAGCACTTCGGCTACTTCCTACAGATGAGGTTAATGTACTATAATGCAGATGTAGCTGGCACGCACTATAATTAAGTGATTGTCACAGACTAGGGTGAGAAGACTGAAGGTGGGAGAGAGATAATGTGAAATCCGAAAATAAGAAAGTTGTAATATTTCATGCACCACCCGGTGTCGGTGACAGGTTTCTCGCACTTGTTAAAAAATAGATCTGTCTTAGATTAAAGCAAAAGGGGAAGATAGGTGACACTTTCTGCTCTTGGGTCCTACAAAACCTCAAAACCAAGTGATTGGTTTTGCTCAGTCCATCACATAGACTGGCCTGTTGGCGTAGTTGGTGATGACCCTGCCTACTGCGCCAGAGGTCGTGGGTTCGATTGCCACCCGGGACCAACAAAAAGGTTTTTTCAATCTGGGTGTTTGTATGTATTTATGTATTTATTTAAAAGTGTTTATGTATGTTTTCATCAAACTTGCTCGTAAATGGTCATATTATATGCATGCATACAGAAACACAATGGCCTATATTATACACCCGCGGGAGTAATGAAAATCAGTACAATATTATACCCCTAGGGGCTGTAATGTGTAGCTGGTTGTACTGAACTGGTTTATTTTTTTTCAAATTCAAATTCAAATTTATTTATTTCACTTAAGTTAAATTGAGTAGTTAACTTGACTAAACTTGACTAACTTGGCTTATTTCCTCGCAAATGTGATGAAAAACATTATGTGCATGACGGGTAGTAAGGGTATTATAAACTCGAGTCAGTAATATCCTACTTACTACCCTTATTGCACAATGTACTTTATCAGTGGTTGAGTACTCATGTACAAGCTTCGGCTTTGTTTGGGACTAAACAGCCGTGTGTGAATTTGTCCAAACATTATTATTATTATAGACGGCTTGTTAAATAGCACCGTATTCATAATTATATAATTATTTACGGGTCTTACACACGAATAAGTTTTATTTACCTTGCCCGACGTTTCGACCAGGTTACACTGGCCGTGGTCACGAGCTGACTGGAGAGGCTAGCTGTCATTGTTGATCGCTGTGAGTAGTTTCTGAAACTACCCTCTGCTGATCTTGTATTATTGGAAAGTCCCGGCACACAACACTCACGGTATCCGCGGGTGTATTCGACGATAAGTCACGAGATTTAAGTTTATCGATCACTGGATTCCACGACGGTGACAATTTAACACCATCTTCCCTATTAAAATTTTTGAATTTCTTGATTTCAATAGCTTCTCGCACTATCTGCGGATAGTAGTGACGATCGGTGGACAGGATTTTAGGTTGGTGGAGCTCAACCCTCTCTGGTGTAAGACCCGTAAATAATTATATAATTATGAATACAAAGCGCGAAAGTCTAAAATGTACTAGCACCGTATTCTTCACGCTATGTCCTTGACAGAGTAGACTTAAAGAACGGAGCGCCAAGTATCCCGATCCTGACACACCTCTGTCGCTTCGCTCAGTCTCACCATTCTCTCCATACACGCTCGTCGCGGGACGCGAGTGCTCCTCACGTGTCCGTCTGTGAGCACCCGCTCTATCTGATCCTGGGGTATGACTCACATCACATTCGATATATTTGTGTCGTCATTACATTCATCACTCATTCATTCGCTCAACATGTCCGATAATGTCAATAGTTCCATAAATACTTACCTAGTTTTAGTGGAGAAAATAGGCATTAATGAAAAAAATTTGCTACTCGGGCGCCCACCAAAGAGATCCTAACTCTATGAAAATAGGTACCAAAGTGTCTTGTGCTTACAAAAACAGAATAAAGTCGAGCACCGAGCCCTGTCTGTGTTTAAGCAAGAGTGTAAGAGAGTTACCGATCTTTTCCTTCGCTTTAATCTTAGATCTTTGTAAAGACGTAAAAAATTACAGCGCTAAAATTAGCTTCATTCTTTTAACTATACAAGTAGGTAAGAGTTTTTTTTGTATTCCCTGTAAGATTTTATCCATAGTTTTTAGTTTTTTTTTTAATTTCATAATTGGCATATTGGTTTTTTTTGTAAAGAACGATGTGCCCGCCCACTGCCACTTCAGTTTCGCAATTATTTGAGCTATAGCGGCGACCTTGGTTCTCCTGCGGATCTCCTCATGTCTGATTAGATCTCGCAGGGAAACTCCGAGCATCGTAACTCGCTCAAAATTGGCTTTAATCACATTTTGTATTAAGGTTAATTAAGACACAAGGCGCACGTGTTCGCGCGCGGTCGCACTCGGTACTTTGTTCGTAATTATTAGTAATCGCCCGAGGGCTCGGCTGCAGGGGTCGAGCTCCAGAAAATCCCTTCGCCGGGTGCTTAGCGGGGTACGCCGGGGTGTCTCTCCACGAATTTAATGTTTCTAAAGTAGGGGTGTTGAGTGCGGTACTACCGACGTGTTTGACAAATCATATATGTTGACTTCTATGCTATTATGTAGGTGTTATGCCGGGTCCCAGGAGAAAAGAACGAGATATGGGGCCTGATAGAACATTTTTCAAAAGGTTAACTCACATTATCTGCGTTTATCAACCTTTGTTTACGTTTATACCATGTTTCTCGCAAATAAATGTCATTCATTCAATACATTCACACTATTGACTCGAAAAATGGGGGCTTTTTTATGATTTTGACAGAGATGGTTGTCTTTTTACCCGACTGCGGCGAAGCGAATGCGAATGATCTGATGACGGTCATCGAGAGAGTAGATGGAGGACTTTTAGATCGCTGTAGATATACAACAGATCAGAAAAGCCGTTTGGAAGCAGCATCGTCATGAATAAAAAACCCAGCAAATTTTCGTAAAAATATATGTAAATCTTAAAGTTATGGAATCATGATGATTCTGCTTCCAAATGGCTTATCTGATCACTTAGATATCTATAGCGATCTAAAAGTCTTCCATCTACGTTCTCTCGATGACAGTCATCAGATCCTGCCCCGATCAATCCTTCACGGAGACCCATGGCTTCAAAGTGACCTCGATTGTATGAAAATCTTGCCCTGTTTCTAATTATCCGTTCACCTATACCGATTCCAGTGCCTATTTTTAGTGGCCGATCTCCTGAGTTCTGTGCAAACCTAATTTGTGAAAAGCAAAAGTGGGTTCATCTCGTAATTGGATTAACCTACGTCCCTGTCCGATTTCGCCGAACGTCGATTTTATCTGGATGCAGCTTAGCTGTGCCGTCGGCTAATTGCGGGAAACCACGCGTGCGACGCCGGGGGGCAGCACTAGTTACTGATAATTACAATGAAGTATGAACGAACGCCAGTACACGTGCGCTTGTGTTTGCTGTTAGGTCAATAACAATGGAATTGACCTGAGGATTAAATATTTCATTTAATGAGTTATAGTTGACTATAGTTTACATTGATAAGTAAATAAGTCAATGTTTACAAAGGCAGGTTTGGCTAGTATACTTAATCATCAACAGCCTATTAACATGTCCCCACTGCTGGGGCTCAGGCCTACCCGCTCGACGAGGGCGTTCGGGCTACAGTCCACCACGCTAGGCCAGTGCGGGTTGGTGGACTTCACATGCGCCTAAGGATTTCTTCTTCGGCGTATGCAGGTTTCCTCACGATGTTTTCTTTCACCATTTGTATTAATAGTCAGTAAATGTACTTTAGTTTGAGAAAAAACCCATTGGTACATGGCCCAGCCGGGGATCGAACTTCGGACCTTCCGATATGATATGCCGCGTCTTATCCCCGACACCACTGACGCTCTCACGCTTTGACGCTAGTATACATACTGCGGTCAGATTGGTAATTTTTCAGATTGGACATTATATCGGATGATGCATCATCATCATCATATCAGTCCGCAGACGTCCACTGCTGGACAAAGGCCTCCCCCAAGGATCTCCACGACCACCGGTTCTACGCTAACCTCATCCAGCCGGGTCCCGCGACCTTCACCAGATCGTCGGTCCACCTTGTGGGAGGCCTGCGCTGCGTCTTCCGATACGTGGTCGCCACTCGAGAACCTTTATGCCCCAACGGCCGTCAGTTCTACGAGCGATGTGCCCAGCCCACTGCCACTTCAGCTTCGCAATTCGGTGACCTTGGTTCTCCTGCGGATCTCCTCATTTCCGATTCGATCTCGCAGCGAAACTCCGAGCATGATGCATGCTATATCAAAATTTAGTACTTATTAAGTCAAATTAAATTTCATTAAAGAATAAGGATGCCTTGACACACAATCATAGAGTTTGTATAGGTACTAGCTATAGAGCGCGCGCATCGCTCATTGCCCATTGTGCCAAGTGTAAGCAGGTGTTCTATGGACGCTTCTATATAGAGTTTTTCTAGATCGTTCTTTTCCGTGAATCGTGTTTACAGCTTGGCACTGCACATTTCACCATGATTACTCCAAATCTAAATAAATACCGGCGCGAGCAACAATCAGCGCTACTGACGTGTTGTGACTAGTGGCGTCGCCCCGAACATTTCGAGACTGTTCAGACCCGTGCTTACAGTTCAGACTTGCTAACGCGCGCTCTATGTATACTAACAACTCTCTGCACACAATTAATGATAATAATCATACGGACTTTAATGTAATATGCAGTGTGTAAAACAAAAGTCCACATTGCGGTGAAAAAGGTCAGAATCGCTAAGTCCACTTCATGCCATTAACGCCGTGTTTTGGTGATATTTACATGCCCAGCCGGCAACGTCGCCATTTGGGTCGCTTTAATGTACAGGGTGGTTCATGTTATTAATTTCAAGGGGTGATTTCGGTAATCCCCGTCAGCGCGCTGTGAACTTTGTTTTAATAACATTTGGGAGTTGAAACGTCAAAATCGTTACGTCATTAATTTTCCGTCAAAGTTTACCGGTGGCAACATTTTTCTCGGAAAATAACGGTAGGAATCTATGGTAGGAATAGGGAAATTTTGCACAAGTTTTGTGTACACCTAGTTGATTTTAAAACATCTTATAATATTCGTCAAATAACAAGAAAAGCCGGACAAGTGCGAGTAGGACTCGCGCCCTGAGGGTTCCGTACAAACTTAATTGAAGAAATAATTAGAAAAGCGTTAATTTTCATACGCAAAGTAAAGTTTGTTGGTACTCTTGTACGTACAAAGAGATTTTTTGATGTAAACACAAATTTAATGTTTTCGGATTTTTTCCTTTATTTGTGCTAATAACACATTGCTTATTGCCAAATTTCAAGATTCTAGGTCAACCGGAAGTGCCCCAGGTTTTGATAACCAAGATACTCAAAAATGCGGCAAAATCGGCCATATCTTCTGACTGCAAATGACTTAGAAGTCTGATTTTTTCACGGCTCCAAGGGACTACAGACTTGGTATTAATTTCAACTTGATACCTCCACCCGTTCCTGAGAAAAATGGTATTGACAGACGGACAACGAAGTGATCCTATAAGGGTTCCTTGTTTCCTTTTGAGGTACGGAACCCTAAAAAGAAGACAACACGGAAGATGTCGCGGGCAATAGCTAGTAGCTTGTATTACAAATTAAGAAGATTAGAGATCGTAAGGTAGATACAGGTATTTTATATAATAACTGTTATTTCCCCGAAACACTGATCTTACAATAAAAATAAGACCTAATAATAAATATTAATAATGTTTTTCAATACAATATCGGTCGGCATCATCTTAAATAACAAAACGAAAGGTCAGTTACGTAGTATACAACCAGGGGGTACATAAATTGTTTTTAATAGTTATTAATATTCTCTTAAACATACCGAGAATATTATACAGAACACGGCCATATGGTACAAATTGTACAAAGTTCTTTATTGTACAATATGGCCTTGGTCTGTATATTCTCGGTATGTTTAAGAGAATATTTACTATTAAAAACAATTTTAAGTGAAGACTTTAAAATAAAATAATCTACGGAACCCCCTGGTTGTATACTACGTAACTGACCTTTAATAAGAATAGAACTCACGACTCAATAAGGCGGTCAATCTTTCCAACATTGCTTAGAGATTTTAAATATCTTACTCAAAACAAAATAACTCATTTTTCATACATTCGAGGTCGCATTGAGCCCTTGGATCTCCGCCAGGGAAAGGTTGCATGAGATCTGGTCGTGGCTGTCCGGAGTACGGATGAAAGAGGTCCAGAGAGTCGTACACTCCTCACTGATCAGGCAAACCGTTTTCGATTCAGAATAGTCAGAATTCTGTATATTCGTACATTTTAGACTTTCGCGCTTTGTAGACTTTTGCGTTGTCAGCAGAGGGTAGTTTCAGAAACTACTCACAGCGATTAACAATGACAGCTCGCCTCTCCAGTCAGCTCGTGACCACGGCCAGTGTAACCTGGTCGAAACGTCGGGCAAGGTAAATAAAACTATTTCGTGTGTAAGACCCGTAAATAATTATTTATTTTTGTACATTTTGATGCCATTTTAGTTTTATGTTCTGACTACAAAACGGCTTGCCAAAAAAAGGTTGTGTGTATGGCTCTCTGGACCTCCTCCATCCGTATTCCAAACAGCCACTACATCAGATCTCACGCAAACCGTTCACTGACGGAGATCTAAGGGCTCAAAGCAATGGATTTACTGTAAGTTTCATTTTATGTGAAATAAATAATTTGAATTTGAGTGCGACTTCGAATTTTATTTTATTTTGAGTAGCTTATCTATTAATTACATTATAACCGCAATGGATTCAGTAGTATTTGAATTGTCCGACGGACATACAGGCGGACAAAGAAGCTTCTCGAAAAGGGTATCCGTTTCAACGGAACCCGAAACCAACCAAATTTTAAAGTCCACTCGTCGGTTTCGTTAACATATTTTTTAAGTCTCCGTTGCCTATAATGACCTAATTAGATAGTTACATATGTATAAAGTTAGCTACAAGCCCCTGCAGCAACAGAAATTATGTTCTGGGATACAGGAGGCCTGCGCCCAGGGACGCACTTAGGTCAGGAATCCGGAGGGCGCTGTTTAGATCAAACAAATTAAAATAAATCAATAAATGATAGGCAGGTACTTATAATTTTAAGTATTTACAAAACATTTGGAAAACCAGGTTGCCTGGAAGAAATTGCTCTTAGCGATAAGACCGCCTAGACGTACATTACTGTATCTGTTTTTTTCTTTTTTGTCTGTAATTTTTTAAATGTGCAATAAAGTATACTGAATTGAATTGAAACCAACAGCATACCTACCTTTTATAATAACATTTGTTACATAATGTTTTGTTGTACATTTATGACCTGCAATAATTAAACAATGCAAAGAATTTTGATTACTGAGACCACTGAAAGCTGTTCAATTCTCATTTGTTAGTTTGTGTTTAAATCTAAGTTATTTTTTCTTAAAATTAACAAACAGCGTTTCAACTCTATTCGCCGCTCGCCGCCGTCTCGGGCCGTCATCTGGCTGATTAATAAAATTGACCCTAGTTAATAAACCCTATTCAGCTGTGATAAAAGAAGACTTTGACCTACTTGGTGGACGGAAAAGATCGCGAGGAAACCTGAGCCCAAGAAATTCTTACGCTCGTATGAACCGAGGCCGTATGAGCATCTGCTATAAATGCAATGCACTAGCTGCAAGGCAAACGAGTGTCCTGGGTACAGCCTATCCTGAACCCGAGGACTACCAGGCTCCTACCCCGCATAAGCTTTTGTGCAGCGAACACTTGGGGACACTTAATCTAATCCCAAACAAGGCTGTTGATTTGATTTGTGGGCGCCATTTCTAGCGCCCCCTGGCTACGTCTCTGTGCAAAGTTGCTGCTACGGTTCGGATGTATTATGTAGTTCACGGGATCGAACAACAATTTAACTTTTTTCCGCCGTCTCCCAGCGTTTCGGTGTAATAGCACCGGCATGATGACGGTTAAACTGTCGTAATTTGCGTGAGCGGCGCGCATTGGGGGTTAGGACCGCTTATACTTAATGCTCATCTACGGATAATTCTATCTTTAAATTATAATAATTGTGTGAATTCACAAAGTTTAATTAGAAGGGAATTCGCTACGGATAGGTATGAATTTTCGTCTCGGGAAATTGATTGATTGAAACGATGAATTTTCTTTAAGTTTTTTTTCAGATTGAACATTTTTCAGATTGCACGTTTTTCAGATTGGACATTTTTCAGATTGGACATTTTAAAGACTGGACATTTTTTAGATTGAACATTTTAAAGACTGGACGTTTTTCAGATTGAACATTTTTCAGATTGCACGTTTTTCAGATTGGACATTTTTCAGATTGGACATTTTAAAGACTGGACATATTTTAGATTGAACATTTTAAAGACTGGACGTTTTTCAGATTGGATGTTTTTTAGATTGGACGTTTTTTAGATTGGACATTATTACAGTAAATCCATTTTTCTGGCCACTTTTTAAAATATTTTTATTTTATTATTTACTAGCTGCTTTCTATATACATAAAACCTCATCACGGCCTCCAGACGATGGTAACCATAACTTCTTCAGTGCTCCAGGGCACAACTAATGCCAATCAGTTATCCACACTGCAGTTCACATCCACACTAAACTGATTCACCAACAATTTTTCAACTCAGGTAATTAATGTCATCAATTTTACACCGGGGCTGGCATATTTGACTAATTTACTACATAAATCTACTACATATACATTTAATTGTACTTTAATTTAGTTGTATTATTTTAAAAAACTTATATAAAAAACCTTTTGTAAAAACAGAGCCTATTTTTTTAAACAAAATGGCAGCCAGTCCATATTATGGCATTTCTTTTGCCCCAGCTTGGTTGATAATATTAAAAAACAATATGATTAAGTATTAAAAAAGAAGTTTAACGTTTATTTCTTACCGCAAATTACATCATCCCTATCATACCGCGTTGTTAAGAATTATATTCAAAAAGATTACATTTTATGGCGTCTAAAAAAATTACCGCTTATTTTTAATTAAAATTTCAGAATTTACATAAAATGTTTTAATTTCAAAGGGAGACGACGACGTCGCATTTTTACAGTAAGTACCTACCTTCTTATTATTACAGCCAATAAAAGGGCAAAGGAAACAGTGTAAGTAAGTACATATTATAAACTAGACGTTTTCCCACGGGAACACCTTTTACCGAAGGTATCTATAGCCTCTGTGTTATTCTGATGTATAATCGGTATTACTGTTAAGTTTCATCAAACCATGTTCCGTAGTTTTTGCGTGAAAGAGTTTAGCAAACATCCTTACAAACGTCCGCGTCTTATTGGTAGTATCGTCAGCCTGCACAAGTCCACTGCTGGACCTAGGACTCCACCAAAGCGCGCCACTGAGGCCGTGCAGCCGCCCTAAAATACCTTTGTTTCCAGGGCCGAAACCCATTGTATTTTTTCTTTCTTTTTGGCTTTCATCTCAAAACTCGAAGCTTCGAGGGTTGATAGCCTTCAAAGTTTGATCTCTCAAAGCCAGAGCCTTTAAAGCTGATCCTCTACCCCAGGGCCATGTCTTGCAGGACAGCTGAGCTAATAAGCTATGGATGTGGTGCATCAACCCTCAATAAACACTCTTTCGGTCTTTCCTCACGATGTATTCTTCATTTGTTTGGGTTCGCAAAACCCATTGGAGCATGAACTACATGACAACCATAATCCGAGTACATCTGTTATTTATTGACGCATTGTAATAAAATAAATTACGAACACTGCAGAAAAAATTGACAGATTTTTAAATGCGTTTACACATGTCAGAGCGGACGTATTCATTGAATCATTGCCATCATTGCATTGCATATGAACACACTTTGTCCATTTACACGTCATTCATGACGTGAATACGTTTCTATTAAATATTGGGGAAGGGAGGCGTAGTTACAAATGCGGACGCAACACAGACACCCTAAAGCGGTCCCTAAACTATCATGCTTGCATGACATGCGTTACGTTTACGTGATTGTCATGCTGCATGATGGACCATCATGCTTGCTATCAATCGGTACAGTGCAGCAACGGCCAACACGTAGTTTGCATGTTATGCACGTCAATCACTACAGCTAGACGGTCATGCATGAGTGACAGCACGTAATTGCATGTCATGCAGATTGATGGTGTAGGGACCACTTATGGCCGCTGTACACGAGTAGAGTAGCGCAGTAGTACCTACTAATTATGCTACTAACTACTCGTATACCAATGTAAACAGAATTGGTAGGATAGAGTACTAAAATGGAAATATTTTATTATTTATTTAATAATTTATTTTACACACAGAAAAGCCAATATTAAGCAACAGAAAATTATACAAAGGGCTATATACGCTTAAGGCTTATTTCTACGAAATCTCTTCGACGGTTAAGAATAAATACCATCATCAACATTTTTACGCTTTTGACTTTTTAATGCAGCTAAACTTTAAGTTTAATTTTGCTAGGCCTGATAAAATAGTCTAAATTAAATTCTCAGAATTGTGACATTCTCATGCGATGCTTTTCTGCCAATACCGCCTAGCTAACAATATAATCGGGGTAATGTATGTTACAGCAGTGATAGTTTAAATACTTATAATTTTGAAGCACTTTTGTCTATGTCTTTTCTATATTTCTTGCTAGGAAACGTTTTTTTTACCTCTTGTCAAATTCTATTTTTGTAGGTAGATGGTATTGATTCTCTACCATCGTTATAGTCTGTAGTGTAAATGGGTTTGGTGCGTTTATTGCAGAGCAGTCTATCCTGTACCGCGTCCGTATTTGTAATCACGCAGCCAGATGGGTGTTTCCACATTATACGATCCGATGCCTTCGTGTCGTTGGACTCGAGCGCCGGAAGGCCGTGGATTCGATTTCGTATATAATATAATAGTCCTTTAATTGTAGAATTTCCAAAAATAGTTTTTGGTGAAGCGAGTGTAGTCAACCCAGAGATGCGATTTATTTGAAATACTTCTATTTAAAATGCAAAATACCTATTTTGTATTTTGCATTTAAATGCCTTTTAGTAAAAAAACATTTTGTATTTTATTTGAAATACCTTTCGAGATGTATTTTGCATTTTTAATATTCATTTCAAAATGCAAAATACTTTTATAAGTATTTTGTTAATACTATAAGTCGCAAGTAAGTACAAGTAACTGAACCACCGCGGCTGTTTTCGGATAGTGTAAAAGCACCGCCCGATATTAATTATCGGATGCCGACTTGTCCGCACCCGATTTCAGATCGGACGATGTGAAAACGCTCTGAAGGTTAATATAGGGACGTTCGAGTGCACCGATTCGATAGCTTGTTAAACAAAGACAGGGGACATAGCAGGGGCATATTAATTAACAAACGCAAGATTACAAGTTTATCGCAGCGCACGCTCCCCCGGACAAATTATTTGGATTGGAACACGATATTTCGCACAAATGAAATGTCGCACAATCGTACATCGTACACTCGTATTTCGCACGAACTATAATTTGCACCACCGCCGGTTTTTGTAATATAAATATTAAAAACTACGACTGATGGCCTAGAAGGACTTTGTTTCCAGCCGTAAAACCCAATTTAAAAAAGTTGGTCGGCTAGTACCGTAAAGAGTAAAACAATAGAGGACGCACTAAAATAACAATAATAATCAGAGAGGGACACACTTATTACAAAAGTGGTAAGAGTAAGCTGGACAGATACAATATCTTTTATCTCTTTCTACGTATGCGAATTTACAAACAAACAACAAACAACAACCCGACTAAAATAGATAGTGTTTGTTCAGTTTGACCCCGCCATATGAGAAGCGTCTTCTCAAATTATTGGGGTAAAAGACTATTGCTATTTCATGCTAGGTATACGCTGAGTGAAAATCTATGGTAATATACTAAATCTATGGCTAGTACTTACCGAGACGTACTTTTCTACCGAGTATATCCATAGATCACAATAATCCGATGCCCCGCCACCCCACAATCACTTTATAAGCATTGATGGCCGAGATTTTAGTAGATTATCTTTATTTTTCTCGCAAGAAAGATGGCGGCTTGGGGGGAATCGACTTACATCGCAAAAAAGTATCAAAACAATCTAACTACACAGAAAGTCGTCAGATGTGTTTTCTGCATGAAAATTAAATGTCGAGAAGGAAACTCCATTCTAAGTCGACGAGGGTCACTGAGGTCATAGAAATGATTTCATTTTCCCTAAATAGTTTCAACTTAAAATGGCTTCGATATGATAAAACATATCAGCCTGTAGACGTCCACTGCTGGACAAAGGCCTCCCCAGGGATCTCCACGACACCCGGTCCTGCGCTAACCTCATCCAGCCGGGTCCCGCGACCTTCACCAGATCGTCGGTCCACCTTGTGTGAGGCTTACGCTGCGTCTTCCGATACGTGGTCGCCACTCGAGAACCCAGTTGTACCCTGAAGGCAAAAGCAAACTGGACTCAGTTCTAGATGCACCGTTTAAAATTTGACAGCGGTAAAATTAGCTATTCTAATACCTACAAACATTTACTAGGAAGACGAGGGGAGAGCCCAATTTAGACCTGTCAAATATTTAAATGTCTGCTTTTATAATCTTTTCAAACAAAATGGCGCGGTTGACACGCGTATGGTTAGTTTCACGGCCTCGGTCCATTTCGAAGTTAGGAGTTTTCGGTCCTTTCACACCCTATCTTTCTTTAGGTCTTCCGTCCACCTGGGCCATGTACCAATGGGTTTTTTTCTCGAAACTTAAATACATTTACTGACTTCTCTCAAACGGTGAAGGAAAACATCGTGAGGAAACCTGCATACGCCGAAGAAGAAATTCTTAGGCGCATGTGAAGTCCACCAACCCGCACTGGGCTAGCGTGGTGGACTATAGCCCGCACGCCCTTGTTGAGAGGGCAGGCCTGAGCCCCAGCAGTGGGGACATGTTAATAGGCTGTTGATGAGTTATTACAGATTTTGTCGTTACACGCTTTGCCCAATCGCAAAGTCAAACACCAAGAAATGACTTCCAAAACCATTTTTTGTTTCACCCCATGTAGACAAAGCTGTGTTTACAACGCAGGTATACGCCAGCGAGTTAATAAAGCCATATTTGTCGTCATTCGTTTTTCTTCGTCACGCCCAATCGCAGACTCACACACTATGAAATTGCTTTGCGTTGATCAACTCCGAAATATATCGGACGCGGCTATAAAACGCGGCGATAAATCGCTCCAATTTCACATCATACACATTGTGAATCCGGCTTATGAGTGTATTTACGCGGTCGAGTGGCGGCATCATTTGAATTTGAAACTTTCCGTGTACGGGTGACTTGTAAGTTAATGTATAATTCTCGCAGCGTGATAGTTAACCACATTTTAGGGTTCCCTATTCCGGAAAGGAAACCCAGTGGAGTGGAGGGTAAAAGGAATCTTATCATCATCATCATATCAGCCTGTAGACGTCCACTGCTGGACAAAGGCCTCCCCCAAGGATCTCTACGACGCCCGGTCCTGCGCTAACCTCATTCAGCCGGGTCCCGCGACCTTCACCAGATCGTCGGTCCACTGCTAATAGTTCAATATTTAGAGTACAATTCCCTCCACAGCCTAATTTCAAAAAGACAGAATTGAGTCTCACAATTTCTTTTCATTCTGTTCTTTCTGTAGGTAAGTCGAGGACAGCCGGTACGACATCGATACTTTGATAATATGGTGATAAATAATCTTGATCAAACACTCCGGGCTCGCCGACAAACAAATCCAGGTTAGGGGACACACGTAAACCACGTTTTATTGTTTCTAAAAAGCACTTCAATTTGTACAGTCGACTGCACGTCCAGTGGAAACAAACCAGTAAAAACTGGTCTCCCATAGCGTTCAAACTCCCTAATAGGCTAGGTGAAAGGGTTTCCACTGACGTGCGGTTATTATTACTTCAAATTATTGTAGTAGGTACTCATTTACCGAGTGTATTTGGGTACCGATGAAACACTAAGGCAATATAACATAAATTAAGCTCGCTTTGGCTTGCTAATAAGATATAAATATATATATACACTAGCTGTTGCCCGCGGTTTTACCTGCGTTAAATTTGGATTAGCCAATTTACGTGTTAACAGGCGAAGAAGAGCCACAAATCACTTAGGTACAAACTTGGCTATTTCAGGGCTTGCTGTTTTGGAGATTTGAATCAGAGCCCCCTTTGTAGGGGCCACGTCGCTTATGGAAGGCCCCTTGCGCCGACAAACAAATCCAGGTTAACCACTCAGCACCGGCGTCTCCAAAAAAATATTTTAAAAGGTGACATAAACTTAGGAGCAAAAAAGCGGACAAACATACTTACTGATGGCCTTTTTTTATATTCGAGGTCATTTTCAAGTCTTAGTTCTTAGTGGGCTGTCTGTCTGTTAGCTACTCCATCACGTAAAAATAAAATTTAAGACTAGGAAGACGAGTTAGGTATTTTAAAAATAAATTACCTACATAAAGATAATAGAAAAGTTTCACTTCAAGCTGAGACACAACAAATAGTTTGAACATAATACCCTCATATTATATTTGAATTAATCATCATCAGTGGAATAATCTCCTCGCTTCGAGCGATGGATTCTGATTTTCCTTCGACTTCGAGGAGAGCGATTCAAAAACTTAAATAACACCTATGAATCAATATAGAAGAAACTGACTGTGAACTTTCGAAGCCAAACCACAACTGGAGCTCTATTTTCGTTCTCCTGATTTCTGTGTCGGATGTCGAAGGAAAATGCGTAGAATAAATCGCTCGAAGCGAGGAGAGCGATTCAAAAATAGAGCATCTAGCATCTGTAACATCATTAGAATTTGGCGCAATATAACAATCTGAAAACTCACTAATTGTAAGTAAATTTATTGGATAAAACGAATGGTAGACGTACAATTTTATTTTATCGAAATAGTGCACTTAGGTACATTATTTTGTCTAACAAGGAAAGGTACTTATCTATATTAGTGTCGCGGCTCCAATTTGATTCTTTCTGATATATTTTGTAGAACACTGAACGTCCCGGTGGCAAAACCTATCAGGCTGTTTTTCTCGGCTAATATGTAGAAGAGCTGGAACTCTGGATCTTTTACCACTGGAGCCGCCAATTGGAGCACAAGTTTTCTCCCAAAGGCGGAATAGGCGTAGCATGTACCGTTATCGCTCGACAGAAAACGACCTTGACGGAGAGCGTGACTCCAGCGGGACCACCTTCTAACCGTTATATCTCCGAAACTACTGGGGCACAAATTCTGATTTTTGGGCACTAACTGGCACAAATTGAGCACTGTACAAATTGGCGTACAGTAGGACCCGAAATTACGTGGTGGCCCGCTGGGGTCACGGACATAACAATTTGACATATACATGTTACTTAGTAAATGGTAAACAAATGGAATTTTGCCCGAAAGTAAAAAAAAGCACCAAATGCCGAAAGCCGTAACCGAAATATCGGTACAACACTAGTGATTACAGTTGAAAATGTAGCAAATAACACCGAATTGCCTGGCAACGCCGAACGTACTTCAAATGCAATTACAATGTTGCCAACGCGTTTTAATGGCTTTCACAGCTGTCATAAATGTTGAGAAAAGTGCCTCTAATGGAAGTATGTTTTAATTTTTATGATTGTTACGAAAATGTTACGTAAAAGTTCATGTATTTATAAAAAAACTAGGCAAGTCTGTTTCCCGCGGCTTTGCCCGCTAGAATTTTTTTCCCACGGGAAAAGTTTTTCCGAGGTATTCAATTCAACTAACCATCATCATCATCAGCCTGTGCTAGTCCCACTGCTGGACACAGGCCTCCCCCAAGGCGCCACTAAACCCGATCCTCGGTTCTCCGCATCCAGTCTCTGCCAGCCGCCTCACGCAGGTCTTCGCTCCACCTACCCGGGGGGGCATCCCACACTACGCTTGCCTAGTCGTGGTCTCCACTCGTCTATCCCAGCGGCTATCGGTTCTCCGACAGATGTGACCAGCCCATCTGTTACTTCAACGTGCTAACTCTCTGAGCTATATCGAAGGCTTTGGTTCTCTGGCGGATCACCTCGTTTTGGATCCTATCTCTCAGAGAAACTCCGAGCATAGCTCTTTCCATAGCCCGCGAGCGACTTTGGTTTCGAGCGGATCTTTCCTGGTCCAAAGGTTGTCGGTAGCTGTGCAGTGCGTCTTCGGAACCTTTGGTCCAGGTCAGACCCGGGGCGGGTCGGTTTTGGAACATTCTATAGAACATCAGTATTGTAACACTTTTGAAATGAATTTCATACACTTTTGCGAAGTTATAGTCCTATCAAACTATTTTGGCAATGCGATTCTTTTGGAATATTCAGATACCAAGCTACCTTTGACGTTGACTGTACAGGTAAGTACCTCCATTTTTGATCCGACCCATATTCATAGATAAATAAGACATTGTAAATATAGGTACAAGAAGTAGTGAGCTATCGAGTTTATCTTGACATATACCAGTGATTTGATTACATTTGTTAGCGGGTGATAACAGCTTTGTCGGCGTATCCGTAAACATGCTATCAATATGTGAAATAAATCAGTTTATCGATGTAATCTCTTTTAAAAACACGAAAATATATCACGAAATTATCATGTTTATACTCCGTGATTGACAAGAGTCATTGACAAGCAGTCTTTTTGAATTTAGAACGTTCTGGCTCGTCATCAGTCTGAGAGTCCACTGCTGGACACAGGCCTCCCGCAAGGCGCGTCTGAACCCGATCTTCGGTTCTCCGCATCCAGTCACTGCCAGCGCCTCCTCACGTCGAAATAACTCAATCTCCGATGTTTGAATAAGTTTGTTCAAAGGCAGTTTGATGTAATGTAGGTTAGGTTAATTAGATCCCACACTGCGTTTGGCCACGCGTGGTCTCCACTCGAGCCTCATCACCCCAGCGGCTATCGGTTCTCCGACAGACGTGACCAGCCCACTGACACTTCAACGTACTAAGGAAATATGACTTGAAAATAAAAAGTACATTATTATGTTTTATTTTCGACACATTTATTTTTAAATAAGAGATAATACATATTATTGTATTTTCGGGTATATTCTTACACGAATTATTTACACATTTGGGATATACTTACCTACTATAGTCACAGCTATAAAGTTGTAGGTGTCAATGTTGGGTCCTTGTTTGAAACGATAAAATTATTTACACAAATTTCGGACATAGCTTAGTAGTATAAGGGACAAGGCAGACCAAGCGGAAATTTGCCCGCGCACTTTTAGACGTCATTGTCGAATGAACTATATCACTATAGCCTAAAGAACAAAATCGTATATAACGACTTCTGCTCGTCGGCGTCGCCTCGCGCTCGAGGTCATTCATACGATTTTGTTCCTTGGTTAACGTGATATGGTTCATTTGGCAAGTGCGCGGGCAAATTTCCGCTTGGTCTGCCTCGACCCTAAGACTAGCATACTTTATATTTCTACGTTCATGCTTACACAATACCTAATCGAATAATTTACAAAAACAATCTGGTCTTAATCTCGCACATACCTAAAATGAGTTAGTAGGTAGGTATTCTTAAAATATACACACTATTAAGTGTCCCTAAACGATCATGCTTGCATGATATGCAACGTTCACGTGAATGTCATGCTGCATGATGGACCATCATGCTTGCTATCAATCAGTACAGTGAAGCAACGGCCAGCACGTAGTTTGCATGTCATGCACGTCAATCACTACAGCTAGACGGTCTTGCATGAGTGACAGCACGTAATGCATGTCATGCCGCATGATCGTTTAGGCAGCCCATTTAGATGATGTGAAAAAAGGATCCAGACTTTATCAAGGTGGGGTCTCATGTACTCACCGACGGACACGAAGAGAGGACTTGCGTCCCGTGTTAGATCGCCATATTTGGCGCCCGCGCATTCTGCCTACCCCAGCAGGGACATAGCGTGAAGAATGTAACCACTGAGCCTCTCTTAGTCTCAGCAGTTAACTACTGTGACTATTATAAAAACCGGACAAGTGCGAGTAGGACTCGCGCCCTGAGGGTTCAAACTTAATTAAAGAAACAATTAGAAAATCGGAAATAAAATTTCATCCGCAAAGTTAAGTTTGTTGATACAAGAAAATAATGTTTTTTTTGGGATGTAACAACAAATTTACGGTTTTCGGATTTTTTACTTTACTTAGCTATAAGACCTTGCTTCTTGCCAAATTTAAAGATTCTAGGTCAACCGAAAGTACCCCATAGGTTATGATGACCAAGATACCAAAAAATGCGGCAAAATCGGCCATATCTTCTGACTGCGTTGACTTAGAAGTTTGATTTTTTTACAGCTATAAGGGACTGCAGATATTAATTTCAACTTGATACCTCCACGCGTTCCTGAGAAAAATGGTCTTGACAGACGGACGGACGGACAACGGAGTTGTCCTTTTTTCCTCTTTTGAGGTACGGAACCCTAAAAGGGGACAAAGGAATAATATAATTGACCGAGCGAGCGAAGCGAGCGAAGCGTCTACGTTTCGAGACTGGCCAAAAATGCTCTTGTCCGGCTGTCTGTCTGTCTGTCTGTCTGTCTGTCTGTCTGTCTGTCTGTCTGTCTGTCTGTAATTCTCTACAGGTCGCATTTTTCAACCGATTTTGACGAAAATTTGGTATATGTATAAATTAATTAAACCTACAAAATGAGTAGAATAAAATTTTGAAAAACATTTTTTTTAGAGTACCTACCATACTCGCAAAGTGGGAGTGAACTTTTTTTTTCTTGTGAATCCCATAGTGTGGGATATCGTTGGATAGGTCTTTCAAAAATATTGCTGGTGTGTGAATACCATTTTTTCGATTTAGGGATCCGTTGGCGAAATATTAAGCTTTAAAGCGGTAATTTTTGTTAGAGTCACGTGTCCCCCCCCCCCCTGCCAGCTAAACGGTTGCTTCTGGAAATGTGAAAAAATTTATGGCAGTAGCATATATAACGTAGTTACAAGGAAAACTATTACGGCTAAGTAGGTTCTATTAGTTTTTGAGTAATAGTGGATCGACTTAAGAAAGTTGAAAAAATAAATTATGTTCATAGAACTGCATACGTAAAATGGAAAATTATTTTTTTCCGCGTGATATCCATGGTGTGGGGTATCGTTGGATGGGTCTTTCAAAAATATCGCGGGTGTGTGATAAACATTTATCGATTCAGGGATCCGTTTGCGAAATATTAAGCTTTAAAGTGCTAATTTTTGTCACTTTAGTAGGTACTTTTTCTGTTTCCAAAGTTGACTTTTGTTGGTTTCTTTTAGGTTTGGTTTATAAGGGCTGGCGAGGTCTACTGTTCTCACGGAACTACTAGTTTTAATTGTATCTATGGGAGAGACCTGTTAGCTTTTGCCCCACCAGCTCCATTTTTGGATCGTTCTCCTCGCTTCGAGCGGTCGATTCTACTGATTTTTGTATCGGATCTCGAAGGAAAATTAGTAGAATCGAAGCGAGCAGAGCGATTCGAAAATAGGGCCCCGTCTGGATCCGCGCTTGAATAATATAAGGCCTATATGCTTAGAACATTATTGTAGGTTACTATTATTTTTGGATCAATGCTTCTACGTTATGTATTTTCACAGTGTATTGCAGATATTAAAAATAATGTACTGTATAAAGCGTATCCCAGACACACGCGGCCTGCGGTGGCGGCCTACCGCAGGATATGCAAACGCAGGCCGCGCGTCTGAAGTCTCACATACATTGCGGGATACAACATGCCGCCACCGCCACCGCAGGCCGCGTGTCTCTGGGATCCTCTTATAGTTATAAATATGTATATACGACGCTGCTCTCGGGGCAGGGTTAAATAAAATAATATTTCAGGATCACGCTTGGAAATTAATACAAAGTGATAGATAATGAATTATTTACACATTTCGGATATAGTAATATACTATTATCTATTCTGTGGTAATATATACTTAGAATACAGTAAATTGGTGTGTAGGTCCGTTTGTTACTCGATAACTTTTTGAAACCACGCACCACGCATAGAACCCTTCATGACCTACGTTCGTCTACTTTCCAAGTTCGTCCGTAATGAAAAAAGTGGTTTTCCTAGATAGCTCACTTACGAAATTGCTTGTAGGATAAGTATATGTGCTTTAAGACAGTTTTAAATTGGACTTTAGATAACTATTACTATTAATCGATATCATATTTGGTATAAATATATTTCCGCTGCCAGCTGTCAACATTAAAAAGGCTCTGGAAAACTGTATTTGTGTCTTTACGAAAATAAAAGATCTCGACGAGTACTTCATTAAAGACTAGGAAAGTCGACGAACTCGTGCGGAAGGCATTGACAATACTCACATGTGTAATATTATTGTAATTATCTGTTACAGCAACATTTTGTAGACAAAACGGAATAACTTTTTAAACAAAATTCCCAAAAAACTTTATATAAACGGGTTGCTACAGATATTAGGTCGGCATTTTATGGTAGTTTTAGGTCCAAAGCTTACTCGCTAGAATAAAGCACAAAAAACTCCCTCCCAAACATACCGAGTAACTAAAAACTAAATAATACAAGTAGCCTAAAACTCAATCGGAACCGGTCGCATCGCTACCTTATAGCCTAAACTGTGAACAGGCACGTACCTCCCATAACTGCCTAGCGGTGACGAAGACGCCGACGACGGTGGTGATGGTAGAATCCCACCATTATAAAATCTGCTTCCGTATCCCTTCGAATGTCTCACCGCGGGTACATCGAAGTCTACAGAACTGAAGTAATCGTCGTTTATGTTTAAACCATCGAAGCTCGGAGTGATTTCCTGCAAGTTATCGAAGAGTGTCTCTGGTCTGGAGTCACGATAGGGCATCTCTGGTATCTTGAGGCGAATGCACCGGTGGGACTTGAGCAGGGAGGGCCACTCGAAGGTTTCCTCGCACACCCTGCACCGGAGATTCTCGAAGTCGCCGTGGAGCGTCGATATGTGGCGGTTCAGACAGTAGTTTGTTGAGAAGTAGCGGCCGCAAGTCTGCGAACAAAGAGATAAATTGTTAGTTATCAATATTAGACTACCTATACTACTAGGGTCATCAATCATCAACAGCCTATTAACATGTCCCCACTGCTGGGGCTCAGGCCTACCCTCTCAACGAGGGCGTTCTGGCTACAGTCCACCACGTTAGCCCGGTGCGGGTTGGGGACATGTTTGTAGGTTTTTGTAGGTTTGTAGGTTTATTTTGTAAGTAGGTTTATTTGTAGGTTTATTTGTAGGTTTATTTGTAGGTTTATTTGTAGGTTTATTTGTAGGTTTTAGTCAATTAGTTCATTTTAATGTTACAATAAGTTTTGTTTAATTATCAGTTGTTTGAGTACCCATTTACAAGCTTCGGCTTAATTTGGGACTAAACAGCCGTGTGTAAATTAGTCCAAACATTATTATTGTGATTATTATTGCAGCCGAGTTTAGTTGCAAAGAATAAGTAACACGAAACCGTATCGGTCTTTATTTATTCAACAATTCTGTCCACCCTGTGAAATAAAATAAAGCAATAAAACCGACCCACTCATTCTCTTTCAATTACACGAGGAACACGTTTAAAATACAATTCATATTTAATCAAACCAATCTGTTAATAGATTGATCCATCAAATGATTATAGTAGTCCAATTAATATCAGCGTACATCAATCAATTATTTATCGAGCTCAGTGTGAAAAATATTATTAACTTTTATCAGTTTGTTTTCTATAGAAATAAACAATTAGTTTATTGGCGCACATTACAAAAAGTTTTTTTTTATGATTTAATTCAATTCAAAAAAAATTTTTAAATGATTTAATTCAATTCAACAATTCGTCGCGTCGCTGATTTTGTAAAAGGGCCTATCTCAGATTTTTTAACTTTTCAGCAGGAACAAAAACGACGTTGAGTGGATTATACTGGTATAGATAAATTTTGCCAAAAATCTGAGATAGGCCTTCTTGCAAAATCAGCGACGAATTTGTCAACATTTGAATGAAATAAACAAGAAACAAAAATATTTGATAGATTAGGACTTGTTAAAAAAAAAGCGGCGTATTAAGTTTTGACTGTAATTTTTGACGGACAGACAGGCGGACAAAAAAGCTCACGGACACCAAAAATTATTAAGACGTTATAATAAAAAAAATGTAACAAACCGTAATAAATTTTCAAGCCATGCGATGACGGCTCGCGGAGTAATGTCGTCTTCGATACACTTCCGAAGTTCCGATTTACTCGGTGCGAGCGAAACGGACGTACAGGCCAGAGAGAAACGCCAATATTAATTTATTGCAGTGGAATTCTTCGAAGGTTCCCATTACATTAAACAATGGTCGATTGGAATGGAGAGAAAAGTAAAAAAAAAAAGAAATAACGAGGATATGCACAATCACTCGACTCGGGCCGTTGAGTTTGTTATTTTGTATTTTGTTATTTTGTAATGTTTGTTTTTAATAATGAACATTTTGCTTTTTTTTAACTCGCCACTGTGGTGAGTGAGTAATAGGATGTATAAATTATTCGAGTTCAAAAAAGGAAGTCCTCATTTCGGCGCGTGCGCATTCTTCCAAGCAACGAGAGTTATTTATTATTCACAGGCTTCGCTCGCGGCTTTGCTTGCGTGGTTTTTCAGGGCTGTACACCCATAAGTCGCTGGTTCAAATCCGGCTCGAAGGACCATAATTTTGCATTATTTGTTTGCTGCGCTGATAAATGCATTTGAAGAAAAAGTTCTCAGAGTCTGTAGTTTCGACGGATAACTAAAAATAATATTTTTGCATCATCTTAACATATTTTCCGGACTATTTTTTGCTAAGAACGTACCTATTGATCACGTGATCCGTTGGGAATAACCCACCATAGGATAGTTCATATAGGTCGCTGGTTTAAGTCCGGCTCGAAGGACCATAATATTTTGATCTATTATTTGTTTGCTGCTCTGGTGCGGTTGAAAAAAATAGGTCTCAGAGCCTGTAGTTTTGACGAATAACAAAAAAATATATTTTTGCTTAATTTTATTTATTTTTATTTTCACAAAGTCTACAGCACTTAGAAAAATAATAGTTATTAAACGTTACATTGCTCATACTGCCTTAAGCTTAACAAATTATTAAGCTTAACATATTTTTGCAGACAAAATTTTTTTATGCTAAGTATGTTATGTATAGTGTATTTACAGTCGGGCCGTGAGATCCATAATAAAGTGTGGCTGCCAATTCGCTGCACTTTTAGTGGCACGCGGCGGGGGTCGCGTGTCACCCGGGGCCGGGGTCCTAACGGACGTGGTGCACCGGGGCCCCGCTACTCACACAATGATCAATCATCTCCAACGTGTGGGTTTCCTAACGATGTTTTCCTCCGCCGCCCGAGGGCTTCACACAATGGAGCCCAAACAACATAATTTTGAATATTTTAAGTAACCGCCGCCGCCGACCAAAAACTACTTACATTAATTGTAATGTAATGTATACTTTTAAGAAGTCTCATTTTAAGAAGTCGTTATTTTAAAAAACCGTCATTTAAAGAAGCCGTTGTTTCAAGAGTCGTCGCTTTAAGAAGTCGTCGATTTAAAAAGTCGTTATTTTAAGAAGCTGTCATTTAAAGAAGCCGTTGTGTCAAGAGTCGTCGTTTTAAGAAGCCGTCATTTTAAGTAGCCGTTGTTTCAAGGGTCGTCATTTTAAAAAGTCGTCATTTTAAGAAGCCGTCATTTTAAGTAGCCGTTGTTTCAAGAGTCGTCATTTTAAGAAGCCGTTGTTTCAAAAGTCGTCGTTTTAAAAGTCGCCATTACCCTCCGAAAGGTTTTATTTCTTCATTAAAATTATTATAATAAGTTCAAAGTAAGACGTTTTTAGACTCCATTGGGAGTAATATACTCGATGATTGCAGTGTAGCAGTTATTTTTTTGCGTACGTGGAACGTAGAATGAATCAAATCAAAGCTTTCCAGCGATATCTTTCCATAAGTCTTAATCTTTTCAGCTAGTGCTTAGTACGGTCGACCGCACGTCAGTGGCATACCAGTATGCCCTAAAGCCAGCTCAAGGTCTTTCCACTGACGTGCGGTAGGTTTCTCGTTGGAACCTATATCCGATTTTTACCAATCTTACCGGAAATGTGCACTTAAATACAACGACTATAAGAGATATCTCGTTAATAATCAACGGAGTCACGGGCAGACATAGGCATCTAATTTATGATGACACCCCTCGGTTTTCCGTCGGAGGGTAAAACGCGAAAAAACGGAATCTGTCCGCCGCACGGTCTAACGCCTCGCGCAATTGAATCAATTTGTTAAAGCTTCATGATTAATACACAAAGCCTTTCGAAATTAACTGCACAAACTCTAGCAGTCACATAATATAGGTACAGGATGTAACAATCTTTGATTATACGTTTACGAGAAAAACGGCATACAGTCTAAATTAAATTGAAAATCCTACATTTTTGTCACAATTTGTTTTTTACAATCATCTTAAATATATAAAACAAAGTCGTGTTATTTCCACCATTTATAACTCAAGAACGGCTGAACGGATCTTGATGAAACTTGGTACAGTGATAGCTGGAATAACATATAAGGTACTTTTTACCGGGGTAAACGGTTCCCGCGGGAAAAACTTATTCCACGCGGGCGAAGCCGCGGGCACGACATACAGTCTAAATTAAATTGAAAATCCTACATTTTTCTCTATTTGTATTTTACAATGGCAAAGTTCCGATTGACTCATCATCGCCCAGCAGAAACCCTTACACCTAGAAAGCTGAAATTTTCCACAGAAGTTCTCTTTATGGTGATGTGGTGTACATAAGGATTATGGTAGGATTTTTCGAAATTCGACCCCTAAAGGGGTGAAACGGGTGTTGAAGGTTTGTATGAAAGTCCGTCATTTTAAAAGTTAGAAACGTGAAATTTTATATTTAGGCTATTAGTTTAAAAATATTAACGATGTGTTTCAACAATTTCGAGACAGGGCAAGATTTTCATACAATCGAGGTTTCTTTGAAGCCTTGGTTCTCCGTGAAGGATTAATCGGGACATGGTCTGATGACGGTCATCGAGAGAGTAGACGGAGGACTTTTAGATCGCTATAGATATCCAATTGATCAGATGAGCCGTTTGGAAGCATCGTCATGATTCCATAACTTTAAGATTTTCATACATTTTGATGCCATTTTGCGGATTTTTTTCTTCATGACGATGCTGCTACCAAACGGCTCATCTGATCAGATGGACAGTGATCTAAAAGTCCTCCATCTACTCTCTCGATGACTTACGTATGTAACTGGCGATGACGTTTGGATTAGAAATACTTATTCACGTCTGTTCACGTCAAATAAAAATAATCGCATCATCACCATCACATCACCGTCTAGCGCCCTAATCAATCAAATAACAATCTCCGATCATTTCTGTTAAAGTCATCCTGCGCCGTTTAAATCAAATCACTCCAATCCGATTTGTTTCGATCGCTATTCACATACGTGGCAGAGATCGGAATAGGTAGTTTTAAACGTGATGATTATGTTATTTAATTTATTTAAGACTTGATTTATGATTTTATTTAATTTTAATTTTATTTATGTCGATTTAAGTGAACTATGAAACTTGTTTTTCGAAATAAAATAAATAAACAAATTAAATGTCAAATTGCCCGAAACACTCGACTAAGTCTGATCATGGACATGTCCATAACCATTAAAAATTCGTCAACGAATTGAAAATGTGTAAATTATTGCGTAACAATATAAAATGTTCTTTATAAAACGAATTATAAATTTTGGAGATCGATCACTATGGAGAAGTAGGTAATTATATACTTTAATTTTTTTAAATCTTGATTTTCTCAATATAATTAAATTTTAAAAAGAAACATAAAAAGGTAAGAATGGTATTCATATTAGCATTAAAAGTGTAGTATACTGCTAGGAACTGGTTTAATTATGTAGAAAGTGGCGTCGATGAAAACATCTATTAAATAGATAATCAATATAAACAGAAGTCACGAAACTAGACGTAAATAGCTTGTATAAATTGATGTCAATTTCGTTAGTATATAGAATTTTAATAGCTTTTTAAATGTAGTCATACATCTTTGATTAATTGGTGGACTCTCTCCTTGGTCATAGGAAATTCAGGAGCTCTATTTTTAAATCGCTCTCCTCGCTTCGACAGCTCGAAGCGATTCAAAAATAGAGTTCCTGTTCTTTTCATTGTCATATTGAGCTCTTTCATTATCAATATTCTTTTTCCTGTAATTTGTTCGGGATGGACTACGGCTAGATTATTTGTATTTCGTAAGATTTAATTTCAATCCCGGGATGAAAGGCATATCCATGTTACGAGACACGTACCTATTAAAGCTCTACCTATTCCGGTCCCAGGTAGACATCGCGTGCCGCCGGCGGCGTGAAGCCTCGATCGACGCCGCACGCGTCAAACGTGCGTTAATTAAATTATAGGCTCGCAACGCGCTCGGTTACGGCACTTGGTTAATACCTGCTGTCTTTTGACTAGAATCGAATAATAGAATAATCGAATGTGTGTATTTTCAGCGACGCTATGTATCACAGAGCTAGGACCTCTTTGGCGGGCGCCCGCGCCCCCAGCATTTTTTTTCCTTTATGACTAAATCAAACCAATACTGCCGTAATATTTCTAACGTCTTCAATATTGACCGATGTGTCCGGCGGCTTCGCCCGCGTGCTAAAGATTTTCCCGCGGGAGCAGCTGCTGGACAAAGGCCTCCCCCAGCGATCTCCACGACGACCGGTCCTGCGCTAGTCTCATCCAGCCGCGACCTTCACCAGATCGTCGGTCCACCTTGTGGGAGGCCTATACGCTGCGTCTTCCGATACGTGGTCGCCACTCGAGAACCTTTCCGCCCCAACGGCCGTCAGTTCATACAATACATACTGCATACAAGAACATACCATTAAATACTTAAATACATACAAACACCCAGAATCGGAAAACCAACAGATATGCTCACCACCAAGATCTTGCTCACCACACAAATGTTCCCGGGTGGGAATCGAACCCACGACCTCTGGCGTAGTAGTCAGGGTCACTACCAACTAAGGCCAGTTAACATTCCTCGACTATTTCATTACATTCCCACATGTTTATAAACATTCATCCCTGATTTGAGTTACATGGCGGTGGACAGACAGACAAAACTCTTCGGTACGGGTTCCAGTTTGAAGGACCCTTAACAACCCCTCAGAACCTACGGCTTCGGCCGCCGGCAAAAGGCATTTATTTGTACAGTATGTGTATTTTCCATGTTCCAGTGTCTCCAACTAGAGTAACGTAGATTGGTTCATGAGAGGAAAAATATGTTTATTTGCTCAAAAGATTCCCCTTTGACGGTGCCCCAAAAAACCAATCGTCCATTACGGAGACTATACAAACAACCTTTACCTCTCTGTATCATCTCCTCCGTGTCAGCCCTCGTCTCAAAAATGACGAAGCGCTTTTAAGCAATGGAATATCTCAAGTGACGATACACTTTTCTATGTTTGTTTAACCTATGCTACAAAAAACGGGGGTGTGATCGCATTGACGCATATGTAGTTCATTGTCAATATGTCTACGCTTCGAAATAGACGGCCGGGATGAGCGAGGGAGAAAAAAAATTAATAACATGACAAGCGCATTGGAAACGGCTCCTATCTATGTTGTATCTCTCTTAACTAGCCCGTATAACAGATTTGACGACCGTGTATTCATGTTTTTAAATATCTCAGATTTTTCTTCGTGATTAATCCAATTGGTTTTTTTTCTCCACAGCGCGGTTCAAGTGGCATACGCATATTGTCAATACGTCTACGCTTCGGAATGGATGGGCGGATTACGAAAGAAAAAAAAAGATTTTATTTATTATAACATGATGAAGCATGATGTCGGGAATGTAACCAGCTATCTATGTTGTATCTCCCTAACAAGCGTGTATAACACTTTAAACGATCTTGTATTCAAACTATTTAATAACTGACATTTTTCTTGATGACTAATCCAATTCATTTTTTTTAGAACATGATCTGCCCGATTACGAGAGAAACAGTGGTGGCAGGTTTTTTTAAAAATGTGTTGCGCAAACACAGAGAAAAAAAATTACAATAAAGAAAATTAAAGTACAAGGTCATAGAGATTTTTTCCAGCAGACCCGTGAGAGCGACATTTCATAAAGTACACTCTTATTGAAATATAAAATATATTAATGCATTTTATAATACAAATATATACAACTATAGCTGTTTCCCGCGGCTTCGCCCGCGTAGAAAAGTTTTTCCCGCGGGAACAGCTTTCCCGAGGTATCTATAGCCTGTGTTATTCTGATATAAAATCTATGTTATTGTAAAGTTTCATCAAAATCGGTTCCGTAGTTTTTGCGTGAAAGAGCAACAAACATCCTTACAAACTTTCACGTTTATAATACTCGCTGTTGCCCGCGGCTTTGCTCGCGTGGCAGTTAACCGCGGTAAAAAGTAGCCTATATGTTATTCCAGGATATAAGCTATCACTGTACCGAGTTTCATCAAAATCCGTTCAGCCATTACAGCGTGAAGGAGTAACAGACATCCATCCTCACAAACATCCTTACAAACATTCGTGTTCATAATATTAGTAGGATAAATCTAATTATTAAGAATAAATTAATTAGTAGTAATACTATGTTAGTAGGTATGTAAAACTTTTGATTGAAATAATTTTTTTTTCCGAAATAAAAATTTCATTTCATTTTAAATCTCCAACAAAATCTGTGCCACCTATAAACATCTAGCATCAGTTTTTATAGGAAGTGACAAATTTTTTGCAAATACGCAAAAGTCGTAAAGCAAAAGTTGCTCCCAGCTGCACGGAATGTTTCCGCTCAAACAACTTTTTTCGAGCTATTTTTTTCTGGTTGGCTTTTATTTATGAGCCGTCTTAAAGGAGTGCCAATTTGTTGCACTCTTAGCGCCACCCTGGGACCACGTGTGAAGTAGCTCGGGACAAACCGTTTCGAGGAACCCGAAAAAAAGTTCAATAAGTACAGTCGACCGCACGTCAGTTGAGCAGGCCTCGCCTATTACGGAGTTTGAGAGGGTAGACCCGAGGTCCAACATTGGGGACATATTGAAGTTGAAGAACCGACAAAGGTTGTCTGGAAGAAATCGCTTTTAGCGATATAACCGCCTAGATGTACCTTCTTAGTCTACTGTATTATATTGTTCTGTTTTTTTAATTATGTGCAATAAAGAGTATTGAATTGAATTGAATGGGAAACATTTTTACAATTTAATACATACATAACATATCTCCCGTCTTTCCATCCCTTCCTTCCTTGATATTGATTTGTCAATCGCTTGTTCACAGCCAGTCGTGTTGCGTCGCGTCCGCAAGCCAAATTTATGTAAATCGATCTGTGCGCCCCTGACAGGAATACATCAGCTTTCAAATCAGCAAGTATAAACCAATTCACGGAAAAAACAATCTGACATTCCTACCCCATTCTTGGCTTATAATATTACAAAGTCGCACGTCTGTGTCTGAGGACAACAGTGGACGTCGGTAGGTTGATAATAATAAGCAATGTAGGTACCTAAAATACATCAGCTTTCAAATCAGCAAGTATAAACCAATTCACGAAAAACAAAAAAAACAATCTGACATTGCTACCCCATTCTTGGCTTATAATATTACAAAGTCGCACGTCTGTGTCTGAGACCTACAGTGGACGTCGGTAGGATCATAATAATAAGCAAATAAATAGGTACCTAGAATACATCTGCTTTCAAATCACCAAGTATAAACCAATTCACGAAAACAAAAAACAATGTGATATTCCTACCCCATTCTTGGCTTAAAATATGTATTACAAAGTCGCACGTCTGTGTCCGAGACCTACAGTGGACGTCGGTAGGTTCATAATAATAAGCAAATAAATAGGTACCTAGAATACATCTGCTTTCAAATCACCAAGTATAAACCAATTCACGAAAAACAAAAAACAATCTGACATTCCTACCCCATTCTTGGCTTATAATATTACAAAGTCGCACGCCTGTGTCTGAGACCTACAGTGAACGTCAGTAGGTTGATAATAATAAGCAAATAAATAGGTACCTAGAATACATCTGCTTTCAAATCACCAAGTATAAACCAATTCACGAAAACAAAAAACAATTCCTACCCCATTCTTGGCATAAAATATTACAAAGTCTCACGTCTGTGTCTGAGACCTACAGAGGACGTCGGTAGGTTGATAATAATAAGAAAAAAAGTAGGTACCTAGAATACATCAGCTTTCAAATCAGCAAGTATAAACCAATTCACGAAAAACAAAAAAAACAATCTGACATTCCTATCCCCGTTCTTGGGGCAGGTGGTGATTAGGTATCATAATGCCTGTGTCTGAGACCAACAGTGGACGTCAATAGGCTGATAATAAGCAAATAAGTAACTAAGTATGTATAAGCATTGCATTGAAATTACAGCAGTCAGTCAGAACAAAACAAAACAAGTGTCAAAACAATTTCTTTAAAGAAATCTAGTAAGTTCGTAAGATCAAGTGACTGTTATTTTCTTATCTGTCAGATATTTTATCAGAGACTTAATGTGTGAAACACGAAATTATTATCAGACAGATTATCTGATAGATAAGTTTATCTGTCAGCTTACTATCTGTAACAATATCAGCAAATGGTGAAAGAGGCCCTTAGAATAGAGAAATCGAAACAGTGTAGTTCGTTGCAAGGCAAATTTTTAAAACTATAGTGTACAGTCGACCGCACGTCCGTGGAAACACATCATCTTAAAATCAAGATTGGATAATATTTGTAATTATTGTACGAGGCTGAAGTGACATTAATTAAACAATGTGATACACGATCACAATATTCACAGATTTCAGAGATATCTGTGACAATAGAGAATAGTATAGAAATACGATACATATACTATTTTACCAAATATTATCTTGATGTAATTATAATTAACGTTCCCACGGCTTTAATAAAACAATAAGCCTGATAATTTTTGATACGAAGTACAAGATAATTTTTTGCTGAAACTTTAAAGTTTCAATCATAATCTGCTACGGAGTTAAAACCATGTAAGTTATATTTAAGTAACTTATAAGTATTTTAATATACTTAATATATAACTTACTTAATTATTAGTACCAGTTTACCGCACAACTTAGAATTTTCCACTCAAGTGTTAATAAAAGCATGTAGCAATACTTGTCTCAATAATTAATTTTAAATATTATGTGAAATAACTTACCTAAATCCTACCCTCTTTCCGGCGACGCTTCGACCCTGGGGATCTTTTGCGCCAAACCCCAGTCCACCGACGGTGCCCCATTGCGTTTTTGGTGGACTTCAAACACGCCTTAGAATAGAAATACTAATATTTGTCGTACGCAGGTTTCCTCACGATGTTTTCCTTCACCGAAAAACCTGTGGTATCAAAACCGTACCCACTTAACCCTTTGGCTCACAGGACTTTGAGCGCAATGCCTTTTAAACTCGGACGTAATCACGTCAGTAAGACATCTGACGTTGTCACCCAAAAAAACTGTCATTTCGAAACGTATAGATGTACCAAGTTATCTGTGAAGTGACAGAATCATGAACTACGCAGAACATTCGGCCGTCAGAACAAAATATATAGAATGACGGGCATGGAGCGATGGCAGAGCCACCCTTTAGTTCACAGATAACTTGGTAAGTCTATAACCGCGATTTACATTGGCCAAGACAATGCCAGGTGTCTGAGCGACTGTGAACTGAATAATATGGCATATTACCCGGCGGAACAACTGGCCCGGTCGATTTTGCTCTTAGAGTATAATAGCTAGTATGTATACTCTAAGGTTTTGCTGTTTAATCTCATTTATAATATAAATATTTTAATATTTATCATAAATTATCGAACCCAGTAAGTTGGTAAACCACTTTAGCTACATTCCACCCCAAGGTCAATGGCCTATAAGCGCATCACACGCCTAGGGGAGCGCGTAATGTCCTCAGGTGTTCCCATTGTCCCGTAACAGGCCGGACTAATGTGAAACCAAATAACTGTTTTGAAAACAATGTATTTGCCCGTAGCGCTGCTCGGAACATATCATTCATTCGAACAATGCTAGGGTGGTTTGATTTGTGATTCGACGTTTCTATTTGGGAGGGAAATTTACTGCGTTTAATGCACTGGGTATTGGAGGCGGTTGGTTGGGAAGCGGTCGCTTTGGGATGTACTGCATTTTAAACTGAACGCTAGGGTTGGGTTTTGTATTTGTTGAACAGTGGTAGCTTAGTTGGTTGTACACTCCGCTCACGTTCAGAGCTCGTGGGTTCAAATCTTGGCCCGTACCGATGAGCTTTTCGTAGCCAGACTCTTCTGCCGGGTAATATGCCATGTTATTCAGTTCGCAGTCACTCAGACACCTGGCATTGTCATACTTTGTCTTGACCATAATAGTTTCAAAATGACAGTTTTTTGAGTGACAATGTCAGGGTGTTTGACTGACGTGAAATACGTCCGAATTGCAAATGTATTTGCGCTCTGAACCTGCGAGGATTAACGTAAACATGATTGGGTTTAAGATTTTTCATTTCTCATATGAACATTTTACAATATTCACTTGCTGAGAAAAACAATGCAGGTATGTAGGTTTTTGTAGTCCAGCGAACTTACTAATAAAAGTATAGCAATGTTACTACACAAAACACCGTTAATTGTAACATTAGATATCACCAAGAACCAATCGAATAATGCATTTCAAATAATTGAGTTTTTTAATTGTTTTCGGTAGCAAAGCCGGAAGAGCAAAGCCGCAGGGAAAATTTAGTTGATAATAAATTCACACACAGCAACCCTTTGGGTCTTTAACAACCATTTGGTTCCCGTTTGGTTGACATTAATAATTATTAATGTGCAAGGATTTAGAAATTTTGGCGGTATTGTTTATTAATATAATTTTGTCTGTTAATATAATAGCCACTTAACATCAGGTGCGCTGTCTTTTGGCTCTTCGCCACTCCTAAACATATTAGGACAAGATTCCTTAACATTTTAGTGAACAAAAAAATGAGATTTTTTTACACAATAACTAAAATTCATTTGCTAAAATATATAATCTAAGTAAAGTAACACAGTCAAATAGCCCACGGTTATCATGACAATAAGATGGAAAATTATTTACATAATTTTTATTTCAAAAATATTTTTAAAATGTTCGCAGCATCCATGATGGATTAAATTCCGGAAGCAAGAAACAACTTTTACGTATATTATGACTTAGGACATCATCAGCCTGCACTAGTCCACTGCTGGACATAGACCTCTCCGTAGACGCGCCACTGAACCCGATCCTCGGTTCTCCGCATCCAGTCACTGCAGACTTAGGACCAGGAAACTAAATTCAGTAAACATATTCTAACCACGCTCCCCCATGTGAAGTCCCGCCTGAGAATTTCTTATTCGGCGTATGCAGATTTCCTCGCGACGTTTTCCTTCACCGTTCAAAAGCAGTCAGTACAGTACTTAAATTTCGAGAAAAACCCATCAGTACATGGCTCATGCGGGGATCGAACACGGACCTCTCGACATCGACATGGCAGGTGACAGGCGACATATCTATGTTGTCAAATATCATGTAGGTATTTTGTCAAAATAATCGTGTTTCTACCACCGCTTCCTAGGTATAAGCGTCCTCCCCACTGACCCTCTGATTATAAGACGTGGGTACTTTAACATAGGTGTTATATCATAATAATCCACGGAATGCTTAATCCAACAAACAAATACCACCAAAAACCATCAACATACAATATTTGTTAGTGTTTTTGTTATTATTATCAAACTAACAACATAATACACATACCAACAAACAAGCCGTTCTAAATCCGGTAATGTCGCACTGAAAAAGTTACATTAATATTCCTTAGTGTCAAACAACCCACCCGTGAGCTTTTTTGTTGGTTTTTTGCTTCGCTACCGAAATATACAATAGTGGGGATACCGTAGGAAGCTCTATCCTTAGCTTATAATCTGATTATACATTCGAGAAGGTACGTCCTGAGACCCATGACCAGACGGCGTGAGATTATGATACGTAAGTGTCTGACACATTTTATAGACGTATTATAAAGGGGTAAAAACAAACTAATTATACTTGTAGCGGTTCGAACCTTACCCATGCGTTTTTCGGAACTAAGTACAATTTATTACGACACAAAAAGCTTGTTATTTTCAGATTGGACGTTTTCCAGATTGGTAATTTTTCAGATTGGACATTTTTCAGATTGGACGTTTTTCAGATTGGACGTTTTGCAGTTGGACATTTTACAGATTGGACGTTTTACAGATTGGACGTTTTCCAGATTGGACGTTTTTCAGTTGGACATTTTACAGATTAAACATTTTACAGATTGGACATTTTTCAGATTGGACATTTTTCAGATTGGACATTTTTCAGATTGGACGTTTTTCAGATTGGACGTTTTTCAGATTGGACATTTTTACAGATTGGACGTTTTTCAGTTGGACATTTTACAGATGAAACATTTTACAGATTGGACATTTTTCAGATTGGACGTTTTTCAGATTGGACATTTTTCAGATTGGACGTTTTTCAGATTGGACATTTTTCAGATTGGACGTTTTTCAGATTGGACATTTTTCAGATTGGACGTTTTTCAGATTGGACATTTTTCAGATTGGACGTTTTTCAGATTGGACATTTTTACAGATTGGACGTTTTTCAGATTGGACACATTATTCAGTTTGGTAATTTTTCAGTTCGAGCATGGTCGTTGGACATTTTTCAGATTGGACATTATTACAGTAAACCATACATACATAGGTACTTAATACGCTTTTCACATACATACATACATAAATAATACATACATATCTGCCTGGCGGGGTAGGCAGAAAGAACGGAGCGCCAAGTATCGCGATCCTGACACACCTCTTTCGATTCGCTCAGTCTCATCATTCTCTACATACAGGCTTTTCGGTGAAGGAGAACATCGCGGGGATACCTGCATTCGCCAAATTAGATTTTCTATTCTAGGGCTGAAAGACTACGAGGCCAAAAACGGTTAAGGACACCTTTGGCGGACAGGGGTTTGATACAACAGATCTCAGGGTCCGGATCTGAACCTTCTCATTCACTCTCTGGATGGCCATCATCAGATCACACCCCTGGCGGAGAACCAAGGTTTCCAAGTTACCACGTTTGCATGAATTCATGTGTTGCTGTGAATTCAATCTTTTTACCGGCAGAATATTAAATTAGATATTTCACGAGAGCGTCAGTGGCGTCGGGGATAAGACGCGCCCTATCATATCAAAAGGTCCGAAGTTCGATCACTGGCTGGGCCATGTACCAATTGGTTTTGTAAATTTACTGCCTGCTCTCAAACGATAAAGGAAAACATGGTGAGGAAACCTGCATACGCCGAAGAAGAATTTCTTAGGCGCATGTGAAGTCCACCAACCCGCACTGGGCTAGCGTGGTGGACTATAGCCCGAACGCCCTCGTTGAGGGGTAGGCCTGAGCCTCAGCAGTGGGGAGCTGTTGATTTGATTTGATATTCACAGCCCGAACCTCTGGGTCACTAAAAGACTAGTTTGTATAGAAAAATTCTCAAATAACGTTGACAGCAACTAACGAAATCTCAGACGAAGCCGCGGGTAAAAGGCATAGCATATAAAAACGCCAGCAGTGGACAAAAACCTTTATATAACACTACACCATAATGTTCGAAAGTTGTGTCATTTATAATCTGATTATATCCATAATCTGTTTCCACAATTGTCGCTTCATACTTCTCGAGAACATAACTCTGGCCTTACATTCAATATTCAAATAAAAGAGTTACAAAGTAGAATTTTTTGTAATGTCCTTTCCTTTTACAACTGTATTAAAAGGGGACTGCGACGCAAACAAATAAATCAAGCGACTCGAAACTTCCACCAATTTTTAATCTGCCTAATAGTCCTGCGGCCAGAAAGGGTTTTTCTACTCCACAACACTTTCTACAAGAGTTTCATTTAGGGGAGTTGCGGGGATCATAAAAGAAAGATTGTACATTTAATTAACGGCGAAGATTTTACGAAGGACAGTGCTTTGATAATTAAAAAAATTCGGAGCGCAAGAATGGTTTATTTTAATTATTTGATTACGGTGGGCGCTGGGGACGGCCAGTGGGGACTGAATTGCCCGTTTGAATGCCACCCTCAGCCGAGTTGAAGTGGCAATGAAGAAAGATACGCTTAGCAGTGATTGCTTAACATTTTACCAGCTTTTGCAGTTGTTACGTCGACATGATTTGCTAAATCGCAACTACATAGCGCCCTTTTGTTGTAACTGGATAATTCACTCGCCAAAACCTTCTCTTTGAGACCCTTTACCAACAGTTAAGTAGTTACTAGTTAGTTGTTTCCCGCAGCTTCGCCCGCATTTTATAAGTTATTTCTGCCTTTTTTGCTCAGCTCCTAACGGTCGTAGCGTAATGTTAAAAAGCCTTAACCTTCATCAAGAATTGGGGTTGTCCAATGAAAAAAGAATTTTTCAAATCCGTCTGATAGTTCAAGAGATAAGCGCGTTAAAACAAACAAACAAGCAACCAACCAACCAACCAACCAACCAACCAACCAAACAAACAAACAAACAAACAAAAGACTACTACATAATCTCTATTAATCGAGCAAAGACATCCTTGATAGAAAGCATAAATAACGCTACTCGATAAACTCTAGCTAGATAATGTGAACGCAAATGATGAATATATAGCTTTACAAAATAATATTATTTGAGTCCTACCTAAACCATGCCTTTGACAGAATAAAAGAATGAATGATACTATTAGGGAAGGGAATCAGGGACACAAAACGATTACAAAGTAACAAATTCAAGAGAATTAGGGACTATTTAATATTAATATTTATTTATAATAAATTTGAACACAACGGAACAGTCATTTCCGATCCGCCGAAACCCCCCAACTACATAAATCTTGCTCAAAAGTGTCGTGAGGCAAGAAAAACCGTCTCAGCTGCGAATCCGAATAAAAGAGACATGGTATCTGTCGCATATAATAATAAACAAACAAAAGGATGCGCATACACATTCGTCGAAAAGCGTTTTGTATTGAATTATTATGTATCCGAGGTGGACCCCTGTGGTCCCAGCGCAGACCCCGGGGGGGTCCAACGCGACTAACATAACATCGCTGTAGGAAACGTCGTACAACAAAACGATGGTAAAAACAATGGTGATTAGTGACAATAACAAACAATAGAACGATCGCACGGCGGAATGAGATATTACGACATAGATGTTTATATTGAAAGCAATAAATCCCATACAAGAAATAAAAACAAACTTGCACTACCAAAGCTAAGACTTACATATACGCTTCTAGAACAAACTACCAGCCAGAGGATACCTTGAATAAGAATGACAGAGAATTTCAGAATCACACATAAAAAGTCTACTTTCTAGCTTAGAACTGACGGCCGTTGGGGCCGAAAGGTTCTCGAGTGGCGACCACGTTTCGGAAGACGCAGCGTAGGCCTCCCACAAGGTGGACCGACGATCTGGTGAAGGTCGCGGGACCCAGCTGGATGAGACCGGTCGTCGTGGAGATCCATGGGGGAGGCCTTTGTCCAGCAGTGGACATCTACAGATATGATGATGATGATCATCATTTGGTTCTTCGCAACATTTATAAGAGAGGCGTGCAAATTATCCACCAGTTTTTACCTCTTTATTATTAGTATAGATTAGTCAGATATCATTGTAGAGTTTAAATCTAAGCTATTTTCTTCATTAAAATTAACAAATAGCCTTACAAACGCTATTTCAATACATGTATTTCTTAGTATAGATCGTATTTCTTAGCTTGGTGCTGGTGTGGTAAAATTACTTCAGTTAGTTTCTCACAAACATTTAATTCTACAGCGAGATTTCTTGCTCCGTTTTTTTTCAACAGCGAGCGGCAGCGCGGCGCTCACCTACCGATGCCATATTAGATAATAATAATGAAGTGAATACAATTATAATTGCATCGAGTAAAGTAAGTAATCCAATTGGTGTATAATTGGAGCTTAGAATCATCAGCAGCACTTAGACGTCCACTGCTGGACACAGGCCACCAACCTCACAATCAAACGGGAAAGTAACGCTCTCTGTTTGTGACCTTTTCACGTCAAAATTTTGATGAAGAGTAGAGATACATTGACGATATTGGGGCAGGACATAGGCTACTTTTTACCGCGAGCGAAGCCGAGGGCAACAAACAAGTGTGATCTAATGTAGAATTAAACTAGTGTTAGCGATTTTTCGACGTAATTTACTATCGGTTTGGTGAAATATTCTTCATGGACGAATCAATAACCGCCGGGCGGCTATGGCGCAAGAAAACTAACAGTTGAATAATTCCGTAACGAAGACATTGAGGTAGGTAATATAGAGTGGCTACTTCAAACAAAAGTTAAGGTATATAATTATACACAGACCTATGTTATGGTATAACTAGATGACGGGGCGGGGCGTCTCCGTTCTCACATATAAAATTCAATGCGCACAGATGCGACTTGTCTGAATATGAATGAATTTCACCGAAATACGGCCGTCCCGCCACGTGAGTTGGTGCCAGTGAACACCGACTCGTGTTGCAAACAGTCGAGTTGGGGTGTCTTCTCTAGTACGCAGTACATATTACCTCGATAGACGAAGCGAACGAAACCGTGTGATACGTTTAGTTAAAACAATAACAGACAAAGATGGACGACGAGATGATATCATTAAAGAAGAAATAGCAATTAGTAGAACGTATATGTGTTAAAAAAATAAAAAACTGTTTAGATATGAAACTATGCAGTACATTTTCTCTAATTGATTCCACGTCTAGTAGGTGAGGCGGTTATAGATTACATTTCAGCCTCTATCTATAGCGTGCTAAGATGAAATGAAAAAGATCAAGACGGAAAAAAGAATGTATAGTCGCGTAGAATTTCTTGACGGCCGAATGAATATAGTCACAAGTTGTTTGCACATTGCTGACAGTGTTTATAGTCTATGTGTGCGTACGCGAGATAGTGTGCTCCATAGGGATGTCCAAAAACTTGAAAGTTTGATTCGGTTGATCGAATCAATGAACCATTTCTTGAAATTGAATGGGCGTCTCTAGTGAACGCACAGCTCCTCTTTGACACCTCAAAGTAGTCATTGCGCAGAAATAAATTCTTTTTGTATTTGATAGCCCAATTCTTGAGGAAGGTTATAGGCTATTTAGCATCACGCTACGACCCTTAGGAGCCGACCAAAAAGAAAAAGTCTGAAATAACTTATTATACGTAGACGAGGCCGCGGGAAACCGGTAGAATACCTATAATAAGCTCAATACCTATATCAGAGTTCAGCTTAGCAGATCTCTAGAGAGAAAAAGAACACAGAGAGATTAAAAACCACTTATACGTATGTCTAATTCACTGAAACAAACAATGAAGACTGGCTCAAAAGGACTTTGCTTCCAGAACCGTTAAGCCCAGTTAAAAAAAAGAGCAAAATGAAGAAGTCACGTCAGTAGAGGCCTTTATTACCTGTACTGTACCCCGTTAATTGATTAAGATTAAGGAACACTGACGCGCTCACACTTTTTTCTTACAACAAAGTTACATAATATTGCAAAGAAAAAAAAACAGACGCGAATAAAAGCGTTTGATGCTAATGTTTAGTGACATGCGAAGGACTGGTTTATGCGAAATTACTCAACCGCCTGGGACGAGCACGATAGTATGTTTTTTTTATTCAAGTAAGTAGGTACATACCTTCATAGACAATGTGAGAGAATCAGATTTAAGATTGCTACGTATTTTACATACCTACCTACCTACCATAGACTTAAAATTTTTTCATCTATGACTATAATAGTGTCATTTTTTTGTAATCTATGGAATCATGATTATAGTATTTTCTTTATGGCTTAAAGGTCTTGCAACCAAGCCACAAACTCCTAAAAAAATTCTAGACCAACTATTGAATCGAACGAGGGCAGCCCGGCATAATTACTTTTAGCAACTTTTTGATTACCTTTAGAGTAACATGAAAAAAAAACGTTTTTTTTCTGTGTGAAAACGGCACTTACAGCATAAAAGATAAGAAGGCGTAGTTATAGCATCATTAAACGAAACCTTTAAGCGAGCATTTCGTTCAAAAATATAGCAAGTTCGATAAAATCTTCCGAGATAATAAACTGGAATTATACTCCTCCCGTGACCGAGGCGGCTGTAATAAAAAAAATATAATGTCCCCCAATTATCGGGAGCTCAAAACATTTCCAACATGGCAATTTCCATTTATTACCCATATTCCCGCGTAAAAAGTATTTTAAACTTTGTTAATGCTGACATTACGACTCTAAATAAATTGTTGACATTTTAATTTGTAATTTCTGATACTTTGCGATAAATCCTGTAATTGGACTTGTTTAGAAACTATCCACGTAATTTGTAACTTGTCATGTATGTTGTTTTTTAAGTTAAATTTAGGCTTGGTGACTAGACCTTTAAGCCATTATCTTTTTATAAATACAAAGTCATATTTCGTTTATTGAACCGGCGGTTACAGCACGACAGTCCCCAAGAATATGGCTATTTGGCCACTTGCACTAAAGTTATAGCAGACAGCTCTAATGGAGATTAACAACAAACAATTTTGGATCGAACTGGAAGAGTCGTTTTATTACAGCTTCCCCCACAATATAGGTCTAATGTATAATATAATAAACATTTATTTATTAAAACCCGCAATGTTCATTTATTGAAAATATAATAGAAAAGACAAACAATAACACCTCGATTCCCGCCAAAACATTCCCATGTTTTTTTTTTGAGTTTGTGGCTTGGTTACAAGACCTTTAAGCTATCTCTCATGTTGTGTATTATATTAATTGAGCCACAGTCTATCTTAAATCATTAGCATCGTTATTTACAATAATTCCATCTAATAATAATGATTAATACTGTCAGACTACGAGTTGTAAATAGTCATTGCATGATTAATGGTTATTTTATTGAAAACTAACGTTTACCCGTGTCTTTGCTCTCAACATCGGTTTTCAAAAATGGACAGACATCTCTTTAGACCCACCCGACGAAGTGGACATTCCGGGAATAAGACCAAACGGGCCTGAGGGAGAAAAATAGAAAAACATATAAAAAGCGACTGATTGAACATAGAGCGTCAGTGGCCCAGGGGATAAGACGCGGCCTATCATATCGAAAGGTCCGAGGTTCGATCCCCGGCTGGGACATGTACCAATGAGTTTTTTCTCGAAACTTAAGTACATTTACTGACTGCTCTTAAACGGTGAAGGAAAACATCGTGAGGAAACCTGCATACGCCAAAGAAGTAATTCTTAGGCGCATGTGAAGTCCACCAACCCGCACTGGGCTAGCGTGGTGGACTATAGCCCGAATGCCCTCGTTGAGAGGGTAGGCCTGAGCCCCAGCAGTGGGGACATGTTAATAGGCTGATGATGATGATGATGATGATTGAACATAGGTCTATTTTTTACAATGCAATAAGCATCCGCTATGAAAGGAATTTTGGAAATTTCTGTAAAGTATAATTCCAAGATTTATGCTGTCACTGTACCAAGTTTCATCAAAATCTGTTCAGCCGTTACAGCGTGAAAGAGCAACAAACATCCTCATAAACATCCTTACAAACTTTCGCGTTAATAATATTCTTAGCGGACAAAAATTTTTCAATACAAAAATCTGTGGTTGCGGTTTGATTTTGTTTAAACGTGATATTATATGCATTTTGAATCCTGTTTTGTATCTAAAAAGCAGTTACCTTACTCATTTTTACCCAACGACGGAACGGAGAAGGTATATGCGTTTAGGGTGAGAGGTTGTTTGTTTGTTTGTTTGTTTGTTTGTTTGTTTGTTTGTTTGATTGATTGTTCTCTAATGATGTCATATCTATTTCTTTATTCCTATTTAACTTTTGCTAAGTATACATACTGTAGGTATGTTAAGCAATGTAATCTTCAGAATTATTCATAAACTGTTCAACAGAAAATATCACGTTTCATATTTCGGCTACACAAGTTATGAATGATTGTTCTAATAATTAATTATTATCATAAATATTAATGCGAGGATACTTTATATTAATGAGACAAAGCATACAGGGTGATTTGTGACTCAGCGTGTTTCTTTCTGGGGATATAACGACTATTTTAATAGCCACGAACTGTCAAATTGACATAATGGTCGGGAGATGTTATCAAAACACATGTTATACCACCAAATGACAGTGTTCTTGACACTGATACAAAATCTTAATCTTTTTATACCAAACGGGATATTTATTTAATAACTCGTATTGAAAGCTAACAAAAAAAAGGGTTTTTTATTATTATTTTAGGACATTGGTTGAGTCGCTAAAGTACCACCGCTTTAAAAAGACATCCTGCGGCGAAAGAAGCTACATAAAATGAAACCCGAAGGATATTTGCACTATTACAAAAACTGTTTTAAGCAAACTATTTCTATTGACCGGTGGAAAATCTATCTCTTATGTAAATACACCGACTGCGGCCCCAATTTCATTCATGAATGAATGTAATTCGAAGGATGTTATTGATGGGTATCATCTCTTTCAAAGAAACACGTCATAACACAATGGTTCGAAGATTATATCAGCTGCGATTTGTGAATGAAAGGGAACGGTGAGGTGACATAAAAACCGCGGTTGTAAGCTGCTTAGCCAGCTCCAAAAGCACAATCACAGCACAGAAATATAATGCGAAATTGAAATCTTGTCAAGCTTATTAGAAGTTGACATGTTAACATTTTGATGTAAGTAAACATAACATGTCACCTTGTATAGCAGCAGTGACACCAGGTTTTAATAAGCTTTTACGATTTTAATACACATCGAGTGTTGTGTGAATACAATTTACTTTTTAATCAGTTTACAGCTTCCCACATTAATAAAAGGTACGGAATTTACTGCTGCATCATGTTTTCTCAACATTTCTCACGGCCTATAGTTTGTTAAGGTGCATGATCAAACATAGTAATTTCTTCTTCTCAGCGCTAACACCTTGAAGCGATGGTAGATTGACATGTATAAAAAAATGGTTTTGGATTTTTAGAACAAAATCACCCGGCTTCTTCTGTCTCTATATTCGGGCTAATCTCTCAAACTACTAAAATGATTTCGATCTGGTTTGATCATCATCGATGTATTTATCGACACATCTTTCCTGAACCCTAGTGAGAAAAGTGTGCAAATTGATTTAATTAAAATGTTTCCGCATTTCACTCGTGCCCAATTACACGGGGTTGTCCTCAACACGTGGACTATAAACGGGATTAATATTAGGGGAGTTACCTGTTAAGAGTTTACACGGCTTGTTTTCACCCTGTATTACCTGTTCGTGACAGCGGGCGAGCGCCGCGCGCAGAAATATGAGCCGAGTTTCGGTTTCAGTCGAAAGTTCGCGGTATATTTCAGTAAAACGGAAAGATATTTTAAAAACGGTTCAGTACAAAACTACTTGATTGGAAATTTGTTGTTATAATTACAAGGTTTTGAAATAAGACGCCACGATTCTAAATAATTATGTGGCGTTTCAAGCCAAAAGGGACAATGGTGGCGAAAATGAGTTAAAAATGTACCTAATAATTATGGTAGGTACCTACTTAGGTATTGATACTTATAAAAGTATTTGTTTAGATATGTACTTACGTTTTTTTGTATTCACATTTTATTATCTGCTATTGCTGGATGCTCTGGGCCGCTCACTCCAATTTTTATGTATCTACCCTACCTATTGTATTGTTTTTTGTGTTCATGTTCAACTTTTAATACCAATGTTATGCTTTCTTTACCTTAGTGTAATTTATGTCTTGTTTGCTTTAAATAACCGATGGACAGCACGAATGGTGGTGTTGGGACAAACCAATACACTGGTTTATCAACACCTCAATACCAATTGTCAATGTAATTCACAATGTATATTAGATTAAATAAAAAATAAAAAAATATCGAACCCCCACCGACGACTTACCGTAAGCGACTACAGTTAAAATATTATCTATGTTTTATAGCTTACGAATGTGTATTAATAATTATAAAATATGTAATAGTATTTTTTTTTATTAAATTTACAAAATAACTCACGTAGGAATCTATTTTTCCGAATGTCAGCCGCACCAAATGAAAAACGAGTATAAAAGATTACCGTCGGCTCGTATTCACCCTGTATTGGCTCAGCTATTCGTGACAGCGCCTCGTAGCGGGCAGCAGCTGCGCTTGATAAAGCCCTGGCGATATTTCAAGCAGGACTTACACTTGTCATTGCATTTGTTAACAAACACACATTTAAGCCAAGGAACATCAAACAAATTTATTTCCATTATAGAAAAAAAGGTGCGCGCGCCGCCCGCCGCGCCGCGCGCGCCGCGGGGACCCCATGCCATAGCATGGCTGTTATAATACACGTTTCTACACGTAATATCGTAAGTCATACACAATGGATTCCTATGACCTCTTTAATTAAATATAAATAAAGCCTTGCTGGCGTGCTGGGACTTCGACCCCGCAGTGGACGGAATTTCAAAAATCCTTCCTTAGTGGTGCCTCTATTATATGCAAAGGTTCGCTTATGTTCTGGGGACACCCTTTTATATACCTATACATACTCGGGAAATAGATTGAAGGATAATATATAGCCTAGAGCCGGCCAAGATAATGCTGTAAATAAGTTTTGACAAGTTTCAGTGAGTGAATGAATGAAGAATGAATGTGAATAACCTATTCGGTAGTTTCAGAAACTACTCACAGCGATTAACAATGACAGCTCGCCTCTCCAGTCAGCTCGTGACCACGGCCAGTGTAACCTGGTTGAAACGTCGGGCAAGGTAAATAAAACTATTTCGTGTGTAAGACCGTAAATAATTATATAATTGTGAATAACCTATTTTAATTTGCCGAGAAATAGTTGTCAAAAAATTAATTGGCAATGAAGACAGCGTTAGTAATATAATAGTCAGACTGTATTGACAGTGAAAATTCCTTATTAATTACCCTTTTAAGTAGATATACTCGGGAAATAGACTGATCGATAATAATATAGAGCGGCCAAGATAAATGCTATAGATACGTTTTGACAAGTTTCAGTGAATGAATAAATGAATGAAGGATTTTTTTGATGAGAGAACGATTAATGAAAGATAGATAAGTTTATATCTACCTAAGTACATATTTTAATTGTATTAATAAAAAATTATCACTTATGTTTATACTGTTATTCTGTCTTATTTTGAGTTTTTTTTTTAGTTTTGTACCTATACGATTTAAAGGTAGTTTTTACTTATATTATTGTATTTTAAAGTTTTCAAATAAAATCTTGTTTAAACAAATGTTTTTTATGTAAGTTGGTACATAAGTAATTATTGTTTGTATTAGGACTTAAATATCATAAGTTTTGTATCCTGTGCTCCAAATACTCCGTGGCTCCAACACTCCTTCATGTTGTAAAATTATGTTTTTTCTTGTGTTGCTCTTGAGTGCGTCAAATCAATAATTTCATTCATTCATTTAAATATTAATGATTTACGACTTCTTTAAATGAACAATATCTAAATCATTTATAGAGTAAATCGAAATGAATTACTACATGTGTGTAGGTAATTAATTTATTTTCATTTCCTTTTATTAAATAAAAATAGTTTTCAAATCATATTCAGAATCGTTTAACTTCCTGTGGGATTTAAAATATGAGTACCCACTACTACCCACCTAGATCCACTCGGAAATTACGACGTCTTAGGCGACATTAATCAATTAGGCCTAAAATAAATTTTAAAAAACCATAACCGTACTAAACTCACTCCAGCCAATACCACACAAAAAAGGAATGCGATGTGCTGGGCGATAAATTACGTTCCATACAGGGTGTTTTATGGACGGATCGAATATAGAGATGTATTATTTAGGGGCGAAAAAAGGTCATTTGAAAGGTATTGAGCATGATAATGTATTATGATATTTATGCAGTGTCACGAGGTCCGAGGTACGGGTATTCGAGTCATATTTTAAATCTAATAAAAAAGACGTACGGAAGAAATTATTTATTATTCATATGAAGTCGTAAGTTGTAATGATGTAATAACTTGTTTAGTCGAATTTACATGTATTACGGTGTATAGTTTGACGAAATACAACATTTACTAAATGTTTTGAATACAAAATGTATTAGTTCAATACGTTATTGTAAAGTTAAGTACTTACTTACGTTAAGTGGGAGAGTTAAGAAAGTGGACAAATCCGGAAGGAATTTGAATTCCAAGTTTTAAATTATATAATCTCAAAATTGTTTCAGATCTAGTTTTGTTTTGAAAATTCTAGTAAGTACACAATCTTTTGCATTTTAGCTTGGGAAAGTATTTAGCAAGGAAATACCGGCTTACCAGAGCATAAATATAGTGACTTTCTTTACCATACTATGTCTGTATAGTTTTTTCCTCAAATTTTCATTAAACTTAAATGTATTGTTGTGACTAAAACTTTATTTGAATCGGTACACGTCGTTAATAAATAAAAACTACAAATGTATTACCTATAGTATAAATAATTTCAATAACAATAAACTTTTACGGAAATTATGAATTACTTAAGGTACAAATAGTCCAGTAGCTTTCGAGATATCCGGCGGACCGACCGACAAAGACTTCAGTAGAAAAGTTTTCACGGAACCCTAAAATGATTGGTGGTTCTTCCCCACAGTTCAGTGGGGAACTTAAGTGAAACAAACGTACACAGCTAATTCTGTTGGAAATCCCCCGAGGAGTGATTCATCTTCATTACAGTAACTATCACCTTCTTTAGCTAAGAGAATAAATAGTTTTACTAGATCACTAATGTAAAAAGCTGTTAGTCCTGTTCCCAGTCGTGACCTGTTTTTGTGGAGGCCTTGCTGAAACCGTCGGTTTTTTGTGAGTATTTACATAGGTGGACGGATAATTAGAAATAGGGCAAGATTTTCATACAATCGAGGTCACTTTGAAGCCATGGGTCTCCGTGAAGGATTGATCGGGGCATAATCTTAGTGTCAATATAGGCTAATGTTAGGTGTCAATGGGGGAAATGTGCGGGGTTCACTAGAGACGCTCATTCAATTTCAAGAACTTGTTCATTGATTCGATCAACCGAATCAAACTTTCAAGTTTTTGGACATCTCTATGTAGCATAGCACACATGACTATAAACACTGTCAGGGATGTGCAAACAATTTGCGGCTATATTCATTCAGCCGCCAAGAAATTCAGTGGGGGCTATAAGGACCTAACAGGTACTATGAGGGTGACATTTCCTATTAGAAAAAAAACCCTCTCTAAATAAGGAAAAAAATGCCTACCTAATCAGACACGGCTGATTATCACGACAAACCGTAATATTGTCCCCAGACTAAACACTGTCACAACCAGTTGTAAATCTGTAATTAACTGTTGTTTATGCGTATAAGCAGAGTAGTTAAATTTTACGGTAAACAGAGTCCCCGCGAGGGTAATAAGTAAGTAACCGTTACGCTGTATTTTTCCTTTGAACTGATTTGTTTCTGTGTGAATGTCAAACCGTGTCCACAGCACGGTATAGTGACGTTGCTATAGCGATAGTTTCGCTATCGATAGTTGTCCTTGAAAATCAGCCATACTATCGATAGTCCTATCGAAATCTGCAACACTATCGATAGTATCGATTGATAAAAATAAGTAATACTTGTAATACTTAAAATATAATTATGAATAAAAAGCGCGAAAGTCTAAAATGTAAGTAATACTGCTGCTACCGATCAATAGTATTGATACTATCGATGTCAGTACAAACACTATTGATTGACAGAATGCGTGTTGACAGTATCGATGTTATTATTCCCTTGCTGTAAGTGTGTTGTCATTGTGTATGTCAAATAAATTCTATACTATTCTATTGATCTGTCTGTAGCAATAGTATTAAAATAAAAATTAACACAAAGATAAACAAGTATTACTTCATCATCATCATATCAGCCTGTAGACGTCCACTGCTGGACAAAGGCCTCCCCCAAGGAGCTCCACGACGACCGGTCCTGCTCTAACCTCATCCAGCTGGCATAGTATTACTTATTTTTATCAATCGATACTATCGATAGTATTGCAGATTTCGATAGGACTATCGACAGTATGACTGATTTTTAAGGCCACGATAGTATCACGATACTATCGATAGACTAACTCTATCGCAACATCACTACAGCCCGGCCACCCCTACTAGTGCTGCTCCCAAGGGCACTCCCCAACCTATTTTACGCATAAATAAACTCTAACTAAATTACGAAGCCCGGAATCAGAAGAAGGGCAATGTTAACGAACGCCCTTTATCTTTTTTTACACAAAAATAAAGGAATTGATTTCCTCTTTTCTGTGTTTTATAGTCGGCCATCTCACAGGTCCCATTAGAGGTGGAATTGTCCATAATTGGGTTGGACTTGACAAAAAACTTTACTATGACAGTGTTGTGTTGTGTGACGCCGCTCGCGACACTAAACACAGTGCTACAAAAAATCTATGAAGTGAATTTAAACAAGTATAAATACATTATTGTGAGTTACTGTCCTCATACTGTTGCTTAATTTCGACGCTCGAGAAAGTGTTCCAGTGGCTTAAATAGAAGTGCTGTAACGGCCATATTTCTTTTAAGAAGAAATGTTGTCAATTTTTGAAGGGTTGCTGAGACAAGAAATAAATAAGAGCGATCACCTGGTTTAAACCTAATCTAGTTTTATTTCGGATTATATCTCAAAACTACTTCCAACAATTGGTCCTTCGAGCCTGATGATCAGAACGGAGTTATGCCTCTAAGACGAAGCACGAGAACGACCAAATCGAAAAACTGCATTTGTTGTGACGACGACGAATCGCAGCAACAACCGACTATGAGTGTGGTGCCGACTACGACCACTGAAGAGGAGCATTCCCCACCTGTACCAGCCGCCGCCGCTGCCGTCGCCACTGATAAGGTCGTAAATAAGTACATTGGTCAAGAATCTAAGGTGCCGTGAGTTCGATTCCAGCTAGAACCTAAAGCAACCATTGCTATGATACCGCCAAGAAGCAAAGGAAACACCATTGCACCTACTTTACTAATGCGAGTGTGGCCCGCTGGCTGATGCGTAAAAGAAACACCCATCTGCGCACTTTCACTTCAACCTGATGAAACAAATCAGTGCCAAAGCATGCTGAAGTTCCTAACTGACGCACAGCATAGCACAGAACTATAGGCGGCGATCACAATAGATCAGCAATGGTCGCAGTGATACAAGGCTTGAAAGAGCCCTATCACAAGTAATTAATATCATATGTCACGTATCAAATCAACAGCCTATTAACATGTCCCCACTGCTGGGGCTCAGGGCTACCCTCTCGACGAGGGCGTTAGAGCTATAGTCCACCACGCTAGCCCAGTGCGGGTTGGTGGACTTCACATGCGCCTAAGATTTTCTTCTTCGACGTTTGCAGGTTTCCTCACGATGTTTTCCTTCACCATTTGAGAGCAGTCAGTAAATGTAAAATGTGTTTCGAGAAAAAACCCATTGGTACATGGCCCAGCCGGGGATCTAACTTCGGACTTTTCGATTTTATAGGCCGCGTCTTATCCCCGACGCCACTGACGCTCTATAAGATGATTGTGTAACCTTAGATAAATCTAACAAAACCATAGATTTCAGCGTACCGAAAAGACAAAACTGACTAAAACAAACTGCCGGTGACGCCGCTTTCACGCTCTCCCGCCGGCATCAGAGAGAAATGCAACGAATCGATATATGCAAATGGACGAGGGCGTAGATATCTATGCGGTCGCGTAAAAATCGCGTAAAATAAAAAAGCCATTGTGTGCAAACTCGAATTAGAATTGAAGCTATCAGTAATCCCTACATTTCATTGAGTTGTAGAGTTCTGAATACAGCCAAATCCCAGCGAAACCTACATATAGGTGGAACAAGGCAATAATTTTCATACATTATGTATATTTACTGACTGCTCTCAAACGGTGAAAGAAAACATCGTGAGGAAACCTGCGTACGCCGAAGAAGAAATTAGAAGTCCACCAACCCGCATTGGGCTAGCGTGGTGGACTGTAGCCCGAACGCCCTCGTTGATAGGGTAGGCCTGAGCCCCAGCAGTGGGGACATGTTAATAGGCTATTGATGAATTTTCATACAAACAAGCTCACTCTGAAGCCATGGTTATCCGTGAAGGATTGATCGGGGCATGATCTGATGACGGTCATCGAGAGACTAGATGGAGGACTTTTAGATCGCTACAGACATGGTCAGATAAGCCGTTTGGAAGTAGCATGGTCATGGTTTCATAATTTTAAGATTTTCATACATTCTGATGCCATTTTGCTGTATAATTCTTCATGACCATGTTGCTTCCAAACGGCATAACTGATCAGTTTAATTTCTAAAGCGATATAAAACTACTTCATCTACTCTCTCGATGACCGTCATCAGACCATTTCCCGATCAATGCTTCACGGAGAACCTCGGCTTCAAAGTGACCTTGATTGTAGGAAAATCATTGCCCTGGCTCTAATTGTATGTCCACCTATGTAGGTATGTGTATATAAAACTGTGAGTGATGCCCCTAAACTACACACAAGAGACAAATGCAACGAATCGATAAATGCAAATGGTTTTAGACAAATGGGGTATCCCTTTGTTTAAGTGGATTCCGTCGTTAAGGGTGGTAACATACCTACATACGTACCCTTCTGCTGTGTTGAGAATGAATGGTGTGATAATCAAGAATCTGGTAAGAACATATTTCGAGAATATGTTGAAACGAACGGTTATAAAAAACGCTTTTATTGGATAAACTAAATATTAATAGGTACTGTATTGTTTTCAGACTCAAAGGTGGGTGCACAATTTGAGAATGAACGGTTAATGGGTAGTGGTAGAAAAATTGACCGCAAGATTCCTATCGAACACACAGACAAGCAGGAAAACAAATAAAATATAATAAAATAAACGCTTGTAAAAACACAAAACTTTGACAAGTAACGTTCAAATGTGAAAAGTGGACTCGCACTTTTTAGTTGAATCCTACTAGTCCTACTATAATATTATAAAGGCGAAAGTTTAGTAAGGATGTTTGGATGAGAGGATGTTTTTTACTCTTTCACGCAAAAACTACCAAACAGATTTTGATGAAACTTGGCACAGTGATAGCTTATATCCTGGAATAACATATAGGCTACTTTTTAACGCGGACAATGTCACGGGCCGTCCGCTAATACCCCCTAAGTAACAAAACACCTACATAGAGGGCGCTGTTTCACATTTTACACGGGAAAACTTTCTACGCGGGAGAAACCACGGGAAAAAGCTAGTTATCACATAATACGCGCAGAATCGCGACTAAAAAAACTTATTTCTAACAAAATATTATGCCGCTCTCGACGCAACGAAGCGGCAAATCCAAGATCGATTGAAGCAAATGGGGGTATCCCTTTGTTTGTAACTTGGAACCGATTCAGTCTCCCGATAAGGGTGGCAGTAAACCTACATATGTTACGTCAAACACCTATAATATGGGCACCTAAGTACACTGCCGGTAAAAAGTTTGAATTCAAACATTTTCGCACAAACGTGCTGAGTTTGAAGCCTTGGTTCTCCGCGTGGGTTTGGTCGGGGTGTGACCTGATGATGGCCATCCAGAGAGTGAGTGGAGGAGGTCCAAATAGCTGTACACATCCAACTGATCAGTGTGATGTATTTATATAAGAATGTTTAATTTGTAATACCTTTGCTTATTATAATAATGTGTAGTTAGTCTATGGTCGATGACCAACTCAAGTAGTCTATAATTACGTCTATCCATGACTTAAAATCTGGTATTTAATCTGAGCTTAAAATAAATATTTTTGATGAATGCGTGATCTGCATATTCCACTACCACGATCCACGAGCAGACACGAAAATCAGATGAGTCGTTTCGACCAAAGACCATGTGGGTATGTACTTGGTTTTAGGATTTCCATACATTTAGATGTCTTTTTGCTGTATTTTTGTTATAAATAACCCTGATCTAAGGGTCCTGCTAGTTCAGTTGAACGTGTATCTCGATCTGGACCTCCTCCGTTCACTCTCTGGATCATCATCGGATCACACCCCGATCAATCCCTGGCTCCGCTTCAAAGTTACAACGTTTGTATGAAAATGTTGCTGTGAATCCATACTTTTTACCGGGAATGTACTTCTCTGCGCAGACCGCGTAAGTGTCGATATCTAAACAAGAAATGAAATTCCGTTGGATAACATTCATTTCTTCCTACAGCCTTTGTTATTGCCTCAATTTTCCGCTAACAGACGCCGTGTAAAACACAATTGAACAGATATACTCTATTTAACAGTGTAATTGTGAGCTTCTGTTGAAAACATTGCTACAAAAACGGTATTAATAACTCAATTAACATTGAAGTTACGTGGTTGAATCTAAATATTTTTATATACAATAATTACTTAATAAAATGCATGTATTTGCTTATAACTTAAGAACCACTCGACATATTTTGATAAAGTTTTAACATTCGCTTAGGTAATCTTTTTAGGAAGGTGTTAAGGTATAAATCATCAAGATATAAGAAAGAGGAGCCGGGAAATTACACTTTCAGTGCAACAAGCCGTAAAAAATTCTATTTTATAAAATGCAACGTTTGTTCAATAAGTAATCCTACTAATATTATAAAGGCGAAAGTTTGTGAGGATGTTTGTTACTCTTTCACGCAAAAACTATCCAATAGATTTTGATGAAAGTTGGTACAGTGATAGCTTATATCCTGGAATAACATATAGGCTACTTTTTAAAGCGAACAAAGTCGCGGGGCGTCCGCTAATACCCCCTAAGTAACAAAACACCTACATAGAGGGCGCTGTTTAACATTTTACACGGGAAAACTTTTCTACGCGGGCGAAGCCGCGGGAAAAAGCTAGTAAGTTTAACCACTCCAGATATTTTGTTGATGTTCATACGTACTTAGAGAATCTTCTCGTCGAATCTTCATCATGAAGAAAAAACCCGCAAATTGGCATCAAAATTTATGAAAATCTTAAAGCTAAGGAATCGTGACGATGCTGCTTCCAGACGGCTCATCTGATCAGTTGGATATCTACTGCGATCTAAAAGTCCTCCATCTACTCTCTCGATCACCGTCATCAGATCATGCCCCGATCAATCCTTCACGGAGACCCATGGCTTCAAAGTGACCTCGATTGTATGAAAATCTTTCCCTGTTTCTAATTATCCGTCCACCTATGTAATTACTTCACACAATTCTTAGGTAAGAGGTATCGCCACCAGAAGCTAGTGTTATGTAAGTTAGAAGATATATTTTAAACAGCAATCAATCAATCAAACAAACAAGCAAGCAATAAAACAAACTCTTCAAGTTTATTATATTACTTAGTATGGATATTAGGCGCTATACGCTTCGTCACAACGGTGAAGTACCTAAAGCATATTATACCTCCATCACCAACGATAGATACCCCATAATGTTTAAATCGATACGATCCGCCCCAACGCCACCATTCCGGGCGCCGCAGTCAGCAAAATATCTATTGGTTCACCATTAAATCAATTTATTGCATGGAAACATATTTATGCGTCATTTTTTACCTTTCAAGGCTTTGGAAAGACGTTCTAGCAAAAAGAGTTCAAATTGACGTAAAAAGAGTATATTGTATTCACATTTTGATTAAACGAATTTTCATTTCATTGCAAAATTATTCTTTGTAGCTTATAGGAAAGGTATAGGTACTTATACTTGCCTAAGAGTTAATGTTATTATATTATTTAAATATTTGATAGGTATCTATGATAAATATTTACATTTAAAATTACAAAACATTTGCTATTAGTAGTCATAGTATAAATATAGGTAGAATAAGATATAAATATGGAAATGTATTTCTATTTTATTTTGATATGTTTTGGTATTTATTACACTAATTTGGTTAATTTTGAATAATGTAATTTTAAACATGATTCATTTTATCTTTGATTAAAAAGAAATTAGTACCTATTTATGATTAGTTTATAGTAATTATTGTGTTTAGTTTAGTAGGTAGGTATTTAAAGACATTCATAGAATAAAAAGATTGCCTGTCAAACTAAAACTCCAACTTAAAGTCGACGTAACAGTATTTCATTTCAATTTGTGCAACGCAGAACATTGCTGTATTTAAAGCGCAAAACGCACATCATCTCGACAATCCGATATAATGTTGTTACAAAGCGTTTAAACACCCTGTAGTACCGTAGTATCCGCCGCGTGGTGACAAATACATATCGCCGCGATTGCCATGTTTGTTGTCAGCAAGGGCATTCCTTCCGCAGCTGTCGCGCGGCGTATGAAGTGAGCACAGATCACAGATGTATTTCCAAGGAATTCAAATTAACCAGACGAGTTGACTTTAATGAGGGAGGTGTCAAACGATCCCTTATGATCTCCCCGGGGACGCGCGCTGTCGCGGACCGTTTCTGTTATTATTTTGTATTTGATCTAAGAATTATTTAAGTGCAGTTCGCGTCGAAGGAGCAGCACTTTGACGTTTATGTTATTATTAACCATCAAGCCGACTAACTCTAGTCGTGCTCTGTTTTTGTGGAGGTGGTATTTTAGATATATAAGAAATATGACTTTAAAATTCTAAATAAGATATGGCTTAAAGGTCTCGTTACCTAGCCAAAGCCTACTTTTAAAAAATTAACCATCAAAAGTGACAATGAGACCGTACTGTGGCGAAGTAGTTTCGAGAAAAACCAATCGGCACAACATACATTTATTTACTGACTGCTCTCAAACGGTGATGGAAAGCATCGAGAGAAAACCTGTACGCCGAAGCCATATTAAACTCTTTTTACCGATTCTTTTTCCTATAGATATACGTATTATTTATTACGCTATCATTCTATACTTTATACTTATACTTTGTACTGTATACTTTGGAGATGTGTAAGTATATATTATAACCTATACATACCTACTTAAAAACAAATTTGCATTTATAACAATACAGTTCAATGCGCAAAATAAGTAAAATCAATAAAGTAGGTATTTACATAGCCTGATTAGTTATTTAATTAGTTTAAAAATGTTTAATCAAATTATGCGATACATGTTATTCCTAAAAATATACCAAATAATTTCAACCAAAAGATGTCTGGATGATGTCGATGGTATTTGAGGAAAGCTATCAAAATTTGGTTTGTTATTTAGGTAGGTACTCAATAATTAACACCAAAATATAAAATTATAAGAAAAAGAAATACCTTCCTAACGATTAATAATACTATTAAACAAAAGCATTTCTCTCTTTCTTATATTTTCTTATTTCAAATAAAAAAAACTATTATTATTTAAATATTAAATAATAACATTTTGAAAAAGAAATGATTTCGTATAACGGTTAATATCACCGACAAGTGAAAAGATTTCTCTTTTTCAAATACCTACCTAATGTTATAATTTCTTATATTATTTAACTTTGTTAATTAAATAAGTATTATTCAACAGTAGAATAAGTCAGGTTATTGATTAAATATAGTCATCAGGTTAAGGAACGATTAAACACAGTCAGAACCTATATAATATAAACAAATAGTACTTTAAAAAAAATTGCCTTTGTTTATCCGAATCAAACAGCTGAATTGACTTTCTTAAGTGTTTATAACCACGCAAGGCGCCATGCGTCGGCGGCATTCGTGATTATTTTCATTAATAATTATTAGAATCTAATATTAATAAAAATCTACGAATTATAGGAATTCTTATGTTAAAATATTGCAAATGGAGGTTAAATTAAACTAAGATATAAACGAGTTGAAAGATGAGGAATGAATGATTAAAAGCTAATGCAACCAATTAAAATTATAAACCTAACACTGATCTTTTGAGATAAAAGTATCTTTCCATCTACAACCGAGATGGTTTTATTAAGAGAGGTGTTAGATTTCGTAAGATCACGGGAAGGATGCCGTCGGCAAACGCGCGTGCGAAGTCCGTTCCGATTAAATTAATCATCAAAGCTGCGATTTATGTCGTAAAAATGTTATTTAGAGGTGTGCCGACTACTTTTCTTATACTCTTACTTATAAGTTTTTGTTTTGTTTGTGCGAGTCTTTAGTTTTACAAATTATTATCCAGTCCACATTTACGGGTTAGAACTCGCCGTCGGCTGATAATTTATAGCTGTAATATTAAGTATTTTCTAGAAAGAAGAAAATATCTGAGGTTACATTATACATAGATACGTATGTTATTTGTTAAACACGTTTACATTTAATGAGTTTTTTTTTCTGCGTTTCACTATCCGACGGCAAAGTCTTCTTGAAAAGTATTTATCGTAAGAAGTAGTCGATCCATTTGGGATGAGAAAAGATTAAAGCTAATGAAAGGAAAAACAGTACTAACCTGACACTGATGCTTGGAGAAAATGGTTTTTTTCGGCCTCGGATGCACTGACGGCTTCTTTATGTTCCCATTGTTACGATCACAACTTTTTACTTCGGCGACGGGCTCCGCAGCTTTGACCATTTTCTCGGGAACATTGAGTTTCTCCAAAACAAGCTTAGGTTGCAGATAATCCGGTAGTTTCTCGTAGATGTTATAGATTTTCTTTATTCCCCTATTTTTGTTGCTCAGTGGGCATTTAGGCCTAACTTGCGAATTATCACTGCTCTTCAAAAAGTGTGTCCATTTGTGGTGGAGCATGTCCGATTCGGTTTCGAACTTTTTAAGGCAATGCTCACAGAAATAGTAATCTCTGTAACCTGTCATGGCTCTATTAGTAAGATCAGGCAGTAACCGAACGTGTTTCTCGATTAAATCACGATCCACTGAAGTTTGATCACAAAAGTTGCACAGATACAGCCTCTCGGGGCCTGAATTACGCATTGTGTACAATGAAGATGGCCGATGGTTAAAATGTAGGGCAGACATATGATGGGCCATACCACATTTTGTTTGGAACCGATCCTTACAAATATCACACACGAAACAAGAGTTTAAGTGATCATATCTATGATCCTTTAGGTCCATGGATCTGTAGAACCTCCGGCGACACTTCTTACACTTCCGCAACTTCAACACCCTACAAACTTTCTTCCGGTGGTTCGAGTATTCCTTCTTATTCCGTAATAGTTTCCCACAGACATCACAGTGCAGTTTTATATGTACTTTGAAGAACATTCTGTCTACAAACTTCTTGGAGCAGTAATCACAGATATAACATTTTCGCTTCTTATGCTTCAACTTTTTGTGCATTTTAAGTGATCTGTAGTTTTCAAATATCGTTGAACATTTCCGACACCTGTGATACTGTGACACTTCATGAATTATAACTTTATCTGAGAACGACACCCGTTTCTTCGGCTTGTTGGATTTAGCTTTATATATGATCATGTGCTTGTTTTCTTCATGATACTGCAGTTTTTTTTCATTGGAGAATACTTTTCCACATATTTTGCATCGTAAATTTACCATATTCATACTGGCACATATCATAAGTATGTCAGAATCGTGGGAGTCATCAGTGTCATGACGTGACAATGGTACGTCAGGTGTACGGGAAGTATTAAAGTTGGTATTGAAATCAGCTGTAGGTGTTCCAGCGTATTGAGCAATATTCATAACAGAATCCAATCCTTCGGCATCTTGGGCAAAATTGATGCTAGGTTCTAACATTGATGATTCAGCATATTGAGAAATGTTTATCATAACATCAGGACCAACCATAGGTGTATGGGAATATTGGGAAATATTTATATCGGAATCTAGATATGATGATGAGTCAGAATATGGAGATAAATTCATATCACAACCAACTATTGGTGTATCAGAAGTATACTGAGATAAATTCAAATCAGGATCTACTATCGGCATTACAGAGTCCAGGGAAATATTCATAGCAGATTCAACAAAAGATGGCTCGTAATCTGGGGATGTTTCTACATCAGTAGAATCTACTATTGGCGTGACATAATTCGGGGAAACATTTACATCAGATTTGAGAATCGATGCTTTATAATCCTGGAACGGATCAGAATTGATTATTGGTGTATAAGAATGTTGGAAAGGGTTCATAACGGTATTTATTTTTGATCGATAGTCTTGGTATAAATTTAAGTAAGAATCTAATATATCAGAATTTTGCGAAATACTCGTATCAGTGTATACCACTGATGCATCAGAACATCTAGGAGAGTTTATATCGGAATCTGTAGCAGTATCGAAATGGGAAATATTCCCATTAGAATCTATTACAGGTGTGTCAAGATATTGGAAAACACTCTTGTGATATTTTGATTTTATTCGGTGGGGACAATGAGAATGCTTTCGTTTCTTTTTCTTCTTCGACAGTGCAGCCTTAAGTTTTTTCAGATCAGCTCTCACAAGATTCACATAAGAGTTAAAATTAGGATTCACAGTGGGTAAGTCGTCGTTTAGGAAAACCTTTACACCATTAAACACTAAAGGTTTATCAAAATTTTCAGAATTAATTATGTCATTATTTACTGCTGGATTGTTCAAAGTTTGAGAATCTGCTGATGTGTTCATATTTTCAGGAATATCTTTGTCATCATTTACTGATGGATTGTTCAAAGTTTCAGAAATATTTGTATGTTCTGCAGGTATGTTCAACATTTCGGGAATATGTTTGTCATTTTGCTCTTCTGTGTCAGCATTTTTAGGGGAAGGAATGTCACTATGCACCTCTGGTAAATTCTCAGTTTTCAAATTCAAATTTTTAATTCCGTTAAGCACTATAGGTATGTCTAGGTTTTGGCATTTCTTTTTATTATTATGAACTTTTGATACGTTCAAATTTTGAGGTGTATCTGTATCCTTATGTACTGGTGTGTTTAAACGTTCAGTTATATTTTTATCATTGTGTTCTGCAGAGTCTAAATATTCATAAGTATTAATGTCAGTATGCACTGATGTTATATCCACATTTTTGAAATTCAAATGGTTCATTCCATTCAGCACGACCGGTTTGTCATGTTTTGTTGATTTCTTTTGATTATTATCTACTGGCAAACCCTCAAATATATTTGTTTTTTTTTCATGTACTGGAAGAACGTCCAAATTTCGGGGTTTCTTTTTATTACTATATTCTGTCGATTTCTTAGATATTCGGAAATCATTTTTGTGTTCTGTTGTTGTGCTTAAATTCCCGTATACATTTTTATCAATAAGTGTATTTAAATTTTCGGAATTGCTTTTGTTATTGTTATTAACTGCTAGTATCTTTATGGTACTTTGAAAAATATATCTATCACTAATTTCGTTTGTGTCCAAGTGTTTAGAACTAATACCATTACGCACTGCCGGCAAGTCCGAAATACAGAAAATATTTTTGTGAGAAACTACAACTTGTGAGCCATCTTGTGTAATATTATTATCGCAATTAGCTTTTATTGTTTTATCACTATTCCGTGGTCTCTTCGACAATGCGGCCTTAAGCTTTTCCAGGTCAGCTTTCACTACATTCACAGAGCACTTAAGAATTTTCTCAGTCGAATTTATGCATGTAAAATTCTCATTTTGGGCGGGTTTAGTCTTTTTCTCCTTGGAGATTATTTTTTTCGGCTTTAAATACGGGGCGTCGCAACGTTCTACCAGCACAGCTGGCAGTTTCGAGAATCCTTTGAATCCAATAGTTTTAATCTTGAAATTTTCTTCAAAATTCGAGATAAAAGAGTTCTTTTGAAGTCCATCCACATCACGATTGGATTTAACACACGAAACACTATTAGCTCCATTGCAATTGAGGGGCATAGGAGAACGTAATCCAGGCGGGAAAATAAAATAATGAACGTAACAAACGAAGGGTGTTGCTGGAGACGTCAACAACGCGACATGTCATTTCTAGAAAGCGAGCGAGCCGCAATGATTGGGGGCCGGGCCGGCCATTGCTCTCCATCCCCACCACCACTCCCTTCTCCACTTCCACTACTCCGCTCTCGGATCTCGCAATACGTTTTATTTCAATTCAGAAAAAGGCAAAAGTATTATAAGCCATACAGCTTAGTTTGACGTCACATATTACTTACACTTCAATTCTTGTTTGTCCCTTGTTTTTGCCATAACAAAAATCACCCTTTGAACAAAATTTTACTGTGGTTCCAAACAATGCGCGATGAATCTTATTTATTTGGAATCGATTCACTTGAAATCGATTTCAAGTAGCAAAATAGTCGCGGCAATTCATTCATTTATCAATAGAAATCAATTTAGGAGCGAAAATAACAGTTTCAGTACAAATGTTTCAAAAATACTTAAAAATAACAATTTAGTAAAACCGGTATCTACCGAAAATTTGCTGCATGCCAGGGCGTTTTGAAACCACTCGTTCGATTTCTTTATGAATGAAGTGACAGATCGTTGACAGATTGCCCTAATATTATTTCGAATAGCATCGTAACTTCCAAACGTACAAAGATTTTTGGCACGGCCTTGTTACCGGACGTTAGCGTATAAATACGCAATTAAAATCAATTCTTTGGGGCAAATTGTAAACATTTTATTTATAAACTCGACGGAAGGTAGCCGAGTGCGAAATGTTTCCGCCGTCGCGCATTCGGACCTGCCTTCCAGTCATAAACCCGATGTTGAAGCTGCGTTTGCGACCGCACCGTCCCTTCAGGCAAACGTCGACTCTGCATCAAAACCAAACAAAGGTGTCTAACACGCAAATACAGAGGAACAAATGGATGAATTTACGCGCTATTTTCACCCGTTGGGTGCCGCTCGGGAGTGTTATATACGTCGGATGGTGCTACATACGATCTACTATCAACTATGAAGTGTCTAAAGTTGAAATACGGTTCTACGAAATGTTCCCCTTCCGGATCACGAGCCGTCTGTGGGGGCGGCTGGCTGCGTGCGAGGTTCCCGCATCGATGAGGAGCTTGGTCTACGGTACGTACTCCAGAATGTTTAACGTGAACCTGAATGAGGCGGCGGTCACTGATCTCACTTACTACAAGAGCTTGTCTGCGTTCTTCACGCGGGCGCTGCGTGACGGGGCGAGGTACATAGCGCCTTCGTGCTGCGTCTCCCCCTGCGACGGTGTAGTCCTCAACTGTGGCCCAGCAGACACGGAGAAGATCGAGCAAGTCAAAGGAGTCACATACGACTTAGAGGAGTTTCTAGGAGAGAACAAATGGAGTAGCAAAGACATTAGCTACTACAATTCCTTGTTGAAGAACAAAAACAACATACTCCATCAATGTATTATATATTTGGCTCCGGGCGACTACCATCGCTTTCATTCTCCATGCGATTGGACATCTACTTTCAGACGTCACTTCTCGGGGAAACTTTTGTCGGTCAACCCGTGGATGGCAAAGCTTATCCCTGGACTGTTCACGATGAACGAGCGAGCTGTGTACGTTGGGGAATGGAAACATGGCTTCTTCAGTTTGACAGCTGTTGGAGCGACAAACGTTGGTTCCATAGAGATATACAAAGATCCAGAATTGAGAACAAATACGAAAGGAAACCGAACCCGCGTGGCAGATTTAGACCTGCACAAGACCTCGTTTGAAAAGGGTGAGTTATTTGGCCAGTTTAACATGGGTAGTACGATTATTTTGATATTCGAGGCCCCTAAAGACTTCAAATTTGACATGCGAGCTGGGGAGAGAGTCGTGGTCGGTCAGGCGATGATGTCGGCCACTCAGCAGTATGCCAGATGACCGGTTTATGACGATTTAGTTCAAATGGCACAATTCGTGCTGATTTTATACATGTTCTCACAACTGTGAGCTAGTTGCTTTTAATTGTATAGTTTAGTTCGTACAGAGAGTTGATAAAATGTTGGTTAGTTTGGCCCCTCCTTAGTCTGCTTTTTATAATCTTTTTCATATAGCTAGGCGATTAAATCTACAAATATTTTCATTTATACACCTATATTCTATTTGTGATATCTAATATCCAACACCATGATATCAAACGTAGCATTGTTAGACCTGACAGGGAAAATGTGATAACTCCGAACCAAAGCCATAATCATTGTAATTTTTTTTTTCATTTTCATGTTTTCTATCAGGTCTAAAGATGTCCATGAATATTTTTTTATAGTAATCACTAACCTATGACGCTGAGACCAAGGTGTAGGTTTTCTCTCCTGAATTTAATACATTTACAAACACACTCAATTGAATTTTTTTTTCTTTTATATAACATGAGAATACAAAGATCCAATTCCCACCTGAACACCTAACTCAAAGAAGTTTTTAACAACTAGGTTGTACTTACTTTTGAAGCAAGACTTACAATAAAACGTATCTCAGACACACGCGGCCGCAGCCTCAATATGCAAACGCAGGCCGCGCGTGTCTGAAGTCTCACATACATTGTTTAAGGAATACAATAGGCCGCCACCGCCACCGCAGGCCGCGTGTGTCTGGGATCTCCTTATATAAGAAATCTTTTATGGCAGCACATCCAAGATAATTTGTTTCGGACAGATGATATAGAGCCAAAGTCCAAATATTTTATTACTGGGTACATTTCCATGTTATAGGGTCCATCAAGCTCTCCTTTGCAGATGGAGCATTTGATAAGACCTTTGAAGATGATGGTACTTTACAAACGAATAGTTACTAGACCAAAAAATCTTTTTTAATTTAATTATCTGATATATTTTTTAAATAACTGATTTAGTAGACACAATTTTATTGTTGAATTTGAGGAGCAGGTGCTAATGCTCTTTCTGAAACAATTTATTTCCTATTTTGTACTTTAAAATTTAGTGTCACTACATCTAAGAATAATATAAAAAACGGTCTTGACAGACGGACAATGGAGTGGTCCTATAAGGGTTCCTTTTTTTCTCTTTTGAGGTACGGAACCCTAAAAACATACGTACATACTGAAATAATTATGAAAGAGTATACAATAATAAACAAAGACAAGATAAAACCTTACAGACTTCTGTGGGATCCATATTTAGCCTATTATTGTAATATTTAAATAGTAATTAAAACGAAAAATTTATATAATAAAGCTCTTTCTTGATAGATTTTACTGCACATCAATTAAATTGCAGACCAAATGTGCTGACTGCATCCTAGTGCTCATTTATGTGCAAACAGTATTTTTTGATGTACAAATCAGATTTTTTTGATGTAGGTTAGCTTAGATGTTTTTTTAAATACTTACAACCCTTTTTTATTAGTATTTTACACAACAACCCAAGTGTGAAGACAATAACTTTACACATTGCTTCCCAATTTTAGTACGGTCGATCGCACGTCAGTGGAAACAACTCCAGTATAAACTGGTCTCTCATAGTATTGAACTCCCTAATGGCCAGGCCAGCTCAAGGTCAAAGGGTTTCCACTGACGTGCAGTCGACTGTACAATTAGCACATTGCATATTATTCGAGGATTAGAATGTAATGATCGCACGATTATGCGTTGATGGCGTTCGTCATTACATGCGATTCGTCGTGGTACGGTCGCCATGATTGGAACGTCGTCGGGTGCCGGCTTTTGTTTGTTTAGACGAGGGCGGCCACACTTAACCCCGCAGTCGAAGTGAGAGACTGACTCACTGATCTGACGTATCAAAACGCTACCGAGTTGTTATTCCTGAAATGACAATCAGTCAGGCTGGTTTCACAGCTGTACGGGAGACCCGGACCGGTAGCTCTATTTTTGAATCGCTCTCCTGGCTTCGAGCGGTCGATTCTACTGATTTTTGTATCGGATGTCAAAGGAAAATCAGTAGAATCGAAGCGAGGAGAGCGATTCGAAAATAGAGCTCCGGGTCGCCGCCTGTGATGCGGGAGCGCCCGCAGTGCTCTAAAAACGTGTGTCGCATAGAGTATGAATGTGATGTCCTTGTACCATGGACAAACTTCGCGCCTTACCACCTTAAGGCTTATTATTGCGGCTACTAAGCGCTGAGTGACCGCCTGCTCAGGCCGTTGTCCTCGCTAAACAATAGAATAGCGAGCGAAAAGGGCTTAGCTACGATTGCCACATGCAAGCAACAAAAATTCAAAACTGGTAAGGTGGGAAGTTTGTTGACGTTGGAGTCGGCTCTACCCGGAGCGTGTCCCGCACGGAACACTTCGCGTCGCTATGGAACGACCTTCTAGCGCCTCACGTGTGTCTCCGCTCCGGGATCCCGTAGGGGAGACACGGACGGGTCTCTTGTACAGCTGTGAAACCAGCCTTAGTGTCAGCAGTTCGGTTGTTGTGTCCGGTACCGTTTTGTTCCACGTTTGTAACTTTGAACTGCTGATACCAAGAAAATCGATTAGGGATCAATATCGTTGGCGGCGTTGACTTACGGCCCGGGAGGAATGGCACAAAACTCCCCCTTTCGTGGAGTCAGTGAAGGGACCACCACTCCCGTCTTAGCATAAGAATAAGGACCTACAGAAGAGAGTAAGGGAAGTCAGTAAATATGTGTAGTTTTTTTATTACTATGGGGGCAACAAGCAGGCGGGCCTCCTGATGTTAAGAGGTCACCGCCGCCCCTAGACACCTGCAACACCCGGGGGGTGCTGATGCGGCGCCGGCCGCGGTTGAAGAGCTCTTTTGACTCTCTTCTTGAACGACCCCATATCGCAGCGCTGTGGGAAAGCGTCAGAGGGAAGGTCATTCCACATTTTGCACGTGCAAAGAACGCGAGAAGCGCACAGTGCTGGTCCGCCAGGGATCTACGAAATGAGTATGTAGTGGAGGGATTGTTGCAGCCACCGCAAACAATCGTTATCATTAGAATACTTCGGTTCGGGATCAATATCTATCATCCCAATTCGAACTACTGAGCCTTCCGTAGTCTCAGGTACCGAACCGCTGAGACTAAAGAAGGCTCAGCAGTTCGGTAACAACCAAAGTACCTACTTAGGCCAGCAGTTTTTTTCCCACCCCTATGCGATTGAAGTTCCACACGAACGAAGTCACGTGCAATGCTAATTCCTAAAGTGTTCGTTATTCGTTCAGCCTCTAATGGCGTCTAGTCTAACAACATGCGTGAAAAAAAACATGGCGTCCGCGCGCGCTAAAGATGTAGGGCGTCAGAGCGCGCACCATCCCGCCTCCACTGTTTTGGTCGCGCGTTTGTACCCTTATTAGATATGCTTAAGCGCACGATGCGCGTTCATCTGTGATTTGTTTATCCGGCGTTGCGCCTTTATTAAAATTGAAGCGTTTTAAATAATGACTAGATTTTGCCTGTTTATTTATTTATTTTATATTCTCTTTTAATTTCACAGCATACAAAAAACATATTTACATTAATTACATTAGAAATAATAACATGCCAATTACGAAACTACTGTTTCTGTTGTGCCTGCTATCCGGAAAAGAATACAAAATGATACACTTTGTTGTACATAACGAAATTTCTAGGTAATAGGTTACTTATTACAATTTTGTAGTGTCTACGGGTAGTGCCCATAGGGTACCTAACCTGCAGCCTTAGGGGCCCTCAACCTCTCTGTGGTAGGAAGCGTTAACATTAGTAGTTTAGTACCACATGAGTTACCACTTTGTATAGAATAGCGCTACTGCCAGTTCTATTCTCTACGACATATCAGCCGGAATAATAAATCCAGGTGCTAGGGACAGAGGCATATTCCGCGCTAAAAGATAAACAGTTATAAAGATTGTGTCGCAATAAACAATTTTTAATCGCAGCGTAATAAAAATCAACGTCCATGCAATTTTCCGCGTAAATTCTAATAATAAAGATTCTTTGCTGTGGGTGCAGCAATCCCTCCACTACACCTATTTACTGACTTCCCTTGCTCTCTTCTTGGCCTTTATTCTTAGACGGGGGTGGCGGTCGCTGCTCTGGCTCCAGGAAAGCGGGTGTTTTGGCCGTCAGTCCAGCCATCCCAACTCCTTGAAGTAGTGGAGTAGGGCTTCTGGCCGACGGCATCACTGTCGCAGGTCGCTCGTTGCCTTGAGTCCAACAAGAAGAAGGTTGCCTCGGTTGCGTTTCGTTTCATTAGAAAGTTTGTGGCTTGGGCCCTTACAGGCCCTCAAGCGGTGCCCTCCACGTCCTTAGTCGACGTCCGTGCCCCGCTAGGCCTGTTGGACCCTTCCAAACATAAGCTGAGGCCTCTCGATGAAGCAGTTAAGGCCGAAATAGGCCAACAGCAATAAAAAAAGATAATATTTGATAGCCTTAATACGCCCAGTGTATAGATAAAAACTCGACCTAAATAAATCTCAATCTAAATGGTATGAAACGGTAAACAAACACTAGGATATCGTCGGGTATGTGAGTCAGAAAACTCATCAACGGTGGTCTCCCGTCAAAAAATTATCTTTGACTAGCCTTTTCCCGCGGCTTCGCCCGCGTAGTAAAGTTTTTCCCGTGTACATTGTGCCATGTACAACAGCGCCCTCTATGTAAGTGTTTTTGTTACTTAGGAGGTATTAGCGGATGCCCCGCGACCTTGTCCGCGTTAAAAAGTAGCCTATATGTTATTCCAGGATATAAGCTATCCTGTACCAAGTTTCATCAAAATCTGTTCGGTAGTTTTTGCGTGAAAGAGTAACAAACATCCATCCTCACATCCTTACAAACTTTCGCCTTTATAATATTAGTAGGATTAATTCACGCGTGTTAGGAATCTTATAAACCTTTGAATCGACCTCGAATATATTATGATAAACTCTACTATAACACGTTGTATGTTCCTCAGTATGTAAATTATTAGCATATATGTATATGTACGGTCGACCGCAGGTCAGTGGAACCGAAACCAGCATAAACTGGTCTCTCATAGTATTGAAACTCTGTGATAGGCTAGGCCAGCTCAAGGTTGCTTCCATTCCACTGACGTTCGGTCGATATACTAAGCTAAAAATACATATTTCATCTACAAAAACAAGTATTTCGTCCCATATCTCACTTTGTCTACATTAAATGTTTGTATGATTATTATTGGTATCGCTCTCTGTAGTCTGTGGACGTCCACTGTTGGACGTAGGCCTTCCCTGGTGCTTTCCACCACACCCGGTCCTCCTCCTACCTTATCCAGTTGTTTCTTCAAACCAATTTTTGGTAGAAAAATGAGAAACGTGATCTGAATTTTATTATGCCAGACAAAAAACAATCTTTTTATCAACTCTCTTCACATATAGATAGATAGCAGTGCTTTTGCCTGTAGTTAGGAATTTTGACAGCTAAAAGAGCCGTTTTGTACCTATAAATAAGTATCTATTTGTCAAAGTTTTCACATACTAGGTGTATTTATGTATCAATATTTATGATATAAGAGGTATGTAAACATTTTATGGTGATGTTAAAAATGTATTTAGAAATTTTATCAACCAGTGTCCAATCCAAAAGGATGCTGTACCTATATTAATTTTTATTTAAGTGTATATTATTTTTAAATTCATATAACTTGCACCAAGTACTGTCGACCACACGTCAGTGGCAACAAAACCAGTATAAACAGTCTTTCACAGTAGGTTAAGTATTGGAAACTCCCTAATTCCGGTCAACTTTACTGTACAAATGGAGTTTTGATTTTTTAACGAACAAAAGAACTATGTTTTAATGTCAATGTAAAGTGTCAAGCAATGTCAGTGACAAAAGAGGGGAGGGGAAGTCCCTCTGTATTGCGACATCTTTTTATTGTAAATTTTTTAATGACAGCTCTACCCACGTGACGCTTAGATGTCAGGCGCCGGCGGCGCCACAGATACGTAAAAATTAATAAGTGTCAACAACGCCCGATATAGGATTTCCTTAGGGTTTTTATTATTAATAGAGACTAGCTGTTGCCCGCGACTTCGTACGCGTGGACTTTTGATAACTTTCTGAACTGCAAGCTCATACAAATGTTAGGAAATGAGAGATTTCTATTGCTGGTCATGGGACTATTTCTTGGCTATGTTTTATAGCCTATATATTGGCCAGGGCTATAGACAATATCCATACAAAGTTTCGTCGAAATCCGTTCAGTGGCAAAAGCGTGATGGACAAACAGACAGATAGACAGACAGACACAAACAAAAATTCCCCGACCCAGTTTGTCTCAAAAATATTTAATGTAAGTACTTACAGAAACAATTTTTCTACAGTTTTATTATAATGTTATAGACTAGCTGTTTTCACCGGCTTCGCCCGCGGCGCGCCAGCATTCGTTGTATTTTCACGCCAAAAATCCGTTCAGCGGTTTACGCGTGAAAACTTATCAAACAGAGTTACTTCCCCATTTATGATATTAGTACGGATGATTCCCTTGTTTTCAAAATTGATTTCAGTTAGACAATGAAGAAAAGGGATTTAAGTAAGCACATATTTAAAATACCAGTAGGTCTGTACACTTTGGTAGTTTCTTTAAAATTGGTAATGTTAATCAGATCAAACTCTAGCATTGGTGCAAGTTTAAAAAATACAGGGAGCAATGGAATTTTTGTTTATTTATCTTTCAAAGAGATTGTGAGCTTTTAAATATGTATTTAGACGTGTACATTGCAAGGAAAGAAAAATTGTAAAAAATTGACTGTTCGGCATGTCCTAGTGAATCATTTTTGTGTTTGTATTATCTTATAAGGCGTAGACGCTTATGGCTTCTACGTTGTAGATATGTATTATAAGTTGTTTGTAATAATGTCTTCTCAAAGTATTTCTGTGTTCAAATTAAACCCGACCTATACTTTATAATTATCATTCTCAATACTTTAGTCACACCGAGTTATTCACAAAAAGTGTAGCTGCGCAGAAAATCTCGAATAATCATAATAATGTTTGTTTGGACAAATTAACACACGGCTGTTTAGTCCCAAACTAAGCCGAAGCTTGTAAATGGGTACTCAACAACTGATAAACACACATATACTTTTAAATAATTAAATACATAAAAACAACCAGAATCCGAAAACCAACACATAAGCTCATCACACAAATGTTGGCCCCGGGTGGGAATCGAACCCACGTCCTCTGGCTCAGTAGGCAGGGTCACTACCAACTAAGCCAACAGGCCAGTCACAAATAAAAAGTCACATCATAAAAAGAAAAACAGACAGACGGACAAGGGAGTGATCCTATAAGGGTTTCCTTTTCGTCTTTTGAGGTACGGAACCCTACATTGTATACTAACATTTACACTGTATACTAACATTGTTTTTAATTGTATCATGCGTTACTTTGCGGAAATCGATTAATTATTAATTATATATAACAACATAAAGTTTATTCGCGGAAAAAGCAAATTAATAACCACAATAATAACATTGTTTTTGCAAAAAGTCGTGGCAAACTTATAAAAATATTTTTATATCAATTTAAAAATTAATATCAAAAGATGCGGAGTTGGTTCGTTAATTTCCTGCACTTTTTTGAATAATCCGGTGTTCTTGGTTTTAATATTAATTGTCGAATAAGAGTCGCTTGTATAGCTGTCTCCTTTCAAACCTGCTTACGATAGTATTGATAAAATGTGATGCGAAAGAAATGTAATGTACAAAACGCTCATAAGTTAAGTTTTCCTGTGTACGACTGCGAAAATATATATTAAGGCTGACTTTCTTGACCAGATGTGGCTTGTTTAAATGTCTTATGTAATCGTTTAAATAACTGTGACTTTAATCGACTGTGTTTAGTGCTTTTTAAGATCCAGGACGGACGTTGCCTTTTATATCTGCATATATAGTGAAAGTAAAGAGAGGAATAATGAAAAAAATTTTGTTTTACAATCTTGACACATGAATCACATTTTTTTATTATTATATCATCTTATCTTTAGGCACGTAGAGTGCACTTAGATACGTCTTATAATACATAAATAATGAGAAAATGTTCATATAAATAAGAAGGTGGAGAAAAATCTGTATGACCCAATGTGTGTCCTCGCTGCGGTAAAAAAGGACACAAAACGGCAGACTGCGTAAAGGTTGACTTTTGGATCCGCGCGTCAGTGACGCTGGCGCCGCTGCGTCATTGACGCTGCGACAGTGCGGCAGTGTAAGTTACTATGAAAATATATGGACCACGTTGGATACATTTATACTGTCACTGACGCGCGGATCCAGTCTACCTTATCTTGTAAGAAACTGCGTTGGTTTTCTGTCGCATCCGATCGATTTTCGCTATTCCTATATTATATATATCCTATATGTTTCCATACCGTGATAGACGTCTCGAAATACCTAATTTAATTAACCTAACTAGTGTTTTCAACAAACTGTAACACACTCCTCAAATATCAAGTTTTTCCGAAATTCCGTTCATCGCCGGCCAATGTTAATTATGTGTTCCAAAGACGGACGAAAAAGGCGACGAGTCCAAGTGAAAAGAAGGTACTTTAATTTAAAATTGTATAAAATAACGTATAAATCCCTTCCCCTAGCGGAAAAGACGTGTGGTTTCATATTAGCACCCAAACTGATCTGTCGACACGCTCGCCTCGCTCGACCGTGTCGTATGTAGAAGCCATTATAAATATTGAAGGGCAACTACGGTCCACCTCGTAGTGGGTGGTCACGTCCCTTATTTATTGTAATAGTACGGGAGCCTAAAGCTGATAACACGTTTAGAAGAGCAGCATTTGAGATTGGTGAAAAATTATACTTTCTCGAAGTTCAAATCAATGTCTCCACTGCTGGGGCTCAGGCCTACCCTCACAACGTAGGCGTTCGGGCTATAGTCCACCACGCTAGCCCAATGCGGGTTGGTGGTTCTATAAGCGACCATAAAGTGCCCAATCTCCACCACAGAAAATCTAAGACAAAATGACATTAGAAGAGGTAATAAATGGTAACAATAATAGTTATTTGATATGCAAAGTTGGTCATTTTGTGCGAGTACTAGTATTAAAAAGTGAGCAAGCGAAGGGTGTTCAAGGAATCCTGAGCGTAGCGAGGGTTTCAAGGTACGAGACACAAAATAACTTTGCTGCCGAGCGCAACACACAATTTTTCACCTCACTACAGCGAGGAAAATACTAGGTGAATTGAATCCTTTCGGCGGTTTGGAACCACAAATAATAATAACCACAATTAGAATTGACCACTTCTTCAAATGTCCACCTTCTACAAATTAGAAGAAAAGTTCTCAGATTTCGAATGAGAAAGTATAACCCTTCCGAGCTTGTGAGGTGAAAAATATATTGCTAATCAAGTATTTAATTGTATCAGGCGTTACTTTGCGGAAATCCATTATATAACAATATTGTGGTTATTAATTTGCTTTTCCCGCGAATAAACTTTATGTTGTTATATATAGTAAGTAATACAGAAATTAAATTACAATTCTAAAATAAAATTAGATAAAATATTAAATTTATTAATATTTTTTTAATTCAATTTATAAATTAGTAAATTTTGACCAAAACATTTTGTTTAGAATAGTAATTTGAGTGATATTATTTATAAATTTAGACTTGTAAAATTTATTTTTACTTAATATTAGAATTGTAATTTAATTTCTGTATTACTTACTATATATAACAACATAAAGTTTATTCGCGGGAAAAGCAAATTAATAACCACAATATTGTTATATTGCTAATCCTCTAAATAATATGACTCCCGTACTATAACGTACATGTAACAAACACGAGAGGGAATCTGTCCCCCGCCGTCAATGGTGTTGCCAACAGAAATAATTCCCCTCATAGTGTTGCCAGACAAAAAGTTGCACTCTTGAAGGACCCCATGCCATGTAGTGCTAAGGGACTAAGGGCTAAGTGATAACTTCGCGGGAGGGATGGCTTGATCCCGCATTTTGCACGAACCGGTATGAATGGAAGATTTAAGTGCGTGAGTGCAAACTGGGTACGTATAGTGCCCGAATGTTTTTTTCCAGCAAAGGGCCGACCATAAATTACGACACAAAAGTTTCTATTTAAAATCTTCTTTCATAGAATCAACAATACTAAACATTTAGGGCCTCTTGCGCCGCTTGCTGATGTTGTTACAGATTGTAAGCTGACAGATAAACTAAGCTACCAGATAAATCTGTCTGATAAGATTCTTGTTTCACACCTCAGGTCTCTGATAAAATTTCTGACAGATAGAAAAATAACACCCATTTGATCTTGCTGTTAGTTTATCAGACAGATAAGGTAATCAGATACCTGTGAAACAATAAAAATAGGCTATGTGTAAGATAACCTGCAGATATGGTATCTGGGACTTTATCAGCAAGCGGTGTAAGAAGCCCTTAGAATTTTTACAAACAACAAATCAAATGAACGGGTACATTTAAACATCTTGTATTATGTACTTTAAACTTTAAGTCCATTCCTTTATATTATTTTTGACTGGATACATACATACTTATCTTCACGCTATGTCCCTGAAGGGGTTCGCAGAAGGAACGTAGCACCAAATATCGCGATCCTGACATACCTCTTTCGCTTCTCTTAGCAATTTTATGTGCCTAGTAGTTAACTATTAAATTTTACATGGTGACGTCACGAAGCTTATGACTCGGGGGGCCTTGTCACACTTTGTTGACCCCTTCCCTCCCCCATAACGTGTGACGTGATTTATGGATGGCCCCTTGTGTATTTTAACGCGAAAGATTTTTATTAGGAGAAGATTGAGATGCAATGGATAAACTATGAATTTAAGAATGACCACAGTTACTTTTAATGTAACCTTTTAGTATCTAGGCACTGTAGATTTAATTTTTTAAATGTGTGTGACCGCGGCGTACAGTAGCACCAACCAATGTAAGATTTAGGGCTTCTTTCACCGCTTGCTGATAAAGTCCCAGATAACCTAGGCTATCTGACAGATTGCCTATTTTTTTTGTTTCACAGATATCTAATTGCCTTATCTGTCAGATACAAGATCAAGTGGTTGTTATTTTTTTATCTATCTGTTTTATTTTATCAAAGATTAGGGTGTAAAACACGAAAATATTATCGGAGATTTATCTGATAGATTAGTTTATCTGTCGGCTTACTATCTGTAACAATATCAGTAAGCGGTGAAAGAGGCCCTAAGCCTCTGGAATCTTCTAATAAACGATTTTGTAAGTATTTATCATTTTTGTACATCGACTATTATTTTTTTAATATTCCACCCTTAAAGGTGAATAATTGTTTTCAAACCGGTTCACAATCGGCGAAGATATCCGTAACATACACCAAAGACAGTCGAATTGAGATTCGTTCTTTTTAAAGTTTAAAAAGTTTTCTAAGGATTCCATAGAATTTCCAACGGCATTGTTCAATCGTACATTGGTTCCACTCCACTGTGCGACCTTAAACCCTTGATTGGTGTTGTATATCCGAAGAAAAAAGTAGTTCCAATCACAACAAACGTTTGCCTCTCGAAAATGAATATCCTATATAAATTGAACGTGACACTAGCCGCAAAAACATGTTGGTTCTCAGACCCCACGTTAGCTTTGCAGTCACTTAACTTCACAATGTATTGTTTATTTGGCTTCTGAGACGCAGAATTAAGTTTGTGGTTGATTGGCACGAAGCTCGTAGTGCTCAACTCAACAGTTAAGTAAGTGTAATTATTATTTGTCATACAAATATTGTATCAAGAGTATCAAGACTAGAGATTTAAATGTTTAATAAATATATTTGTAAAACAAACTACGTTGTTTAATTTAATATACTTAATAACAATAATGTTTGGACAAATTTACACACGGCTGTTTAGTCCCAAACTAAGCCGAAGCTTGTACCACAGAGTAAGTAATAGTCTTGTACATGGGTACCCAACAACTGATAAACATACATAAATACTTTTAAATAAATACTTAAATACATACAAACACCCTGAATCCGAAAACCAACAGATATGCTCATCACACAAATGTTGGTCCCGGGTGGGAATCGAAACCAGAGGTCGTCCTCTGGCGCAGTAGGCAGGGTCACTACCAACTACGCCAACAGGCCAGTCTCTCAGCCATTTAAAACTAAGAGGGCAGCAGCGCTGAAGGCATGGGGCAGGACGCCCTCTGCCAGAAGGACCGAAGACCTGAAGCAGATATATTTCTTCACACCAGGAACATCTATTTGAAATTTCAAGTTTCTAGCTTGAGCTGTGCGTGTCGGTAGATCAGGGGTCCAATCGCGTAAAATTCTGAACCATATTGCCAAATCCATACCATAACCAAAAACGTCATGCTGCATGTACACGTTTGGCAAACCTTTACAAACGCAAGCCAAGCCCCTGCTCCACGCGTTTGCGTTTGTAAAGGTCTGCCAAACGTGTGGACGCAGCATATTGGTCCTCCTGTCATCGTGGTACCTTTACTTTTAAACAGGAGGTTTTAAATTGAGGATAAAGATTTCTTCTGATTCTAAATGGTTTAAACCAGATTTATTTAAATATTGGCATAGTATTTTGTAGCCGACGCAGCGTAGGCACAAGGTGGAAAATCTGGTGAGGGTCGCGGGACCCGGCTGGATGATGTTAGCGCTGGACCGGTCCTGTAGATCCCTGGGGGAGGCCGGGTCCAGCAGTGGACTTCACAGGCTGATTTGATGATTATGATTTTGAAATGAAGTACAACTACTCCTCCGCAATTTCTACATCGATTCATCAAAGCTGATGTACATTAAAGAACATAGCTTTTACAGTATTTCTATAGTTCTCGAACATGTTTTTCCGGCAATATTTTCAATGTACTGAATTTATTACCGTAACTGTATTATTACTTGTGTAGATAAAAGAAAAATACCTTGTATTTGGTACCAAGGGAGATATTTGAAATGATCGGGAATTGCTATGTTATGGCGTATTCTCTCTAACTCTGCCTCTACGTGTAGTGCAGCGGCCGGACTACATTTTCTGTCTCATGATGCTGAGACAAAATTGAATTTCGCAAGATTGCTCGGGGTTTATTTGAGATATGATCCGCTATGAGGATATCCGAAGAACTAAGGTCACCGACAGCCGAAAGGATTGTCAAATAGCAGTGGACGGGCCACAACTGTCTTTTTTCGCCTCGCTTCGAGCGGTCGATTCTAGATTTTTGTATCGGCTGTCGAAGGAAAATTAGCAGAATCAACCACTCGAAGCGAGGAGAGCGATTCAAAAATAAGGCTCCCGGAGTGCAGATCGCGATCCGGAAGCGTGGGACGCCCCCGCCTCGCCGCCGACGACCAGCCGGCAGCGTAAGAGCCTTCAGAATTTCAACATTTGAACGCTAAGCCTACATTATGCGTATCACAGAACGCGGCCTGCGGTGGCGGCCGATTGTATTCCCTATGCAATGTATGTGAGACAGGCATATTGAAGCTGCGACCTGCGGTAGGCCGCCACCGCAGGCCGCGTGTGTGTGGGATGCGCTTTACACGGTTCGGCTCCGAATTGATGTAAATTCAAAAAAATCGTTCTCGTTCGGTAAAATGATAGGTAGTTGTTTTTATGCACGTCACTATAGAAGTATTGTGAAAAGTGATTTATTTTATGTTTCACTATCTGGACACACGTAAAAATCTAACTAAGTTATGTCCAATTAACGCAAAAACAATTCAATTCAATACATTTTATTGCACATTTAAAAATTACAGACAAAAAGAAAAAATATACAGATGTACATCTAGGCGGTCTTATCGCTAACAGCGATTTCTTCCAGACAACCTTTAATTGTACCTTTTCCAAATTTCTCGAATGGCGACCACGTATCGGAAGACGCAGTGTGGGCAGCCTCCCACAAGGTGGACCGACGATCTGGTGAAGGTCGCGGGACCCGGCTGGATGAGGTTAGCGCGGGACCGGGCGTCGTGGAGATCCTTTGTCCAGCAGTGGACGTCTAAAGGCTGATAATTATGATGATGATGATTTCAAATTTTACCTGCGTGTCCCGTCCCGCGTGGCCAATTGGTGAATAATCCTTGTGAGGTACAAAACCTGTCACGTCTGCTGTACTACATACACTCTCGCAACACGCCCCAAGCGGAAATCCTTGCCCTTTCCCCGTAGGCGTAACCCCTCAAACCCAGCCTCAAAACAATGTTTTCCGAGACAAAAACATTCAGTTCGTCTATGATATTTTAACGACATTTCATGTTCGGTGAAGTTCGACCGAAATGTTTTTGTTTTGATTTGACCGCAACTGAAACTGCGGCTTTTATCATATTTCGGCCCATGAATCAAAAAATTTACCCACTCCCATATGGATGAGTAATAAAAGCATTCTATGTGTGTCAAAATCGTGTCAAATGGATTACAATACTGTGACTCACTCACACATTCTCATTTTCAAACTCCATATAAATTTGTATTAACAACCTCCTCCCGCTACTCCGCTTCCTTTGTCCGCACCCCCCCCCCCCGGTAAATGGCACCATAGGTTCCGATACTAAGGGCTTCTTTCACCACTTCCTGATATTGTTACAGATAGTAATCTTAGTGATAAACTAATCTATCAGATAAATCTGTGTGATAGACTATATAAAATATAGGCAATCAGATAACTGTGAAACCAAAAAAATAGGCTATCTGTCAGATAAACTGCAGATAGGGTATCTGGGACTTTATCAGGAAGCGGTGTAAGAGGCCCTAAATATGCAAGATGCGATCTCCACAGAGAGCGCGCGCGCGACCAAAGAGATTTGAAACTTCTTGTTTTGGCCGAATGAATGTAAGCCGAGTCAAGAACTCTTACTTCTGAGGTCCAAGTTCGATCCCCGGCCAAGCCATGTGAACTGTACAGTCAACCGCACGTCAGTGCCCTTGAGCTGGACTATTACGGAGTTTCAATACTATGATAGACCAGTTTATATTTTGACTGGCCTGTTGGCGTATAGTTGGTAGTGACCCTGCCCACTGCGACAGAGGCCGTGGGTTCGATTCCTACCCGGGACCAATATTTGTGTTATGAGCATTTTTGTTGGTTTTCGGATTCTGGGTGTTTGTATGTATTTATTTAAAACTAGCTGTTGCCCGCGACTTCGTCCGCGTGGATTTTGGAAGTAGGTACCTATCTCTGCTATGTACAGACATACATCGTCTAGTTATAATTTTCCAATGGTAAATTGGATCATTCTAAGTACCTTCACCATAATTTAAGGTATACCGTACCTTCAGGAACAAACTATGAACACCGTATCCAATTTGGTGAAGACAGATAAAAATTTAAAAAATTGTTGTTTTCACTTCTATTGCTCATAAGACTTCTCATATCAATTTTTATTATACGTGTGTATTTTTTAACTAATACAGTATGGGCGAAACCAAAACCATAGGAGATACAGGGAAACTGTCTTAGGAACCGTTAGGTATTTTTTCGTGATAACAATTTTGACATAGTAATCGGAGCAGCTGGAGTTCGGGTGGCATGCATGAATAAGTAGTAAGTTCCTAAGTACATTGCACAGTCTGTTTTATAAGAAAACATTTTATTAAATTTGACTAACTTCTGCTGCTTGGATTTTTTTTCTTCCGATACAATAAAATGATTCTAACATGAAACTAAGTCGATAGGTACGCATTTTTTAAAAATAATAAAAATTATTTTTAACTGGCGTTCTATGAGAAAACATTTTATTGAATTTGACTAACTTCTGCTGCTCAGATTTTTTTCTTCCGATATAATTAAGTGATCCCTACATGAAACTGAGTCGAACCGCATTAAAAAAAATATGTGCAAATTGTCTCATTTTTATGGACAACACACGCTTGACCAAAAAATTTCTATGTCATAAGACACTTTCCCTGCATCTCCTATGGTTTCGGACTTGCCTATACTGTCCCAGTTAAAAAAACACTGATATCTCCTATGTCTATAACATCGTCTTGTTACGTTAAATGATTTATCTGTAAATGACGATAACTTTTTTCGCTGTCATCCGATTTCAATGAAACAAAGCCTATAAGTTGCGCCAGGCTGTGCTTAATCTACCTGTGAAAACCGCAAGAAAATCCGTTCAGTAGTTTCGGAGATTAGCGATTACAGACAGACAGAAAGACAGAAAGACAGAAAGACAGACAGACAGAAAGACAAAAAAATTTAAAAACGCTTTTTTGTGTTCTGTTACTCTTTTTTTATCGTCCACACTCATTTTTTTATAAATTTATTCAAAGTACAGACACACGGTTTCTACAGATTTATTATAAGTATATAGATAGATAAGGCGGACTCGCCGTCACACCAGCTTGTCTCCTGCGACATAGTAGGAGATATCAACATCATATCAGCCTGTAGACGTCCACTGCTGGGCAAAGGTTTCCCGCAGGGATCTCCACGACGCCCGGTCCTGCGCTAACCTCATCCAGCCGCGACCTTCACCAGATCGTCGGTCCACCTCGTGGGAGGCCTACGCTGCGTCTTCCGATACGTGGTCGCTACTCGAGAACCTTTCTGCCCCAACGGCCGTCAGTTAGATGGAAATATGTGTATCTATACTTATAATAAATCTGTAGAAACCGTGTGTCTGTACTTTGAATAAATTTATAAAAAAATGAGTGTGGACGATAAAAAAAGAGTAACAGAACACAAAAAAGCGATTTTAATTTTTTTTGTCTTTCTGTCTTTCTGTCTGTCTGTCTGTCTGTCTGTCTTTCTGTCTTTCTGTCTTTCTGTCTGTCTGTCTCTCTCTCTCTCTAATCTCCGAAACTACTGAACGGATTTTCTTGCGGTTTTCACAGGTAGATTAAGCACAGCCTGGCGCAACTTATAGGCTTTGTTTCATTGAAATCGGATGACAGCGAAAAAAGTTATCGTCATTTACAGATAAATCATTTAACGTAACAAGACGATGTCATAGACATAGGAGATATCAGTGTTTTTTTTAACTGGGACAGTATAGGCAAGTCCGAAACCATAGGAGATGCAGGGAAAGTGTCTTATGACATATAAATTTTTTGGTCAAGCGTGTGTTGTCCATAAAAATGAGACAATTTGCACATATTTTTTTTAATGCGGTTCGACTCAGTTTCATGTAGGGATCACTTCATTATATCGGAAGAAAAAAATCTGAGCAGCAGAAGTTAGTCAAATTCAATAAAATGTTTTCTCATAAAACAGACTGTGCAATGTACTTAGGAACTTACTACTTATTCATGCATGCCACCCGAACTCCAGCTGCTCCGATTACTATGTCAAAATTGTTATCACGAAAAAATACCTAAAGGTTTCTAAGACAGTTTCCCTGTATCTCCTATGGTTTTGGTTTTGCCCATACTGTATTAGTTAAAAAATACACACGTATAATAAAAATTGATATGAGAAGTCTTATGAGCAATAGAAGTGAAAACAACAATTTTTTAAATTTTTATCTGTCTTCACCAAATTGGATACGGTGTTCATAGTTTGTTCCTGAAGGTACGGTATACCTTAAATTATGGTGAAGGTACTTAGAATGATCCAATTTACCATTGGAAAATTATAACTAGACGATGTATGTCTGTACATAGCAGAGATAGGTACCTACTTCCAAAATCCACGCGGACGAAGTCGCGGGCAACAGCTAGTATTTAAATAAATGTATATATATATATTTCTCTCATATTCACTTAATTAACTCTCTCAATTCGTACACATGTTGTTTGTTATTCAAATCGCTGGTTTAAATTGAAAAAAATCGCTCGTGTAAATCATGTTTTAAATGATGGTGGGTTTGTAATGGCACGCCCAGAGGTCCGTGGTATGTGTTTGGTGCCTCGGGCACAGAGCAATGGTACAGAAGGACCTAAGGTATGCCTACATAAATGCCTACGATGAAAATTAACTCGATCCATGAAGCAGAAACAAAGACTCGATCACAGAATAATAGTCATGAAATTTTACATCTATATAAAAAATGTGTTCAGTGAAATTAAATTTAAATTTTTCCCTATGACATAAACTTGACTTTTTGGGAAGACATTTTAACCTTTTTATTTATTTAAATTTACATTTTATGTAATGGTCTTCTTTTAATTTAACCACAATACAACAAACCACAATAACAATAAACTACACGTGCGCTTTTTACACATTTGTCCGGTTCGATTCCCGACTCAGACAGGTGGTTTCTCAAAAATCGTTGAATGCAGATTTACTAAATTTGAAATTATAGGAATGTTTCCTTTGCATAAATTTGCTATCTTTAGTTTTAGGGAAATATATTACTTTAATTAAATAACTAATTAAAAAAACTAAATTATCCTAAAACTTAAACCTATATAAAAACTAAAATTTAGGTAATTTTATGTAATTTTAGTTTTTATATAGGTTTAAGTTTTAGGGTACTTTTCCTCCAGATGGCAAAGTTGACAAAAAAATTTAGGAAAAATAAAAAATAAACTTATTTTTTCGACGACACTGGCGCCATCTATGTTTTATCCCGTGACGTTAAATAAATGGAGTAAAACTGGAGTTAACTAGTTTGCATGAATCGGACCTTCTGTTACTCTCTTTGCTTTGCCCGTGGCGTATATCGGCACCAATGCACGTATCGATGTAATATGCACCTACACGCGGCGAGACGGTAGCCGCCTGTCTGCGCCCGCGGCTGTATGCGTTTGTCGCTTTTGCCTTTTTCCGTTCAAAAATAAAACCTCGTAAATCGGTTTATTGCTTGAATTAATTTTTATTATTAACCAGCTTTCGCTCGGGTCTTCTTCCGAAATCGAAAACTTATTGGGATACTGCACAACTACTAGGATTTACCTCTCAACGGCGTGCGGGCTAGTCCACCATGCTAGCCCCAGTGGGGGTTGGTGGACTTCGCATGCGCCTCTGAATTTCATAAGTCGGCCCTAAACGACCATGCTTGCATGACATGCAACGTTTACGTGAATTATCATGCTGCATGATGGACCCTGCGTCAGTGGCGTAGGGGACGCGGCCTATCATATCGAAAGGTCCGGAGTTCGATCCCCAGCTGGGCCATGTACCAATGGGTTTTTTCTCGAAACTTAAGTACATTTACTGACTGCTCTCAAACGGTGAAGGAAAACATCGTGAGGAAACCTGCATACGCCGATGAAGAAATTCTTAGGCGCATGTGAAGTCCGCCAACCCGCACTGGGCTAGCGTGGTGGGCTATAGCCCGAACGCCCTCGTTGAGAGGGTAGGCCTGAGCCCCAGCAGTGGGGACATGTTAATAGTCTGTTGATGATGATGATGGACCCTCATGCTTAGTATCAATCACTTATATAGTACAGTGAAGCAACGGCCAGCACGTAGTTTGCATGTCATGCACGTCAATCACTACAATTAGACGGTCATGCATGAGTGACAGCACGTAATGCATGTCATGCCGCATGATCGTCTAGAGAGCCCATTAGATTTACAAGTATCCTTACGATGCCTGAAAGCCAATGGTTTTATAATAAACTAGTACCTACTTCAGTTCCGAAATACTGATTGAAACGGTCGACCGCACGTCAGTGGAAACAAAACCAGTATAAACGGTCTCACAGTATTGAAACTCCCTAATAGGCTAGGCCAGCTCGAAGTCAGTGTTTCCACTGACGTGCGGTCGACTGTACGGGCCAAGGTATAACCCACGAACACGAGGCGAGAGCACAATAAACTGGGCCACCTTTAAACATCAAGTTTGTTTCAAATTATTCGTAAAAATTGTGCGAGGCTGAAGTAACATTAACACCAGCCATCTTAATCATTCAAATAATCGTCTACTTTATACAATAAGCTTTCTTTTACAAAGGTTTTCTGGAAGAAATCGCTTTTAGCGATAAGACCACCTAGATATACCTAAGTACTAATGCAATTTACTGTATTATTGTTTCCTGTTATTTTATTGTGCAATAAAGAGTATTGAACTGTTGTATAAAGTTTGTAAAGTATTAAATATTGGTGTAAAGTTATTTCAATTCTCTGTCGTACAGTCAATCGCACGTCAATCAGAACACTATTCGACCTTGAGTTGGCCTAGCCTATTACGGAGTACCAATACTATGAGAGTCCAGTTTATACTGGATTTGATTCCACTGACGTGCGGTCGACCGTACATACGTACGAGTAACTCTTAAAAGAATTACATTCGTCAGCAAATAAACTTTAAAAACGCAACATTATAATGACGAAGGGATCTTGTTCGCCCGTTAGCCTTTGGCTATGGTTCATACGTACTTTAAGCCTTTTTACATAATGTTAATTAAGTACATAATTAACGAAATACACCGTGTTTGAACAGCGCGGTTTACTACCGCGTAAATTAACCGAGCCGTACTGGAGCACGTATAAGAGTCTCGTTTCACAACTTTTGAACAATCCTGCGTGATTTCAATGCTCTGAACATACCTACTTATAGTCCCGTAGAATTATTTGGCGGCTGAATGAATATAGTCACAGATTGTTTGCACATCGCTGACAGTGTTTATAGTCTATGTGTGCGTAAGCGAGATAGTGTTATTACATCGAGATGTCCAAAAACTTGAAAGTTTGATTCGGTTGATCGAATCAACGAACCATTTTTTGAACTCTAGTGAAGCACAGCTCTCTCTTTGACACCTAAAATTAATCATTGCACAGAAATCAGCCAACTTCACACAGCCGCCATTAAACTCCGCGGGGACTATATTATGCTCATTTTCACACGTACCTTTAAGACAAAAACGTAATATGAGACGCGGCGCCGCGACCGAATTCTTCCCTTTCCGACAAAAACCAACTATGTATATCGGCGAGTCACATTCTCGTCAAAAATTTTACTTTAAAGCTCTTATGGGCTCCATAAACGATCATGCGGCATGTCATGCATTGCGTGCGGTCACTCATGCATGACCGTCTAGCTGAGTGATTGACGTGCATGACATGCAAAGTACGTGCTTGCCGTTGCTTTATTGTACTGATTGATAGCAATCATGATGGTCCATCATGCAGCATGACATTCACGTAAACGTTGCATGTCATGCAAGCATGATCGTTTAGGGACACTTACGCCGCCCTCCGCCATGTTTTTTTTTGGTAATCCGAAAATCTATAATCCATAAATGTGAAAATGAGTTAGGTTTCTTCTGTTACCTCGTATGGCTGTTCTTAAGACTTTTTGACCTTTGACGTAGACCTTGTCCGACTATTAACGTAGATTGCTTATTTAAATAGAGGTCTGTGCAACACCTTTGATATCAAAGCTGTAAATAATAATTGGATTGAAACTAATCATCAATCAATCAATCAACAGTCTATTAATGTCCCCACTGCTGGGGCTCAGGCCTACCCTCTCGACGAGGGCGTTCGGGCTATAGTCCACCACGCTAGCTCAGTGCGGGTTGGTGGACTTCACATGCGCCTAAGAATTTCTTCTTCGGCGTATGCAGGTTTCCTCACGATGTTTTCCTTCACCGTTTGAGAGCAGTCAGTAAATGTACTTAAGTTTCGAGAAAAACCCATTGGTACATGGCCCAGCTGGGGATTGAACTCCGGACCTTTCGATATGATATGCCGCGTCTTATCCCCTACGCCACTGACGCTCTCTATTGAAAATAATATTTTAGATAAAGCTGTAATAACATGTTTAGTAAGAGAGAAGAGAAAAAAAATTTAAACTTAGACCAACTCCATCATATCAAGAATAAATTCTTAGGCGCATGTGAAGTCCACCAACCCGCACTGGGCTAGCGTGGTGGACTATAGCCCGCACGCCCTCGTTGAGAGGGTAGGCCTGAGCCCCAACAGTGGGGACATGTTAATAGGCTGTTGATGATGATAAAAAGTGGTGACATTAAGGTGAGCACATTAACAAACATTTAGATATAATTGACATTCCAGTATTCGAACCAAACAATAGGAGCATCCACAGCCTCACACCACAATGGAAATGACAATCCGTATAATGTGTCACCTTCACACAACACCCAACACTAGAGCACGACCGAGTGTGAAACCGAATTTTCGCCTTTCGGCAACTTAGGTCGAATTACTCACGTAAAAAAAAATCAAATCAACAGCCTATTAATCCGCGCTTATCAGTTGTAAAAGATACTTGATATGTTTTAAATTTCAGCGCAATCATTAGAGTCAAATGTTACGTCATTGTAACTTTGAATTTGAATAGAAATTCAACAGCCTGATAATAAGGTCCCAACGGCTGGGGCACAGGTCTACCCTCTACGAGGGCGTACGGGCTATAGTCCACCACGCTAGCCCAGTGCGGGTTGGTGGACATCACACGCGCCTAAGAACTCCTTCGGCGGTTTCTGTGCCGCCCGTAGTTTCGGTAAAAAAATTAACAATAATAATGTTTGGACAAATTTACACACGGTTGTTTAGTCCCAAACTAAGCCGAAGCTTGTAAATGGGTACTCAACAACTAATAAACATACATAAATACTTTTAAATAAATACTTAAATACATACAAACACCCAGAATCCGAAACCATCAGTTGCGCTCATCACACAAATGTTGTTCCCAGTGGGAATCGAACCCACGACCTTTGGCGCAGTAGGCAGGGTCACTACCACTACGCCAACAGGCCAGTCACATTCACAGAACAGCGGCAAAGTATTATATTCCTCTGCGCAGCGGCGCCGCCGCCCGCCGCAGCGGCGCCGCCGCCCGCCGCAGCGGCGCCGCCGCCCGCCGCAGCGGCGCCGCCGCCCGCCGCCCATAGCCCCAACCCCTCCAGATCTATTTCAGTGGCGCTCCAAATCAAACTGAGTTCTCTATATACGGGGTTGTATTTACTTAGATTTCGTCCATTCCGAAGAGTTCGGGTCCGACAACCCCCCTCGTAAGGAGGAGTTCGATCAGGCTCTACCACAGAGCATATAATCACTTTGTGTCTCCAGACATCGTTGTAAAAACGTTCAAACAATGAATTTCATTCATGTTCTTTGTTTCTATAGTGCCATTAACAAAGAAATACCTTATTGTCCGACCAAATAAGGCAAAAACCACCGGCTCGCAGGCGCCACACCACCGCCGGGGTCCGGTTTGGGTTTTTTAACTTTTAGAGAGGGCGGGCGGTCCGCGCTCTCGGGGGAATTGTCTGGTAATGACAAAGGCGATTCAAATATCACTGCTTATAGAACGTATAAAAAGCAACATCTGCGTATATCTGCTGGCGTGGCTTCGTGTTATTCCCATAGGAAATCCTAGTTTGGGATTACTAGTGTAGCGTGTTGTGTCGCGTTGTTTTTAGAAACAAAAATATCCTTTTCATTTCCAAATAGGTATTATGTTTACTTTCATTTCTTATATTTTTATTACATTTTTCTGTGGTCCTGAACCCTAAGGTTTGCGTGGGAGTGGGAGCTGTATTATAGATTTGTATTACATTTTTCGACATTCTCTCATTATATTCTAAATATAAACAAACATACATACACTTAAGTACCTACCTACTACTTGCATAAAATAAATCTGAAGTCATATTCTATGTATAATTACAAGTAAGTAGATACATGAACTTCGATCGTCTATGGGAGAGTCTTATCTAACATTTCCATACACAGTTTTCGAATTAGAGCCAATCTTTTCACTCCGCTAAACGCAGCCATCCTGCCGACACGATCTCACTCTCCCCTCGGAAATACTATTATATCATACAATTAATCCCATGCATTTATTATTCAGACATGAACAGTTTCAATTGCAAAATTTTTGTCGTAATTGTATAAGCTGCGAACATGAGTGACAATAGTGTCAAACCCAAATACATTGTCGCGTTTGTCAACTGTTATTAGCCTTGTTGGGGTTGCGATAGCATTTCAATTAATATTTTGGCGTTAATGCGATTAAATCTGATATGTTGTATCAATTGACGACACCGGGATAATTGAAAACATTTTTGGAGATGCAATGCCGTGTGCTCTTCAAACTGGAAAGCAGCGAATACTTTGACAATATCTGTTTTTACTTTCTTTTTAATTTTTTTGTTTTTACAGTATTTAATTCATGTTATATATGCATGAGAGCGTCAGTGGCGTCGGGGATAAGACGCGGCCTATAATATCGAAAGGTCCGAAGTTCGAGCCAATGGGTCTTTCTCGACACTAAAGTACATTTACTGACTGCTCTCAAACGGTGAAAGAAAACATCGTGAGGAAACCTGCATACGCCGAAGAAGAAATTCTTAGGCGTATGTGAAGTCCACCAACCCGCACTGGGCTAGCGTGGTGGACTATAGCCCGAACGCCCTCGTTGAGAGGGTATTCCTGAACCCCAGCAGTGGGGACATGTTAATAGGCTGTTGATGATGATTGATGATGATCATATGATTCATGTTATAATCCCAGTAATCCAATCTAATCACTTAATATTGTCTGTCATTTCCAATACAAATTACGTGAATTAAGTCTGAATTCCAGCCGCATACGAGAATACCACAGTGTTAATCATAGTATGAACCTTTAGTGCGTCGTAAAGTGCATCGTAAATTGTTACTGCATCCTTTCTGTTCTAATTCGAATTGTATTGTTGATGTATTTGTTCATTTATAGTGTATCCTTACGGGATATTAAAATCTTGTAATAGCGTAGCTATTAAGATGTTGAAGTACCTACATGCAACTAGCTGATGCCCGCGACGTCTTCAGGAGTGGAATTTGAAAAATCCTTTCCTATTGGTTTATCATCGACTCTTAAGAAATGATTTTTTCGAACGACCATAGACGTCTCTGCAAGGTTTTGCCTTGTATTGTTGGTGTATTTCTTTTCTCTCACCAATTAATTTGACGTGTTACCATTTTTTCAATTACTAAATTAAAAATGGTTATACAATTAAAAATTTGTAATAGTAAATGTTAAAGTACTCAATACATACAACTAACTGATGCCCGTGACTTCTTCCGTGGGGAATATTCACCTTTTTAAGAGTGGAATTCGAAAAATCCTATCCTATTGCTTCATCGACTCCAAGGAAGGGATTTTTCGAATTCTAAAAAGGCAAAGCCTTTCTGGTTACACAAAGCTGTTTGTGCTAATTGTATAGCTATGGAAACGATAAGTGATCTCACTCGATTATTTCTAAACTACACAAGATATCGTAAAAAATTATGAATATTGAAATTACGGACACTAAATGCCTCTAAAAAGTCCCTTTTGATTTGAAATGCCACATATTATGCTAGTGAAGCTAAACAAAATGTAATAGAACCATGATTAAAAGTTAATGTACAAGATAAATAACGTATTCTATGTAGCGTGCGGATATTGCCCGATTTTTTACCTCCGTTGATGCAAATAATCACCGAGACTAAAGAATATGCGCATAAAATGAAAGCAATCCCATTTGAAACGAATTTCCCCCATCCCATTTTGCCATGAATCTGGATTACACCCTTCCTATGTAGTCAACCAAATACCGAAGTAATAATATGGGGGAGACAACTCAACCACCACTTTATTCCAGAGACGGACTTCAAAAATTGTCTAATTAAGTATTCCCGGGCGGCAAATTTAAAGAATTATGCCGCAAAATTCTAACCTCAAAAATTTTTTTAAGAGCATTTAATAGTACATTTTTAACCAAGGGGTGAAAGTAACTTATTTAGTCCCGAGAGCCCGACGCGCAGCGAGGGCGCCAATAGTTCGAGGGTTAAATAAGTCTTGAACCCGAGGTAAACACTGTGCTTTTCATTACAAATACAATGAAAGTAAAAACAAAAACATAAAATGAATGTTAATACAAATCTCTGCTATACTGAATTATAAACAATACTCTACAACTCGAAAAAACAAATGAAGAACGGATTGCCGCTTTCCCGTCTCTTTTGTTTTTTTTCTGTGACCGGCCAGCAATTCTGCCATTATTTTTCATTTCCATCATTGAAAAAATGGTTAATATTTTGCCCAAATCTATGTTATTTTAAAGAAATAGTTGACAGTAATAATTATAATAAAGTCATTTAAAAAAATATATTCTTTAATTATTACATAACTTTATGTTATTTCAATTTTACATCGCGCTGTAATTGAGTGGCTGTATAGACAGTTGGAACATGGTCCAATAGAAATGTCAAAATAGTACTAGTTTTTTTTAATACAATTCGACAGCTGTCAGTTGAAAGCGATTCTCCCTAGGGCTGAGATGTACTACTTTCAACCCGCTCCTCAGGCAACTTCAGACCTACTTTCAGAGTATGAGTAATGAAAAAGTCTATTGCTGAATGAGGCCTCCTCCAAACGTTTCAACTTTTAAAGGGTCATTCATGTCCTAATCACCACACAGAGTGTAGCAATAAAACCACCAAACAGAGGTACCAATAAAACTCGAGACTTATTACGAGAAATAAATTTTAGTCGTTTCATGTTGTAGTGACCCAAGGAAGGTGGCCGGAAGCGGCTTGATGCGGAGGGCAGCGGACTGAATGTAGGGCGTTCACTGGGGAAGGCATATGTATGTTTTTTTAGGGGTGTAGGTAGCTAATTGAGTGAAATAAAACTCGTGCTGAGTGTGGTAGAAGAAGAAGAATATTTATTTACAAATGTAGCCTACTATCGTACAAAATCTAGGTTCGCAACTAGCGAGGTGTCGGCGGAGCGATTAACTTCCGTCGACCAATGAGATGCGCTCAGCGCGCTTCACGAAACGGCGCTTTGCGCGGTGGGCCGGTGCATGTGTAACTGCCCTCATTATTCTGTGTGCCGTGTGCAGCTACAGTCTCTCATAGTACTGAAACACCCTAGGCCAGGTCAAGGTCAAAGTGTTTCCACTGACGTGCGGTTCTGAATACGGCCCTGACTCATTTACACAAAGAGATTTGCTCAACCTTTATTATGCCGCGCGACGTGCGGATCGCTGAACTTAATGGAATTCTTTTCCGGCTTCTATATGGCTTAAAAGGCCTCCGCTTGTGTGAGCGATTCATTCTCGATCACATCGTCAGGTGAGCGATATCAACCTGTAATAGTATATGGTGTTTGTTTTCGTTCAACCACGACTTAATTGATATGTAATATACTATAGAGCGTCAGTGACGTCGGCGATAAGACACGGCCTTTCATATCGAAAGGTCCGTCGATCCCCGGCGGGGCCATGTACCATGGGTTTTTTCTCGAAACTTAAGTACGTTTACTGCCTGCTCTCAAACGGTGAAGGAAAACATCGTGAGGAAACCTGCTACGCCAAAGAAGAAATTCTTAGGCGCATGTGAAGCCCACCAACCCGCACTGGGCTAGCGTGGTGGAAAAACACACAAACTGTATTTTTATGATACCAATCGAAAGGGGCAATCATCAGAATCGATTCCTCTGAGTAACATAGAATTTTTAAATAAAGGAAGATCATGAAATTTAATATTTAATTACAAATTTGTTCAGGAAATGTATACCTATTAGATATTTCCCTATGACATAAATATTTGACTTTTTAGGAAGACCTTTACTCATTTAGTTACTATTCACATGTTAAATTTCATGGTTCCACTTAATTAAAACAAATTAAGGAATGTTTGTTTTCCACCTGTCTAAATATAGATTGTACAACAAGACTAAGTGCATAAAATGCGCCATTTTACTAAAGACGTTTATATCCACCCGAGCGCAAGCAATTTTATGAACGAGTTATACACTCTGCTTTTCACTTCGATTGCGAGGAAATTGAACAGCAACATTGCAAATAAATGTTCAAAAAGGACTTCTGCAACAAGACGAAGATTTTACTAAAAGCACTAGAGCATAAAAACTCATTATATGTCGTCAACATCATCCAGCATAAACAAGAACCTTATGAGCATGATATGGAAAATGATATTATAAACGCCGCTGGCCCCAAACTCCAACTTTTTATCAAGTTTATTGATGAATGGTATCCATAAATGATTTTACTTGATTACGTGTCAGAATGTATGTTATTGGGCTCCTAAATAATTGTGTTTCTTGTTCGCAGTAAATAATCAGTTAATAACATCTTCAAACAAATCTTCAATGGGCTCCCCACTCGATTAAGTTTGGTTTTTGTTTCGTTTTTCGATACCGACGGAGTTACGACTCATGAGTTTGTTTTAGTGGTCGATGTCTTTTTGTGTATGAACTAGCTGTTGCCCGCGACTTCGTTCGCATGTTTTTTAGGGGCAGACGGTCCACTTGACGGTCAGTGGTCCATAGGGCAGCTATAGAAAACCGTACAAGTTTCTCACTCCAACAAAATGGGACCTTTTTCATACATTCGAGGTCACTTTGATTGAACCCTTGGATTTCTTGAAGGAACGATTTGGGTGAGGTCCAGAGTTCTATAAATACATCTCGCAAGCCGTTTTGAATCAGATTTTTCTTTTCTAAAATAGAAATTGGAATTTGAATAGAAAAAGGCATGTCTAGAGCTCTATTTTTGAATCGCTCTCCCCTATTCGAGCGGTCGTTTCGACTAATTTTCCTTCGACATCCAATACAAAAATTAGTACAATCGACCGTTCGAAGCCAGGAGAGCGATTTAAAAATAGAGCTCCTGATCAGTTTATCTCTCTGGACCTTCCATCCGTACTGCAAACAGCCGCCATCAGATCTCACCCAAATCGTTCCTTCACTGAGATCTAAGGGCTCAAACTGACCTCGAATATATGAAAAACGACCCTGGCCCGTATTTCGTATTGAGTAGTATATTATCACTGCTGAATCAAAGAATGCGGCACGTGCAGAAGTTGGCATTAAGAACACCTGATGTTGTCGCAGCCATTGTTGCAACGGAATCATTAAAACGCTTGTTACAAACAGGGGTAACAAAATTATGTTGTTATTAAGGGGTGTTATTAATATGCAGGGGTGTTGTGATGTAGATATTGAGCACAGTTACCCCTTTAGCATTCTGCATACACCTCCCCTTGACACATTATAAAGCAGATACTTTACAAGAAAGCTTGTAGTACCGCAGCCAGGGTGGTTTTTCTTACCTCATGCTTCGAAATTCGTTTGTTCAGAATTGGAATACCATATTCTCTTTTTGACGTCAATTCTGTCTTTAGGTGTCTACTCTGTTAAACGTGCGATACGGTCCGTCTTTTTATGACAAAAATTAGACTTGTATTGAGGCTTTTTATTTATCGGTGCTTACTTGTTTATCGAAAAATGAAAAATTTGGACCCTAAAATCTTCCGTTCTGTCTTTCTTTGTCAATTTTATCATCAAAGGTCAATAATAGGCACTTTATTCGTTGTCATTGAATTAAATAACAAAGAAATTGAAAGCAAAAATGCACGTAAAATTATTGACAAGAAAAGTTTTTTAGATAATAATATGTAGTTCGGTAGGTTTATGAAACTAAATTGAAACAATATCTAAAAAAACATGGTGGATTGTCTGAACTATAGTACCTAACTACTATCTGAACTATTGCAAATGACAAGCAAGACTTAAACACAATTGTATAGTCAAAAAGCAAAAATCTTCTGAATGTTAAAGATTTTTTAGCTTGAATTTACTGCGCCCGAATCGGTTTAGTTCTTACCTTCAACAAATAATATTCATGTACCTACCTAACTGAAATTTAACAAAATGTCAAAGATATTGTAACAGATTATCTGAAAAAAAACCTCTGCCTACCAATACAAGTTTTCTATAAAGGGTTCAAACGCTGTCTCGGCGGCAGGCCTATCATTATTAAAAACACAATTATTTCAATGACAAAGATGGATTGTGTTAATGTAACTTCAGCCACAGATTACATAATTGCTCCAGACTCTTATTGTTATGGACTAACTGACTTTCCTTTCTGTTAATATCTTTATTTTCAAAGAATTTCACAATTCACTCACATGAAAACAAATATTTCAATTCAATTCAATACACTTTATTGCACATTTAAACATTACAGACAAAAAAAGAGAAAAGACAAAGAAAGTATATTTATGCATAACCTAAGCCTTTGCAATATACTTTTGAGGTAGTTTATGAAATTTTGTAGGTATACTTACTCTGTATTTCCTTTGGTGTCTTAAAACATAATAAATACACATAATTTTTGAAAACAAACGCTATTTGCATCTGTATAACATGTACATACATGTAAGGTAGGTATGTACTCCAACTTTGCGGTCCGCTTAGAAACATATTCTATTTATTTTGCGTTCATCGACAAATGCGTTTGGTTTCAAGACACTTTTTCTGATGTCTGCTGTAGACCTACCTACTTCCAAAATCCACGCAAACATAGTCGCGGGCAAAAGTTAGTATTATAAAGTACCGACCTATTTAAAGTTAGTATGACACATTTAGAGCGTCAGTGGCGTAGGGGATACGACGCGGCCTATAATATCGAAAGGGCCGGAGTTCGATCCCCGGCTGGGCCATGTGCCAATGGGTTTTTTCTCGAAACATTAAGTACATTTACTGACTGCTCTCAAACGGTGAAGGAAAACATCGCGAGGAAACCTGCATACGCCGAAGATGAAATTCTTAGGCGCATGTGAAGTCCACCAACCCGCACTGGGCTAGCGTGGTGGACTATAGCCCGAACGCCCTCGTCGAGAGGGAAGGCCTGAGCCCCAGCAGTGGGGACATTAATAGGCTGTTGATGATGACACATTTAAGACATGTATGTTAGGTAACTTAACTCTATTACAATTAACTTTTAAGAGATGCATTCAAGCTGTATAACCAGCTACTTTCCGAATCGGCCAGATCGGTCGTAACTTGCGCATTTAACAAGGTTTAACTGTATTTACTTGGTAGTATTAACCACGGGCATTCTTAACCCCTATAATGCCCTTTAGGTAGCCAATGGACGGGCTATAAATTGTTTTTTATGTCCTTTGCCCATTTAGCCAATCCCGAGGGTGAGGTAAAAAAAACATCTGGTTTTTGTTTCGTAGTTTATTTATTAGCGTAGATAGTGGCGGTACGAAACGATCGCGGACTATAATTATAGTCCACCAAAACTAATTTGATTGAATAACATTCAATAAACCTGTCGGTAGTTTATTTTAGTTTTTACTCGTACTTAATTAGTTTATTTTATTGTATGTTTTAATTGATAATGGTAAATTATGACAATAGGAGATTATATAGGTCAATAATTATCTGTATTTTTAAATACTAGCTGTTGCCCGCGGCTTCGTCCGCGTGGAACAGGTTTTATTATTATTATACCTATCTATGAGAACCAAGGTCGCAGACATCGCTCAAAGAATTAGAAGCTGAAGTGGCAGTGGGCACATCGCTCGTAGAACTGACGGCCGTTGGGGCAGAAAGGTTCTCGAGTGGCGACCACGTATCGGAAGACGCAGCGCAGGCCTCCCACAAGGTGGACCGACGATCTGGTGAAGGTCGCGGGACCCGGCTGGATGAGGCTAGCGCGGGACCGGTCGTCGTGGAGATCCCTGGGGGAGGCCTTTGTCCAGCAGTGGACGTCTACAGGCTGATATGATGATGATGATGACAACACATTAACTTGACATTATTCAAAAAATTTTACAAAAAATATAACCGACTTTGTTCAAATTTATGATTTTTGTACACCGAGGACTTATGCCCCAAATTTATTTTAATTTTCCACCCTTAGAGGAAAAATATTTTTTTTTAAAAGAAGAGGGTCCATCCTCGAAATAGCCTATTCAATAACAAAAGAATCATCAAAATCGGTTCACAATAGATATCGCGAAACATACACACACAAAAAGTACAATCGAATTGAGAACCAGGTTTTTGGAGTCGGTTGAAAACAGGAACCAATTTAAAATACATCGAAAATCAAATCAAATAAAGATTCCGGTCATAGTGAATGGGTCGATCTAATTATTCAATAAAACATTCCGTAGTTCAATGACCGCGGGGAGGTCATTGGCATCGCAGCGGGTAGAAGGTATAGCAAGTGCCAAGGTGTCATACAATACCTATTAACAGGGTACGGTCGACGGCACGTATAACTAAAAAAACCGGACAAGAGCGAGTAGGACTCGCGCCCTGAGGGTTCCGCACAAACTTAATTAAAGAAATAATAAGAAAATCGGAAATAAAATTTCATATACGCAAAGTTAAGCTTGTTGGTACAAAAATAAAAACATTTTTTTGTAATGTAACTACAAATTTACGGATTTCGGACTTTTTCCTTTACTTGTGCTATAAGACCTTGCTTATTGCCAAATTTACAGATTCTAGGTCAACCGGAAGTACCCCATAGGTTTTGATGACCAAAATAATAAAAATGCTGCAAAATCGGCCATATCTTCCGACTGCGTTGAGTTAGAAGTCTGATTTTGCCACGGCTCCAAGGGACTGCAAGACCTGAGCATTTGATATTAATATCAACTTGATACCTCCACGCGTTCCTGAGAAAAATGGCCTTGACAGACGGACAACGAAGTGATCCTATAAGGGTTCCTTTTTCCTCTTTTAAGGCACGGAACCCTATAAAACTTCCAAAAACGTAGGTTTTCAAAGTTTTGAATTCCCAAAATAACAAAAAGGAATAAAAATATGTACTAGACGGATTTTCATGTAACTTGTAAAGTATTTATCGTCTATAATTCAAAAACTTAAACCGAAGCGGTAGGCATATCATAAATCTACACTTAGCTAAACTAGTTTACGTCACGCCGCGTTCGTTCCGCGCCGTGCCAAGCCAGTGCCACAGATAATAGGGCGCCAGATTTTTAATGTCACAGTTTGGGCAAAGGGGATGCTGCACCATAAGCGCCTCAAACAGAACTTGGGGACAAGGGGAATTAACTCATACCAATTCTGTGAAGCTATAACAACCGTGTTCTGCGAACGCTACTGTTGTCGCCGCGGCGTGTGAGCTTTTTATACCACACGATTTTGAGGCTTCGGAGGAATGGTGCAAGTGCCCGGCTCTGATTTTGGCTCATTCTAGTAATTAAGTTAGTAGAGTATTGAAAAATAATTGGCACGCATTTTTTGTAGCTGCCCAAATATTCAATCCACTTATAATTGAGGAATCGACATTCATAGCCCTTTTGAGAGATAAAGATGCAAGTTACCTATTTCTTGCCTTTAAGATATGTCTAAAAGCATGAAAATATAATAGACTAGTGTTTTTTTAGTTTTAAAAATTGAAAGACTGATTTCTTTACTTATAAATATGAGTCTCAACAAACAAACCTCTTCAGCAAACCCTGTTGAGTGTGAGATATTGCTTCCGCTGATTAATGGGCACTGTCGCGACAAATTGGTTGCTAGCTTAGATGTAAGATCATTGCCGATTCATGTAAAGGCAACAGTGTAAGTGCGGTGATGTACTCCCGCTGTCGCAACACGTTGATTGCTGTTGCTACAGCGTCGGCGTCGTGACGTTGCCGGCTCCTGTAACGACTCCCACTGCCTTCGTCGCGTATAAGTCGTCTATTTCTATACGTGTGGTGACAGTGCTTCCGCTGATTGATGGCACTGTCGCGACAAATTGGTTGCTAACCAACTAGAACAGTTGTGGGATAATTTATTACAACGCGCCGGAGATGAAATGAACGGTAATGTTTTTCACGTGTGTGTATGTCTATTAGTAACTGCAGGTTAAACGGATGAACTGATTTAATACTGTGATACGTCAAGGTGTCAACGTCCAGGAATCTTAGCTGGCGTGCGTGCGTAGTACCAGTATGTAGATATAATATATATTTTTCATTACTCATACTCTGAAAGTAGGTCTGAAGTTGCCTGAATAGCGGGTTGAAAATAATACATCTTAGCCCTAGGGAGAATCGTTTTCAACTGACAGCTGTCAAATTATTTTGAAAAAACTAGTACTATTTTGACATTTCTATTGGACCATGTTTCAACTTTCTATACAGCCACTCAATTACAGCGCGATTTAAAATTGAAATAAAATAAAGCTAGGTAATAATTAAAGAATTAAATGACTATATTATAATATTACTGACAACTATTTCTTTAAATTTGGGCAAAATATTTACCATTTTTTCAATGATGGAAATGAAAAATATGGCAGAATAGCTGGCCGGTCATAGAAAAAAAAAATAGACGGGAAAGCGACAATCCGATCTTCATTTGTTTTTTCGAATCGTAGAGTTTTGTTTAAACTTCCGCACAGCAGAGATTTGTATTAACATTCATTTTATCTTTAGCTAATTCATGTTTTTACTTTCATTGTATTCGTAATGAAAAGCACAGTGTTTCCCTCGGGTTCAAGACTTATTTAGAGTCCCTCGAACTATTACCGAAACCCGTCTCGGGACTAAATAAGTTACTTTCACCCCTGGGGTAACAATGTACTATTATGTACCTATGTAAGGTTTCTATAGACAGTTGAAGAGGTGGCTTGGAAGCGGCTGAATACGGAGGGCGGAGGACCTGATGTGGTGACAGAAGACCTATGTCCAACAGTGGATGTTAAAAGGCTGATATGATGATGATGTAAGTGCATAGAGTTAAACTCGATAAATCTTTGACAGTGTTTCATCATGTTCAACTGTCACAAAATAGGAAAATGCTGTGACATTGAAAACAGACAGACAGACGGACAACGAAGTGATCCTAAAGCGTTCCGTTTTTCCTCTTTTGAGGTACGGAACCCTAAAAAGGATCTCTATCACTTTTTAAGTACCTAGTAGGTACTTTTTGAGGCCGTATAGTAGGCAACAATCCTAATCCTTCTTTTTAGTCTGTTATATTCCGTGATTGATTAAATTTTGGGAATTTATGGGGGAAAAAAAAGTTATTTAAGCAAATTCAATGTTACATTGAAATTCGAGTTAACTGGTGAGTTAATTCTAAATACTTCGCTGCTATTAAATACATGTCAAGTATCTTTTTTACCCGACTGCGGCGAAGCCCAAAAGGAGGGTTATGTGTTTATTAAGACTGTTCAATGCGGAGACATCAAAAGCTACCCGAGGCTCATAATTATGTTCTTACGCGTTCATTACTGCGCTTGTTGTTACCGACTTCGGTATCTGTGGCGGCTTGTTAACAACTTTATATCATAAAAGGCAATATTTCTTGCTGCAAAAAGTTTCGCCACTCCGGCCACTTTAGTTTCGAAAACAGAATTATCTTTCTTAATTCGAAACCAGGTTAAAACGAAAAGAAACTGTTTATAGTCTATGTGTGCGTAAGCGAGATAAATGTGGCTAATGTGCTACATAGAGATGTCCAAAAACTTGAAAGTTTGATTCGGTCGATCGAATCAATGAACCATTTCTGAAATTGAATGAGCGTCTCTAGTGAACCCCCGCACAGCCCCCCCTTTGACACCTAAAATTAGTCATTGCGCAGTAATCAGCCAACTTCACACAGCCGCCATTAAACTCCGCGGGGACTACAAGTGCCTATGCACCTTCCGAATCCACTTCAAACTGCAAACTACAGTGTTTTATACCGTTGAACACTGTAACTTGAGTACGACGATCTAGGAATTAAAAATAGGTACAAAATAAACTGGTATTATTATAGCATGATAAATTGCTTTATAAATAGAAGATTGACGACGCAGCAGTGTGGGCTGGTCGAAGGTATACCAATTCATAATTCAATGCGGTTATAAATATAGATACCCTGTTATCGATTCATAAAATCTGTACCTATACGCGTAATGACCTAGATAGACAATGTTTTGATATGTGTAGATATATGTTGCTAGGCAATTATCTTCATGAGTTATCAATAAAAGAGGTATTAGCGGGGTAAGTCCGCCTTTGTACGTAGTACTTAAGTAGTTTTTCCTATCTGTGTGTGTGAAGTGGAACAGCAAAGTAAAATAAAAGCAAAAAAAAAAAGCAAACGCATAGAAAAAAAAATACTATTTGATTTGAAAGTCATTCCTTTAGCGTCTAAAAAGCGTCTGTGGCGTCGGGGATAAGACGCGGCCTATAATATCGAAAGATCCGGAGTTCGATCCCCAGCTGGCCCATGTACCAATGGGTTTTTTCTCGAAACTTAAGTACATTTACTGACTGCTCTCAATCGGTGAAGGAAAACATCGCGAGGAAACCTGCATACGCCGAAGAAGATATTCTTAGGCGCATGTGAAGTCCACCCAACCCGCACTGGGCTAGCGTGGTGGACTATAGCCCGAACACCCTCGTTGAGAGGGTAGGCCTGAGCCCCAGCAGTGGGGACGTCTAATAGGCTGTTGATGATGATGAATGACCTAGATAGCCAGTGTTTTGTTAAGCAATAATATGTTGCTAGGCAATTATCTTCATGAGCTATCAATAAAAGAGGTATTAGCGGGGTAAGTCCGCCTTTGTACTTAGTACTTAAGTAGTTTTTTCCTATCTGTGTGTGTGAAGTGAAAAGGAAAAGCAAAGTAAAATAAAAGCAAAAGCAAAGTAAAAGCGTAGTAAAAAAAGACTACCTATTTGATTTTATTTGATTTGTAAGTAATTCCTTTAGTTCGTTTATTTTAAATAATTTACACCTAATTTGTAAAAATTGTCCTGTTTCGTATAATTTTAAAAATTATAATATTGAAAGTGAGTTTTTAAAGCGAACCTAGGAAGAAAGTACAAGCGCTGAATACAATCAATCAATCAACCACCCAATCAATCAAAAGAGACAACCGCATAAACCTAATTAGCGATGCGGAATCAGAATAAAGAGCTATTCACTTACAGATATACGATGTTATTATACCTATACTGGTACTACCTACTCGTACTACAAGCGAATGAGATTAGATTAGGTTCGCTCCCATAAAAATAAAAGCGCTCATTGAATTCACTCCCCTATACACAGGGCAGCATTAAGGAAATTGCGCCTCGGGCGAAAAAAGAAGACAAAATAGTCAATCAAAATAATGATACACGGTGAAATAAATGTTTTGTAAGGTGACTCGATCCGCGCAGGACCGGTCGTCGTGGAGATCCCTGGGGGAGGCCTTTGTCCAGCAGTGGACGTCTACAGGCTGATATGATGATGATGAACTCGATCCGTCTGTTTGTTACCTTTTCACGGGATTTTGATGAAATTTTGTGTGGAAACACATCGACGCCAGGACATTTTTTACCGCCATCAACTGACTGCTGACGTTTTTACTATAAAATTATGACTCACTATAAAACAATGATGAGAATAAAGAAGATGGAAAGACGTATCAGGATCGCAGTACTTTGCTTCATTCTGCTATCCTGCAAGAAATATAGCGTGAAGAATTAAAGAAGGTGAATTAAAATTTTCAAATTGTTTTACATATAAAATACGTACCATCATCATATCAGCCTGTAGGCGTCCACTGCTGGACAAAGGCCTCCTCTATTGCAGCAGGGATCTCCATGACGCCCGGTTCCGTGCTAACCTCATCCAGCCGGGTCCCGCGACCTTCACCAGATCGTCGGTCCACCTTGTGGGAGGCCTGCGCTACGTCTTCCGATACGTGGTCGCCACTCAAGAATCTTTCTGCCTCAACGGCCGTCAGTTCTTCGAGCGATGTGCCCTGCCCACAGTCACTTAGCTTCTAAAATAATAATAATAAAATGTATCTTTTGGAAAGCGTCAGTGGCCCTGGGGATAAGACGCGGTCTATCATATCGAAAGGTCCGGAGTTCGATCCCCGGTTGGGTCATGTACCAATGGGTTTTTCTCGAAACTTAAGTACATTTACTGACTGCTCTCAAACGGTGAAGGAAAACATCGTGAGGAAACCTGCATACGCCGAAGAAGAAATTCTTAGGCGCATGTGAAGTCCACCAACCCGCACTGGGCTAGCGTGGTGGACTATAGCCCGAACACCCTCGTTGAGAGGGTAGGCTTGAGCCCCAGCAGTGGGGAGATTAATAGGCTGTTGATGATGTATCTTTTCAGTTAAATCCATTGCGTCACAATTGTGAAGAAGGTATTAGGTACCAAATGATTAGAACAAAGAAGGCATGATTACGATTTATTATGGTACTTACAGACACAAGATTAGATTAGGTATAGGAAACGATGCCATAAAAATAAAAACCCTCATTGATTATCTCCCTTGTATGGACAGGGCCGTCTGTAGGGGCCGTAACTTTCATTCGACCCCGTTCGCGTAAATGCCAAAGGAAATCAGCGGAGGGGAGTTCCGGCCGTATCTGAAGAGAAGCCCAGGAGCTCTATTTTTGATTAGTTCGTAGGGAATTGTATCGTCGCATGCGACTTATGTCATACTCGACTTCCAAGTCGCACGACGCTGATTTTCTGCATTTTTGATTCGCTCGCGTTCGGTGTTGCCAATAATATTGGAAATGTAGAACTTTATCCGTTTCCCGCAGAAAAAAAACCGGTAATTACCGAAACGTACAGCGGAACGTAAAATGGTCGAAACCATAGAGACTGTATATGATATTATCTTTGCCTTTTGTTAGAAAAAGTGAACTGAAGTGAAGTGTCAGTGATAGTTGTCTCTTTTCTTTTGTCATATGGCATTTGACGTTTATTCTACCGCTCGGCTCGTCCCAAGCGACGATTGGTCGATACCACTCGTTGCCGTTCGAGCGGTTCAAAAATGAGGAGTCGAGGGAAAGAAAATCAGTAGAATCGAACGCTAGAAGCGAGGAGAGCGAATCAAAAATAGAGCGCCAGGAAAATATTTGTTACCAAAGCCAATTTTTCAATAAATTGAGATAGTATTATTAATGGGCAAAGAATAATAATACTTTTTAACCGGCTGGTATTCGATATTATATGCTGGTATGGTATTGGATTCCGGCTGGTATCCCGGATTGCGTTTATTCTAGAACATTCTATAAAAAGTTTTTAAGTTATGTAGAATTTCATGTTCTCATGATATATTCTGCTCTTAAGCTTTCAACACCATCATCAGCCCTCGAGTCCACCTCGTCTTCGGTTCTCCGCATCCAGTCACTGCCAACCAGCAAATCGACGCTCCATCTAGCCCGGGGCGTCCCACACCCTACGCTTGTTAGGACTCGTCTACCAAATTTTCTGTCATCAACAGCCTATTAACATGTCCCCACTGCTGGGGCTCAGGCCTACCCTCTCAACGAGGGCTTTCGGGCTATAGTCCGCCACGCTAGCCCAGTGCGGGTCGGTGGACTTTACATACGCCTAAGAATTTCTTCTTCGGCGTATGCAGGTTTCCTCACGATGTTATCCGTCACCATTTGAGAGCAGTCAGTATATGTACTTAAGTTTTGAGTATCCATTGGTACATGGCCAGCCGGAGATCGCACTTCGGACCTTTCGATATGATAGGCCGCGTCTTATCTCCGAAACCACTGACGCTCTCTTTTTTATAAATTTTCTATATCAACACGAAAATTTTAACTCTTTTATTAAGTAGATAGGCTATTCTATCGCTCTTTTTGTGCCCCTTCGGCGCTCTGAAGACGGCCCTGTCCAAACCTGCAAGATTGCAACTTACGTTTGCGGATGTCGTAATAAAAGGAAATCAATAGATGAGTTATAGACACAATCCAATAATAAAAATGAAATCCCCAATAAATTCTGCACCCCTGTTAAAAACACAATATTGTAAGGTACGGATAATAAAAATGCTGTATTATAAGATATGTAATAATAAGTTGCTAAACGATTTAAACGGTGGAAATACTTTTTATTTTTTACAATCCCTTTAAAACGGCAAGCCCCTTAATTAGGTAGATACATTTAATTGCAAGATGTAAAAATAAAAAAGAGCATACAATAATAAAGATTTGGAACTATAAAAAAGAACACACAACTTTTGTATTGTATTGTAAATTAAAAATATCCTTTTTAATTATATCGATTACAATATTTACAAAGTTAATTATCATACAAAGGAATACTAAATACAAGATGTAATTAGCAAAACAGTTGAATAATACAAAGTTGTTATAAACGATTTGAAATTAAATGAAAATTATACTTTAGATTTTAACAACCCTTTTAAGAAAACAATCATTATTCGATAACAATCAAATCATTTACACTAAGTGATACTTGTTTACAGGTTTTAAGGATGTTCTTGATTGCCGGTTTGTTAATTCTAAGGCCCTGTTAATTACATAACTTCCGCACCTATTATATGTAAGGTACCTGCCCACACCTTGTTCATTTTAGGAGGTGCCTGAGGCGATAACCCTCAGAAAGACATGGAGCTTGATGGAAATAAAGTATTTTCAAATAGATACCTACTAATTAGACTAAGGGGCACTTTGTTTTTTTTTTAACCGCGGGCAACAGTTGGTAATAATTAAGTTAACCTCTCGCTCGATCAATCGTATCGCAATCGAGACTACGGGGCGTTTATTGATTGATTATGAGGTACAGTCGACCGCACGTCAGTGGAAACACTTTGACCTTGAGCTGGCCTAGCCTATGAGTTTCAATATCAATCAATCAATATCATGAGAGATCAATTTATTTTGGATTTGTTTCCACTGACGTGCGGTCGACTGTCTGAAAAGAATGCCTTCTTTGGCGTATGCAGGTTTGGTAGGTTCAAGGCACGGCCGGGGATCGAACTGTGACTCCTCGCCGTGACAGACGGCGTCTTCTACACTCGAATTTTAAAATTTAATTCCAATTTGACTTATAAGATATGAATTTTTATTTGTAATTTCAATTCTAATTTATTCCAACGCTACCAACGACCAGATGGCCATCCAGCGAGGTAATGCCGCCAGCCTTCTGGGCACGCTCCCAGCGGTGGGGGGCCTCGAGGGGGTTTTCTTTTTTTAGTTCTTTTGTAGTTCTAGTTTTTAAGTAATTGCTAATTAAATCTTCTAATTATTTATTCCAAATAAGGCATATTTTTATTTATTTTTAGACTAAGTCATATAATTTCAATTTATTTTAATCGTCAGACAGACAGAAAATTCCATCATTTATTTTCACCTGTGATTCACAAAATAAAAGTTTTTGATTTGATACAAACGCGGCTTCAAAAGTTCAAAACATAGAAGTCAGGAACTGTTGAACGGTTTCTAATAAAACCTCGCCAGATGTCGCGCCGACTTATCGAGAGGGAAACTCAATAAAAGTCATAAAAATCGGTAGCGGGCGGCTCTCGACAGTTATTTATAATAAACTACACACAAATGGAGAGATATTGGTTTCATGTATTAGCTACAGAAGAAAACGTAGTCTTGGAATATTGCTAGATGTAGCTACCGCGCAGTGTTAGACTGTTTCTTGACGATTTTGTTAGGCGTTAGCTCGACATAGCTCAAAGAATTGCAAACCTGTAGTGGCAGTGGGAAGGGCATGTCGCTCGTAGAACTGACGGCCGTTGGGACAAAAAGGTTCTCGAGTGGCGACCACGTATCGGAAGACGCAGCGTAGGCCTCCCACAAGGTGGACCGACGATCTGGTGAAGGTCGCGGGACCCGGCTGGATGAGGTTAGCGCGGGACCGGTCGTCGTGGAGATCCTTGGGGGAGGCCTTTGTCCAGCAGTGGACGTCTACCGGCTGATATGATGATGATCGAAGAATTTTGTATTTAAGTTCACGCTGTGCGTTTTACTTGGGTGGTCCAACCCCATTTCTATATCAAAAAGAAACCGATACACATTTTTATGTGTAAAAAATGTTATTCTGATAACATATCGAACTGACAGACAGACATCATGTCAGACCATAGCCGCCCGCTATCGTACACAACATGTTTGTAAAAGATAATAGCTCTTATCAAATATTGTGGTCTCAGACTCTATCGTCAAAGACGTATGTACTGTAGGTTGATTTAAAAAATTATACAAAAAATCATCAGCCGATTGACGTTCGATGTCGTCGGTCCACCTTGGGAGGCCTGCCTACGCTGCGTCTTCCGACACGTGGTCGCCACTCGAAAACTCGAGAATTTTTCGGTAATTTAATCAAACACCAGCAATTTCGTATTCCTGCTATAGTTGTCATGATGATCTTTACCTAAAAAAAGGTCCAGTGTAAGGCCACTAGTTTGATAGAAAGATAAGTGTATAATGTTACCACCTTATATATATAAAAGCATTATAATTACGACCGTTAAAAATACAAAAACAGTAACATAATTACAACATATATTAGGTCCGTCGGTTCGTCTGTCCTTATTAGGGCAGATAACGGAATGCCCTTTCGCTTTTTAATTATATAATTACAATACTAGTTTCAAATTCGCGGCTTCGCTTGTGACAAAAAGTAAAGTCAAATATTTATTAGTAAACTGGGTACATTTATATTACTAAGAGCTTCTTTCACCACTTCCTGATATTGTTACAGATAATAATCTTAGTGATAAACTAATCTATCAGATAAATCTGTGTGATAGACTATATAAAATATATAAGATATAGGCAATCAGATACCTCTGAAACCAAAAAAACAGGCTATCTGTCAGATAACCTACAGATAGGGTATCTGGGACTTTATCAGCAAGCGGTGTAAGAGGCCCTAAGTAATATATTAGCTCTGGGAAGAAGCCCACAAAACATCTTCTTATCAAGTTTGTGTAACATGTAATGACTGCTCTGAAACGGTAAAGGAAAACATCGCGAGGAAACCTGCTTACGCCGAAGAAGATATTCTTAGGCGCATGTGAAGTCCACCAACCCGCACTGGGCTAGCGTGGTGGACTATAGCCCGAACGCCCTCGTTGATAGGGTAGGCCTGAGCCCCAGCAGTGGGGAAATGTTAATAGACTGTTGATTTGTGTAACAATTATTGTTTGCAAAGATTTTGCGAGGCTGAAGCAGGTAGTTGAGTACCTGTAGGTACTATTATTTATAAGATTTTTTTAAAGTTCACATCTAATAAATAAGTAGGTACTTATTTGTAGATCAAAGATACTGATCGCGCATCAGAGTGAGCATTTATGTGTAATCGTTTTTTTTGTGAAAATCAGATTTTTTAAATGTAGGTTCGGTTAGGTTAGATGTTTATATAAGTACTAACAACCCATTTATTTATTGTATCACGTCACCTTAACTAGATATTATTTCCCGCTTGCGTGCGGAATAAATGGCGAATAATAATAATGTTTGGACAAATTCACACACGGCTGTTTAATCCCAAACTAAGCCGAAGCTTGTAAATGGGTACTCAACAACTGATAAACATACCTACTTAAATACTTTATGAATAAATACTTAAACAAACACCCAGAATCCGAAAACCAACAGTTATCTCATAAATTCCATTAAAGAATAAGGTACAGTCAACTAATAATGCTCAGAAAACCTCCACGCTTTTAATAAACGAGAATCACCGCGTAGCTTGGCGAAGTTTAAAACTTTATTGTAGCGAGTCCCCGAGGGGGAACGTGGGACCGTTACATAAAGTTTCATTGAGCTGTAAAGTTAATAAGACGAATAACTCAATGACTTCGTCTACATCATGCGGCAAGAATTAAACTAAAGAGAGTCAAAAGAGCCCTTCAACCTTGGCCGGCGCAGGTGTCTGTGGGCGGCGGTCACCTCTTAACATCAGGAGGCCCGCCTGCTTGTTGAACCCGTAGCAATAAAAAAAACTCAACGGTTATACCTGTGCGGCAGGTCTATCCAACGACTGTCCCAACCAATGGGGTTAAATCAAAATGGAATTTTTTCCATTTTTCCAGCCAGAGACTGGCCTGTTGACATAGTCGGTAGGGACCCTGCCTACTGCGCGAGAGGTCGTGGGCTCGATACCCACCCGGGACCAACATATTTTGTTGATGAGCATATCTGTTGGCTTTAGGATTCTGGGTGTTTAAGTACCTATATAAGTATGTTTATCAGTTGTTGAGTCCCATCCACAAGCTTCGGCTTAATTTGGGACTAAACAGCTGCGTGTGAATTTGCCTCAAACACAACACCAACATCAGCGTGCACTAGACCACTGTTGGACATTGGGCCTCAGCACGCCACTGAACCAGCACTTCGGTCCTCCGCATCCAGTCACCGCCAGCCGCCTCACGCAGATCGTCGCTGCATCTAGCCGGAGGCCTCCCGCACTACGCTTGCCCACGCGTGGTCTCCACTCTAGTACTCTAGTACACCACGCGGCAATGAAAAGCTTGCCAACCCTAGCTCGTGACTATTTGCTACACGTAAGTATATTTACGTCTTTATTTATCGTACTTTCTCGCCAATTTCCTGCAATTTCTTCTCGGCTACGCCATTACACATCACCCTCGCAGAAAATTAAGTTTATACATCGGTCTGAGTCTAACCGGGGGTGGGTACGTTTGTCCCCTGGGCCAAAATAAACCGTAAGAAGTGATTCGCGCAAACAATTCGCTTATACTTGCCCCTTAAGTGCTGCCAGCTTAGTCCAAAGCGGTAAGTCAGCTGGAAGAAAGCGCTGCATTCCGAACACAACGGTTTTTAAGAAGCTTCTAAAATCCTATAACTATACCTACCAGTGGCTAAAGGTGGATATTTTCAGAAGAGAAATCTAAGCTTTGAAAATGAACTATCATTGTTTATTCGCCTCTGATACCTATACATCTAAGTAGGTACAGTAAGTACTTATTAATATTGTATGCATCTTGTTTTTGTTTATAATGTCGATAACACTATTTATTGTAAACAATACAATATGTCAGATACTAATTTGTAATTATTTATCAACATAATTAATCATGTTTCTCCCAAATAAATTTCATTCATTCGTGCGTTTGTTGCTTCATCCAATCAGTCAGCCAGTCATTCATTAAAACATATGATTATATATAAGTTTTAATGACTGCATGGATGGATGTTAGAAGAACCTAATTCATTTATTTATTTAAACTTTATTGCACATCTGCATTTGGCGTTAATTTCTGTATTAAAATAAATAAATTTCATAGTAAAAGGTAGACAGCCGTCCACCTATCCATTGAATTTAAATGTCCTGTCTAAAATATTTGAGTTTCGGAAAATCCGCTTGATGTAACTGTGAAAGCGCTGAAATGCCACCGCGTGTAGTCGACGCATGTGTGGCGAGTATTGTAGATGTAGGTACACGGTCTCAATTGAAACAAGAGTGTAGATAAATGCTTTTAAACTTTCACGGTTCCTCAGTCACTCGCACATCTCCCCTCCGCGAGCTAATGGGGGTGCTGTAACTTATATACGACGAGGTTATACTACAAAATGTACCAGAGGAACTTTTCACATATTCGAGGTCACTTTGAGCGTCAGTGGCGTCGGGGATAAGACGCGGCCTATCATATCAGAGGTCCGAAGTCCGATCCCCGGCAGGGCCATGGTATTTTCTCGAAACTTAAGTACATTTACTGACTGCTCTCAAACGGCGAAGGAAAACATAACCTGCATACGCAGAAGATGAAATTCTTAGGCGCATGTGAAGCCACCAACCCGCACTGGACAAGCGTGGTGGACCAGAACGCCCTCGTTGAGAGGGTAGGCCTGAGCCCCAGCAGTGGGGACATGTTAATAGGCTGTTGATTTTGATTTTTTGATTATGAGGTCACTTTGAGCGCTTAGATCTCCGTCAGGGAACGGTTTGCGTGAGATCTGACGGTGGTTGTCCCCAGTATGGATGGAGCAGGTCCCACAAAATCTAACTGATGACGCAAGCCTTATTTCCTTACATTTTGATGCCATTTTAGATCATTTTCTGTTCTAACTAGAAAACGATTTGTCTGATCATTTAGGTGTGTACGGCTCTCTGGACCTTTTCCATCCATACTCCGGTCTTCCACCATCAGATTTCACGCAAATCGTACCAGACGGAGAATTAAGGGCACAAATTGACCTCGAATGTATAAAAATGTTCCTCTCACCCTTATTTTTTTTCAGTAATTTTGTCTAATTTCCATAGTAAACCTAGGTACCTATAAATACAGGAAATATGATTTAAGTCATAGAAGTGGAAAGCCTTCGAATAGACTAGAATAGCCTCCAAGACCTGTTTTTTGCTCTTAGATGGATTTGTAAACAAACTTGAATCTTGGCCTGCTGCCTTTTAAACGTACTTAACGCGGTCATAGACCAAAGAGAGTACAGAATGCTCTTAAATAACAAAATATGTCAATAAAAAATTATAACAGAACTCTATGCTTTGCAACCATACCGTTTGATTTTTTTGTTTGAACAAAGAGAGTCCCCACGGAATTTCTTGGCGGCTGAATGAACATAGTCACAGATTGTTTGCACATCGCTGACACTATTTATAGTCTATGTCGCACACATAGAGATACACGCAGCGAGATAGAGATGTCCAAAAACTTGAAAAGTTTGATTCGATTGATCGAGTCAATGAACCATTTCTTGAAATTGAATGAGCGTCGCTAGTGAATCCCGCACAGCTCCCCGTTTGACACCTAAGATTAGTCATTGCGCAGAAATCAGCTAACTTCACACAGCCGCCAAAAAACTCCACGGGGTCTATCATACTGTCTGTCTGTTTGTTAATGTGTATTGTTGTGTATGTAATGTTAATTTGATGTGATTATGAACAATGGGGAAGGACATTGACTAATTTTTTAGGCCAGATTCGAATTTCTATTCCAGCGCGCCTATATTTTGTGGTGGTTGTGTGTGTGATTCCTGCGCAATGACAAATTTTAGGTGTCAAAACGGTGTCACTATAGAGACGCTCATTAAATTTCTAGAAATGTTTATTAATTCCATCAACCGAATCAAATTTTTCATGTTTTGAACATCTCTATTTATCACACTATGCCGCTTACGCATACGTGCAAACAATCTGTGACTATATTCACTCAACCGCCAAAAAATTCTACGGGGACTGCACCTTCTGTAACATAATCTGTGACAGTGTTGTATAGTTGGCCGGGCACGTGCCTGCAATCATGTTAGTATGAACACAGTTACGAGCTATGATTTCATAATTAACTATTTATGTTAATTATTATTGGGATATTGTATTACGTAACGGTAGTTTGTCTTACAGAAGAGTGTTTTATCTTTGCCCATTTACAACGCGAAAATAATTGATAATTAGCTTTATGATTCATGAATAATTACTAAGTAAATAGTTTAGTAATAATATAAGTACAGTCGACCGCACAGCGTGGAGACAAAACCAGTATAAAGTGGTATCTTTTGGTATTCGTCATCAATCATCATCAACAGCCTATTAATCTCCCCACTGCTGGGGCTCAGGACTACCCTCTCAACGAGGGCGTGCGGGCTATAGTCCACATACGCCTTCACATGCGCCTAAGAATTTCTTCTTCGGCGTATGCAGGTTTCCTCGCGATGTTTTCCTTCACAGTTTGAGAGCAGTCAGTACATGTACTTAAGTTTCGAGAAACCCAACCCATTGGTACATGGCCCAGTCGGGGATCGAACCTCGGACCTTTCGATATGATAGGTCGCGTCTTATCCCCGAGGCCACTTACGCCCATCGTCTTATAGTATTGAAACTCCCTAATAGGCTAGACCTGACGGGGGTCAGCTGTGGTGGCGTTCGTTGGGGAAGGCCTATGTGCAGCTGGACGCTAAAGGTCTGACATGATGATGAATAGGCTAGGCCAGCTCAAGGTCAAAGTGTTTCCACAGACGTGCGTGCGACTGTACCAGTATTTGTAATGGTCAGATGTTTGTTTTTCGCCTGTGCGTTGAGTTTGTATTGTCGCCGGCTTCGTATAGTGTGGATTATGTAATGTTTGCTTCCAATGTGTGTAAGATGTCATTAGTCATTATTACAATGATTCTTTTTTAAGTATTATACGTTCATTGCCCTTTGAGTGACGTAACGAGTATATACGTTTATTCCAAATCAGACTTTATCTCCATTGAAATAAGGCACTGAGATGTAGATTTGATTATAAACACAAATAAACGATAATCGTCTATTTTACAATGTTGTCGGGTCTTCTTTTAGACATTACGGATTCTCATCTAAGTATACGGACAAAAGATATACGGTCCTTTCAGATCTATGTTTCTTTTTCTATCTTTGAGGTCAAGACGCAAGTGAATAATGACCGCTTTTTAAATTAAATAGTTGTGTGGAAATACCTTATGTAGAGTCATAGAGTCATTCTGTTAGTATTTAAATTATTATTATTAGTTTAGTAGTAGTAATATTTAAATTGATAGTAAATATTAGTATTTAAATAATATTTTTATTACTTTATTTAATTTATGTTGATAGAGAACTATGAAACTTGTTTTTCGAAATACATAAATCAATTTAGTATTAAAAACTCTAGTAAATTTCAGACCTTAAATTTTTTTCATTCGCGTGTAACTAATTAGTTTTAAATAAAATATATATACCTAATTAAGTATTTCATAATGCACATAAAACGTGGGAATCGAACCCGCGGTCTGGCGCTGGAGTCAAATGACCAAGCCATTCATAACTTTCGCAACCATTTGGGTACCTGTCAGAATTATATAATCTGTGGCAGCGGTCGCGCGTAAAGTCACAGTTTAAATAATAGTTCCTAACGGAGGACGTTTTTAGGCGGTTGGAGAATTTAACTAAATAACTTTTATAGGTACGGTCGACCGCACGTCAGTGGAAACAAAACCAGTATAAACTGGTCCTTCATTCTATCGTCAACAGCCTATTAATCTCCCCACTGCTGGGGCTCAGGCCTACCCTCTTAACGAGGGCGTGCGGGCTATAGTCCACCACGCTAGCCCAGTGCGGGTTGGTGGACTTCACATGCGCCTAAGAATTTCTTCTTCGGCGTATGCAGGTTTCCTCGCGATGTTTTCCTTCACCGTTTGAGAGCAGTCAGTAAATGTACTTAAGTTTCGAGAAAAAACCCATTGGTACATGGGCCAGCTGGGGATCGAACTCCGGACCTTTCGATATGATAGGCCGCGTCTTATCCCCTACGCCACTGACGCTCTCATTCTATCGAAACTCCCTAATAGGCTAGAACAAGATCAAAGTGTATTGACTGACGTGCGGTCGACTGTACGTATGTACATCTCCTTCCAAGGTAAGGAACCCTCGATGCGTGAGCCCGACTCGATCTTGGCCGGTTTTTTTCTTTGTTTACGGTCAAGTCACTTTGTGAGTGGTATCTTCTTGTTATCTTTGTCATTTGTGAATGTCTTTGAGATTGCATCACAGAAAGTGTGACAAAGAGTACCAGCACGCCGCGGAAGTTGGGAATAAAACTAAATATGTAGATGAACGGATCTCGGATTCAAGCTACCAATAATACCGGCCAAGTGCGAGCCGGACCCGCGCACCGAGGGTTCCACCTTGAGAAGGAAACGAATGGGGTTCATTTTTCAAATCAACTTAAAATGATTTATTTCTAAAATAAATTTGTGTCATATTTAAAAAATCGCATGGGAATAATATGATTTAATACAAGCTTTTTGCTTTTTCAAACTTTTGGAACCGGCATTGGAAAAACTGTGCTAGCGAGGTGCTAGCAGACATACCTTTATGGTTTTTCTCTGTAATCATACTTATAGCTGATTTTTTTTTTATTCATCATCATCATCAGCCCGCACTAGTCCACTGCTGGACGTAGGCCTCCCCCAAGGCGCGCAACTGAGTCCGATCTTCGACTCTCCGCATCCAGTCACTGCTAGCCGCCTCACGCAGGTCGTCGCTCCATCTAGCCGGGGGGCGTCCCACACTACGCTTGCCCAGTCGTGGTCTCCACTCGAGACCTCGTCTACCCCAGCGGTTATCGGTTCTCCGACAGATGTGACCAGCGCACTGCCACTTCAACGTGCTAACCCTTTTTTTGTTGAATTCGTCCAATGATGGATAGGCAAAAGTCATAGACCATACAGCCAAATCAAATTTTGTTTGTTTTTCCTCAAAAACCGGCGGTTACAGCACGGCCTCCACAAAAACAGGGCACGACTATAATAGTCGGCGATTTTTAATATAACCGCAACACGATCTCCACGATTAGTGCCATTCGGTGATCCACACTGTAGTTCACGTCCGCATTAAACTGATAGTAGGTTTAATGAAGATTTAACAAGGGACATTTTGGAACGATCCGGTAGAGTCGTTACACGCTTTTACTTAACTATCCCGCACAGTATACACTTTAATAGGCACTTGTTGCATAAAAATCTATCACAGATATACCAAAACCTACAATATGCCATTTTTAGGAAAACTAAATAAAGAAGACAATAGTCTCCGACAAAATCCCGCCAAAAAGCTCACAATAAAGCTGAAGTTTGTTTTTTTGTTTGAACCAGAAAGAAAAGTGTTCGTTCGGGAATTGAGTCTAGTCCAATATATGGTGACCTCACCACAGATAATGCTGTAGGATCCTCCCTCGGCACGTTCACTCCACAACATCCGCAGAAAGACTAGGGAGGTTGGTACTACAGGATATAAACTCCCTCGCGAACACAAAACGCTCGCTAACACCCATACATCTCACCCCACGCCATTTCCTAAATCGATTTAATAAACACATAACACTTTAAATGTTGCTAGCACGGAACTCAGAACAAATAGCGACGTTATGAGCCACCGGTTAGTATAGTCATATATCATCTGTGGTAATAGTCATAGTCCACGTAAATCTTTATTAGAGAAGTTGGCTGGTTCCTGCACAATGACTAATTTTAGTTGTCAAAGAGGAGCTGTGCGGAGGTTCACTAGAGACGCTCATAAAATAGTTCATTGATTCGATCAACCGAATCAAGCCATCGATCGATCAAGAATTCAGCGCTGTAGATAACTCATTTCATCATACATTTTCATTTGGAACGCCACTATTTATTCTGAGGTTATGTTACTGTCCAAATTCAAACGTTCCCCCGCCTTATGAATATGGCGTCACAACTTGTCTAACACGAAAGCAATAAGGATATGATTATGTTTTTATTTTATTACACGAATTCCCTCTCTTCCATTTCCTTCGGCCGTCTATTCACGTCACGTCGGATAGGCCTGCCGCTGGTGCAGTGTTTCGTACCACATAATATTTTGATTCGTCGCGCACATTCATAGTTCCATAAAAGTGCATATTGCTGGCCTTAAAATATACCATGTGAGTAAGAGCGTCGGGGATAAGACGCGGCCTATGATATCGAAAGGTCCAAAGTTCATCCCTGGACGAGCCATGTACCAATTGGGCTTTTCTCTAAACTATATGTACATTTACTGACTGCTCTCAAACGGTTAATAAACATAGCGGGGAAACCTGCATACGCCGAAGTAAAAAAAACTTAGGCGCATATGAAGTCCACTAACCCGCACTGGGCTAGCGTGGTGGACTATAGCCCGCACGCCCACGTTGAGAGGGTAGGCCTGAGCCCCAGCAGTGGGGACATGTAAATAGGCTGTTGATTTGATTTGAAGACGTGATATACCTAGTTGTTAGTTCGCTTTACCAGATACGTCGTTACATTTTGAATCCAATACTAATATTATAAGACGGGAAAGTAACTCTATCTGTAGGTATATTACTTTTACACACCTAAACCGTTAAACGGATTTAGCTGTAGAGATCGCACTCTGGGGCAGGATATAGGCAACTTTTTACCGCGATAAACTTAACTCGGTCGAAGCCAGGGGCAAAGCTAGTAAATAAAAAAAGTCGGCCATACAGGTGGAAGCAGAGTAGTTTTATAGAATTGACGTCAAAATGAGAATATTGTATTGTAATTTTAAATAAACGAATTGTTAATTTTTGAGTCTTGCTTCTCAGTAAGTACGATGATTAACGAAACACCGCCGCTGGTGCGAGACTACTCTTACTCACAGCCTACAGCCGAAGAATGAAAATATTTATAACGTGTATGCCGTTTGGATGCGCGTCATGATGCAATAAGGGCGCCGGAATGTAAAGCATGTGTCAATGTACTCATCCCTAGATTCTGTCTAGCATCTAATAACAAACTTATAGGATGGACCATCATCATATCAGCCTGTAACGTCCACGGCTGGACAAAGGCCTCGCCCAGGGATCTCCACGCCGCCCGGTCCCGCGCTAACCTCATCCAGCCGGGTCCCGCGACCTTCACCAGATCGTCGGTCCACCTTGTGGGAGGACCATACTAGACTGATAGTTTGTATCCCTGGCCAACATATGTATAGGCTGTAGAACATCTCGAAAATTTGCCGAGAAATAGTGACCAGCAATAAAAATCATTTCCTAACATTTTTGTATGAACTCTTGAAAATCTACAGAAAGCAAAAAAAGGCAAAGGAAAGTTTCCTTTCAACAAAATTTGCTATCTTCAATATTTAAGGTAATTTCCTGCCATTAATTTCCACCTGTCAAAGATTGCAAGGTATTTAGTTTTAGTCGGCACTCTCTTTACTGAGAATTGTGATCATACTTTGGAATACATCGGAATGCCTGTCTCGCCAGAATTTATGGGGTGGTTTCCCATTTCCTCCCCCATTCCATACATTTCCGGTGTGGCAGGTTTCGCCGATGCTTTCCTTGACCGCAGAGAGTGGTAATAATAACCGGGGTGGCAATAAGTAATAAATATTCTGAATCCGTAACTAAATTGATTTGTTAGATGTTATCGAACGCATATCAAGTAGTTTTTTTTGAATGGGATAGTCTGCCAATAAAATATTAAGTACCTAGTGTATTAGGAGGTATTGGTATTTAGCTGAGGCTGGTAGCAAAGCACGAGACGAAGGCGAGGGCGTAATGAAGACGAAAGTGTAATGACATGACCATGCTCTCGCGTTTCAACACACTTTGAGAGCAAGAAAAAATTCATAAACTTATTTTTAACAACTATTAAGTAATACACTTTCCATCTGATAAGGTTCAGAAACCCATCTAGTTGAAAAATCAGATATAACCTAATGCCACCATAAAGATCTTTCCTTTCTGATCCGTGACATTGTTTTGCCGCCACAAACATGACAGATTAAAAATGTGACCATCAATTCCGATCTGACTACATCACTAATCCGTGGATCGGGCCACCGGTCACTCGTTCATTCCTACTTCTCATAAATGTACCTTCTATTAACATGACGGCAAAATTATGAGCCTTCACCAAGGAGTTTATATTGTACACAATTAAATTCTCTTTGGTACGCACAAAAGAGCTCGTAAATAAAACGAGATTGATTGATCGAGTCTTTTACAGTCGGTTCACTCAAATTATGTATCTTTAAGTTTACAGCACTAGCCGTACCTTAATTGATGTTAAATAGGGTTCAAATTGGAATAAACATGCACATTTATTATAGGGCACTGGCCGTGCATAATTAATTTGGTAAAGAGGAGAAAAAAACTGGGGAGCAAAGGCTGTTATGGCGCGACAGGGTATTAGGGTATAGAATTAACATTTTATGGTACACTGTGAATACAAGCTAATAGGTGGGTGAGGATTATAATAATATTATTATTATATAGTAGGTAAGCTTTTTACCCGCATTAACCAGGGACGAAACACGGCTTTTAGTAGGTCAAAGACCGCCCCATTTTTTTTAAAGTAGGTTTTGGCTTGGTAACGAGACCTTTACGCCATATCTTATTTTGAATTTAAAGTCTTATTTCTTATATCTATTTAAACTGGCGGTTACAGCACGGCCTCCACAAAAACAGAGCACGACTAGAGATAGTCGGCGATTTTCACTAAGGTTCATATCGTCACTAAATCGATAGTAACTTCAATGAAGATTTCCAATGGACAATTTTGGTACGAGCTGAAAGAGTTGTTACACGCTTTTATTTTAATTTCCCGCACAATATGCACAACCACAAGCACTTAATGTGTAAAATACACCATTACACATTAAAACCCGCAAAATACATAATTTAGGAAAAAAAAATAGAAGAGACGACCATGACACTTCGCTCTCGCCAAAAGAGTCCACCGCCCCATCTTAATTAGGTACCTACCTATATGTATGGCTGACTAACTTACATTACCTCAAGTGTCAATTAAAAATGCTTTTATGAAAATATCCACCTAAAGTTTTTATTTTCCGTCTCAATATCTTATTAAAAACAATGTTAAAGAGTGGTATTGGCAATGGAGAGGAATGAAAAGGAGTGGAATGAATTGGAATGGAATAGAGTATAATTGACGCATACAATGACAACACACTAAGGTTTAAATAACTTTATTATCACAAAGACAATAATTGTCACTTACGTGATAACACAATTTTACTTAAAAATAAATACAGTGTAAGCTCTTTAAAGCGGCACTTAAGGGACGGTACACATTACAGCCTTAATGAGAGCTGCCGTTAAATAGAAGAAAGAAAAATTGATTTTATTTTACTAGTATTTACTAATATAGTACTTAATTACATTAATATTGATACAAATAATAACGCTTATTACGTCTAGTCTCTTACTCGCCATGTTCACAGCTTGAAAGTTCGTGAGCAATTAAGAAGGTAAATTGATAACATATAGACAACGCATAACAACCTAATGTAGCAGTCTAGCAGCCGAGGTAAACACGTGCAAAGTAATCATAGCAAACAAAAGAACGAATTTCTTAGAATCTGCGTCGGTAGGTATGAATTGTATAATGCCGACGGTCGGCGCTAGACAATAAAGCAACAAACAAAAGAACGTGCACAGCTGCAGCTGCAGGTCATAATAATTTCGGCAATTTAGAAAGTACTGTTTATTGCTTACTATTGACGTATTGTTGTTGTTATTTCAGCGTTATTTCGAATGTGTGCGATGCTTAGTAGAGCGTATCATTGTATGGATAACATGGTAAACCAACCAAAGTCAAGTAATTTCGACGATTTAGGGAGCTGGTCGTTAAATCAAGTAGCGTTAAATGAAGCTTACACTGTAATTTTAAATGTTCGTCTTTGATCTCGTCCACGAAAAATCTTTCAGTTGAGACAGTTCTATTTTGGAAACGTCTAATGAAAGTGACGTTTTACAGGTAGTTCGTGCCTGGCCAGTGGCGATCTATGGCGGGGCTACAGATCGGCCCTGAATACATACCTGACATAAAAGATACGTTCGGGACCGCTCGCTGTGATCCGAAAAACCAGTAGCTGTAACCCCTATCAGCTTTAAAACTCAAATCCTGTCAACTCGGTGTTAAACACTTTATTAATTTATATATAAGTAATGAAACATCTGTCCGTATATATCTGCTTACGACTCTAAGGGCTTCTTTCACCACTTCCTGATATTGTTACAGATAGTAATCTTAGTGATAAACTAATCTATCAGATAAATCAGTGTGATAGACTATATAAAATATAGGCAATCAGATACCTGTGAAACAAAAATAACAGGCGATCTGTCAGTAAACCTGCAGATAGGGTATCTGGGACTTTATCAGCAAGCGGTGTAAGAGGCCCTAAAACTCGTGAATGTGATCGTTATTTTTTATGATCACGCTATATTATTTACGGGGTAGGCAACCGATAGGCAGAAATACCTCTATTGCGATCTTGACAAACATCGCTATACACACGATTAATCTTCAGTTTTTATAATTACTAAACAGCTCTGTTCAAAATATCGCCAAAACCTTCATCGTCATCAGCCTGCTAGTCCACTGCGGGACATAGGCCTCCACCAAGGCGCGCCACTGAGTCCGATCCTCGGTTCTCCGCATCCAGTCACTGCCAGCCTCCGCACGCAGATCGTCGCTCATCTAGCCGGGTGCGTCCCACACTTCGCTTGCCCACGCGTGGTCTCAACTCGAGAACTCGTCTACCTTAGAGGTTCTTCGACAGAAGTGACTATCCCACTGCCCTCAACGTACTAACTCATGAGATGTGTCGAAGGCTTTGGTTCTCTGGCGGATCACCTCGTTTCGGATGCTGTCTCCCAGAGAAACTCCGAGCATGGCTCTTTCCAAAGCGAAAACATTGCGTGAATAAAAAAAAAACACCGAGTAATGTACGGTCGACCGCACGTCAATTGAAACAAAAGTCAAAATCAAACTATTTTATTGCATGTAAGTGGCTATATTAAGGCATTATGTGGTTAAATGTACCAGTACACTGGCTACATTTAACAACGTCATTTTTAGGGTTCCGTACCTCAAATGAGGAAAAAAGGAACCCTTATAGGATCACTTCGTTGTCCGTCTGTCAAGACCCTTTTTCTCAGGAACGCGTGGAGGTATCAAGTTGAAAATAATATCAAATACTGAGGTCTTCAGTCCCTTGGAGCCGCGAAAAAATCAGACTTCTAGGTCATCGCAGTCGGAAGATATGGTTGATTTTGCCGCATTTTTGAGTATCTTGGTCATTAAAACCTATGGGGTACTTCCTATGGGTTGACCTAGAATCTTGAAATTTGGCAAGAAGGAAGGTCTTAGAGCACAAGAAATGGAAAAAATCCGAAAACCGTAAATTTATAGTTTATCACAAAAATCTTTTTTTTCTTGTACCAACAAACTTAACTTTGCGTATGAAATTTTATTAACGATTTTCAAATTATTTCTTTAAAGTCCTACTCGCACTTGTCCGGGTTTTTTATCTACCACAGCTTCCAAGGTGTTAGCCACCAGTATAAACGGGTCTATCATTGTATTGAAACTTCCTCAAAGGCTAGGCCAGCTCAAAGTGTCTCCACTGACGTGCGGTCGACTGTACGACCCACACGTGGAAAATAAACGCGCACCTGTTTCATTTTACTGTTTGCAGCATTAAAAATATTACCCTAATTTCGTTGTAATTTCACCCTTCGGGTTATGACTGCCACACCCTGGGTCGGCTCGTTACATTTTATTCAGGTAACACAATGAACTTGTTACACTTGGACAACAAGGGTATATTTTCCCTGGATTTAAAATAAGTATATATTTTTACCTTTTAACTGTTTACCTTAATTTTTCTAAATTGTTAAAGTAAATAATTATAGTTCACGTGATTTTGTACGGACGAATGACTATACTACTATGGTCTTCTTCTCATGTAAGTGAGGTTTGCCTTTTAAGAGAATAAAGTAACTTTAAACCTTATCTTTTGTATACTTTTTAGGTACCTAACTATGCTTACAATATTTTAAAAAAACGGAATTTTTACTTGTGCTGTGGGACCTTGTTTCTTGCAACACATGATCCTAGCCTAGTCCGTTGGGGCACAAGCCTATCCTCTCAACGAGGGCGTGCGTTCTATAGTCCACCACGCTAAATGGTGGACTTTACACGCGCCCATATAATCCTTCTTCGGCGTACGCAGTCTTCACGATGTGTTCTTTCACCGTTAGTAAATGTGCTTAAGTTTCGAGAAAAACCCATCGGTGCGTGGCACGGCCGGGGATCGAACTTTGATCTCTCGACATGACATGCCGCGTCTTCCCCACTACGATACCGACGATTATTTATTGTATAATCTGTATAAATACTTATGATATGGATACTTTATGGAGTCAATCAATTATAATTATACAATCTACAATGAATAGGCACCAACTTAAAATCTTGTAATAGCTTTTATTGTGTTCACGTCTTAAAGCAGCACGGAGGGGAGATCGAAAAGTATCGAGGTGTTTTGATTCGTTTCTTATCGCAACGCCAAATAAGTACGCTTATTTCGCGGAATGCCAAATATGCTTATAGGGGGTTTCCTCCTCAATGGTACCCCCACGGAAATGATTTTTAAATGAAAATTGAACAAAATTCCACAGTAAAAAGAGCAAAATCCAATGAATTTATTTAGTTTAGTCCAATTTGATTTGGTTTCTTAATTATATATTGCGGATTGCACAAATAATTTTATATAAATAACAAACAAAAGTACATTATAGACTTTCGCGCTTTGTATTCATAATTATTTATTCGTGACCACGGCCAGTGTAACCTGGTCGAAACGTCGGGCAAGGTAAATAAAACTTATTCGTGTGTGTAAGACCCGTAAATAATAATATAATTTAAAAAAACAAACAAGGTAATGGTCGAAAAAAAATGTAGGAGTAAGATTTATCTGTATCAGCCAACCCTCACTGTTGGTGAAACTAATAGATGAGGGGAGATCCAAAAGATGTGCATAATGAAATTAATAAAATAAATAACAATATTTATTTATGGGTACCTACCTATAATAAAATATTATACCATACTTAATAATATACATAGGTACAAAACAAAATATTTGATATATTGTATTAGTTTGCGTTAGCTTTTTGAGAAATATTAGTCGCATACAAAGTACATGTTGATATGAATAATGAAGTTGATCGTTGACGTTTTTGTTTAACGTTTCTCATACGAAGAAAACGCCTGCGGCGCGGCGGCGCGGCGTCTGCCCGTGCTGCTCTAAGGTCCACATAATCTGTGTCCACGCATCACGTAGATGGTCATTACTTCCTGGACGTATCTTGGCCTAAGATTGATGACCAATGGTCCGGAGTCCGGACGTACCACTATCAGGTACGGATCAAGTTTTGTACATCTATTAAAAAACGATAAAATCCAATATGTCCGCCTGATTGTCCTTAGATTTATATCGCCTCGGATTACGGCCCCGTCGGTCTTTCTTTTCTATAAAAAAGCGAAAGGCCCTTTATGGTGGGTCGTCATTCTAGCTGAGCCACGTCTTGATATCTTTTTAGGTTCGATCGTCATTCCAGCAGAGCCACATTTCAAGTTCACGGCGATTTTCAGTCATGATTTCAAAATTGGATGTTTTTAAGATGGGTCAATCAACTTTTTTTTTGTAACATAAAACCAGTTGTAAAGGATATTAAAAAAAAAGTTGATTACGATGATCAATTAGTTGAAAATCGATAAATATCAGATAATTAAGTTTATAGGCAATATTTAAAAAATGCTGAGAAGATTGAATGAAAAAGAACTTAATTTAGGGTGTGACCCAGCGAATAATTTTGCCCCGAGTTTTGTATGGAAAATAGGGTTTGTCCGCTAGGCAACCAATCTTTTACCAAAATGTACTTAAAATTCTTTATTTAGATTCTTTCCTATTGATCGATTACTTAACTGAGAGTTGTTGTAGCTATTAAAACTAGTAGTTCCGTGAGAACAGTAGACCTCGCCAGCCCATATAAACCAAACATAAAAGAAACGAACAGAAGTCAATTTTGCAGTTGGAGACAGATTAAGTACTAATGTGACAAAAATTAGCACTTTAAAGCTTAATATTTCGCGAACGGATCCCTGAATCGAAAAATGTTTTTTACACACCCGCAATATTTTTTACCCCACACCATGGAATTCACGCGAAAAAAAATTATTTCCCATTTTTCGTATGCAGTTTTATGAACATAATTAAAATTTTCGACTTTCTTAAGTTAATTGACTATTACTCAAAAACTAATAGAACCTACTTAGCCGTCATAGTTTTCCTTTTAACTACGTTATATACGCTACTGCCGTGAATTTTTTCACATTTCCAGAAGCAACCGTTTAGCTGGCAGGGGGGGGGGGGACACACGTGACTAACAAAAATTACCGCTTTTAAGCTTAATATTTCGCCAACGGATCCCTAAATCGAAAAAATGGTTTTCACACACCAGCAATATTTTTGAAAGACCTATCCAACGATATCCCACACTATGGGATTCACAAGAAAAAAAAAGTTCACTCCCACTTTGCGAGTATGGTAGGTACTCTAAAAAAACGTTTTTTTAAATTTTATTCTACTTATTTTGTCGGCTTAATTAATTTATACCTATGCCAAATTTTTGTCAAAATCGGTTGAAAAATGCGACCTGTAGAGAATTACAGACGGACAGAATGACAGAAAGACTGTCAGACGGACAATAGCATTTTTAGCCAATCTCGAAACTGAGACGCTTCGCTCGCTCGGTCAATAAGTGATTTAAGCAAGATAATATCCTGTTTTCAGACAAATAGATAAAAAAAAGATTCCGCCAGTTAACATCCAAATTTAAAAAGAACTGAATTGATGCATGTAATAAAACTTTCTTTTCAATAAGGAAAGGTTTTTAAACCCAAGTGACTGGCTCCGATTACATAGATTCATTAAAATATAATGGTGTAGAGTACCTACTGAACAATTTGACTTTGATTATTAGGGTTTTTCTTATTTTATATTGGGTACCGTTTTTTTACTATGGGTACTTTTCCATGTTAGCACAAAATAATAAGGTTCTTCACTCTGCGGCCCTTCTTCTTGGGCCCTGCCCCACCGCCGACGGCACTCTAGGTTTAGGTTTTTTATGGTATTTTTGTAATTTATTTTTATAACAATATTGTAAAAAAAATCTACTTCAGAATATCAATAAATAAGATAATAATAAAAAAGTGAGTACTTATATGCTCTTTTGTGGTTCGTCTAACAATTGCTTCAATTCAAAAAACTTTATTGCACAAATTAAATGTATACAATACAACTTTTGGCGTCGATGATAATCTAACTAAGCGGTAACGTCGCCAAAAGCGATTTATTTCATACAACATTAGGGGATATAATTGCCAGAAGAGAACAGGTTGTGCATTGTGGTGTTATTTGACATTATAATGCAACGAATATCATAATAGAATATGAACACCTGCCGTTTAAATATAAATAGGGTGGCTAAGCCAGGGTGACGGCACCAGAAAACTGTCAGCTATAATCGATACATACATATCTTCACGCTATGTTCCTGATGGGGTAGGCAGAAAGAACAGCTACATTCAAATACACAGCATTTCACGTTAAAAAAAGTGGAATACGCTGCACAATAAACCGATTTTCTTATTCGACCTTTCTGCCTGCCGTCAGGGAAACAGTGTGGATATATTGTATGTACTTAAGTATCTTATTGGGTAATAATTATTCGAAAAAAGTTACTATTAGTTCGGAGTTAAGGCGTATTTTTATTAATACTACAAATTATATTCAACATTGATGATGATGATATTCAACACAATTTGAGTACAGGCTCTGCCACGATGACGCGCCTAATTTTTTAAACTCAAGGTTTATGTAACATGATTACTTTTATACGCTTCGAGAAGCAATCACCTACTTACCCTAAAACCCATTTTGTTGTACATATGTACCTAGTAACCGTAGCAAAGTAAATGTATTTTTTTAATAACTATTACAGATACAGTCGACCGCACGTCAGTGGAAACGTTCACCTTTAGCTGGCCTATTAGGAGTTTCAATACTACGAGAGACCAGTTTTTACTGGTTTTGTTTTCACTGACGTGCGGTCGACCGTACCTCCTAATCGCCGTGAGAAGCAGATATGAGGGTGCTCCATCAACCCAAACAAATCCTCTATCATAATCAGCATAATTATAAACGTCGCTAGGCATAACTTTTGCTAATCACATAAATGGTATATAAACAATTGACGTGTATAAATGTACCCAGTGTACTTACCGCTGTTTACTCGTGGACCCACTAGTCCCACTGGTGGGACCACGAGGGAGACTTATTTCTCGTAGACCCACTGGTACTGTAAAAATAATCAAATGGACTAAATTGGACCAAACTGTATAAACTGGGCTACAGGACCACAGTGTACCAATTGGACTAAACTGAACCAAATACATGCTATTGCATCGTCGACATATTTTGACATTGATTTTGTGACAGACTGGCCTGTGACCCAACCTACTACGCCAGAGGTCGTGGGTTCGATTCCCATGTAGGTACCCGGGACCGACATTTGCGTGATGAGCTTAACTGTTGGTTTTCGGATTCTGGGTGTTTGTATTTAAGTATTTATTTATGAGTATTTATGTATATTTATCAGTGGTTGAGTGCCCATAGGACAAGCTTCGGCTTAATTTGGGACTAAACAGCCATGGGTTTGCCCAAAACATTACATTACTTTTAAAACTCCATAAACGTCGATCTGTAGTTATTTCGAAGCACTTTCCATGACAAGCGAACCTAGTTATCGCACTAAAACTAATTGACAGATTCCGATGACACTTTTACAGTTAAGTAGCTCAGTGTCGCGAGTGTGAGGGTGCTGAGTGGAGGGTAAAAGGTTTTAATAATATAAATGCGTCAACATGTCTCCTCTAATCCCAAAGTAGGGATTACATATCCTGAGGGAATTATTGGGTAAAGGCCTCTACTTACGACACGACCCAGGCCCCGATCGGTAGGGCCCAGAGAGTTGTTAGTATACATAGAGCGCGCGTTAGCAAGTCTGAACTGTAAGCACGGGTCTGAACAGTCTCGAAATGTTCGGGGCGACGCTACTAGTCACAACACGTCAGTAGCGCTGATTGTTGCTCGCGCCGGTATTTATTTAGATTTGGAGTAATCATGGTGAAATGTGCAGTGCCAAGCTGTAAACACGATTCACGGAAAAGAACGATCTAGAAAAAATCTATATAGAAGCGTCCATAGAACACCTATTTAATTGTATCAGGCGTTACTTTGTGGAAATCCATTATATAACAATATTGTGGTTATTAATTTGCTTTTCCCGCGAATAAACTTTATGTTGTTATATATAGTAAGTAATACAGAAATTAAATTACAATTCTAATATTAAGTAAAAATAAATTTTACAAGTCTAAATTTATAAATAATATCATGCAAATTACTATTCTAAACAAGATGTTTTGGTCAAAATTTACTAATTTATAAATTACAAAATAATAATAATACTAGCGAAAAATATACTGTATAAAACAACATAAAATAATATAAAATCGACACGTGTTTCACCTCTCTACGAGGCATCCTCAGGATGTTGACAGAACGGCAGCTCGCCGAGCTGCCGTTCTGTCAATATATTATTTTATGTTGTTTTATACAGTATATTTTTCGCTAGTATTATTATTATTTTGTAATTTATAAATTAGTAAATTTTGACCAAAACATCTTGTTTAGAATAGTAATTTGCATGATATTATTTATAAATTTAGACTTGTAAAATTTATTTTTACTTATTATTTGAATTGTAATTTAATTTCTGTATTACTTACTATATATAACAACATAAAGTTTATTCGCGGGAAAAGCAAATTAATAACCACAATATTGTCATAGAACACCTGCTTACACTTGGCACAATGGGCAATGAGCGATGCGCGCGCTCTATAGCTAGTATACTAACTCTATGGGTAGGGCCCAGAGAGTTGTTAGTATACAATACTAACTCTACGGTAGGGCCCCTACCAATCGGCATGTCAGTAGGCAAGTTAGCTGATTGGGCCATTTGTTGGCGGTTGGGTCGCCCCGACTCCCAACTTCCTAGGTCGGTACATTTTAGACTTTCGCCCTTTGTATTCATAATTATATAATTATTTACGGGTCTTACACACGAAATAGTTTTATTTACCTTGCCCGACGTTTCGACCAGGTTACACTGGCCGTGGTCACGAGCTGACTGGAGAGGCGAGCTGTCATTGTTGGTTTTCTGAAACTACCCTCTGCTGATCCTGTATTATAAATCTTGTTCGTGTGTAAGACCCGTATATAATTATGTAATTATTCATAGGTCGGCTCAACACATTCGCCCCTACGCTGCGTCTTCCGACACGTGGTCGCCACTCGAGAACCTTTACTAGCGATGTGCCAGCCCACTGCCACTTCAGCAATTTATACCAATTTAATTAATGTTTAAAAACGTAATAAAATAACTAATGTTATTTATAAATCTCATAGCTTGTAAGTTAACATGTAATGATGAATCATACTCAACTCAGCTGCAGTATTTCCTGCGCGCGCGGCGGTAGGTACCTACTAGCAACAATAAGGGCCTCTTACACAGCTTGCTGATAAAGTCCCAGATACCCTATCTGCAGGTTATCTGACAGATAGCAAATTTTTTTGGTTTCACAGGTATCTGATTGCCTACATCTAATATATTTTATATAGTCTATCACACAGATTTATCTGATAGATTAGTTTATCACCAAGATTACTATCTGTAACAATATCAGGAAGCGGTGAAAGAAGCCCTAAACGTCAATTATTGAATCATACGGACAATTACACTCATACTTTATCTCGGGTCAAGGATTCACTATTAGATATCTGTAGTTACATAGTACAGTCGACCGCACGACAGTGGAAACACTTTGACCTTGAGCTGGCCTAGCCTATTAGGGACTTTCAATACTATGAGAGACCAGTTTATACTGGTTTTGTTTCCACTGACGTGCGGTCGACTGTACCTACCTATAATGCTTCTTCGGAATTCATTTTCATTTTGATGGGTCTATCTTTTTCGCAGAAATGAATTTTAGAAAATGAAAAAAGGGAAATGGAAATAAAAATTCTGAATAAGGTAAGTAAATAGTTATACATTGATCTATTACTGTGATTTTTGCACTAATCACTTTAACCCTTTATAAGGCCCCAGTTATACAGATATGCTACGTGAAAGTTAAATACACTGCCATGTTTGTAATGCACTGGGGAACACATCTACGGCAAAAAAAAATCATTAAGAAAAACATGTGGTCAATATATGCACTCAGCCTGTTAGTGCACTTGAGTTTTCAGATGATCTGTTTCCAATACACCTATTCATTGACATTGAATGAATGAGGAAAGAAAGCCTGATATATTCGCTATATAATACCATTATAGTTAAATAAAAAGAAGGATGTTCTCCGTAAATGTGCTAAGTGGTTTCCAAATCGTCTCTGCCTTATAAAGGGTTAATAATCAAAATCTGTTCGGTAGTTTTTGCGTGGAAAAGTAACAAACATCCATCCTTACAAGCATTCGCGTTTTTAATATTAGTACGATTTACAAGCTTAAAATAAAATAGTGGCGTATTCCCAATGGTGGAGCCTACAGTTATCCTTCACTATCAACATGCAATCAAACAATTATGTTCCCGCTATGATTACTGCCTTATATAGTCCTGCCGCAGAGACAGTATTTCCTTCGTCATGTTACTTACCATGAATTTAAAAAAAAGCTACTCCCATATGGATGAGTAACAAAATCATTTTAGGGGGTGCCAAAATCGTGCCAAATGTACATCGAAATTGATAGTCACTCACACATTCTCATTTTCAAACTCCATATAAATTTGTATGAGCAACTTCCTGGCGCTAATCCGCTTCATTTGTCCGCACCCCCCCGGATTTTGACACAGAATTTTTCATCGTTTCCCATACTAAATTTGCAAGATGCGATCTCCACAGGGAGCGCGCGCGCGACAAAAGAGGTTCGAATCTCCTTGTTACTTACGAACAAGATAAAAAAAAAAAATACGATTTTATTAGCTTACATCTTAGCACTTTTCTTAGTACATCATGACATCTAACCTCTACATAATTAAAACCAGAAGGCTCGTGACCAATAGTTAATAGTCGATTTGGCCCTCTTGGTAGCTAGAGCTTCAAGTAGGTACCTTTTGTACTTGGGTCGTAAGACAAAAAGCTCAATATGTCAAAATGTTTGCTCTGGGTCTAGATACGCTAGGTGAACAGACACGACTACTGGACTGTAATCCTGTTGAAAGGGCCGTGGTCCTATCGGGACTTTTTCTTTATGACGATGCTGCTTCCAAACGGCTTATCTGATAAGTTGGATATCTATAGCGATCTGAAAGTCCTCCATCTACTCTCTCGATGACCGTCATCAGATCACGCCCAGATCAATCCTTCACGGAGGACCATGGCTTCAAAATGACCTCGATTGTATGAAAATCTTGCCCTGTTTCTAATTATCCGTCCACCTATGTATATGTGAAAACTTGTTATTGGCATCTGTTTATTCTATTGTGTTCTTTAGTATTAATGTTGTAATTTGTCCTGTTAGTTTTCCAAAGTGTAAATAAATAGTAAATAAATAAATAAAATAAACTGTCTCGGCCGCTGTACTACAATAAGTGTATCTACTGCAGCGGGCGCGCCATGGTTTGGAATTATCAATATTTACAGCACTATAATTATTGTACCGTCAATATCACACTGCGACCGGACTGCTTTATTAAATAGCTCGTTAAACCGTCAATAAAGACTGCATTTTTGAAAAATACAATGGTGAACTGCAATTGGATGCACCTGTTATAGAAATCCCCAAGTCCACTTTGGCAATTTTAAGCCGACAACACTGGAATAAGTACATTTTGCATTGTTTCAGTGAGTCAGTAGTTTTTAATATTTGTGAAGACTGGCACAAAAGGACTTCGCTTTAGTGACACTACAGTGCAGTGTACTACCAACAGAGCACAATTAACAGTGCAGGCAATATTGATAGGACCCATAGAGCGTTATTATTGGTCCACTTACTTTACTTACGTTACTAAAGAAGAGTGTTCCAAATAAAACTCAGCTCATGTACTTGCAGGCAGCATGGCATAGTGTGGCCCACTTATAGGGCGTCATTCTGACACTTGCAGCGCGTCTTTGGCCTACTTACAGCGCGTTATGGATTGGCCCACTTACAGCGCGTTACTAAGTAAGAGTGTTCCAAATAAAAGTCAGCTCATGTACTTGCAGGCAGCATGGCATAGTGTGGCCCACTTATAGGGCGTCATTCTGACACTTGCAGCGCGTCTTTGGCCTACTTACAGCGCGTTATGGATTGGCCCACTTACAGCGCGTTACTAAGTAAGAGTGTTCCAAATAAAACTCAGCTCATGTACTTGCAGGCAGCATGGCATAGTGTGGCCCACTTATAGGGCGTCATTCTGACACTTACAGCGCGTCTTTGGCCTACTTACAGCGCGTTATGGATTGGCCCACTTACAGCGCGTTACTAAGTAAGAGTGTTCCAAATAAAACTCAGCTCATGTACTTGCAAGCAGTATGGCATAGTGTGGCCCACTTATAGGGCGTCATTCTGACACTTACAGCGCGTCTTTGGCCTACTTACAGCGCGTTATGGATTGGCCCACTTACAGCGCGTTACTAAGTAAGAGTGTTCCAAATAAAACTCAGCTCATGTACTTGCAAGCAGTATGGCATAGTGTGGCCCACTTATAGGGCGTCATTCTGACACTTACAGCGCGTCTTTGGCCTACTTACAGCGCGTTATGGATTGGCCCACTTAAAGCACGTTACTAAAAAAGAGTGTACCAAATAAAACTCAGCTCCTGTACTTGCTGGCAGTATGGCATAGTGTTACCCACTTATAGGGCGTTATTCTGCCACTTGCAGCGCGTTATGGATTGGCCCACTTACAGCGCGTTATGCTTTTATCCACTTACAGCGCGTTATGCTTTGGCCTACTTACAGCGCGTTATGGATTGGCCCATTTACAGCGCGTTATGAAAGGGTATATCAAATAAAACTCAGCTCGTGTACTTGCAGGCCGTGTATTCACCATCGCACGCGCGGGCGGAACTCCTCGCTGATGGAGAACCGCTTGATGGTCTCGTAGCCGAGGATGATGCTGAAGGAGAAGCAGGCGGACTGCACCAGCCGCGCCGACAGCCCCTTGGCATACAGCCCCACCAGGCCCTCCTCCACCCACAAGTCGTTGAACACTTTCTTCATTGTACCCACGCCTTCCACCTGCAAGGATATACGAGTACATTACAAGTTGTTATTTGATTTCCCTTGTTAGTATGGATCGAGTCTTGGGCCTAGTATCAATAGTTCGACGATCGGGCTGATGAGACTTATTCGTATCAGTAGTCCGGTGATGCAGTAAACCGCACTACCGAGACTTATTGTTCGAAGTGTTAGTATATTTTTCTCAAACATGCTTGGAAATGTGAACATTATTTTGACAACCTTCTTCGAGTTAAATCGACAATGCTGTACTGGTCAAATACACGAGAGCAGGCGGCCAAATAATTTGAATGAAAATCCATATCTGTCGTGCCTAGTGGTCAAATAATGACCATAATAATTTCATATCTGTCGTGTGACCATGGCAACCACGGTGGTAACACAACAAAAGTTTTATTTAAACTGCGAACTGCCTTGCAAATTGAAAGCTGTTTAGTGTAAAAAAAACAAATGAACGTTTTGGCGCGTGGAAAATTATTGTTGTTCGTCATTGATTTTAGACCGTCAGTGGCGTCGGGGATAAGACACGGCCTATCATATCGAAAGGTCCGGAGTTCGATCCCCAGCTGGGCCATGTACCAATGGGTTTTTTCTCGAAACTTAAGTACATTTACTGACTGCTCTCAAACGGTGAAGGAAAACATCGTGAGGAAAGCTGCATACGCCGATGAAGAAATTCTTAGGCGCATGTGAAGTCCACCAACCCGCACTGGGCTAGCGTGGTGGACTGTAGCCCGAACGCCCTCGTTGAGAGGGTAGGCCTGAGCCCCAGCAGTGGGGATATATTATTAGGCTGTTGATTGATTGATTTTGGAATTTAATATAACAACTGTTGGTATATTTGACAAAATTAGTTCCAAGTGAAGAAAGTGAGTGTGATGTGATGACCCGGTGATGACCGATAAAGCGTCAAAGTATGTTCATGCATTGACGCCACTTCACTTCCAATCTAAGTGGAAATGTCGCAATAGAAAACTTGTTGCTGCAAAATGTATGTTTATGTATGAAATAAAATGGTGTACATAGGTAATAGTTTGAATTTCCGCGCATTTGTTTGAGAAAACTACTATACAAGCCTTGGCCACAACCAGGCATTGATGGACTCGCGTTCGTCCATCAACGCCTCAGTTGCGGGCCGCGGCAGTAATGTTACTATATCTCATGTAAGTTTCTTTGATAAAACGTTTGTATGAAAATGTTGTAATGAATCCATACTTGTTGCCGGTAATGTACATCATATGTTACCTGTAGCCTCGCCCGCACTATGTCGAGCGGGTTGGTGAGTATGGTGGTAGTGAACCCGCCGAGCGTGCCCGCCACACACTGTATTAGCAAATGCGACACCCACAGCGGACTGATTTTTAGAAGCTCATCTGTAACAATTGATATGGATATTTATGTATTTTACGTGTGTATTATTATTATAATATTTATTATTATTTATTTTTATTACACAACGTGTAACAAAATACCCCTTAAAAATATAATTAATTATCAAAGCCAACCAGGGTAACCAGGTAAGTCAGGGAACCAAATAGTTTTTCTAGAGTTCGCACATCAGTAAAAATAAAAATATTTTTTATTTTTTCTAAATAGGGTATGCACAACAGTGAAAATAAAAATATTTTTTATTTTAATTTTTTCTAAATAGGGTGTATGCACAATAGTGATCTTAAAAATTATTTTTATTTTTATTTTTTGTGGTATGTGAATGGATTCGTTATAAGGCCCCATTTAACCTCCTTTCGGCTTTACTACTTGTTTTGTAACACCCTGTATTTATGCATATCAATATGTATTTAGTGTTTATTTAGTTATTATTAATTAGTTATAAATATATATTTATTAATATTATAGTTTTTTCATTTACTTTTTCTGTACACACGTTGTATGCCTTCACAATTATATGTGTCGCAGTGAAATGAGGATATCAGGGATTTCACGAAATCCCGGAAGATGTCGAATATTCATGTTTATTACGTCTTCTTACTGAAAATATGTAGTGATATGTCGTTTCACTAAACTAAATCTAGTAAAATGTCAGAAAAGCGGATACTGCCGAATAGAAATCGAGCCGAAATCGATTTTAGTCGTTAAATTATTACGCTGCGGGTAGCGGATTCTGTTTTGTTGATTGTTTTGTGTTTATTAGTATACCAAGTGACCTCACAATGAGTGTAGAAGAAGTTGTACCTAGCACCAGTAGAGAAACACGTTCAGAGCAGAAAAAAGAGGTCGTTTGTGAAGAAGACTGATCGGGAGATTCAAAAAATTTCGGAAGGAAAAAGAGAGAGAGATAAACCGTTGGCGCTAATTTATATTCTTCAACTAATACGACTACGATTGTTTTAAACTACGATTTGGCCTTTAAGGACTTGTTTCCAATTGGCCGTAAAACTATATAAAAAAAACTGGTAGGGATACCTTGATAGGCGGTGTAGAGCGCCCACCAGAGCGCCGAGTTGGGCACGTAGGCCGCCAGCGAGGCCGCGTACCCCCGGTAGTAGCCCATGGGCCCGTGCAGCTGGTACACCCGGAAGGCCACCTCCTTGGCCAGCGCCGCGCGGGACATCCGCTTCTCCACGTCCAGACCCAGAGGGTTGATTTTCTGGAAAGAACAGATTTAGCAGTGGAGTGGATTTGAAGTAGCTGTCTCGTACGTAAAATCATATATTAAAAAACATTTAATTTCAACATTCATATCTTTTTGATCTACCGTCATCTGATCTCTCCCTCATCTCTCCAACCCTCGCTGGGTTGGCTGGAAAAGGTCTCTTGTAGAAATAAGTCCTCCTTTGTACACATTTTTCTTGTACACTGCCGGTAAAAAGTTTGGATATATACACAGAAAGAAATATTTTCATACATAGCGGTCACTTTCAAAACTTGGTCCTCCGCCAGGGATTGATCGGGGCGTGATATGATGATGGCCCTCCAGAGGGAGAATAGAGGTCCTTTCACACTCTGGACGGCCATCATCAGCACACCCTGATCGATCCCTGGCGGAGGGCCAAGGTTTCAAAGATTCATAAAAGGCCCCGTTGGTAGGAAAATGTTGCTGTGTTGTAACCAAACTTTATATGGGCAGTATATGTTCTTCGTGTACATTTATTCATCTTCATCATCAGCCTGTACCAGTCCACTGCTGGACTTAGGCCTCCCCCAAGGCGCGCCACTGAGCCCGATCTTCGGTTCTCCGCATCCAGTCACTGCCAGCCGCCCTGCGCAGGTCGTCGGTTATCCGACAGATGTGACCAGCCCACTGCCACTAACTAACCCTTTGAGCTATGTCGAAGGCTCTGGTGTTTTGGCTACTTTTCAACGCGAACGACGTCGCGGGGCGTCAGCTAGTGTGAAGTGAAGCCACTCACGGTATTGCTGCTGGCGCCGGGTCTGCCCTTCACGAGCCCCAGGACCATCAGGTGCTGGCTGAGCACGTCGAACGGCACTATTATGGTTTGCCCCACTATCGACGCGCATCCGCCTCCTATGAACGACTGAAAACAATAAACATTATTATCATCTCCTTATTTATTTATCCCCGCGGGTTAGCTGGAAGAGATTTTCGTAGAAATAATATATCTTTGCTTTCCTAATTTGCTAATCCTTTGTATAATTTTCTGTTGCTTTATATTTTTATTATTTTTTTCTGTGTGCACAATTATTAAATTAAATTATACATTTCGGATTTTTAACGTCCACTGCTGGACATAGACCTTCCCCAACGAACGCCACCACACCCGGTCCTCTGCATCCAGCCGCTTCCGGCCACCTTCTTCAGGTCGTCGGTCCACCTGGCGGGGAGGGCGTCCCACGCTGCGCGCACCGGTCCACTCGAGAGCTCGTCTGTCCCAACGGCCGTCGGTTCTGCGACACATGTGAACTACCCACTGCCACTTCAGCTTGCTAATCCTTTCGACTATGTCGTCGCGAACTAAGGTTACCGACATAGTCGAAAGAAAACAATAAACATGCTTAGAAAAAATCTCATATTCCTTGTAGAAAACCAAAGTGAGTTAACTAAGGATGAAAATAATTCCTGTATTATCTCTTTTTTTATATAGTTTTACGGCCAGATGGAAACAAGTCCTTATAGGCCAAACCGTAGTTTAAAATCACGAATACATAAAACCGCAGCACGGCCTCCGGGCACAACTAATGCCATTCGGTGATCCACACTGCAGCTAACACCGCACTAAACTGACAGTAGGTTTAATGTCGATCTAACAAGGGACTATTTGGAACGATCCGGTAGAGTCGTTACACGCTTTTATTTAACTATCCCGCACCATATACACGTTAATAGGCACTTGTTGCTTATAAAACTATCACAGATACACCAAAACCTACAATATACATAACTAAATAAAAAGACAACCGTCTCCGACAAATAATAATAATAATGTTTGGACAAATCCCCACACGGCTGTTCAGTCCCAACTAAGCCGAAGCTTGTACATGGATACTCAACAACTGATAAACATACTTAAATACTTTTAAATAAATACTTAAATACATACAAACACCCAGAATCCGAAAACCAACAGTTATGCTCATCACACAAATGTTGGTCCCGGGTGGGAATCGAACCTACGACCTTTGGCGCAGTAGGCAGGGTCACTACCACTACGCCAACAGGCCAGACAAAATCCCGCCAAAAAGCCTTAAGCGTGACACACACTGGGCGGCGGCGTGGCGAAAGCGTTGCGGTTTTTTTCTGTAAGGTTCGAAATAGTATGAAGCCCTTTACATCAAAGCGGCGGCGGCGCGCCGCGTTCTTCATACAAACCTTCGCCGCCGCAACGCTTTCGCAACGCCGCCGCCCAGTGTGCGTCACGCCTTACAGAGTATAAAAGTAAGACCACAGATACTTGTAACTTACTTTCGTTTTAGCGCTAAACTCGTATTTCCCCAACTCGTGCCTGACGCCCTCGTACGTCGAAATGTAGAACACCCCCGATATTATTTGAAACTGAAAAATAATAGTACATTACTGCCGCGGCCCGCAACAGAGGCATTGATGGATGAACGTGTGCATGTGGGCCGAGGCGGTATCCGAGGCACACATACGTGAGTCCATCAATGCCTGGTTGTGGCCAAGGCTTGTATAGTAGTTTTCTCAAACAAATGCGCGGAAATTCAAACTATTACCTATGTACACCATTTTATTTCATACATATACATTCCAAAATCAATGACGAACAACAATAAATTTCCACGAGCCAAAATGTTCATTTGTTTTTTTTTACACTAAACTGCTTGCAATTCGCAAGGCAATTCGAAAATACTGTTGTTATTTTACCTCCGTGGTTGCCATGGTCACATGACATGTTAAGAATTAATATGGTCATTATTTGACCGCTAGGATACATATATGGATTTTCATTCAAATTATTTGCCCGTCTGCTCTCATTTATTTGACCAGTACAGCAATGACGATTTAACTCGAAGAAGATTATCAAAATAATGTTCACATTTCCAAGCATGTTTGAGAAAAGGTACATTTTATATACAGGGCGTCCGGAATAGATGTGAAAATTTAAAAGAATGATAAAGAAGTGTAATCTGAACATTTTTGTTTTTTTGTGAACATTGACATTTTACAGGACTACAAAGACAGGTGACATTGTGAAACAGCGCCATCTTGTAGTTTATGGGCTTCTTTCACCGCTTGCTGATAAAGTTCCAGATACCCTATCTGCGGGTTATCATTTCATTTCATTTATTTATTCCTTATACAATTGACAATTGTGTTGGAAATAACTTACATAATCGGAAAATATTATTACATAACCATGGAAAGACATTACATTAACATACATAATCAGTACAATATCTAACCGATATCCTTTTTTTTTTGTTTCACAGGTATCTGATTGCCTTATGTGCCTGATAAACTAACTGCAAGGTCAAGTGGCTGTTATTTTTTTTAGAGACTTGAGATATGAAACAGGAAAATATTATCAGGCAGATTTTCTGAGATATTAGTTTATCTGTCAGTTTACTGTCTGTAACAATAGCAGCAAGCGGTGAGAGAGGCTCTAAGTGTTTGGATTTATAGGCCAATTTACACAACATCTCTATAAATTATAGCTTATGTTTTATTCTGATGTATAATCTATATCACTGTAAAGTTTCATCAAAATCTATTCAGTAGTTTTTGCGTGAAAGAGTAACAAACATCCTCACATCCAAACATCCTCACAAAATTTCGCCTCTAAAATATTAGTAGGTAAGGTATCTCTATAAATTATAGCATATGTGTTATTCTGATGTTAAATCTATATCACTGCAAAGTTTCATCAAAATCTGTTCGGTAGTTTTTGCGTGAAAGAGTAACATACATCCTCACAATCTTTCGCCTTTATAATATTAGTAGGATTTATATAAAGTAAACTCACACTAGAAAGCCAGAAGCCCCTATAGAGGCCAGAGACCCCCTCATTCCTGTATATCTTGGATATTGCGTCCGTCACGCCGGAATAAGCCTCTTTCTTGCGTTGCACTTGTATCTGTGTTTTTACTAATGTTAGCGGGTACAGTGCACAGCGGACTGGAATAAAAAGAATTTTTTGTCAATACACATTTTTACAATGGACTTCGTTCAGGTTTTCACATTTTAGGTCCAAATTGAAATAGCCAAAAAAATGTTAACAACGTCCACTCCTTATATGGTCATCTTCTAGGTTTGACCATTTCTGGATTTGACCACTATTTCTGTCTAATCCAGAAGTGGTCAAATCCAGAACTGGTCTAATCCAAAGTGGTCAAATCCAGAAGTGGTCAAATCCAGAAGTGGTCAAATCCAGAAGTGGTCATATCCAGAAGTGGTCAAATCCAGAAATGGTCAAATCAAGAAGTGGTCAAATCCAGAACTGGTAATATCCAGAAGTGGTCTAATCCAGAAGTGGTCCAACCTGGAAGTGGTCCAACATAGAAGTGGACCATTTAAGAAGGGGACGTGGTTTGTGTCAACAAAAAAAGGACTACAGTATTTCTTTTGTATTATTACCTGTGAAACTGCTCAACGTGTATAAAGGAAAAAACTTCGATTTGTCCATCATACTCCATTCTATTGTGGTTATCAGCTGCGGCGGCGGAGTGTCCACCATGGTGGCCATTTTTCTCTCCTTCTCCCTCTTACTATCACATATGTCTATATCCTTCTCTACTTTCACCCAGTTCCATAAACTTACAAACATTTAAAATACGTATCTACATGTAAACCTTCTATCACAATGAAATATATACAATCTCTTTGGTTAAATTTGCTAACGTAACTTAACAATGATTTAAAAAAATAAAAACATATATTGGGTTTCCAGTTTCTAAATGTTCCTCCTTGTATTGAACATACAGATTGCAAAGATTGGAATCAAATCTTGGATTTACAAACGTAAACATTAACAACAAATAATGAAAAATAAATTATATCTTTCTCTAACAAATCACTTAACAAATTGAGACTAGATATCTCTTTAATTAGCTACTTTTTATTATCTTTATGATATTTTGAAATGCTCAAAATATGGTTTATTTGTGAAATAGTTTTTGAACGGATCTTCCATGGTTCCTGGCTTCAGCACGACACTTCAGGCTCTTGGCAGGAGCTGGAAAAGGCAAAACAACATTAAAGTCTTTAATCATGAGTGATGCGGAGAGCGAGCCCGCCCGCGGCCGAAGAGCGGCGCGCGTGTCCGAGCGAGACAGCGCAGAGGGAGACAGCGAGCACAAGCCACGCCCCCTCGATTGCGGCACCGGACCACCACTAGTTTAGCGAGTGTAAATAATAGACGTAGATAAGCAGGAACATTTTGAAATCGGATCATATCTAATAGGAACAAACAGTCCACTATAATTACAGAGCACGGAATCACCGCGCACGGAACCGCGGCGCGGCGAGCGGCGATTCTGTGCTCTGTGACTACAACTGACCAATCCACTACACATAAGTGTATTGGTAATTTTAAATTACTTAAAAGTCGAATGACAAAGAAAAATACAACAGTAAGTAAAACTAGCACAAGGAAAAATTTGATGCCTTTAGTGTATTGTTTTTCTAATTAATTTTATAATGATCATGATAATTATCACTTCGAACCCTGATAACCAAACCATATTTCATACTTGAGCCTGGCTATTTTCACGCAGTCATTCATCACCACTACATTAGATGTAGTAAGATAAGATTAGATTATAGTTATTACATGTACAGTCGACCGCACGCCAGTGGAAACACTGACCATGAGCTGAGCTAGCCTACTAGGGAGTTTCAATACTATGGGCATACCAGTTTATACTGGTTTTGTTTCCACTAACGTGTGGTCAACCATACTATATTATAATTTAGCCCAGATTATCACAAACAGATATGATAATGTATGAGGCAAAGTTTTTAGGGACAGAATTGTTTTTTATTTAGTTATTAGGATTTTTGAAACAAAAAAGGTAGGAGGAACTAAAAAGTATTTAGTTAAAATCTACAATTAATTTAGTACAAAGCTACAAATTGTTATAGAGTTTTTATTAGTTTTATCGTCACCTGTATGGCTATAGTTTAAGAATTTGGTCTAGAAGGTGGAAGAGGTGTTTATATATAATTGTTTCATAGTATAAACAAAATTGGTTTGTTTATATGTGATTTTGGATCTCATTAACATTTCGAAACTTGCCAGCTCAATATCAAGGTTTTGGTTTTGCGCTCTGGTGCGCGGGTTTTGAAAGATTCTCCAAGAACTTAGAAGGTACACAAACACATGACGTGTTTTCCTAAAACAATTCATAGAGTTTAGGGTGCATGCGTCATGCCTGTCACCCCATCTTTATCGAACTACATTTTTGTAAATCACTACATACTGTGTAGGTACCTAACTACCTACCTATACTAACGAATGTTTCCGATTTTATTACATTCATAAACATTAAACTAAAAATGTTTACGATTGTAGTGTAAATCAATTTTTATAAGAGTTCTGCATCATTTTCTTATCACAAATCAAGACTCAGCTATCGATTAAATAGTCTATTTTCGCACTTACAGCATTGTTTTAAACAATGTAATACGCACTCACGACCATTACCTTGTGTTATTTATGAAGGTAAAGGGCAAAGCCTATATGTAAATTACAATAGGCTTCCGAGAAATTAGATTAGGCACGAAAAATGGAAAAATCGTCTTACCTAACGCAATGGTTGAAATCCATCAGTTTCAGAGTGTAGCCTTGGTAGTTTTTAACTTGCGACACACAAAACATAGGTTTGATTAACGTTTTATGTAATAATTTACTCAATTCAGACAATATTTCACCATGGAAAAATATTAGTCCTTCATAGCTGTCAGTCAGCTGATTGGGCCGACCATTTTGTCAACAGATTAAAAAAGTTACGTTTAGTTTACTGGGATTATAATTTTATCACTTGTTATAGAGAATTTTTTAATAATTTGTAATTATAACTGTATCAATAATTCGTTTTAATACGAATGTTCGATAACACTTTTCCACATATAAAATCAACAAACGTTCCATTGGTTCGCACGTATAGGCGTAATTTAATCGCGCGTTGAAGCGATACACGAAAACAAATCACTTCCGTGTGAACGCTCCGCCTAAACTGAAGACAAAAAAATAAACAAAACAGAATAAAAATAATTTTTATATAGATTTTAAGGTACCACATAAAAATAAAATGCAAAAAAAACATCCTCATGCGATGACGCCAAAGACGAATTTCTAGGCCAGAAACGATTAAAAAACAAACTAATGTTTACGAACATCGACGAACATCAATAAATTTCCCTTTCTAATCCATTTCTTATTCAATTTCTTGGTTCTAAGGACATACAACGCTTTCTGGCGCATTTCACACAACCTGAGTGCGATTTGAGTGAATTAAAGTGGCAGTGCATCTTCATAAAATCCAAAAACACCAGTTTTCAAGTGAAAGCGACAAGAACAGGATCGTATGTAATGGATTCCATACCATAAAAACTGCTGGTGAAGCTTGGGCCTAAGCATGATGTTAGAATGACTGTGTCCTCGTAAAGGTTGCCAATGAACCTGGGGTGAACATAAGGAAATGAATGGAATGTATTATTACGCAAGCAAACTGAACAAAGCGTCATGTAGCGGTTGCAACATGAAGGTACCTCCCGCGCCCACGGAGCCCGCTCCGGAGCCCCCGCGCCCAGCCGACCATGGCCCCCCGCCGCCCCACCCGTCCCTCCTACACAATGGACTCTCTTACTACGACACAGATGACTACTATTCAATGGTTAGAGGAAACAAATTCATGTCAGAAACTGCTTGTAAACTCAATCTGAATGGTGGAATAAATTTTGTGGCTGCTCAAAAAATAGACGCGCCTCTGTCAGCGATTCTTACAGGAGATAAAGCAATGCCGTATGCCACAGACAAGTCAGACATAGAGTACAAAGACGGGCAGATAGTCAGTGCTACTTTAGACACCTTGGTGGACATGCTTCGACCTGGCTTAGGCAAGTCATTTACATTCACCTTCCTTCTCTGCTCGCGTCTGTTCGTCAAGCCGCATGAGCTACTCAGCATGCTGTGCAAGCGTTATTTCAAGAACTATGACAAGATTGGGAAAACCGAAACAAAAGATCTTCATGAAAAAGAACTGGCTGGTATGCTGGCTTTAGTGAGGGTGTTAAATCAATGGACTATTATGTTCCCGTACGACTTTCGCGATGATAGAGTTATGGCGCTTATTCGAAGTATAACCCAGAGGTGTGCTGCAGAGCATATGTCTTCAGTTAGAGTAGAAGTGTCTACCATGTTGGAAAAGCTTTTAGATAAGCTGACAGCTTTGGAACAGTATGAAGAAACATTGGTGGATATACCAACAGTGTCATCCGTTGATCAGTTACCACAAGGTGACATTCTAACACTTGGCTTAACACCTGTGGAATTGGCGAACCAACTGACACTTGTGGAGTTGCACAAATTATCATTTGTTGGGCCCGAAGAATTTGTTCAAACATTTGCCGTACTGCAACCAGCACAGCAGACATCCAAAAGCTCTATCAATCTACACCACGCAGAAACAAAAAGCACAAGGAATTTGGAAGCCTACGCGGATTGGTTCAACAGACTAAGCTATTTAGTTGCAACGGACATATTAAAAGCTGTCAAAAGCAAATACAGGGCACGAATAATAGAACAGTGGGTGATGACTGGAAGAGAGTGCTTCAACCTTGGAAATTTCAATTCACTCATGGCCATCATTAGTGCTCTAAACATGTCACCCGTCGCAAGACTTAAGAAAACTTGGAGTCGTACATCTGCTGTCTGTGGCCAGCAATTGAGGCAATTGGAGCTCTGCGTCGAACCCAGTGACAACCATGCGAGGTACCGCGCAGCCCTTGCGGCTGCACCTACCGATACAGCTGTGCCGCTGCTGTCAGTCACCTGCAGAGACCTGCATTTTGCGAATCAAGTGTCATCCTCAAAGTTACCGGGCAATCGTGTGAATTTTGAAAAATGTTCCCTACTGGCGCGCCATGTCGGAAGTCAATTGGCAGCGCGTCGGCTGGCGGGAGAAGAGCCTCCCGCACCTGTGTCTGCTCCCGCAGCCTCCCCACCACTTCTACCACAGACACGTAGATTGTTTACTGACAGCCCTACGCTCGCTGAGAATGTTCTGGAGCTGGTATCATTCGAACGTGAACCACCTGTTGATCACATGGAGAAGGAACGCTTGAAGCGTCTTCGTGCAGCTACATAAACTGAATCTCAAATGATCTCAATCATTCCTTTAAGTACTTAATTTATACCAGATCTAAGCGCGCTTTTGTGCTACCTGTCTTATTATCTCAATTCCTGAGGATGGTTTAATTTATAATATATTTATTATGTGATAAAATTTAAATACTCAGATTACATGAATAAATGTGTGTGACTATTCTTTTCGTATTCCTTTCTCACTTTAGTAGGTAATATTTAGGAATATACCCTATTTACCTATTTGCAAAAGGAGTTTGCTAGAATGAAAGATGTGCAGTATAAACTTAGAACCCTTTGCCTCAAAATAAAAACTAGTCTATGGTTATCTGTCAGTTGTTGCGTTTTTAACGTCAGCTAGTACTGTAAACTGATAAGAGTAAACGCAATAGCGCTCTACCATATATAATTTGTCTCTCTTTCTGTTTAAACAGTATACTATTTGCAGTCAGTTTGAACAATAATTTCAAAAGTTTCTTTTGCTTTTAATTGAAGTTTTGTTTCATTTAATTTTCCAACTAGAACTCTGAAATGGTGAATATCCTTATATGAATTCTGAAGAGCTTTACCTAAATATGCTTCAAAAGTTAAATAATGTTGCTTTCCCTTTTTCCAGGCTCGTTATTTCAAAGAACAAGACATCGACGGTGAGTGTCGCAAAGAATCTTATCTTTTCGATAATCTAATTAGAAAATTATGAGGATAGAGAGCTCAACAAATAATTAAGAGTGCTTACTAATAAATGTTAGCTTCATACACATTAATTAACACGTTGTAATATCTACACAAAATCTTGTAGAAAGTATAACGGTACCTACCTATTTTCACTCTTCGGAAGGCCTACTTACGCCAAACAACTGTTATAATGAATAATTAAACTAATTCGCCACAGTAATTCCGCCAAATATAATTAAAACGTCACAATGTCACAAGTATCAGTGATAAAAAGACTTGCTTACCTAGTTTTTTGGGATATCTCGAAAACTGCTGGACCCTGGGGTCATTCATTCATTACAGTCCGTCCTTAGCTAAGCTAAAACACTGAACACTCTAGTTATATAAAATAACCTTAAGAAAAATTGTATTTGTAAAATAGATTTTAATAAAGCACACATCAAATAAATAAGGTACATGTAGATCAAAAGTATTTTTTGATGTGCAAATCAGTATTTTTTTAAATGTAGGTTAGGTTATATGTTTGTTTAAATATACAACCCTTTGTTAATTGCAGAGTTCCGTGAATGCTTTTACCTGTTTGCCCGCTCTGGACAGATCACCTCCCTCGATGAGTTGACCGTCGTCATGAGATCGCTGGGCATGAGTCCCACCATACAGGAGCTGGCAGGTTCAATTTCATAATCTAATTTACAATGTTATTAAATGTTACATTACATTAATCACCTTTTACATAAGTATAACAAGTAAAATTATGTATGAATATTTTTAATGTATAATAAATACATCTATTCTAATCTAATCTGTTTTTGTATATTTCTGTATATTATATTAAAATTTAATTTAATTTAATTTTAATTTAATTTATTTATTCAACATATACTTTACAGCACAATTAAACAAGAACAATAAACATACATCACAATAATATAAAGCCAATAACAAAGTACACAGATTACAAGATAAAGAAGAAAGGAAAACATAAAAAAAGGGGGAAAACAGCGATATTATGTATAAATTATTAATAGAATTCGGGAATATAAATTATTGAGATTATACTAGCGCGTTGTGTGTGTGTGTGTGTGTGTGTGTGTGTTGAGGTGATTGAATGAGCTTTAAGAATTGGTCAATTGTGTTATTTTGGAAATAAAAGCTTCGCGTCCCATGAAGAAGATGTCTGCGTCGCGAAACGTTTTATCGTAAGTGCGCACGGCGCGTTGTATCACCGAGTTTCTTGCATAGTTTGCGCGGACCGTGGGTGTGCAGAGCGCGCGGGCGTGGCGCGTGCGCGTCGGGTGGGCGCGCAGCCCCACGCGGCTCACTAGTTCGGGACAGTCGATGTTACCCCTGATGACGTCGTACAGCAGCTTCGCGTCAGCCACGGTCCTTCTGCGCTCCAGCGACAGCATGCCGTGTCTTTTTAATGCGGTGTTATAGTCGCACCATTGTATTTTTTGTTGTCTGTTCAAGCGTCTGACGAACAATTTCTGAATGGACTCAATCCGACTTTTGTGGGTGTCATAGCAGGGGGACCATATCGGAGAGGCGTATTCGAGGATACTTCTGATGTACGCGGAGAACAGGGTTTTGTGCGAGCGAGCATTAGAAAACGGCTTAGTTACTCTATGGATGAAGCCCAACATTTTACTTGCTTTCTGCGTAATGTAGTCGTAATGGAAATAATTTATTGACCATGCAGCAGGGTATGCTACATTTAGTCCATGTTTATTAAAGATCCATTAAATACCGCTATTTGCTGGACACAATTGACTTTTTCATGCAATTTTAACCTTTAATTGAGCATGACAAAATGAGACTGTAGTTTTGTCTTATTGTCTGTAATTAATCCTCCTCTCTACCAGGTCTTCGCTGACCATAAACAATATCAATTAGATAACGGCATGAAATAGATAAAATTACTGTATTTTTTCAGGATATTTAAAGGGGAAAGGTGGAAAGATGTCCTTCGCAGATTTTTTGGAAGTTATGCACATACATTCCCGCGCCGAGAACCTTCCTACTGAGGTAATATATAGCCCCCACGGAATTTCTTGGCAGCTGAATGAATATAGTCACAAATTGTTTGCACATCCCTGACAGTGTTTATAGTCTATGTGTGTCTAGTGAACCTCCTTACTGTTATTCAGGTGGTGAACGCTTTCAAAGCTGGTGACAACGACAAGAAGGGAGCGATACCCGCGCGGCAACTCCGCAATCTGCTGCAGAACTGGGGCGAAGGGCTATCCGCCAGGGAGGTCAGACTATAGGCTTCTTAAGTACATTTTAGACTCGCGCTTTGTATTCATAATTATATGAGCCCGTATATAATTATGAATACAAAGCACGAAAGTCTAAGATGTGCTATTGAATTTACTAGATTAATAATAATTTAATTTATATTAGCCGCTTGAGCAATTTATGTATATAATTGTATTTTCATTTTATTAATATTATTGTGTTATGTGCAATTTGTGTGTCGAAATGACAGATTTTAAGGGACTTATTAAGTTTTAACACCATTTTTGTAACACCCAAAATCACGAATAAAGAAATTTTGAATTTGAATTTTGAATTAACATTGTGTGTGACAGGTGGACAATATATTCAGAGAAGCTAACGTGTCCAGCAACGGCTCTGTGCGGTACGAAGACTTCGTCAAGATCGCCTGCGCTCCGGTACCGGACTACTACTGACCTTTATAATCCACTTATTTTTCTATAATTTCCACTTTTATTGACCTTATTTATAATCCACTTTTCTTTAATTTCCACTTTTATTGATTTAACATTCCGGTTGGATTAAGCGTATAACAGACACACGCGGCCTGCGGTGGCGGTGGCGGCCTGAAGTCTTCCATAAGCAATGTATGTGAGACTTCAGACATGCGCGGCCTGCGTTTGCATAATGAGCCTGCGGCCTGCTATAGGCTGCTACCGCAGGCCGCGGTGTGTATGGGACTCACCTTAACATTACACGCGTTTTCACTGATCTGACAGAAAAATCACGTGTATAAATAAGTTAAATACTTAATTTATTTTGTATTTATTAAAAATAAGTCTACAGTTATGGTAAAATAAAACAATTAATATTTTCTTAAAATGTATTTTTATTTTATTTTAAAATTCAACAATTACGTTAACATGATATGGCACTAGTCGTGTGTGGTCCATTCTCTAGAATATACGTTTCATTTTTATATTGCTTGACTGCAGGAAAAAAGTATATCTTAAATGAGAACAAACATAGGTGGACGGATAATTAGAAACAGGGCAAGATTTTCATACAATCGAGGTCACTTTGAAGCCATGGTTCTCCGTGAAGGATTGATCGGGGCATGATCTGATGACGGTCATCGAGAGAGTAGATGGAGGACTTTTAGATCGCTATAGATATCCAACTGATCAGTTACTTAAATTTACTTAAGTTATTTGTAGTACGGCTTACCGTTTGGTAGCAGCATCGTCGTGATTCCTTATGTTTAAGATTTTCATACATTTTGCAGGTTTTTTTTCATGAGATGCTGCTACCAAACGGCTCATCTGATCAGCTGGATATCTACAGCGATCTAAAGTCCTCTATCTACTCTCTCGATGACCGTCATCAGATTACGCCCCGATCAATCCTTCACGGAGAACCATGGCTTCAAAGTGACCTCGATTGTATGAAAATCTTGCCCTGTTTCTAATTATCCGTCCACCTATGTAAATACAATTTAAGGCTATGAAATGAAAGGATTTGAAATGTAGATATGGATGCGTCATTGTGTCATCAAAACCTTGATTATTAAAATCCTTCATAATCTGCTTCCCTAACAATACAAATGGACTTCTGTAATTTCTCGAACAGTCAAGCAATATCTTATTAGTTAATTATCAAAAAATACTACAATCGCTACGAAAGCACACTTTTGAGCTTACAGAATAAGTTTATTAGATCATAAAATTTTTGTCGTACAGACAGACTTACATATGTAAGTACTTACATATATATGCGAGTACCAACACAGAATAGATAATAGTAGGTACCAACTTTATTTTGGTTATTTTAGTGTTTCGCAACTGAAGCGGTCCCTAAACGATCATGCGGCATGGCATGCATTACGTTTACGTGAATTATCATGCTGCACGATGGACCTTCATGCTCGCTATCAATCACATAGAACAGTGAAGCAACGGCCAGCACGTAGGTCATGCACGTCAATCACTACAGCTAGACGGTCATGCATGAGTGACAGCACGTAATGCATGTCATGTAGCATGATCGTGTAGGGACCACATGAGTTTGACCTCTGAGGTGTCGATCAATACCCCTACCATGAATTGACAGCGTCGACACTCGCTAACAACTACGTAAATACGTAATAGTAATAATGTTTGGACAACTTCACACGCGGCTGTTTAGTCCCAAACTAAGCCGAAGCTTGTAAATGGGTACTCAACAACTGATAAACATACTTATTATTAATATATAAACATACATATTAATGATAAATATACTTTAAATAAATACATAAATACAAACACCCAGAATCCGAAAACCAACAGATATGCTCATCACACAAATGTTGGTCCCGGGTGGGAATTGAACCCACGACCCTCTGGCGCAGTAGGAAGGGTCACTACCAACTACGCCAACAGGCCAGTCAAAAGCTGTCTCTTCGATTAATTACGAAATAGAGAGAGGTATAGGTAGATATAGTTTTTACGGAGCCGCTAGCGAGCACCGACACTGCAAACTCATTGTACTGTATCGTCCGCGTAGAATTTCTTGGCGGCTGAATGAATATAGTCACAGGATTGTTTGCACATCGCTGACAGTGCTTATAGTCTATGTGTGCGTAAGCGAGATAGTGTGCTACATAGAGATGTCCAAAAACTTGAAAGTTTGATTTGGTCGATCGAATCAATGAACTATTTCTTGATATTGAATGAGCGTCTCTAGTGAACCCCCGCACAGTTCCCCTTTGACACCTCAGGTAGTCATTGTGCAGAAATCAGCTAACTTCACACAGCCGCCATTAAACTCTACGTGGACTATATGTATCATATTTTATACTTATATCTAGAACGGACTTACAGCATAGATTTAATTTAGGAAAATTCTAGGGAAGTACAAAAATTAGTGTAGATGACTAGATAATTCGATTTTATATAAAACAATCCCTTCCATCATATTGTTTGTGGTGTTTTTGACATTATACAGAATGTTTGAAAACGGCATTTTTACGTACAGGTGAGTTTTAAATCATGCTGTGTATAAAAATTTGATATGACAGATACATACATGGGAGCATTTTGTATGCTGCGTAAAGCGGTGCCTACACGATCATGCGGCATGACATGCGTTACGTGCTGTCACTCACGCATGACCGTTTAATTGTAGTGATTGACGTGCATGACATGCAAACTACGTGCTGGCCGTTGATTGACGATCGCGCGTACTCTTCACTGTACCAACTGAATGATAGCAAGCATGACGGTCCATCATGTAGCATGATGATTCACGTAAACGTAACGCATGACATGCCGCATGATTATGTAGGGACCGCTTATCATTTCTCAAATAAAATAGATTATTTTATTAGGCATTACAACACAATATTTTTGTATTTAACTCATGTATAATTGAACATTGAATTAGTTTTTCTTGATTGATTTCTTTCATTTAAAATCTTATCATTTAAAACGAGTAACATTATTATTTGGCTCTGGTTTTTAAGATATTTATTAAACATCTTTTATTTTAGAAAATAAAATAATGAACGCAGCCTAAATTATATACCTAACTTACAAGATTATGTCTTTTAAAAGTTTAACTAAGTTTAAAGTTTAATTCCTGCTTAACAGAATGAATTTTCGGAAAACAGTATCTTACATACTAATCTATGGAAAGGCAACTTTTTCACACCACACCATCTAATTAACACCCCTTTAGATAGGTCTATAGTCCACCACGCTAGCCCAGGTGGACTTGCGTGCACTTAGGTTTCTTAAGTTTTTAAGAAAAAACGGCCCGGGTTTGAACCCTAAATCTCATAAAGGTAGTGAGCGCACTATCAACTGTGCAGCTACATCACGCCTTAATTTTACAAAATTGAATTGAAGAATACAAATGTCTACATAATTTTAAACCTAGTTTTTCTTACTGAGGGTAAACTATACCATAATCTGTCAAGTTTTGCAGTCTACAATAAATAGACCATAACATGTAAAGTGGTCCCGATCATGCTGCATGACATGCAAGATGCAACGTTTATGTGAATTATCATGCTGCATGATGTACCATCATGCTTGCTATCAATCATTACAGTGAAGCAACGGCCAAACACGCAGTTTGCATGTCATGCACGTCAATCATTACAGCTAGACGGTCATGCATGAGTGACAGCACGTAATGCATGTCATGCCGCATGATCGTTTAGGGAGCCCATAAAGGTCCATTTTAGGTGCAAATTTGACAGATTGATATGGTATATTAAGGTGACCGCACACCTGTCCGCGCCGAGTCGGACGAATCGCCGGAAGAATTATTTATTTTATTAGTCAATAATATTAATTAGGAATTTTAATATTAAACAGGAAATTATTTTATTATTAATTCGGAAGGTACACTACGGTCGGTCCTTCGTCGGCGCGGTCGGTTCCTTCGGCGCGCACAAATGTGCGGTCACTTTTAGAGTGAATTTGTACAATCTAAAATGGACCTTGATCCTACATGTAAAGGTCAATTTTATATTGTGCAAATTTGCCGTTTATTTGGTATAATATGGAAGTACAGTCGACCGCACGTCAGTGGAAACAGTTCGACCTTAGCTGGCTTAGCCTATTAGGGAGCTTTAACACTGTGAGAAAAATGAAATGAAAAATGTTATTTCGTTTCTCATTATACTTAAGACATTGGAGCCTTCTGTTAAGTAAAGAAATTACTTGTAGAAGAAGGCACCGCTCGTCTAGAAAATAACATTAAAAGTGAAGAAGAGTGAGAGCGTCGATACGAGCGTCAGTGGCGTAGGGGATAAGACGCGGCCTATCATATCGAAAGGTCCGGAGTTCGATCCCCAGCTGGGCCATGTACCAATGGGTTTTTTCTCGAAACTTAAGTACATTTACTGCCTGCTCTCAAAAGGTGAAGGAAAACATCGTGAGGAAACCTGCATACGCCGAAGAAGAAATTCTTAGGCGCATGTGAAGTCCACCAACCCGCACTGGGCTAGCGTGGTGGACTATAGCCCGAACGCCCTCGTGGAGAGGGTAGGCCTGAGCCCCAGCAGTGGGGACATTAATAGGCTGTTGATGAAGAGTGAGAGACCAGTGTATACTGGTTTTGTTTCCACTTACGTGCGGTCGAACGTACATAACAAACCTTAAGGGCCCGGCTACAGCTAAGCCAGATTTAGCGTGTAGCCGGGCCCTTACGGTTATTGCACCACAGACCTCAAATACATCTAATAATTTACAGCAGTTATTTCATGAAAGAATTATTCATTGTATGCAAAATATCTTTTTCCAAATAAACAGTAGTTAAATGTTGGTTGGTGAAGCCACAGATTAATGATATAGTGTCTTCGACAGGTAAAGCTGGCAATAGATGGCGTTGCATTGATCTCAGCTGTCATTGTCAATCGAAACTGGAAACTGCATCAGATTGATCAACAGTCATCATATCAGCCTGTATCCGTCCACTGCTGGACAAAGCCCTCCCCCAGGGATCTCCACGACGCCCGGTCCCGCGCTAACCACTTCCAGCCGGGTCCCGCGACCTTCACCAGATCGTCGGTCTACGCTGCGTCTTCGGATACGTGGTCGCCACAGATCAACATTAAGTAGAATTACGGCTTTACCTACCAAACAAATACCTACTGGAAAATCACCCATTACAATAAATTTTGAGACTGTTAATCTAAGGGCACAAACCTACACAGCCAAACATTGTCACGCGCTGGCAACACCAATCAGCTTTTTCGGTTCCATTCAGAGGCAAAGGTTCTTCAACCGTACAGCTGTCTGGTCATCACACGTGCTTGTTTTTAACAGTGTTGCCAGGTTTCCTCCGCCGCAAGTTGCCCATCTGCCTCAGGATATGCGTGTTCTCATCCTCGAGCTCCGTGGCCATGCCAGAGGTCCCAGGCACTGTTCCCCACAGCTTCAGCTTGCTAGGCAGGTATATTAGCCCTAGCAGTGTTATTACTGCAGAAATAAAAAGAAAAGAAGTAAATCCTACTAATATAATATTCGTTTATGGCGAAAGTTTGTAAGAACTAGCTATTTCCCGCGGCTTCGCCCGCGTAGAAAAGGTTTTCCCGTGTACATTGTGAAACAGCGCCCTCTGTGTAGGCGTTTTGTTACTTAGGGGGTATTAGCGGACGCCCTGAGACTTTGTCCGCGTTAGAATGTATCCTATATGTTATTCCATGATGTAAGCTATCACTGTACCAAGTTCCATCAAAATCTGTTCGATAGTTTTTGCGTGAAAGAGTAACAAACATCCATCCTCACATTATAATATTATAGAGTCATCGCCTGACAGCGTTAGTGTATGGTTGTGTAAAGTGATTCCGCACGTTCGCGTGCGTATTGTGTTTTATCGAAAATGGCGGATAAAGTAATTATTAATGAGTTTTTGACTTTTTCACAAAATAAAATAGAAGTGATAGATGAACTAACCATAGTGCAAATATGTGCTTCTAATTTTTCGGACGCCGAAATTGAATCGGGAAAAACTGTTTTATTTAATTCTATTTCTGACGGTACTACTCGCTGTGTGAGTCGAAAAGGAGATGACAAAAATAAGAAAAATATTAAGGACTGCATTAAACTTCTCAAGGAGTCTGACCCTGATAGCCAGCCTGTGTTCGTTGCAAAAGACCTAAATCGCCTACCCCCTGTTACGTTTGACCATGTGGATGTTTCCCGCCTGCTAAAAGATCTGACGTATCTCAAATCTGAGGTACAAATGCTACGGATGGACGCAGTCTCCAAGGACGAAGTTTTAAAGCTAAGTGAGGAGCTGTCGCAATTGAGGACATGTGTCAACAAAAAAGATAACTACAGAAGTCGATCATTTACGAGGGTAAATAATGCATCGCACGAGCAAGCGGCGGTGAGCCGCGTGGAGGACGGAACAGCTGCTACAAGGTCGGCCGGCAGCGAACCGGTTCCGTCAGCTGACGACAGCGTGCGCTCGCACAAGCCAATGTATCGTGATATTTTGTTATCACAGCAAGGAGCGCAGGAGAAAAGCAATTCTGACGCGTCGAATATTAAGGTCGACAACGAATTTACTATCTTTGAACGTAAGAGGCGTACCAAGCAAAGGAATTTGCGGGGAACGATGGAGACAACTAGCCGATTATTAGTAGCCGATATGACGTCTGCGATTTATGTTTCTAGAATTAGAAAAGAAATTAAAGAATGCGATATAGTAAACCATATTAAGGATAAAGGCGAGGAGTGTATTAAGGTGGAGCTATTACCGCAATTCCATGAGACAACCTTCAACTCGTTTAAAGTGGTTATTCCGTGCAGTAAAATGGATACATTCCTCAAAGGTGATTTTTGGCCGAAAGGATTGGTCTACCGTCGGTTTAGAGAGCGCTACGCGCGGCCCGGAACTTCAGACAAATAATGGATAACACCAGTAAAAGAATCACTATGGTATCGTTTAATTGTAAGAATATTAAGCGATCGATAGATTATGTTCGTAAGATCTGTAAAAAGGCGGACATTATTGTTCTGCAGGAGACGTGGCTACTTCAGCATGATCTGAACTTCACTAATGGAATAGATGAAAACTTTGGATCTTTTTCAAAATCTTCCGTAGACTCATCAGCCGGAATCTTACGTGGTCGGCCGTACGGCGGCCTATCAATTATGTGGCGAAAGTCTGTCTTTTCAAATGTGTCGGTGGTGGATTGTTCATGCGACAGATTGGCGGCGATTCGAATTGAACTCGATAACCGGCAATTGTTAGTGTTTAATGTGTATATGCCTGTAGACACGGAAGACAATCTGCCAGAGTTCACGGACACGATGGGCAGAATGGGTGCTATAGCTGAGGAATGCGACGTAGAAGCAGTATACATGCTGGGTGACTACAATGCGCACCCTCGAACCAGGTTTGGTAACGAAATGCTGGCGTTCTGTGCTGAGCAGATGTGGGTGTGTACTGATGTGGATATACTGGGTATAGACTCAGGTACTTTCACGTATATCAGCGAAGCCCATGGGACGGTGAGATGGCTGGATCACTGTTTATCGACCAAGGCAGCCCAGGATACTGTTGTAAATGTGCATATTGACCATGAAGTAAACTGCTCAGACCATTGGCCTATGTTTTTGGAGTGTGATATAGGCTTAGTGTGTAATAGATCATGTGATAACCGTCGTTCTAGTGATACGAGTGCGAGTGCAAGCATATGTTGGGGTCAACGAGACCTGCATCAGATAAATATATATGGCAAATTTTGCTCTGAAAATCTTATCAGTCTGTCTGAATCTAGTCAATGTACCAACTGTGATAATAATATGTGTATAAATAATAAATGTATTTTAAGTTATATTGAAAAGTTATATAATGATACTGTACAAATTTTACAAAGTGCAGCTATACACAGCGCTTGTGCTGACTCTGGTGTACGTAATAGGAGCAAAAGAAAACAGGTTGTGGGCTGGAACTTCCACGTAAGGGAAAGCCACGAAAAAGCTAGACTCTATTTTAAATACTGGATAGAGTGGGGCAAACCTAACACAGGTGTAATTTATAAGAATATGTGTGAGAGTCGCAGAGAATTTAAAAGTAAGTTGAGGTGGTGCCAGAACCATCAGGATTCTATCAAAATGGACATATTAGCGGTGCATAAGGCAAATAAGAATTTTGTGAAATTTTGGCAATCCACGAAAGCACTTAATCATAAACAGGGTTTGCCGGTTAGTGTGAATAATGTTCAGAACCAAGAATTGATAGCTGATATGTTTGCGCGCCATTTCAAAGTGGATCCCCTCAATGTAGAGGACATGCCCGACACGATTATGCCTGACGCGACTGAGGAACCCTTGCAATTTTCTCCTGATGTCATAGCAAAGGTTGTAAGTGACATAAAACGTGGAAAGTCTCCTGGACACGACGGCTTAAGTGTCGAGCATATCCTCTATGCTGGTGATGAGATTTATAGAGTACTATCTGAATTGTTTAATTTATGTATCACACATAGTTATCTCCCGACAGCTATGATGAAAACAGTAGTAGTGCCAGTTGTTAAAAACAAAACTGGTGACCTGTCTAATGTGTCCAACTATAGACCCATATCTTTAGGTACTATCATAGGTAAAATACTTGAACGGCTACTGCAGCCTGAACTGATGAAAGAGGTGGTGATTAGTGATGCTCAGTTTGGTTTTCGTCCCGGTCTCTCTACAGACTCTGCAATACTGTGTTTGAAGCATGCGGTGAACTACTACAAGAGCAGAGATACATCCGTATATGCGTGCTTCTTAGATTTGAGTCGCGCCTTTGATCTGGTCAATTATAAAGTCTTGTGGGACAAAATGCTAAAATATAATGTACCTGTGACTATTGTGAGTCTGATGAGATACTGGTACGAGAACCAAACGAACACTGTGAGATGGGGCGACGCAACCTCTAGTGATTATAGACTAGAGTGTGGAGTACGCCAGGGTGGGCTGACCTCCCCGGACCTCTTTAACATATATGTTAACGACCTGATTGAGGAGCTGAGGAGCACTGGTATCGGATGCCATGTGCATGGTGTGTGTTTTAATAATCTGAGTTACGCAGACGATATGGTGCTTCTCAGTCCTGCAATCAGTGGTCTAAGAAAACTGTTATCCGTGTGTGAAAGCTTCGCAATGAAAAATGGGCTGAAATACAATGCTTTAAAAACGGAAATGGTAACTTTTCGATCTGGCAGAGGTCCGGATAGAGTTCCGCCTATTTTCTTGAATGGTTCTTCAGTTCAGGTTGTAGAGCACTTTAAGTATCTGGGTCACATTTTGACAGATAGTCTATGTGATGACCTGGATACGGAGCGTGAACGAAGGGCCCTGGCTATACGGTGTAATATGCTCGCACGCAGATTTGCTCGGTGCTCTAAGGATGTTAAAACTACATTGTTTAAAGCCTACTGCATGTGTTTTTACACATGTCAGCTTTGGGTCAATTACACCAGAAGATCCTATAACATCCTTAGAGTCCAGTATAATGACGCTTTCCGAATTTTAATGAAACTGCCCCGGTTCTGCAGCGCATCGGGCATGCTTGCCGACGCCAGGGTCCCGGATTTCTTCGCCGTGCTCCGTAGTAGAGTTGCGACTTTTCGAGACAGAGTTCGCAACTCTACTAACGAATTGATCAGTGCCGTGAATCACAATCTCTACCAGAATGTGTTTCACAGGCACTGGTTAAAAGTACACCAGAGTCGGAACAAGAAATAGGTAGATTTATCCTGTGTTGTTTATCACCGTCTTAGCGTATTTTTAATGTGTTTTATTCTTTTATTCCTTGTCGTTTTGTGTTGTGTATTTTATTTTGTATGGGCCTATTTTTTGCCTGAAATAAAGAATTTTATTATTATTATAATATTAGTAGGATAGGATGTTTGTCTTTGTTACTCTTTCACGCTGTAACGGCTGAACAGATTTTGATGAAACTTGATAAAGTGACAGCTTATATCATGGAATAACATATCGGCTACTTTTTACCGCGGTAAACTGTTCCCGCGGGAAAATCTTATTCATCAACATCTAGTATTATAAACACGAATGTTTGTAAGGATGTTTGGATGTGAAAACTTTTCAACACGATTTTTGACTTACCGTTTAAAATGCACGGGAACACCACATAAAAGTTGAGAGTAGTGGAGTGGAAGTAGAAGGTCTCGGTGATGTACAGTATTATGGTGAGCGTAAGAGACCAGTAGCCCATGGACACCACTCTGGAAACATAATATTTTCACATTTCTTTTTATAATAATTACATAAATTAATAACAGCAATAAATAGAGCCAGGATCTGAGCGAGTGATCTTGAGAACTAATATAGATATCCCCATTTGTGAATATTACGGTCCTTTACTTATTTATATAATAATAATAAAATAGCCTTTATTTCGCTGTATCTTATTTGCTGAGTGAATCATTTCTAATTTATTACTTGAATTACATACCAGCGGCCCATTTCTGGGCATAGGCCTCCCCCAAAAATTCCCATTCCTTTTTTCTTTGTTTTCCTGGTCCATATGGCACCCGTTTCCTTTTTTTTTATATCGTCCACCCATCTCTTTTTTGGTCTTCCACTTAATCTTAGGGGTAGGCAGAAAGAATGGAGCTCCAAGTATTACGATCCCGCCTGACACACCTCTGTTGCTTCTCTTCGCACACGCTCGCCGTGGGACGCGAGTGCTTTTCACGGGTCTGTCTGTGAGCGCCCGCTCTATCTGATGCTGGTATGGCAGTCTCGGCCCTGGCACCTATTTCTAATGCATTTGAAAAGATGAACTCACGGTCTGTAGTGTATGTAGAGTGTGCAGTGTATGAGGGCCAGTGCTTTGAGAACGGAGTACATGCCCAGCATGCGCGAGATTGTGAAGTCACCTACAAACAAATAAGAAATTACAAACCCATATTTAAAGATTGTATGATTACAAACTAAGACATTCTCCTGTATGACAAGGATGACAATACCAGGACCGGCAGTCACTAGATGGAGGTGGCAATCCAAGAACGGGCAAAATCCAAGATCATTGTTCGTTGATAAGAACAAGTATCCTCAGAATAAATATGCATGTCCAAAAATTGGGTCAGTGTGGACAAAAGGGGGTGCAAAGAAAAATTACTTGACACACATCTTCCTTGTTACCTCCTTCCAGGTACTGTCGCTTGCTCTAAGTGTCACCAGTAACCTAACCTTCCTTCAGGGTGATCAGACTGCTGTCACCTACACTTTTTTCCCTCAGCGCCTTTTTTTCCGCTCCAACCATGCCTTCTGCATACATGCTGAACTTAACTCATTCAAGGCAGGTGGTTGGACCAAGTTATTTGTCTTTCAACAACCTAACTATGTAGTTCTTGGCGGTTCATCACCATCATCATATCAGCCTGTAGACATCCAATGCTGGACAAAGGCCTCCCCCAAGGATCTCCACGACGACCGGTTCTGCGCTAACCTCATCCAGCTGACATTGACATTCTTGGGAGTTCATGGTACAAGTTGGTAGCCAACTGCACGCAGCAGCAGACGACGTGTCGCAGCGACACTACTGGTTTCTATGTATTTCTATGAAATTCCCTCCGTAGCCAGCGACATGAAGTCGAGCGACACGTCGTCTGCTGCTGCTGCGTGCGGTCGGCTGCCAACTTGTACCTTAATACGAACTCCACCGAAGCGCTAGCGGCAAATGAAGTAAAAATCTAATAATAACTCACCATCAATCTGTTCGCTATCACCATTATTGCTCAGAAACGACCTTCTCTCGATATACGACCGGCCAGCGGTCCCCAGATCCATGAACGCGACAAACGCAATCCATCCACGAAATGCATACAAAACTTTATTTTGCACCATGGCGGCAGTTACAACTTTCTTACACTAATCTCTTTGAACGTTTCACGCATTATCAGCTCGCATTCGAGCACTAATAATAGAACTTAACACAAAAATAAACAATAAAAGTTCAGCGGTAGTAAATTATGCTCTAATTAAATTAAGCGCTGTGGTTTTCTTTCCGTGCGGGAACTAACGCGCGATAGTGGCACAGCGTACATCGCACTACGGCATTTTACCTGCATTACAAATTACAATTCTTCATTTAGAAAAATTAGGTGCGATTATAACCTCGTTCGCGCAGAATCGGGGGATGTCATTTTTGAAGTCATTGCGTTCTTTTTGCAGCTAAGTCGCAGCGTTTTAAAATGAGTGAAACCATTTTAGAAAGATATATTTGCTCAATGTAAGGCGTCGTTTCTCTCCACGGTATCGTTTAAGTTGACAACCATACATCAAAACCGCAACATTTGACAGTTTGTAGCAATGTTACCAGAATGAAAAAAATGATGTTTCTTACTTTTGTACGCAAGATGGCAGCAAAACTAAATAAAATACAAATAAATCTGACAGCGCCATCTATTATCGAGTAGAGCACAACTTATCAGTTGAAGCTTCTTATGGTGAAATGATATCCTATTTTTATGAAGTCTCTCTTTATTCACAGAATACATAATCTTTATTTTAAAACAAGCAATTTTACACTCGACATTTTAACATGAATTCAGGGGCATTTCACTTAGTACTAAAATCTTTTCTATGGCGACACTGATGAATTGTTTAGTTTTAACAATGACATACAGATGGCACTGTGTTTATGAAAAAGTAGTTGAAAGATTGAGTGTGTGGGAATCCTTATGTTTTGACGCTGAATACACGTTTCGTTTGTGGGAACCCTTAAGTTTTGACGCTGAATACACGTTTCGTTTCAAGCAATAGAAAGAGAACAATGGATAAAAATATTATTTAACCAGTCGTGGGAATATGAAATTTCCCTAATAAAATTAATAACTTTGACTTTGTAAGTATTTACAGAACAGCGTGATAAAACTAAAATCATATTTTGCGCTGAAAACCAAAAATATATAATTGATTTAGCGGATATCGGAACGTTATCAACTGACACATGACTTAAAGGTCCTGCAACCAAGTCACAAACAAAAACAAAAAAAGAAAAAAAAAGACAAGTGACATTGACATTAACCTAACCTCCCAGTCGTTTTCGCGCCTTCTGTGTGTTGTGATCGCCTGAGTTTCTACGATTTCATTTTTACGTTAATATTGCATTCTTTTGGACCTCGATTTACCTGCTTTAGATTTTGACTTGGCATTTCTTAACGGACACTGATTTCTTTGCTTACCTGTTGACTGGCTTTTGTTACACGGACACCGAACCTCAAAACGACATGGCTGCTGAAAAAAAGTGTTGCGTGCCTACTTGTAACCGACCCCGTAAGTATTTTTTCATATTTTTAACATAATTCATGTAGATTCCGAAAAGGGCTCCCGTTAATCTTACAATCTTATGGTTCCCTTCAACTGTAGCGAAGCACAAAATGTAATTCGCCTCAGATGGCCGCCCCCGAGGCGCAAAATTTTACCCCCGCTACCCCCCACATGCCAGAGGATAAGCATAAAGGGGATCCCCTTAGAGTATACATAAGCTAGCTTAAGGGGATCCCAGACACGCGGCCTGGGGTGACGGTGGCGGCCTGTTGTCTTCCCTATGCAATGTATGTGAGACTTCAGACACGCGCGGTCTGCGTTTGCATATTGAAGCTGCGGCCTGCGGTAGGCCGCCACCGCACGTCGCATTCGCATGTGTCTGGTCTGGGATGCGCTTAGGTACTATCGATCTCAGACCACATTGTGGTGTCAGTGTGACATTTTAGAGTTTTGTATATCTCAAAATAAACTAGAAGTACCTACCTATCACCCTATTACGTAGAGTGAAATACAAATACACCTACTGGGTTGCTATGTACAAAAGGGGGCACTATGAAAAAAAACACAGAAAATTGATCTCAAAAATGCAAATAACAAGCTCATTGCTTAGCTCCTCACAACCTATTATCCCAAGAAATTACCAAATCTTCTCCATAGGTTAGGAACTATTATGTAATCTGTGTCCATAGTGCAATCCAATTACCTACTGCGATAAAGTTGGGGGAAGCATGGCAATACTGGCTATCAATGATGGGATACAATATCCCTGTTTGCCTTTACATTCTAAAGTGCTGTTTAGAGTGAAAGAAATTTGCATACAAAAATGGCGCGAATATTTTGACGAATGTTCATTAACTAAGGGAATATGCTGCGATCATGAATACTAATATGGTATAAAACCAAACCCGGTCGTCGTGGAGATCCTTGGGGGAGGCCTTTGTCCAGCAGGAGACGTCTACAGGCTGATATGATGCTAAAACCATCTAATGCGAACCGCCTCGTTGCCCATGGTTCGAGGAAAGGAATTCGAATAGTGTCAATGTTAAGACCTCATTCCGGACATATTCCATCTAATAAATTTACATTTCTTATGAGAAGATCGGAGTCACCAAATTGTTTAGAATGTGATGTTGTTGAAGATGTGCAACATGTGTTGATGAAGTGTGTCCGAAACGAGGCCCAAAGGTGTATGATGAGGTTGCCGTCGATTGGTAATCATAATGTTGGAGTTTGCAACAGCATCCTGTCTTTTCCCCTTTTTAGAGAAAGCCGGGATGCTGTGCAAACTATATAGGTACATTACTTAAAGCAGTAACTATTTTAAATTAAGTATTGTGGTTATAATTATATTAATTATTCATACAGGGGTGACATAGACAACCATCTCATGTGACTAAACCCCCTAAACTAATAGATTTAAAAAAAAAGTTAGTTGGGATTTACATCCTTGCAATTTGGTACATCATTTTGTCTTTTTATTTCAGGTTCGCCAGGTACCACTCTGCACGGCTTTCCGAACCCGGAGAAAGATGCAGAAAGATTCCGAACTTGGCTTTATTCTATTGGAGGCGACATATTGGCGTTGGATAACCAATACATTTACAAATATCGTAATATTTGTCAAAAACACTTTGAGTCACGCTATATTACACGTGGCAACAAATTGACCAACATTGCAATCCCGAGTTTGCGAATGCAAGGTATGTAGTCGGTTGAACTAACAGTTGTACATAAATAGTCTGTTGACTTTTTGGGTTGATCGAGTTTTAAGCAATTGATGTGTTCTTTTTCTTACTTAATACAAAATGTCCAAAAAGGGTAATGAATTAACCCAGTATGATTTATACTGTGAGCGTCAGTGGCCTCGGGGATAAGACGCGGCCTATCATATCGAAAGGTCCGGAGTTCGATCCCCGGCTGGGCCATGTACCAATGGGTTTTTCTCGAAACTTAAGTAAATATACTGACTGCTTTCAAACGGTGAAGGAAAACATCGTGAGGAAACCTGCACACGCCGAAGAAGAAATTCTTAGGCGCATTTGAAGTCCGCCAAACCGCACTGGGCTAGCGTGGTGGACTATAGCCCGCACGCCCTCGTTGAGAGGGTAGGCCTGAGCCCCAGCAGTGGGGAGATTAATAGGCTGTGATGATGAATGATTTATACTGAATTGCATAAGTTACATTACATTTTTATAGTTAAAATTTGAATATGTATTAAAATAGTAATAATTTAATATAAAAATGGCTAATGGGAAATAAATAAATATCAATATCAATCTAGCCACCTTCAGACACCTTTTAATGCCATCGGTCTATTCTATAAAAGATCAGAAATCAACCATATTTTGTTTTTCCAGGAATCAGCCTTCCTAGAAGACAGCCACTGATGGACATTACCAGCAGTAGTGTCAATATTGAAGAAAATAGGAACCAACAAATACCAATACCTTCAACATCTAAAGGTAAGACTAAGTATTGTTAGATGGCAGTTGTTACCCTAGTGAACTTTGGCCAGCCTGAAAAGTGACAGTATGGTTTCCTTTTTTTTTAATCATTTATTTGTGAAGGGTTTGGTCATGTAATATTGATCATGTCACCCTTATTGTTACAAATCACCACCTAGTAACTAAAACAAACCTTACCTCCTAGCGAGCAAAAAAAATTTGCCAAGCTTATATAGCATCCTGGCCTCCTCAGATAAGGGGAATGCTACACTCGGTTTTACACTCGGTACAATTGGGTGAGTTAACTTATCCCATCAAAAATGCAAACTTATCCAGTGGATTGTGTCCGGAACGCAATCTTAAAGCCATTACCACTTCTCTATTCATGGTGCACAATTCGAACCAAGGTATACGAGGAGGGCCGGATTGCATGGTTCTGTACCAGATCCCCAGACTGAGTGACCGTTCGTCGAAGTACTCTCTCCAGACTGAGTAACAATCTTTTTTAACTATTGGTAACAGATCACTGTGGAATGGCAAACAAATTCGCGGTTCACCTTCTGTTATTGCTAATCGGGCCAAGCGATCCGCCTCCTCGTTACCTGGAATGTCTACATGAGATGGAATCCACTGCAGCCTTAGCCTAAGCATTTATTCATAGATACTAATTTACAGATGGTATCCATTATGGCGTAAGCACGTAGCTCGATGCACCTCGAAAAGTCGAGGTGCATCGAGCTACGTGTTGGAGGGCACTCTTTGAGTCCGTTATGATAACAAATTTATTACCGTCTTAAACATTTATATAATCGAGGGCCTTCCAAATAGCATACAGTTCTGCGTACATTATTGAGATAGTCGAAGTCCTTGTAATAATAAAAAATACATATTGGACCGAAATGTCATGACATGATAGATAAATTAGTTCTTTAAAAATATATATTTCTTTCAAAGATGCTCAAATAGTAGTAAACTGAAAAGTACATCCAAGCAATGGGTGTTAAAGTTTTTCAGCTTTACAACACAAATAAAAATAGTCTTTTTTTCTGACATTAAAAATAAAACATTAATTTTGTATATAAATATTCAGCATTAATACTGTCAGGGTGTCCTTGCACGCAGGCCTCCTCCATTAACTTCCACTCCATCCTATCGCCTGCAACACTTCGCCATTGTGGTGGAATGTCATCTTCCCACCTTTTTGTGACCACCATTGATAGATTTTAATTACAGAAATAATTTCATTTCAGGTGAGAATCCCCGTAAAAGAAAAGTTGCGTATTCGAGTGATGCTTCTTTTCTTCAACGACAAATCTTGAAATTGAAGAAAGCAAAAGATAAATATTCCTGCAGGTTGAGAAAAGCCATGAAGCTATCAGAAAATTCTACGTTTCAAAAAACAGTTAAAAATTTCACCACCATGGCTGCCATTTTCACATTGCTACAGTTCCGTGAAATAAAAAAACCTAAAATGGGCAGAAGATTTACTCAAGAAGAGAGAATTATGGCTTTGAGTCTCTACAAGCAAGGACCTAAGGCATATAAGTGGCTCCGAAAAATATTTGTGCTACCAGCTCCTGTCACCCTGAGTAGAATGATTACGAGGGCAGGTTTAAAACCTGGCATTAATGAAAATATATTTGAACAATTAAAAAAAGTTACCAGGAAAATGAAAACCGATGACAAACTGTGCATACTACTATTTGATGAAATTGCTCTTAGTCCTCATTTCGATTACAATAGGAAGCAGGACCGAATAACAGGCTTTGTCAATAACGGACAAGCGAACAAACAAAAAATAGCAGACCATGCCCTCGTATTTATGATCAGAGGAGTGTTCCGTAATTATAAACAGCCAGTAAGTTACACATTCTGCTCAGGGAGCACCGGCAGGGAAGAGTTAATGATACAAATTAAAGAGATTATTAAAAAATTAAATTCAATTAGTCTTAAAGTTATTGCAACTGTTTGTGACCAAGGATCATCTAATGTGAGTGCTATTAATTATTTATTGGAGGAGACCCGAGAAAAATATTTAAGAAAAGGAAAAGAATTACGAAATAGTATTTTTGAAGTTGATGATCAAGAAGTGATTCCATTATATGATCCTCCTCACCTAATAAAAGGCATCAGAAATAATTTAATCACAAAAAATTTAAAATGTGTTATTAATAATGAAACAAAAACAGCCAAATGGGAGCATATATTGCATTTATACAGAGAAAATCCAAGCTATAAAGGCATTCGTATGGTGAAAAATTTAACAGAAAACCATGTAAATCCAGAAAAAATGAATAAACAAAAAGTTAAATTTGCCACACAATTACTTAGCCGGACAGTGGCAACGAATATGGGATATTTAGCCGGTAAGTTGGTCAAAGTTGTTTTACTCAAAGTAGGATACATACTTTTGAACGTTAGTCAATTTATTGGGAATATTTTGGATATTCTTATTGTCAGTCTGTAATACCAGAGAGCGTCAGGGGCGTCGGGGATAAGACGCGGCCTATCATATCGAAAGGTCCGAAGTTCGATCCCCGGCTGGGCCCATGTACCAATGGGTTTTTCTCGAAACTTAAGTACATTTACTGACTGCTCTCAAACGGTGAAGGAAAACATCGTGAGGAAACCTGCATACGCTGAAGAATACATTCTTAGGCGCATGTAAAATTCACCAACCCACACTGGGTGGACTATAGCCCTAAGGCCCTCGTTGCTCGAGGGTTGGCCTGAGCCCCAGCAGTGGGGACATATTAATTGGTTGTTGATTTAATTTGAATACCAGAGAGGGGTGTAATCCCATAGTATGAATTTGAACCACCAAGTAAATAACCAGAATAGAGCTGGCTGTTTTGTTTTACATCAATAGGTTGACTAAATATTTTGAATCGATAGGCAAGGGCGTAGACTAGGTACTTAAATCATTCCATTTTACCATCAGGTATCACAAAGGTCTTAAAGAAAATACGTATAAAAATATTTAGTGTGCCTACATAAAGACAAACAGGCAAGAGCAGAATGAGCTCAGTACAAGGTGTCTATTTGTGTCTATCTTGAGATCAAGGATTTTGTCTGTGTGGCTTGATTGATGGCTATTGAGTATTGACTGGCCTGTTGGCGTAGTGGTAGTAACCCTGCCTTCTGCGCCAATGGTCGTGGGTTCGATTCCCACCCGGGACCAACATTTGTGTGATGAACATAACTGTTGGTTTTCGGATTCTGGGTCTCTGTATGTATTTATGTATTCATTTAAAAGTATTTATGTATGTTTATTAGTTGTTGAGTACCCATTTACAAGCTTCGGCTTAGTTGGGACTAAACAGCCGTGTGTGGATTTGTCCAAAACATTATAAAACATTACATTATTATTATTGAGTGTGAAGACAGTTTGCCATTATTGAGTAATTTTTCAGCATTTTCTATAGACTATTATTTTCTTTTTCAGAAAAAGGAATACTACCCATGGAGTGCAAGGAGACAGCGGATATCCTATTATTTTTTGACAACCTGTTCGATTCGGTAAACGGCAGCTTCGAAAACTCTAAAAAGAGAAGTGGAAAAGAGTTATTGCATCCACTAACGCCTAAATCAAGTCACCAAGCACTATGGGATGAATCAAAAAAAGTTTTAAAAAGCATGAAATTCGTCACTAGTCAAGGAAGGGAAGGTTCTCTGCCGTCGATCAATAACTGGTTGCGTACTATTGAGAACATTGAATATTTAAAGGAAAAATTATTTAATGATTACAATTTTAAATCTATATGGCTGAGGCACTTCAATCAGGATCCTTTAGAAAATTTCTTCGGATGCATTCGTAGCCAAGGATACCAAAATATCAAGCCATCGTGTGCAGGCTTTGAAGGAGCATTTGCTTCGCTGCTCATAAATAATTTAAGCAGCGGCCATTCCCCAGGCGCCAACTGCGAAGCAGACACTTGCACAGTGTTTAAATCTTTAAATAAATTACTTTTAAATAACACAAATGTTGTGCAGAATGCTATCAGTGAAATTGATTCCAAGCATACAGACGAAAATATAATAGCAGATTTTAATTTGAAAAAAGAGGATCCTAAAATTATTGCACAATTGCAGTACGTGACCGGTTATGTTTTACGGCAGGCAAGGAAAAAGATTTTTAAAAATTGTTCTCATTGCAAAGAATGTTTATTTGATTCCCAAAATACAAACGATTATTTAAAATTCAGGGAGTACAGAAAAGGTTCAACATTTCTATGTTACCCTTCAAATGACCTAGTGAAGTGTTTCTCTGAAATACAGGACTTAACAATTAATGTCATAAGAACTAACAGTACAACAAGTAACATTAAAGAATACATAAAATGTTATGTTAATGTTATTGTACATAAAATTATATGCAGTATTAGATTTTAATTTTATGAAATGTAATATTCATCGAAAAGATTTTGTTGATTTTATTTTTGATTTGTCCTGTAGGTTTTTCTTGTACAATTGGTGTCGTGATACAAACAAAATCCTATGTGGTAGTAAAATAGATTACGACGCAGAAGATTTAATTCAAAAAATGTCAGTGGAATACTTTAAAAAGAGGCAAAAAAAGAAATTTTAGTGAGCGTCAGTATTCTACTGTTATTTTTTTAATTAAATCTTCCGCGTCGTAATCTATTTTATTTACTACCACATAGGATTTTGTTTATCAAAAGTCAAAATTCGTTTATTCAAAATTGGAATACAATATTCTCTTTTTGACGTCAATTCTGACTAAAATTAAAGCTACTCTGTTTCCACCTGTATGTGGTGCTAACATAAATTTCGGATAAAAAAGTTTTAAGGTCTTTGGGTGCTACTATAATTTTTTTTTTAATTTGCATAATAACTTTTACATTACTATATTTTTATCTTTGTTGAGCGATCAGGCACTCCATGGAATTTTATCATTCAGGTAGTCATTTAACTTTTAATATGCTTTTTGCACAAGTTAGATTTTACGGAAGACTTAAATTTGTTGTCAGATAAGTTGATAATTTCTTCCGGGATCTTATTGTAGTAACACACACAGCCCCACAAAAGATTTATTTATCTTAGTTAATCTGGAGTGATGTATCTGTATTTCGTTCTTATTTCTAAGATTAAGATTAATTAAGATTATGCCTCTTATTGTTTAAGTTAATTATAGTCAGATTCTGTCTTACAAACATTATATTAGTATATATATATATATTGACATGGCACCGTCATGATTTTAATGTCCTTAAATAATTCTCTTAGAGACTCACGACTACGAAACCCATAAATAAATCTTATTGCTCTTTTTTGCAAGATGAATATACAGCCCCAAAACAATAGGCCATAAGACTGTGAAAGTAGCTAAAATATACAAGTCTTGCTGTAGGTTAATTCTCTTTTTTTGTTAGGATGTCTGTTAATTCTCTGAACTTTTTAACGGCATATGCTGCGGAACTTAGCCGTTTTGATAACAATTCTATATGAGGGCCCCATTGCAGCTTTTTATCAAGGGTTAGCCCTAAGAAAACTGTATATCTACAAATGCAAGTTTTTCATTATTTAATATGATATCATTGTTACATGATCTGACACCTGGAAGTGTGAATTTTATACATTTAGTTTTTTTTGAGTTTAATACAAGGTTGTTAACAGTAAACCATTCGTGAACTTGTCGAAGGGTGTTGTTTACATCGTCTTTTGTATCACGACAGCAATTTACAAGAAAAACCTGTCATATCGAAAGGTCCGAAGTTCGATCCCCGGCTGGGCCCTGTACAAATGGTTTTTTTTCTCGAAACTTGTACATTTACTGACTGCTCTCAAATGGGGAAGGAAACATCGCGAGGAAACCTGCGTACGCCGAAGAAGAAATTCTTTTTCATGTCATCATCATCAACAGCCTATTAATCTCCCCACTGCTGGGGCTCAGGCCTACCCTCTCAACGAGGGTGTTCGGGCTATAGTCCACAACGCTAGCCCAGTGCGGGTTGGTAGACTTCACATGCGCCTAAGAATTTCTTCTTCGGCGTATGCAGGTTTCCTCACGATGTTTTCATGTGAAGTCCACCAACCCGCACTGGGCTAGCGTGGTGGACTATTGCCCGAACGCCCTCGTTGAGAGGGTAGGCCTGAGACCCCAGCAGTGGGGACATATTAATCTGTTGTTGATGATGATGATGATTAAATATTGTCTACCTGGTATCTAATCTAGCTACTTTGTGTTGTATAGTTTATAAGTATAGGCTATATTAACAATTAAGGATTGTTTTATGGCTTGAAATAAAAGAATTTATTTTATTTATTATTGTTTTAATTATTTTCCTCCATCAATTTAAAAAAATAAAATACGGGCCTGCCCGGGGTATACATGGTTATATGTATCTACGTCTATATATATATGGATATTTGTGATTACAACAACCAAGTCTAGATGTCGCTGTATACGACTTTAACTGACAACTCTATTTCCCTATATATAATGTACTCTGTGCATGAATTTTATAGATTTCATGCAAATTTAAATTTATACATTATATATTGTAGTGAACGGTGACATATAAAAAATATAGTTACAATGCGACCAACTTCAGTATGCAGATATCTGCAGCGAGTAAATACTTGACTGTCTCTCTTTTATTTTTGATAGCATTACACTTGAGTATTGCCACATCACTTTATTGTTATTTTATCCTTTTGCTGCTGGTCACAAATGCCTAAAAATACCGTCGCCATATTGGTATTGTCAAAAGTTCGGGATATATCGGTGCCGAGGAAAAAATGATTTCTCGCCTACTTGCATCTGAATATTCGCTAATTTAGTGAACTAGCATAATCCTCTGTGACTTTAGATGTTTCGTTCGTCGATTTCGTTGTGTTATTCGGTTTGTAAATGATGTTTTCAATGGAGAAATGTTCGGGGCGCAGTGGCACTGGTACCTCCGAGGAGTCGGAGCTGTACGCCGGTGGTGGCGAGGGGATGGGGAAGGAAGGTGTGCCATCAGACGAGGTGGCTTCGGCCGTGGCCGCCGTGTCCGACGAGATTGGCGACATCTTGAAAGACGAGCTAGGCGACGCTGACAGGGCCGATCGAATCGGGGCCGAGCTGGCAGACCTCAGTGCCGAGCTCGGCCTCCTGGCGGGCTTAGCAGACGGAGAAGCACAGCCAGACTTCGCCTCGCGCTTCGAAGTCCCCTTCGAATGGATAGCCGTAAGTTTTTTTTACTAAAATGGCTGACTACCGCTCCTGCCTTCATACTGTGTCTACAAATTGCAATTTCGACGAGTTCTCACGCTGTAACACGTCTGCTTTTGTCAATATTTACCATTTTTCAGTAGCAAGTGCGACATTGATGTCATTGACCTCCAGTACTTGCTATTTGCGTGCACATTTTGGACATGTGACAATTTTGAAGAGTCAAATGTCATATTCAAGATCATAAATGCAAATGAGTGTCAAAATTTTAGGTTCTCTTAAATGGAGGTAGCATGCTTTGTCTTTGTATGATGTATTTTTGACAGACAATATTTTTGTGCTAAGGGTGTGCCCACCTTGCATGAGGAACGTGCAAACAACTCTTCAAAATGTGCCTTTGTAATGGCAAGAAACGTCCCTTCACACATCTATCTATGATAGTCATTGCTAGGACAAATATTTGCAGATTATAAAAATTCAAAACTAAGTACACTCTTTGCCCCAAACAAGACATAGAACTGAAATGATGCTCAAACTTAGGTGGAACCATGTTATTTTAGGGCGCCAGTTCCTCATGGGTTAGCACATACTAAAAAGCTAGAAGTCTGCCAATCTGCCATGGAAAGGAAGATGCTCGGGAAAAGGAAATTGAACAAAATAATAAATAAAACACTAAGAAGCGGTACAAAAATAGAAGATGTCACACTTAAAGTTAAGAAACTGGGATAGACAGGACACACAGTAAGGGGAAATGAGAAATGGAGCAGAACCATGATGAGTGGGTCCCTAAAATTTATCAAACGACAAAGAGGGAGACAGTTTAAAAGATGGGAAGATAAAATCAAAGATATTGCAGGAAAAACATGGACGAGGACAGCCAGCGACAGAAGGGAGTGGAAGAGTTTCGAGGAGGCCTTTGCCAAAAATGGGCAAACAGAATAATGTCGATAATTGAATGTAATTAATATTATTTGGTTTTTATATCTGAAATAAAGGCTTAAAAAAATAAATTAAAATGGGTTTTATTAATTTGAAAAAATACGGCAGCTAATTATTAATTAGAAAAAAGCAAGATACGGCTTTCTAGAGACAATTTTATTACTGACCAATTTGAAAATGATGTGTAAAATAGTTTTTGTTTTAAAAATTATTATTACGATATTTTTTTCATACCCTGTCGTCATAATCGATATGCTGTCTTGTGGTAGGTCTAGGTCTTCATAACCCTTTGGCTTGCGAGATTCAGAGCGCAATACCTTTGCAACTCGGATGTATATCGCGTCAGTCAGACACCCTGACATTGTCACTCAAAAAACTGTCATTTTTACTAGGTCAAGGACAATGTCAGGATAATATGACATATTACCCGGCGGAATATCTAGCTAGCTGTCATCCTACTACAGGTAGTAGGCTGATAGACAAGGAGTTTACTACAATGCTGAAGTCAATCACATTCTTTCATATCCCTTAGAGTGTTAAAGGAACCTGATCGGCCGCCCGTTGAGGGTTCTGAGGGAACTGACATCCACATTCGCCAGGAGTGCAGCCACATTGGAAAGGATAGTCTACTCAGTAGTTGTAATAGATGATGCATTTGCAGATGGGTCACCGCGGCTCGGGCAGTGGGTCTTCATCCTCGTCGTGGTCGGGCGCGCGCGGCGGGCGCACGCGCCGCCCCTCGCGCCCCAAGCGCGCCCCCAGGCGTCGCGCCATCGCTAAGGGCAAAGAGGTAACAATCATCGTTCTGATCTACCAATAACACGCTCGACTCGTTCTCGCTCGCCCTACCCTGCTGCCAAAGAGAACTATTTCAGTTCTGCGCTGTCAAGAAGTTTGCCGTCGACTATAGTATGTAATATAGTAGTAGTATGTAATAAGAGCGTCAGTGGCGTCCGGAGTTCAATCCCCGGCTGGGTCATGTACCAATGGGTTTTTTCTCGATACATAAGTACATTTACTGTTCGATCCCCGGCTGGGTCATGTACCAATGGGTTTTTTCTCGATACATAAGTACATTTACTGTTCCATCCCCGGCTGGATCATGTTACCATTTTTCTCGATACTTAATTAATGTACTTACTGACTGCTCTCAAACGGTGAAGGAAAACATCGTGAGGAAACCTGCTTACGCCGAAGAAGAAATTCTTAGGCGCATGTGAAGTCCACCAACCCGCACTGGGCTAGCGTGGTGGACTATAGCCCGAACACCCTCGTTGATAGGGTAGGCCTGAGCCACAGCAGTGAGGACATGTTAATAGGCTGTTGATGATGATAGTATGTGTGTGTCAGCCGTCGCGGCGCGCGAGCGGCGGGCGGGCGGCGGGCGCGGGCCGGCGCGCCGTGTCGCTGCGCGTGCGCCGCGCGGAGGCGCCCTCCGACGCTTCCGACGTCGGCGCGGACTCCGACACCACCGACCAGTGGACAGAGCTCGACGCCAGTGAGTACCTAACCTGCCAATACCTTCTAATACTGCACTGGACTGGCTGTCCCATACAAATGACAGCTACCTAATTAAATGGCCTCCCATGGTCGGTGGACCGACGATCTGGTGAAGGTCGCGGCACCCGGCTGGATGAGGTTAGCGCGGGACCGGTCGTCGTGGAGATCCTTGGGGGAGGCCTTTCTCCAGTAGTGGACGTCTACAGGCTGATATGATGATGATGATATTCATTAGTTCCACGGACACATCATAGCCTTCAGCGCCAAAATGTTTAGTTCCGTGGACACTGGTCAGTAATCATAGCATTTCGCTTTGTGATCCCAAATTTATATTTTTTATTTTATATGGAAATGCAGCTTAAATGCTTCCATATAAGCCGTTATGACAGTATTACAGCAATGTGTATTGATTACAGCGGGCTCGTCCGACAGCTCGTCGACGAAGGGCGCGGCCGCCGCGGGCGACGCCTGCAACGGATACCAACACAAGTCGCCGGTGAATATTACTACTTTGTTTATTTGCAACTAGCTTTTTCACGCGGCTAGAAAGGTTTTTCCCGTGTAAATTGTGAAACAGCGCCCTCTATGTAGGCGTTTTGTTACTTAGGGGGTATTAGCGGACGCCCCGCGACTTTGTCCGCGTTAAAAAGTAGCCTATATGTTATTCCAGGATACAAGCTATCACTGTACCAAGTTTCATCAAAGTCTGTTCGGTAGTTTTTGCGTGAAAGAGTAACAAACATACATCTTCACATCCTTACAAACTTTCGTCTTTATAATATTAGTAGGACAGTAGGATTGTGCCGACCCACTTACACCACCTGTACCTGAGACAGAAGCGTCTCAGCCAGCGAGTACGACACGTTCGATCCAGGTTTCCGTATTCTCAACTACACCTACATGATTTCGGTCAGCATCTCCCACTATTTTGCTAAGGAAGAGCGGGCTCTCCTCTCTTGTTACAGGCGTATCAATTTATACATAGGTGGACGGATAATTAGAAACAGGGCAAGATTTTCATACAATCGAGGTCACTTTGAAGCCATGGGTCTCCGTGAAGGATTGACCGGGGCATGATCTGATGGCGCATCGAGAGAGTAGATGGCGGAGTTTTAGAACGCTGTAGATATCCAACTGATCAGATGAACCGTCTGGAAGCAGCATCGTCATGATTCCTTAACTTTAAGATTTTCATACATTTTGATGCCAATTTGCGGATTTTTTTCTTCATGACGATGCTGCTTATAAACGGCTCATCTGATCAGTTGGATATCTACAGCGTTCTAAAAGTCCTTCATCTACTCTCTCGATGCGCCATCAGATCATGCCCCGATCAATCTTTCACGGAGACCCACGGCTTCAAAGTGACCTCGATTGTATGAAAATCTTGCCCTGTTTCTAATTATCCGTCCACCTATGTATTTATGTTGTAAAAGATCGAGTACTACTCTCTTAATGGAAATTGTTTCTTTGCTAATCAAACCCTAACAGTAATCATAAACTTATACAAAAAAAATTAAAGCCGACATCTTTGTGAAAAAGAGCGACGCTTACTGCCACTTTAGTTTCGCAAGCGTGAAGTTATGTGTGTATATAAATGACAATTGTGGTCGTCCACAGCCGGCGGAGGCCCCAACCCTGGGCCAGTTCCTGCTGCCGCTTCTGCACACCGACCCGACGGGAGCAGAGCCGGACCACTTCCTCATCAGACACGAGGACATACTCCAAGTAACCCACAGTTTCATTTACACCTTTAACTTTTTATAAGGTCCCAGTTATACAGATATGCTACGTGAAAGTTAAATACACTACCATGTTTGTAATGCACTGGGGAACACATCTACGGCAAAAAAATAATAAAGTGGTCAATATATGCACTCAGCCTGTTCATTGACATTGAATGAATGAGGAAAGAAAGCCTGATATATTCGCTATATAATACCATTATAGTTAAATAAAAAAGAGGATGTTCTTCTCCGTAAATGTTTATTAACTAAGTGGTATCCAAATCGCCTCTGCCTTATAAAGGGTTAACTAATAATAATAATGTTTGAACAAATTTGTAGGCTGTTTAGTCCCAAACTGAGCCGAAGCTTGTAAATGAATACTCAACAACTGATAAACATACATACAAACACCCAGAATCTGAAAACCAACAGTTATGCTCATCACACAAATGATGGTCCCGGGTGGGAATCGTACCCACGACCTCTGGCGCAGTAGGCAGGGTTACTACCAACTACGCCAACAGGCCAGTCCCTAGCCTATAACTACATACGCCGTACCTACCACGAGGAATGAACCTTACGTACTTTCCCGCACAATATTAACAACCACAAGCGCTTATTGTATAAAATACTATCGCAATTAAACATAAAATTCAAATTTCAATAATATTTTATTGCATGTAAGTACACTGGGTACATTTATACAACGTATTTTTTTATCTACCACCGCTTAAAACGTCAAAATCGTCAATACGTCAAAAAAATAGAATAGAAAAGACGAACATGACACTTTGGTTTATGCCTCATAACATCCTGAAGCCTTGTGTGTCAAAAAAGGCTTATTCTATTCTTATTCTAAGCCGCCAAAATACATAAAACAGAAGTGGTATTTGCTTGAAGTTTCCACTGTGCGATGTTAGAAAAGAATGACTCCTACCACCTCGATTTAACCTTTAAAGCGCCCACCGCGCCAGTGTGGGTGGCTTTATTGTAAAACAGAAAGTGTCGATATAATTTCAAATGCTTTTGTAAGAAAACCTATCTATCGAAAAGCTCCATTCTCAGCATAGAGAGTAGGCGGGTGTTAAGACGAGCCCACATACTCTCAAAAGTGTACCCTTTGAACGCCACTGACCTATATATAGCCGACAACTCAAAAAGTTTTAGTTTATTGCTAGCTGTTGATCGCGGCTTCGTCTAAGCGGCGACTAAGTTTTTCCCACGGTTTACCGCGGTAAAAAGTAGCCTATATGTTACTCCAGGACATGAGCTGTCACTGTACCGAGTTTCATCAAAATTAAATTGTTTTCCCGCGGGAACATTTTACGGCGGTAAAATGTAGCCTATATGTTGTTCCAGGACTTAAGCTGTCACTACCTAGTTTCATCAAAATTAAGTTGTTTTCCCGCGGGAACATTTTACGGCGGTAAAATGTAACCTATATGTTATTCCAGGACTTAAGCTGTGACTGTACCGAGTTTCATCAAAATCCGTTCAGCCGTTACAGCGTGAAAGACATCCTCACAAACACCCTAACATCCTTACAAACCTTCCCCTTTATAATATTAGTAAGACTAGCTGGTGCTCGCGACTTCGCGTGGTAAGCTGGAGACACGTTATGATTCTTCTAACATCAATAAGATAATTGTTCTGTGCGTAGAATACGCTTGTTACGAAAGAAGAAGAAAGGTAACTGAGGATGTTTGGATTTGCAGCTGTTGGCGTCCGCTGAGGACGGCGTGCGCGACGAGATACCTCTGGAGGACGACCTTCATCTGGACGCAGAGCCGGACGCGTTAGTATACATTAACTAGCTGTTTCCCGCGTCTTCGACCCCCTTCAAATCAAATCAACAGCCTATTAACATGTCCCCACTGCTGGGGCTCAGGCCTACCCTCTCAACGAGGACGTTCGGGCTATAGTCCACCACGCTAGCCCAGCGCGGGTTGGTGGACTTCACATGCGCCTAAGAATTTCTTTTTCGGCGTATGCAGGTTTCCGCACGATGTTTTCCTTCACCGATTGAGAGCAGTCAGTAAATGTACTTAAGTTTCGAGAAAATACCCATTGATACAGTCAACAAGCACAGGCACAGGACTGCGCTATACTAGTTCTGTAATGTGCCTGCTTACCTATCTATTTTGTTGACTGTACATGGCTCAGCTGGGGATCGAACTTCGGACCTTTCGATCTGGTAGTCCGCGTCTTATCCCCGATGACTCACTGACGTGAGTCTTCCAGCTAGTGAAGCTATGTGGGGCCCCCATTGAAGAGATGAACCTATAGTTATACCAAGGAACACCGTCATCATATCAGCCTGTAGACGTCCACTGCTGGACAAAGGCCTTCCCCAAGGATCTCCACGACGCCCGGTCCTGCGCTAATTTCATCCAGCCGGGTCCCGCGACCTTCACCAGATCGTCGGTCCACCTTGTGGGAGGCCTACGCTGCGTCTTCCGATGTGTGGTCGCCACTCGAGAACCTTTCTGTCCCAACGGCCGTCAGTTCTGCGGGCGATGTGCCCAGCCCACTGCCACTTCAGCTTCGCAATTCTTTGACCTATGTCGGTGACGTTGGTTCTCCTGCGGATCTCCTCATTTTTGATTCGATCTAGCGGGGAAACTCCGAGCATAGCTCTCTCCATTGCCCTCTGCGTGACCATGAGCCTTCTTATGAGGCCCATAGTGAGCGACCACGAGATACACCGTGCTTTTGATAAACTCTAATCTGTCTGTACCTAAAGTTTTCAGTCAGTTTATACTGGATTTGTTTCCACTGACGTGCGGTCGACCGTACAAGTTTGTTTTTATTTCTTTTGTGAAATCAGGCTGTCGAGCGGCGACGCGTACGCGTGTGACGACGAGCAGCCAGTCACCGCCGAGGATGAGGCGGCGCTCATTCAATACGCCATCGGTATGTAGCTGTACTAATACTATAGCTGGTTTCCGCGGCCTCGCCGGCGTAGAATAGATTTTCTCGCGGGAAAATCCTTTCTTAGTGCATGTCAGGGCTGTTTGAGGAACCTTTCAAGTCTCGTTTGAGCTGTGCGATGATCAGTCAGTAAGTCAGTTTCTTTTATGAGATATGCCCTTATAAGAGCCCTAATAATACCATTTTATGGGATTAAGTACCTATTTACCAAAACGCTTATGTTTCCTGTACTATATGTAACTATTGGATTAAGGCCTATTCACCAAAACGCTCATGTTTCCTGTACTGTGTGTAACCATTGGATTAAGGCCTATAAAACGCTCATGTTTCCTGCACTGTATGTATGTTGTGGTCGACAGAGGCGGAACGCGCGGCGTGCGGCGTCGCGGCGCGGTTCGTCCCGCTGCAGGAGTGGCTGCTGGGGGTGTACCACTCGTGGTGCGAGATCTCCGCGCTCATGTACACGCTCATCGGCAGCAACATGTCAGTGCAATAACAATAATCTCAGCCAACCAAGGGCCATATCACATTACCTTTAAGACTAACATACATAGGTGGACGGATAATTAGAAACAAAGCAAGATTTTCATACAATCGAGGTCACTTTGAAGCCGTAGGTCTCCGTGAAGGATTGATCGGGGCATGATCTGATGGCGGTCATCGATAGAGTAGATGGAGGACGTTTAGATCGCTATAGATATCCAATTGATCAGACGAGCCGTTTAGATGCAGCATCGTCATGAAGAAAAAAACCCGCAAAATGTCATCAAAATGTATGAAAATCTTAAAGTTTATGACGAGACTGCTCCCAGACGGGTTAACTGATCAGTTGAATATCTACAGCGAACTAAAAGTCCTCCATCTACTCTCTCGATGACCGTCATCAGATCATGCCCCGATCCATCCTTCACGGAGAACCATGGCTTCAAAGTGACCTCGATTGTATGAAAATCTTGCCCTGTTTCTAATTATCCGTCCACCTATGTCTACCGCACATCAGTGGATACACTTTGACCTTGAGCTGGCCTAGCCTATTAGGGAGTTTCAATACTACGCGAGACCAGTTTATACTGGTTTTGTTACCACTGATGTGCGGTCGACTGTACATATAACAATCAGCCAACTAAGAGGCATATTACATAACCTTTTCAGAATTCAAAATACAATATTCTCTTTTATTTTAATTTATTAGGAAAACGTACAGTAAACAAATACAACATAAAACCTTAAATTAAAACAGATAACCAATTAAAGATTTCCACTTATAGTGACGGACTATATATCTATACACAGCAGAAATTCTGTGCCCTATCCCGGTGTCATGTCTTGTCCTAAAATAAATGTAAGACCAATGCACATAACACATGACAACGCAATAAATATTTGAATTTGAAATTTATAGAAAATTGACAGACACAACAAAGACAGAATACAAAATTAAACAACGGTCTTATTTCGCTAAATTTGACGTCAATTCTGTCTAAAACTAAAACTACTCTGTGCCCACCTGCATGTCGTAATCTTACAGACTAACATACATATAACAATCAGCCAACTAAGGGACATATTAGACACGGTGCCATGTTGTCTCCTCTGCTTCCTTACAGAGTGCACACTTTGGTGTCCCGGTGAGATCCTGTCTGATGATGATGTGCTTGTTGTTGCAGGAGCGTGGAGATGGTGACGGAGGAGTGGGTGTACCGCGCGCGGTTCGGGTGCCACTGCCGGCTGTGCCTGTGCCTCGCGAGCAGCGCGCCCGCGCTCGCGGCGCTCGTGCGGCTCGTCGTCACTGCGCTCGCGCACGGTCAGTGCTCCCTCGCCCTCCCGTCTTATGTGCGTGGGCGTAATGCCCGTATTATCAAAATGTTCACATTTCAAAATATACCAAGTGTCAAAGTTGTCTAAGTATCGAAATGTCCCATGTATCAAAATGTCCCAAGTATCGAAATGCCCAAGTGGTAATATCCCAGTGTCAAAACGTCCCAAGTTTAAAAATGTTCACGTGTCAAAATGTCCCAGGTATCAATATGTCTAAGTGTCAAAATGTTCCAAGTATCGAAATGTCCAAGTGGTAATATCCCAGTGTCAAAATGCCTCAAGTATAAAAATGTCTAAGTGTCAAAGTGTCCCAAGCATCTAAATATCCAATTGGTAATACACCAGTGTCAAAACGTCCCAAGTTTAAAAATGTTCACGTGTCAAAATGTCCCAGGTCTAAGTGTGTCCCAATATGTCTAAGTGTCAAAATGTTCCAAGTATCGAAATGTCCAAGTGGTAATATCCCAGTGTCAAAACGTCCCAAGTTTAAAAATGTTCACATGTCAAAATGTCCCAAGTATCAAAATGTCAAAGTGTCCCAGTATCTAAAAGTCCCAAGTGTCAAAATGTCCTACCTGCATTTGCTGAAGAAGGAATTCTTCCCGTCCCATAGCCCATTCGTCGTCCGGCCTTCCCTCTCCGTTACCTCAACATTGGGGACATATTAACAGTGAAACGTTTGTATTTCAGACGGTACAACTATGAAAGCGGCGACTGGCATCGTGCGGGCCCTAGGGCTGAGCCCCGACGGCTCGGTGGGCGCCTTCACCGAGTGGGACCTGCCGCGGCTGCAGCGGATCCGCTTCTCGGACGAGGGTAAGGACCTCGCGCACCTCATCATGGACCACCTGATGGTTTCATCATGGAACACCAACTGAATTTAAAGGTATGATTGATCGTGTGCGCAGGCGCGGCCATAATCCACGAGCAGCTGTCGCGGCTGGCGCAGGAGAGCGACGTGTCGGCGCAGATCGTCAACAAGATCTGCCTGTGCCGCGGCTTCGATCGACCCTTCGAGAAAGAGTACGGTTTTTTTCTTTTACTTGTTGCAAAATTCACAACACTTATTACAAGAAATAAATATTAATCATACATCAACATCAACAGCCTATTAACATGTCCCCACTGCTGGGGCTCATGCCTACCCTCTCAACGAGGGCGTTCGGGCTATAGTCCACCACGCTAGCCCAGTTCGGGTTGGTGGACTTCACATGCGCCTAAGAATTTCTTCTTCGGCGTATGCAGGTTTCCTCATCATCAAATGTGACGCAATGTTTTTGCTGCAGGTATGCTGTGGAGCGGTTCTGCAAAATCTTGGAGAACTTCAAGGCCGCTTCCACCATCACTTTCAAGGTATAAAACTTACAATCTTATGCTTTTAAATAGGTTACAATCCATCTCTGACCAATCTTTGGAACATCGTTATACTTTTTTGTCGCGCCAATATCATCTGTGAGTTCCTCTACGCGTCGGTGGTTCGCTCCTTGCTCAGATAACTGAACTTTTTATTATTATTATTGATCATTACATAATAGTTAAATTGTACATACAGTCCTCTAGCGGAAACCTAGATAGGTTTATCTGTAGAAGACGAGTTCGCATTACTAATATTCACTGAACTGTGTGTTTGTTTGGTCGGGGCAGGTGGAAACGATCCCGGCGTAGCCTTAGTTAATCTTAGTTCATATGCTGGCCTCTGAAACTCTGCACTGACCATCTATTGGTTCCTCTTTGACTCCTACGCGTCGGTGGTTCGCCCCTTGGTCAGATGACTGAACTGTTTGGTGGGTGCAGGTGGAAACGATCCCGGCGGAGCCTCGGTTAATCTTAGTTCATATGTTGGCCTCTGAAACTACACGACCATCTATTGGTTCCTCTTTGACTCCTACTCGTCGGTGGTTCGCCCCTTGTTCAGATGACTGAACTGTTTGTTTGGTGGGTGCAGGTGGAGATGATCCCGGTGGAGCCGTGCGGCGCGGGCGCTGGCGGGTGGGTGGACGCGTGCGTGCGGCGGCTGGCGCGCTACCTCGCGCCGCACCAGCGCTGCAGCACGGCCGAGCGGCTCAGGGACATGATGGCGCGCACCACGCCCATTGACCGTGAGCATTATACAGTTGTTTTACCACACATTATTATTGACCTGATTCATATTTATTTATTTAATAATTTATTGTACACAGAAATTAAAAAAAAAAAACAAAATATTAAATTCAAGGAGTTGGGGTGGCTGAACTGACGGCCCGGGGGGAATTGCACGAAACTCCGGTCTTCGTGGAGTCAGTGCAGGGACCGTCAGCCCCGTCTATCTTATCTTATCTTGTTAGGGGGCCAGGAATACCTGGCGTCACTTGGACCCTATGGGATCTGTTGTGCCAAACCCCTGTCCGACAAACGGTGCCCCAATCCGTTTTTGGTGGACTTCACATACGCCTTAGAATAGTTAAATACCAGTCTCTGGCGTAGAGGTTTCCTCACGATGTTTTCCTTCACCGAAAAATCTGTGGTATTATAATAAACCGTACTTAAGTTTTGAAAAACTCATTGGTACGGGCCAGGATCGAACCCACGACCTCATGAACGTGAGGCGAGTGCACAACCAACTAGGCTACCACGGCTCTTCAGCCCCGTCTAAGAATAAGAAATAAGTGATATAACTACAAATTTTATTAACGATTTTCTAATTATTTCTTTAATTAAGTTTGTTCAGCACTGGTCTGGTTTTTAGGGTTCCGAACCTCAAAAGAGGAAAAAAAGGAACCCTTATAGGATCACTCGGTTGTCCGTCTGTCAAGACCACTTTTCTCAGGAACGCGTGGAGGTATCAAGTTGAAATTAATATCAAATACTCAGGTCTGCAGTCCCTTGGTGTCGTGAAGAAATCAGACTTCTAAGTCATCGCAGTTAAAAGATATTGCCGATTTCGCCGCATTTTTGAGTATCTTGGTAGCCAAAACCTATGGGGTACTTCCCGTTCACCTAGAATCTTGAAATTTGGCAAGAAGCAAGGTCTTATAGCACAAGTAAAGGAAAAAATCCGAAAACCGTAAATTTGTATTTACATCACAAAAAATTTTTTGTACAAAAGTACCAACAAACTTAACTTTGCGTATGAGCAAGCCACCCTTTAGTACAATGACGTAAATAATTGTTGAAAGAATTCCCTAGCGTCTAGAAAGGAGACGTTTCACGAATGTATGGAGCCCCGGCCTGGACCTTGTACACATATAATTATGAAATGTCAATATTATATAAAAGTGGTTTAATGATCATTTTGGTATATTTTGGCTTAGTTTTTGTGTAGAAATGCATTAAACGTTATATTATAGGCAACACTTACCCTAAAAATAAAGATGGCTGCCATGGTCAATGACATATCATTTGACGTTTTCCACGACGTTTCCATTCGTTTACCATTCCACATTTTTTGTCGTGATCTGCAAAATAACTTGTGCCGTGTTGTTCCCAGCTAGATATATTTACATAGGTATAATTATTTTCATTACAGTGCAAAAAATAATTTTAAAAAAAGACGGTGGTCTACCCTGTCTATGATTAATAATTCATAGACAAAGTAGACCAACGTCGTCTTTTTTCCAAGGCTCACGCAATGCCTAGATGTGGAAGGAACGCTTTTAAGCCAGATCTTTTATAGTCATGGAAAGCTGATTTCAAGTACCTCTAGTCAAGTATGTTCGGATACGCATCAATTATTTATAATTCATAAAACCGATAATCGGTACTCATCACTAGTGACGCGTGACTGATGAACGCAGTCACACCATTAATCTGACGTCAATCTTACTAAGACTGACGAAAAAATCAAAATATTCAGAAATCCATCCGTCCAATCTATCAATCCGTGGGTTAGATGGTCAGTTTCGCGTCAATATTACCAGACTGATGGTTTGGACTAATATAAAACGATTGCCTAACCGACGTCAATGAAAGAACGAGGAAAGAATCGGGATAAAGGGATTAGTCAAACGGACCGGATTTGGCTGTATGGCTAACCTTTACTAAAAAATGCTTTTATAACACTCAATGCAGCCATCAAACCAAAATGATATTCAATGCAGCCAACAAACCAAAATCACATTCAATGCAGCCAACAAACCAAAATGATACTCAATGCAGCCAACAAACCAAAATGACATTCAATGCAGCCAACAAACCAAAATGACACTCAATGAAGCCAACACACCAAAATGACATTCAATGCTGCCAACAAAATAAACCAAATTCGTGACATTACAAAGTAGGTACGTTCAGAAATCACAGCTCGAAACTTCGACACATTTTTATGCAATGAAAAATAGTTGGTGTATAGCCGTTTTATGGAAGTTAATAACCAACTGACGATCAGTTGTCCCATTTTTGTTTTTTTATATATTTGTTTCTTAGGAAGATAATTTAGTTCATGATTGACAGTTATCCCAATACTCCGGACTCAGTTTCGGAACGGACTCGTATTAAACGTACATGTTGCCAGCTTTGTCATCTATTTAATAAAATATTGCTTTTCTACCAGAAAAATACTGCAAATATTTCAATTTTAGTAATATTTTAATAACCTTCAGATTTTTCCTCGAATTTCCCAAAAGTGTACATAGTGCAGGCCGGATCTGAAACGTCTCCTTTCATCATTACAAATCTATATTAAATAATTTCGTAAGATTTTACAAATTATACTAAAGGTCTATCTAAGTCTGGAAATAAAATCACTTAAAATAAAATGAATAACATTTGACCATTATCATAAACACGTGATTTAACATTTGACATGACAGGACTTGTCAAATTTATTTTCGTTCACTTTATTTATTACTTACGGGAAAGTCAAAGGAATCTTAGTCCATACAGCCAAGTCTAACTTTATGAAAATTATGGGAGCTCGTCAATAAAATTGTTATTTTAGTAACGATTTTCGAATTATTTCTTTAATTAAGTTTGTACGGAACTCTCAATGCGCGAGTACTACTCGCACTTGTCCGGTTTTTTATATGTGACGTCACTATAAAGTATGGCAACCATCGTGTTGCAGTGAGCGCATGGTCGGGGTACAAGCACCGCTGCGACTGCCTCACGCCCCGGACGCTCTGCGCGCAGCAGAGGAAGCAACTGCTCAGGTATGACGTCACTATATACACACCTGGTGCTTATACGAGGATTACATGGCAACTAGTTGTGATAGAAGAAAATTTAATCTTGTTACGCAACCAGTTGCCAAAATTTCAAAAGCATATAGTTGATCATCATATCAGATTGTAGACGTCCACTGCTGAACAAAGGCCTCCCCCAGGGATCTTCACGACGCCCGGTCCTGCGCTAACCTCATCCAGCCGGGTCCCGCGACCTTCACCAGATCGTCGGTCCACCTTGTGGGAGGCCTACGCTGCGTCTTCCGATACGTGGTCGCCACTCGAGAACCTTTCTGCCCCAACGGCGGTCAGTTCTACGAGCGATGTGCCCCGCCCACTGCCACTAAACTGTGTAGGTGTGTTATATGTAGTCGTGAATGTTGCAGGATTTCGTTCTTCGGCATGATGCAGGCTGTGAATGAGTTCAATGGCGCCAAGCCGGGGACCAACGCGGATGCTGATAAGGTGAGTACTTCAAACACTTCATCATCGACAGCCTTTACCATGTCCCCACTGCTGGGGCTCAGGCCTACCCTCGCAACGAGGGCGTTCGGGCTATAGTCCACCACGCTAGCCCAGTGCGGGTTGGTGGACTTCACATGCGCCTAAGAATTTCTTCTTCGGCGTATGCAGGTTTCCTCGCGATGTTTTCCTTCACCGTTTGAGAGCAGTCAGTCAATGTACTTAAGTTTCGAGAAAAAACCCATCGGTACTTGGCCCAGCCGGGGATCGAACTTCGGACCTTTCGATATGATAGGCCGCGTCTTATCCCCGATGCCACTGACGCTTCACTACACTTGCATACTAAAGTATAACTTGGTTTGATTGAACGCTGTACATCAGCCATGAGCCATGAGCATGAGAAAATGTATGAAAATCTTAAAGTTAAGGAATCATGACGATGCTGCTTCCAGACGGCTGATCTGATCAGTTGGATATCTATAACGATCTGAAAGTCCTCCATCTACTCTCTCAATGACCGTCATCAGATCACGCCCCGATCAATCCTTCACGGAGACCCATGGCTTCAAAGTGACCTCGATTGTATGAAAATCTTGCCCTGTTTCTAATTATCCGTCCACCTATGTACGCATTAAGTAAGCATTATTTATTTCCTTGACTGCATTCCAGCCGGCGAACGAAGTGCGCGAGGAGTCGGCGGGCCGGGAGCTGCAGCAGGGCGACGGGACGGGGGCGAAGCCCCCGGACAGCGAGGGGGTGTCCCCGGGCGAGGACGCGGGCGGCAAGGAGCCCGCCGACTATCGCACCACGGACCATGACGACAGTAAGTTTTATATCCCAAAGCCACTGAGGGGCTGGGCCGTGTACCAATGGGTTTTTTCTCGAAACTTAAGTCCATGTACTGACTGCTCTCAAACCGTGAAGGAAAACATCGTGAGGAAACCTGCATACGCCGAAGAAGAAATTCTTAGGCGCATTTGAAGTCCACCACCCCGCACTGGGCTAGCGTGGTGGACTATAGCCCGAACACCCTCGTTGAGAGGGTAGGCCTGGGCCCCAGCAGTGGGGACATGTTAATAGGCTGATGATGATGACTAAGGGGTGCGCAAATCAAGCGGAAATTTGCCCGCGCACTTTTTGACGTCATTGTCAAATGAACTATATCACTAATAGCCTAAATAACAAAATCGTAAATTGACTTCTGTACGTCGGCGTCGCCTCGCGCTGGAGGTTATTCATACGATTTTGTTCTTTATAATAGCCTAAAGAAAGAGTGATATGGTTTATTTGACAATGACGTCAAAAAGTGCGCGGGCGCATTTTTCGCTTGGTCTGCCCCGACCTTAACAAGGGAAGTTTGAGTGCGTTAACATCGGAAACTACCAGACGTATATCAAAAAAATCTTTTTGCATTTGTTAGTCCAATTCTTGAGGAAGATTAAGGGCATTTTCATCATCATCATGTCAGCCCTCCACTGCTGGACATTGGCCTTCCTCAATGAACGCCACCACACCCGGCCCTCCGCATCCAGCCGCTTCCGGCCACCTTCAGGTCGTCGGTCCACCTGGACGGCGCGTAATGCTATTATAGGCCGTATAGACTATTTATCATCACGCTACCCCTTAAGAACCGAACAAAAAGAAGTCAAATTACTTGTAGAATGCGGTCCAAGCCGCGGGAAAAGGCTAGTTTATGTACAATCCCTACTATTAAATATATATATTGCTTAACTTACTAATAAATGATATTAAACAATAATATCATGAAATGGAGACATATACATATACATTTTTATATTTATTTTATTGAAATTACATGCAAAATTAAGAGTAAGAAAAAAACGGCAATGGCACTATACTTTTTTTTTTTTTTTTTATCATTTATTTAGAAAGGGTTTGGTCATACCATAATAACCATGTCACCCTTATTGGAACAAATCATACCTCGACTTTACCTCCTAATAGCTAAGATAAATTTCACAAGTTTGTATAGCATCCTGGCCTCCTCGGATGAGGGGAATGCCAGGATGCTATTACAACCTCCCACATCCCTAAAAATCTGGTTATTATAGATTTGGCCTCTCAAAGCTTCGTTCCGCACACACTCCACCAAAACATGATGCACATCTTCTACCACATTACACTCGGTACAATTGGGTGAGTTAACTTTTCCCATCAAAAATGCGAACTTATTTAGTGGAATGTGTCCGGAAGCCAATCTTAAGGCCATTACCACTTCCTCTCTTGTCATGTTACATGAGTCAAACCAAGGTATACGAGGAGGGCCGGATTGCATGGTTCTGTACCAGATCCCCAGACTGAGTGACCGTTCGTCAAAGTACTCTCTCCAGACCGAGTAACATTCTTTTTTAACTATCGGCAATAATTCACTGTAGAATGGCAAACAAATACACTATACTTAGTGCCGTAAAAAAAAAGTTACTACTTATTTGTATTTTATTTAAACAAATAATTAAATTATAAAGGCATTATAAAAGACTAAAAATAACTTATCATAAAACTAAAACTAAACTACAAATAAATTATAAATAAAAAAAAACCTCGAGGCTCCATTATTTTATTTATTTATATTTATAAATACTCATTACTTTATTTTTTTCTATTTTCACACACACACACACACTCATACACAATAATAATAACAGTCATACTATTACTTAGATAGAATAATTTAATAGTTTAATTAAGCTAACTACCCTAAGTAATCTATTCTTTTTAAATATTGTGCTAAGGAAGAGCGGGTTCTCCCGTCACAGGCGAAGCAATTTTCCCACTGGGAGAGCCCAACGTCTAATACTCAATAATAATAATGTTTGGACTAATTTACACAGGGCTGTTTAGTCCCAAACTAAGCCGAAGCTTGTATATGGGTACTCGACAACTGATTATGCTCATCACACAAATGTTGGTCCCGGGTGGGAATCGAACCCACGACCTTTGGCGCAGTAGGCAGGGTTACTACCACTACGCCAACAGGCCAGTCAACTTTCACTCAATACATTTTTTTAGTCAAAACATTTATTTTATTTTATAATTTGTATCAACCCTTCCAGTCACCGACTCCGACGCGAACTCCGGCACGGCGTCCCTGGGGCTGTCGACCTCCTCGTCCCTGGACTCTGCGTCGGAGCTGCTGCTGGCGGCGGCGGCGGCGGTGGACTCCGGCGGGTCCGACGGCGAGGCGGCGCCCGGGGAGCTCTGCCGGACCGTGCGCCACCTGATGCGCTCCATAGCCTCCATAGAGCGGCTCATGGACCGCGTGCTCAAGCACTGCGACGAGTGGCCCGCGCCCGCCAGCCGGAACGACCTCGAGGCCAGGTCAGTGAGGGGTGGTTGGTGATAAGGTAAGGTAGTAAGACGAGTGAGTCAGCAAAGAGCGTCAGTGGCGTCGGGGATAAGATGCGGCCTATCATATCGAAAGGTCCCCGGCTGGGCCATGTACCAATGGGTCTTTTTCTCGAAACTTAAGTACATTTTACTGACTGCTCTCAAACGGTGAAGGAAAAACATCGCGAGGAAACCTGCATACGCCGAAGAAGAAATTCTTAGGCGCATGTGAAGTGCACCAACCCGCACTGGGCTAGCGTGGTGGACTATAGCCCGAACGGCCTCGTTGAGAGGGTAGGCCTGAGCCTCAGCAGTGGGGACATGTTAATAGGGCGACCACTTATCCGAAGACGCAGCGTAGGCCTCCGACAAGATGGACCGACGATCTGGTGTAGGTCGTGGGACCCTGCTGGATGAGGTTAGCGCGGGACCGGTAGTCGTAGAGATCCCTGGGGGAGGCCTTTGTCCAGCAGTGGACGTCTACTGACTACTACGGCTGATATGATGAGTGAGTATATACGGTTACTTGCGATTCGACATTCCTTCCACGACGTTAAGGGGTAACCCAAATGCAACAATTTAAGCCCCCCATATATATGGCCGAAATTGAATATTTTTCGAGATATTAGGAATTTAAAGTTTTTTTACCAAAAAACCCACTTTTTCACATTTCTTTCTTTAAAAAAAACTGTTTATTCAATTGCAATGAATTGAATTTAAATTCGTAGTTAATACTTTGCTAGAGATTGTATCTTATCCTGTCACTGCCCAAGAATCAGGCGCATAACCGCCAAAAAGGTTGACGGTCATTGTAGCAGTGTGTACTCATGGTGGACGGTCCCCAGGAAACGCGTGGACATGGGCCTGTCGGAGGTGGACCGGAAGCTGATGGCGATGTACCGCAGGCTGCCGGAGGTCCACCGGCGCCAGTTGCAGGTCTATCGGAAGCAGAAGAAGTTGTCTACGGTTAGTTTTTCTTTTTTTTTGTCTAAAACTATACAAGATATAAGGAGCGTCGGGGATAAGCCGCGGCCTATCATATCGAAAGGCCCGGAGTTCGATCCCCGGCTGGGCCAATGGGTTTTTACTCGAAACTTAAGTACATTTACTGACTGCTCTCAAACGGTGAAGGAAAACATCGCGAGGAAACCTGCACACGCCGAAGAAGAAATTCATAGGCTACTTTTTACCGCGGTAAACTGTTCCCGCGGGAAAAAACTTATTATTCGCGGGCAAAGCCGCGGGCAACATACAACTACTAGCGTACTTAATATTAATAAAGTTGAAGGGTTTTTTTTTGTTTGAACGGCTAATCTCTTTAACCACCGGTCGGATTTTAAAAACTCCTTTTGCATTTGATAGCCCAATTCTTGAGGCGGGCTATAGGCTATTTAACGTCACGCTTCGACCCTTGGGAGCCGAGCAAAAAGAAAGTTGCCGCGGGAAACAGGTGGTTTTCCAATAAACAATTAAACTGTTGATAATAATAATAATGTTTGGAGAAATTCACACACGGCTGTTTAGTCCCAAACTAACCCGAAGCTTGTAAATGGGTACTCAACTGATAAACATACATTAATTAATACTTTTAAATAAATACTTAAATGCATACAAACGCCCAGAATCCGAAAACCAACAGTTATGCTCATCACACAAATGTTGGTCCCGGCTGGGAATCGAACCAACCTTCCTTTGACCTTTGGCGCAATAGGCAGGGTCACTAGCACTACGCCAACAGGCCATTGTATGATATGTGTGGTGTGGCCGGCAGGTGTGCATGCAGCTGGTTGGCGGGCGCGCGCCGGCGCCGCCGCCGCCGGGCTCCCCGCCGCCCGCGCCGCACCAGCCCGCGCGCGCCCTCTGCCCAGAGTACCACCTGCAACGCTTCCGGGAGGTCAGTACCCCCAGCCGGTCACCATCATTGTATGTGCCATTGGCAATTATGCAGCGCTTACAACTACATTTTTTTAAATAGTTTTACGGCCAATTGGAAACAAGTCCTTATAGGCCAAATCGTAGTTTAAAATCACGAATACTTATAACCGCAGCACGGCCTCCAGGTCACAACTAGTGCCATTCCGTGGTCCATACTGCAGCTCACACCGCACTAAACTTATAATAGGTTTAATGTCGATTTAACAAGGGACATTTTGGAACGACCCGCTAGAGTCGTTACACGCTTTTATTTAACTATCCCGCACAATATACACTTTAATAGGCACTTGTTACATATAAAACTATCACAGATATACACCAAAATCTACAATCTCTGACAAAATCCCACCAAAAAGTCCAAAACTTCATAAATATGACCAACACCCAATAACCAATCTTCCGACGCTTACGGTTATTTTTTTATAAATTTTTGTAGTGACCCAATCGTGTCGCCGTTTGAGTCAATTTACAAAACTTTAATTATCTAGGAAAGTAAATGCCGCGATGGCCTTCCCTTAGGACTAGGTATTCGTAGAACTGACGGCCGTTGGGGCAGAAAGGTTCTCGAGTGGCGATCACGTATCGGAAGACGCAGCGTAGGCCTCCCACAAGGTGGACCGAAGATTTGGTGAAGGTCGCGGGACCCGGATTATCTGGTCATCGTGGAGATCCCTGGGGAGGCCTCTGGACGTCTACAGGCTGATATGATGATGATGATTTGTGTTTGCCAGGTGCGCCGCAAGGTGATGCACATGCGGGACCAGCAGCTGTACTACCACCGGCTGCGGATGTGGCTGGAGGACCAGCTCCGGCACGAGAGGGAGAGGTCAGTGGACACAACGACAACATCCTGTATCAATCCTAGTTTTAGCACCCCTTATGCTGTAGCACGTGCAGGCAATTTTTGACCGCCAGGTCTAGAAGTTTTTGTGGCACTAATGCTGTCAAAGTATCGTACATTAACTAATCACGTATCGATAATAAGTTTAATGTTAAGATTCTTGGTTATGGAAATTATGTAGGTATTTGTGATATCTTTTTACGCATCATTTTCTAGCTGTTGTTAGAGACAGTTAAGAATAAGATTGTTATTTATTCTCTGCTACAAATCAATCACAAAGACAATACAAGACAAAAAAAATAAATCTATTTCTAGTGATGACAGTATGTAAAGTTTAATTGATAGATATACGATGACGATGATCCGATTATAAATCATTTCATTTCAAATCAACAGCCTATTAACATGTCCCCACTGCTGGGGCTCAGGCCTACCCTCTCAACGAGGGCGTTCGGGCTATAGTCCACCACGCTAGCCCTGTGCGGGTTGGTGCACTTCACATGCGCCTAAGAATTTCTTCTTCGGCGTATGCAGGTTTCCTCACGATGTTTTCCTTCACCGTTTGAGAGCAGTCAGTAAATGTACTTAAGTTTCGAGAAAAAACCCATTGGTACACGGCCCAGCCGGGGATCGAACTTCGGGCCGCGTCTTATCCCCGACGCCAATGGCGCTCTCGATTCATTTCAATGAGAAATAACACGGTATCTTCATTTCAGCTTACCGGAAAACAGCGTAACGTTAGTAGGAGAACCGCCTCGTCGCAAACGTCGGACAGCGAGCCCGAAAGCGCCCCGTCTTGTCACCGCCGGGCCTAAACACAAAATAAAACCAGTCGCCTCGACCATTAGCAAACCGCGTAAAATCCTACAACTACTCAAAAACAAAACGCCAGCGCAAACCACCGAATTAATAGCTAAAGAATTTAATATCGACGACGACACGAGTGTGAAGTCCGAAGTGGAACCTCCTGAAGCATTCCCGTTAGAAAGAGAGGACAATGTCAGTGATACGGAAACGATCGTAGGTGAAAAAGAGTCAGGCGATCTCTGTAAAGAAATGAAGGAGTGTTTGGCGAAGTTTGCCAACTTTGCTCTGAACAGTCCCGATAACAACCCAGAGGAAAAGTATAATATGCAAGTTGATTCAGAAACCAAGTACCCTGAATCAGTTAGCCCTCCGTTGCAAGAAATGTCCCCAACTACATCTGAACCTATACCAGTCTATACGCCTAAGCCCAATCAAAGGCTGCTAGCAGTCAACAAATTTCTAAATCGTAACAACGTCGAATTTAAAGATGACAAAGTCATAGATTTTCACGCTCAAATCATTCCGGAGGCTCTAAACATACCACTGAATGCTCGCAGAATGCCGTTATTAGTAAAGGATGAGAATGATAAAGATATAAAAATGTGTGAGCCAACCGATAATCCCGACGTTGTAGTTGATACGTCGAAAGACCCGAATATTTATAAATACGTGACATTTGGACTGGAAATCAAGAAAGCTATGGAGGAATGTCAAAATATTATCAATTCCTATAACAGTATTAAAGGAAAGGATGATGGCCAGGAGAGGGACGAAGAGGATGACGGGAATCCCACTTTAGAGCAGATATGCGAAGTCATGATGAGCTTAGATAAAAACTCGACCGAATTTCTTGACAAAATCGACGACGAAGCTATAGATATCGACACGGCCAACACAAAACTGGCTGAGCTAGTTGAAAATATGCCCCAAATACTAGCTAACATGCCAGAAATTGCATCAAAGTTATCCGAATTCGCCAACGCCTCTTTCGAACTGCCAGAATTCGCATCAATCATGAACAGCTTACCGGACGTTAACAGCGAAGCTCAGTTAACGCCTGAAACTTTAAAACAAATACGTGAATTGAAGTTAAATAAACCTAGGGATAACATTAAAGTGACTAAAAACACTGCCAAACGTAAAACTAACCGTAGAATTAAGAATAACGTAGACCATAGTGATATTATAGGTACAATGACTTTCGAACTCGACAGTAAGGATATATCTGAACTTCTCAAAGATGAAAAAGAATTGCAGGCGCTTATGAAAAACAAATCTAACAATAAGGAAGATTTTAAAGATCTACTCTTTTCTATATCCGCTCAAGTAGTGATTAACAAGGTTTTTGAATATGTGAAACAGAATAAAAGTCCTGAATTAGCTAAGTGTTTAGAGGAGGATAAAGATCTGTTCTCGCTCCCAAAACATAGCATCAATTCAGAAATGTACTCTAAGGCGTCGACTTTATTTGATAATTCAGTCAAAGACGCCCTGAGCATGGACGAGTTACGCGAATTAGTGAAATCACGCTTCAACTCTTGGAAGCATTACGTGGCGACCAAGTTCAAAAGCATACCAATAGAGCTTTTAGAAAATGAAATAGAAGCCATGCTCGACAAGTTCTACAGTTACATACAGGACTTGGCGGGGAAACAGTGTGTTAACGACAGCGATAAAATCATAGAGAAAATTGACGAATTACGTAAGAGTAAGAACGCTAGAGACTCGGACAGCGAGGGCTGTGCTGCTTCAAAGGAATCCTTCAAACAAATGTCCAAACTACTCAGCACATCAGCTGGAAACACATTTGACTTGCTCATAATGAAATTATCGAAAATGCCTCAAGACCATAAAGTGTCAGTCAAAGGACTTAAGTTTAAATATATGGACGTCCTTCGACGTTGCTCGGAATCACAGCAATTGGCCGGTTGGATTCTTTTAGACCCTGAAATAGCAACTAATGTTATACAAGAACTAACAGGCTTGCCTGTAATGAAAGTTGAAAACGTTCCAGATTTCAATAAAATGACTAAGGACAGCAAGAAAGACTACTTCATAGACAGATTGAGGGATATGAATAGACAATACATGGAGACACTGCCCAAGAAAGCTCTCACAGGCGACGAGTGGCTGGTAATGTTATACAGACTTGAGGAATTAGAAGACAAACTTAAAGAGGCGTTCTCGAAAGTAGAAGTTGTGGTTGAGAAGGCTCAAGTTAAAGTTACAGTGTCAACTCAAAACGCGAGCGAGGCTGAAATACTGGCCGCCAAAGGCCTCAGCAAAATCATTGGGAAAGCCAATTTGCGTATAGTCAAAAAGACCAACGAACCTAGAACAGTCAATGTCAGTAATGACAAGGAAAAAGAGCTTATTAAAGAGCAGGAAGATGCGTTACGTGATAAAAACGACGCGTTACTCGCGAAATGCGAGGCAATACTGACATCCAAGGGTGAAAAATCTCTATTAGACAGTTTTTACACAATCAAGTCGTACATAACTCAAGGTTTACCCGTTCCTGAGACTTATAAGAAACACGTCATATCAATCTGCTCGAGCATAGACGCAAAACTGCTCGATGACGACTTAGAGGAAACGTTGAAAGCTAAAGACGAAAGAGCCGATTCGGAGCCTGTAGACGCGAGCAACAAGGACAAAGGTCCTCTGTCGGTCATCGGTTCGCAGAATCCCGAGTTGTTAGCAAAATATTCCGCGCAAGCGCTCAGAAACGCCAAGCAGACTCTCAACGCGGTTGCCTTCAGGAATATGATGAGGAATGGTCAGTCGAAATCGGAAAGCGACGCTTGCGACTCGCCTAAAAGCGACTGCAAATGGACCAGCGACTGCATCTGCAGCACGTGCAAAGACACTGATGCCGCTAATCCTGTCTGCTTAGGGGATATAGTGAAGCAATGCTATGACATGGAAACCAAGTCGAAGAGTGGTTTAGAGGAGAAGAAGAAGGATGTGAAACAGGGTAAAGCGACGCCCGTGAAGCAAGTGAAGCCGCAGGCCAAGGTGTGCGAGAACACGACGCATCAGCAACATGTCTGTAAAGGTTAGTTTGTCTTATTACAAGCTTATAATTAACTTCACATTTGTATGTATGTTGTTAACCACTTCCCGGAGTGTTTGATAAAGTTCGTTCGCTTAGATTAGGTCGCTTTTCTTCGGACCTTTCGATACGATTGGCCGCGTCTTATCCCCGAGGCCACTGACGCTCTCTAATATATTTTTTATTGTGTGTATTATAGTGTGGTCATCTATATCTATACTTACTTAATAATATTATAAAGAGGAAAGATTTTTATTTTTGTGTGTATGTTTGTAATGAATAAACTCAAAAACTACTGTGCCGATTTTCACCATCGGAAAGCTACAATTTACCCTGAGTGACATAGGCTATATTTTTTGCAAAAAAATGTCCACCCGTGCGAAGCCGGGACCGGCCGCTAGTGTAAAATAAAATAAAAATCTTTCCTTGTATTGTCTCCACAGTGGGTCACACTGCGAACGGGAGCGCGGCGTGCGCGGGCGACGCGGGCGCGGACCAACCGTGCACATGCTGCTACTGCACCGTGTTCGGCCATGCGGTAAGTGTCTGCCTGCACATCGCTCAACAGGGTTCGAAAGGATAATTATCATATCAGTGATAAGTTGTTATAGACTTACCAAGTTATCTGTGAACTGAAGGATGACGTTCCATGCCCGTCATTCTATATATTTTGTTCTGACGGCCGAATGTTCTGCGTAGTTCCGGATTCTGCCACTTCACAGATAACTTGGTACATCTATAACTACTATCATGATAAATGATTGGGTGTTCTAGAATGCAAATTAGTTACCGACAATTTTTTTTGTGTCACTCCCATGACTGACTCGACATAGAGAGGCCATTCTTTCTTTTTTAAAAAATTTTTTTGTCTATTGACTAAGATGTTGCCTTTGCCCGCAGCCGCCGCTGACGACGCCCGTGCCGCGAAACTTCAACGAGACACGAGAGCGGCTGCGCTCCATACTCAACAAGAAGAAACAGAAATGCAGGACTGCCAATGTGAGTTGGGTTTCCACTCAAGCCCCGCACCCACCCCGCACCGCTTCCGGCCACCTTCTTTAAGTCAGGAATAGAATAGAATAGAATAGAATAGAATAGAATAGAATAGAATAGAATAGAATAGAATAGAATAGAATAGAATAGAATAGAATAGAATAGAATAGAATAGAATAGAATAGAATAGAATAGAATAGAATAGAATAGAATAGAATAGAATAGAATAGAATAGAATAGAATAGAATAGAATAGAATAGAATAGAATAGAATAGAATAGAATAGAATAGAATAGAATAGAATAGAATAGAATAGAATAGAATAGAATAGAATAGAATAGAATGGAATAGAATGGAATGGAATGGAATGGAATGGAATGGGATGGAATGGTATGGAATTGAATTGAATGGAATGGAGTTTAGTGGAATGGAATAAATTTATTTAGCACAAACAAAGCACACCCATACAATAGTTTTGTACACTTAACTACTACCTAGCATACCTATGTACAGTCAACCCGGAGAGCGTCTGCCAGGGACAGGACTTGGGACCCCATAGCCCATGGCGTCCACCAACTTATATGTTGTCCTAATTATATGTCCTAATATATATATATTATGTTTTTGCAGGGCGAGGCTGAGGTCCAAGAGAAGAAGCAGGCGGCGGTGCAGACGCAACCGCCGGAGGCCGCGCAGCCGCAGTCGCAGTCGCCAAAACCCAAACCGCCGCAGACCGCGCAAGCCAAACCGCCGGTATAGCCTTACTAAAGAAAAAAATCTAATTAAATTAATTGACAGCTAGCCTATTAACATGTCCCCACTGCTGGGGCCCAGGCCTACCCTCTCAACGAGGGCGTTCGGGCTATAGTCCACCACGCTAGCCCAGTGCGGGTCGGTGGACTTCACATGCGCCTAAGAATTTCTTCTTCGGCATATGCAGGTTTCCTCGCGATGTTTTTCTTCACCGTTTGAGAGCAGTCAGTAAATGTACTAAAAATCAATTGGCCCAGCCTGGGATCGAACTTCTGACCTTTCGATATGATAGACCGCGTGTTATCCCCGACGCCAACAGGTCAGTCGTTAAATAAGAAAGAGATGGCATGAACTTTAGAACTGTCAAATTAGTCCTGTCAGACTGAGGGGATTTTAATCGCCATGCTTTCAATTTTTTTACGAGTTATTGTCTGATGTTCGTCTCGACTTCCAGGCGTTACCCAAGAGCCTGCCGCCGACGCTGACTGCGCAGGCGCAACAGAAACGCCAGACGATGGACCTGCAGCAGAAGCAGCTCGCAGACAAGATGGCCAAGATGGTCGTCACCGAGAAGCCAGACAACAAACCCAAGGTACGCAATTCTACCTCCGCCAAACTTCCCGCCTGGGCCAACCAACTACCAACACCAACCCGCGCTGGGCTAGCGTGGTGGACTATAGCCCGAACGCTCTCGTGAGAGGCCTGAGCCCCAGCAGTGGGAACATGTTAATGGGCTGTTGATCTGTTGGCGTAATTGGTAGTGACCCTGCCTACTGCGCCAGAAGACGTGGGTTCGATTCCCACCAACATTTTGTGTGATGAGCATGTTAGTTGGTTTTCGGATTCTGGGTGTTTGTATGTATTTATGTATAAGTATATATTAAGTATGTTTATCAGTTGTTGAGCACCCATTTACAAGCTTCGGCTTAGTTTGGGACTAAACAGCCGTGTGTGAATTTGTCCAAACATTATTATAATTATAAATATTATTATTTAATTAGGTACAGTCGACCCCACGTCAGTGGATGCACTTTGACCTCGAGCTGGCCTAGCCTATTAGGGAGTTTAAATACCATGAGGGGACCAGTTTATACTGGTTTTGTTTCCACTCACGTGCGGTCGACCGTACTTACAAGTATCGCAGCGGTTTATGAGCGCTGACCTTGAATGCGCAGAATTCATTTTTTGGGACTCTGTGGCGGGGGGACTGAGGCGCGACGCGGGGAGGTAGCCCCCCACGCGGCGCCAACGCGTGTTATTGGTTCGTTCAGTCGCTTCCCGCTCCCGCGCCCCGCTCGCACGTCTCACGCCCCTGAAGTACAGTTGCGCACACATACTGTTTAACTATTAACTGTTTGTTGTTTTCTGTTTGTTTTTGTTGTTTATTTTGTTGATTTATTTGTTATTAGTAAGTCGTGTATTGTTGGTAAAATACAGAAACAAATAAAAACCATAAAAAAGAGAAACCATAAAAACGGGTGTTTCGATTTTTCTGATGAGAAGTACCTATATTTATTACAGTCAAATCTCAAAAATTGACTAAGAAACGAGCTAAGTGGGCCTTTAGTACTCATTGTAAAAGTCTTGGTATTGAGATTTTTGTGCGCGACTGTACACCTGCGCAAACACCCCCACCACTTTTGCCGAGCGCTCATTAATCGTTGCGACACCTATACCATGTGTATAATCTATGTTTTGAAGGTTTTACAACGCACGACGCCGGTCCAAATTGAAGTGCAACCCTCGTCGGCCGTCAAGCCTGAGGGGAAGGTCAACCCTATGACAATGGAGCAAGTGTTATTACGGGTAATAATCTTCACATGCCTTATCCTCCTAATGGACTCCCTAAACGATCATGCGGCATGACACGCATTACGTGCCGTCACCCATGCATGACCGTCTAGCTGTAGTGATTGACGTGCATGACATGCAAGCTACGTGCTGGCCGTTGCTACACTGTACTGATTGATAGCAAGCAAAGCAAATTATGTAGGTACTTACTTAATTGAATTGAATCTGCTTCTTTTTTGGTGGACTTCACATACGCCTTGGATAGAAATTGTGATCTTCGGCGTATGCCTCACGATGTTTTCCTTCACTGAAAGGCATGTGGTATTACAATAAGCCGTATTTAAGTTCATTCAACTTTTTTTTTTTCCAAAACTCATTGTAGTTCTTCTAATTTTCGAAATTTTAATAATAAAGAGATGTTTAGAACCTCCTGTATATACTAAAACCTTTTTGAAGTGAATAAATTGTTCATAGAAACTGTTTCGTTTTGCAGCAAAAAATAAACCAACAGCAACAAGCACATATAAAGCAGCAACAGGCCCAGATAGAGCAACTGCGGCAGCAACAGGCGCAGCAACGAGCCCAGCATCAAGCTCAGCAACAAGCCCAGCAACAAGCGCAGCAACAAGCTCAACAACAAGCCCAACAGCAAGCCCAGCAACAAAAGAAACCAGAGCCCATCTACGACCTGCCCATCCACAACAAACCTACTCTGACGCCACAACAGCAGCAACAGATCAGACAACAACAGTTGGCGCAGCAACAGCAGCAACAGTTGCAGCAACAGCAACAACAACAGAGACAGAGCAGGCCCCAGCAACAGAGAGCGATGTCGCTCTCAAGTCGGGATACTAGTGTGTTCTCCACTTCATCTGGGTGCGACGGGTATATTTTTTGTTTTCTTTGTGGTAACCCGAAGGTTATCTAGTCCCCTTCTGGTAAAAACCTCTAAGGGTGGAAATATTTTAAAAAAATTTAGAATTTCGGTGTACAAAAATCTACAATTTTTACAAATAATTAAAATTAAGACAGGCCTAAAATGTCTGTTGCCAAGGCCGTAATGTCCACTATAAAAAATATAGAAGCAGTGACAGATATTTTAACGGTGTCTCTTCCGTGCAGCGACTCGTGCTGGACGGGCTCTCGGGCGGAGGACCCGCGCGACCTGGACGCGCTGCTGCAGTACATCGAGGGCCCGGCGCGGCACGTGGACCGCGGCAAGAAGCGCGCCAAGAAGCAGCGCCAGAAGGCTAAGAAGGTCAGTGCTGAATCCTGGCAGCAAGGAGGCGAAAGCGTATTTCCTCAAACGTATTGAATTCGTGCCCTCCTCGCGACCTATTCAGTACGTCTTTGGAAATCAAAATATGGCTTAAATACGTATCGATTTCAGCCCCATCAGTAGACAAAATCAACACGGTTTTGCTGTAATGTTTGTCATATATATTACTAGCTTTATCCCGCGGCTTCGCCCTCGTAGAAAAGTTTCCCGTGTACATTGTGAAACAGCGCCCTCTATGTAGGCGTTTTGTTACTTAGGGGGTATTAGCGGACGCCCCGCGACTTTGTCCGCGTTAAAAAGTAGCCTATATGTTATTCCAGGATATAAGCTATCACTGTACCAAGTTTCATCAAAATCTGTTTGGTAGTTTTTGCGTGAAAGAGTAACAAACATCCTCACATCCTAACATCCTTACAAACTTTCGCCTTTATAATATTAGTAGGAAGTAGGATTCTCCAGAACCGTACAACTGGAGGAGACCAATTATATTATTCAGTCATTTCACAATCATCAACAGCCTATTAACATGTCCCCACTGCTGGGGCTCAGGCCTACCCTCTCAACGAGGGCGTGCGGGCTATAGTCCACCACGCTAGCCCAATGCGGGTTGATAGACTTCACATAAGCCTAAGAATTTCTTCTTCGGCGTATGCAGGTTTCCTCACGATGTTTTCCTTCACCGTTTGAGGGCGGTCAGTAAATGTTCACAATACAAAACACATAGATGTCCAGGTTGGTCCCATTTCAATTTGAAAACCACATTTCTCTAAAGGTGGAAGATTTAAAAAAAGCGGAGTCGACAAGTCATCGACGTACATAAATCATATTTTTTTACACAGAAGTCTGGTTTTGTTTTGGGTACAAATGCTGATTATCTTATTCGTCGTGCAGATGGAGGCGCGTCTACTGGAGGAGCGAGCGGAACTGACCGAGGAGCTGAGGGACCTGCGCGGCGGGCTGGAGGTGATGCAGTCGGCGCACGAGACGGCCCGGCGGCGGGTGGAGGAGGTCCGCAAGACGCTCGCGCAGCACCATCGCGCCAAGAAGAAGGGTGAGGAACTCATATCTGTAGACGTCCACTGCTGGACAAAGGCCTCCCGCAAGGATCTCCACGACGACCGGTCTCTCGCTAGCCTCATCCAGCCGGGTCGCGCGACCTTCACCAGATCGTCGGTCCACCTTGTGGGTCCACCCGCGTTGATAAAAAAAAAAAATATTCTATCTAAAGTTGGCTTTGTTTGTCCGTAGGCAAGAAGCAGAAACTGAACTCAGCGCAGCAGGCCAGGCTAGAGGAGATGGCTGAGCAGATGGGGGAGCTCACGATGCTACTCAATACTGCCTCCAAGGTAAATTTTAAAAATTCTGCAGGATCTCTATTTTAAGTAAATTAACAATCAATATGTATATTAAATGAAGACACCCACTAACTGACATATGAACTCACAGCCAACACCGATGCAAATTTTCAAGTTTCTAGAAACTTGTAATACCTCGTATAGCTCAGGCACTGAGAAAGTGTTCTTCAAAATTCAACCCCTAAGTGGATGAAATACGGGTTGAAAGTTTTTTAAAGAAAATCCGTCAATTTTAAAGTTAAAAAAGTTAAAGAAACGTAAAATTTTATATTTAGGCTTCTTTGAATACAATAATTACGTGCTACGTCAATTTTCAAAGTTCCACCCATACGAAGGTGAAATAGGGGTCAAATTTTGAAAGAAAACTCAAAATTTTGTAGAAACACTTTAATTTTTAATATTTAGTTTAATTTTTTTTTATTTCAAGGAGTCACAAAAGGCGGAGAAGGAATACGCGGAGTGCTCGCGGCGGCTGCAGCAATGTGAGAAGGAGCTGAACGAAGTGAGGGGCACCCCGGGCAAGTCTGAGCGGGCTGAGCGTGCCGATCGGCCTGTGGTGTGTACTTAATTTGAGCCTGACATTTTTTGCGGGTGGATAGGAAGTAAACTCACGGCCTATGACGTCGATTCCATCACCCTAAGTCTCTTTAAGAACCGAATCGTTATTCACTCGTTATCTGTAAACACCGAATCGTTATTCACTCGTTATCTGTAAACACCGAATCGTTATTCACTCGTTATCTGTAAACACCGAATCGTTATTCACTCGTTATCTGTAAACACCGAATCGTTATTCTCTCGTTATCTGTAAAAACCGTATCGTTACACTCTCGTTATCTGTAACAACCGAACCGTCATTCCCCAGATGGACGAAGCGATGCTCATGCAAAAGCGGCAACAGATACAGGAGCAACTGCAGCGGGAACACCTGAAGCAGCAGCAGCAGATCCAGATGGAAGTGCTGGGGATTGAGAAGCAGAGGCTGGAGCGACAGAAACAGGTCGCTTTGCTCAGTAAGTCTCATTGGATTGTTGTTTGTACACCAACCACTCAAAACCAGGCTGAAGCTTTCATGTTTACCACTCATAGTCAATTCACCCACTGCTGACACCAAAAGAGTTCATTTCATCATTTTTATATAAAGTCACCTAAAAAATGATTAACACATAAACACGTGATTTAGTATTTGAAATGACAGGACTTGTCAAAAATTTTTTCTGTTCACTTTATTACTTACGGGAAAGACATTAATATCCAATCACGCGTGGCTGTCAAAAGTCAAATAACTCCGTTAAGCGTGGCTGTCAGTTTTGGTTTTTGAAAAATCGCTCATATCAAAATAATAATAAAATTGATTGACGTAAGTATTAAAGACCCATCAACACTTGAAAAGTTAATAAAATAGGTATTAAAAACAATAAAAATTACATTAAAATTATTTTATGCTGCTGTAAAGAGGCGTTGTCAAAAACATTTAAAACATACAAAACTAAGTTTTAAAATGCCGATATAAAAAAAAAGTCGAAGATGATTATTACCTAAGTAGAGTTTATCATATGATCTTGTATTTGGTTGTCACTGCCAGACGTGGCGCAGAGCGCTGGCATCGTGCGCGTGTGCCGGCTGCCCGGCGACGGCTCGGTGACGGTGAGCGTGCCCAACCAGCGCGACGAGACCCCGCTGGCTCAGCTGCTGCTGCAGAACCGCCGGCAGTTCACCGGTGAGTGGCCGTCACAATGTTTTTTTAAAGTCTTTTTCGGCCGGAAACAAAGTCCTTCTAGGCCAGTCGTGCTTTTTAATATTCAGAATGCAAAAAATCACAGCACGGCCTCTACCAGGGCACAGGTAATGCCAGTCGGCACACTGCAGTTCACATCCTCACTACACTGATAGAGTTTAACTAGGGACAATTTGGCACTTGTTTCATATAAAACTATCACAGATATACACCAAAACTCACAATATACACATTTTTAGGACAACTAAATAAAAAGGGAAGGCCTGTGTCCAGCAGTGGACGCTAAAGCGCTGACGAATAAAAGGGACTGACAAGATCCCGTAGCAAAAAGGTAAACAAAGAAACGTCACTGTCAAAGTGACATTCCAGGCATTTGGAACATTTTTGCTGAACAATAATTTTAAATAGAATAGAATGATATTTATTTACTGCAACAAAACACATACACAACAAAAAAATACAATAATAAATGTTATTCATTATTGAGTTTTCGAGACATTTATTTTGGTAGTTTAAATTTATGTTTAATTAAACTTTAAAGAGTAAAGCGTCAAAAGAAAAAGAAGGCGCGATCTAAAACGAGCCTAACCTAAAATTTTGACTACTTTAAGTAAATTGAATGTGCATCTAAGTTATTACTTACTATTGCATGTTTTCGATTTTAGATACGTAATGTAATGAATGATGATGCAAGGCAATTTTAGCTACAATAATAGCACCAATCCGCCTACCCCGTCTAATAATACATCAATTGTATTGTCGACACGGAGGTGCACACGACTTAACTAAATTTAGTCTATTGCTCTCTTTTTTATCTGTAGAAATAAGAAAGAGATGGCGTGAATTCTAGAACTGTCAAATTAGTTTAGTCCTGTCAGACAGAGGGAATTTTAATCGCCGTGTTTATAGTTGCAATCATTGAACAAGGATCCCATAGAACAGCTACTAAAATATCAATAATAATCAGAGATTGACACACTTATTACAAAAGTGGTAAGAGTAAGCAAGACAGGTATAAAATCTTCTATCTCTATCTACGTATGTGAATTTTTCCAACAAACAACAGGCCGACTAAAATAGATAGTGTTTGTTCAGTTTGACCCCGCCATATAAGAAGCGTCTTCTCAAATTATTGGAGTAAAATACTATTGCTATTTTATGCTATACGCTGATTACGGTTCTATAGTTCATTCTTTTTCTATGGTTGCAATAGAGACCATGGTTATTTTCTTGTGTCTGACAGGACTAAACTAATTTGACAGTTTTAAAATACATGCCATTTCTTTCTTATTTCTACAGATAAAAAAAGAGAGCAATAGACTAAATTTAGTTAAGCCATGTGCACCTCCGAATCGACACGAGTTAACGAACATGGTTACTTTGAAGCCTTGGTTCTTCGCCTGGGTTTGGTCGTGGTGTGATCTGATGATGGCTATCCAGAGAGTGAACGGAGGAGGTACCAAATCCTCATTAAAAAATAAAGATAAAAAATAGAGTTGTTTCTCGCGTATGTGCAATTATTATAATTAATTATACAGGGTGGTACAAAACAATTAGTAAAGCCGAAAGGAGCCTTATAACGTGTCCATTCACATACCCCAAAAATAAAAGTAGAATTTAAAAAATAATAAAAAAATATTTTTATGTTCACTGTTGTGCAAACCCTATTTAGAAAAACTAAAAATATTTTTATTTTCACTGATGTGCAAACCCTATTTAGAAAAACTATTTGGGTCCCTGACATGACAGCTTATTAGGATTGGCTTTGATGCTTAATTAATTTTTTACGGGGTATTTTGTAACACGTTGTATAGAAACCATGTACGTCGTGTAGATGATTTTTAAATCCACTGCATAGCACTCGGATCAGAAATTCTTCAGACAACACTTTTTTTATATATTTTGTTCCTGAATCCCCACGGAAATTCTTGAACGTTATCCTATCCTACAAATATTATAAAGGCGAAAGTTTGTAAAGATGTTTGTTACTCTTTCACGCTATAACAGCTGAACGGATTTTAATGAAACTCGGTACAGTGACGGCTTATATCCTGGAATGACATATGGGCTACTTTTACCGCGGTAAACTGTTCCCACGCGGGCAAAGACTCGGGCAACAGCTTATTTATTTATATATTGTCGGCAGTGCTGAGCGTGTCGGATGAGGGCGGGCAGCAGCAGAAGGCGCAGACGGACACGCAGAAGAAGCAGTCGTGGGAGCAGGCGCTCGCGCACATGAACCAGCTCGCCAAGGGGTCCAACAAGGAGAAGGTAACGTCACCGTTACGTACCCATCCGGAAGCTAACGTCCCTTTCGCAAAGTGATAGTGTCCCTTTCGCAAAGTGCTGGTGTCCCCATATCGCAAAGTGCTGGTGTCCCCCTATCGCAAAGTGCTGGTGTCCCTTTCGCAAAGTGCTAGTGTGTCCCTTTCGCAAAGTGCTAGTGTCCCCCTATCGCAAAGTGCTGGTGTCCCTTTCGCAAAGTGCTGGTGTGTCTCTTTCGCAAAGTGCTTGTGTCCCTTCGCAAAGTGCTGGTGTCCCTTTCGCAAAGTGCTGGTCTGTCCCTTTCGCAAAGTGCTGGTGTCCCTTCGCAAAGTGCTGGTGTCCCTTTCGCAAAGTGCTAGTGTCCCCCTATCGCAAAGTGCTGGTGTCCCTTTCGTAAAGTGCTGGTGTGTCCCTTTCGCAAAGTGCTGGTGTCCCTTCGCAAAGTGCTGGTGTCCCTTTCGCAAAGTGCTGGTCTGTCCCTTTCGCAAAGTGCTGGTGTCCCTTCGCAAAGTGCTGGTGTCCCTTTCGCAAAGTGCTAGTTAGTGTCCCTTTCGCAAAGTGCTAGTGTCCCTTTCGCAAAGTGCTGGTGTCCCTTTCGCAAAGTGCTAGTGTCCCCCTATCGCAAAGTGCTGGTGTCCCTTTCGCAAAGTGCTGGTGTGTCCCTTTCGCAAAGTGCTAGTGTCCCACTTTCGCAAAGTGCTAGTGTCCCACTTTCGCAAAGTGCTAGTGTCCCACTTTCGCAAAGTGCTAGTTTCCCCCTATCGCAAAGTGCTGGTGTCCCTTTCACAAAGTGCTGGTGTCCCTTTCGCAAAGTGCTAGTGTCCCTTACGCAAAGTGCTGGTGTCCCTTTCGCAAAGTGCTAGCGTCCTTTTCGCAAAGTGTCCCACTTCTGATAACATAACCTGTTCGCGAAATGTCCCATGTGACTGACTGCTCTCGAACGGTGAAGGAAAACATCGTGAGGATCAAATTTACATGCCGCGGGCAAACAGAACCATTTACGATACTTTTTAATGCGAACGAAGTGTGTCCTCAGTTTTCTTGTTGTTGTTATTTCAGAAGAAACCGAAAGAAACGCAACCCAAGCAGGAGCCGAAGCCCAAGGAGCCGCAGCGGTCGCAGTCCCTGCCGGACGCCACCCAGTCGTTGTCCAAGAAGCAACGGAAACTGCTCGCCAAGCAACAGGTAACGGAAACGGCATTAACGGCAATCGTTCATTCGTTAATCCAGGAGTTGACGCAGCGGTAGTGTTACAAATGCTGATGCAGCAATTAACACAAACCAGTTACATTACAGACTTTGAGCCGTGATAGCCTAGTTGGTTGCGCACGCGCCTCGCGTTCACGATCTCGTGGGTTCGAACCTTGTTCGACGCATTGGTACCGCCAACGAGTTTTTCGGGACTTATGTACGATTTATTATATACCACAGATAGGCTTTTCGATGAAGGAAAACTTCGTGAGGAAACCTGCATACGCCAATAGGCGGGTCTACACCAAGCGCGCAGCTTCGCGCGAGGCATTGCTGGTGGACTGAAACGCGCCTTACAATCTCATCTTCGGTATTTCCCGTGGTGTTTTTTTTATATTTTCAATTTTTTTTTTCGTTAGTCGACTCTGGTGTCATTAAGTATTGTTCGTTGCAGGCCGAAGAAGAGGAAAGAAGAAAACTGGAGGCGCAAGAAGCGAAAGCGAAGAAAGCAGAAGCCAAGAAGCAGGAGGCGGCCAAGGCGGAGGTCGCAAGCAAGAAAGCAGAGAAGAAAGCCGAGGCTGCCAAAAAGGTGGAGCCCGTGAAGAAGAAAGAGGAGAAAAAAGAGATAAAGAAGGATAAGGCGACGGAGAAGAAGGGGAAGGAGAATAAACAAGAGAAAACGAGTGAGTACTTCGGATGTGCATGCCATAACTACATTTTATTCTTGTGTGCTCATTTTTTATCTGTAAGAATAAGAAACAGTCTGCATGAATTTTAGAACTGTCAAAATAGTTTAGTCCTGTCAGACAGGGAATTTTAATCGCAATGTCTTAAATTGCAATACATAACCGTTGCCTTTTATGTGTCTGACAGGACAATAATAATAATAATGTTTGGACAATTTTACACACGGCTGTTTAGTCTCAACTAAGCCGAAGCTTGTACATGGGTACTCGACAACTGATAAACATACATAAATACTTTTAAATAAATACTTAAATACATACAAACACCCAGAATCCGAAAAGCAACAGTTATGCTTATCACACAAATGTTGGTCCCGGGTGGGAATCGAACCCACGACCTTTGGCGCAGTAGGCAATGTTACTACCACTACGCCAACAGGCCAGTCATATGTACAATATTATACAATAATTTGACAGTTCTACTATTCATGTCATCATTTTGATATACTACCTAAGTTGATATTATAAATGTTGATTTTTAAAATGTCAAATTTCCTTAAGGCGCATCCCATACACACGCGGTCTGCGGTAGCGGCCTACTGCAGGCCGCAGCTTCAATATGAAAACGCAGGCCGCGCGTGTCTGAAGTCTCACATACATTGCGTATGGAATACAACAGGCCGCCACCGCCAACGCAGGCCGCGTGTGTCTGTGATACGCCTTATGAGAATTCGACATTTTGAAAAATCAACATTTTAAGAATTCAACGTGTGGATGTAAAACTCAGAAACCGCTTTCCATTCGCAGTGCCGACGCCGGCCGCGAAGCCGAGCAAGCAGCCGGCGGCGCCGGCGCCGGCGCCCGCGCCGCTCACCGCCGCCGGCGCCGGCAAGCGCGGCAAGCAGCCGCCCGCGCCGGCCGCGCGCAAGCCGCACGTTATCAACATCACGCCGGACACCACCATCGAGGTCGTCAGCAAAAAGGTACGCAGCATACAGTCTTCAAGTCAGTCGAAAAATTATGTTTGTTTTTCTATATTCTGTGTTGTGTTGCTCTTGTGTGCGTCAAATAAATAATTTCATTCATTTCATCCATTTCATTCACTTCATTCATTTCATTCACTTCATTCACTTCATTCATTTCATTCACTTCATTCATAATTATTTACGGGTCTTACACACGAAATAGTTTTATTTACCTTGCCCGACGTTTCGACCAGGTTACACTGGCCGTGGTCACGAGCTGACTGGAGAGGCGAGCTGTCATTGTTGATCGCTGTTGATGAATACAAAGCGCGAAAGTCTAAAATGTACCACTTCATTCATTCTTGTTAGGAGACCAGGAATAACCGGCGACACTTCGGCCCTACTGGATCTGTTGTGTCAAGCCCCTGTCCAGCAACGGCGCCCCAAAACGTTTTTTACGGTTGCTTTTTTTATTGCTACGGGGGCAACAAGCAGGCGGGCGCACCAGTACCCCCCGGGTGTTGCAGGTGTCTACGGGCGGCGGTGACCTCTTAACATCGGAGGCCCGCCTGCTTGTTGCCCCCGTACCAATAAATAATTCATGATATGATATTTTTCCAGGGTCCATGCAACAATGAGCCGGAGAAGCCGGCGTCATGCAGCATCATGGAACAGCTCAGCTGCGGCGTTCAGGTACTAGAATTAGTCCATCATCAGCCTGCGGACATTGGCAATGGACCATTATGAATAGTCACGCTGAATGATTAGTTTTTTTTTCCGAAAGCTTTTATTCTCGTACCGTATTTTCAATCGACTTCAAAAACGGGAGGTTCTCATTCGACTGTATTTTTTTTTTGTGTGTATGAATGTTAGCGTCGATACCTTCGCCGATTGTAAACCGATTTGAATGATTCTTTTTTATTGAGTACTTTTAATACGTATTTCGAGGGTGGTCCTCCCGGCTTAAGGTATAATTTGATGTGCAGGTGGCGGACTTGCGGCTGCCCCCCGGCATCACCCTGACGCGCGTGCAGCCCGCCGAGAAGAAGGAGCCTCCATCCATCAAGTCCGTGGTATGTTATCAGTATACACTGGTATCAAGCGGGCAGTCTGGTGGTTACCCAACATAACTGACTCGGCAAATGAAACAACAATTTTCACAAATAAAATTTTGGAGTTCCTAGTCCCATACACGATCATGCGGCATGACATGCGTTACGTGCTGTCACTCATGCATGACCGTTTAATTGTGACGACGGAAAATTGATGACGGAACCCATTCAATACGACGTACAGTATGCTGTTTGTGCGCTTGCAGCCACTTTGGAAATGCAACCAGCTGCCGGCGGCGCCGACGCCGGTCGCGCGCCCCGCGCCCATCATCAACGCGGACCCCTCCATGATGATGTTCAGCACGGCGCACCCAGGTACCCCACCCTCAGCGTCGGCAGCCCTGCGACGTCCACTGCTGGACTGGACAGCGCCACCTTACCCAATGAACGTCACCATCTTGGCGAAGAGCGTCTGTATCTATCATATCGAAAAGTCCAAAGTTCGATTCCCGGCTGGGCCATGTTCCAATGGGTTTTTTCTCGACTTAAGTACGTACATTTACAGACTGCTCTCAAACGGTGAAGGAAAGCATTGCGAAGAAACTTGCATACCCCGATGAAGAATTTTTTAAGAACCCGCGCTGGGCTAGCGTGGTGGACTATAGCCCGATAACGCCCACGTTGGGAGGGTAGGCCTGGGCCCCAGCAGTGGGGACACGTTAATAGGCTGTTGATTTGATCTTATTTTGGGCGGGGCAGGCAGCGTAGGCAGGCCTCTCACAAATTGGACCGACGATCTGATGAAGATCGCGGGACTGAGGTTAGCGCGGGGCCGGTAGTCGTGGAGATCCTTGGATCCCTTCGTGCAGCAGTGGACGTCTTCAGGTTGATATGATGATGATAACCTTATCTTAGGGAGCTAGGAATACCCGGAGACTCTTCGACCCTACAGGATCTGTTGCGCCAAGCCCCTGTCCACCAACGGTGTCCTAATCCGTTTTATGGTGGACTTGACACATGCCTTAGAATAGAAATTCTCTTCTTTGGCGTGCGCAGGTTTCCTCACGATGTTTTCTTTCACCGAGAAGCCTTGTAGTATTCTTTAGGCCGTGGAACGAGAAGTCAAAGTCAAAACTATTTTATTGCATGTAAGTACACTGGGTACATTTATACAACGTCAATTTTTTATCTACCACCGCTTCCAAGGTGTTAGAACTGGAAAAAAGAAGTAAACGAGGCATTTTAAATACTAAAATAAAAAGTTCATGGAAGACATTGACCTCTTGCCATCAGGCGTGCAGAGTTTTCATTTTTTCATTCATTCTTTTTTCAGAAACACCAAAACCAGTCGTCATGCCAGAGGCCGCGGCGCCCGCGCATCCCACCGGCAAATCCAAAAAGGCCAAGAAAAAGGCCAAAAAGGCGGCCGCCGCCGCCGAGGGCGACTCCAAGCCGGACGGAACCAAGATGGTCACCCTCAGAAACCCTATGTTCCACCCCAATCTACCCCCCGTCCAGGTGGCCAACACACCGGTGCAGAAGAAAGCGGAGCAAATAAGGATACCAGATCCCATCCCGATGCCACCAAATGCGGGTGCCGGCCAAGCGACCATCACTCCAACGTCAAACGGGATGTACACGATCAGGAATCCGCTGATGTCAATGATGCACCAGCAGAACCTGATGGGCATACCGACTCCCACTCCTCAAGTCAACCCCATGTACGCCCAGCAGCAGTACAACTACGTCAATCCGAACGTTTACAATCCGGCGCAGAACGTCCCCCCGCAGACTTACGTCCTAGATCCATCGAGGTCGTCGCCGAACGACAGCGAGTTCCAGAATCGGATCATGAATCTGGCGTCGTTCACGCAAAAGAACGACGAAGGGTATTCCCTGTTCAAGACAAACGGTGACAATACGCAAAGGAACTTCCTAGCGCCGGAATACTTTGACGCCCAAACCCCTAACCCGACCATTTCGCCGAACCCGATAGGCACTCGACCGACTAACGAGGGTAACAGGTCGTTCGATTCAAACGACTCGTCTCTGTTCGCCAACCCGATCCAACGACCGGAGCCGATAGGCACTCCGCTGAAGAGGGAAGAGGATCGCAGCGACTACAGCAGTCTATACACGCCGTTCGGACAGGAGGACAACAATGTGTTTAGAAACGCCTTGTTCAGCGATAAGAACGAGATGAATATGGGTAGAATGGAAGATTTGGGGCAGAATCATATGGGCAACGGGGACCCGCTGCCGTATTTCCAGAGGCTGAGGGTCGGCTCCAAGCTGAATAACGAAGTGACGATACATCACGTGAAAGAGTCCAAGTTTTACAAGGGACAGGTACGTTGCATTTGTTTTGAACTGCTTTTTGGGTTGGACATCATCTGTCAGCACGCAATAGCACTTTTTCATATCTGCCACAAACCGATCCCCGGTGGGGGGCGGTGGAGTGCTTGCGCGTGCTGCCGCGCGCTATTGCACACCCGCCATGTTTCTCCATGAATATAAGACCAACCATGAATATAAGACCAACCATGAATATAAGGCCAATTGCGTATTTAAATTCTTCGATTTTAGTCATTTCCGTTTCTGATCACTTACGTTTTAGGGCACTTGGTACATCGCGTATTTGGTTATCTGCAGTTTTGGTGCTAGTGCAATCCGTTTATTGGCCATTTCCGTTCTTGGTCATATGCGTCGATCGCACGCTGAATAACATATAAGCTACTTTTTTCTTTCTTACCGCAAAGCCGCGGGCGACGGCTAGTTATGATGATAATTTGGAACTGTGTTTTCAACAGGAGGTGCTCCCGCCGGCGGAGCTGTGCGCGGCGCGCGCGGACGAGTCGCTGTTCTCGCGGCCCCCCGCCGGCGCCGGCGCGCCCCCCCACACGTGGCCGGAGGGGCTCTACACCCCCGTCTGCAACAACACCGGTCAGTTCTGCAACATGCATGGCATGCAACAGCTATTTTTTTCTTTCTTTTTTTCATAATATACAAGGGTGGACGGGTAATTTAGAAACAACAAGATTTTCATACAATCGAGGTCACTGTTCGCCGCGAAGGATTGTTGAGAGGTCCGAGTTCGATCCCCGGCTGGGCCATGTACTTTCGAACGGTGAAGGAAAAATCGTAAGGAAACCTGTATACGCCGAAGAAGGCATGCTTAGGCGCATGTGAAGTCCACCAACCCGCACTGGGTTAGTGTGGTGGACTATAGCCCGAACGCGAGAGGGTATGCCTAAGCCCCAACAGTGGGGACATATTAATAGGCTGTTAAATTGAATTCTTATATGCAATAACATATGCTGACTTTGACATTGCGCTGGCGCAGGCATGGTGTCGTCGCGGAGCTCCCCGACGGCTGGCGCGGCGGGCAGCCCCCCGGGCGAGGGCGCGCGCTCGACGGGCTCCCCCGACGACGAGGCGCGCTTCGGCGCGGTGGGGTCCCGCGCGAAGCACTACCAGCACCGCCAGCAGCCAGCCACCGGTATGTGTACGTGTGTCAACCCACCCATATTATACTTTAAGGAACACATTAACCTTTCGAAACGCGACGCCCAGAGCGACAAAACATTTGTGCTGCGGTGCACTCGCCTCACGTTCATGAGGTCGTGGGTTCGAACCTGGCCCGTACCAATGAGTTTTTCGAAACTTAAGTACGGTTTATTATAATACCGCTTATTTTTCGGTGAAGGAAAACATCTTGAGGAAACCTGCATACGCCATCTGGTGAAGGTCGCGGGACCCGGCTAGATGAGGTTAGGGTAGGACCGGTCGTCGTGGAGATCCTTGAGGGAGGCCTTGTTCAGCAGTGGACGTCTACAGGCTGATATGATCAGTTGTTGAGTACCCATTTACAAGCTTCGGCTTAGTTTGGGACTAAACAGCCGTGTGTGAATTTGTCCAAACATTATTTTAGCTCTTTCCATAGCCCGTTAAGCGACTTTGAATTTTCGGACTAGTCCCACTGACAGTGTCTACGTATCATATTAAACCTGAAGCTCTCAAATAGTGTGAATCAATTGTTTATGTCTCACCAACAGAGTCGAGCGTGTTCCACCCCGACCGCAGCATCACGAACCTGTCCACGCTGGAGGTGTCGGAGCGCGAGATCGAGTCGTTCAAGCGGTTCGACTACTACTTCGAGCCGCCGCAGCACAAGCCCAAGGTGCAGCTCGACGTGAGGGACATCGCCGCCGCGCTCCGGCACAACCACAAGTAGAGAGCTCCTACTGAAACACAGGTTCTACCAGGCTGGGCTATAGTAGCCGGCAAACTTCATGAACATTGAGTGACGTTCGCGCATGTAATCGTCCAATAGCTCGATACGGTCGCGGCCCTCACCCCGCCACCAAAGAGAGACCTAATTCAGTCAGCGCAGTCAAAATCATTATTCAAGAAGTTTGCCGGGTACTGCATACCGCAAGTAGACAGGTTCTACCAGGCTACTGAACTACCGCAAGTAGACACAGACTAAATTTAGTTAAGTCGTGTGCGCCTCCTAATCGACGCCAATGTCAGTCATATGAGAAAGCATATACACAAAGACTAAGTATAAATCGTACACTATATGCACATTAGTAGATTTTCTTCAAACATTTTAAATACTGAATTTAGAAATAAGTATATTTATCATGTGAAAAATACCTTTCTAAAGCAGGATCAGTGGGAGGAGAGTAGCAGAGTTGAGCATAAAGTAATCACGCTTACTTTCCCAATTACTTTCTCACTTTCCTTAATTTCTGTAATTTTTTAAAATTACTAGAAATTGCTGAATTAAAACATCGGGCAAAGGTCAATAAAACTTGTTGACGCGTAAATAATTACGATGCTCAGTAATCGAAATTACATTTTCCCCAACTCTGGTGAAAAGTCATCTAAATAAAAAGGAAAAGATAAAAAAAAAGATTTTACAAAAGAAAAAAAATGGTTTTTTCTATTCTCTTTCCACACCTGTGTCATATTGTCAGTTTTTAATTCGTAAAGAATTTACTATAGATTTGCTAAGTAATAATAATAATAAAATGTGCTATAATATCAATTATTTGCGTGTCTGTGTGTTCACAAATTGTATTCACAAATAGTTAGTGGGGCGTTGCGATTAAGGCTCGGTCACATAGGCGCTGTGCGGAAAACCGCGCGACGCGATTTTCGCATTTCGAGAGAAAACGCGCTCTATCTGCCCTGCCTTATCATATTTGTGCCATTAGATTTTGATACTAATATAGAAGAAGCAAAATACCCACAGAAATGATAGACATTAGTTTACGATTTCTGAAATCGCGTTAGAGATTTTATGTTGTTTTGAAATTTTTTTATAGTTTATACCTAATAGATATAAATAGACATAATATATGGATATGTTGTATGTATACAAGGACTAAGACGATAAGGTTTTTTTACACGATGAAAAACTGTCAAAATAAACTTTGATATGATGTGAATAGATTAAAAATATTTGCAATTGTTATTGTAATGTTTTATACTGGACTTGAATGTAAGAGGAACATCAAAACAGCATGTACGATTTATGTGTAGATCGCAAGGAAACCGCGTCGCGCGACATCGCGCCAGTGCGCGTTCACCTTTACCGTTGTCACAAGACTAAAAGATGCTCAACGCATTTTAAACACTGCAAGCTGGCCGTGTAAATATCTCAATTCGTCAAATTATCGGCCATTCTTGTATATTTGATCGCAAGAAAACAAAATTAATTTGCGCCTCGCAAACAAAATTGACAATGCATGCCGACTGCAAAGTTAAGGTGGTAATTTAACCAAGTTATTCTTGCGTTTGGAGTCACTTTTTGTTTGCGAAGCGCTTTTACAAGCGCGCTTTCGTTGGTGAGAACTTATTTTGTAGGCAAATAGGTCGTAATTCGCGTGCATTTATGAATAAAAAATAAAATAAAAAAATATTTTAAATGGTAAGTAAATAAAAGTCTTCTGGACTTCTTTTAAATACCATTTAAAATAATAATTTTATGATACGATAGAAAAACTGACGTGCATTTTAAATGATAAATAGAGTTCTGATATGTTTCGAGGTTTTAGGCCATTTTTATTTATCATTCATAATGTAGTAATTTTGGTTTGTGAAACAGTATGTTTATATAAGCGCCAATATCGTATGCAACTTATACCTTATATAAAATAGTTGGTTCTGTATGTCGTTGTCGAGCGTCATTGATGATAAGTAAAATGTATAGATGGATTTTGGTATTTTTATTTATAACTAGCTTTTTCCCGCGGCTTCGCCCGAGTAGAAGTTTTTCCGTGTACATTGTGAAACAGCGCCCTCTATATAGGCGTTTTGTTACTTAGGGGGTATTAGCAGTCGCGGGACTTCGTACCCCGTTATAGAGTATCCTATGAGTTATTCCAGGATATAAGCTATCACTGTACCAAGTTTCATCAAAATCTGTTCAGTAGTTTTTGCGTGAAAGAGTAACAAACATACATACTCAAATCCTTGGAAACTTTCGCCTTTATAAAATTTGTAGGATTATATCCTTTGTTTTCCACGGGAATATTTTCCCGTGATAAAATTAACTTGAGTGGTAAAAAGAAAGCATTAGCAAGCTGAAGTGGCAGTGGGGCAGGTCTCAAACCGACGGCCGTTGAGGCAGACGAGTATGGAGTGGAGACCGCGGACCAGGGGATGCCCCTCCGCCAGGTGGACCGACGGCCTGAAGCGGCTGGATGCGGAGGACCGGGTGTGGTGGCGTTCGTTGGGGAAGGCCTATGTCCAGCAGTGGACGCTAAAGAGCTGAACGATGAAGTGGTAAAAAATAAAGGCAGAAAATTTAGGAAAATTCTTATATTTTTTTAATAATTTGCCTTATACGGTACATACATACTAGAAAATGCAACATTTTAAATACTTTCTTACGTGCATAAACTGGTGGACACCAGCGCCTGCGACTGCCACTCAATAGGCGTATCCCAGACACGGCCTGCGGTGGCGGTGGCGGCCTGTTGTATTCCCTATGCAATGTATGTGAGACTTCAGACACGCGCGGCCTGCGTTTGCGCATATTGAGGCTGCGGCCTGCGGTAGGGTCTGGGATACGCATTAAGCCCCATGAAATATTTGGTGCAACTGGCTGTAGTCACGTGATGTAAAGATTGTCACGCGCGCCTCTAGCGACCAAATATTAGAACTAAAAAATACAATTTGCAGATCTTTGGGAATAAATAAATTGAAATAATGCTCAAAATAAATTAATTTAAAACTAAGGTGCGGCTCAGTTTTCCCATACTTACGACATTATGTGAAGTACACATTTCGTATTTCGCTCATTATCTTTGGATTTTTATGATTTGAATAATTTGTAAGTATGATTTTTGATTTGACTAAATGACTATATTTATTTAGACATACATAAAAATAAAGAACACAGTAATATATACAGAAATACTATATAAAAAACTTGTTATCAAAAGTTTATGTACAAATTTATACAGCGAATACGTCGTCGTCGAGGTTAGTGCCGTGCGGCATGGACCCGAGCACGCTGGCGCCGTTGCCCCGTTGTATGGAGAGGCTTACCCTCTGGGCAAAGTAGGCGCCAGCTCTAGGGTCCCCGAAGCGTGCACCAGTCTAGTGGCGATGTCTTTTACCAATTTCTTGGTATCGGACGACCACGGACCCAGGGGCTCCACTGCGAAGGCAACAAAATCGTAGTGCGCGGTCAGCGCCGAGTATTTCCGCCGCTTAGTGGTCTGAGCGAGCTCGGCGGCATTGATCAATAATATAATTTCTGAACTTGACAAATGTATAAATAATACTAGGACTAACCTATTCCTAGCAATATTTTATCCATAATGTTGCCGATTCGGATGGTGAAATTTTAGTCTCGTGCTCTTTTTTTACTTCAAAAATAAGTAAGAGATGGCATGAATTCTAGAACTGTCAAATTAGTTTAGTTTGTCTGATAAAAGCGTGTAAACGACTCTACCCATTGAACAAGGATCCCATAGAACCGACGCTAAAATAACAATAATAATCAGAGAGGGACACACTTATTACAAAAGTGGTAAGAGTAAGCTAGACAGGTATAATATCTTCTATCTCTATCTACGTATGTGAATTTTTTGTTGGGGGGCAGTTGGTACATACCACAACCCGACTAAAATAGATAGTGTTTGTTCAGTTTGACCCCGCCATGTAAGAAGCGACTTCTCAAATTATTGGGGTAAAAGACTTGCTATTTCGTGCTATACGCTGATTACGGTTCTATAGTTCATTCTTTTTCTATGACTCTACCAGATTGTTCCAAAACGTCCCTTGTTAAATCTTCATTAAACCAACTATCAGTTTAATGCGGACGTGAACTGCAGTGTGGATCACCGAATGGCACTGGTTGTGCTTTCGTGGAGGCCGTGCTGCGGTTTTATTGAAATTCGCCAACTATTATAGTCGTGCCGTATTTTTGTGGAGGCCGTGCTGTAACCGACGGCTTAAATAAATATAAGAAATAATACTTTAAATAAGACAGGGCTGTATGGACAAAGCTTCCCTTGCCCGTCCTCAATAGAAGACAAATCAACAACAACAACAAAAAAATTGTCTGTCTGATACTGACAGGACCAAACTAATTTGAGTTCTAAAATTATTATTTCTAAAGAAATAAATAACACAAGAGACTAATATTTCACACACATGCACATCCGAATCGATACCAGCTTATAACTTCATACATAACCCTATCATAATTAAAGTCAATTTTTCATTATTATTTAAAAGCGAATGACTGTCAAAGTGCCAAAATGCGTGTGAGAGAGACAGACAATCGATTGTAAAATTATCGTTTGCTTCTTTTCCCCCCATTGTGACATTGACATTCGCATTTAAATAAAAACATATATAATTTATATTGTAAATAAAATAAAACTAAATTATATTAATATACAACTACCTACAAACTGGAATAAATTAAACTAAAAACAAACAAATTTCTACTTAAAAAAAAGTGTAAAAAATTTTGCCCCCGCGGTAGGGTGCCCATCACGCTGGCAGCATTCCCGCGCTGTATGAACATATATTAGATATTAATGTAATAATAATATTTACAAGCATTGTCATATTTACAAGTGTAATTATCAATAAAGATGTATTATTATTATAATAGGTTTTAAACACTAATTATTCAGTGTGTTCTATTCTGTACAGCACATTATTTATCATCACACACTGTTCACCATCTTGTTCTATCACCTCGTAGTTAACTCCATTCACTTTCACAAATACCATTTCATCACTTGATCCGTGTACTGTTGTGCCGATCATATGTCCCCGATAAGGTTCGTTATCGTTATTTTCAATAACATTCTCGTCTATGTCTTCATCAGAATTGATTTCTTCTTCTTCACACGTGGTAACCTCAACCGTCTCACCTGCTTGTTCGCCATAATCGGGTTCAGAATTACTATTACCTTCTCCTAATATATTTTCTTTATCTTGCTCGTCTCTCTCTTCATTAAAAATATTTTCATTATCTTCGTGTTCAAACATGACTTCTTCAACTTTATTTTTATTTTCACTGTCCTCTATTTCCAAAGAATTAACGTCATTTTTATCATGTGCTTCTTCATTTACATCTTCCTCTGACGTAGTTTTTTCAACATTATCTGTTTCTCTTATATCATTCTTGTCTTTGTCATTATCATTATCGCCTGTTTTTGCGTCAAAAGTTACATGATTTACACCATATTCCGCCTCCAAACATTCATTAAATATATCTTCTAAACGATTCCTTTCTATAACTTTAACGTGATTTAAATTATTCATATCCTTTCCAATAGTTAACCGTTGAAGGTTGTTTGTGATAATTAGTTCTTCACTTACAATTTTCATGTCATTATCTTTTCCATGTTCATTACTATATCCCGTAGGTTCTATAGGCAAGTTCCCCTCGGCTTGTTCACCTGTTACTTGAGCGTTATTGCAACTATTCTTACTCGTTATATTAATTAATAGTTGATCAAAGTTTTTAACAATTATTTCATCGCTCGCAATTTTTATTTTGTCTTTTTTTGGCTTTGTTTCATCAGTATATATTTTTTCTTTTTTCTTTTTCGCCTGCAAATGTTCTTCAAACAAATATTTATCTTTTTTATCAGATTTTTCTATTTTACCTAAATTAATCTTATTGCAACCGGCAATCATATTTCGTTCAACGTTTTTACTAATCGATTCTTTGCTAACAATTTCTACCTTAGTTCTGTTTCTTTCTGTATCCTCAGCATTCTTTGTATTATGTACATTTTGCTCATACGTTTTCCAATGTTTCCCTTTCATAAGCGTGTTTCGTTTGTTTTTCTCGTCTATTTCTTCATCACGATCCTCATCCAAATTATTATTTGTCTTTTTAACTTTGATTAATATTTCACCATCGTTTGCACTAATGATTCTTTCTGTTTCTGAGCCATGCTCATTTTCATTGTGCTCACTAAATGCCCCCAAATGTCCTTCAGATATCGTTTTTGATTTCTTGTTTCTATCTTCAATATAATCAAAGTTTCTCTTACTGTCTCCGTTTATTAATACCGGACTATCGTTTTTAATAGTTTCTTTACGATTTCTTTCTGTTTCTACAATATCATCTTTTATTTTTTCACTTTGCTCATGTCTGTCTACTCTAAATCGTTTAAGCATGCTCGTTTTAGTTTCCTTGAAAAAGAAGCTATTGTGGTCCATCTTAATTTTACTATTTATATTTATACGATCGTTTCTAATATCTTCTTTGTACACATTTTTTCTCTTGTTCCTATTTCTTATTATTTCTTCGTTATTTTTATTTTGCTCATAATCTGCATTCAGATGTCCTTCAAAAATGCTTATTTCACTTCTATCGTTTTCGTCGAAGTGATCACAATTATTCTTAATTCCTCCGTTAATTAATATTCTATCATTCTTTTTAATATACGTTTCTTCACTCACTACTTTAAATTTCTTTCTGTTGCCTTCAGTTTTTATATAATTTTTGCATTTATTCTGCTTACTCGCGTCCAAATGCTCTTCAAACATGTTTTCTCTGTGTTTTGCATCTATTAGTTTATCATAATCTAATATATTTTCCTCTCTCCTGTTTTTATCATCCCCTTTTTTATTTTTATGCTTGTCCTCCCTGACATGTTTTTCAAGCATCTTTTCTTTAATTTTTTGATCATCTATTCTCACACCAACATTCATACCATTATTTCTATCTGCATTCATTATTATTACTCTTGAATGTCGATCATAGTTTTTAATAATATTTTCTTTGGGCACAATTTTTTTACCTCTTTGTTTTTCTGATACTTCATAATTCCCTATTTCAATCTGTTCGTTTCCTCTAAAATTTTCTTCAAACATGTTTTTTAATTCTTCATTTGTTTTCGCAACACGATCCAAATTATTCTTACAATAGCCATTGATGAAAAATCGATTTTCATTTATTAAAGCTGCTCTTTCGTTTACAATTTCCATTTTATTTACGTTTCTTTCTGTTTCATCGTTATCTTTTACGTTTTGCTTATTGTCAGCTTTCAAACTTTCTTCAAACACGTCATGTTCTTCTTTCTCGTCTGTTATCTCATAGTAATTAAAATCATTATGGCTTTCTTCATTAATTGTACATCGTACATCATTTTCATCAATTGTTCCTTTGTTCATAATTTCATGTTTATGTTTCTGCTCTGTCTTTTGATCTTTAATCTTCTTTTGACCAAGTAGATCTGTGTTTTCAAATATGACATAGTTTCTGTAATCGTCGACCAATCTGAAATTGTTGTCAAGATAGTCGCAAACCTCCAGATCAATTTTCTCGAGAATATCTTCGCTTATCCATCTCATGTCTATCTTCATATGGGGGTAGACGTATAATTTACCTGTGGACATGGAAATAAGTAACATAAAAAAGTAATTCCAGCTCAAATGTGTCAACTTCACGCGAGAAACAGCTAGTTCATATTGCAGACCGCCTCCGTGACTCAGCAGCTTGGGCTTTGTTTGGGCCTCCAGCTTCGAAAGACCGTGAGCTCGATTCTCAATAGGGACTGACAACTTTGTGTGAATTGTCATTAAGAATTCAATTAAGTTATCTATCTATAGATCCACATCAGATGGTTATAAAAGGCTTATTTTAATAACAAAATAAATTCTAGATACCTACTACGGACCAGAACAGCTATTTTTGACCGTCTGATATCTTCGCCGATTGTGACCCGATTTGAAAGATTCTTCTTTTATTGATTAAACTACATTTCGAGGGTGGTCATACTTCAATTGGAAAAAAATATTTATTTCACCTTTGAGGGTGTAGGCATAGGCCGGCGCATCCCACAAGGTGGGCCGACAATCAGATGAAGGTCGCGGGACCCAGCTGGATAAGAGAGATCCCTGGGGGAGGTATTTGTCCAGCAGTGGACGTCTATAGGCTGATATGATGATATCGCTCTATACATTACCGATCAAGTGATCCGTATTGAAGAGTGGCTCGTCCTCCAGATCTATTCCGTGCGTCATCATGGAGTGGACCTTCAGGAAGTCGTGGTGCGAGAACCGCTTCCGGCAGTGCGCGCACCGGTACGGGCTCTCAGGCGCGTGCATCTGTCAAGTGAACACCTCTGTCAGATAGATGAACGATTAAAAAAAAAGACATTCATTCGTTCGCACTAAGCGCCTCGTAGAATCGCATTTAACATTCGCACATTGCGCTAAATATTATCGATTCGAATGTGCACGCTTTAACTAAATTTTACTCTCTTGTGCTTTTTTTGTAACCTTAAAAATAAAACGGCATGAACTTTAGAATTGTCAATTTAGTTCAGTCCTGTCAGAGACATGAAATTGTACCAGGTTATTGCAATTTAAAACATGGCGTTTAAAATTTCCTCTGTCTGACAGGACTAAACTAGTTTGACATTTTTTAAATTCACGCCATCTCTTTCTTATTTTTAAAGTCAAAAAAGAGCACAAGGGACGGAAATTTAGTTGAAGCGAGCACCATCCGAATCGAAACCGTCTATAAAGCGCGCCACAGACAGAGCGGTGCGGAATTAGGCGGTGGCGTTTTTTTGTAATGTTCGAAATAATATGAAGCCCTTCACATCAAAACAACAAGGTTTTGAAATTCATACTATTTCGAACATTACAAAAAAAAACGCTACCGCAACGCCCCGCCACGCTTCCGCGCCGCTCTATCTGTGTCGCGCTTAGACAGTGAATATCAAAAGGTGATGGAGCGGTTTCTTTTACGTCCCGTAGGTATTGAAAATCACTTGATACAAAATATGAACGATGTTCAAATGAAAAGGCATTTCATGATAGTTCTATCAAACTGTGCTGTAATGACTTTTCATTACTCTTACCCTGAAAGTAGGTACAGCGCTTTGTAAAGTGGAAATCACATAAAGTTAAGTAATAATTAAAGAATATTTTTTAAATGTGACTATTATAATTATTACTGTCAACTATTTCTTTAAAATAACATAGATTTGGGCAGCATATTTACCATTTTTTCAATGATGGAAATGAAAAATATGGCAGAATAGCTTGCCGGCCACAGAAAAAAACAAAATAGACCGGAAAGCGGCAATCCGTTTTTTCGAGTCGTAGAGTTTTGTTTAAACTTCCGCACAGCAGAGATTTGTATTAACATTCATTTTATCTTTAGCTAATTCATGTTTTTGTTTTTACTTTCATTGTATTCGCAATGAAAAGCACAGTGTATCCCTCGGGTTCAAGAATTATTTAGTCCCTCGAACTCGGGACCTAAATAAGTTACTTTCACCCCTGGGGTAACAATGTACTATTACGCTACTCATCATCATCACCATCATCAGCCTATTAACATGTCCCCACTGCTGGGGCTTAGGCCTACCCTCTCAACGAGGGCGTTTAACTGTATTTATCGTTAAATATAACACATTCGATAACTGTGTAAAAAATATAAAAAAAAATGCATATGTATCCATTTGAATAATAACGTAAAAAAAATTCATCCATCCGTGTAAAACTGTGAACGAAGTGTAAAAAGAAAAACAGATGTGAAAAATGGACTGTCACCTTTTGTATTAATACTTAGAAAAAGAATGAACCATAGAACCGTACTCAGCGTATAGCATGAAATAGCAAGTCTTTTACACCAATAATTTGAGACGACGCTTCTCATAAGGCGGGGTCAAACTGAACAAACACTATCTATTTTAGTCGGGCTGTTGTTTGTTGGGGGGCAGTTGGTATGCAGCAAAAAATTCACATACGTAGATAGAGATAGAAAATATTATACCTGTCTAGCTTACTCTTACCACTTTTGTAATAAGTGTGTCCCTCTCTGGTTATTATTGTTATTTTAGCGTCGGTTCTATGGGATCCTTGTTCTTAGTATTAATACTTCCACAGTAATAAAATCGCAAGCAATTATATATTTTTTTTCCTATCTTTATTGGACTTACAGTAGGTAACAAAGAAATGTGAACATATATCACAATTTATTTAAAACCAGTAAGTAGGTAAGTATACCTACAATATTAAAATTAAATTATTATTTTTTCAATCCTTGCAAACTCACAATACAATTCGAACAAGACGGTCATGACCATGGTCAAGACAATAATATAATATACTAGCTTTTTCCCGCGGCTTCGCCCGCGTAGAAAAGTTTCTCCCGTGTACATTGTGAAACAGGAAAGGCGATGTCACATGAATGCAGTTCTACTTATTATTAAATATAAAACGATGTCTTCTTTCAGTAAAATATCCTATATTCAATATTTAATGTACTTTCCCTCGGTGTGGCATCGCCGTGGGACACCCTGTATATGTTTTCACAAGCAACACGTCATTAATGCTATCATAAGTCTACAGTATACATATTAATAACAATTTGGTAATTAAAATATAATAATTATAACATACAATAAATATTATTTGGTTACCTATATTTGGTAATTTACAATTCAAACCGCATCACAACTTAACTCCAAAACCAGGACCAGAGGTGGCTGTCCCCCAGTGGTAATCGAAACCACGGCCCTGGCGCTCGAGTCAAACAACCAGCGACTAAGCCAAACGGTTATCAATCAAACCCAGGCTATCAACTTCCTCATCCAATCGCCTTCAACTACCTTATAGTACAGTAAACTATGAATACGCCAGCAATATTTACAGTCGATCGCACGTCAGTGGAAACAAAACCACTCTAAACTGGTCCCTAATAAGATAGGCTAGGGCAGCTCAAGGTCAAAATGTTTCCACTGACGCGAAGTCGACTGTACTAGGTCAACGATTAAACCGTTAAGATTCATTAATTCGGTTTTGTATCGACAATAAAGACTATCACGCACTAACCCGCCTGCTCTATGTAGTGATTAGGGCGCGTAGCGATTAATCGAACAAAACCGGTAAACGATTAAACCGTTAAGATTCATTAATTCGGTTTTGTATCGACAATAAAGGCTATCACGCACTAACCCGCCTGCTCTATGTGGTGATTAGGGCGTGTACCGATTAATCGAACAAAACCGGTCAATGATTAAACCGTTAAGATTCATTAATTCGGTTTTGTATCGACCATAAAGGCTGTCACGCACTAACCCGCCTGCTCTGTGGTGATTAGGGCGTGAACCTCCTATTAATTTGGTGAACCTCCTATTAGTTTGGAGGCCTAGTCCAGCAATAAAGTATGTTGATGCCATATCAATTCGAGTGGTAGCAATTTCTTTACATGGAGTTCCATACAACGTTCGCTTATCAGCACAGTATCTCTTTTGTACCACTCGCCTTTATGTCTGATAACATTAAGGGTGCATGCGATGGCGTGGGCGGGGCACTTCTGGACGCCAAGTCGGCACTTGTAGACGCCAAGCCGTCACTTGTCGACGCCAATCCGGCACCTCGTTGACGCTTTGTCGTGTTGTGCCGTAAGCAAAGTTGAGGCGACGGCGATCTGGTGCGGCTATGTTTGGTGAGCGCTAACCTTAAATGCTAAAGGTAATCAAAATGTTATAGGTAACAACTGATGATTTATAGCTCTATAGAGTATGGGTAATTTTTTGCACCGTGCTTCGATCGTCTGGTCTTGGTCTGAACCTGGAACTGTGCACCTGTGCTCTACCCAATGTCTCTAAGTGTGGTAAATCTCGCGACACTTTTAAATATATAAACAATGTGTGCGCTCCTACAACAAACTACCAGAGGAAATCTTGAATATGACAGACGGAAAATTTAAGAATCTTAATCAAAACAACTTTTATTGTAACACATAGGAAGTGGTAAATATTAATTAACATATATAAATGTACCCTGTGTACTCTACTCATATGCAATAAAATTATTGACTTTGACAACCGATCGACAAGCTTCTAGTTGGCCGATTAATCGTTAAATGGTTAATCGGCATAAGATGTGATCGGTACATTTGGGAGGTCGGTCGCATTTAGCAACCGTATTTTCATGCTTTCTTCAAAGGGGCGGCGGCGAAACAAACAATTTTTTACCTTTATGGGGGGTTTACTATCCAATTTTGAGGCAATGGAGGTTTTTGTCATTTACTCGTAAAACACCGTGACGACATCGACCAACAAAAAAAGAATGGACCGTCCTACACGTCCAAAAATACAGTGACAGATTGTAAAAACAAGATATATCATCATCAGCCTGCAAAAGTCCACTGCTGGGCATAGGCCTCCCGCAAGGCGCGCCGCCGAACGCCATCTTCGGTTCTCCGCATCAGTTACTGCCAGCCTTACGCAAATCGCCGCTCCATCTAGCGCCGTGGTAGCCCAGGTGGTTATACACTCGCCTCCCGCTCATGAGGTCTTGGGTTCGAACCTTGGCTCGTACCAATGAGTTCTTCGAAACTTACGTACCTACGGTTTATTATAATACCACAGGCTTTTCGGTGAAGGAAAACATCGCGAGGAAACCGGCATACAGCAAAGATTAGAATTTCTATTCTAAGGCGTGTGTGAAGTCCACCATAAGACGGATTTGGGCACTGATGGTGGACAGGGGTTTGGTACAACAGATCCTGTAGGGTCCAAGTGTCGCGGGGTATTCCTGGACCCCTAAGTTAGATTATGCTCTAGTTAACTTGGATGCGCCAATGGTCTTAACAAGACACCATGTCCAGGCAGTGACAGATTGTAAAAACAAGACGGAATAAAAAAGATACCGCGCGTATGGCCGGTCTATTCATTTTATATTGGTCGATGGGTAAAGAAATACGACGTACCTTCAGTATGTGATCCTTGCACTCAAACTTGTGGCGATATTTGGCCGAGCACAGCGCACAACAGTACGGTTTCCCCGTATGGTTGTACAATACATGATTGACATAGCTGTTAGCACTTTGAAGTGTCGCTTTGCAGAAGTTGCATTTGTAGAAATCCATTTGCCGCAACGCGTTGCGAGCTTTTTCTTCACTTGCGTTCTGCAATGAAAGAAGTATTGAAGAATTGACTACTGGTCGAGGTATTAAAGTTATTTTCCCCAAACATGCTTGGTAATGTGAGCTTTATTTTGACAACTCGAGATAAATCGAAAATGCTGTACTGATCCAATACAAGCGAGCAGGCGGCCGGCAATGTTGTATGAAAATCCATATCTGTCGTGTCTGAATAAATTACTATGAAAACACATATCTATCGTGTAATTTAAAAATGGAACGATCTTTTTTCTCTGAAACATGGTAACCACGGAGGTAACATATCAAAAGTTTAATTTAAATTTCGTATGATACAATCATTCCTTTCAATTATACCATAATAGTTGGAAATCTTATACTAGGCGAAATAGGAAATGTGATTGCTTATATTGTTTTCCACTGTTATACTGGCCTACCCTCTCAACGTGGGCGGGCGGGCTATAGTCCACTACGCTATGTGAGGATTGGTACACTTCTCATGCGCCTAAGAATTCCTTCTTCAGTGTGCGCAGGTATTCCTTCACTGTTCGAGAGCAGTCAGGAAATGTACTTAAGTTACGAGGAAAACCACAGCAAAACCCATCGGTACATGGCACGACCGGGGATCGAACTCGATCTCTCGACGTCACCAGCCGAGTCTTGTCCACTACGCTATTGACACTTTGGGGTATTGTCATCATCATCATCAACAGCCTATTAACCTCCCCACTGCTGGGGCTCAGGCCTACCCTATCAACGAGGGCGTGCGGGCTATAGTCCACCACGCTAGCCCAGTGCGGGTTGGTGGAATTCACATGCGCCTAAGAATTTCTTCTTCGGCGTATGCAGGTTTCCTCACGATGTTTTCCTTCACCGTTTGAGATCAGTCAGTAGATGTACTTAGGTTTCGAGAAAAAAACTATTGGTACATGGCCCAGCCGGGGATCGAACCTCGGACCTTTCGATATGATAGGTCGCGTCTTATCCCCGAGGCCACTAACGCTTTGGGGTATTGTGTTTTAAGTAAATAAAATTATGTAAAAATGGATGACATACCACAACATCCTGCCGATAATCTTGTTTCTTATTGACTCTTTCTTTAATTTCTTCACAGTTCCTAACGGTTTCTCCCACGTTAGATTCCAGTCCTAGTTTCAATTTATTATTCTGTTGAGAATCTTGTTTCATACTGAATAGTTCTTCACTTTCTTCAAGCGTTATATCATTTCCTCCTTCTTTCACGTATGTTCCTAGTTTCAGCTTATTAACATGCTGACTATCTTGATCATCATTGATCATTTCTTCAAGGTTTATGTCAGTTTGTTCCTTGTTCGCGTCTGTTCCCCGTTTCAATCCCATAACCTGCTGAGAATCTTGTTTCTCACGTATTTCTTTACTTTCTTCAAGCGGTGAGACATTTTCATTAACTATCACGTCTGCTCCTAGTTCCAACTCCATTACTTCTCGACTACCTTGGCTATCGCCAGTTGCTTCTTCATTTTCTTCAAGGTTGCCGGTTTCTTCAGTGTTTGCGTTTGTACTTAGTTTCAATTTCTTAAAGTGCTGGCAATCTTGCAACTCGCCAACTAATGTTTTAGTTTCTTCAAGCGTCATGGTTTCTGTGACGTTAACTTCTGTTAAAAGTTTCAAGTTCTTATCTAGTGACTCATGCACCAAATCTTCACTTTCTTCAAGCGCCATGCCTTCTTTTACATCTTTCACTTCTGTTCGTGATTTTAATTTCAGAGTATTTGGTTTAATAACAAAATTTCTGTCATCTTGATTAGTATTTGTTTTGATTCCACCTGCGCTGTCGGCATCCGATAGTTTTCTTTTAACTGCACCGGTCGGAAGGTCCCGCTTGTTTTCTATTATTACGTAGTCATTATCATCTTGTGCCGGTACCGTGGCATGACTGTTCATATCCTGTTCATTGAAGTTCTTATCCTGTTGACAATCTAGCGGCTCATGCACCAAATCTTCACTTTCTTCAAGCGCCATTCCTTCTTTTAAAACTTTCACTTCTGTTCGTGATTTCAATTTCTGAGTATTTGGTTTAATAACAAAATGTCTGTCATCTTGATTTGTATTTGTTTTGATTTTCGCTTCACCTGCGCTGTCGGCTTCCGATAATTTTCTTTTAACTGCACCGGTCGGAAGGTCCCGCCTGTTTTTTATTATTACGTTGTCATTATCATCTTGTGAAGGTACCGCGGCATGACTGTTCATATCCTGTTGACAATCTAGCGGCTCATGCACCAAATCTTCACTTTCTTCAAGTGCCATGCCTTCTTTTAAATCTTTCACTTCTGTTCGTGATTTCAATTTCTGAGTATTTGGTTTAATAACAAAATGTCTGTCATCTTGATTTGTATTTGTTTTGATTTTCGCTCCACCTGCGCTGTCAGCTTCCGATAATTTTCTTTTAACTGCACCGGTCGGAAGGTCCCGCCTGTTTTTTATTATTACGTTGTCATTATCATCTTGTGCCGGTACCGCGGCATGACTGTTCATATCCTGTTTACAATCTAGCGGCTCATGCACCAAATCTTCACTTTCTTCAAGTGCCATGCCTTCTTTTAAATCTTTCACTTCTGTTCGTGATTTTAATTTCTGAGTATTTGGTTTAATAACAAAATGTCTGTCATCGTGATTTATATTTGCTTTGATTTTCGCTCCACCTGCGCTGTCGGCTTCCGATAATTTTCTTTTAACTGCACCGGTCGGAAGGTCCCGCTTGTTTTCTATTATTACGTAGTCATTATCATCTTGTGCCGGTACCGTGGCATGACTGTTCATATCCTGTTCATTGAAGTTCTTATCCTGTTGACAATCTAGCGGCTCATGCACCAAATCTTCACTTTCTTCAAGCGCCATTCCTTCTTTTAAAACTTTCACTTCTGTTCGTGATTTTAATTTCTGAGTATTTGGTTTAATAACAACATGTCTGTCATCTTGATTTGTATTTGTTTTGATTTTCGCTCCACCTGCGCTGTCGGCTTCCGATAATTTTCTTTTAACTGCACCGGTCGGAAGGTCCCGCCTGTTTTTTATTATTACGTTGTCATTATCATCTTGTGCCGGTACCGCGGCATGACTGTTCATATCCTGTTGACAATCTAGCGGCTCATGCACCAAATCTTCACTTTCTTCAAGTGCCATGCCTTCTTTTAAATCTTTTACTTCTGTTCGTGATTTTAATTTCTGAGTATTTGGTTTAATAACAAAATGTCTGTCATCGTGATTTGTATTTGCTTTGATTTTCGCTCCACCTGCGCTGTCGGCTTCCGATAATTTTCTTTTAACTGCACCGGTCGGAAGGTTCCGCTTGTTTTCTATTATTACGGAGTCATTATCATCTTGTGCCGGTATCGCGGCATGACTGTTCATATCCTGCTCATTGAAGTTCTTATCCTGTTGACAATCTAGTGGCTCATGCACCAAATCTTTACTTTCTTCAAGCGCCATGCCTTTTTTTACATCTTTCACTTCTGTTCGTGATTTTAATTTCTGAGTATTTGGTTTAATCACAAAATGTCTGTCATCTTGATTAGTATTTGTTTTGATTTTCGCTCCACCTGCGCTGTCGGCTTCCGGTAGTTTTCTTTTAACTGCACCGGTCGGAAGGTCTCGCTTGTTTTCTATTTTTACGGAGTCATTATTATCTTGTGTCGGTACCGCGGCATGACTGTTCGATTTCATGTATTTTAATAAAATCTAAAACAAATAAAACATATATAGTAGGGGCGAATCTTGGTAAAGAAGCCATTGCGATTTTAGGACTTAAGTATGGTTTAGTATCATTATCACACAGCCCTTCAACGTCCACTGCTGGACTTAGGCCTTTCGCATCTAGCTACACACTACCAGCCTATTTAAGTGATTACTAAATGTAATAATTGAATTAAGAGGGATATCTTGTATATATCTGAAAGGGGATGTGCAGTATTCATTTATAATGACTGGCAACACTAATGCCACTTCCGGTTTTCCCTTAAACATGTCGAGTTACTCTTGTGTTTCTAATTTTTTCCTTAACTACAATACCAAAGACCGCCTACCTATAACCTAGAAAGACTACCACCTCTTTTAGGTCGTCGGTCTCGCGGTCTCCACTCCGGAACTCTTTCTCGTTTCCCCAACGACCGCCGTTTCTGCGGCAGACAGACTTGCGACACCACTTCAGCTTGCTAATTTCGGGTATGACGGTGACCTCAATTCTCCGTCGGATTTCGTCATGACGCATTACAGTATAGATAGATTGTTGATTTCATTTTCAGGGTTACGTATTTAAGGTAAAATGAAATTGTGGAGGCGTGTATGATGAAAAAAGAAACTCACGAACACAGACAATCTTACCGTTTCCGATTGAATAATTCCACCAGGATGATTCTCCAGATCTTTTGATGCTTTGTTATTCAGTTCCATAGTTTCTTTAACAATCTCATCTTCCTTAGTCGTGTTGTCTATCTCTTCTCTGCTATTAACATCTCTTTCGTCTTCTTTGAAAGCATTAGCCACATTATCGAAATATTTATTCATTTTGTCTATAGCTTCGCCATTGTTTGCAGAATTTTCTTGATCATATTCTTCCATACCATTTTCTTTAAATTCTTCCACAGTTCTCTCCACTTCCAGCCTTTCTCTCTCCTTACAGGTTGGTTTGACATCAGTCAGTATACATATGTATTCACTGTTCATATCAGGTGTATATTTAACTAGTTCTTCAGTTTTAGAATATGTTGTTTGATTGTCAGCATTATTTATCAATTGTGCTTTATTCTTTTTGATTTCTACATTGAAATTATTACCTTCAGGCTTTTTTCCATTTCTGTCTTCAGTAGAAGGGTTATCTGGTATGGTCTTGGAATATAAACCAACATTATGTGGCTTCCAATAGTTAAAACGTGAATCTAAGTTGTTCTTTTTTCGGTCGATTTTTGTGATTTCAACGACCGTAATCTGTAATTAAACTCGTATTTATAGAAAACTAGCTTTTTCCGCGGCTTCGCCCGCGTAGTAAAGTTTTTCCCGTGTACATTGTGAAACAGCGCCCTCTATGTAGGTGTTTTGTTACTTAGGGGGTATTAGCGGAAGCCCCGCGACTTTGTCCGCGTTAAAAGTAGCCTATATTCCAGAATATAAGCTATCATTGTACCAAGTTTGATCAAAATCTGCTCAGTAGTTTTGCGTGAAAGAGTAACAAACATCTTCACATCCAAACATCCTTACGTAATATTTAGTAGGATTAGTATGGATGCAATGTATTTATTCTGTGGTATGGATAATTCAATACAATTCTACAATAACAGGACAAAAAACAGATTGTGGTCCCTTCCACAAGGCCCAAAGTATGATCTTGCCAGTTTGGCTTCTATTTGCAAATCAAAGAGCACACAAACAATAACATAGAAAAGATGAAAGACGAAACGGACAACGATGAAACTTATAAAAGATCTTTATCGTACGAATTAAAGAAGTATTACAGTCATACCTGTTTTTGGCTATCCAAAGATAGACAAAGTTGGAAGGAGTTGGAGGAGGCCTATGTGTCTATAGGACACGCTGACAACATACCACACTGATGTGCAACCATAATTTAAATTTTTTTACCATACTTTTAAAGTCATTTAATGCACCTTGTATTTAGAGTAAGGTCAGCAAATAAAGGCTTATTTATTACCTGTTTTTTGGTTTTTGGCTAGCCAAAGATAGACAAAGTTGGAAGGAGTTGGAGGAGGCCTATGTGTCTATAGGACACGCTGACAACATACCACACTGAAGTGCAACCCTAATTTTAAATTTTTTACCATACTTTTAAAGTCATTAGTAATGCACCTTGTATTTTGAGTAAGGTCAGCAAATAAAGGCTTATTTATTACCTGTTTTTTGGTTTTTGGCTAGCCAAAGATAGACAAAGTTGGAAGGAGTTGGAGGAGGCCTATGTGTCTATAGGACACGCTGACAACATACCACACTGAAGTGCAACCCTAATTTTAAATTTTTTACCATACTTTTAAAGTCATTAGTAATGCACCTTGTATTTTGAGTAAGGTCAGCAAATAAAGGCTTATTTATTACCTGTTTTTTGGTTTTTGGCTAGCCAAAGATAGACAAAGTTGGAAGGAGTTGGAGGAGGCCTATGTGTCTATAGGACACGCTGACAACATACCACACTGAAGTGCAACCCTAATTTTAAATTTTTTACCATACTTTTAAAGTCATTAGTAATGCACCTTGTATTTTGAGTAAGGTCAGCAAATAAAGGCTTATTTATTACCTGTTTTTTGGCAATCATAATTGCATGCAAAGCGAAAAATGCCCGTCTGCTTCTCCTTCTGAATGAGGATATTTTCTTCAATTGTGTGCTGCATTCCACGCATATGTAGTTCGGGTAACCGTCCCCATTCGTTATCTGAAACATTAAAGCAAATTATAAGGTTTTTATGACCGGGTCTCCGTTGGATCAGGTTTTCACATGTCCGTCTGTGAGCACCTGTTCTATCTCATCCTGGTATGTCAGTCTAGCTCATCCCCGGCTTTTACTACCAGTCAGGTACACATTTATCTTCCAAGCAAATTCATACGAGAACCATATATTGTCTTTAATTATTGGAAAATACTGCAGAACCGACGGCTGTTGGGGCAGATGAGTTCTGGAGACCGCGGACGTGTACGCGCCGCGTGTAACGCCCCTCCACCAGGTGGACTGGCGACCTAAACGTGGCCAGAAGCGGCTGGATGCGGAGGGCGGAGGACCAGGTATGATGGCGTTCATTGGGGAAGGCTTGTCCAGCGGTGGTCGTTGAAGGGACAATGATTGAAAAATAACCAATGAGGTATAATCTCACCCTAAGTCCAGATAATGTAGCGTATATCCGTTTGGTGTCGTCATTCATTTTCTCCATCTTCCCGTTTGTGGCAAGGCAGCTGCGACAAGCTTTTAAATCCCACATTTTCGGCTAATTGAGCTGGAGAGCTGAATTCTAAAAATTGTTAACAAAATACCTAGTAAATTCACTAGGGGTGGTAAAACCAGTGAGTGAGGCGAGTGTACTACCATAGTTATACTTCTAATTACACTTACATGTTTACCTACAGTGTACATTTAAATAGGTACCTACCCGAAGAAAGAATTTATTTAAAAGTCCAGAAACTTTTTCGTTTCCGGATTCCGAAACCCATGAAAATGAAAACGATTAATTTGTGGTTGTTTGAACAGGAAACGAATTAGATAGGTACTACATTTTTTTCCCAATTAAATTGAACTGAAATCGCTAACAATTGCTAAAATAACGCAGATTGCACGTAAATTACAGTCATCATCGATCGACACAACAAGTATTTATTTATTTACTGTACTTAATCAATCGATGGGATTGATAACCACAAATTAGATAGTATACGTTGATAACACAATCAATTCCTCAATATTTAATCATCAATAGCTAATGTCTAAATCGATCTATGGCTATGGAAACAAAGTTTTTTTAGGGCCATCATTTTAAATAATTATGTAAATTAAAAAACCGGCGGTTACAGCAGCACGGTCAGCACGGGATCCACAAAAACAAAAGAGCGCGACTCGATTTTCACTAAAGCCGGTCACAGACGTAGCTATAATATATAATAATATGCCCAGCTTTAATATACAATTTTAGCAACGCCACAGAATATATAATAGGGCAGCAACGCACCACACATGAGGAACAATATAAAAAAATATGATATGGCTGAATGGTCAATGATTGTTGCCTGTCCATTCATTTTACCTATGATAAAGACTGTATGGACAAAGCTTCCCCTGCCCGTCCTCAATAGAAAAAAAACAACAACAACTGTCACTGTCAACGTCAATCAACATACAACGCAGAGTAGGTATTTTTAAAAACAACAGATTTGCGTTAATGTACCGGACTTTGTATATGCAATTGTGACATTTTATTGTTAATTATCGCAATAAACTCAAGTACATCATCAGATAAATCAACGGCGAGGACCAAGTGATCTAAATGGAGACGTAAGAAACATAACCTCAATATGAGTTCAATCCAAGAGCGACTGCAGCTGAAAAGGGTCCCGCTGGACACCTGGAACGTTCGCGAGCAGCTGTGCCTGGCCTCCGCCGTGGTGCGGAGCGGCGACCAGAACTGGATGTCAGTCTCCAGGGCCCTGAAGACCGTCGGCGAGCCCAACAGGCCGCCCGACTGGTACTCGCAGAAGAGGTAAGTTTTGTAGGTTCCTGTCGCTTCCTCCTCTTCCAGACTCACGGCGAGAAGTCTCGAGTGAGTGAGTGAGTATTAGAGTTTGTATGAGGTGAGAACGAGACGCGGAAGCTCTTTAGAACACGACACGTTAGATACCGAGTTCATAATTTTTTTATAGATAGTACTTGATGGTAGGTTTAAGATACCTAAAGCGCTACTTACGAAAATTAGTAATTTTGAAGATATTAATTTTTGAAAATTGGGTTTTATACAGCAATTTCACCACAAACTGTGCAAAATAAATGGATACTTAGTTTATATTTTTTTATAGATAGTATTTCGTGGTTTTACACACGAAAAGCGCTACTTGCGAAAATTTGTAGTTTTAAAGATTCTAAGGTTCTAAAGACGAGCCCGAGAGGCAGAGAAACTTGAATAAATTAACTGCTTATGGTCAGAGTGCATGTTGGGAAAATATTATAGCAAAAAAAAACACACCTGACTACTGAACCTAGGTAGGTACTATTACTGTGAGTTTTGTGCCAACTCCTCGTGCTTTTTCTAGCTGTGCAGCCCAGTACGGAGCGCTACTTGAGCATGTGGAGACTCCAAAACGAAAAAAACGCAGCTCAGAGGGCGCTGTAGAGACTCCGCAGGAGAGCATACTGAAGAGACTCACGCAGGAGAGGATCGTTGAGATACAGAAGACTTTGGCGGAGATGAACCAGCAGTATGATCAGCTAACGGTATGTTTGACCTCTAAAACTGTCATAAGAGCAGAAGAGCTGTCAGCAGGACAGTGAGACAATGTTACCGATATGTGTTATTATCTATACTAGTATAATAATGCTGATGAGTTTGTTTTGTTTGAAAACACTAATCTCTAAAACTAATAGTCGGATTTGAAAAATTCTTTCTGCATTTGATAGGCCAATTCATGAGGAACGTATATAAATTTTCTCTTATGTGTTTGCAGCTTAGAGGCAATCTGCAGCTTTATCTGCAATAAGCATCTTTGTTCTCTGCGTCACCGCCGGCAGGTCTTGTTTGCTGAGAGAGTTCCAGTAAACTCCTAACTCGTAGTTTGAGTGGGACCAGAGTTATTCCTGGAACCTGGTGAGCAGGCTAGTCACACTGTGCCTGCTTAGTCTTGAGAACTGGATGCTATCTGTACCCATGAGGTGTCTAGCCGTTTCATTTGGGTGGCTTGTCAGTCTATCTTGATATCTGGTGATGTGGCTCTTTATTTCATCTCTCACTGTTGGTAGGCGAAGATCATAGTAGATGAGAGCATTGCTTATGTACCAAGGAATGTTGAAGATTGTTCTAAGAGTCATGAGGAACGTTGTACACTATTTAATATCACGCTACGACCCTTGGGAGCCGAGCAAAAAGATAAAAAGTCAGAAATAATAAAACACAGACGAGACAGCTAGTTTAAAATAAGAGAAACAATACAGTCACTCATTGTCCTGGAAATTCATTTTTGAATTGACCGCAGACCGAAATCGGCGAAGCGCGCAACCCGGCTACATCTGAGGAGAGGCTGCGAGAGCAATGGACCGAGATCGAGGCGGCGAAGCGCGCGCGCGAGCGCGAGGCCGCGCGCCGCGCCGCCTGGCTCAAGGAGAGGGAGGAGCGCCGCGCGCGCGCAGAGAGGACCTGGCGCCCGCCCGCGCAGCCGGCGGTCGCTGCGCCCAGTGAGTTTGTTATTGCACATAGAACAAGGATCCCATAGAACAGCTGCTAAAATAACAATAATAATCAGAGAGGGACACACTTATTACAAAAGTGGTAAAAGTAAGCAAGACAGATATAATATCTTCTATCTCTGCCTACGTATGTGAAAACTGCCCCCCAATAACAAACCATAACTGTCAACGCACAACAACCCGACTAAAATAGATAGTGTTTGTTCAGTTTGACCCCGCCATATAAGAAGCGTCTTCTACAATTATTGGGGTAAAAGACTATTGCTATTTCATGCTATACGCTGATGACGGTTCCATGGGATCCTTGTTTATTTTCAAGATCATTGCAAAAATCCGAGTTTGTTTAGGACGATTGTAAACTTGAACGCTGGTGGGCATCTTTATAACATCTACGCATTGACATAACGTATAAAGGCCGGGTCAAACCGAATGCGTACGCGGTGCAGCGCAGAGCGTTGCAGTGCAGCGCGTTGCGTAGCACGTCACACCGGCCAGTTGTCGCGACGTGCTGCGCCGCAACGCAATCGCCGCACGCGGTCTGACGTCAACTAGTGAGAGCCATACGATTACAACGTCACCACGGCATTGCCACACCGCGCGCGCTCGGGTTGTCTCCGCGTGGCTTGACGCACGGACACGCGCGTAGCTGCGCAGCGCTGTGCAGCATCGTGCGTTGGTGTGTCCTCTCCCATAATATGGAATCCTGAAGATGATTGCCGAGAGACTGGATTCAAGCCTGCTTGGCAGGTTCACCGATTTGCACATTATACGTGCGAAGCGGTGAGTCTGGCAAGTGGGGGAATTTCGTCAATTCTGTCTGTCCTGTGTGTTAATAATAATTCAAAATTTTTTCCAATTGTTTACTAATATAGTTTCTAAGTTGGCTTGACTAACAATTATAGGCAATGTAGTGGCCTGAAATAAAAGAATTTTATTTAATTATTTATTTAATATCCCATACATTTACAACGTCATAAGCCGTGCTGCGCTGTGCTGTGCTGCGCCGTGCTGCATTCGGTTTGACCCGGCCTTAAAAGCAGCCAATCGGCGCTCATGACTAACGAAACGTTTACGCTACGTAAAATACGGTGGATTTTAGCGAAGATTCGAATTAATGTAAGTACGATTAGTTGCAGGCCCGCCGGCGCCCGCGTCGCCGCTGCTGACGTCACTGCTCAAGTCCTCCCCCGTGGTCACCACCCCGCAGCACATCCCCCACCCCGCCAATGTCGTCGGTAAGCTCATCGGCCGCCATCGCAACTGTGTTTCACAACCAGGACAGTCTTCTATGGCAACCAGTTGTGATAGAAGAAATTTTATACTCGTTACGCAACCAGTTGCCCACGAAAAAAAAATTGCCGCCATCGAAACTGCGTTTCACAACTAAAATACGAGCGGTAAACGCGGACGAAGGCTTATTTTTCCACTTTTCCCCCACATGCTAATGTGATGTGAGAAATGCGATTCTGTTCTGACCACAGACTCGATCTCTCCGTCGGCAGGGGCGCCCACGCTGTCCATGCTGCTGGAGAAGTCCGGCGGGGGCGGCCCCCACGACACCAAGCACGCCGCCATAGAGCACATCAAGAGCCAGCTCGTGCAGATCGAGCAGCAGCTTAAAGGTGACAGCTTAGCTTTAGATTTTTTAACAATAGGTTTTACGGCCCTGGAAACAAAGTTTATTTGTATAGTTAGTTTTATATGTATTTTATGTTTTGTTTTTTTATGGGTCCCTGAGCCTGAAATAAAGATATTTTATTTATTTATTATTAAAGTCTTTTTAGGCCCATCATAGTTTTGAACTAATCAATTAACAAATACATAATCATAACACAAGTAATGTGCCAAATATAAAATGTTCTTTATAGGTAGGTACCTACTACTTAGTTTGAATTTCCGGGCATTTATTTGAGAAAAGTACTATACAAGCCTTGGCCACAACCAGGCTTTGTTGGACTTTTAGTCCCCACAGAGTTTTTTGGTGGCTGTATGAAGTTGGCAGATTTCTGCGTAATGAATTATTTTAGGTGTCAAAGGGGAGCTGAGTGGAGGTTGGATAGAGACGCTCATTCAATTTCAAGAAATAGTTCATTGATTCGATCAACCAAATCAAAATTTTATCTAGATATTACACCTGTCTTATCTTATGAAGATATTATACCTGTCTTGCTTACTCTTACCACTTTTGTAATAAGTGTGTCCCTCTCTGATTCTTATTGTTATTTTAGCAGCTGTTCTATGGGATCCTTGTTCTTAGATGTACCACGATTTCTCGGCAATTGTGGACCGATTTAAAAAAAAATTGTTTGGATATGGTCCGCAGCGAGCTCGGGCGCGCCCCCTGCGGCGGCACTGGCGCCCCCCGCGCCGCCCGCGCCGCCCCCGCCGGCGCCCGCCGTCGACATCGACGACATCGAGATCAAGGCGGAGGACGTGTACGCGTTCAGCGACGTCGACATACACATACCGCCCGTCGCAGCCATGCACAAGCCCGCCCCCAGGTGACTCCCAGCACACGGCTTAGAGGCTTATGGCTGGTTTACACAGTGCGAGCTAGCGTACGTAGCGATGAAAGCGTCAGTGGCCTCGGGGATAAGACGCGACCTATCATATCGAAAGGTCCGAGGTTCGATCCCCGGCTGGGCCATGTACGGTCGACCGCACATCAGTGGTAACAAAACCAGTATAAACTGGTCTCGCGTAGTATTAAAACTCCCTAATAGGCTAAGCCATCTCAAGTGTTTCCACTGATGTGCGGTAGACTGTACCAATGAGATTTTTCTCGAAACTTAAGTACATGTACTGACTGCTCTCAAACGGTGAAGGAAAACATCGTGAGGAAACCTGCATACGCCGAAGAAGAAATTCTTAGGCGCATGTGAAGTCCACCGACCCGCACTGGGCTAGCGTGGTGGACAATAGCCCGCACGCCCTCGTTGAGAGGGTAGGCCTGAGCCCCAGCAGTGGGGAGATTAATAGGCTGTTGATGATGATGATGAGCTAGCGTACGAGTCAGCCCTCCGAGTACTGCAGTAACTCGCACTGTTTTGGACGTAACTTGCGAGTAACTCGTACGTGCGAGTGGTCAGTAGCTCGCATGCCAGTTACTTCAACATTTTTTGTTTTCACTCGCCTGCTCGCCCGGCAGCAACTCGCACATGACAGCGGCTCGCCAGTGCCAGCCGGACACTTGTGAGTGGAACCCGTGTTTTTTTAACAAGTGTGTTCGACACCGCGACTCGACTCGGACTGGGCAGTAGCTAGGTGTCGTGTAGACAGCAAAGGCGAGCCGAGCTACTGGCGTACGAGCAGTCAAACCGAGTAGCTGTCTACTGGCCAGGCAGCAGCTCGCACTGTGTAAACCAGGCTTTACACATACATAGGTGGACGGATAATTAGAAACAGGGCACGAATTTCATACAATCGAGGTCACTTTGAAGCCATGGGTCTCCGTGAAGGATTGATCGGGGCGTGATCTGATGACGGTCATCGAGAGAGTAGATGAAGGGCTTTCAGATCGCTATAGATATCCAACTGATCGGATGAGCCGTCTGGAAGCAGCATCGTCATGATTCCTTGACTTTTAGTTTTATTCTAGTCTAGCATTTATTTGTTTATCTTTGTTTAAATAATAATTTTATGATTTTAATGTTATTATATTAGTTAATTATTTGATATATGTGATTAGTTTATAATATAATTAATAAGTTTAGTTTGGTTTATTTAAATTAGAAGATTTTCATTATAAGGTTACATACATAAAGTCCCCGCAAATCTTTTTGGCGGTTAAGTGAAGTTGGCTGATTACTGCGCAGTGACTAATTTTAGGTGTCAAAGGGGAGCTGTCCCGTGGTTCACTGCAGACGCTCATTCAATTTCAAGGAATAGTTCATTGATTCGATCAACCAAATCAAACTTTACAAGTTTTTGGACATCTCTATGTATAACACTATCTCGCTTACGCACACATAGACTTTAAACAGTGTCAGCGATGTGCAAACAATCTGTGACTATATTCACTCAACCGCCAAAAAAATTTACCGGGACTATACCATCTCTTCGCCTGCTATTGACACTGAAAATGCAGAGGGTTCCTTATAGAAACATTCTTGAAACCATTTCGCTTTTTAACAGAATGCTGGAAAAGCCTGTCTTCAAGAGAGATGACCCCGAAGTCCCAGCGCCCGTCATACCCGAGCCTGTCGCCGACCACGTGCAACAGATCAAGGTAAACACCATCTCAGCCCTTTAACGTCCACTGCTGGACACAGGCCTCCCCCAAGGCGCCACTGAACCCGATCCTCGGTTCTCCGCATCCAGTGACTGCCAGCCTCACGCAGATCGTCGCTCCATCTAGCCGGGGGGCGTCCCACGCTACGCTTGCCCACGCGTGGTCTCCACTCTTATTAAATAAAGGGCGGTGTCCTTACGGGGATACGGCTGAGAATTTAAGGGATTTAATATGGGAAAATTACTACTACAATTATGGACGCAATAAAAAATTGAATTGAAAATTCAATTGATTTTTGTCCTTGTTATTTCAAACAGGAAGAACCACCGGTGGTGGAGGCAGCAGTACCCAAAGAAATACCCATCGAAACTGAGCCTGTGGTAGAGCCCGCGCCGGAGCCCGAGGCGGTCGCGGAGCCCGAGGAGCCCCCTCCAGAGCCGGGCGTGAGGGTAGCCTTCCCCGAGGTGAAGTTCCCCACGCCAGAGATCAAGGTCATACAGCACGATGAGCAAAAGGTGAGGGTCATGAGTCAGAATCCTACTCCTACTAATATTATAAAGGCGAAAGTTTGTAAGGATGTGAGGATGTTTGTTACTCTTTCACGTAAAAACTACCGAACAGATTTTGATGAAACTTGGTACAACGATAGCTTATATCCTGGACATGAACCTGAACATACAGGCTACTTTTTAACGCGGACAAAGTCGCGGGGCGTCCGCTAATACCCCCTAAGTAACAAAACGCCTCCATATAGGGCGCTGTTTCACAATGTACACGGGAAATGTTTTTCTACGCGGGCGAAGTCGCGGGAAAAAGCTAGTATACACGTATATTACGTGATATCTTCGCCGAATTGTGGACCGAATTGAATGATTTTTAGGGTTTCGTACCTCAAAAGAGGAAAAGGAACCCTTATAGGATCACTCCGTTTTCCGTCTGTCTGTCAAGACCATTTTTTTTTATTGAATAGTCTATATTGATGATTAATACATTTCAAGGGTGGTCCCTTTTCAATTTAAAAAAAAATCACCTCTAATTTTCAAATGTAAAGAGAAGAGATTGCATAGAAATAAGCTCAGCCCTCTGTATAATTCTCTGTCTTTTGTATTGTCTATTTATGTTTTTGTGTGCACAATAAATTATTAAATAATAAAACTTAAAGACTTCAAGGCTTTGAGACGTTTCATCAACAGCCTATTAACATGTCCCCACTGCTGGGGCTCAGGCCTACCCTCTCAACGAGGGCGTTCGGGCTATAGTCCACAACGCTAGCCCAGTGCGGGTTGGTGGACTTCACATGCGCCTAAGAATTTCTTCTTTCATCTTTAACCTCATACAGCCGGGGACCTTCACCAGATCGTCGGTCCACCTCGTGGGAGGCCTACGCTGCGTCTTCCGATACGTGGTCGCCACTAAGAATTTCTTCGTCGGCGTATGCAGGTTTCCTCACGATGATTTCCTTCACCGTTTGAGAGCAGTCAGTAAATGTACTTAAGTTTCGAAGTTAAAACCCATTGGTACATGGCCCAACCGGGGATCGAACCTCGGACCTTTCGATATGATAGGCCGCGTCTTACCCCCACGCCACTGGCGCTGAGACGTTTAACTTGTCAAAACCCAAGGTATACTTTTGTTATGTATTTGATTTGAAGATATGTACATATGTATGTTTATTTTAAATACAACGTCATATCATCGTGCTGTTAACATTTCTTCCCAGATAAAGGAGGAAGTGAAAGAGCCGGAAGCGCCCCCGCCGGAACCGGAGGGGGAACCCGAAGCGGAAGTAAACGTCGAGCAGACACCAGACGTTGTTGAAGAAGAGAAGAGGTACGTGATATAGTCTATGGTACAGTCAGAGTTCATAAGTGCAGTAGCAGTTTCACAAGTCAATAGATTGAGAGACCAGTTTCACTTACGTAGAATGGCCTGTTGGCGTAGTGGTAGTGACTATGCCTACTGCGCCAAAGGTCGTGGGTTCGATTCCCACCCGCGACCAACATTTGTGTGATGAGTATAACTGTTGGTTTTCGGATTCTGGGTGTTTGTATGTATTTAAGTATTTATTTAAAAAGTATTTATGTATGTTTAACAGTTGTCGAGTACCCATTTACAAGCTTCGGCTTAGTTGGGACTAAACAGCCGTGTGTGGATTTGTCCAAAACATTATTATTATTATTACTTACGACTTTCTTCTTCTTATATCCCATTTCTTCTTCTTATATCCCATTACCCACGCACTCACATATCCACTAATATATTCCTGATGGATACATTACGATGAATTGATGACTTAATGCTATGACAATATGACTTAAGGCTATTTAGCATCACGCTGCGATCCTTAGGAGCCGGGCAAAAAGAAAAAAAAGTAAAGTACAATATATATAATTATATTAGAAGAATATTAGTACCAGTAGATTTAGAAGACACAATTATGCGGTCTTATCGCTAAGAGCGATTTCTTCCAGACGACTTTTGTCTTTCAACCTTAAAGTCTTGTGTTATTATAAATTAGATTATAATTTACCTACTCACCACCTCACTGTCACCTCTTACAACGAGGACAACTAATGGCTTTTATATTTTGCTAATTTTAATTCATTTAATTTAAGTTAAGATAAGCTGTTGTTGTCCCAAATAAATAAAATAAACTAAAATATATTATATTGTCTCTCTGCAGTGAACAAACAGTACCAATTGAACCAGAACCTGCCGTAGAACCGGAACTACCGCCAGAAACCGAAGAGATGCCGCCACCCGAGATGGAAACCATAACAGCCACCGAGAACATACCGCTGCCTCCAGATCCAGTACCCGAGCCGGTACCCCAGGCCGAGGAGTACGCACCAGGTCAGTGTGTGGACGAGATGAAAGTGCCCACTTTCTTTAGAGTTAGGAAGTGGAAAAGTTAGGAATTGGATGATATAGAAAGTGGGTGAGGTAAGAAGTGAACAAGATAGAAAATGGACGAAACAAAGCTAGGTTATGTAGTTCCAGATCCTCCGCTGCCGCCGGAACCGGAAGCCCCGCCGGTCCAGGAACAGCCGGTACCACCGAAGCACGAAGAAGAGCCCGCGGAACGGGCGGAGACTCCGCCAGCAGCCACCCAGGAGGCGCTGGCTGAAGACGTGAAGAAGGAGGACCCTGAGGTAATTTGATCATCATCATAAGCCGAAAGACGTCCACTGCTAGACAAAGGCCTCGAGGCAGGACTCGATGCCCCCCTTTTATCATGCAGGACTCGATGCCCCTCTTTTACCACTGTGCAGGACTCGATGCCCCCCCTTTTATCAATATGCAAGACTCGATGCCCCCTTTTATCAATGTGCAGGACTCGATGCCCCTGAAAGAGATGCTGCGGGAAGCCCTGGCGCCGACCACGGAGCCGGCGGCGGAGCCCGAGGTGAAAGAGGAGCCCCCCTCGGAGTTGGAGGAGACACACACGGAGACCGATGACGACACGCCCATGGAGGTGAACCGCCGCCATATACATATTTTTAATTGGGCTTATACGGCCCTGGAAACGAATTCCTTTCAGGCCTTTAGTTTTAAAATATGTAATCATAAAAAAATTCTATTCTAAACATAATCACAAATGGTGACCATCAGGATGGCTGGACCAAACGAGATATTTAAGGAATTATACCACTTTTAGGTACCAAATGGGTACTAAATGACTGGTTTGGTCCAGCCATCCTGACGATCACTCAGAAATGTCGGTCGAGTCAAACATTATGACCTAATTGAGTTAAGTTTCCATTAATTTGTTGTGCAGTTGAGCCGTGAAGAAGCAAAAGACGGCAAGAAGAGGAGGGACTACTCGCGGAAGAAGAAACCCCACTCCAGAAGTAAGCTAATCGACGTCCCTACAAGTTTTATTCAGCATTTGAATAATTAGGCTAAATAGGCTACAGCAGCCTTCTTCGGTCCTCCACCCTTTTTATCTGCTGACATATTTACCATTAACTTATGATTCATTCGTTCATCACTCATTCGTTCATCACTCATTCGGTCATCACTCATTCGGTCATCACTCATTCGGTCATTACTCATTCGTTCATCACTCATTCGGTCATCACTCATTTGTTCATCCCTCATTCGTTCATCACTCATTCGGTCATCACTCTTTCGTTCATCACTCATTCGGTCATCGCTCATTCGTTCATCACTCATTCGGTCATCACTCTTTCGTTCATCACTCATTCGGTCATCGCTCATTCGTTCATCACTCATTCGCTTAACAACATATCCGAAACTCCGAACCAACGGAGCTTGACTGGCCTGTTGACGTAGTTGTAGTGAGCCAGAGGTCGTGGGTTCGATTCCCACCCGGGGCCAACTCTGTGTGATGAGCATATCTGTTGGTTTTCAGATTCTGGGTATTTGTATGTATTTAAGTATTCATGTATGTGTATCACTTGTCGAGTACCCATGTTACAAGCTTCGGCTTAGTTTGGGACTAAACAGCCGTGTGTGAATTTGACCAAACTATTATAATATATTTATGTATTTTCAAACGGTGAAGGAAAACATCGTGAGGAAACCTGCATACGCCGAAGAAGAAATTCTTAGGCTTAGGCGCATGTGAAGTCCACCAACCCGCACTGGGCTAGCGTGGTGGACTATAGCCTGCACGCCCTCGTTGAGAGGGTAGGCCTGAGCCCCAGCAGTGGGGAGATTAATAGGCTGTTGATGATGATGTATTTTCATCCTAATGATGACACTTTCATTCAATCCAGCCATACTGCGTATCGCTACATGTTTTTGTATATCTTTGGGGTTTGTACTTGGCATCTTATTAAACTAGAATGATATGGAAATTAAAGTTGAGTGATGAATATAGAAGAATCATTATATCATCATATCAGCCTGTAGACGTCCACTGCTGGACAAAGGCCCAGGGATCTCCACGACGACCGGACAAGCCGGGTCCCGCGACCTTCACCGTCGGTCCACCTTGTGGGAGGCCTACACTGCGTCTTCCGATACGTGGTCGCCACTCGAGAACCTTTCTGCCCCAACGGCCGTCAGTTCTATGAGCGATGAATGTAAAGAGATTTATTATTATCATCATCATATCAGCCTGTAGACGTCCACTGCTGGACAAAGGCCCAGGGATCTCCACGACGATCGGACAAGCCGGGTCCGTCCGGGACCTTCCCCAGATCGTCGGTCCACCTTGTGGGAGGCCTGCGCTGCGTCTTCCGATACGTGGTCGCCACTCGAGAACCTTTCTGCCCCAACGGCCGCCAGTCATGTAGAAGATTGTTCACGCATTAAGTGCACAGTATTTCCAGCTTGCTCGGGCTCCGAGAGCGCGGCGGAGGCGAGCGCGCCGGAGTCGCCGAGCGCCAGCGACGCCGAGCGGCAGCACCGCCTGTGGAAGAAGTCCGTCATGCTGGTCTACAGCCGGTGAGACTGCGCCAGGACCGCTGGCCTCTTGTATTTATTTTGAATGGCCTGTTGGCGTAGCGGTAGTGACCCTGCCTACTGCGCCAAAGGTTCGATTCCCACCCGGGACCAACATTTGTGTGATGAGCATAACTGTTGGTTTTCGGATTCTGGGTGTTTGTATGTATTTAAGTATTTATGTATGTTTATCAGTTGTTGAGTACCAATTTACAAGCTTCGGCTTAGTTTGGGACTAAACAGCCGTGTGTGAATTTCTCTAAACATTAAAAAAAACTGCTTATTTTGGCGCTGAGTACAAAGTAATACAAAGATCCAATGCTCAGTTGAACCCTTATAGAATTATTTTAAACAGGGTTTGTGTAGTCTCCGTAGAATTTTTTGACGGCTGATTCACTTTTTTTTACATCTCTGACAGTGTTTATAGTCTATGTGCGCGTGAGCGGGATAGTGTGATGTATAGAGATGTCCAAAATGTGTTTGATTCGGTTAAACGAATCAATGAACTATTTCTTGAAATTGAATGAGCGTCTCTAGCGAACCCCCGCCCAGCTCCCCTTTGACATCTAAAATTAGTCATTGTGCAGTAATCAGCCAACTTCACGCAGCTGCCAAAAAACTAGGGGATTATATCTTACTGACTTTCTTACTAATTAATCCTTATCCTTCAAAATCCGAAAAACAAAATTTTTGTGTGTAGGAACGTTTCCTAACCTTGTCTTTGGCTAGATAACTATAGGGTTGAAGCCGCAAAATTAAAAAAAGTAAAGTTTTGGTTGCAGCATAGACTTAGTATATTACCATAGAACCGTAATCAGCGTATAGCATGAAATAGCAATAGATTTTTACCCCAATAATTTGAGAAGACGCTTCTTACATGGCGGGGTCAAACTGAACAAACACTATCTATTTTAGTCGGGCTGTTGTTTGTTCAAAAATTCGCATACGTAGAAAGAGATAAAAGATATTCTATCTGTCCAGCTTACTCCTACCACTGTTGTAATAAGTGTGTCCCTCTCTGATTATTATTTAATTTAATTTTTAATTTATTCTTACATAGCATTACAGAAAAAATACAAAGCGCCATGAGAAACATTTTTACAAATAAAAACACAGTCAACATTAAATTAGGTACATTACATAAATTCTAAAATTTCAGTCAATTTGGTGATTAATTAATATAAATTTAAATTATTAATTTGTCAAACTTACAATATTAATATTCGGACACGTTCATCCGTCATTCTCACAAAAGGTCAATCCCACCACCTCCCATGGCCTTCGACGTCTAGGTCATATAGGCCGAATCGCGGGGGAGGTGCCCGGTATTTGCTCCGGGCTCTTTCCCGGACACCCTGCTTGATCCCCCTACAAGTTATTTATCCCGTCCCTAGGTGCTTTGCACACGCAACTCTCCCCATTCAGGGGCAAGGCACCACAATAACGCCTTCGTCGTCGGGCTGCTCTGTAGTCGGTCCAGTCAGTCGGGCTGTCAATACTGTCAGATAAATACATGAATAAATAACGCCAAGCTCCTTTCTCAATATATATATATATTTATTTATTTTTCCAAACATTTTTTTTTTCCAATCTTTTTTTTTTTTTACCATATTTCTTTATTTCAATTTTTTTTTTTTCCCCCTTTTCTCCTCCGTCTCTTCCTGTCGCTGCTTCATTCTGCTCTCTCGAGGCGGCTTCTTATGCTGTGCCACCCACGCGCAAATTCGCGAAGCCTGCCGAAGTTCGCCTCCGATCTCACGAGGTCGCAGTAGTAAACCGGGCCTTCTTCCTCACGCACTATCCCATCCATCATCTTACACCTAATCTCCTCATACAGGAGGTCTCTCACAAAAGGTCAGACATTCCGTGCACACACTCCACCATTTGTCAGTTATGTTAGTGGGTCCTCTATTGTTTCTCTGTTTCCGGGTGGCAGGCTGTGCGCCCACAAGTACGCGTCGCTGTTCCTGCGGCCGATCACGGACGAGGAGGCGCCCGGCTACAGCCTGGTGGTGAAGCGGCCCATGGACCTCACCAACATACGGAAGAACATCGACGCCGGGGTCATCAGGTGAGGTCGCGTCTAGTCATATCAGACAGACAAGAGTAAGGGCTTCTTTCACCACTTCCTGATATTGTTACAGATAGTAATCTTAGTGATAAACTAATCTATCTATGTGTGATAGACTATATAAAATATAGGCAATCAGATACCTGTGAAACCAAAAAAACAGGCTATCTGTCAGATAACCTGCAGATAGGGTATCTGGGACATTATCAGCAAGCGGTGTAAGAGGCCCTAAGAGTTTCAGGGCTAGTTTTAGTGCCAATAAATAGTACCCAAATCATCATATCATACTTAACATTATAAAGGCGAAAGTTTGTAAGGATGTTTGGATGTAAGGATGTTTGGATGTGAGGATGTTTGTTACTCTTTCACGCAAAAACTACCGAACAGATTTTGATGAAACTTGGTACAGCGATAGCCTATATCCTGGAATAACATATAGGCTACTTTTTAACGCGGACAAAGTCGCGGGGCGTCCGCTGATACCCCCTAAGTAACAAAACGCCTACATAGAGCGCGCTGTTTCACCATGTACACGGGAAAAACTTTTCTATGCGGGCGGAGTTGCGGGAAAAAGCTAGTAGTACCTAAATAGTACCTAGATCAAATAAATAGTACCCCTGTGGTACTATTGACCAGATGTTGATTGACAATCGCGCGTACTCTTCACTGGGACGAAGACTGGGACACTATTTATTAAGGACTGGGAAGGGCTGACAGCCCTTCGTCCACTGCTGGACATAGGCCTTACCCAATGAACATGCCACCTTCAGGTCGTCGGTCCCAAGCCGCGCGCACCGGTCCGCGGTCTCCACTCCAGTACTCGTCTGCACCAATGGGCGTCGGTTAAAAAATTCGCCATGTTTTCTCGTCCAATGTTTTCGGCATGACATGCGTTACGTTTACGTGAATCATCATGCTGCATGATGGACCCTCGTGCTTGCTATCAATCACTTGGTACAGTGAAGAGTGCGCGCGATTGTCAATCAACGGCCAGCACGTAGTTTGCATGTCATTCGCGTCAATCACTACAATTAAACGGTCATGCATGAGTGACAGCACGTAACGCATGTCATGCCGCATGATCGTGTAGGGACCGCTTTAGGTCGTTTACATCACTTAGTCATAGTGGCCAGTGTCATTTTGCCAACTACGTGGCCGCCGCGAGATAATTTCGAGCGTCTGGACAAACTTAAATTACCTCAAAAAGAACCTGACCGAGTTCGAAATGAAATTTCATACAACATTTCGTCACGATCTGTCATTTCGCACCGGAGACGAAAAGTTCGATTTCCGAAACTGATTTCGAGTATCAAATGGAACTTTTTATTCAAGGTAGTTGAAAAATAAATATACGGCCTCCTTGGACCCCCGGAGGCACCATACGAGCCAGAGGGTTAAAAATCTGTGTATGGGTTGTCAGGACGACGGCGGAGTTCCAGCGCGACGTGCTGCTGATGCTGTCCAACGCGCTCATGTACAACAGCAGCGAGCACAGCGTGTACGTCATGGCCAGGGAGATGCACGACGAGGTCAGCACTCATCAACCATCAACAGCCTATCAATGTCCCCACTTCTGGGGCTCAGGCCTACCCTTTCAACGAAAGCGTTCGGGCTATAGTCCACCACGCTAGCCCAGTGCGGGTCGGTGGGCTTCACATGCGCCTAAGAATTTCTTCTTCGGCGTATGCAGGTTTCCTCGCGATGGTTTCCTTCACCGTTTGAAAGCAGTCAGTATACGTACTTATGCTTCGAGAAAACCCCATTGGTACATAGCACGATCGAACTCGGACCTGTCGACATGATAGGCCGCCTCATTCCCACTACGCCACCGACGCTCTCGAACATACACACGCATATCATACTGCTCAAAAATAAGGGTCTTTTTCGAGGTCACTTTGAGCACCGTGTACGTAAGATCTGATGGTGGCTCTCCGGAGTATGGATGGAGGAGGTCCATAGTGAGCCGTTTTTACCATAGTCAGAACACAGAGTATAGTTCGTTCAAATCTAACAAGAACCTTTGATGCTATCGCCCGTTGCGCCCGCGTTTATTTGTCAGATTACTATCTGTAACAATATAAGCAAATGGTGAAAGAAGCCCATAAACTTTAGAAGTATGAAGCTTTCAAGAGTACATGTTTTTGGTTGCAATTTTTTTTCCGTAATGGCCGACAGGCGCAGTGCCAGCTGGGCATGCTGGTGGCGGCGCAGGCGCACGCGGGGCTGGTGAGCGCGCCGCCGGCCGCGCTCCGCCGCAAGCGCCGCCGCCCGGAGTCCCCGCTCTCGCTCACGCCTGCCTCCAGCAAGAGGCACCACTAGTGTTGTGAAAAGACAGCCTTGAAGGCTAGCGAGCCTGAAGCTTTGAGTTGTTAAGCCCCCTTTTCATTAGTGAGGTTACACCGGCAGATGTGAAAACAAGCTTTTTTTAAAATATTAATTAAGAAAGTCTAAAAGAGAAATTGCCTAAAATTCACTGAGCGAGTGCCTCATAAATAGTCTATTCAAGAACTTCGATCGACTGTAGACTGAGTCATCCAAGGTATCGTCAATCAAGTCAAATACGGCGATAATGTTCGCGAAAGCCTGTGAAGCAAGTGTAAAAAACTGCTACAGAATTTGTCTTGAAGTCTCGACATGATATTTCAGATAAATGTAACGCCATTTGTAGGCCTACGAGAATTCAACTGTAATGGTGCGTTCACACGCACACCGTGCAGACCGGCACGCAGCGCGCGCGCGTGTGAACAGTTTGGTAGTTTTATAAGCAACAAGTGCCTATTAAAGTGTATATTGTGCGGGATAGTTAAATAAAAGCGTGTAACGACTCTACCGGATCGTTCCAAAATGTCCCTTGTTAAATCTTCATTAAACCTACTATCAGTTTAATGCGGACGTGAACTGCAGTGTTGATCACCGAATGGCACTAGTTGTGCTTTCGTGGAGGCCGTGCTGCGGTTTTATTGAAAATCTCCGACTAAGTCGTGCCCTGTTTTTCTGGAGGCAGAGCTGTAATCGCCGGTTTTTGAAGAAAAACAAAATATGACTTGGCTGTATGGTCTATGACTTTTGCCTGTCCATCATTGGACGAATTCAACAAAAAAAAACGATCGGCGGCAGGCGCGGGCCGATGCACATTCATCCTGTTCACATGTGTGTGCCCATGCTTGTGCTCGTTGAATGAATGTCGCTTTGAACGCGAGCGTGTGAACGCACCATAAAATAAAATGTTTCGTACAAACCCCCCAGCGATGTGTGTGAGTTAGAGGCACCCACCACTAATTTTTAACATGTGGGTGGTCTTTACATGTAAACATTAATAAAGTGATAAGATGAAACGTTTGTTTTTTAATTTAATATTTTTCCGAGTACATAATACCTAGTAATATTTGGTACATATATTCTAAATACATATACAAAAGCCTTTATTGCTGATTAAATTTTTACATTAGCATCAGCTATAAGTTGCCTTTCCATTTAAAATAAATAAATAAAATAATTAGGTACTTTAAGTTATTGCACATCAGTTGCCCGCATCAGCATGTCCTGCTGACACGTAGGCCTCCTCCAGCTTCCTCCATTCAGACCTGTCCTTGGCCACCCTGAGTCAGTGTTCCAACCACTGTCCATATGCTGTCTGCACATTTATTCTACATAGATTTCAAATCAGAGACTGGCCTAGAAGACGGATATGCCATAGAGCTCAATACGTTGAATCAAATCGTTGCGACTCGACTGTGATCGCGCGACGCGCCATAAGATCTTCACATGATTATTTCGATGACAGCTGTCAAATTTAAAACGGCCATGTCTCGGAAACTGCTCATCATAGACTAGTGGTGTTTTTACCAAAATGAATGGTCTCGATGAGATCATTCCTTTGCTATTGCCTTCATGGTGGGTACTGGGTTAAAACACGCAATAGGGAAAGAGAGACGCCGATATATAATAGGTATGGGTTATTATTACATTATTTAGTTTGTTTAGCTCGTGTTCGGTGCTTGGTCTTGAAGTGACCCTGTTGGTGTCGTGCTAGATTCCTGCTGTGTTTAAACTTCTTAATACAAATGTCGCAAGCAAATGATTTCTCATCACTGTGCACATGTTGGTGACGTTTTAGAGTTCTTTTGTCTGTAAACGTCTTATTACAAACGTTGCAAGCATATGGTCTCTCCCCACTGTGCACACGTTGGTGACATGTTAGACTCGACCTTTGCGTAAACTTCTTTTTACAAATTTCACATGTAAATGGTTTATTACCAGCGCCACTGTGCTCAAGTTGGTGATATGTTAGACTCGATTTTTGTGTAAATTTCTTATTACAAATGGTGCAAGCAAATGGTGTTTTTCCACTATGTACTCTTAGGTGAGATATTAGTGTAAATCTCCGTGTAAACTCCTTATTACAAATGTCACATACGAATGGCTTCTCACCACTGTGTACTTTTAGGTGAGTTGTTAGTGAAGACTTCCATATAAACTTCTTATTGCAAATGTCACATGCGAATAGTTTGTCACCACTGTGCACACTTTGGTGGCATGTTAGACTCAATCTTTGTGTAAACTTCTTATTACAAACCTTGCAAATGTACGGATTCTTTCCACTGTGTACTCTTAGGTGAGTTGTTAGTGAAGACTTCCATATAAACTTCTTATTACAAATGTCACATGTGAATAGTTTCTCACCGCTGTGCACACATTGGTGGCATGTTAGATTCGATTTTTTTGTAAACTTCTTATAACAAACATTGCAAGGGTATGGTTTCTTTCCACTGTGCTCACTTAGGTGAGTTGTAAGTGAAGACATCTGTGTAAACATCTTATTACATTGATCACATGTAAATAATTTGTCGGTGTGAACCCGTTGGTGACGTAACAAAGATGACTTGGAACTAAACTTCTTGTTACAAGTAATACACGTGAAGGAGTCCTGGCTGTGTGTAATGGTATCCGTCTTCTTGCAATTGTCACCTGACAATGATTGACTGCTATGAGTGCAACGCTCATGTATTGTTGGCTTCACTGCTATGGTATCCTCTGAAAAGAAATAAAATTTAAGCAACAAGCTGGAGGCGACAGGATGCGGTTAGGGCAACAGTGGCCACTTACCATCAGATGGGCTCTCTGCCACTTCAATCTAAAAAACCGGACAAGTGCGAGTAGGACTCGCGCCCCGAGGGTTCCGTTCGAACTTAATTAAAGAAATAATTAGAAAATCGTTAATAAAATTTGTAGTTACATCACATGGTACTAACTTATCACCCCAAATATACCAAGTGTTGATGTCCGCTGAGCGGCCAGTGACGTCACGCGCGTTTTCTTTATTTCATATGAGTGATTTTTCAAAAACCAAAACTGACAGCCACACGTAATGGAGTTTTTTGATTTTGACAGCCACACTAGACTAGTTATATGGATGACTTGCTCATACGCAAAATTAAGTTTGTTGGCACAAGAAAAAAAAAATTGTGACGTAACTACAAATTTACGGTTTTGGGTTTTTTTCCTTTTACTTGCGCTATAACCTCCTGGGACCCCACGGCCTCGGTTGAGGACATAAACATTAAAAATAAAACATAAAAAAAATATTAATCATAAATTAATTGAATTTTTAGACGTTTAAACAGCGTTCACTTCTTTTGAGGACTAAAAATAAAAAATCATAAAAACCTAAAACATAAAAATAAATAAATAAAAATTCGGTCACTTCTTCCAGGACTCAGGAGGTTATGACCTTGCTTCTTGCCAAATTTTATGATTCTAGTTGAACGGGAAATACCCTATAGGTTTTGATGACCAAAATACTAAAAATGCGGCAAAATCAGCTACATCTTCTGACTGTGTTGACTTCTAAGTTTGATTTTTTCACAGCTCCAAGGGATTGCAGACGTATTTGATATTAATTTCAACTTGATACCCTCCACGGGTCCCTGAGAAAAAGGGTATTGACAGACGGACACAACGAACTGATCCTCCTTCCTTCTTTCTTCTCATTCCTCCTTTGGGTTCCTTTTTAAACAAGTCAATGAGCCTGATTGTGAACGCAAACAATATGACAGCACTAGGTTCAATTATTTATATTCCTGTCTATTTTCATAGTTAATCCAACTTAACAATACCTGGTAGTAGGGGCTGCTGCAGCACTTCAGGTCCGATGACCATCTCGCCCTTCACCTCGTGCCCCTCGTACAGTGAGTGGGGCTCCTCGAACTGCCGGTCAGAGGGCTCCTGTCCGAGTTGGTCGTGGCTGCAGTCGGACTCGGGCTCCAGTTTTATTTGGAGCTCCACTACTCGCCCCGCGCTGTCGTCGCCATGCTCTTCGCAGGGCGGCTCCACCTTGACGGTTACGTTTCGGAGCGATGTCCCATACGACATGATTACCACAAATTAAATAGTATACGTCCAAGGAATGATTACAATTTGAAAAATGGTACAAAAAAATATTTTTCACTAACGAAAAATTGGAAGCTTAGTTTCTTTTAAAATTTGTTACGGCCCTGGAAACAGTTTTTTTTGTAGATAACCTCTTGTTATATTTTATTTGAACCTACCTACAGTTTAGTGCGTCTGTGAACTGCAATGTGGATTACCGAAAAGCTTTAGTTGTGTCCTCGTGGACGCCTTGCTGCGGTTTTATTGAAAATCGGTTTTTGAAGAATAACTTAAACAAAGTATGACATGGCTGTATAGTCTATCGACTTTTGCCTGTCTATAATTGGACCCTTGTTATTCTTCATTTTAAACCTACTATCGGTTTAACGCGGACATGAACCTGCAGTGTGGATCACCGAATGGCACTAGTTGTGCCCTCGTGGAGGCCGTGCTGCGGTTTAATTGAAAATCGCCGACTAACTCTAGTCGTGCTCTGTTTTTGTGGAGGTCGTGCTGTAACCGCCGCCGGTTTAAATAAATATAAGAAATAATACTTTAAATAAGACAGGACTGTATGTACGCAGCTTCCCTTGACCGTCCTCAATAGAGGACAAATCAACAACAACAAAAAAAAAACACTTGTCAGTCAATAGTCATGTCATGTCAGTCAGTCAGTCAAGTATCCACAGAGTACATTATATATACTGCAAGTATCTTCTTAGTAGTCTGTGGTCAAGATTGTTTGTTGTTGGTTGACGAATTTTTGCTTTGTTTGCGAAAGCGCTGAATTGAATTGAATTATCTTTGTTTTTGGATCTCTAATGTGTGCTTTGTTCCCATTTCATTTCACGTTTAAAAGTTCCTGCATCCAAGTTCGTTCCTGTGCGCTTCATTGTTCCTGGATCAGTATGTTTGAGGTTATGTTGATGAAATTCACAAAATCATCTCAATTGAATTAACGTAAGTACCCCACTTAAATATATCACACTTGACCAAGTTTGCACCAGTGTAGGGCAGGGTTCGTTCACTATGAGAAAGGATTTTTTTAAACCAATATAGTAGGTAGAATATGTAAATGGTAGAGTGAACAAGCATAATACTACTCTAGCTAGCTAGACTCTACTCTACCAGCTCTAAATTTTACGTACAAGATACTTCAAATAGTACTCTACCCAAAAAAAAAAAAATTACGGGTCGAGTTGAGAACCTCCTCCTCTATTGTTTGCGTCGGTTGAAAATGCTGTATAAACTCTATAGTCCCATACAATTTTTTGGCGGCTGAGATTTTTTTAAAATAGTTTTACGGCCAATTGGAAACAAACAAGTCCTTATAGGCCAAATCATAGTTTATAATCACAAATACATAAAACTGCACCACGGTCTCCAGGGCACATACAGTGCCATTCGGTGATCCACACTGCAGCAAACACCGCACTAAACTGATAGTAGGTTTAATGTTGATTTAACAAGGGACAATTTGGAATGAATAAGTAATATTCACAGATTGTTTACACATCGCTGACAGTGTTTATAGTGTATGTAAAGTTATGTGAGATAGTGTGAACATAGAGATATCCAAAAACGTTCAAAAGTTTGATTCGGTTGATAGAATTCATGATTCATGAAATTGAATGAGCGTCTCTAGTGAACAGTTCCCCTTTGACATCTAAAATTAGTCATTGTGCAGAAATCAGCCAATTTCACACAGACACCAAAAAACTGTTTTATTTTTTTCATAATCAATATGTATTTTTCTCAAAACTTATGTACATTTACTGACTGTTCTCAAACGGTGAAGGAAAATATCGTGAGGAAATCTGCATACGACGAAGAAAATTTCTTAGGCGCATGTGAAGTCCACCAACCCGCACTGGGCTAGCGTGGTGGACTATACCCCGAACAGCATAGTTGAGAGGGTAGGCCAGAGCCCCATCAGTGGAGACATACATAGGTGGACGGATAATTAGAAACAGAGCAAGATTTTCATACAATCGAGGTCACTTTGAAGCCATCTGTCTCCGTGAATGATTGATCGGAGCATGATCTGATGATGGGGTTCGAGAGAGTAAATGGAGGATTTTAGATGGCTATAGATATTTAGATATGCCGTTTCAAAGCAGCATCGTGATGAAGAAAAAAACACACAAAGTGGCATTAAAACGTATGAAAATGTTTAAGTTAAGGAATCATGACGATGCTGCTTCCAAACGGCTCATCTGGTCAGTAGGATATCTATAGCCATCTAAAAGTCCTCCATCTACTCTTTCGATGACCGTCATCAGATCATGCCCCGACCAATCCTGCACGGAGATCCATGGCTTCAAAGTGACCTCGATTGTACGAAAATCTTGCCCTGTTTCTAATTATCCGTCCACATATGTATTTAATAGGCTACATATTAATAGGATTTAGATTGAACAGGTGAAGAATGGTTAGGTTGATTTTTCGCAAATCAATCACACAGTTGTAATTTTCATCAAAACCAGCCCTAAGACTCCTTTGAATATTTTTCGCTGTTTTCTATAGTGTTGCATTTGGGCGTCCAGGCACACTTGGTAATTCCGCTGGTCTACCTTTGTTTTTCCAGGTGCGGTGCTCAATATGTGGGATGTAAAAGCTTGCCGCAGCTGCCTCGCCACCGAGGGCAAGCTGGAAAAGATGAGTGATGTCTACAAACGGATATATGCTGTAATAACTGGATTTGAGGTAAATATTGACTAAATAAATACGAATAAACTAAACGAATAACTTTTGCCCAAAAAAACAGGTGACATATTGTATTTTTTAAAATCCTAAATCTAGTAGGTAACATTATCTAAATTTCGCTATTTACAGGTTTTTTGTACAATTTTTAGTTACCAGTCGTGGTGGAGATCCCTGGGGGAGGCCTTTGTCCAGCAGTGGACGTCTATAGGCTGATATAATGATGATGATACTACATTGACCATTCAGTAAAAGGCTGATATCACGCTTTATATTTCAGATATCTAATGGCGATGGGTACCCAGCATACTTCTGCGTAGAATGTAGCATGCAAATTAAGAAGACCCTAGCATTCAGAAGGAAATGCAGGCGGGCGTTTTTCGTTTTGAAGGAAATCATGGCTGTCAGGAAACAGGTAATATTATAAAACAAAAACTGTAGTTAGTGGAGGAAACATCGCGAGGAAACCCCCTCTTGATCTTGAAGGCCGGGTCAAACCGAATGCAGCACGGCGCAGCACAGCACAGCGCAGCATTGCTTATGGCGTTGTAAATGTATGGAATATTATGGGAGAGGACACACCAACGCACGACGCTGCACAGCGCTGCGCAGCTACGCGCGTATCCGTGCGTCAAGCCACGCCTGCATATAAGCTATCACTGTACCAAGTTTCATCACAATTACCAAACAGTTTTTGCGTGAAAGAGTAACAAACATACATCCTCACATCCTTACAAACTTTCGCCTTTATAATATTAAGTAGGATTTTAGTGTTTTTACCGTTAAATCCTTGGGATATGTACGTTTACATTAAGTATAGTAACATTTGCCTAATGTTCGCAGGTAACCTTAAGTGATGTCATCACTGTCGACCGAAAGAAGACTAACCTAGACACGACGCACGCATGCACAACAAAAATAATTACTGACATCAAACCTGACAACTATGAAGAAATAGAGAGATTGGAAGAGGAGGCGAGATTAGAAAAAGAAGCGAGACTAGAAGAGGAGGCGACATTACAAGGAATTGACCAAGGTCTCGACCAAGAAGAACCTTTAGATGATATGAATCTTGATTTAGACGACGTGTTCAAAGATTTGGAAGTTGATGAAGTCGATGAAGATGACGAAGAGAAAGACGATGAAGAGAAAGAACTGGTGGAAAATAAAGGGGACAAAGCTCGAAGGCGAGCGTCGCATGATCCTTTGGTGAGGCAACGCCGCGAAAAATGGGCTGAGATGGAGGAATTTAGACAGGTGAGGTACATGAATTTTTATTCATCATCATCATCATATCAGCCTGTAGACGTCCACTGCTGGACAAAGGCCTCCCCCTAGGATCTCCACGACGACCGGTCCTGCGCTTAACCTCATGCAGCCGGGTCCCGCGACCTTCCCCAGATCGTCGGTCCACCTTGTGGGAGGCCCACGCTGCGTCTTCCGATACGTGGTCGCCACTCGAGAACCTTTCTGCCCCAACGGCAGTCAGTTCTACGAGCGATGTGCCCAGCCCACTGCCACTTCAGCTTCGCAATTCTTTGAAAAGTTTTTCCCGTGTACATTGTGAAACAGCGCCCTCCATGTAGGCGTTTTGTTACTTAGGGGGTATTAGCGGACGCCCCGCGACTTCGTCCGCATTAAAAAGTAGCCTATATGTTATTCCAGGATATAAGCTATCACTGTACCAAGTTTCATCAAAATATGTTTGGTAGTTTTTGTGTGAAAGAGTAACAAACATACATCCTCACATCCATACAAACCTTCGCCTTTATAATATTAGTAGGATTCGATGGTATTTGCAGAAAGCCCGAGCGCTCGCCGACAGCGAGGTCCGCGTGCTCTCTGACGCCGAGCAGGCCCGCGCCTTCGAGCTGCGGCGCAGGGCGGAGCCCTACCGCTCGGCGATCTACAAGTGCGCCATGTGCCTCATCACCTTCGCTTCCAGGCTGCCTCTAATGGATCACGTGAATATGCACAACAAACGAGTAAGTATAATACCAGAAAATCTTTTTGGCGGTTGAGTGAACATAGTCGCAGATTGTTTGCTCATCGCTGACAGTGTTTACAGTCCATGCGTGCTTCATTGACTTAAAGAGATGCGTAAAGATGTCCAAAGGAGGCGGCGTCATGTATTAATGTGTCACATTTGTCTAAAAATCTGTTTCATTTATTTTATTTTAAATGAAAAGGCAGCCTATAACTGATGCTTCCATATCAGCAGTCGACTTTCTTTCATAATTTATATTAATTAATTGCGTCTTTTTAAATTTGATAAAGTTGTCTCGTCTGTTCTTGAACATGTTTACAGAAGTGGCAGTTACTCTCTTACTCTTGGAAAAATATAATTTTTGTTACAATTAGGCGAGTACATTACCCAATAGAGCGTCAGTGGCGTCGGGGATAAGACGCGGCCTATCGTATCGAAAGGCCCGAAGTTCGATCCCCGGCGGGGCCATGTACCAATGGGTTTATTCTCGATGCTTAAGTACATTTACTGCCTGCTCTCAAACGTTGAAGGAAACATCGTGAGGAAACCTGCATACGCCGAAGAAGAAACTCTTAGGCGCGTGTGAAGTCCACCATCCCGGACCGGGCTAGCGTGGTGGACTATAGCCCGAACGTTCACGTTGAGTGTGTAGGCCTGAGCTCCAGCAGTGGGGACATGTTAATAGGCTGTTGATTTGATTTGTCTAAAATAAGTATGAAATGTCGCAACGCAAGTGTGTTGAAAAAAGCCATATGAAACGCGTGAGCATTGGTCATTACGCTCTCCGAGTGTAATGACCTAGCTCACTTGTATAATGTGCTAGGATCACCGTCCGCCGCCTGCTGCTGTAGGCCTTTTTGAGGCCTACGTCCAGCAGTGGTGATAGTGATGTACTTTTGCACGCAGTTAAGCTACGCGAAGCACAGTTGTGACGTGTGCAAGAATCGTTTTCCCTCCGAAGAAGCCTTGTCCAAACATCGCGCTGACTTCCACTTGTACGAGTTCAAATGCGGGGACTGTCATTCTCTCGCATACACTATGTGAGTGTCTATCATACTCTGTCACACTCTGCCATACTCTATCACACTCTTCTATTCACATTCTATCACACTATTCAATTCAATTCATTTATTCCATAACAAAATACATTACGTGGGAAATTAAAACATTAAAAGACTCTAAAACATTAGAAATAATCAAAAAATAAAATAAAATTCACATTCTATTACACTTTATCCACTCTATCACACTATGTCACACCCTATCATATTCTATCACACTCTGTCATAGTCTTACACTGTCACTGTCATTAATGATATTGGCGTTGATTGCTTTTTGACATACCTAATACTTTTGTGACATTTTGATTATTAAAGTTACGATGATCCCTTTTAGAAAAGTAATGACTTTAATTATGTAAATTTAAATAAATGAATCTAATGTATGTATTTAAGTATTTTTATACGTTGTTTAATACTTGTCGCACTAGCTTCGGCTTAATTTGGGACTAAACAGCCGTGTGTGAATGGGTCCAAATCATTTTTAGGGTTCCGTACCTCAAAAGAGGAAAAAAGGAACCCATATAGGTTCACTCCGTTGTCCGCCTGTCAAGACCATTTTTTATCTATAGATTTGCGCACATCAAATAAATACATAATTGTAGTCCAAATATACTGTTTGCTCATCAGAGTGTCAATCAGTATTTTTTGGGGTGCAAATCAGATTTTTTTGATGTATATTAGATTTTTTTTTAATGCAACCCTTTATTCAATTATTTAATCTTCCAGTGAGGACCTATTGAAATGCTACAACGCCCACGGCGGTCCCCCGCCGCCTGATAACAAATTCAAGAGAAAAACGCCCTCGTTCCCCCACATGTTCACCACGAGGCGTCTGCCCCACGAGGCCATGTACCTCACCCTGAGCGAGCACAGCGGCCTGGAGCGGAACGTGTGCGATCGCTGCAACATCGGGTTCTACAACCAGCGCGTGCTGGACAGCCATATGGCAATGCATGTCGAGGTGAGTAGAGTACGTCCCAATAGGTAGAGAAGTGTAAAATTGCATTTCCTTCCGAGTTAAACACTCTACTTTTCACTTCGAGAATACGAAGACACAGAATTTATTTTTGTTTTGATATTAAAGTGTTATCACAAAAATGATGATGACGAAATTGATTTGTAACAGAGTAATAAATGAATCTAATCTAATCAGCCGGGTCCGGGGAACAAATTCAAGTGCAGCTGCGACGTGTGCGGGCTGGCGTGCGCATCCGTGGGGAGGCTGGAGGTCCACATGCAGGAGTGGCACCTCTACAGCTACACGTGCAAGCGGTGCGGGCACGTGTGCATGAACAGGTACCTACATACATGGGTGGACGGATAATTAGAAACAGGGCAAGATTTTCATACAATCGAGGTCACTTTGAAGCCATGGTTCTCCGTGAAGGATTGATCGGGGCATGGTCTGATAACGGCCTTCGATAGAGTAGATGGAGGACTTTTAGATCGCTTTAGATATCCAACTGATCGGTTAAGCCGTTTGGAAGCAGCATCGTCATGAAGAAAAAAAACGGAACACGGCATCAAAATGTATGAAAATCTTAAAGTTAAAGAATCATGACGATGCTGCTTCCAAACGACTTTTCTGATCAATTGAATATCTATAGCGATCTAAAAGTCTTCCATCTACTCTCTCAATGACCGTCATCAGACCATGCCCCGATCAATCCTTCACGGAGACCCATGGCTTCAAAGTGACCTCGGTTGTATATAAATCTTGCCCTGTTTCTAATTATCCGTCCACGTCTTTATACTCAGTTATTCGGCCTGGATACAAAGGCCTTCCAGGCCTGTCGTATTTTAAAAAATTTGTTAGAATGAAATCCCAAATTCATTTTTTCTTTGAAGCAAACTTTTTCAACACGCTTGTTCGAAAAGTGGGCACCACTTTTAGGCTCATAATGCAGTTTATAAAACGCGTGCTTTTTACTTTACTTTACCGTGTCGCTATAAATGATACTGTCGCGATAGTATTGTTGTTAGAGCCCCAGGTAGGTCCCAGGTTCAAGTCCTGCTTCGCGATTGACTGTGAACCATTTTCATGACCTAACCATGTTGGGTTGCAGTTTGCAGGCGAGCCATCACTACAAGCAACACGCGAAGGACGAGCCGCCACCCTTGGCCAAGAAAACATTCGCCTGCACATATTGTGACAAGAGTTTTGTGTGCGTATACATTGATTATATATTTTTTCATTACTCATACTCTGAAAGTAGGTCTGAAGTTGCCTGAGTAGCGGGTTGAACATGATACATCTCAGCCCTAGGGAGAATCGCTTTCAACTGACAGCTGTCAAATTATTAAAAAAAAACTAGTACGTTGTTGTTGATTTGTCCTCTATTGAGGACGGGCAAGGGAGTTGTTTTTTCGAGTCGTAGAGTTTTGTTTATACTTCCATATAGCAGGATTTGCATTAACACCATTTTATGTTTTTGTTTTCACTTTCATTGTATTCGTAATGAAAAGCACAGTGTTTCCCTGGGGTTCAAGACTTATTTAGAGTCCCTCGAACTATCTCGGGACCTAAATAAGTTACTTTCACCCCTGGGGTAACAATGTACTATTTTATTGCTACGGGGGCAACAAGCAGGCGGGCCTCCTGATGTTAAGAGGTCACCGCCGCCCACAGACACAACACCCGGGGGGGTGCTGGTGCGGCGCCGGCCAAGGTTGAAGAGCTTTTTTGACTCTCTTCTCGAAGAACCCCATATCGTAGCGCTGTGGAAAAGCGTCAGAGAGAAGGTCATTCCACATTTTGCACGTGCGCAGCAAAAAAAAACCGCCAGAAGCGCACAGTGCTGGTCCGGCAGGGGTCCATTGTAAATAAATAAACTCTGATTTTTACAAATATCCTGAAAATTTCTCGGATGATAACGAAATTCATTCCTACATTTCAATTAACCGGCTTTTTGCAAAAATCATAGGATTTTCGCAAAGATCCGGTGTTTTTTCAATTATCCTACGACATATACAAGTTTCAACTTAAAATATGACTTTGAGTTTTTTACTTCCACCGTCTTAAATGTAATCAATGTATTCGGTGGGGTGTCGTCGCTTGCAGGCAGCGCCGCTCGCTGCGCGCGCACCGCGCGCGCGCGCACGCCGCCGAGCGGCACTGCTCCGCGTGCGGGCGCTTGCAGCCCTCGCTGTACGCGCTCTACCGCCACCAGCTCGCAGCCCACGGACGCATAGTGAGTATCATCATCAGCCTGCACTAGTCCACTGCTAGACATAGGCCTCCCCCAAGGCGCACCACTGAGCCAGATCCTCGGCTCTCCGCATCCAGTCTCTGCCAGCAGCCCTACGCAGGTCGTCGCTCCATCTAGCCGGGGGGCGTCCCACACTACGCTTGTCTAGTCGTGGTCTCCACTCGAGAACTTGTCTACCCCAGCCCACTGCCACTTCAACGTGCTAACCCTTTGAGATATGTCGAAGGCTTTGGTTCTCTGGCGGATCACCTCGTTTCGGATCCTATCTCTCAGAGAAACTCCGGCATAGCTCTTTCCATAGCCCGTTGAGCGACTTTGAGTTTTCGGACTATAAGCGACTATATAATAGTGAGTATCGCCACAGCGTATATAGTCCCTAATGTCCCCTTAATGGCGGCTGTGTGAAGTTGGCTGATTACTGCGCAATGACTGCTTTAAGGTGTCAAAGGGGAGCGGGGGGTCGCTCGAGACTCTCATTCAATTTCCAAAAAAAATTCATTGATTCCATCAACCGAATCAAACTTTCAAGTTTTTGGACATCTCTATGTAGCACACTATCTCGCTTACGCACACATAGACTATAAACACTGTCAGCGATGTGCAAACAATCTGTGACTATATTCATTCAGCCGCCAAGAAATTCTACCCGAACTATACTAAACCTCACAGTGAGTTTGTTTTTAAAGTCATTGGTCATTGAGCGAGTAATGAACCAAGGTCGCCGACATAGCTCAACGAATAGCGAAGCTGAAGTGGCAGTGGGCGGGGCACATCGCTCGTAGAACTGACGGCCGTTGGGGCAAAAAAGTTCTCGAGTGGCGACCACGTATCGGAAGACGCGGCGCAGACCTCCCACAGCACGGCAGGACTCAGCTGGATGGGGTTAGCGCAGGACCGGTCGTCGTGGAGATCCCTGGGGGAGGTTGTCCAGCAGTGGAGGTCTACAGGCTGATATGATGTTGATGAGCGAGTGATGTGTATTGCAGAGTGTGGGCGAGCCCGGCGTGGGGGACCCCCGCTACCGGTGCGGCCCGTGCGGCGTACAGTTCGTCGACCAGCCCGCCTACCACACGCACCTCCTCTGCATGGGCCACCAGGGGGCCGACAACATCGAGTGAGTCCCAACCGAACACTTGTTGTGTTGTTTCATTTATTATTTATTTATTCAGCTTTCTCAAATAAATTTTTCTGTGTACTCGGATAATTTATATTAATTTATTGCGTCTTTTTAAGTTTGATAAAGTTGTCTGGTCTGTTGTTGAACATGTTTACAGAAGTGGCAGTTACTCTCTTACTCTTGGAAAAATATTATTTTTGTTAGAATTAGGTGAGTACAACATTACCCAATAGAGCGTCAGTGGCGTCGGGGATAAGACGCGGCCTATCGTATCGAAAGGCTCGAAGTTCGATCCCCGGCTGGGCCATGTACCAATGGGTTTTTTCTCGAAACTTAAGTACATTTACTGACTGCTCTCAAACGGTGAAGGAAAACATCGTGAGGAAACCTGTATATGCCGAAGAAGAAACTCTTAGGCGCGTGTGAAGCTAACCAACCCGTACTGGGCTAGCGTAGTGGACTATAGCCCGAACGCTCTTGTCGAGAAGGTAGGCCTGAGCCCCAGCAGTTAAGTGTAAACTTGACTTTTAAAATATTGATTGTTTGTTTCAACTTGCAGATTGGGATGTAAAATGCACAAGCTTGTCTTTGCAACTGTCGAACAGAAGTTGGCGCACGAGGAAGTCTGCTTGCACAAAATACGAAACTACCCGATGCAGTGCCAATATGTGAGTACCTACCGAACATGAATCAAAAAATTTAGCCACTCCCATATGGATGAGTAATAAAAGCATTCTATGGGTGCCAAAATCGTGTCAAACTAATCACAAAATTATGACTCGCTCACACATTCTCATTTTCAAATTCAATAGTGAAAAGATACTTCCACCTCATCCCGCTACTCCGCTTCCTTTGTCCGCACCCCCCCGGTAAATGGCACCATAGGTTCCGATATTAAATATGCGAGATGCGATCTCCACAGGGAGCGCGCGCGCGACCAAAGAGATTTGAAACTTCTTGCTTTTGTTATTGCTACGGGGGCAACAAGCAGGCGGGCCTCCTGGTGTTAAGAGGTCACCACCACCTGCAGCACCCGGGGGGTGCTGGTGCGGCACCGGCCGCGGTCGAAGGGCTCTTTTGACTCTCTTCTTGACTCGGCTGCTAAGAACAAGGATACCATAGAACCGTAATCAGCGTATAGCATGAAATAGCAATAGTCTTTTACCCCAATAATTTGAGAAGTCGCTTCTTATATGGCGGGGTCAAACTGAACAAACACTATCTATTTTAGTCGGGCTGTGGTTTCAAAAAATTCACATACTTAGATAGAGATAGAAGATATTATATCTGTCTTGCTTACTCTTACCACTTTTGTAATAAGTGTGTCCCTCTCTCTATTCAAGTGTTGGTGGGTCTTCAAAGGGTCACTTACGTCACTTTATTGTCAACTTTATTATTTTTACCGACTTCCAAAAAGGAGGAGGTACTATGTTCGGCTGTATGTATGTTTTTTTTTTGATACGAGTGATTTTTCAAAAACCAAAAACTGACAGCCACACTTAATGGAGTTTTTTGACTTTTGACAGCAACGCGTGATTGGTATTATTGTTATTTTAGCGTCTGTTCTATGGGAACCTTGTTCTATGCTCGGCTGCTTGTTTGTCGGCGCAGTGCGAGGTGAGGCTGGGGGGCGGGCACGAGCACCGGCGGCACCACGCGCAGCGCCACGCGGACGTGCCCTACCAGCCCCGCGCCGGCGGCCAGCGGCTGTGCCACGCGTGCGGGAAAACGGTAAGCGGCACCCAGCATCATCACCATACATCGGGGTTCTGGGAGCGGGAATGATTTGAGAAACAGTAGAGATAAACAGATACGTTAGTCTGCGAAAATAGCATTCTACGCCTAATGAATAACTACCGCTCTGCGAAATGTATTATATACTTAGGGCTTCTTTCACCACTTCCTGATATTGTTACAGATAGTAATCTTAGTGATAAACTAATCTATCAGATAAATCTGTGTGATAGACTATATAAAATATAGGCAATCAGATACCTGTGAAACCAAAAAAAATAGGTTATCTGTTAGATAACCTGCAGATAGGGTATCTGGGACTTTATCAGCAAGCGGTTTAAGAGGCCCTTAGTATTTTCAGAATGCAATTGCATATAAGTTATTATCTACTAGACAAGGGTACGTATTAATGTCCCCACTGCTGGGGCTCAGGCCTGATCTCTCAACGAGAGCGTTCGGGCTATAGTCCACCACGCTAGCCCAGTGCGGGTTGGTGGATTTCACATGCGCCTAAGAATTTCTTCTTCGGCGTATGCAGGTTGCCTCGCGATGTTTTCCTTCACCGTTTGAGAGCAATCGGTTGTGGAACTGACTTAATGTTATTTTATGGAGTCTGGAGTCTGAAACTAGGCTACTTAGGTAGTCCTGTAGGTACAGGACTCCAGGCCCCACCGTCATAATTAAATAATTAGTAAGTCATCAGTCAGCTCGTGACCACGGCCAGTGTGACCTGGTCGAAACGTCGGGCAAGACAAATAAAACTTATTCATGTGTAAGACCCGTAAATAATTATTTAATTATTTTTTCATTACTCATACTCTGAAAGTAGGTCTGAAGTTGTCTGAGTAGCGGGTTGAACATGATACATTTCAGCCCTAGGGAGAATCGTTTTCAACTGACAGCTGTCAATTTATCTTAAAAAAATACTAGTACTATTTTGACATTTCTATTGGACCATGTTCCAACTGTCTATACAGCCACTCAATTACAGCGCGATGTAAAATTGAAATAACATAAAGATAAGTAATAAATAAAGAATATATTTTTATAAATAACTTTATTATAATTATTACTGTCAATTTCTTTAAAATAACATAGATTTGGGCAAAATATTTACCATTTTTTCAATGATGGTAATGAAAAAATGAAAAATAATGGCAGAATAGCTGGCCGGCCACAGAAAAACAACAAAATAGACGGGAAAGCGGCAATCCGATCTTCATTTGTTTTTTCGAGTTGTAGAGTTTCGTTTATACTTCCGTATAGCAGAGATTTGTATTAACACTCATTTTATGTATTTGTTCTTACTTTCATTGTATTCGTAATGAAAAGCACAGTGTATCACTCGGGTTCAAGACTTATTTAGAGTCCCTCGAACTATAAACCCCGCCTCGGGACTAAATAAGTTAGTTTCACCCCTGGGGTAACAATGTACTATTTATCTCTCTTCCAGCCGTGTTGTATGTAACCGCCGTTTTTTTTGTGTACACCAAATATTTTAAAACTGGCCTGGAAACACTTAGCTTCCAGGGCCGTAGAACCCACTTAAAAACTTTTTTATGTCTCTTCAGGTGGCGTATAATGGGTGGCGCGCGCACATGCTGTCCCACGAGCGCTCGCCGCTCGCGTGCCGCTGCGGCACGTGCGGCGCGCGCGCGTCCACGCCGACGCTGCTGGCGGCGCACGCGCTGTGCCGGCACACGCGCCGCCCGTACCGCTGCGCGCTGTGCCCCGCGGAGTACACCTTCAGGTCCGAGTGCCGGGACCACATACTCAAGGTACGCTTCGCACCAAGAAGATTCCAACCTCTTTGGTCGCGCGCGCGCTCCCTGTGGAGATCGCATCTTGCATATTTAGTATGGGAACCAATGGTGCCATTTACAGGGGGGGTGCGGACAAAGGAAGCGGTGTAGCGGGAGGAGGTTGCTAATACAAATTTATATGGAGTTTGAAAATGAGAATGTGTGAGTGGGTCACAGTATTGTCATACATTTGACACTATTTTGACACCCATAGAATGCCTCTTTTACGCCTCTTTAAGGGGCCGCGAGCACGCACCAAAGAGATCTTAACTCTATGAATAAACGGATTGGGGCACCGTTGGTGGACAGCGGTTTGGTGAATAAACGTTGTTGTTGTTCTATGTTGTCTCTGTTTTGTTGTTATTTTGTGTATATGTGCTGCCTTGTGTGTCAAATGAAGTCTATTCTATTCTAACAAAAGTATGCTTTCATTAGCTCTTTGCAATGGTTCAAGTCTGGCAAGGATGACCAAACTGAAGTGGCAGTGGGCAGGTCACATGTGTCGCAGAACCGACGGCCGTTGGGGCAGACAGGTTCTGGAGTGGAGACCGCGGACCAGGGGACGCCCCTCCAACAGGTGGACCGACGACCTGAAGAAGGTGGCCGGAAGCGGCTGGATGCCGAGGGGAAGGCCTAATGTCCAGTTCTATTCTATGTCCAGTTCTATTCTATTGTATTCTGTTCTATTCTATTCTATTCTATTCTATGTCCAGTTCTGTTCTATTGTATTCTGTTCTATTCTATTCTATTCTATTCTATTCTATTCTATTCTATTCTATTCTATTCTATTCTATTCTATTCTATTCTATTCTATTCTATTCTATTCTATTCTATTCTATTCTATTCTATTCTATTCTATTCTATTCTATTCTATTCTATTCTATTCTATTCTATTCTATTCTATTCTATTCTATTCTATTCTATTCTATTCTATTCTATTCTATTCTATTCTATTCTATTCTATTCTATTCTATTCTATTCTATTCTATTCTATTCTATTCTATTCTATTCTATTCTATTCTATTCTATTCTATTCTATTCTATTCTATTCTATTCTGTTCTGTTCTGTTCTGTTCTGTTCTGTTCTGGTCCAGTCCAGTCCAGTCCAGTCCAGTCTATTCTATTCTAAAAGGTTGAACTGGTGATGATGAGAGTAACATGGCAGGTGCACGCGCCGGAGATGCCGTTCCAATGTCCGGTGTGCCGGCGGCACTTCTCGCACGCGGAGTTCGTGCGCGACCACGCGCGCAAGGCGCACGGCGTGCTCGTCAAGAAGACGCCGTGGAACAAGAAAAACATTCAAGGTGAGCCACGTACATAGTCACTGCCAGCCGCCCTATGCAGGTCGTCGCTCCATCTAGCCGGGGGGCGTCCCACACCACGCTTGCCCCCGCGTGGTCTCCACTCGAGACCTCGTCTACCCCAGCGGTTATCGGTTCTCCGGCAGATGTGACCAGACCACTGCCACTTCAACGTGCTAACCCGTTGAGCTATGTCGAAGGCTGGTTCCCTGGCGGATCACCTCGTTTCGGATCCTATCTCTCAGAAAAACTCCGAGCATAGCTCTTTCCATAGCCCGTTGAGCGACTTTGAGTTTTCGGACTAGTCCCACTGTCAGTGTCCACGCAGGCTGATGATGATGATGAATTATTATTATTACTGCCACATCAGCTTGCTAATCCTTCCGGCTTCATCATCCACAGGCAAACTATTCTTATACCCGTACATGAAATTGGACGCCAGCAGTGTGGGGATAGACCTGCTGCAGCAAGCCAAACTGGAGATAAGCGACTTCACCGACACGAAGATGGAAGTGATACCAGTGGAGGAGTACAGCCAGTACGTGATACTGGACCAGCACGCGTCGCCGGCGGCCGGGAGCAAGCGGAAATTGGCGAAGGAATACAGTTTCTCAGGAAAGAAAATGAAGGGGATACAAGATGATCGAAATTTCGTGATCGGACCGAAGGTGGAATTGGAAGGAGAGGAGTTGGGCGCTGGAGACGGACAGAAGACAGTGGTGAGTGGACCGCCTTGTTGGCGTTTGGATTTCAAATCCAGATGTCATCATCAACAGCCTATTAATCTCCCCACTGCTGGGGCTCAGGCCTACCCTCTCAACGAGGGCGTGCGGGCTATAGTCCACCACGCTAGCCCAGTGCGGGTTGGTGGACTTCACATGCGCCTAAGAATTTCTTCTTCGGCGTATGCAGGTTTCCTCACGATGTTTTCCTTCACCGTTTGAGAGCAGTCAGTACATGTACTTAAGTTTCGAGAAATACCCATTGGTACATGGCCCAACCGGGGATCGAACCTCGGACCTTTCGATATGATAGGTCGCGTCTTATCCCCGAGGCCCCTGACGCTCTCCAGATGTATAAATATCTATATCTATACTAAAGAGGTAAATCTTATACATAGGTGGACGGATAATTAGAAACAGGGCAAGATTTTCATACAATCGAGGTCACTTTGAAGCCATGGATCTCCGTGAAGGATTGCTCGGGGCATGATCTGATGACGGTCATCGAGAGAGTAGATGGAGGACTTTTAGATCGCTATATCTATCCAACTGATCAGATCAGCCGTTTGGTAGCAGCATCGCCACGATTCCTTAACTTTAACATTTTTGATGACATTTTGCGGGTTTTTTTCTTCATGACGATGCTGCTTCCAAACGGCTCATCTGATCAGTTAGATATCTATAGCGATCTAAAAGTCCTCCGTCTACTCTCTCGATGACCGTCATCAGATCATGCCCCGAGCAATCCTTCACGGAGATCCATGGCTTCAAAGTGATATCTAACTGATCAGATGAGCCGTTTGGAAGCAGCATCGTCATGAAGAAAAAAACCCGCAAAATGTCATGAAAAATGTTAAAGTTAAGGAATCGTGGCGATGCTGCTACCAAACGGCTGATCTGATCAGTTGGATAGATATAGCGATCTAAAAGTCCTCCATCTACTCTCTCGATGACCGTCATCAGATCATGCCCCGAGCAATCCTTCACGGAGATCCATGGCTTCAAAGTGACCTCGATTGTATGAAAATCTTGCCTTGTTTCTAATTATCCGTCCACCTATGTATATCTTGCGAAGAATCAAATGATAGCGGGTTGTAAAATACACCTAGCGCCATCTATTCACAAACTTTGAAACTAAGAAACTGGCATGATTAGAACTGATTTTAAAAAATGGAATAACATTTAAATAGTATACTTTATAACGCGGATAGTCGCAGGGCATCGGCTAGTCTCAAATATGTTCTTTTTTTATATACCCCTTTCTATGACAAGTTTCAACGGAGATTTGTTTTTTTTTATGGGTTTTACGGCCCTGGAAACAAAGTCCTTCTAGGTCAGTTGTAAATTTAAAAAAAGTGTTTATCGATAAAAAAAAGTCCACGGAACATTTTTTCATGCGTGTTTTATAGACTATTGCCAAGTTTATATGCTATTTAACATCACACTGCGACCCTTAGGAGCCGAGCGAGTCTAAAATTATAACTTCTTGCAGAGAAAGCACAGGTAACCTGGCTCCATCATCCTAGTATTCTATTCTACTAATATTATAAAGGCGAAAGTTTGTAAAAACGTTTGTTTACTCTTTCACGCTGCAGCGGCCGAACGGATTTTGATGAAACTCGGTACAGTGATAGCACATGTCCTGGAATGTCTTAGGGCTTCTTTCACCACTTCCTGATATTGTTACAGATAGTAATCTTAGTGATAAACTAATTTATCAGATATATCTGTGTGATAGACTATATTAAATATATAAGATATAGGCAATCAGATACCTGTGAAACCAAAAAAATAGGCTATCTGTCAGATAACCTGCAGATAGTGTATCTGGGACTTTATCAGCAAGCGGTGTAAGAGGCCCTTAGTCTCTTTTTACCACGGTAAACTGTTCCCGCGGGAAAAAACTTATACCACACGGGCAAAGCGACAGATGAGATAATAATTTCTTAATAAATAACTTCTTAATTCTTAATAAAGACTTCACAAAACCTGCGGAAGTTTGTTGCGCCGCTACTTCTTCCCAGCGCTAACACCTTGGAGGCGGTGGTAGATAAAAAAATGACGTTGTTTAAATGTACCCAGTGTACTTACATGCAATAAAATAGTCTTGACTTTGACCTTAATTTCTTTTCAGAAGCGACGAGTTCGCAAATCAAAAAGCGACCAGGCGACGTTCAAATGCGAGCGCTGCGAGGCGGTGGTGACCGGCGCCCAGGCGTTCGTCGTGCACTCCTTGTACAACCACACGCGGTTCCCGTACCGCTGCGCGCTGTGCCCCTCCAAGCACAGGTACAAGGCGGACTGCAGGGACCACATACTCAAGGTAATTATAATCTTATCTTCGTAGGGGACCAGGAATACCTGGCGACACTTCGACCCTATGGGATCTGTTGTGCCAAACCTCTGTCCGCCAAACGGTTTGGTGGACTTCACATACGCCTTAGAATAGTAAATACCAGTCTTTGGCGTATGCAGGTTTCCTCAAGATGTTTGCCTTCACCGAAAAACCTGGGGTATTATAATAAACCGTACTTAAGTTTCAAAAAGCTCATTGGTACGGGCCAGGATCGAACCCACGACCTCATGAACGCGAGGCGAGTGTACAGCCAACTAGGCTACCACGGCTCTACAGTTAATAATAATATTGTTTGGACAAGCTGTTTAGTCCCAAACTAAGCCGAAGCTTGTAAATTGTACTCAACAACTGATAAACATACTTAAATACTTTTAAATACATACAAACACCCAGTATCCGCTCTACAAACTATAGTTTTATAATATTAGTAGGATTGAGACACGTATGTACCGCAGGTTCACGCGCCGGTTACGCCGTACGAGTGCACGCGCTGCCCCGAGCGGTTCTCGCACGTCGACGCGCTCGGCGCGCACTCGCTTGCGGCGCACGGCGTCGCGCACGTGCCCACCGCGCAAGCCAAGACGCACTCCATGAGGCGTGAGTATTACATGTACCCACGCACAAACCCACCGCGCACTCCATCAGGGGCGAGTATTACACACACAAACCCACCGCGCACTCCATGACGGGCGAGTATTACACACACAAACCCACCGCGCACTCCATGACGGGCGAGTATTACACACACAAACCCACCGCGCACTCCATGACGGGCGAGTATTACACACACAAACCCACCGCGCACTCCATGACGGGCGAGTATTACACACACAAACCCACCGCGCACTCCATCAGGGGCGAGTATTACACACACAAACCCACCGCGAACTCCATGACGGGCGAGTATTACACACAAACCCACCGCGCACTCCATGACGGGCGAGTATTACACACACAAACCCACCGCGCACTCCATCAGGGGCGAGTATTACACACACCAACCCACCGCGCACTCCATGACGGGCGAGTATTACACACACAATCCAACCGCGCACTCCATCAGGGGCGAGTATTACACACACCAACCCACCGCGCACTCCATGACGGGCGAGTATTACACACACAAACCCACCGCGCACTCCATGACGGGCGAGTATTACACACACAAACCCACCGCGCACTCCATCAGGGGCGAGTATTACACACACAAACCCACCGCGCACTCCATGACGGGCGAGTATTACACACACAAACCCACCGCGCACTCCATGAGGGGCGAGTATTACACACACAAACCCACAGCGCACTCCATCAGGGGCGAGTATTACACACACAAACCCACCGCGCACTCCATGAGGGGCGAGTATTACACACACAAACCCACCGCGCACTCCATGACGGGCGAGTATTACACACACAAACCCACCGCGCACTCCATCAGGGGCGAGTATTACACACACAAATCCACCGCGCACTCCATGACGGGCGAGTATTACACACACAAACCCACCGCGCACTCCATGAGGGGCGAGTATTACACACACAAACCCACCGCGCACTCCATGAGGGGCGAGTATTACACACACAAACCCACCGCGCACTCCATGACGGGCGAGTATTACACACACAAACCCACCGCGCACTCCATGACGGGCGAGTATTACACACACAAACCCACCGCGCACTCCATGACGGGCGAGTATTACACACACAAACCCACCGCGCACTCCATGAGGGGTGAGTATTACACACACAAACCCACCGCGCACTCCATGACGGGCGAGTATTACACACACAAACCCACCGCGCACTCCATCAGGGGCGAGTATTACACACACAAACCCACCGCGCACTCCATCAGGGGCGAGTATTACACACACAAACCCACCGCGCACTCCATGACGGGCGAGTATTACACACACAAACCCACCGCGCACTCCATGACGTGCGAGTATTACACACACAAACCCACCGCGCACTCCATGAGGGGCGAGTATTACACACACCAACCCACCGCGCACTCCATGAGGGGCGAGTATTACACACACAAACCCACCGCGCACTCCATGACGGGCGAGTATTACACACATAAACCCACCGCGCACTCCATGACAGGCGAGTATTACACACACAAACCCACCGCGCACTCCATCAGGGGCGAGTATTACACACACAAACCCACCGCGCACTCCATCAGGGGCGAGTATTACACACACAAACCCACCGCGCACTCCATGACGGGCGAGTATTACACACACAAACCCACCGCGCACTCCATGACGTGCGAGTATTACACACACAAACCCACCGCGCACTCCATGAGGGGCGAGTATTACACACACCAACCCACCGCGCACTCCATGAGGGGCGAGTATTACACACACAAACCCACCGCGCACTCCATGACGGGCGAGTATTACACACACAAACCCACCGCGCACTCCATGACGGGCGAGTATTAAACCCTATATAATATATCCAACTGACAAGATAAGCTGTTTGGAAACAGCATCGTCGTGGAGATAACTGGGGTAGACCTTTGTCCAGCAGTGGACGTCTACGGGCTGATATGATGACAAAATATTTTCCGATATGTCAAAGAAACTATAATGAGAAAACTGGTTATTTGGTCCACAGGTAAAGTATTCGTGTACCCGCACATGAAGTTGGACGTGCAATGCATAAGCGATGAGGTTCTCGAGAAAATTGACTTATTGGTATGTATGGATGCGTTTTACAAGATATTTCTGATTTTAACTTTTTCTCGGCTCCTGACGGTCGTAGCGCGATCTTAAATAGCCTATCTCAAGTATCGGGCTATCAAATGCAAATGAAGTGGCAGTGGGCTGGGCACATCGCTCGTAGAACTGACGGCCGTTGGGGCAGAAAGGTTCTCGAGTGGCGACCACGTATCGGAAGACGCAGTGTAGGCAGGCCTCCCACAAGGTGGACCGACGATCTGGTGAAGGTCGCGGGACCCGGCTGGATGAGGTTAGCGCGGGACCGGTCGTCGTGGAGATCCTTGGGGGAGGCCTTTGTCGAGCAGTGGACGTCTACAGGCTGATATGATGATGATGATGAAATGCAAAAGAATTCTTCAAATCCGACCGAACTACCGGTAAACAAGAAAAAGTAAAAAAACAAACTTCAGCTTTATTATTAGACATTTTCTGTCAAAATTTGTACGAGAATTGACATTAAATTGCGTACTACTACAGTGGCACGGATCAAAGAAAATCCCTTCTTACTCATTACAAAAAAAAAATACGTTGTAACATTTCAATCATAATTTCCCCGCGAGTAAATAAAAATAAATAAATAAAAAATTTAAGTAAATATAATAAAATTAATTAAATAAATAAAATTTCATGATCTACCTTTATTTTAAGACTAGCCGATGCCCCGCGACTTCATCCGCGTTATAAAATATACTATTTATATGGTATTCAATTTTTTTTAACCTGTTCCAATGATGCCATTTGCTTAGTTTTAAAGTTTGTCTATTGACAAATATACTATATTACTTTGAACAATTTGATTCTCCTGACTCTTTCGATCGGTATCATCGGTTTTTTTCCCCATTTGTAGTACTGAATGGAAGTGCGAATTAATGATTTTTATTATTTGTATCTTATATTACTATTAGGCTGCTTTCACGGCTATACTGGGAGACCAGTACAGGCTCCTACCCGGAGCCGTGTTCCGTGCGGAACAATGTGAAAAGATGTTCTAGCGCCTTGCGTTTGTCTCCGCTCCGGGAACCCGTACAGCCGTGAAAGGGGCCGTCCATTAATCACGTGATCTTTTTTTAAGCATTTTTAAACCCCTCCCCCCCCCCCCCCCCCTTGGTGATACATGATGAGGTTTAAGACTACCCCCCCACCTCCCACCCAACATCACTTGTATTTTTAATATCTACAAAAAATCTTAAATTTTTTGGATATTTTAGAATATTATCTTAAATACAGGTATAAAGTATAATCTTACTTTATTCTGAAATTAAGGACCATGATAAAAATGTCTACACAGAAAGGTTGCAGGTTGTTTTTGATTGGCATAAAAATAATAATAAACGAATGGTGTAATCATGCGAAGAACATATATTGTACTTATACATACCGTGCCAAGGTCACACTACACGCCGCTTTTCGATAAAAAAAATCGCGCGTTTGATAAAATAAAGAAAAAATAAATACACGTGATATCTTACTACACACCCCTAACCCCCCCCCCCCCCCCCCCCTTGTGACATTTCGTGATTTTTGTCAAACCCCTCCCCCCATTTCAAGCCTCACGTGATTAATGGACGGCCCCAAACCAGCCTTATGTATTAATGACAATAGTTTTTTTTGTAATGATTCATTTTTCTTTAGGTATACGATTACCTGGAGGAAGACTTCACTGTGGCAGACGACTATAGGTACTATGTCATGACAAGTTCAGATGAACCCATTCACAAGAAGATCCATATAAAAAGCGACGAATCAATTATTAAAACAAATCAGCCCACTATTGTTGGAAGGAGAATGGTCAGTTTGGATAATGATGGAGAAATCGACGAGAATGATGAAAATACACTTGAAGAAAACGTTAAAGTGAATAAGGCGATAAATGATGAAGAAATACAAGAGAAATGCGCTAAAACCAGGGTTTATAAAAGTTTTGATGATATTATTAGTATCAGGACGAAACAGCATATAAAAAGCAAAGAATCAATTATTAAAACAAATCAGCGCACTATAGTTGGAAGGAGTATGGTCAGTTTAGATACTGATGGAGAAATAGACGAGAATTATGAAGAAATACAAGAGAAATACGACAAAACCACGGTTTATATAAGCTCGGATGATCCTTTTCATAGCAGGAGGAAACAGCCTATAAAAACCGAAATTATAGAAACAAATCAGCGCACCAGTGTTGGTAGGAGTATGGTCAGTTTAGATGCTGATGTAGAAATCGACGAGATTTATGAAGAAGAATTTCAAGGTGATGAAGAAATTGAAGAGAAATACGATGAAACCATGGTTTATGGAGGTGGAGATGACGAAACAGACGACATAAATGATGAAGCTGTTGTGAAAGTTGAAGAAACGCTCCAAGGTGATGAAAGTGCTAAAGAATGTGTCACTGTTGACGTGGACGGTCAGAATTATGAGGTGATAGAACACGGTGGTGAACAGTATGTGTTAATTGATGGTGTGTTGTATAAAATCGAAAACGTAAGCAATGATTCATAATGACTTATTAAGCAATGTCATAGTTTAGATACGACAGAGTTAAAGCGATTGTAACATACATAGATGGACGAATAATTAGAAACAGGGAAAGATTTTCATACAATCGAGGTCACTTTGAAGCCATGGGTCTCCGTGACAGATCGATCGGGGCATTATTTGATGAGGGTTATCGAGAGAGTAGACGGATGACTTTTAGGTCGCTATAGATATCCAGCTGATCAGGTAAGCCGTTTGGAATCAACATCGTCATGAAGGAAAAAAATCCCGCAAAATAGCATCAAAATGTATGAAAATCTTAGAGTTAACGAATCATGACGATGCTGCCTCCAAACGGCTTATCTGATCAGTAGGATCTCTACGGCGATCTAAAAGTCCTCCATCTACTCTCTCGATGACCGTCATCAGATCATGCCCCAGTCAACCCTTCACGGAGAACCATGGCTTCAAAGTTACCTCGATATTGTATGAAAATCTTGCCGTTTCTAATTATCCGTCCACCTTTGTAAGTTGTAGTGTACAAACTGATTTGTTCAAAAATATAGATTTTATATAATTTTAAGTAAAAATTCCCTGTATTTATATTTTCGGCCTTTTCTTTTTACTACATCAAGAGGTGTCTAGGGGTCGAAGTGTAAGCGGTCCCTAAACGATCATGCGGCATGACACGCGTTACGTTTACGTGAATTATCATGCTGCATGATGGACCCTCATGCTTGCTATCAATCAGTACAGTGAAGAGTGCGCGCGATTGTCAATCAACGGCCAGCACGTAGTTTGCATGTAATTCGCGTCAATCACTACAATTAAACGGTCATGCATGAGGGACAGCACGTAACGCATGTCATGCCGCATGATCGTGTAGGGGCCGCTTTAGTTTCGGTGTTGTTTAAGAAAAAAATTCTATACATTTTTGGAACTTTTCACTTATGACACTTAACTGACGCGCAGAGCAAACCGCTGAGCCTAGACTTGAAGTTTTGCACAAAGGTTTCTCATACAGCATAACTCCGACGTCCACTAAAGGTTTTATCCCGCGGGATAAACTTTTGTACGCACGTGAAGCCGCGGGAAACAGCTAGTCTAGTAGCAAAACCACTGAATGGATTCGAATGGGATTGTCTTTGTTAAATAGCTGTTCTTCGTCAAGGTTCTGAATAGTTGTAGTGTTCGAAAATAAACAATCTTTTCTCCTGGTTTTCATTTTATTAAAATCTTTAAAAAATACAAAATTACAAATTGACTCATTGTCCTGATTTCAAACATGCATCTTATTAGGGTCAGGGCAGACCGAGCGGAAATTGCTCGCGCACTTCTCCGCGCCCGCCACCCCCGCCTACGCGAGGATGCCGCCAGACGCCGCGGCAGCCGTCGGTAGCCGGCGGAATGCTCGCGGAAATCGCGCCCGCCGCCCGCGCCTTCGCGAGCATGCCGCCAGACGCCGCGGCAGCCGTCCGGAGCCGGCGGAATGCTCGCGGAAATCGCGCCCGCCACCCGCGCCTTCGCGAGGATTTATTTTGTGTTATTTATATTATATCATGTGTCATGTCTGAAGAATCGATTTGTCAATTCTATATTTGTTAAAACATATGTTTTGAACCTTGTGTTTTGAACTTATGTTGAACTGAAATTTGAAATTGATTACCTACGTAATTAAAAACTGCCCTGAGTGTTAAAACGGGTTTTCGACCCACAAAACAAGATCAAATACTAGACGTATGTGAAGTCTAGATAGAGTTCGTTTTTCAAAAACCAAAATCTGACAGCCATATTCTAATGGCAGCGTTTCAAATTTTTCGACATCCATTTTATAATAATCATAAAAAAGGGCTCCACTTGTTTTCAATTTTACACACAACGTATGATATTCACCGTACATCCACCTTTCTTGCCATATTTTTTCTGACCAAATGCTTCGAAATATAATACCCTTCGGGTTGTTTTTAATGTATTCACATGTCCTCTTCTGCCAAAAGAGCTATAACAATCATATCCCAGTCAATCATTTTCGATGAAGCTCTGCGTACGACTGGCAACAAAACAACGCGATTTCCGCGCGCATCCGTCGGTAGCCGCGCGCATCCTCGAGCGATCTCTCGACGCCGCGCGCGTCGCGACAGAGGAGGCTCGAGCATGCGCGGGCAAATTTCCGCTCGGTCTGCCCTGACCCTAAGGGATGCGCGCGGAAATCGCGACGCGCGAGCGCCGCGCGCGGCGTCGAGAGATTGCTCGAGCCCGCGCGAGGATGCGCGCGGCTACCGACGGATGCGCGCGGAAATCGCGGCGCGCGAGCGGCGTTGTTTTGTTGCCAGTCGTCCGCAGAGCTTCATCGAAAATGATTGACTGGGATATGATTGTTATAGCTCTTTTGGCAGAAGAGGACATGTGAATACATTAAAAACAACCCGAAGGGTATTATATTTCGAAGCATTTGGTCAGAAAAAATATGGCAAGAAAGGTGGATGTACGGTGAATATCATACGTTGTGTGTAAAATTGAAAACAAGTGGAGCCCTTTTTTATGATTATTATAAAATGGATGTCGAAAAATTTGAAACGCTGCCATTAGAATGTGGCTGTCAGATTTTGGTTTTTGAAAAACGAACTCTATCTAGACTTCACATAAGTCTAGTATTTGATCTTGTTTTGTGGGTCGAAAACCCGTTTTAACACTCAGGGCAGTTTTTAATTACGTAGGTAATCAATTTCAAATTTCAGTTCAACATAAGTTCAAAACACAAGGTTCAAAACATATGTTTTAACAAATATAGAATTGACAAATCGATTCTTCAGACATGACACATGATATAATATAAATAACACAAAATAAACCTCGCGAAGGCGCGGGCGGCGGGCGCGATTTCCGCGAGCATTCCGCCGGCTCCGGACGGCTGCCGTGGCGTCTGGCGGCATGCTCGCGAAGGCGCGGGCGGCGGGCGCGATTTCCGCGAGCATTCCGCCGGCTCCGGACGGCTGCCGCGGCGTCTGGCGGCATGCTCGCGAAGGCGCGGGCGGCGGGCGCGATTTCCGCGAGCATTCCGCCGGCTCCGGACGGCTGCCGCGGCGTCTGGCGGCATGCTCGCGAAGGCGCGGGTGGCGGGCGCGGAGAAGTGCGCGAGCAATTTCCGCTTGGTCTGCCCTGACCCTTAGTCTGTGCTTTCAACTTTTCATTGCACCAAGACTCAAAAGTCATTTAATTCTAACAATAGTCATAATATTAAGGTAATAGTCGGTAAAATATCCTTATCTTTACCCTATCTTTAATAAGTGTAATTGAAAATTTCGCACACAGTAATTAACAGTAATACTATTTTGAATTAAGATGATGATAATATTAATTTACTTAACATATTCAATGAAGCAATAGCATTATCTACGCGCGCTACGCTACGCACGCACGCTAGCAGTATCTATCTGGGAGGCGCGTGCTTCGCGCTGCGGCGGCTGGCGCGGGTGGTGCCCCGGGAGGCGGCCCGCTCGTGCTACTTCGCCACGGTGCACTCGCTGCTGCAGTACGGCGCCGAGCTGTGGGGGCGCGCCGCAGACTGGGAACGCGCCTTCCGCATGCAAAAACGCGCCGTGCGTGCGATAGTCGGAGTACGATGGGACACATCCGCGAGACCCTACTTTAAATCATTAGGCATTCTAACGCTCCCCTCGCTGGTGATCATGCAGGTGGCGGTGTACGTGCGCGAGAATCTCGGCTCGTTCGAGAGACCCCGGGACTACCACAGCATCAGCAACCCGCGGCGCGGACAAGCTGGCGTCGGTGCCGCACACGCTGGCCAAGTCGGCCAAGCTCACCCGCGTCATGGGCCCGCGGGTCTACAACCGACTGCCCGAGCACGTCACGGCCGCAACCTCCATAAATGGGTTTAAATTAAAACTGAAGCGATGGCTGATTGAGCAGACGTTTTATAGTGTAACTGAATTTTTTATGTAATAAGAAATTGATTATTAACTATAATGATTATTTGCAATTTAATATGACATGAATATGATTATCAACTGTTGATATTTCTATTATATGATTATTTTAAGTTTTGACATTTTTGTTTTTGACATATTTTATATTGACATTTTTATTTTATTTTTTGACATGTAATTGAATAACTACCAATAAAGAATGACTATGACTACGTTTAAAACACGTGAATGGTAAGGTAACTTAGTCAAATATGAATAGGCAAACATCAATATGGTAATAGTCAGTCAAAAATATTTTTAATCCTTATCCCTCCCTACTCTATCTTTAATATTAATTTACATAACATATTCAATGAAGCAACAGCATTAAATAACTACGTTTAAAACATGTGAACGGTAAGGTAACAAAGTCAAATATGAATAGTCAAACATTATTGTAATAGTTTACACATTATGGTAATAGTCAAAAATATTTTTAATCCGTATCCCTCCCTACTTTATCTTTAATATTAATTTTCATAACATATTCAATGAAGCGATAGCATTAAATAACTACGTTTAAAACATGTGAACGGTAAGGTAACATAAAGTCAAATATGAATAGTCAAACATTATTGTAATAGTTTACACATTATGGTAATAGTCAGTCAATAATATTTTTAATCCGTATCCCTCCTTATACTATCTTTAATATTAATTCACTTAACAAATTCAATAAAGCAATAACATTAACTACGTTTAAACATGTGAATGGTAGGTAATATAAAGTCAAATATGAATAGTCTGAACATTATTGTAATAGTCAGTCAAAAATATTTTTAATCCGTATCACTCCCTACACTATATTTAATATTAATTATTTATCAAATTCACGTGAACGGAAGTTAACATAAAGTAAAAAAATCGTTCATAAACATTCTTAATTCTTTATATCCAGTATTTTCAACATATCATTTCATCTGGATGATAGTTAAGTAGGTATTTATTAACATTAAGTTGTACGTAACCTTCAGTTCGCGAGTACTCGCACTTGTCCCTTTTCTAGAAACAACGACTTTTGATTTACATGTTCAATTAAATATATTTGTCAATAATTGATTTCTTATTCTATTTCTAATATTATTTATCACTTATGAGTGAATTTAGTGTGAATTTCTGTATATAAAACACCATTAGTGTGAATTTCTGTAGGTATATTAAATTTGAAGACTGATTGATTACTTAGTAAATACTAAATACATATTTCACAATAACACCTTATTTTTATACTATCTACGGAATATTTTCGAAGTTAACCATGTTAGGACATGTCTTGATCCTTGTTCATGCAATTGTATAGCATAAGCGTTATTCGTTACATTAGATTGACATATTTCACAAAAATATACGTCATTTGCTAAATGTGCTTCCATATTTTCGACATTCGTTTCGCCCACATCGCAAAATTCCTCGGCTTTACTCGCGTTGCTTGTTAATTTGGTATTAACAATATCACTTTTGTTAATTTTATGGTTGTCATCATTTATGTGATCGAACACATCGGCATATCGTAGATATAGATTGCACACTGCACAGAGCAATCTTTTGTCATTGTCAGTTTTCTTTATACTGTTTTTACTCAAAATAGGATCGAACTTTGCATTATGGTCTGGACTTGTTACATGTTCATAAATATATTTACTATTACTTGGAACTAACGCTTTACACACTTTGCAACACACGAACTGGTTATCGTTAGTATTTTGCATTAAATAATGTACTACTTCGGCGGTTTGTTCAACCTTTACTAATTCGTTGGGTTCTGACTGTACTTTTTTTACTTCATCTTGCTTTCTTACTTCGCTTTCAGACACGATTTCAGTCTCAAGGTTTGGTGCCATTCGACTGCTTGATGGCTCACAATAGTTTACTAAATTAGCCTTATGTGTTTCATCACATATATGATTATATTCGTGACCTATCTGCACAAAACATGTACACACATTGCAATAGTACCCGTCAGCTATATTCTTTAATCTATTCACTTCCAAAATTGATTTATACTTGGATTTGTGCTTTGAGCCTTCAATATGCACAGTGTCTAAATCATTTGTGAATGGAACTCGAGAATTACAAATTTTGCAATTCAACTCTTTAGGGTTGTCTGTTGTTTCCATGAAACATTTAATCTTAGTTTGTTCAGTTGCAATATTCTTAACATTATCATTAGTAGGTTTTTTCTGATTAATACTATTGTCAGCTACGTTCTGTGTTGCGTGATTATTGCTTTGAGTTTTGACAGCATGTTCATTAACATTACTAATAGCTTTTAAAAGTTCATTATTTCCTTTACTGTTTTCTAGTATCCTACTTGTATCTGGGGGTTTTAAAGTTTGCTTTGGTTCGTTAGAAATGATATTAGCTTGTGCTTCTGAAGAAGCGTCTTTGTTTAAGTAATTTCTTTTGTGAATATCACTGTTAATGTGTTTGAATACAGTTGTTTCAGACCCGCGCGAATTACACAATTCACAGTAGATTTTACCATTATCCATTTTTAATTTATTTTTGCTTAATATACTTTTATAATTGTTGCTATGTATAGATCCATTTATATGGTCGCGTACATTTGATGTCGTTTTTGGGACTATCACATTACAAACTTTACACCATATTTGACTAGGATTCTTTGTGTCTTCAAACATCATGAAGAGAAGCTCTGGTTTGGCATTTAAAACAATTGTATTAGTTCTTTCATTTGTAACTCCATTCTTTGATAGACTGGTTATATGAGTACTGTTTTTGATATGATTCAATTCTTCTTTTTGTGGCACGTAGACTTTGCAAATTTCACAATAGATTTTATCATTAACTTTATTCAATTTATTTTTGATCAATATAGTATTGTAATTATTTGTGTGGTTGGATCCTTTTAAATGTCCGTCTACATTTAATTGATTTATTGTAATGTTGCAATTACAAATTTTGCAAATTACTTGTTTAGGATTTTTGGTATCTAGCGACATCAAATGGTGTAAACGCTGTGTGTTTGGTAAAGACGTCTTTTCGTCATATTTATTGGCCAATACGTTATTTTTACCAGGTAGGTTAGGTACATTACGTTTGTTATTGTCATCATTGGAAGCTCTTATCACATTCATTTTGTGAACACCGTCATTGATATGCTCAAATTCACTATATTGTTTTACATTTACGTCACAAGCTTGGCAATAAATTTTATTGTTAATCGATTGTAATTTATTTTCAGTTAGGAAAGTAGCATAAGTTGTGCCGTGATTTAATCCTGTCACATGTTCGTCTATATTTCTCTTCAAATAAGGAACATAAACTTTACATACTTTACATATTAACTGTTTAGGATTTGTCAAGTTTTTAGACATCATATAGTGCCGCTGCAAGTTATTGGTTGTATTTGAAATAGGTTCCGTGATTTGATTTTTTGCTTGTAACTGCGTTTTCATTTCATGCTTTACATTATTTACAGCGTGTGCAAGCAATGTTTTTGCATCAACAGAATTACTTTCATTACTTGCTGGAGTTACTTTTTTCAAATTGTTTTTGTGAATACTGTTATCTAAATGAGCGAATTCTTGCGTTTTTGTTACATATAACTTGCAGCACTCGCAGAAAAATTTATCGCCTACTTTTTTCAATTTATTTGATGCCATCGCCAAGTTATAATTCGAAATATGCCTCAGTCCGTTGATGTGGCCTTTGATGTTGTCTTTTGTGTTGGGAAGAGTGACTTTGCAAGCTTTACAAGTCACTTCTTTGGGATTTTTAGTTATTTCCATTATGTAAAAGCCATCAATTTCTACTGCCATGACCTTTTTTTCTTCGTTAACAATAGTCTTGGTTGTATTTGTTACCTGCAAATCTTTATTTACTGCACCCTTAAGATTAATTTTAGAGTCAGAACCAGATTCTTTTAAATTGTTAGTGTTTGCTATTGTGTGAGTATTTAGTACTCTCCTGTTTTCATTGTCTGGATCTTTAGTTGATTTTATAACTGCATCTATCAGCAGGGAGGTGTGTAGCTCGTTGCTTTGAACATGAAAATCTACGTTTTCAATAATTTGATTGCATAAAATGCAGTGATTCCAAATTTCATTAATCTGAAAAAGATAAACATATAATTACCTAATATTGCAAATGGATCGATTAGGCAGTATCAGCAACCATCATCAAATAGACATATTAGTTATCTCTCCTATAATATTAATGTTGACTGTAAGATATTCTATGTGGGATTAGTCCTTCTTTGTTTAGAATTTCTTTTGTAATTGTTCTTATTGTTTGTTTATTTTATTAACTTACCTGTCTTACACAATGTTTGTTCTTGATGGGCGCCGCGACTTTCTCCATATGATCTGGTATCATTTTATGAGTTTCCTTATCTTCAACCATAACTTTACACACTCTGCACTGCACATAGTCCTCTACACTGAAGAATCCATGGAAGTTGTCAACTGACACCTTAACTCTGTGACCAGATATTGTTTTTATTTCTATGTAATCTTCATCGACAGCAGATAGGGAATGTTTTGGTTGATCATTGTTGATGTGTGATAAAATTTTTATGTATTCTTTCAAATCCTTTTTTTCATCAGCGGCTAATGCTATTTCATGTATTTTAGTTTCTGGGATCTTTTCTTTACACACTTGAGGTGTAGCATCGTCTGTAGTTGAGGTATCAGCCGGTTTCTGAATTTTATTATGTTTTTCATCATTTTCTTTCACAGTTGCATCGGCTTTCTCAAAGTCATCATCGTTATTATCCAATTCTCGTACAATTTTAGCATTTCCAATTTCTAAATCATAACATTTCTTGTTATCAATATAAATAATTAGCAAATCATTTATGAGTTTGTCATGTTTAACAGAAATAGCATGTTCTTTAGATTTCTCGTGATTAGCTTTGTTATTAACTCTGACAACTAAAGCACACGGTTCACAGAAGTACGTTGAAGTGTTTGTCTTCGCACTAGGCGTGTCTATGCCTTGAGCCAAGTGTTGTTTAATTCTGTCCAGAGCATGCTCGGCTATGGCTGAACAAGTTTTGTGTTTGTTGCCACTGTTGTGTTCCTTTAAGTATGACTTTGGCACATCTATGTTGCAAATGTGACAAGTAAATTTAATGTTGTTCTCTGAAAGAAAGAAAAATTTAGTGAGAAACACTTTGACCTTGAGCTGGTCTAGATTATTAGGGAATTTCAATACTATGAGATCAGTTTATACTGGTTTTGTTTCCACTGACGTGCGGTCGAATGTTGCCTTTTAACAATGGATAGGAACATACATATTAATAATCTGTACCTATGTCCTATACCCATGTAAAATAAATAAGTCAAAACAAAACATTTCTTACCAAGACATTCTGAGTCTGAATTTTCATGCTGTATGCCGGTTCCATCGAAGAAAGCTTCAAATTCATAGAACTCATTGTACCTCGCTGCTAAGTTGCCGATGCTCCACAACGAAGCAATGTCTTCGGAATGTTTTTCATTGAACTTCTGTATCGTTAGCAGATTCACATCGATCGCATCCAGGGACACCGTGTACTTTCCGTCTAGGCTGTTTGCCTCCATGTTTGTTGTATTCGCTTTGTTAGAAACACTGAAATACAATAAATACTTTTTTTACATTTTTTATTGAGTATTGGAATTGTTATACGGAAAGTACACAGTGTACTTTCCGTCTAGGATGTTTGCCTCCATGTTTGTTGTATTTGCGTTGTTAGAAACACTGAAATACAACAAATACTTTTTTTACATTTTTTATTAAGTATTGGAATTGTTTATCATTTGGGAATGTTATAATTCTGATTACTGATTAATAAAGGTAGCACTCAATTAAAATTAAAAATAACTTAATATAAATTTGTTGGTTTTTATGATCATTGGCGAATATCCTCAAAAAAGAATATCCTATCTGGTCTACAAGTTCCATCGTAGAGACAAAAAAGCTTTTAAAATTTGATAATGTCAGTTCTATAGAACAAATTGATGTTACTCTATTGTTCAAACATCAAAAAAACTATCAACAAAATCAAAAACTAATTTAATCTTATGTTATGGTCATTCTGCTTTAACCTATCAATTTATCAGATGATGTAGGTGATCTGTGAATTTTGTACAGGTGACGGACAGGCCACTGCGATCAGCAGTCGCGCCGTGTGGTGATTACAGGCATAAAACCTTCCATTATATTGGGAGAGGCGTGGACCAGCAGTGGACTATAAAGATTGATGTAAGATGAGAATGAGGCACTGCTGTGTCAGGAATAAGCTACCTATATTGACTCAAACTAAAAGGTCTATAAAAAAAAACTAAAAAATCTCAAATGCTTGGGAGTTTGTTAGGTTGCTATAGATAGACCATTATCAGTACTTCAACGTCCACTTCTGTACATAAGTTTTCCCCAGTGAACGCAGCCACACCCAGCCTTCTGCATCCAGCCGCTTTCGGCCTTCTAGACCATTGCCAGAGTTAAATTTGAGGTACCCACAACATTTTTGTCTTTTGTCATAGGAATAGGCATTATCATAGGTGTTTTCTACTTAGGTCAATCAAATCAACAGCCTATTAACATGTCCCCACTGCTGGGGCTCAGGCCTACCCTCTCAACGAGGGCGTTCGGGCTATAGTCCACACGCTAGCCCAGTGCGGGTTGGTGGACTTCACATGCGCCTAAGAATTTCTACTTCGGCGTATGCATATTTCCTCACGACGTTTTCCTTCACCGTTTGAGAGCAGTCAGTAAACCAAACCAAATCGGTTCTGCCCGCCATTTACTTTTGAATAGACACTATTTCGACTCGAACGAAGGGACAGGTCCTAGGTATTTTCACCGCCACCGTTAAAAGATTGCCTGTGAAAGTTTTTCGTGTGTATTATGGATTATTGGTACATACCAAATAAACGCAGGTAGAGCTTGCACATTTGGTAGTATTGAATTATCTTTTTGATATGAAATTTATCAAAAGCGATAACTATCTATTGATAACACTTTATCAGGTAACTAAGACTACACTCACTACAGGTAGTACAGATTATAAAATAGTAATCTGAGGACGGTCATCCATCATCACCAATGATATAAGTCCCACGCCAAGCGGCAGAAATAAGAACTAATCAAAGTAAACAGCAATAGAATGTAAACTATTATTTCTTTTGTGCAGAATGATATAAACAGTAGACAGCCCTGTCAACGAAGTTCTTACGTCTGTCTACGAAACGACGATGTATAGAGAGATGAAGTCAAGAAAAAAAAAATAACTTCATGGCACGACTATAATTGCTACTTGTTTTAGTACGCACGGCCTCTAGTGTGTGTAGGCATAATGACACATGTTACTAATTAAATAGATGGCGTTGCTTTGATCTGAAATGTCAATGTCAAAATGAAAATGAAATTTATAGAGCCTTGTAAGCCTTATAAGAATAGTAACAAAGGCCAAAATTAAACAATAAAAATAGAGCCTTGTACACGTTGGCCGAATGCACTCGCCAATAGTCGCCAAGCGCGCTCGGCTAACGTGTCAAAAATTTGTATTTCCTGTCAAACACATAATACAGCAAGGGATAGCGACTATTTGATGTCTGTGGAATACCAACTTAAAATAGGTAGTTGGCCGAGTGCATTTGCCGAGCGTGCTCGGCCAACGTGTACCCCCAATACAGCGTCATGCGCCTGCCGCGCGCGAGGCAACGTGCAAACCGACCGCGCGAGACTGCTCGCTTGGTGTGGACGCGCCTAAATAGGTACGGTACATAGGGCTTTCCAAAATACTTTCTCATAATTTTTAAAAAAATATAGACACATCACTCTATCTACTGTCCTTCGACGAAGAACTCTATGGTTGGAGAAAATATTAGTCTATGATCGGGGAATTTTCCAGTACAGGGTAGTGTCACAAACACTGATCCTGGTAGTCAAAACTGCCGCCATTTTGAAAATGACGGCAGAATGAATATAGTCACAAATTGTTTGCACATCGCTGACAGTGTTTAAAGTCTATGTGTGCGTAAGCGAGATAGTGTTATACATAGAGATGTCCAAAAACTTGAAAGTTTAATTCGGTTGATCGAATCAATAAACTATTTATTGAAATTGAATTTAATTTCCCTGTCTTGGAATAGCTGAGTTGTTGTTACCTAAGATAAACTTAATTAACTATATTTTGTAAATAACTAGAAATGCAATCCAGTGTTCATCAACTCAGTTTTATTCATGTTGACTGTTTCTCCTCGGTGGAAGACAAACTCGAAGGTCCTAAACAATTAATTGTTCAGTGTTATTAATACAAATTACCACTACCGTATCAGACACTAAATTAATGCCTAAACTCTATTGGAGGTGTAAGTAGCATATCAAAATCTATCATCCGGTTTGCTATGTCTTCGTGGATTTCAGCTACAGTCTCCATCATCAGTTGTTGTTCATCCACTGACATACTATCGCTGTCAGAATCTATATCTTCAAGTGTTCGATCTTCTATTACTTGCGTTAAAGCTTCAGCTATGTCTGAATTGTCGGAATCAACGATACCACCGTCTAATACCATTGGTTCATCATCTTCATCATCATTAGGATCTTTACTGCCAATTAAATTCGAACTGTCATTAAAATCATTTGTACTTTTACTTTTTGCATAGTTAGTTTTCGTATTCGGTGCGTCATTATCATTATTCGAGTTTTCTTCCGTTGAATAATCATCATTCATGACACTTGTGAGCAGTTCTGTGGATGATTTAACAGTGGCATAGTTGCCGAAATCATTTCTAGTTAAGTCAATTATTGATGTATAATCATTGGTCTGTGAATATTCAAATTCCTTATCATTGCCTTTATTCGCTTTTCTTCCATAAACATCGTCTGCTAAGCCTTGAGGAACATTATTGCTACTTGTATCATTTTGATCTGTGTCAGTTGTCCCATTGAAAATTGTTTTTAGATTTTGTGGTCGAGTTCTAATTTGTGTTTTTCTAGCATCTGTCAATGAATCTTCTCTCCTAGAATCAGTAGCAGCAATCTGTTTATGGAAGGTGTCTTTTATAGATTCAGACTCAATAGCTGAGTCTCTACTGACGATTTCATTAGAAGATTCCTTTCTAGTAGAGTTCGTAGAAGAGTGATTTGCAGTGTTGTCGGGTCTGTACCTGCTTCGCTGCACTCTTAGTCTCTCGATCATCTGGGGATTGTCTTGTTTAAACTTCAGCATTATTTGTCTGATGACTGCATCAGAGGCTCCTTTTCGAGATTCTTGCCTGATGGTAGCGTTCAGTTGGTGTAATGTGTATTCGTCATTCCTTTCTGGTGTTTTCACTACCTGTGGCTAAAAGTTAAGTTTGCATTAGTCTCTTCAAACTGAAACTTAAAATGAATGATTTGACGTGTGATACAAATCCACAGCTGGAAATACTTTGACCTTTAAAATGAATGATTTGACGTGTGATACAAATCCACAGCTGGAAATACTTTGACCTTGACCTGGCCTATTAGGGAGTTTCAATACTATGAGAGACCAGTTTATACTGGTTTTGTTTCCACTGACTTGCGGTCGACCGTACACAGGTCTACTCTCTAAACGAGTGCGCACGTGATTTAGTAATGTAGTAGTAGTGAAGATTTGGTGGGTGCCTATAATGCATTAAAGGACTTCTTTCTTACTAATCTGAGGCCTATCTAGAACAAAACAGCAGTCCAACAGTGTTAGAATATTCGAAATCTGTTTAGTAGTTGAAGATTTTGTTTGTTCGTTCATTTGTTTGTTTGAGAAGCAAGAAATCACCTTCATGTTCTTGGCAATGATTTCAGCGAGCTCCATGGATAGTTTCACAGTATCCTCAGGCAGATTGGTTTTGGCAGCCAACGCTAAGCCATAGCGTTCGACCTTGGTGGTCCCAGGTTCAATCTTGTGTTGGTACACCAGCCTTCTCGTGGCGCTTTGGGTGTTGGCCATCTCTTCCTCGGTGACTGCGGCGTGTCGACTGCAAAAAAAAATAAAGTGATATAAGAGCGATTCCTTATTAATAATATTCCAGAATAACACATAGGTTAATTCTTTCTTATCTTATCTTCTTAGGGGGCCAGGAATACCTGGCGACACTTGGACCCTATGGGATCTGTTGTGCCAAACCTCTGTCCGCCAAACGTTGCCCCAATCCGTTTTTTTGGTGGGCTTCACATACGCCTTAGAATAGTAAATACCAGTCTTTGTCGTATGCAGGTTTCCTCACGATGTTTTCCTTCACCGAAAAACCTGTGGTATTATAATAAACACATAGGTTATAGATACTTCGCGAAATGCGGGCGAAGCCGCGGGAAGCAGCTGGTTATAAATGAATCGTACTTGACAACATTGAAGTACAAGTCCTGCAGCCTCGTGAGGTACGTGAAGTGTGTAGTGAAGAAAGTGTAGGCTTCGCTGAGGATAAGCTCCTCGCAGATGGCCCAGGCCATGCTGGCGCCTTCCTCGGCCGATGTCCCTCTAAACATGTAAGAAATTCAATGAAAATTATCTAAGTATACTAAAAAATATAAATTAAATATAATAAAAAAATATAAATTATATAAAAATAATTAAAAATAATAAATATAATTATAAATTATCTAAGTATATATTAAAAAGCTGAAAAGTTGTTTATTTCTTGTTTTTTTGTATGTTAGTTTCTTTGTAATCTCTAGAACTACCAACTGCCAGGTGGACCGGCGACCTGAAGAAGGTGGCCGGAAGCGGCTGGATGCGGAGGACTGGGTGTGGTGCGTTCATTAGGGAAGGCCTATGTCCAGCGGTGGACGCTAAAAGTCTGAAATGATGATGTTTCACTGACCTGCAAAGCTCATCAATTATAACCAAGCTTGATGGTGTCACCTCTTTTAATATATGCTGCATTTCTTTCATCTGTAAATTAAATTAAAGTAGGCGCTGTGATTGGCGTATATGTGCAAATGCATTGATGTGTGGTGAGCGTCAGTCGCCTGTAAACGAACCGATATCTATATTGGAAGAGCAGTCAATTCAATTCAATACGCTTTATTGCCATTTAAAAATTACAGACAAAAAAGAGAAAAACAGATACAGTCTAATGTGAAACTTAGAAAAAAAACCTGTCGTCTGCATTGGTCCATAATAGGTATCACTGTAATCTGCACAATCGTATAAAGGAGGTATATATAGTCCCCATAGATTTTTTGGCGGTTGAGTGAACATAGTCGCAGATTGTTTTCACATCGCTGACAATGTTTACAGTCTATGTGTGCGTACGCGAGATAGTGTCATATAGAGGTGTCCAAAACCTTGAAGTTTGATTCGTTGATCGAATCAATGAACTATTTCTTGAATATTTCAATTGAATGAGCGTCTCTAGTGAACCACACAGCTCCCCTTTGACAGTTAAAATTAGTCACTGCGCAGAAATCAGCCAACTTCACAGAACCGCCAAAAAGATTTACGGGGAGTGTACGGTCGACCGCACGTCAGTAGAAACAAAGCCAGTATAAACTGGTCTCTCGTAGTATTGAAACTCCCTAATAGGCTAGGCCAGCTCAAGGCCAAAGTGTTTCCACTGACGTGCGGTCGACTGTACATGTACTCACAGCATCGATTAAGTAAACAAGCTGTAGATAGATTGGTTACTATCCTATACATGGACCTCATAAATTAGGCTACATTGTCCTAATTGACTTACTTCGTCTTGCTCGACCGCACAGACCCTAAAATTAGCAATAGCGCAGAAATCAGCCAACTTCACACAGCCGCCAAAAAATTCTACGGGGACTAGAGACGTACCTCAAACACGTAGGTGGAGGCGTTCAGCTCGACGCTGTCATTAAACCCTATTCTGGAGAACAGCCGGTCACACAACCGCATTACGGCGTTCGTTGCGGGAAGAAAACATCCCAACTGAAACGATTTTAAATCTATGACTGGACTGTTGGCTTAGTTTAGGGACCGTGAGAGCCAGAGGTCGTGGGTTCGACTCCCACTCGGGACCAACATTTGTGTGATGAGATTAACTGTTGGTTTTCGGATTGTGGATGTTTGTATTTATTTTTAAAGAGTATGTTTATCAGTTGTTGAGTACCCATCAACAAGCTTTGGCTTACTTTGGGACTAGACAGACGTATGGGAATTTGTAATAATAATAATCATCATCATATCAGCCTGTAGACGTCCACTGCTGGACAAAGGCTTCCTCCAAGAATTTCCACGGCGACCCCATCCAGCTGGGTCCCGCGACCTTCACCAGATCGTCGGTCCACCTTGTGGGAGGGAGGCCTGCCTACTCTGCGTCTTCCGATACGTGGTCGCCACTCGATAATATTTTATTTTAATTATTTTTTCATTTGATAGCCCAATTCCTGTGGAAGGTTTAGGCTACCCTGACCGCAGGGTAGTGTACCGACACTACAGAGCTCGTCTGCCCCAACGGCAACGTGCCCACTGCCACTTCAGCTTGCAAATAGACGCTGTTTTTGACCTATTTACCTGCGCCATGATCTGCATGATGGCAATTTGCTTGATGTAAATACTTTTCCCGCCCATGTTTGGTCCTGTGATTATCGTGAAATTGTGTTCTGTGCTTGCGAACTAAACAAAGGAACATTATCATCATATTTATTGGTAAAAATATTATTCAATAATGTCAATAAATTAACAGTATAGGTAAAATGTCAAAATTATTTAATAATTCTTTGTCATTAATAAATTTTACAATGTGGTGATAGTCTACAAGGATCGCAAAGCGCACTTGGAGTCACTCAATGGAGTGATAGTCTACAAGGTTTGCAAAGCGCATTGAGTGATAGTCTACAAGGTTCGTAAAGCACATTGAGTCTACAAGGTTTGCAAAGCGCATTGAGTGATAGTCTACAAGGTTCGTAAAGCACATGGAGTGATAGTCTACAAGGTTTGCAAAGGGCATTGAGCGATAGTCTACAAGGTTCGTAAAGCACATGGAGTGATAGTCTACAAGGTTCGCAAAGCGCATTGAGTGATAGTCTACAAGGTTTGCAAAGCACATTGAGTGATAGTCTACAAGGTTCGCAAACCACATTGAGTGATAGTCGACAAGGTTTGCAAAGCGCATTGAGTGATAGTCTACAAGGTTTGCAAAGCGCATTGAGTGATAGTCTACAAGGTTCGTAAAGCACATGGAGTGATAGTCTACAAGGTTTGCAAAGCACATTGAGTGATAGTCTACAACGTTCGCAAAGCGCATTGAGTATAGTCTACAAGGTTCGCAAACCACATTGAGTGATAATCTACAAGGTTTGCAAAGCACCTTGAGTGATAGTCTATATTCTAGAAAATCACTCAATGTGCTTTGCAAACTTTGCGAACCTTATAGACTCTAGAAGGTTATTAGACTATGGGACCAAATAAATTCAGAAAAAATAAAAGTTTTTAATTATTATTGGCGTCATTTTTGTTATTTCGTGATGTGGAATGACCTTCCCTCTGACGTTTTTCCACAGCGCTACGATATGGATGGGGTCCTTCAAGAAGAGAGTCAAAAGAGCTCTTCAACCTTGGCCGGCGCCGCACCAGCACCCTCCGGGTGTTGCAGGCCTATAGATATAGGCGGCGGTGACCTCTTAACATCAGGAGGCCCGCCTGCTTGTTGCCCCCATAGTAATAAATAAAAAAATAAAAAATATATGTGGAAAACTGTTTCCTTACAATGTCGTTTGGCACGGGCATCACTTGGCTGTTGTAGTCAAGCAGTGGGTGAACGCTGTTCCTTATCTCCAAGTAACTGTTGAATTCTGGCCGTACGTACGATCCGACAGTGCTTGCCTAAAAATATTTTAAACACCATATAAGTAATACACGTCGTGGAGATCCTTGGGGGAGGCCTTTGTCCAGCAGTGGACGTCTACAGGCTGATATGATGAAGTAATACAGAGAGGTCAGTGGCGTCGGGGATAAGACGCGGCCTGATATCGAAAGGTCCAGTTCGATCCCCGGCTGGGCCATGTACCAATGGGTTTGTTCTCGAAACTTAAGTACATTTACTGACTGCTCTCAAACTGTGAAGGAAAACATCGTGAGGAAACCTGCATACGCCAAAGAAGCAGATCTTAGGCGCATGTTAAGTCCACCAACCCGCACGGGCTAGCGTGGTGGACTATAGCCCGAACGCCCTCGTTGAGGGTAGGCCTGAGCCCCAGCAGTGGGGACATGTTAATAGGCTGTTGATGATAAGTAATATTCTGCTGCATCCGCCGCTTTTTTGTTTTCTGAATAAAAAAACCACGACTGGGCTAGAAAGACTTAGTTTCCAGGGCTGTAAAACCTAAAAACACTTCAATCAGACCATAAATAATTATATGTAGGTACTTGAGCCATCGCCAGTAGTATGTCTAGTTCAGCGACGTTCTCACAGAGCTTGTATAGGCTCGACATGAACGGACGCAGCTCCTTCAGTAAGTTGGAGATCACGCTGCAAATATGGCAAATAATATGTAAACTTTCACAGGGTTCAAAAAACCTTATGGATTCATTAAGCCCTTATCCTGAATGTCATTTCCAAAAATGTCATTTTCCCAAAATGAACTTTTCCCGAAATGACATTTTCCCGAATTGACATTTTCCCAAAGTGTCATTTTCCTAAAGTGTCCTCTTTACCCGAAATGTCATTTTTCCAAAATGTTATTTTCCCAAAGTGTCCTTTACCCGAAATGTATTTTACCCAAAATGACATTTTCCCAAAGTGTCATTTTCCCGAAATGTCATTTTCCCAAAATGTCATTTTCAGAAAATGTCCTTTTCCCAGAATGTATTTTCCCAAAATGTCTGGGTGCTACTCACTGAAACAATTAGGGGAATACAATGTACCTACATTTAGTATATGAATTCTTTAAAATGTCAGATTCGTTACTAACAAATCTGATAATTACAATAAATAGGGCAGGGAAAAAGTTATACTTATATAATATTACATGTTACTCATTTTCTGTATTTCCTTGAGGGATTCCTTGGCTTGCTGGTCCAAGATGACCAAGTCCTCTGTGGTCATGGACACGCTTGCTCCACTGTTGTGTACCTGGAATACGACGAAATGTACAGTCGACCGCACGTCAATGGAAACACTGTGACCTTGACCTGGCGTATAGGGAGTTTCAATACTGTGAGAGGCCAGTTTATACTGGTTTTGTCGTAGGTAGAGGATAGGTACCTAAGTACCTACCTACCTAAATAATTTTTTTTGCTTTAGCGGCTCTATAAAATAAAAAAAGTAATATTTTATTTTAGCGGACGCCGCTTTAAAAAGTCCCCCAGCGCCAAAAGAGTGCATGCTAACTGACGCAAAGCTGAGAGGCGGCGATGACACTGGATATAGCTTTAAAAGGCTAAAAAGAGATAGGTGCCTACCTAATTTAAAATCACGCTACGGCCCTTAACAGTCGAGCAAAGAAAAACAGTCAGAAATAACTAACAAAACGCAGGCGAGGCCGCGGGAAGCCGCTAGTACCTGTATAAAAATCGGTGGCAAATCATCCACATTGAAACTCCTCCTATTCGGAGCTAGCGGCATCACCACATGGAATCCCTTCATCACATTCTGGTTCAACCTCAGCGGTAAGTCGAACGTCTCGCTGAGTTGCTCGACAATCTTCTGTATGTCTTCTATCAGCTCTGAGTACGTCCTTCTAGCTACGTCTAGAAGACCGTTGATGTTGGGCTTGACGGCGAAGCAGCGCTGGAGGCTGCCCATGGCGCCTTTCTCCAGGTGAGCGTCCTCTTGGATGATGGTGCGCACGCGGTCAGCTATTTCAGTGTAGTGGGGGTTCTCCAAGTCCTTACGTAATGAGAATTGGAAATTAAAATTGAGATAAATTTCAACTTCCATCCTACTAATTGTCTCTTTCTAAAAACTACGGGAATGATTGTGATGAAATTAAGTTTACAGTAAGAGCTCTCAAAGAATTGCGAAGCTGAATTGGCAGTAGGCTGGGCACATCGCTCGTAGAACTGACGGCCGCGTATCAGAAGACGCAGCGGCCTACGCTCATCATATCAGCCTGTAGACGTCCACACGACAAAGGCCTCCCCCAGGGATCTCCACGACGACCGGTCCTGCGCTAACCTCATCCAGCCGGGTCCCGCGACCTTCACCATATCGTCGGTCCACCTTGTGGGAGACCTGCGCTACGTCTTCTGATACGCGGCCGTCAGTTCTACGAGCGATGTGCCCATGCAGCCCACTGCCAGCTTCGCAATTTTTGAGCTATGTCGGCGACCTTGGTTCTCCTGCGGACCTCCTCATTTCTGATTGGATCTCGCAGGGAAACTCCGAGCATAGCTTACTTAGCATAGCAATTTTTATACCATTTTGATTTTCTTGAGCTTCCCGCTCCCGGCGCCCTGCAGGGCTCCCACGAGCTTCGGCACGGCGTCCATGGTGGTCTTCAGCAGGATCGTTTGGTTCAGCTGCGCCTCGCTGTGCTTCTCCATGTTCTGGTTCGGGGACTCCACGCATAGGAACAGTATCCTATCAACGTCTGACAACTTCTTGATTACGTCCTAGGTACAAAAAAAATCAACTGCTTTATGTTCCCACTGTTGGCTCAGGCCTCCCTCTCGACGAGGGCGTTACGGCTAATCTATAGTCCACCACGCTGGCCCAGTACGGGTTGGTGGACTTCACGCGCCTAAGAATTTCTTTTTCGGCGATGCGATGTTCTCAAAGCTGTCAGCAAATGTACTTAGGTAGGTATTTGTACATACTTTTTAGGGTTTTTTACTGTTTAATTATTGCCGGTACGGTCGACCGCACGTCAGGGGTAACGATACCAGTAAAAACTAGTATCCCATCTACTACTGAAGGTCTCTAATAGGCTGCCATCTCAAGGTCAAATTGTTTCCACTGCCGTGCGGTCTGCTATACTGACCATATTCTCGTAAATAATTTACTACTCTGTAATGACTAATGATACTGTAACTGTTTTCATAAATAAAATAAATAAATAAAAAATTTTTTCATTCATTCATCGTTCATTCACTAATATTTACCTGTACACCCGTCATAAGTCCCGTGTCGTTCTCAATCAAGTCTTGTACCGCGTCCAGTGTATTTTCTATGTACTCCAGTTTACACGAAGGCTGCAGTATGGCCGCCCTCAGAGCTCTGATACCTCCCACGGTGTACGTGGGTCCTAGCACTCCTAGGAGGCAGCTGGTGGGTCCCGCTGACGGCACTAGGGGCTGGACCAGTTCCAGCTGAGCTGCTGTCCCAACATCTGTAATAACATCAGCTTGCATTAGTCTTGCTTGTTACCACTTTGGATGAGCTTGTTGCCATATTAGATGAGCTTGTTACAACTTTAGATAAGCTTGTTGTCATGTCAGATGAGCTTGTTGCCACTTTAGATGAGCTTGTTACCACTTTAGATGTGGTTGTTGCCACTTTAGATGAGCTTGTTGCCATATTAGATGTGCTTAATGTTACCACTTTAGATGAGCTTGTTTCCACTTTAGATGTGCTTGTTACCACTTTAGATGAGCTTGTTGCCATATTAGATGAGCTTGTTCCCAATGTAAACCAGCTGCGATACAATGTCCGTCAGAGTTACCTAAATATCTGTTGCTGAATAAAGGATGACATAATAGACCACATAAGATGAGGTAAGCATCATCATCAGCCTGCACTAGTCCACTGCTGGACATAGGTCACTGACACGCCACTGAACCATCGTCAGTTCATCGGTTCTCAGGATGTGACCAGTATCGCTCACTGCCACTTCAACATACTAACTGTTTGAGCTTATGTCGAGGCTTTGGTTCTCTGACGGATCGCCTCGATCATCGAATCATTGATCATCAAATGAATCAACTTACCAATAATCATGGTATTTTCAGAAGAATGGTACTCAATCTTTAAGGACTCTCTGGCGAACACAATACATTGGATGTACTCCACATATTTGAGCACCGCTGCAGCCGATGTCAGCGCGTAGAACCTGACACGTAACATTTTATTATTAACCAGCGGTTTCCCGCGGCTTCGCCCGCGTAGAAAAGTATTGTCCGCGGAAAAAATCACCAAGTGTATTAAAATCGTCGTATTGCACTCGTGAGCATTGGTATTACACCTCTCAATTTCATTGCGCACTCGACTTCGGCTCGGGGCTGCCTACCAGACTCAAATGTATTGACCACCTTCATCAACAGAGCGTCAGTGGCGTCGGGGATAAGAGGCCTATTATATCGAATGGTCCGGAGTTCGATATTCTTGGCTGGGCCTTGTACCAATGGGGTTTTTCTGGAAACTTAAGTACATTTACTGACCGCTCTCAAACGGCGAAAGAAAACATCGCGAGGAAACCTGCATACGCCGAAGAAGAAATTCTTAGGCGCTGTGAAGTCCACCAACCCGCACTGGGCTAGCGTGGTGGACTATAGCCCGAACGCCCTCGGTGAGAGGGTATGCCTGAGCCCCAGCACTGGGGACATGTTGATAGGCTGTTGATTTCATTTGACTCACTTTTGCATGACCTGCAGGTGGACCGAGCTGTACTGCGGCGCGCAGAGGGTCTGTATCTGCTGGCGACCGGCGGCCTCGTTGAAGTGCCGCCGCTGCACCGTGGTGAGGTTCACCAGCGGACACTGGTCTCTGATCTGGCGGTACAGCTGGTTCGGTTGGACGCCCTCGCAAAACGTGTTCGGTACTATTATCTGTGGACGTTAAGAACTCAATCTAGCTATAGGTAGAGTCGACCGCACGTCAGTGGAAACGCTTTGATCTCGAGCTGGCCTAGCCTATTAGGGAGTTTCAATACTACGAGAGACCAGTTTATACTGGTTTTGTTTCCACTGACGCGCGGTCGACCGTACAGTGGTAGCCCTAAGCGCTATCAAAATAAAGTTGACATCACAGAACATAATAAAACCATTAGTGAGCGAGCTGTTTCCGTGTTCTGTGGTTGACATATACATATTGCCACAAAAGTGCTTGACGTCAGCTTGACTGTACATTGATTCCAGCCTGCGATCATGAATACTGATCGCATACCTAGCGAACTTTCATTCTAAATATCTTGAATGAAAAAAATTAGCTGCTCCCCGCGAGAACCCGCCAAAGAGATCATATCTCTATGCTAAATATGATTGATTCGTTTATTCAACACTAGTGTTTACAGTCTCATCATCATCATATCAGCCTGTAGACGTCCACTGCTGGACAAAGGCCTCCCCCAGGGATCTCCACGACGACCGGTCCCGCGCTAGCCTCATCCAGCCGGGTCCCGCGACCTTCACCAGATCATCGGTCCACCTTGTCCACCGGCGGCCGGCTGCTGATGCCGGTGCCGCGGCGCACCGCCCTCGCGGAGACCAACCCGCGCGTCATAGGGCCCACCTACTACGCACATCTACCCGTTGACATACAGAACGAGACGAATGACGAAACGTTTACTCGTCGACTGAAAAACCTCTTATTGGATAGAGAATTATACTCTGTCAAAGAATACATGAACTTATGTTCTAATTTCCAATTGTAACATTGCCATGACATTTATTCCTAATTTTATATACATTATTTTATTATTTTTGATCATACACAAGTTGTGTAAAACTGACATTTTATATTTGGCTTTGACATTTCGTATTCTGTTTTTATTTTGTTTCTTTGACGATCACATTATTAACTTTGACCTTTTACGTAAGTTACTATTACTAGTATTTGTATGTGTGATAAATAAATCTAATCTAATCTTGTGGGAGGCTTGCCAGTCTGTGTACGTAATTGGTGTGATGCCCAAAAACTTGGCAATGTTGATTCGATTTAATTAGGTATACTATTTCTTGAAATTGAATGAGCGTCTCTAGTGAACCCGACTCAGCTTCCCTTTGACACATTAAAACAACCTGTGACCCTATTCACTCAACCGCCAAAAAGATTTACTGGGTTTTTTTTTTCTTGGTAAGTTCCTACTTATAAATGAATGTTTACCTCAACAGGGTTGAAGTAGTTGATCTTGGTCAACATGTGGGTGTACAGCAGCGTGTCACTGAACTGGCAGAGCACCAGGTGTGGGCGCCTCAAGTCCACGGCGGCGATGCCGATCTCGCCGCGAGCCATGCCCCTGCCCTCAGATATTGCTGGAAATACCAATACAATTACGTGGGTACAGTCGATCGCACGTCAGTGCAAACACGACCTAGAGCTGACCTAGCCTATTAGGGACAATGAGAAACCGGGCTATACTTACTTACGGTAAGTCATTTATTTATTTATTTAATAATTTCATAAAACATCAAGACAAAAGAATATAAAAATGTTAATATAGATAAATTGACACAAATAAAAACACAAGATATTAACTATGTACAGCCCTAACAGTCGAACAGCCGCTCGCCTCGAGGCTGGTACAAAGGCGTCGCCGCGCTGTATGGCTATGAACAGCCTCTGCACCAGATACGAGCCGGAGCGGGGTCCGCGCCCCTGACCCTCAGCCGGCGGCCGATGTCGCGCACGAGGCCCTTGGCTGCTGCGCACCAACCACCAATCGTCTCGGCGGCGAATGGGACAAACAAATAATTTTGTGAGAGTGACGCGTATATATGCCAATTTTTTTAGGTTACGGTTACGTTTCCCCTGACGTGCGGTCGACCGTATATTGGGATTAATGGAAAAATTAATGGATAGCACTTTCGTCGGTGGCGTGGTGGTGAAGAAGCGGCCTATCATGTCGAGAGGCCCGAGTTCGATCCCGGCTGGGCCATTGTACAATGAGTTTTTCTCAAAACATTAAGTAGGTACATTTTACTGACTGCTCGCAAACGCTGAAGGAGAACTTCGCGAGGAAACCTGCGTATACGAAATTTTTTGGCGCACGTGAACTGGTGGACCTTAATCAGCGCTCGTTGAGAGGGTAGGCCTGAGCCCCAGCAGTGGGGACATGTTAGTAGGCTGTTGATTCTATTTGATGGGACAGTTATATTCACCTAATATAACACTGGCGTCTGCCACAGACATGCTCATGGAACGGGCAGACCGGGTCCCGCTGTGTCCACCTGAAAGTATTTTCACAATTTCTACAAATGTTTTAAGGACGTCAATTCCAAGGGTCTGAAGGCTTCCAACCACCAGAGGGCTGGGCTTTACCTTGCTCAGAGGATCAGCTGGGTAATTCTGGGCACATCCCAGCAGTGAAGAGCCTAGAACTAGCTGTTTTCCGCGACCTCGACGCCTTTTACTAATTTTTTTTTCATTTTACTCGGCTCCTTAGAGTAGTAGCCTATAACCTTCCTCAAGACTTGGGCTATCAAATGCGAAAAGATTTTTTCAAATCCGACTGGTAGTTCCAGAGATTAGCCCGTTCAAACAAACAAACAAACAACTAAACGCTTCGAGTGGTCGATTCTACTATTTATCCTTCGACATCCGATACAAAAATCAGTAGAATGGAAAGACTATTAATTCCTCTGTGGAATGGACCGCTCGAAGCGAGGCGAGCGATTCAAAAATAGAGCTCCAGTTCCAAGTCTCGCGCTGAGGAGAATTTAATAATGAAAATGATATTAGTATAGAACATTTTGACCTTATTCTGGCCTAAGTTTCAATACTATGAGAGACCAGTATAATAATAATGTTTGGACAAATTTCCACAAGGCTAAGCCGGTCCCAAACTGAGCCGAAGCTTGTAAATGGGTACTCAACAACTGATAAACATAACATATATATTTTAAATAAATACTTAAATACATACAAGAAAAGAAACATCCGAAAACCAATATGCTCATCACACCGGATGGGAATCGAACCAACGACCTCTGGCGCAGTAGGCAGGGTACTACCAACTACGCCAACAGGCCAGTTTACACTGGTGGAACTAATTCCCAGTGACGTGCGGTCGACCGTGGCAGGTTGACATACCTCGGCTGCTGCTGCTGATGTACCTCAGGGCGGCAGGCCTGCTCTTCGGAGTGCAGAAGTCCTGGGCCGAGTCGGGGACCGAGTCGCTGGCCAGCACGCGTGGTCCGGCCCGCCCGCTTGTTGAACCCCACGTTGGTATTCTACATTTATATATCATCATCAGCCTAACATGTGCCCACTGCTGGGGCATAGGCCTCTCAGCGAGGGCATATAGGACTACACGCTAGCCCACTGCGGGTTGGTGGACTTCACATGCGCCTAAGATTTTCTTCTTCGGCGTATGCAGGTTTCCTCGCGATGTTTTCCTTCGCCGTTTGAGAGCAGTCAGTATGTACTTAAGTTTCGAGAAAAATTGATACATGGCCCAGCCGGGGATCGAACTTCGGAGCTTCCGACCACCAGAATTATTATAAGTTAAATGTGTTATAATTTAATAACACATAGAAATAAGAAACATAGTTAGGTAATAACTTACTTGCGTTTTATGCTTCGTGGGGGTCCGAGCGGAGGGCCCATAGGTGGCTTCAGTGAGGCTTCAGTATCGAACTGGTATCGAGGAGCCGTATTCGAATGCCGAGCAGTGCTCGAAGGATAGGAGAAAGGTGGTAACACTGCATTTGCACCTCTTATACCTAAGTAAATAGATCAAATAGAATAATTTTTACACTAAACAAAAACTAACCTAAAATAGTAATTTTACCTATTGTTATGTCTTTTCGCACTAATTCGTTTTTAGATTTTGTTTTAGTTTTAGGATTGATGTGCTTTTCTCTTTGAACATTCATTTTGTTTATTTAATTCATAAATCTTTGAAATAATTCGAGGTTTGAAATAATTTTTCAAATAGGTAGTTTTCAACTTTTCAAACTTTGGTATTTTCCGCCAACTTCGCGATTCGCGCCATTAAGTACTTTGTTGTTGCTTTTTAATAAAGACAAAGACATGGCCATACAGCCAAATCGGAAAAATATGGTAGTGGCAAATAGTGGTAGTGGGTATAAATAAAATTTATTTTTTTATTTATTTATAAATTTTAAGTAGGTACCTATATATTTTTATAAAAACAGTTAGGTATTTTGTATTTTGAAGTTGAATTATTTGCAATATATGCGATGATTGACTGATGACAATGACAGTCAATCTCCTCAATCAATTGCATAATTTAATTATAGTTTTTAAAAACTTATCTACCCTACCCTTTTATGTTTGTGCCTACCTCCAACCAACCAACGTTTTGTTTTGTTTGTTTGTAGGCAAATTGGAAGGTAATTTAACAAAAGTGTGTTATTTTAGCAAGCGTGCTCCGCAAAAACTTAGGCTTTTAGTCTGAATTGAGGCTTCTAACAGCAGCCTAGGCAGGACCATGGCAGAAAGTCTCTCGCAAGACCTTGGTCATGGCGCTGAAAATATTGATGGTATGTACCTATAGCACAGATTAGTTATTAGTTTTTTCCGGGGCTTGGTTACAAGATGGATCACACAGCGTGGATCGCACCATGAATACAACTGTAAAATGGGCACTATGGCACAAGCTGGCCGTCGGCTTATCCAGGTGGTACCACCACACTCTATGAAGCTCTCTGTAACCTATAACTTCTTTGTGACTTCTGGTCTTCTTTGTGAGGTATGTTGTTTTTGGTGATTTCTTAATCCCCAATGTCCCCCCCCGGGCCGTCTGTCCAGCCAGCTCAGTGGAGTAATTTAGCAGCAGCACTTGCCGGTTGCTCGTTGCCGATAAGTTGGGATCCGTTTCGTTTATGTATTGCTTCGCTGGTTGTAGGAAAGTGTATACCTAGCCTGTATAACGTGTATAGCCTGAAAATACATGTAATTTTTTATTTATTTTACAGAGTGGCCTCCTACGTCTACCCACCAGATCTGGCATGCACCTGCATACACAGAAAATAGTAAGTAAAAATGAATAAAAATAGCCTGTGTTCATTTAAGCTACGGTGACTGAAAAAAATAAAATAAAAATAAATAAAACAGTCAGATATTTCATTACTTATTCTTAAACAGCATTGACTCCATGAAAGCAGGAGTTTTGTGCAATTCCTATAGTCTGATAGTGGTTACACAAAACATAGAGAACGGCTTCTCTATGTTTGAGGAAATTTACAAAGGCTTAACGGCATAAGCCTCTGTATGGCCTATTTCCTCAAATTTTTTTCCCAACTGAGTGGACGACATAGACTGGGTTATATTTTAGTGGTAACTGATCAATTTTATACACTATGATGATAGGATTAAGGTAAAGAGGATTGGACAGGCCACATCTGTCACAGGACCGGAGGAGACAGGAGGAGTTGTGGACTGGAGAATGGACTGCAAGAGCGTGAGACGAGCTGAAGATTATTGGCTTATATTTAAATTACCTACTTGTGTTTCAGATATGACGAATACTGACAGCTACATATGTCATATCTGCAACATGGACGTACCAAAATCATTTATAAAGGAACATGAAAGCAGCACTATACATAAAACTAACTTAGCCATCTCCATCGAAGCAGCAGAACGACTTAGAAAACATCAGAATCAAGAAATTAACTTGACGAGCAACGGAAAGATTGATGAGTCCACATATTTCTGTGACACATGTGTCGAAGTTGTGGAGTTTTGTGACTTAACTCTTCATGGAGAATCTGAAACCCATGAGAGATCTTCGAGAGGTCAAAAATTGTTGAAGGATTTTTCTAACATATATCTTTATGACATGGATGACATAGACATTAAAAGATATTCTAAAATGAAGAAATCTGAAGACTGTCGGGTAAGATTTTTGTTTTATATCAAGTACATAAACATATAAAGGGCACCACCTCTAATTGACAGTACGGTTTGTTCCGCGTAGATAACCAAGTTTGATAACCAGTTATCTACGTGAATTTTTTTTCCAAGTAGTTAAGCAAGTTATGAATGTGGAAGTTTACGTTCCAGATAACCATATAAATAACCAGTTACCTAGCTGGAGTCAATTTTCCGTGTACTACTACTTATCTAGTCACGTATCTTGCGCCAAAAGAAAGAACTATGGGGATTTCTATAGCAAGACATTTTTTTTTTCAGCTGAAAGCTTCTACTGAACACACAGTGGATTCAAATACATACATCAAGTTCCTAAGCTGCCTCTATGACTCTCAACCATCGATTATTGTAAATGTGGTAAACAACGACCGTATAGAAATAACAGCTTCCAACGGTTATCGCTTGGAAGTGTCTACACTGAACTTCCACTCGTATGCTCATGTGGGCCCGAATGAAGTGATATGTAAGGTGTGCAGCCCATGCCACGGGTTGACACTGACCGGCCTGGACATCGAAGCTCACAAGTTCACGATGGGGCACATGAAAAGAATAATGTCGTTGATAGAGGATATGCAGGGCTTGAGACAGGTAATGTGAAATGAAATATGATACATATAAACATTTCATCATATCAGCCTGTAGACGTCCACTGCTGGACAAAGGCCTCCCCAAAGGGTCTCCACGGCGACCGGCCCTGCGCTAACCTCATCCAGCTGGGTCCCGCGCAGCCTATTAATGTCCCCACTGCTGGGGCTCAGGCCTACCCTCTTAACGAGGGCGTTCGGGCTATAGTCCACCACGCTAGCCCAGTGCGGGTTGGTGGACTTCACATGCGCCTAAGAATTTCTTCTTCGGCGTATGCAGGTTTCCTCACGATGTTTTCCTTCATCGTTTGAGAGCAGTCAGTACATGTACTACTAGTATAGAATAATGTACAGCTAGTATAAAATAAATATTATTTTTCGTAGCTCAGCGAGAAAATCCTGCACTGCGTACATTGCAACCAAATACTGGAATACTCGCCTTCAAGAATCCGGACGCACATTCTGTGCAATAGCGAGCACATACACAGGCTGGAACAGTCCGTGCACCGTCCTGCACGCCCGCTTGTGACAGGCAGAACAACCCGCTATTTGCACAAAACTCCCGCTTTCGTGGAGCCGGCTAATAATAAGAGAGGCAAAACGAGGAGCAGATACGTACCGGAGACAGTGCGCTGCCATGTGTGTGGCTTGAGTATGGGAAAACCATCCCTGGAAGACCATCTTCGTGGCAGGAAACACCAGAGGAAGTGGCTGGCAAGTCAGCCAGAGAAGCAAAAGTAACTTTTTTCTATTTTGAGTTTTAGAGCTTTTTCTTTTAGATAATTGTAAATTGAATTTACATTCCGTCCCAGTTTTACCATTGGGTTTATCATAAAGGCCGTGTCAAACCGGATGCAGCACGGCGCAGCACAGCACAGCGCAGCACGGCTTATGACGTTGTAAATGTATGGGATATTATGGGAGAGGACACACCAACGCACGATGCTGCACAGCGCTGCGCAGCTACGCGCGTATCCGTGCGTCAAGCCACGCAGAGACAACCCGAGCGCGCGCGGTGTGGCAATGCCGTGGTGACGTTGTAATCGTATGGCTCTCACTAGTTGACGTCACACCGCGTGCGGCGGTTGCGTTGCGGCACAGCACGTCGTGACAACTGGCCGGTGTAACGTGATATGCAACGCGCTACGCTGCACCGCATACGCATTCGGTTTGACCCCTCAGGTGTATTTTTTTTTAAATGAAAATATCCATTTGGAGTTTTGTATTTTGCGTCTGAACGTTGTTAATACAATGTTAAAGTGAATAAAACACTAATTGTACCATCTTCGGTTTAAAGTGATGATTGTACTGTGATTGTACGGTGATTTGTTTACTTCATTGGAAACATCTAATGAAAGCGTGTTTCTATTCTACACGTACCTAGGTACTTTTATTTTTATGGTTAGGTATACGTCAAATCGGACCAGAGTATTTTTCTATACTACCTATGTGATTGTCTGTGATTTATGTAATTTACAATATTAAGCACTAATTCACCACACATCTTACGCCCGCCAAGGTCATGTTAGAAGGTCATGCAAAACTGTCGTGAAAATGCTTGCTATACAGCAATAATTATTATTATTTGCTTGCACGACGTGCAGGATGTGTTCTGGACCTAACAAGCTCTAACGTTTTTAAAAAGTAGGTTTTGGCTGGGTTGGACTAGACTTTTAGGGTGCGTCCTAAGCCATATCTTAATTAAAATATCAAGTAATATGGCTTAAAAGTCTTGTAACCAAGCCAAAACCTACTTTTTAAAGCTTGTCTATGCCTTGCTAGGTGCCGCGCTAGATGGTGTGAATGCTACGTCTAACATGACCTTCTAACATGACCTTGGCGGGCGTAAGGCTAAGATGTGTGGTGTAATTAATGCTTTAGTAAGAAAACTTGTTGGCACAGTACCTATATTAAAATATCGCACACGTGCTTCAAAAGTGACACAAGCTATAGAACCTATACCTCACCTATACTTATGTGATTGTGATTTATAAAATAATTAAAAGTGTTAACCGCCCAAAAAGATTTCTATTCTTTCAACTGATTCATAATTCACTGTTTTGACATTGTCTTTGTTTTCATTTACTTTTTGATCATTATTTTTTGTCTTGTTCCATTTGTCAGCTAATTTTCTTGCTAACACATCCGTTAGCTCCTCTATGAAGTCCGGTGTGACGACACTATTCATCCGGCTTTTGGCGGCAGAACGCTTCTTATTCGTTCTTTTATCCGCTTTAATTTTTTTTTTAGCTTTCCCTTTTGCAGATTTTTTTATTTTCATCCTATTTTTTTTCGTAACTTTTTCTGTTGCAGTTTCTACCGTTTCTGAAATAGCTTCATCCGTGTTTGGTTCTGATGAACCTGTGTCAAGGTTCGTAGGTTTCTCTTTGATTTTGGCTTCATTGTCTTTTGAAGGTTTTCCATTTATTTTTTCTTTTGAGGATCCGTCCTCTGTTTTCTCTTCTGAAGAGGTCGTGTCGCCGGATTCGTAGGATAGTTTCGTTTTTGCATAAGTTGTGGTAGCTGATGAAGGCCCAAAATTTCTAGGTGTAACTCCATGAATAAATACTCCTAAAACTAAAAATAATAATATAATTGAGTGCGCAATCATGTCTAATAAATTATAGCATTGATCGACATAGATAAAAAAAATAATAATAATAAAAAATTCTCTTATGAATGAAAGTTGGAAAAAAATTACTTAGCACATCTTGAAATAGGAAATTTAAGAGCAGTATCATTTTGCAGCTCTTGGTTATCTGTCGTGGTCACCCTGAACCAGGTTTTCCTGAACATTTATCGATTCCAATCCGTAGGTAACTATGTCAGCGTAAAAATGTTTATATTAAAAAGAAACAGCATTTTCTGTGGATATGTACGCTTTATATTGATAATAACAATAAACATTTTATTACACTTACAAAACTATATATTTCTTGTTACGCAAATCGCTATTTTATTTTGTGTATTTGCTTTGAACAATTTACTAAATACTTTATTTACTGTAGTAGGTACTGAACTTAGTTAATTAGTATTTATTTCAATGAAAGTAGGTAGACCTACATAAGATTTTCATAAATCTTTAATTAATATGAAATATGGTGTCTGCAACCCTCAGTATATTTTGTTAGTATTTTTAATGTTTTGTTTTATCACTACCTACCTTACATATTTCCAGTTAGTACAGTCATCTTGACCTTGAGCTGGCCTAGCTTATTAGGGAGTTTCAATGCTATGAGAGGCCAGTTTATACTGGTTTTGTTTCCACTGACGTGCGGTCGACCGTACCATTATTCGTGCTATATTCCGTTAGAACTTGTCAGTCAAAGCATTTTTACTATAATGATTCTGTTGGAAAATAGGGTTAATTTTTTTACTCCGGCTATTTCAAAATTTCAATTTGGACCAAAATTATATGTAAATAAAATTGTCGTTGCGGTCTGAAGTGGCATACGGACAGACCTGATGGTAAGTAGTAGCATTCATAGGATTTTTTTTATCCATTACGTATGTACCTACTACCTACCTACTTGATTACGTCTGAAACTATTTCAGCATACCTATAAAACTTATATGGCTAGATAATCTCTTACACACAAAATATTTTCATAATTACCTTGCTGAAGAACAATGAAAATCTATGCCAGGACTGGCCAGGAACTCTGTGCCAGGAGTCTGCGTGAGGCAGGCAGTGACTGTTTGCGGAGAACCTAAGATCGGGTTCGCAGCGCCTTGGGGGAGGCCTATGCCCAGCAGTCGACTGGTGCAGGCTGATGATGATCGTTCTATTCTCTTCACTTGCTTACAGTTTTAATGTCAAGTTACCATGCCGCACACGCGGAGAACGAAATATGGAATCAGGCGAGACTGTTTGACATAAGAACTGGTACCGATGGAGAGTACAGAAGAAGTAACAACCCGTACCATCCTGAGGATTATGACCTGAGCGATGAGAATCTCGACTGGCAATTGGAGCAGGAGAACAGGAAAGTTGAGCAGAACAGCAGAGAAGATCACATTTCTGATTATTCGAACATTCATATCATAATCAGATTTTTTTTACAAAAAATAAAACCGACTGGAAAAAATATGGTTTATGTATACATCGATGACTTTCTTGATCCCCTAATTTTTTTAAATCCACCCTTAGAGGTGAAATATTTAAAAAAAAATTGAAATGAGACCATCACCCTCGAAATAAAGCCTATTCAATAAAAAAAGGATCATTCAATTCGTTTCACAATCGGCGAAATATACCTACACACAAAATAAACATCCTCATTTTTAAAAATCGGTTAAAAAATAAAAACATTTTTTGCTCGGTTCCTAAGGAGCGTAGCGTGGTGTTAAACATCCTATAACCTTCCTCAAGAGCTGGGCTATCAAATGCAAACAGAATTTTTCATATCCGACCGGTAGTTCCAGAGATAAGTGCGTTGAAACATGGTTCAAACCAAAAAAACTGCTTTTTATGTTGGTATAGATTTAATTTTTAATCAATAGTCACTGTCGTCCTGTTCTTTTAAACTGAGTTTAGGCTGCGATTCACTTGCGTTGTAAAAGTTCTTGCATCTGGGATCGTCTGTAAGTAAATAGTTCAACACTTTAATAAAAATCAAAGTAGCTACTTTGGACGGCGTCTTAACGGAAAGAACCTGTTCGGGGTTACTTTGAGAGCGGCATCCGAAACGAGGTGATCCGACAGACAAGAACCAACGCCTTCAACGTAGAAAGTTAGTACAGTCGACCGCACGTCAGTAGAAACACTTTGATCTTGAGCTGGCCTAGCATGTTATGGAGTTTCAATACTATGAGAGACCAGTTTATTTATACTGGTTTTGTTTCCACCGTCCATGTCTTTAAATTTGGCAGTTATAAAATTCATGCCATCTCTTTCTTATTTGTAAAGATAAAAAAAGAGCACAAGAGACTAAAAAGATAAAGCGGTCTCTACACTAGTATCTTCTTAGTAGTCTGCGCCCTGCACGATCATGCGGCATGACACGCGTTATGTGCTGTCACTCATGCATGACCTCATGCAATTGTAGTGATTGACGCGAATAACAAGAAAACTATGTGCTGGCCGTTGATTGACAATCGCGCGTACTCTTCACTGCACTAAGTGATTGATAGCAAGCACGGGGGTCCATCATGCAGCATGATAATTCACGTAAACGTAACGCATGTCATGCCGCATGATCGTCAAGGGACCGCCTACGGGACTGCGCAAATGAAGCGGAAATTTGCCCGCGCACTTTTTGAGAACCACATCAAAATCGTAAAACGACTACCCGCACGTCGGCGTCGCCTCGCGCTCCACGTCATTCATACGATTTTGTTCTTTAGGCTATAGTAATATGGTTCATTTGATAATGACGTCAAAAAGTGCGCCATCCGAATGGACACGTAGTATATCGACTCACACAGTTTCTTCCTGCCCATGCTGCGTTCCTGCTTCTCCTGGCACCACACGTACCGGAGCACCAGGTCGTCGTCCCCGGGCTCCGCGAGCGTCCCCTGCGGCCGCGCGCCGTGGTGGTGGTAGGGCGCCGACAGCACGCACGGGGAGCGGGAGATTAGCTCGATTTCTGGACATATTTTGCAGGTATACTTGAGTGTACACAAACAGAAGTTGAGTTGTGGGAATGAGCTTGGGAACGTTTTGTTTAATTCAACAAGTTTCAACTTAAAATATGACATCATCATCATCAGCCTGTACTAGTCCACTGCTGGACATAGGCCTCCCCCAAGGCGCGCCACTGAACCCGACCATCGGTTCTCCGCATCCAGTCACTGCCAGCCGCCTTACGCAGTTCGTTGCTCCATCTAGCCAGGAAGGTTCGAATCTCTTTGGTGGCGCGTGCGCTCCCTATAGAGACTGCATCTTGCATATTTAGTATGGGAACCAATGGTGCCACTCTTAGGGGGGGGGGGGGGGGGAAGGGGTGCGGACAAAGGAAGCGGAGTAGCGGGAGGAGGTTGCTGATACAAATTTATATGGAGTTTGAAAATGAGAATGTGTGACTGAGTCACAGTATTGTCATACATTTGGCACGATTTTGACACCCATAGAATGCTTCTTTTACGCCTCTTTAAGGGGCGCACCAAAGAGATCTTAACTCTATGCATCTAGCCGACGCTTGCCAAGTCATGGTCTCCACTCCCTTAGTTCTCCGTCGGAACTCTTCGTTTCGGATCATATCCTTCTAAGAAACTTACTCTCCTCGGGAAACTTGCAGTTGAACATCCTGAGGTGGCAAACGCTGAGGAAAGTGCGGTATATGTTGTCTCTACACCTGCCGCATACCATCACGTCCCTCGCCGGGCATACGCTGGGGCATTCCGCTGAGTACTGCTCTCTGTCCACTGGGAAACAGCAAACTCTACGTCTATACTCCCCCAAGGCGCGCCCTGAACCCGATCTTCGGTTCTCCGCGTCACGCAGCCCATCTAGCCGGGAGACGTCCCACACTAGCCTTGCCAGCGCGTGGTCTCCACTCGTCTACCCCAGCGGTTTTCTGTTCTCCGACAGATAGTAGTAACCAACTGTCACTTCAACGTATTTTACTTTTTGAGATATGTCGAATGCTTCACTAAGAACTGTTGAAACTTGTTTATTCTCTCGCTCTGTGTTGTCATTGCGTACGTTAAATAAATTCTATTCTATTCTAACTGGCTGGCAGTTCCATCTAACTAATAATTATAATACCTATTTACTTCGTGTAGGTAAACATAACCATTATCCAAATAATTTTTTTCTAACTAACAAAGAGTTTCAACCGTCTCATCCCTTTTGGTTTTTATCTAAGCTACATAAACCCTGAACTTACCTTTGTATGATAATTGTTTATCATCATTATCACCGGCAGAGTCTTCCTGTTTGCCCGGTTCGTTGTCTGGTCTATTATTATCCGGTTCTCCTTCAGCAGTATCAGAACTCGGATCTGAGGATGTTTGATAAAGATTTGTTACGTGGTTTTTATCATCTGCAGATGCAGATAAGTTATTAGCAAAATTAGTAAGTATTCTAAGGTCTTTTTAATGAGGGATTTATGTATTGTATTTATATAATACCTACACAAAAAAAGATTTTATTTGATTTCTAAATTGTGTAATATATTCTGTGGTAATATCATTTCGTTTTGTTCATAAATATTTTACTTAACGTTGATTAATGAGAAGTTAGGTACAATTTTTATCTTTGAATTTCAAAAAGTTGTAGAACTGTAGTTCTTGGAATCTATTTATATTGACCCCTCAAAGCAGCTGGTCAATTCTTTGTACATTTTGTATAATACATGCGAATACTCACCATTTTCATTAGCTTCAATTGTCTCCTGTTTAGGGTTGTCCTGTTTTGCGAACGTTGGTTTCTTGATATCGTATTGTTTATTATTGTCCTTGTCTTCTAATTTGGCGTTACTTTCCCCTCCAAACACTGGTTTAGCAAACATTGGTTTTTTTAAATCGTCCTGTTCATTAATGTCGTTATCTTTTAAATTTAATTTTTTGTTACTGTTGTCTCCAAACACTGCATGTTTGAACATGGGCTCGTTATCGACAAGATGTTTGACGTCTGATTTTTCTAGCTCTTTTTTGTTTCTGTCTAGTCTGTCTTCATCTTGCTTTTGGTGGTATTGAGTTTCTCCTGAATTGACTGGATCTTCGTTTTTAGTATTTGTCGGGGTGGCTTGGCTTTCGCCGGCTCCATCGCTTAATTTATTGTCAGTGTGCTCATTAAACGCTGATACACTTAGCATTGGCTTTTGGAAAGATTGATCAGGTCTTCTTATTATGCCGGGTTTATTTCCATTTGTTTCCTTATATTCAGACACCTTTAACTTTCTGTTTCCTCCAAACATGAGTTCTCCTGACATGGGCTTATTCCAATAGCTCTTCTTTACCCCTTCCTTGTACTTTTTGACAAACGGTTTCTTACCTTCAAATTAATACACTTTATTGCTCATTAAATAAAGAAGTGGGCATCGAGCTATAGAAAGGCTAGCTAGCTATTGCAATGGTTATGTAAAACCCGAGTACACTCGTACATTATACAATGTACTACAACATAGATAGCCTTATACCTTTAAGCGATTTCTTCCAGGCCTACCCTACCCTCTGAGTATAGTGTTTTACTGAATGCCAAAATTAAGTATTGTAAAAACTCACGAGGGTGTTCTTCGTTGTTTTTTTTCCCAGCGGTTGTACCGTCAGTAGGATACGCTTGTCTCTTAGGTCGGTTCCACATTCTTCGGAGATTGGCTTTAAGTTTTTTTATGTTAGTCATCATCGTCCTTTTGCCTGTCAATTGGAATTCGCATCAATTCGTTAGGTACGGTCGGCCGCACGTCAGTGGAAACAAAACTAGTCTCGCATGTTATTGAATAATAGTAGGCTAGGCCAGCTCAAGGTCACTGACGTGCGGTCGACTGTAGCTACCACAAGGAAAAGGAAAATTAATCAATTACCGACTTTAAAATATTTTCTTCTAATTACGATTTCAATTCAATTTATTCATTATAACAATTTACATTCTTATACGTACGGTCGACCGCACGTCTAACGTGGAAACAAAACCAGTATAAACTGGTCTCTCATAGTATTGAAACTCCCTAATAGGCCAGCTCAAGGTCATAGTGTTTCCACTGACGTGCGGTGGACTATACGTACGAATTTTTAAGAACGATATAAAATTATTTCTCTTTACCGTAATGAAATTTACATACATACATCACTTACGTTTTTGTTCAGGACTGAATTTGGGACTCGATCTGGTCGTCTCTGTGATGTCTAAGCCTCTCTTGCGTCTCACCATGGCTCTCCCCATTCTTGTCACACGGACTTTTCGATTATCTAATTCAATTCAATACACTTTCATATTCATATTCCTTTATTTGCAAGCCACATGGTAATTTTATTTTATACTCTATTACACATTTAAAAATTACAGACAAAAGAAAAAACAGATACAATAATGTACATCTAGGCGGTCTTATCGCTAAGAGAGATTTCTTCCAGAGAACCTTCCAGACAATCTAAAATTAACAGACAAGGTTCAGTTAATTTATTGACTAACCGATGCCCCCCCCCGCGACTTCATCCGCGTTATAAAGTATACTATTAAGGGCTTCTTTCACCACTTCCTGATATTGTTACAGATAGTAATCTTAGTGATAAACTAATCTATCAAATAAATCAGTGTGATAGACTATATAAAATATATAAGATATAGGCAATCAGATACCTGTGAAACAAAAATAACAGCCTATCTGTCAGATAACCTGCAGATAGGGTATCTGGGACTTTATCAGCAAGCGGTGTAAGAGGCCCTAAATGTTTTGCAGAATTTTTTAACCCGTTCTAATCATGCGTTTCTTAGTTTTAAAGTTTGTCAATAGATGACGCTAGGTATATTTTACACCCCGCGACTTATTAAACATATGTTAAGCGTGCAAATTATCCATCAATTTTTTCATTTTTTAAATTTGTCCTACTAGTGGGACTACGAGGAAACCCTATTCCTCGTAGTCCTACTAGTAGGACAAATTATACCTAGAGGAAAAAGTACAATGAAAATAAAAATGCCTTCCGGAACATATAATGTTGAATTCTCAAGCTGGATGCGGGGGTTCATTGGGGAATGAATGACTATGTCCAGCAGTGCACATTGAGGTGCTGACGTAGTTACACAATATTATCTAATGTAAAATAGATACCTAGGTCTAGACACCTACCATCTTTTTCCTCTGAACTCTGTTTTTCGTGTGAATTCTTCGCTTCAGAATCGCTTAGCGGATGTATATCTTTGAAATAAAGAAACATTAAGCATAATACCTGGCACTCCTGGCAGCACAACCTGAATCTACATGTCTGAGCCTGGCAGTGACTGGATGCGGAGAACCAAAGATCGGGTTCAGTAGCGCCTAGCGGGAGGCCACTAGCCTCCAGCAGTGGACTAGTGCAGGCTCATGATGATGATACGGGCTTATTTCACTTTTCTTTGATTAATGTTATTTTTACCTTCGAACGACTAGCGTCGAAGGAAGTAGGTATATAATAGGTATAATTAACTATTGTACTATTAATTAATCTGTGGTTTTATTATTTAATATCATCCGAAAATTACATTTTTGATGAATTATAGTCGAAAAAGTATAAAAAAAAAATTTTATGTGTGCATGTATTTGCGTATAATTTATTTATTGATCATATCAGCCGTTCAACGTCCACTGCTGGACATAGACCTTCCCCAATGACCGCCGCCTTCTTCAGGAGCTTTATTTTTGAATCGCTCTCCTCGCTTCGAGCGCTCGATTCTACTGATTTTCCATCGACATCCGATATAAAAATCAGTAGAATCGACCGCTCGAAGCGAGGAGAGCGATTCAAAAATAGAGCTTCAGGTCGTCGGTCCACCTGGCGGAGGGGCGTCCCGGTCCGCGGTCTCGACTCCAGACCCCCTCTGCCCCAACGGCCGTGGTTGCCCACAGCCATTTGCTAATCCTTCCAGCTATGTCGGTAAACTTCGTTCTCCGTCGGATCTCCTCATTGCGGATCATCTTCAAAGAACCTCCGAAGCCCTTCATCAAATCGACAGCCTATTAACATGCCCCCACTGCTGGGGCTCAGGCCTACCCTCTCGACGAGTGCGTTCGGGCTATAGTCCACCACAAAGCGATTTCTATTTACTTAGTGCCTTATTTAAACTGCGACTGTATGAAGGGAATGATGAGACTGAACGAAAACGAAAGAGCGTGTCAGGATCACGTGTTCTCTCTGCCTACACTGTCAGGAACATGGCGTGAAGATATGTAAGTATGTATGTATAATAAGTAGTGCCTATTTATCCTGAGTAGTTTGTCTATAGTAATAATACCTTCTGGCATTGGTTTTTGACCTGGAAAAGTTTGAATAAAAATCAGGTCACTTCAGTGTATTTTTTTTATGAATGCACTATAAAAATAATAAATAAATAATAAAAATTAAATATATATATTTTTAAAAGTTTTCATGCTTTGGGAACGAGCCGTTTCTAGCAGATTACTTTTTCAAAAAGTTTTTATAGAACAAAATGAATTACGTAGGTCAATAGATAGGTAGTAGCTTACCCTTCTTCGTCCTATGTTTTTCATCCGCATTGGCAATAAGTTCTGTAAAAAAGCCGGCAAATTTGTGGAATGCGCCAAAGACCATTTGAAGAAACAAAGAAATAATTAAGTATACGAGTAGATACATAAATAACAAAAAATTAAAAATTAAGTTGCATTGCAATCTAAAATGTAGGTGTCTACCTTGATTAACTACCTATTTATATCCTGGAATAACATAGGATACTTTTGAACGCGGAAGATAAAGATAGATTTTAATTTTATATAGTTATTAATTTAGTTTTAAGATAGATTTATTTATCTACCTAAGACGTCTTTTGCTGAAAAAAAAAACAAATTATTAAAGTTTTCTCTTTGTAAGTATTACATATGAAGTTAAATAACATGAAAAATAATAATAGACACAGAAACCTCTAGCGTCACCAGTAGAGTCTGAAAAAAATTACGTACCAATTCAATAATAATAATAATGTTTTGGACAAATTAACACACGGCTGTTTAGTCCCAACTAAGCCGAAGCTTGTAAATGGGTACTCAACAACTGATAAACATACATAATACTTTTAAATAAATACTTAAATACATACAAACACCCAGGATCCGAAAACCAACAGTTATTTATGCTCATCACACAAATGTTGGCCCCGGGTGGGAATCGAACCCACGACCTTTAGCGCTGTGGGCAGGGTTACTACCACTACGCCAACAGGCCAGTCATTAATTGTTATGTTAAACATAGTATTTTTAATTTATTTTTTATCTATGTAAGTAAAAGTATATCAATAAATAAATAAATCACCGCTTTCAGACGACTGTGACTCCGGACTCATAGTATTTTTAATTTATTTTTTATATATGTAAAAGTATATCAATAAAAAAAATCACCGCTTTCAGACGAATGCGACTCCGGACTCGCTTCTGAAAAAAAAAACAGTTACAAAAGTATACTAGCAGACGCCCCGCGACTTCAGTCGCGCTACAAGTTAATATTAAAATGTAAGAAATATTAGTTGTTCACGAGAGAGGCAGCACAGCATCCAGGAATCCAGCATCGAGTTCACTGATTATTTTTACACTTTTACCGTAACATTTAAATTTTGTAATTTACTCACTACTTTTGCCTTTCGTTTTCATCTTAGCAAAGCGCTTCGGTCGTTTTTTATCTGCAAATTAAATGAATTCTAATAAAATATAAGCTAGAACCTTAGAGTATACCTTATGTATATTCTAAGGCTAGAACGGACGGAATGAGCGTCTCTAGTGAATCCCCCAATCCCCCTTTGACACATAAAATTAGTCATTGCCCAGAACTCAGCCAACTACAGACAGCCGCCATTAAACTCCGCGGGGAATACCAGGTGCTTACCTGGAGGCTGAGCGGCGGTATGATCACAAATTTCCATTGACATTTCTTCCGCTTTTATATCTGAAAAGCATAGTAATTTCTATAAATCATCATCATCATCAGATCAGCCTGTAGACGTCCACTGCTGGACAAAGGCCTCCCCCAGGGATCTCCACGACGACCGGTCCCGCGCTAACCTCATTCAGCCGGGTCCCGCGACCTTCACCAGATCGTTGGTCCACCTTGTGGGAGGCCTACGCTGCGTCTTCTGATACGTGGTCGCCACTCGAGAACCTTTCTGCCCTAACGGCCGTCAGTTCTATGAGCGATGTGCCCAGCCTACTGCCACTTCAGCTTCGCAATTCTTTGAGCTATGCCGGTGACCTTGGTTCTGCTGCGGATCTCCTCATTTCTGATTCGATCTCGCATATTATATTTCTTTATATATTAAAATAAAATTATAATCACCATCATAATCGTCGTCACTACATTGTTTATAACAAACACAGAGTATGTAAATAGTTTCCAAGAACAAAGTCGCTTCCCGCGTCTACGCTTAAATCTTTTAAACTACACAACGGTTTTTGATGCGGTTTTCACTATCATTCATTTAATTTCTTCCGGATGGTTTATAGGTACTTATGCCATGCGAATGAAGCCGCGGGCATCAGCTAGTTATCCATATTTATGTAAGTACTAGCTTTTCCGCGCGGCTTCGCCCGCGTAGAAAAGTTTTTCCCGTGTACATTGTGAAACAGCGCCCTCTCTGTAAGCGTTTTGTTACTTAGGGTGTATCAGCGGACGCCCCGCGACTTTGTCCGCGTTAAAAAGTAGCCTATATGTTATAACATGATGTAAGCTGTCACTGTACCAAGTTTCATCAAAATCTGTTCGGTAGTTTTTGCGTGAAAGAGTAACAAACATCCTCACATCCTTACAAACTTTCGCCTTTATAATATTAGTAGGAGGGATAGGATAACGAACTATTATTATTGTGCTATAGTCACATGACATGTTAAGTATTAATATGGTCATGTCAAAATAAAATAAAATAAATGTCAATTTTACAAATAAAATATTTTTTCCAAAGCGTTACAACGAGGCAGTGTGCCTAAAATGCTGGCGGCGTTACCTCGTTGGGAGGTAACTGCCCGCCCGCCGGTCACCTGATGCCTCGTTGAGACGCTTTGATAGGTCCTTATAAAACATCAGGGCTTCAGGGCCCCACGGTCCCATTGTTTCCACCCCAACCGGCACAAACTGATAAACGTCACTGATACAGGCGTATTTGCGCTTCTTTAGCGCCTCCGCCGAAGCGTAGGCGCTTATTGTGCTTACTTACCTTTGTAGCAATGAAAGTATCCCATTTCGCAGCTATTCACCATGACTATGTACACGGTTTTGTTCCTCAGTTCTGGTCTTTCGTATTTTATTTTGACACAGATGGGCTCGTCGGCCGCCGGACACTCCACCTGTAGGCAGGACGCATTGAAGTTTGAAGGGAGGGTTAACGCCTCAGTTTGCTTTTTCTCTTCCTCTGAGCACAGCGCTGTATGAAGTACTGTAAGAGAAAATTGGGAGGCTGCACTCGAGTGTTTTGCGTAAAACTTTGTTGCCCTAATCACCTTCCGTTATTTTAACCAACTCTTAAATCTATAAACACCAACTCCAATAAACCTTACCAAACAAGAATATGGCAAAAATTTGTTTCATCTTGGACTTGTCTTGATTACCATTTAAATAGGCTTTTTAGCATTATTAGAAATTAAACAAAAATCTGCTCAATGGGTAGATAGGTACACAAATCGGAATATGCAAAATGATTAAGTCTATGCTTGAGCCTTGAGAAATAGTGCAAGTTTTATAGTTCAGTAAAAGGAAGTGGACCGATAAGAAAACATTTTCAGAAGTCACTATTTCTTTATATAGAAATATATTTCGAAATCGTCATGGTGTTTGTTGCTTTGATAACTGTTTTCAAACTGGATTAGGACCGTTTATTCAAACCGTTTCATCTGACAATATGAAGCGATTAAATCTATATTTTATTTTCACCATTCGTATTAATTGAATATTTTTATGGTTCATACCCGCCGAAGCCACAGTATTTCACCCGTCTAAAATATTATCGACCTTCGGACTTGGCTGTATGATACGTAGATACGTATGCTTTTTATTTAAATAACATTTTTAAAAAGCTGAGCCGACCACAGCTGACTGTCAAATATGACACAACGTTTTTGTTTGTTTATTTTTTGCATTCACGTGCGTTTGTTTTTTTTACGTTTTTTTAGCAAATAACCCGAAAATATGAAGAATAACATATTAAAAATTTATCAGTGACAAATAATTGTAACAATAACTTGCCATTGCATTGCAACATGGAAGCATTTTTAGTCAAAACTATAGAGAAACTGGTACGTTATGGTTTATTCGTTCAAGTTAGTATGAATGTTTCTAACATCGTCAAGAGTCCGAGTTTAGTCGTTTAGAGTTTAGTCGTAGGAAGTCTGTTGTCCTCGGGTTTGGAGCCAGGTGGTAGGTGTTTCATCGTCTCGCTGTCCTCTCCGCAGGCTTTATGACGGTCTTCGTCAAACAAGAGGTGCCTTACTCTAAGACTTCGGTTACACGGTCAGTCTGGCTTCAATCCGATCCATCAGTTAATAATATTGACGCGAAACTTAACCTTAAAACATTGAAAGGGATCCCAGACACACACGGCCTGAAGTGGCGGTGGCGGCCTGTTGTATTCCATATGAAATGTATGTGAGACTTCAGACACGCGCGGCCTGCGTTTGCATATTGAGGCTGCGGCCTGCGGTAGGCCGTCTGGGATACGTAGAATAAAGCCGGATTCATGGTAAACTGATAGTCCGGATTGAACGTGTAACTGGCGTCTTATGTGGCCGATAAATATTCCTACAATAACAGTAACAGTTCAAACAACAATAAAAACTAAAATAACAGTTCAAACAACAGTACAAACAGTATAAATAAGCAGCAAAGTACCCTGGCCGCTAAACTATCCCATTTCACCTTTGCTTACAGAAATCCAACAACTACGCTGATCTTAACCTTATCCTGGGCAATGAGAGCTGCGACTTAGACTCGGCTGTGAGCGCGCTCGTCTACGCAGCGTTCCTTCACTGGCAGTACGTGCAGATCAAATGCAAGGTTCAATCAATTGTCTTTAAGGTTATCCCGTGCAACTGCCATATACATTACATCAGCTTTTGTGTCCACCATTGGACATAGGCCTTCACCAATAGGCGCGTCCAAACCAGCACGGTCGGTGTGGACGTGACAGGCGACCTCCACACCGACCGCGCGGTACGGCGTTTGCCGCGCGAGGCGGGCCTCGCCCGCGGCGGCCCGCTTGGTCTGGACGCGGCTAATGAATGACAAGACACCCAGTCCTGTGGCTTGCCCACATCAGCTTTCTAACAGTAACTTTAGCGTTTCGTCAAATCGAATACGAATTTCCATCAAATACAAAATTTAGAAAGAACCTTTATTTGTTCACACACCAAATCAATTCATATCATATCCTGTTATTGATAAAAAGTTTTACACGTTAATGGAAGGCATGTAAGGAAGCTCCCAGGACACTGAGCTAACGGGTTCCGGTGCAGCTTTTGAACTTGACCTTTTTTTGTTAGGTTTGCACCAGAGTCCACCGCGATGAGGCATTGTACAAAGACGACATATTCGTGCCGATACTGAATGTGAACCGAGAAGATTATGAGCTCAAAACGGAGGTGGCTTTCTGTCTGAAGGAGCACAACATTGACGAGTCCAAGTTGGTGTTTCGGTAAGTTCATCATCAGCCTATCTAGGCCTTCTCTGGAACAAATCATAAAAAAAATTTAACACAATTAACAGGGTAAACCGTGGTAGCCTAGATGTGTGTGCTTGGGCTACTAATGAGTTCTTCTGAATTTCATCATCATCATCGTATCAGCCTGTAGACGTCCACTGCTGGACAAAGGCCTCCCCCAGGGATTTCCACGATGACCGATCCTGCGCTAACCTCATCCAGCCTTCCCAGACCATCCGACCTTCACCAGATCGTCGGTCCACCTTGTGGGAGGCCTGCCTACGCTGCGTCTTCCGATACGTGGTCGCCACTCGAGAACCTTAAGAATTCGGAATTTAAGTATGGTTATAATACCACAGGCGTTTCGGTGAAGGAATACATCGTGAGGAAACCTGCATACGCCAAAAATTCGTAGGTGAAGTCCACCAAGAAACGGGTTGGAGGGTCATTGGTGGATAGAGGTGTGGCACATGAGATCGCCAAAGGGTCGAAATGTCGCCAGGTATCTCTGGCCCCTAAGAAAAGGTAACCGGATCATAAGCATACGGAAAAAATTACCATTGCTTGACTGCTCATAAACTTCATAACATAAGACAGGATTTTTTTATTATAACTAATTTCTTTTATTTCCACAGAGACGACAATGATCTCAAAGTGCTGGTGTCCACTCGGAAGTCCAACATAATATTAGTGGACCACCACACTTTGTCCAAAAAGGACCAATTTCTAGTTCCATTTGTGACGGAGATCATAGACCACAGACCCATGGATAAAGATAATTGGCAGTAAGTCATTTTTAATCCAGTGTCCAACTAATGTCGCCTAAAATTATAATACCACAGGTTTTTCGGTGAAGGAAAACGCCGCTTCCAGTTTGTTTTTCCAATAAACGCATTTCTCGATTGAATAATTGAAATTTTCTTGTCACCTTTTTTCCCGGTCGTGATTTTTTATAATAGTAAATATCTGTGCATCTACTCACTGCCAACCGCCTTACTATAGTCCACCACGCTAGCCCAGCCAGTGCTGGTGGTGGACTTTATATGCGCCCAGGATTTCATTCTCAATGTCTTCCTTCACCGAAGAGCCGGTAGTATGGTGCCATTTCAAATATTGGCTTTTTCGTGGTTTCCAGTTTTAAGGATGACATAAGAAGCACGATAGAGGTGGTGGGCTCGTGCTGCACCCTGGTCGCGCAGAGGATCAGGAATCTGGGCGCCCTGGTCGCCAGGGACGAGGACTTCTTCAACGCCCACCCGGCGTGCACTGACCTCTTGCATTGTAAGTTCTTAGGCCCTCCATATCTCATCCAGACTCACAGCGAGAAATCACAGCTAAGTAACAAAACGCCTACATAGAGGGCGCTGTTTCACAATGTACACGGGAAAACTTTTCTACGCCGGCGAAGCCGCGGGAAAAAGCTAGTAGTATATATATGGACATTTCTATTCTTCAGCTTGGCCTATCTTAATATTTCGTTCGCCGAAGTTTTTCCCCCACTATGTTTCTCTAGCCCCCCTCTAGATGGCGCTGGGCGTATAATAAAACGCGCTATAGGTTCGTACACTGGAGCTGTGGTCGGCGGGTCCTCTATGAACTCAATCAATTGACGGAAAATTGAACATAATCCGCTCATGTATAGTCTAATAGAATTTTTGAAGTGATATTGTACATAATGTTCAAAATCACAATAAACTGTTGATCTAATTCGTCGAAACAGATGCGCTTTATTTTGTTTCATTTCATTTTGCTCGGCTCCTGAGTGTCGCAGCGTGATGGTAAATAGCCTGCAAGCTTCCCCAAGAGTTGGGCTGACAAATGCGAAAAGAATTTTTCAAAACCGACCAACTATTGAAAGTAAAAAAAATAAAATTATGAAATTTTAATTAATCATACACTTTTGCGAAGTTACACTATCAAACTATTTTGATGTGTTTGGCAATTCGATTCTTTTGGAATATTCAGCTAACAAGCTACTTTTGGGTCCCGCAACCTTCACCAAGATCGTCGGTCCACCTTGTGGGAGGCCTACGCTGCGTCTTCCGATACGTGGTCGCCACTCGAGAACCTTTCTGCCACAACGGCCGTCAGCTTAGCAATTCTTTGAGCTATGTCGGTGACCTTGTCACGGTACCCGGCTTGATGAGGTTAGCGCAGGACCGGTCGTCGTGGAGATCCCTGTCCAGCAGTGGACGTCTACAGGCTGATATGATGATGATGATGATGAAGCTACTTTTGATGTTGACTGCACGTACAGTACTGGGGTCGAGAAAGTAAAAGGGTTTTGTATATTGGTTTCAGCGGCTATAATCTTGGACGTGGTGAATTTCTCGCGGGAGGTGAACAAGGGGACGCCGGCCGACGAGGAGGTGGTGCAGTACCTGGAGAGCATCCTCAAACCTAACAGCTTCTATGAGGAGAACAGGTCAGCGCTCCATCACCAGCCTGCACCAGACCACTGCTGGACAGAGGTGCACGGTTCAAAGCACTGCGCGTAGCTGATTCGGCGTGGTATTATATAATAATGTTTTGGACAAATTCACACGCGGCTGTTTTAGCACCAAACTAAGCCAAAACTCAAAGAATTGCGAAGCTGAAGTGGCAGTTGGCGGGGCACATCGCTCGTAGAACTCACGGCCGTTGGGGCAGAAAGGTTCTCGAGTGGCGACCACGTATCGGAAGACGCAGCGGAGGCCTCCCACAAGGTGGACCGACGATCTGGTGAAGGTCGCGGGACCCGACTGGATGAGGTTAGCGCAGGACCGGTCGTCGTAGATATCCTTGGGGGAGGCCTTTGTCTAGCAATGGACGTCTACAGGCTGATATGATGGTGATGATGAAGCCAAAGCTTGTGGAGATGGATACTCAACAACTGGAACCCGATCCTTGGCTCTCCGCATCCAGTCACCAACCGCCTTACGCAGAGCGTCGCTCCATCTAACCCGGGCAACGGTAATCTTATCCGTTGGGTGTGCACAGAGATCTCTCCATCCACTCTCTAGATGGCCATCATCAGATCACACCCCGACCAATCCCTGGCGGAGAACCAAGGCTTCAAAGTTACCACGTTTGTATGAAAATGTTGCTGTCAATCCATACTTTTTACCGGGAGCGTATGTATGTATCTATAAGTATGATTATTGGTGCTGGCTAAAAACATCTGTCCAAGATGAATCATGGCCTATGACGATGATCGGGTTTAAAATGGAGGGCCTTTCTCCTTTCTGTCTCTCGCTCACACAATACTGACAACAACAAAAAGTTAACAATTCTTTCACCTAGGGTTTTAGCCATAGACAATAGGCGTTTTTTTTTCTATCTGTCTATAGATATATGATGTGCCACATACACTCGAAATTCTGAACTGAATTTAATGAAAAATATGAATGAAAATGAAAAATGTTTATTTCGTTAAACCTAATAGCTTTAAACAATAGTTGTTGAGACCTCCTAGTTAGTATAAAAAATACTTGTGAAATGAATGAATGAAATGAATGAAAATTCGTTTATTCAAAATTGGAATACAATATTCTCTTTTTGATGTCAATTCTGTCTAAAACTACGTCTGTTTCCACCTGTATGTCGCCGAAGGGAAGAAACAGCAACAAACCCAACAGCACAGGGCCCTGCTTTCATACATATAGCTTGTTCACTACACACTAATAAAATTGCATGCTGACCGTTCAGCTGTCAATCGCCGCCATTTTCAATCCCATTCTTTAAATGACGAGTTATACGTATTTTTGTTGCACCCAGGAAATGCAAGTTGGACCGTCTGGTGCGCGCGCGCGCCGACGTGTCCGCGCTCGGCGCCGCGCAGCTGCTGCGCAAGGACCTCAAGACGGTCGCCGACGTGATGGTGCCCAGCTTCCCCATCCTTGTCGAGGTGACTTTTTAAAAGGGGTTTTACGGCTCTGGCAACAAAGCTACTTTAGGCCAATCATGGCCTAAATTTGTTATGGCGCGATTAAGCAACAAACAATTTAAAAACACTCAGATTTTTAATATTATTTGGATCTTTTGTCAATCATGGCTTTAAAACAATCTTATACATATAAAAACGGCCTACTGAGCAGCCCGTTGTCAGACAAGGCAAAAAATTTATATAAATTTATAAAGTTATCTCTCAGACTGAGGTCTGAGTAACTTGGCAACAGTGATTCCTTACGAGGCTGGCATTGACTTCTATAAGTCACAAGCCTCAATAAAAAATAAGATTAAAAAATATATATATATATATAAAAACGGCGGCTACAGCATGGCCTCAACAAAACAGACGCCCCTCCGCCAGGTGGACCAAGGAACTGAAGAAGGTGGCTGAGCAGCTGGAAGCGGAGGACCGGTTGTGGTGGCGTTCGTTGGGGAAGGCCTATGTCCAGCAGTGCACGTTGAGGGGCTGATATGATGAACTAGCCGAAGCGTAATGGAGGAATTTATTGTACAGGTGTAGGTAGATGTAGTCACCTGCAATAATTAAACAAAGCAAAAGAATTTCGAGTGATAAATAAGACCACAAAAAATTATTCATTGTAATACGTGTTTCAACAGGAGTTCCTACAGAAGCCCGGAGCCCTGCAAGCCGTCACAGAAGCCCTGGGGCGCCGCGAGTGTACTCTAGCCCTGTTACTGGGCATGTCGCTCGAAGGCGGACTGCGGCGCGATATCGCTGTGTATTCTCCTGAACAACCTGATAGGGCTGTCAAGGTCAGTGACTTCAACAGTTAAATTAGTTACTTGTGACTTACTGAGCTAGCTGTTAATTTAGCCTGTGACTTACTGAACTAGATAATAAGTTATCCTGTGACTTACTGAACTAGATAATAAGTTATCCTGTGACTTACTGAACGAGATAATAAGTTATCCTGTGACTTACTGAGCGTTCTAATAATTTAGACGGTGACCTACAGAGCTAACTAATAAGTTACAAAGAAATAAAATTTATTGCCACACGAGTAGGTCATGACTTACTGAGCTTCCTAATTAGTTATCATGTGACTTACTGAACTACCTGATAAGTTAACCAGTGACTTACTGTACTAGCTGATAATTTAGTCTGTGACTTACTGAGCTTCCTAATAAGTTAGCCTGTGACTTACTGAGCTAACTGATAAGTTAGCCTGTGACTTACTGAGCTAACTGATAATTAGCCTGTGACTTACTGAGCTAACTGATAAGTTAGTCAAGACTTACTGAGCGTTCTAATAATTTAGACGGTGACCTACAGAGCTAACTAATAAGTTAGAAAGAAATAAAATTTATTGCCACACGAGTAGGTCATGACTCACTGAGCTTCCCAATAAGTTATCATGTGCCTTACTGAACTACCAGATAAGTTAACCAGCGACTTACTGTACTAGCTGATAAGTTAGTCTGTTACTTACTGAGCTTTCTAATAAGTTAGCCTGTGACTTACTGAGCTAACTGATAAGTTAGCCTGTGACTTACTGAGCTAACTGATAAACTTCTTAAACTAACTTATTATGAAGCTCAGTAAATCACTGGTTAAGTTATCAGGATAATTTAGTCATGACTTAGATTTTTGCTATTGGTTTTTCCTTTCAGTTCGCGAAATATCTCCAGCAATGGACAATTCCGTCCTTACAACTGACTCCTCTAGAGCTCACCATAGACAAGGCTGGCTACGTCTACATGAAGCAAAACAATCTGTCGGCCTCTAGGAAACAGTACATGCCGGTTATAAATGAATACCTACAGCAGCCTAAAGAGTAACGTCTCAATAACCTGTTCGCGTCCACTGCTGGGCGTAGGCCTCCGTCTGTCCCTCCTGCCTACGATAAAATTATACTAGATAAATTATTATGGTAATATAAATAAATTGTTGATTTTCTAATTTTGCTTTTTTATGTTCAGTAGTAGTGTTCAGACCACAGAGCACCTAACCAATTGACTGCGCATTGATGGCGACAGCGTTCACCTATCATAAGGCCATCTCCGCTTTGGTATATCACCGGCATCAAGCCTTAATGGTTTTAGTGTGACTTTGATTTTGCCTAAGGTAAGAGCTCGGTAACATACCTAGGCGATGGCCTTATGTTCGGTGAACACTTTTGCCCTTAATGCGCAGTCATTGGTTGGGCCGTCTGTGGTTCAGACCAACCTTCCTAAAGAACTGGGCTATCAAATGCAAAAAGAATTTTTCAAATCCGACTGGTAATTCCAGTGATTAGGGCGTTCATACATACATACATACAAACAAACACACTCTACAGTTTTATTAAATTAGGTATAGATTCAATAAAAAATTAATTTGAGCAACTTCTTAATAAAACACATGTATTTATCCAAGAAATATATTCAAAATACCATATTTTTAACAAAACTTATCCTTACCTATTGTAAGTATAGAAACTATTACAGATCTGCCTAACTTTATAAGTACCTAAGTATACGTGGTCAATATAATCTAATAATAGTAGCCTAGTTGGCGTTCATGAGGTCGACGGTTCGAATTCAGTCACATAATTTGTTTTTCGTAACTATATTTTTCAAATAGCTAGTTTAGAATGACAGCTGTCTCCGCGTATAACCCTTATAATTATAGTGAACACCTTAAAATGAGAGAGGTAAATGGAGTACGAGACTCTTACTTTCGGTCGGATTCCTTTTGGTAACCACTCACTAAAGTAATACGACCGAAGGTAAGAGTCGCGGAATCCATTATGGATTACGAGACTCTTACTTTCGGTCGGATTCCTTTAGTAACCACTCACTAAAGTAATACGACCGTAGGTAAGAGTCGCGGAATCCATTACCATCTCTTAATGTAAGGTGTTCACTATAATTATAAGGGCTATACGCGGTGTCATCTGTCATTTTAATCTAGTTCTGAATAGCCCTTAGAGTGTTAAAAAACCCGTTCGGGTCTCAAATGTAGTTCAAATACTAAACTTTATGTAGTCTAGATAGAATTCTTTTTCAAAAACCAAAATATGACGACAGCCACATTCTAATGATTAGGTACCTATATTTTATAGGCTTTTCGGAAAAACTTCGTGAGGCTATTCAGCGTGGCGTGGTGGACTATAGCCCGTACGCCCTGGTTATGAGTAGTGGAACGTATTCATAGGAGACTCTTTAGTGCTAAAAAGATCATAAGTCATTTTAATATTCTATAAAACAAGCACATAAAACTATTCGAGATTTTATTTCTCTAAATGTCTACAGTAAATAAATTATTTAGATAAAATTGCTGCTTGATACGGTAACGGTCCGCGGGCAAAAATTGTACCGCCTGCCACCGCAATCTTAATATTAAAAATTAAAGTTAAAAATGAATGATTTGAGGTAGTGTACCACTGCACAGCTACTGAGGTCCCCAAAATTAATTTTAAAAAACTGTTTTGGGTTGAAACATTAAATTGGCCTACCTACCATAACAGGCAAAATTATGAAGATGATGACTTCTACATTTTTAACTTAATTAATATTTTAACATAAGTACTAAAAGAGTGATGATTTTGTTGTTTTTCTAGTGACAATGAGTTGACTGTAAAACACACCTGGCACAGAAATTGAAAATTATAACAATAAAAAATCTACTGTCTATTTACAACGTTCTTAGATATAGGATAGAGTTTTTTTTCTGGATTAATAAATTTAAAACTGAAGTTTTTTTCTATCCCACGAATGGGATTTCTGTATAAGGATATGTATTTCATGCATTCAAATAACATCCTGCGCCATTAAATAAATAACTAATACACATAGCTAACTAAATTTTAGGTTCTTATTAGAACTGACCAAAACAGCATTCAGGTCCATAAAACTACAAATGCGTCATCGACAAAATTATCTTAAAACTTAAAAGAAGAAAGATGTTCAAAACCACATAACGTAGTAAGGCCCATTTCTAGGAACACTGCCGCACTATCAAAGGAAAGTCGCGCGGAAACCTGAACTCTCCAAAATGAATGAAATTTCTTAGGTTCGTAGTGAGTGGTTAACTAAAGTAATCCGACCGAAAGTAAGAGTCGCGTAATCCATTACCGTCTTTCAATATGTTCACTATAATTATAAGGTTTATACGCGGTGAGATCTGTCATCATAACCGAGCTATTTTGAAATAGTTTATAAAAGTTTCCTTCCGAGTGTAAATTACACTATTTATTGAATTAATTATAAAATAAAAATATACGTTCCCGAGCAGGATTTGAATCTGCGCCCTTCGAATGCCTCTTCATATGACAAATTCGTTGAATGAATTTTCCACTTTTGATTTTTCTTTCTTATTTTTAAATACACTTTAAGAAAAAGTGTACCTTAACAATTCCTGAATAATGAGCGATTTTCTATTAAGTAAAGTCGACAGTACGTCGACTTTACTTAATAAGTGTTTTTTAAATTGGCTTTTTTTGATTGATTGACATTTTCGAGCAGGTATTGTGATGTCAAATGTTACAGTCAGTGCCATCTGTCGAGATATTTAGAACTATTTCAATATAACAGTTACTTGAAAATTGCCCATTCGTTTAAACTTATAATGTAAAGTGTTACATGTGTTGTCTGAACATGGCCGTTATTTCCTCAACAGTCTTGTTCTTGGTTTCCGGCACCTTGAAGTATATAAACACGATGAACAGGAACTGGAGAACCGCGAATATTATAAACGTGTTCGACTGAAGGATCAACTGCAAAAAAAAACTTCGTTGTAGCTGGTTACGAGACTCAGTTGTGACTGGTTACGAGACTCAGTTGTAACTGGTTACGAGACTCAGTTGTAACTGGTTACGAGACTCAATTGTAACTGGTTACGAGACTCAATTGTAACTGGTTACGAGACTCAATTGTAACTGGTTACGAGACTCAGTTGTGACTGGTTACGAGACTCAATTGTGACTGGTTACGAGACTGAGTTGTAACTGGTTACGAGACTCAGTTGTGACTGGTTACGAGACTCAGTTGTGACTGGTTACGAGACTCAGTTGTAGTTAGTTACGAAATTCAGTTGGATACAAAGCTCAGTCGCAAACAATGTTACTATCATTTGAATAGGTACCTAATAATAAAATACAATTGTTAAAATAAATCTCCCAGTAGGAATTAAATTATCTTATTATCCTTTCGTTAAAAAAAATTGTTACAGATGTGACGTACAAAATATTCTAAACACCATCGAATCAACAGCTTTATTATTAAACTTTATTAATTAAAATAGCTTATTAATATGTCCCCACTGCTGGGGCTCAGGCCTACCCTCTCAACGAGGTCGTTCGGGCTATAATCCACCACGCTAGCCCAGTGCGGGTTGGTGGACTTCACATGCGCCTAAGAATTTCTTCTTCGGCGTATGCAGGTTGCCTCGCGATGTTTTCCTTCACCCCCCATAAGAGATGCGTTCAAAGAAGAATCCACTTCAAAAATACCCGTGTAATCGTGTTCACTTCTGGTGGTACAGTCAACCGCACATCAGTGGAAACACCTTGACCTCGAGCTGGTCTAGCCTGTTAGGGAGTTTCAATACTATGAGAGGCCAGTTTATACTGGTTTTGATTCCAGTGACGTGCGGTCGACCGTACCATAAGCAGGAAACTGTATTAATTACCGATAATGGCAGGAAGCTGAGCCCCACAATGAAGTTGGCCGTCCAGTTGACTGTGACAGCTACCGAGGAGGCGGCCGGGCGAGACGACTGGTTGAACAGCTCTGCGGAACGACAAATGACTGATTATACGACAAACGACAGATTAACGGCAATAATAACGGGAATAAGTGGGTGGTAAAGTGTGACAGAACGGAACTAAATCATAAAATATTAATCAAATATTTTGAAGCGTGCGTGACCGAACGGGGCTGTGACCGATCGGGAATGAGTCGGTGGTAAAGTGTGACAGTGTGTGAGTGGATGACCAGTGACGAGGAATCAGGGTATGGTGAAAAAGTGTGTCAGAACAGGACTACATCTTCAAATAAGCAAATATTTTTAATGTGTGACCTAACGGGATTGTGACTGAATGGGACAGTGACGGAACGGGACTGTGACCTATTGGGAATGAGTCTGTGGTAAAGTGTGACTGTGACTGACCTGCGACGAGGAACCAGGGTATGGTGGAAAAGTGTGACAGAATGGGACTACATTTTTATATAATGAAAAAAAATATTTTGAATGTGAATATTGGGACTGTGACCGATTGGGAATGAGTCGGTGGTAAAGTAAAACTGACCTGTGACGAGGAACCAGGGTATGGAGCCGGGCCCCACTGCGAACATCACCACGAAGAGAATCACCAGCGCGATGCACACGTACGAGACCCACACGTGCTCCGTCTGGAATAACACCAAATCAAAATCAACAGTCTGCTGGGGCTATAGTCCACCACGCTAGCCCAGTGCGGGTTGGTGGACTTCACACTTCACTTGCTCCTAAGAATTCTGTCTTCAATGTATGCAGGTTTCCTCACGATGTCACCGACTAGCCGAACGGATTAGCAAGCTCAAGTGGCAGTGGGCAGGTCACATCTGTCGCAGAAACGTCGGCCGTTGGGGCAGACGGGTTCTGGACACCGCGGACTGTTACGCGCAGCGTGGGACGCCCCTCCGCCAGGTGGACCGGCGACCTGAAGAAGGTGGCCGGAAGCGGCTGGATGCGGCAGGCCGGGCGTGGTGGCGTTCGTTGGGGAAGACCTATGTCCAGCAGTGGACGCTAAAGGGCTGATATGGTTGTACCCTCTACCAATTTCTCTTGTGCTCTTTGTTCATCTTTAAGAATAAGAAAGATATGGCATGAATGGGCTCTTTTCTTAGTTCATCTTTAAAAATAAAAAAGAGATGAATGTTTCCAGAACTGTCAAATCAGTTAAGTCCTGTCAGTGAAGTTGCAATTTAATGGCCCCAGTACACTCGGCGAATGCACTCGGCCAACGTGTACAGGGCCCTTTATAACATGAAAATTCCCTGTCTGACAGGACCAAAGAAATTGAACTAAAGATTCTGTATTCTGTGACTAAAGTAAATTCCTCTGACGACAGGACTAAACTAATTTGGCAGTTCAAAAATTCATGCCACATCTTTCATAATGTTACAGATTAAAAAGAGCACAAGAGACTACATTTGCATAAGGCGTGCACCATCCGAATCGACCCCAAACCGTTACGCTTTTAGGTCATTCTGATACGAAGAAAAAAAAAAAGAAGGCTGTAAGTTTCATGCTCTGAGGGTACACTGACGTAGTTGAGCGCGGTGCACAGCGACAGCGTGCAGAGCAGCATGCCCGTGAAGCCCGCCAGCAGCAGCGTCTTGCGGCCCGCCACCTCCACCAGCACCAGGCTGATCACCGTCATCACCACGTTCATCGCGCCCATGCCTGGAACAAGACAAAACGTTTTTTTAAAGTAGGTTTTGGCTTGGTTACGAGACCTTCAAGCCATATCTTATTTGATTATAAAGTCTTAATTCTTAAAGTGTCGCTAAACGATCATGCTTGCATGACATGCAACGTTTACGTGAATGTCATGCTACATGATGGACCATCATGCTTGCTATCCATCAATACAGTGAAGCAACGGCCAGCACGTAGATTGCATGTCATGCACGTCAATCACTACAGCTAGACGGTCATGCATGAGTGACAGCATGATCGTTTAGGGAGCCCTTTATATCTATTAAACTGGCGGTTACAGCACGGCCTCCACAAAAACAGGGCACGACTAGAGTCAGTCGGTGATTTTCACTAAAGTTCTTATTCTCACTAAATCGATAGTAACTTTAATGGAGATTTCCAATGGACAGTGTTGGTACGAGCTGACAGAGTTGTTACACGCTTTTATTTTAATTTTGTCAAAAGCGTAATTGGTCAAATTATACGTGAGTCATCATCATCAACAGCCTGTTAAGATGTCCCCACTGCTGGGGCTCAGGCCTGCCCTCTCAACGAGCGCGTTCAGGCTATAGTCCACCACGCTAGCCCAGTGCTGGTTGGTGGACTTCACATGCGCCTAAGAATTTCTTCTTCGGCGTATGCAGGTTTCCTCACGATGTTTTCCTTCACCGTTTGAGAGCAGTCAGTAAATGTAGGTACTTAAGATTCGAGAAAAAACCCATTGGTACAGGGCCCAGCCGGGGATCGAACTCCAGACCTTTCCATATGATAGGCCGCGTCTTATCCCCGACGCCTTGGACGCTCTTATCTCTCTGAACACGTGTTTCGTCAAATTACATTCAAGTATTGATGATATTGATTCCGCGTACGTAACCGCTGTTAGTAACTGGCTTGCACCGCAACATAGCTTTATTTTAAAACTAGCCATTTCCCGTCAAAAACATCAAAATAGTTTGATACTGTATCTTCGCAAAAGTGTATGATAAATTAAAATTTCATATATATTTTTTTTTACTTTCAATAGTTGGTCGGTTTTAAAAAATTCTTTTCGCATTTGTCAGCCCAACTCTTGGGGAAGCTTGCAGGCTATTTACCATCACGCTGCGACTCTCAGAAGCCGAGCAAAATGAAATGAAACAAAATAAAGCGCATCTGTTTCGGCGAATTACATCAACAGTTTATTGTGATTTTGAACATTATGTACAATATCACTTCAAAAATTCTATTAGACTATACATGAGCGGATTACGTTCAATTTTCCGTCAATTGATTGAGTTCATAGAGGACCCGCCGACCACAGCTTCAGTGTACGAACCTATAGCGCGTTTTATTATACGCCCAGCGCCATCTAGAGGGGGGTAGAGAAACAAACATAGTGGGGGAAGAACTTCGGCGAACGAAATATTAAAAGAGGCCAAGCTAAAGAATAGAAATGTCCATATACACGACTAGCTTTTTCCCGCGGCTTCGCCAGCGTATAAAAGTTTTTCCCGTGCACATTGTGAAACAGCGCCCTCTATGTAGGCGTTTTGTTACTTAGGGGGTATCAGCGGACGCCCCGCGACTTTGTCCGCGTTAGAAAGTAGCCTATATGTTATTCCAGGATGTAACCTATCACTGTGCCAATTTTCATCAAAATTTGTTCGGTAGTTTCTGCGTGAAAGAGTAACAAAGTAGGATGAAACATCCGCTTAAAAATGATTTTTGGAAATTTCATCTTTATGGGGAGGAGGGGGAGGGGGGGAATTATAGATACATTAATATAAATACACTTTTTAACGTGGACGAAGTATTAAATTGTATTTTAAAGTTAACTCCACTGTAATCATCTCAAAACATCGTCAAGGTAGATGTCACACTTGGCGTGGCGAATATCTTACCCAAAGTGGCGTACTGCGCCTGCGCCTCGCTGAGGTTCGCCTTCTTGAAGATGTCCGTGGAGAAGAATATGACGGCGTTGATGCCGGACAGCTGCTGCGCCACCATCACCACCATGGCGATGAGGAGCGGCTGCCGTAGCTGCCGGTTGCCGAACAGCTCGCGGAGCGTCACCTTCTTGCTCACTTTGTTCTTCTCCGCCTCCTGTGGAGAATTGTCCGCTTTTAGCCTCAGGATATCCGCCGGCACGACATCGTGCCGGCAATGTATGCCTTTGTTATTCAAATCGAATCAACAGCCTATTAATATGGGCAATATTTGAGTTCAGTGAAGAAAAACATCGTGAGGAGACCTACATACGCCGAAGAATGAATTCTTAACACGTGTTAAGTCCACCAACTTGCACTGGGCAAGCGTGGTGGACTTTATAGCCCGTTCGCCCTCGTCCAGAGGATACCTGCGACCTAACTAGAGTTTAGTCACAGTCTGCAGAGTCGCTGATCTATTTTAAGTTATACCAGCAGTTGCCCGCCGTTTTTAATTTACATATCTTTATGAATTAATAACTTAAGTGTTATCTGATGTATATTCTATACTACTATAAAGTTTCATCAAAATCTGAGCCGTAGTTTTTTGCGTGAAAGGGTAACAATCCTTACAAACTGTCGCCTTTATAATATTAGTAGGATACATTTAGTGTGGGACGCCCCCCGGCTAGATGGAGCGACGATCTTCTGAGGCGGCTGGCAGTGACTGGATGCGGAGAACCGAGGATCTGGTTCAGTGGCGTGTCAGAGGCAAATGTCCAGCAGTGGGCTAGTGCAGGCTGATGATGATAATACATTCTAATATTGATTGCTTACCTGATGCATTTCCTCCATTTCCCCATGCACCGCTACGTCACCTCGCAGCCAGTTGAGAGCTGGAACATGATAGATAGGTAATTAAAACTCACTGTTGTAGACTGTGAAATAACCTCCTAAATAAGCATAAACTACTCTACTCTGTGTACTTGAGGATAAAGTGAAAAGTATCGCCTATAGCGGCTAACAAAAGTAGCAAATATCTCATCTTAATTGGTCGTAGTTATCATAATCTTTATTCAGCAACAGATACTTAGGTAACTATATCGCAGCTGGTCTACAGTGGTAAAAAGCTCATCTAAAGTGGTAACACGCTCATCTAAAGTGGCAACAAGCTCATCTCAGGTGGTAACACGCTCATCTAATACTAAAATTACAACAAGCTCATTTATTAAAGTGGTAACAAGCTGACCTAAAGTGACAACAAGCTCATTTAAAGTGACAACAAGCTTAGCTACAGTGGCAATAAGCTAATCTAAAGTGGCAACAAACTCATCAAAAGTAGTAGTTACTTCTCTGTGCGTGCAGTTCCTGTCTTTTATTCATCAACAGATATTTAGGTAACTCTAACGGCCATTGTATAGCAGCTGGTATACAGTGGAAACAAGCACATCTAAAGTTGCAACAAGCTCATCTCAAGTGGCAACAAGCTCATCTCAAGTGGCAACAAGCTCATCTAAAGTGGCAGTTACCTCTCTGCGCGTGCAGTTCCTGTCCTTTATTCAGCAACAGATATTTAGGCGACTCCGGGCACAGAGGCAATGTGGCGCACTGTATCATAGCCGGGATGGCGGTCGCTGCCAGGAGCCACGGCCAGCCCTCAGCGGTGCCCAGGATGGATCCCAGCCCGAGGATTTGCGAGAGGAGAATGGTAATCGTGATCACCAGCTGGTAGACTGTTCCGATCTGTAAGTGGGTGTGAACTTCTATTTCTTCGTCTGATTTTGAAAACCTTTCTTAGTAGGTAGTTGCCTACGTCATTGAGGGTACCGCTATGCAAAATTTCAAGTTTCTTCTGTAACAGAGTTAAGTCGACAACGAATCGGGGTGAAACTGGATCCAATTTTATCGACAGATTTTAAAAATACCTAAAGATAACATAAATATGTTTTTGTACGAATATAAAATAACTTATTATTAATTTACACCTACAGTTATCTATTTACTTATATACATAGGCGGACGGATAAATTGAAACAGAGCAATATTTTCATACGATCGAGGTCACTTTGAAGTCATGGTTCTCCGTGAAGGATTGACCGGGGCATGATCTGATGACGCTCATCGATAGAGTAGATGGAGGACTTTTAGATCGCTATAGATATCAACTGATCAGATGCGCCGTCTGGAAGCAGCATCGTCATGATTCCTTAACTTTAAGATTTTCATATATTTTGATGCCATTTTGCGGTTTTTTTTCTTCATGACGATGCTGCTTCCAAATGGCTCATCTGATTAGTTGGATATCTATAGCGATCTAAAAGTCCTCCATCTACTCTCTCTATGACCGTCATCAGATCATGCCCCGGTCAATCCTTCACGGAGAACCATGACTTCAAAGTGACCTCGATCGTATGAAAATATTGCTCTGTTTCTATTTATCCGTCCACCTATGTATTCATTGATATTTTTATCAGGTTAGACTCTTTTCTGTACCATCATGTACATATGTCCCTCAAAGTCATTTACACTGATTTAATTACTCATTAATTAGCATACGTAAGTGATCGATTCTCGGGTTTTGCGGCCATACATCTTGACATTGTCCAAACACTGGTACTTAGGTACTTACCGAGCCCCTGAGCGAGACTGGAGATATTTCCGCGAGGTACATGGGAGCAAGTCCCGCGTTCAAACCGCTGTTAATGCCGATCAGAAGCCTGCAACATACATACGTGCATCATACAAACATACATGCGGTGCATGTCGAGATCAGGTCCCGAAACTATATGTACATTTACTGACTGTTCTCAAACGGTGAAGGAAAACATCGCGAGGAAACCTGCTACGCCGAAGTAGAAATTCTTAGGCGCATGTGAAGTCCACCAACCCGCACTGGGCTAGTGTGGTGGACTATAGCCCGAACACCCTCATTGAGAGTCTGAGCCCCAGCAGTGGGGACATGTTAATAGGCGGTTGATTTGACCGACTGAAATTACATTTTACTTGAGCTTAAACATAACATCCTACTAATATTATAACGCGAAAGTTTGTGAATTCACTCACGTAAAAACTACGTAACAGATTTGGATGAAACTTTACAGATACACCACTTTACGGATTACACCTACATAAGAATAACACATAGGCTATAGATACCTCGGAAAAAACTTTTCTACCGCGCGGTAAACAGCTAGTAGATAATAAACATAAAAATCTGAAAGGCACCTAGTTACGTAGTTTCATGAAATACAAGCCGGAAAATTTTCATTGATTTTATTTTCCTAAAATTTCAAAAGCTCACCTGCCCACGATGAGGAGCTCAGCCGAATTGGCAGCCTTAGAGGAGCCCTGGCAGGCGGCCGCCGCGAAGACCAGGACATTGTTCAGTAGCAGACCACCCTTTCTGCCGAATCTGGAAATGTTAACCAAAGGTTCATAAAAAATTCTGAAGCTTTCAGACTAAATCGGGTTAACCCAATCTAGGGTACAACTCGGTAATACGCCCCACTCACCTAGCACGCACACTAAGGCACCCTGTAGACGGTCATGCAAACGTCATTCAAAACCATAGAGTTAGGATCTCTTTGGTTTTCGGCCGCGGCCCCTTATAGAGGCGTAAAAGAAGCTTTCTATGGGTGTCAAAATCGTGTCAAATGTATGACAATATTGTAACTCACTCACACATTTTCATTTTCAAACTCCATATAAATTTGTATTAGCAACTTCCTCCCGCTACTCCGCTTCCTTTGTCCGCACCATAGGTTCCGATACTAAATATGCAAGATACGAACTCCACAGGGAGCGCGCGCATACCAAAGAGATTCGAAACTTCTTGTTCAAAACCATCAGTCATGACTGATGGTTGAATGATGAAAAAAATAATGTATGCAGATCCTCGTCAGCAAAACCTAGCGTGTACGGGGTGCCTAACAGAGCTACGCAGCACACGAATAGAAGCGCAAGTAGCCATCAGTCGCCCGACAAGTTGTCTACTACGTTGTATGAACTTGCGTTTCTATTTTCTAGGTGAGTGGGGCGTTTTGTCAAGTGGGGCGTATTACCGAGTTTTACCCTACTCTCTATATATTCTGTTTTTCCTTAGCTGTCTTATGAAAACGGTGAAGGAAAAAATCGCGAGGAAACTTGCGATGAAATTCTTAGGCGCATGTGAAGTCCATCAACCCGCACTGGGCTAGCGTGGTGGACTATAGTCCGAACGCCCTCGTTGTGAGGGTAGGCCTGAGCCCCAGCAGTGGGGACATGTTAATAGGCTGTTGATTTGATACAAAAAAATATATACCGTCGAATTCAGAATCTCCCCTTTAAAAGTGTCCCTAAACGATCGTGCTTGCATGACATGCAAAGTTTACGTGAATGTCATGCTGCATGATGGACTATCATGCTCGCTATCAATCAATACAGTGAAGCAACGGCCAGCACGTAGTTGGCATGTCATGCACGTCAATCACTACAGCTAGACGGTCATGCATGAGTGACAGCTGTGTGATTCTGTAAAGTACGAATTAAAACTCGACCATCACAACGCAAGTCACTTCACTTCGCATCCGATCATGAAAGACCTTGGTGTCGCATTGTGTAAACAAATACAAGCTACACAATAAACACTTCACTTACGAAGTAAAGTGAGTATTGAACTGTGAATCATTGAGTTAGAGACCGATCTCACTGCGGATTCAGGATCGAGTTGCACAAATACGCTTACAGCATAGCAGGGCAGCACGTGTTGCATGTCATGCCGCATGATCGTTTATCGCTATCAACGTACCTGTCGGCCACGAACCCCGTGATGACCCCCCCCACCATGCCCCCCACGCAGTAGATGGAGACGGCGACGGCCCAGATCGTGGTCACCTTGGGGTCATCCTTGAATGCTATGCTCGTGTTGGTGCCAGATAGGGATTCCTTGTGCAGCCACTCTGACATCACCTACAGCAAGAATGACGAATAAATAACGTGTTTTTGTATTTGTGTGTGTGTGCGTAGAGAGGAGGAGAAAAGGTAGAGTTAGAGTTAGACTTACAGTTAGGGTTAGAGTTAGAATTACAGTTAGAGTTAGACTTCGGTGTTGTAGACTTACAGTTAGTGTTAGAGTTATTAGAGTAGAGTCAGAGTAAGACTAGGTTAGACTTAGACTTATAGTTAGACTTAGAGTCAGAGTCAGAGTAAGACTAGGGTAGACTTAGACTTATAGTTAGACTAGAGTGAGAGTAAGACTAGGGTAGACTTAGACTTAGAGTTAGAGTTAGAGTCACAGTTTGAGTTAGAGATGGAGTCTGAGTAGATATAGAAATAGAGTGGATAAGGAATTAATTCTGAATTCTGACGATGCCCTCTCGACTTGTATCATAAAAATACAAGTTTTTTTTTTAATTTCTCCGGCTCGATTTCAGACAGTTGGATTTTTAAAAATCTTGCTTTTTAAAAATAAATGAATGTTGAATGAAAAATATTTTTCTTAAAAATTTTTCCATCGAGAGTACTCGATTGGTTCATTATTTAAATAAGGTTCTGACAGTTCTGAGCCGAAATAAAAAAATAGATGATTTCGTCATCTTTTTTTCTTTTCATTTATTTCACTTACAGTTTGCGGCGCATTGAGCACGCCGGTGTTGTAGCCGTGCTGGAAGGCGGACCAGCACGCCGAGGATACCACGGCGAACGCCAGACGGAAGTTCATACCCTGATGGAGAGAAATATACATAAGATAAAATATAACATACCATATACCGTTATCGTTTACCCATGAACTAGAATTATCTTCTGATATTTAAAAAATGCGTCAGTGGCGTCGGGGATAAAACGCGGCCTATCATATCGAAAGGTCCGAAGTTAGATCCCCACCCGTGCCTTTACCAATGGGTTTTTTTTCGAAACTTAAGTACATTTACTGACTGCTCTCAAACGGTGAAGAAAAACATCGCGAGGAAACCTGCATACGCCGAAGAAGAAATTCTTAGGCGCGTGTGAAGTCCACCAACCCGCACTGGACAAGCGTGCGTGTTGGACTATGGGCAAGCCCGAGCGCCCTAGTTGAGAGGGTAGGCCTGAGCCCCAGCAGTGGGGACATGTTCGAAGGCTTGATGACTTGATGACCTAAAATCCTATCACTATAATTGATGGTCTGTCGCCGTCCACTGCTGGACACAGGCCACCACACCATATCGGGTCCTCCGCTCTTCCCAAGTCGCTTCCGGTCCATTTAGCAGGATTATAGGAACCGTTACGCGGTCTCCATTGGGCCATAACGCCTCAAAAATCAAGATTGAAGTATTCGAAACAAAGTCCTCCATTGTAGACTAAAATTATAACGATATCAAAGTTTCATCTATTTGGGTCGAGCAAACAATGTGCATAGAATTTAAAACGGCGCGGACGCATGTCAATGCATTTCATTACGACGTTTTATTTTAGGGCTGGTTATCAAGTCTAATATGTCCCCACTGCTGGGGCACAGGCCTATACCCTCTCAACGATGGCTTACGGGCTAAGTCCATCACGCTAGCCCAGTGCGGGTTGATGGACTTCATATGCTTAAGAATTTCTTCTTCAGCGTATGCAGGTTTCCTCACGATGTTTTCCGTCGTTTGAGAGCAGTCAGTAAGTTTCGAGAAAAACCCAGGGCTGGTAATCCTGCTCAAAACAAAAGGACTTTTTCGTATATTCGAGGTCTTCTCGAATGGAGACCACGACTGGGCAAGCGTAGTGTTGGGACGCCCCCCGGCTAGATGGAGCGACGACCTGCGTAGGGCGGCTGGCAGTGACTGGATGCGGAGAACCAAGATCGGGTTCAGTGGCGCGCCAGGCCTGCGCTGATGATGATGACAACCAGTTGGCTGATCGCTGTGCCAACCCTAGACGTGGCCTGTATAATGCAGCATTCGATCCATTTATAATGTTTATTATTATCGTACTGCTGTGAGGTCGCCCACAAGATTGCATTTCAACCGTTTCTTCGTTAAACTTTAATGTTATAATACACTTTTTTTACGCAGTAAATCTATACTTTAATTTTAATACAGCTAAATAGTATTTGTTTGTTGATTTGAACGTGTTAATCCCTGAAACCCACCAGTGGGACTGTGGGAATTGAAAATTTCTTTTTGCATTTGATACCCCAATTCTTAAAGGTTATAGGCTGTATAGCATCACGCTACGACCCTTAGGGGCCGAGAAAAAATAAAAAAAAGTTAGAAATAACTTACGCGGTCGAGGCGGCGGGAACAGCTAGTTTTCATTATTTATACCTACTATAAGATTTAAAGTTTCAATACTACGAGCGGCGATCGTCAATACTAATAGTATTAAGGATCGCAGACTACGAGAGACCAGTTTATATTGGCATTGTTTCCACTGACGTGCGATCGACCGTACTAGTTGTGTGTTTTAAGTATTCTGAATATTAACTAGGCACCTAAACTACGACTAGTCGTAGTTATGAACTTTGTTTCCAATTGGCCGTAAAATCCATTAAAAAAAACCTTACCCACCCATAGCGAAACTTAAATTACATATTTCCATTCAAAACCGGTCTTCTCGGAAGCATTGTCAGACCGAACCTAAGGCCAATGCCCTTTTATAATAAGAATAGATATTTTTTATAACACAAACCAACACACTTCACGTATGCGTGCGGCAGGAATCGGAACTAACTCCAAAGCCTAGAATAACGGCATAATGTTGATAGGTTTAAATAGACACTAGCGCCGCCACTAGTAGTATTATAACATTTGTCAGTCAGTAGGTAATTTTAACTGGCAGTAAAATAAATTACGTGGAACTCACGTTTGCATACGAAAAAGCTTTATAAATGAGTCATATCATATAAGTAGTTTGGTGAATCAGAGGATAGTTTGGAGAAGTGGCTTAGCAGGTTACTGATGACTTGCTTTTGCCTTCGGCGTTGCTTGGTATCGACCAGAGCGGATCCGGGGACCTTATGTCTCAGTAATTTAGAATTTGATTTCTTTCCCATTGAAGTGGCAAAAAACGAGAGATTCGTTTGTGTGGGACGCCCCCGGCTAGATGGAGCGAGGATCTGGCGAAGACGACTATCATTGCATTGGATTGATACAGGCAATAAACCGCGATGATTCGCTTTTCCAGCTAAAATTATTTTCCTTATCAGTTTTATAAATAGTTGGACCAATTAAAGAAGAAATCAATATGAGATAGATCAGTGGTCTTAGATCAGAAAGTCACAAACAAATATTATTTAAGTTAGATATTAAATAGGTCACTTCTAACACTACCTACATTTCTAGATAATAACTTTGCTATCGTAGGGTCGCGCGGTGGAGTCAAAGGTCTTGTGTTATCGACCGTTTATTACACTAGATGTTTCCCCCGACTTTTCCCGCGGACACAGTATATCGCGGTAAAAAGTACCCTATGTCCTGCCCCATGATTCAATGTGTCTCCACACCCAATTTCATCAAAATCCGTTCAGCGGATTAAGGGTGAAAAGTTAACAGACAGACAGCGTTACTTTCCCAGCACTACAATTATTCGAATACAATTAAATGTCCTTACTTTACCGTAATTTGAATTTCTTTTCTGTGATATTCAAATGTTGGCCACACTGTTTCCTGCACGGGTACAAGCAAAAGTCATAGAAAATGAATGAACTATAGAACCGTAATCAGCGTATAGCATGAAATAGCAATAGTGTTTTACCCCAATAATTTGAAAAGACGCTTCTTATAAGGCGGGGTCAAACTGAACACACAGTATCTATTTTAGTCGGGTTGTGGTACATACCAACTGCCCCCCAACAAAAAATTCACATACGTAGATAGAAGATATTATACCTGCCTAGCTTACTCTTACCACTTTTGTAATAAGTGTGTCCCTCTCTGATTATTATTGTTATTTTAGCAGCTGTTCTATAGGATCCTTGTTCTATGGCAAAGTAGACTAAGATGACGAACCTTTTCATACCGCGACTGTACATGGATATCATAAAATTTAAATAACAAACGAACTCATTAGTGTAATTAATGCCGGATTAAGCGCAATTTGAGGAAAATTTTGTATTTTGCATCGTGTCTCAGTATAGGGAAATATAGTAGCAAGTACATAATATGGCTGGTCTGAATGAAAGTGTCATCATTACGATGAAAAAGGCTCCGTTGAGTGAATGAGTGATGAGATGAACGAATGACGTAAATATATCGAGGGAATGTGAGTGGCAGCCGGAGCCGGGGACGAGCTCGACTGACATACGAGGAGCAGATAGAGCGGGTGCTCACAGACGGACACGTGAGGAGTCGTCCCACGGTGAGCGTGTGTGGAGAGAATGGAGAGATAAACTAGTCCCACGATAAGACTGCAGCACCAATTGTCTATGATCCCTAAAAAATCTCGAGTCTTATCGTGGGACTAGTCTAAGAGGTGTGACAGCTCTATTTTTGAATCGCTTTCCTCGCTTCGAGCGGTCAATTCGCTCGAAACGAGGAGGGCGATTCAAAAATAGAGCTCCGGGATCACGATGCTTGGCGCTGCGTTCTTTGCCTACCCCGTCATTGACATAGCGTGAAGATTATTGATTTCATGTGGAATGAACTTCCCTCTGACGCTTTACCACAGCTACGATATGGGGTCCTTAAAGAAGAGAGTCAAAAGAGCCCTTCAACCTTGGCCGGCGCCGCACCAGCACCCCCCGGGTGTTGCAGGTGTCTGTGGGCGGCGGTGACCTCTTAACATCAGGAGGCCTGCTTGTTGCCCCCGTAGCAATTAATGAATAAAATAAATAGGTACCTACTTATGTATTTTGTTTTCATTTTTGATTGAGTGTGACAATTTGTTTAGTTCAGTTAGTAGTATACATTTAACAATATATAGTTTCGAAAGACTTCTCTCTTTATACTCTTTTTATATTTACTTAACGACACCCCGAAAATACCATCATCAGTTTGTTTTGAACTCTAAAATCCACAGGACGCAGCCCGCTCCGGCTGCGTGTATTGGAACGCCTAACCGGTCCGACCGCTATCCTCCAAACGGGTTGAGTTTGTGCCTACACGAATATAAAACCAAAAATAACTCCGTTGATACACAATCTAACGTTAGGGATGGGAAATACTGTGACGTTGGCCGTAAGACATGCAGTAAACAGAAATTGTTAATTAATAAAGCTGTGTCCGCACACAGGCTGTGATTGGTCGGCTGGTCATGTTACGCTGCGCCGATGATATATTATGACAGATAGAGACAGACTAGATTCGATGGAGATCTTTTGCCGTCACTATCAACTAAAATTTAGTAGTTACCGACAGGAAAGTAAACGTAAAAAAATTCGGTTCGGATCGTATTGACTAAAAAGCAAATTGCCTACATTGCAAAATGCCTAAAATCAACGTCTAAATTGTAAAATGCCCTCAAATTCAGTTTGCCTAAGTGGTAAAATCTGAAATTTCAATTTGCTCAGGCAAATTTCTAGGTACTTAGGTAGGAAATATCAAAAACCTAGAATTCCTAAGTTGTGGAACGTCTAAAAAGCAAATTGACATTTGTAGTGTTTTCTATGCAATTTGTTTCGTAGTCATTTATTTACACTTTACTCGTTTTGCTAATTAGACATTTTACGTTGTAGGCATTTTGCAAAGTTTAGGTAAATAGACAATAAGCGTTTTAGTCTTGTGGTTTAGTCAACTTGGTTCGTAGTCAATTTGCTTTTTAGGCGTTTTGCTAGCAATTTTACCTTTTAGCCATTCTGCCTACGGGCAAATTGCTTTTTAGACGATACGATCTTAACCGAAAAATATCACCTGATAACTAGGTATACAGCTAGAAGTTTAATGTCCCATCCCTACGAGCCACCCACATGCTCTTAACACCAGGAATGGTCAAAGCTGTTCTATAAATAAAGAATAGACTAGAATGACATCGTACGGACATAAGTTTGTATATTTAGAGATTCGATCAAAGCTTTTATGTTAATGTATTAAGACGTTTATTATTAGAGCTATGTCACGTCGTGGGTAGTGGATTCTATCCAGGGTTCGTCAATCTCACGATATTTACAAAAATAACTGAGAAAATTCAAAATTCATTCGTCAGAATACTGCGTATGCGGATTCCCTTACATTTTGATCTTTTTACGGTTCCATACCTCAAAAGGAAAAAGGGAACCCTTATAGGATCACTTTGGTTCCGTCTGTCTGTCTGTCAATAATACCATTTTTCTCAGGAATGCGTGGAGGTATCAAGTGGAAATTAATATCCAAAACAAAAAGGAATCACCAACCATTTACCGAAAACCGTATCTCAATCGGTCCCACCGTTTTGGAGATAAGTGGCAAAATTAATTCGCTGTGCACAAGCAAGCAAACAAACAAACAAACAAACAAACAAACAAACAAACAAACAAACAAACAAACAAACAAACAAACACCCTAACTCTCTAACCCTAACTAAACGCATACCTTCTCCGCTCCGTCTTGGGTATTATTAACTACAAATTAACTATCTTTAGAAAACTTGCTTGAGCGGGAACTCCTGGTACATACAAGTATTTATTCGCTTAAAAGGAGGTCCCAGCCACGCATGTATTTATTTATATTAAGTGAAGAAAATAAAACATTTATTATTATTAACGATTTTCGATTCCCTCGGGCGCGAGTCGATCCTACTCGCACTTGTCCGGTTTAGTTTTAGTTTAAAAGTGTCCCTAAACGATCATGATTGTATGACATGCAACGTGAATGTCATGCTGCATGATGGACCATCATGCTCGCTACCAATCAATACAGTGAAGCAACGGCCAGCACGTAGTTTGCATGTCATGCACGTCAATCACTACAGCTGGACGGTCATGCACGAGTGACGTAATGTGCATGTCTTGCCGCATAGGGAGCCCATAAGGTTTAGTGGAGACGGCCGCTGGTCAAAAAAACATCATCATCATCATCAACAGCCTATTAATCTCCCCACTGCTGGGGCTCAGGCCTACGAGGGCGTGCGGGCTATAGTCCACCACGCTAGCCCAGTGCGGGTTGGTGGACTTCACATGCGCCTAAGTATTTCTTCTTCGGCGTATGCAGGTTTCCTCACGATGTTTTCCTTCACCGTTTGAGAGCAGTCAGTACATGTACTTAAGTTTCGAGAAAAAACCCATCGGTACATGACCCAACCGGGCCTTTCAATATCATAGGTCGCGTCTTATCCCCGAGGCCACTGACGCTCTTCATCAAAAAACATCAGTTTTATTATATTGTAGTTCCATTTTAGATTAATCTGATTTCCACCGACAGCCCTAGTTTTATTTTATCGTGTAAACTACAATGCCATACCAATTAGAGCATGAAGCGATTATATGTAAATTTACTTTCAAGGAAATAAATGCAATTAAATGTCTTTATGACAGAGAATAATAAACCAGGAATAAACGTATGTCTATGGCCGCGTTGAAAGTTGGATACAACCTTTTTGTTTTAACCTTTTTGTCCGTCTGTTTGAGGTTAACTGATCACGCGATCGGTTGGGAGAAAATAATCACAATTTCTTAGAGCTGCATCGGTTAACGTGATCGGCTGGGAACTTTTTGATCAGATGCAACCGCGAACTGATCACATGATCCGTTTTGAGAATGCAACATTATGAGAATTCAACATTATGTTCCGGAAGGGTTGGGAATAAGAAGAATCAAACTATGTATGGGACTATGTATTAGTTAGAACCTTGATAAATTGTCCTTTCGTCAGTTTACAAAATTTCGCTAGACATCTTATAAACTAATTTTGTCACAGAAGAAATAGACTTCGTTCGCAATTTTTCGTCTAACACTTTTCTTTTCGTGACACGTCTAACTAATGTCGATATGCAAATTTGATTAAATATTGAATTGAAAATACGTGGAAACCTTCGATCAGGTGATCGAAGGTGGAAACGACGTTTTTTATTAATTTAAAAATGAATAAAAGTAAGTATACCTATGTAGGTACTTATACTTAATTTTTTTAATGCTTTTTTTAAAAAATTTTGTTTAGGTACCGTCTTTACGATACCTATCAATAGAAATATGATGGTTTATTTAATGGTTTTAATAAGGTTATGATCAGCGAACTATAATAAGAACTTTATCAAAGTTCGCTGGTTATGATACATAGAGTTTTCTTCCAAGACCTAAGGGGCCGTCCATTAATCACGTGAGGCTTGAAAGGGGGGGGGGGGGGAGGGGTTTGACAAAAATCACGAAATGTCACAAGGGGGGGGGGGGGGGGGGGGGGGGGTGTAGTAAGATATCACGTGTATTTATTTTTTAATTATTTTTTCAAACGCGCGATTTTTTAATCGAAAAGCGGCGTGTAGTGTGACCTCGACTCGCCGTTGCTAAGTACATTATATGTTTTTCGCATGATTACACCATTCGTTTATTATTATTTTTATGCCAATCAAAAACAACCTGCATCATTTCTGTCTAGAAATTTTTATCGTGGTCCTTAATTTCAGAATAAAATAAGATTATACTTTATACCTGTATTTAAGATAATATTCTAAAATACTTATTCTAAAAAATTTAAGATTTTTTGTAGATATTAAAAATACACGTGATGTTGGGTGAGGGGTGGTCTTAAACCTCACCATGTATCACCGAGGGGGGGGGGGGGGGGGGGGGGTTTAAAAAATGCTTTAAAAAAGATCACGTGATTAATGGACGTGATAACGTGATAACCTAATTCTGATAATGGACTTACTACATATGTATTGACCAATCGTTACTACCCAGGAAGGTTCGAATAACCAATGGTGCCACTTACACGGGGGGTGCGGACAAAGGAAGCGGTGTAGCGGGAGGAGGTTGCTAATACAAATTTATTTGGAGTTTGAAAATGAGAATGTGTGAGTATGTTACAGTATTGTCATACATTTGACACGATTTTGACACCCATAGAATGCTTTTTTACGCCTCTTTAAGGGGCCGCGAGCACGCACCAAAGAGATCTTAACTCTATCATCATCAACAGCCTAATAACATGTCCCCACTGCTGTGGCTCAGGCCTACCCTCTCAACGAGGGCGTTCGGGCTATAGTCCACCACGCTAGCCCAGTGCCGGTTGGTGGACTTCACATGCGCCTAAGAATTTCTTCTTCGGCGTATGCAGGTTTCCTCACGATGTTTTCCTTTATCGTTTGAGAGCAGTCAGTAAATGTACTTAAGTTTCGAGAAAAAACCCGTTGGTACACGGCCCAGCCGGGGATCGCACTCCGGACCTTTCGATATGATAGGCCGCGTCTTATCCCCGACGCGACTGACGCTCTTAACTCTATGTTATACCTAAGTATACAATACCAATTGTTACTAGGTACCTAAATCAGCCAATTTACCAAAAATGAAGTTGCTAATGCGTGAAGTCCAGCGTGAATTGAGCCAGTGTCAGTCAACGCTACACAAAATGTACCTACTTTTGATTTCACACAAAACTCATTAGGTATACTGTATCGTTAACGGTGAATTCAAAAGTTCGTTAACATCTGCTTACATACAATTATCATACAGATACGTATCGACGGGTTAAATTTCAAATGTCGTAAGGAACATTTCGTCGTATACCTACAATGTGTTACAAAATACCCCTTAAAAATATAATTAATTATCAAAGCCAACCAGGGTAACCAGGTAAGTCAGGTCAGTCAGTAACCTAATAGTTTTTCTAAATAGAGTTTGCACATCAGTGAAAATAAAAATATTTATTATTTTTATTTTTTCTAAATAGGGTAAATGCAAAACAGTGAAAATAAAAATATTTTTTTTATTTTTAGGTATATATTTTTATTTTTTGAGGTATGTGAAAGGACTCGTTATTTAACCTCCTTTCGGCTTTACTAGTTGTTTTGTAACACCCTGTATAAGCGCCTACATTGAAAGCAGAAGCAGTGTCATACTCAGAATTTTACGAAGAGGATTAATATAATTAATTAATATTACAATTATAATAATTAATTAATAAATACGATGTGAATTTTTTATTTTCTTGAAACCATGACTTCACAGGTACAACTTTAATCCGTTAACCGCTTTATGCAGATACGTTATGTGGTCCCTAAACGATCATTCTTGCATGACATGCAACGTTTACGTGAATTATCATGGTGCATGATGGACCATCATGCTTGCTACCAATCAGTACAGTGAAGCAACGGCACGTAGTTTGCATGTCATGCACGTCAATCACTACAACTAGACGGTCATGCATGAGTGACAGCACGTAATGCATGTCATGCCGCATGATCGTTTAGGGTGTCCATTAGATAGTTAGTATCCTAAACGAACTAATTAGTGCAAAAACTCAAAGTCGCTCAACGGGCAATGGAAAGAGCTATGCTCGGAGTTTCTCTGAGAGACAGGATCCGAAACGAGGTGATCCGCCAGACCAAAGCCTTCGACATAGCTCGAAGGGTTAGCACGTTGAAGTGGCAGTGGGCTGGTCACATCTGCCGGAGAACCGATAACCGCTGGGGTAAACGATATCTCTCGAGTGGAGACCACGACTTGGCAAGCGTAGTGGGACGCCCCCCGACTAGATGGAGCGACGACCTGCGTAGGGCGGCTGGCAGTGACTGGATGTGGAAAACCGAGGATCGGGTTCAGTGGCGTGTCAGAGGCCTATGTCCAGCAGTGGACTGGTACAGGCTGATGATGATGAACCAAACCACTGAGCCTTTAAGTGGCTCAGAAGTACGATACCGGAGAAAACAATCGTGCTACTGAGACGCCTACAGCTAACCGATTATGAAATCTTTCTCTGATGTAATTAGTACAACAACCATCTGCTTTTAAGATTCATCATCATCATCAACAGCCTTAACATGTCCCCACTGCTGGGGCTCAGGCCTACCCTCTCAACGAGGGTGTTCGGGCTATAGTCCACCACGCTAGCCCAGTGCGGGTTGGTGGACTTCACACGAGCCTAAGATTTTCTTCTTCGGCGTATGCAGGTTTCCTCGCGATGTTTTCCTTCACCGTTTGAGAGCAGTCTGGTACCGGCGTTTGTGAGCTGTTCGATACCGGAGAAAATAATATTGCTACTGAGACGCCTACGGCTAACCGATTATGAAATCTTTCTCTGATATAATTAGCAAAACAACCATCTGCGTTTAAGATTACGGTCATCAATTGTGATAACCGCCGATCTGTGGATGCCTGTCATGCTAATTAACTAATATATCATTCTAATTATAATAAAAGCGAAAGACACATGTCAGAATCGCGATGCTTAAACTGGCGCTCATTTCTCACTTATTACACGCTAGGATATCACCATATCAGCCTTTTAACGTCCACTGCTGGTCATAGGCCTTCCTCAGTGAACGCCACCACATTCAGCCGCCGCTCTCCGTTCCATGAGTGGTTTGGTGTAAATATTATAAAAGTGAATGCTCGCAGGTTGAATAAACAAGCTATAACAAAATAGCAAATACTTTACCGTCATCCTGTCAGTGTAATTGCGGGAAATCCAAACAAAACACTTGGCAGCACCAAACTCCACACAAATCCACTGAAATTTATTTTCGTATTGGAATTCTAATTCTTTCACTCGCTATCCACAAAAAAAAAACTTTCAAAATCTCACTTCATAATTTTTTTAAAGGTTTTTTATCGTACACTGATTTCGATAATTTCAATTTTCCCAGCCAGTCTCTCGCGTTTCGCTCACGATTTTGAATTTAGAATTTAAAAGTGACGCGACGTGCGCCGACGCAGCGACGTGGAAATGTGAGCGGCGGTGACGTCACTGTGTAAACCGGTTTCCTTTGCCTTACTGTCGTCCCAGCGGAAAAGCGCTTGAAATTTTTTGAGGCACTTTTTTTCCGAAAAGGAGACGGTTTTGAATTCGACTGTTTGTTTTGTGTGTATGTCACGTGATGACTTCTCGGATGTGAACCGGTTTGAATGAAACATTTTATTGAATTGGCTACCTACTTAAGCGGACGGATAATTAGAAACAGGGCAAGATTTTAAGTCATGGTTCTCCGTGAAGGATTGATCGGGGCGTGATCTCATGATGGTCATCGAGAGAGTACATGGAGGACTTTTAGATCGTTATTGATATCCAACTGATCAGATGAGCCGTTTGGAAGTGACCTCGATTGTATGAAATTCTTGCCCTGTTTCTAATTATCCGTCCACCTATGTTATGTGTATATTTCGAGGGTGGTTCCATTTCAATTTGAAAAAAACAATCATCTCTAAGGGTGAAAAAGGGGATGACGTCGGTTTATTTTCAACCGACGAAAAAGCAAAAGGAGCAGGTTCTCAAGTCGACCCGTATATTTGTATTTTTTTTTTTGTAAAAAATTAAGATAACATAGATAGATAGATTGCTGATTTGATGACTATCAAATCAGCATCCAAATAGTACCACAGAATAATTACTTATCTATAACTCTATAACACTAGACCGGTTACTCCATCTTATCTTCTGAGGGTGCCAGATATACCTGGCGGAACTCCGACCATTATGGGATCATGTGTCACACCCCTGTCCACCAACGGTGCCGCAATCCGTTTTTGTTGTACTTACGCCTTAGAATATAAACTCATCTTTAGTGTATGCAGGTTCCATCACGATTTGTTCCTTCACGAAAAAACCTGTGGTAGAGTCGAAGTGTTTTTACTGACGTGCGTTCGACAGTACCTATTATACTTGTACTATTACTTATTCTGTGGTATTATAATAAACCTGTTAAAATAGCTCAATTTTATAAGTACCTATGCCTTAAATATTTTATGACGAAGTTGACACTTGTCTATGTCTTTCTTCTCTCTGCAAACTCGATAATGGCCGGACGCACGCATTTAATTATAGTTGTAATTTAATTCTCCTTGTGAACTTTTATAGTGAATATAAACTGCTTTCACAAGTGAAGCTGTGTTTGTTTATTTGGCATCGTTTCCGTCGCACCACACCAGCTTCCACGACACTAATTATCTCATCAAAACCAACGCGATTCCCCTGAACTAAACGAGCAATAAGCTCCAAAATGTTTAGTTCCTTGGACACTCGTCACTAGTTGCCAGAGCCTTCAGCGAAAAAATAGTTTGACAGCTGTCAAATAATATACCTACTATAGATCACTGGTTTATATAGTCCCCGTAGAATTTCTTGACGGCTGAACGAATATAGTCACAGATTGTTTGCACATCGCTGACAGTGTTTATAGTCTATGTGTGCGTAAGCGAGATAGTGTGCTACATAGAGATGTCCAAAAACTTGAAAATTTGATTTGTTGATCGGTTCAATGAACTATTTCCTGAAATTGAATGAGCGTCTCTACGTGAATCCCCCCTTTGACATCTAAAATTCATCAGAAATCAGCCAATTTCACACAGCCGCCATTAAACTCTACGGGGACTGTACCGGGCCTACTTTGAACTTTAGACCTCACGAAAGCAGAGCTATAACGACTTCCTAAGTCAACTAGGCCACTGCGACGCAGAAATCGATACAAAATGAGAAATATACAACATTTCCAATTTGCAAATAAAACAATTTATTCATAAACTAATAAAAAGTACATCTAATTAGACAATCTGCGTACATTTTTTTATAAAAAAAAATACATTTTTTAATCTATTAAAGTACCTATAAAGTTTAGATTTTTCAAGCGCCTACATCGCTACATTATAAAACACCTTACAATGGAGGCGTGTGGGGGCTCGTCGCTGACGTCAACGTGTGTAGCCAACCAGATTAAAAAGACCTCTTCCTTGCCTTACAATAAGAATAAACAGCGCTCTTCGTATTTCAGACGGATGCGAGACACAGCGTGTGAGGTCTTTTTTTCCCCGAGTTCCTCTTTCAAATTCCAAGGAAAGGCAATGAAAGTAACACATACGGTTTGGAACAACAGTAAAATATGTTTTACATTTTTAAATTAATTTTGTGGCTTTGACAACTGAACCGATTTCGATTTAACTACTTACAGCTGGATTAACACATATTACTGGTCAATTTGGGTAAAATCATGCGAAAAGTTTTTGTCTATGGGTAAAATGCTAAGTCAAAATAAATTTTATCGTAAAATTAAATAAAAAAACACGATGTGGAAAGCCGTGTCGTATTAATTTAATAAAATCATGAATGTACCTTTCAATAATCATTCTTATTTGAATTAAGATAAAGTTGGTTTTCCCTCGGTCTTACTGCAAGTGGAGTGAATGCGCATGTGTTTCCTTAAACTGGCGTTGTTGGAGAATGTCTGTAACAAACAGAGGTCATTACAGCTTGTCGGTCCCACAGCAGGACATAGAACAAATTATGGAAGGCCTAAGTCCAGAAACAGGTAGGTAATGAACTTCAAGAAAAAAACATTATGGAAGGCCTAAGTCCAGAAACAGGTAATGAACTGCAAGAAAAAAACATTAGGGAAGGCCTAAGTCCAGAAACAGGTAAAGAACTGCAAAAAAAAACATTATAGAAGGCCTAAGTCCAGAAACAGTGAACTGCAAGAAAAATCAATATGGAAGGTCTAAGTCCAGAAACTGTTAGTGAACTGCAAGAAAAAACATTATGGAAGGCCTAAGTCTAGAAACAGTGAACTGCAAGAAAAATCAATATGGAAGGCCTAAGTCCAGAAACTGTTAGTGAACTGCAAAAAAAACCATTAAGTATAGAATAAGTTAACAAAGGTAAAAAAACCGGACAAGTGTGAGTAGGACACGCGCCCTGGGGGTTCTGTACAAACTGAAATAAATAAATAATTAGAAAATCGTTAATAAAATCGGTACCCTAGAAATAGTAAAAATATTATATAACTTAAATAATTTAGCTTGCCTTTGATTCTATTTAGTTAAACCTTATTTTACGAAAAAAGTATTTTTAGTAACTGAAAAAAAAACTGACCTTGGTGCAGAAAGAGCATCGGTACGAAGTGAGATGTATGGCCTTCGTGTGGGAATCAAGAGCTCTCTTAGTAGAAAAACGTTTAGAGCATTCAACGCATTTGTGGCTGGAAATGAAAGTACCTATAGTAATAGTCATAGTCATGAATACCTATGGTAATAGTCATGAATTTTAAAAAATAGCTACTCCCATATGGATGAGTAACAAAATCATTTTAGGGGGTGCCAAAATCGTGCCAAATGTATATCGAAATTGATGACTCAGACATTCTCATTTTCATCTCCATATAAATTTGTATGAGCAACTTCCTCCCGCTAATCCGCTTCATTTGTCCGCACCCCCCCGGATTTTGACACAGAATTTTTCATCGTTTCCCATACTAAATTTGCAAGATGCGATCTCCACAGGGAGCGCGCGCGCGACAAAAGAGGTTCGAATCTCTTTGGTAATAGTACGCACCCTGTATACAGCTATGTACTATACACTATTAGCTATTTCCCGCGGTCTAGCTCACGTTTTATAAGTTATTTCTGCCTTTTTTTGCTCTGCTCCTAAGGGCCGTGGCGTAGCCTATACTTTCTTCCTCAAAAATTGGGCTATAAAATGCAAAAAAATTTTACAAATCCGACTTGTATTTCCAGAGATTAGCGCGTTCAAACAAACAAACTCTTCATCATCATCATCATATCAGCCTGTAGACGTCCACTGCTGGACAAAGGCCTCCCCCAAGGATCTCCACGACGACCGGTCCTGCGCTAACCTCATCCAGCTGGGTCCCGCGACCTTCACCAGATCGTCGGTCCACCTCTTCAGCTTTATTATATTAGTGTGTAATAATATAATAAGTAGTTGTTTCGAGCGGGTACAGTTTTTTTACATTTGATAGCCTAATTCTTGAGGAAAGTGATAGGCTATATTTAACATCACGCTATAGGCTATTTAGCACCATACACCCCAAACCGCTGGGCCTAAATGCTTGAAATTTTGCACAGAGGTTCCTTATATAGCTCTGACGTGCTCTAAGCAAGGGTTTCCCCGCGGGCGACATGTACTAACTTATAAAACACGGGCGAAGCCGCGGGAAACGGTATTGTAATACTCACACCAAATCCTCCTCAACCAAATGCCTGGCAGATTCCACAAAATGCCTCCTCAGGCCTTTCGCCGTCTTGTAGCGAGTGTCGCACTCCACGCAGTAGTGCCGCCTGGCCTGCGCGTGCACGGACGCGTGCGCGACCATGTTCGAGCGCGTGCTGAACGCCCGCGAGCACGTTGGGCACGCGAACTGCTTGGCTAGCGTGTGCGTCCTGTGAATACAATTGAAAATTACTTTTAACTAGCTTTTTCCCGCGGCTTCGCTCGCGTAGAAAAATTTTTCCCGTGTCTATTGTGAAACAGCGCTATCTATGTATGCGTTTTATTACTTAGCGTCCGCCCGCGACTTCGTCCGCATTAAAAAGTATCCTATATGTTATTCCAGGATATAAGCTATCACTGTACCAAGTTTCATGAAAATCTGTTCGGTAGTTGTTGCGTGAAAGAGTAACAAACATCCTCACATCCTTACAAACTTTCGCCTTTATAATATTAGTAGGATTAGTAGGCAGTAGGATAGGACTAGCTTATGCCCCGCGACTTCAATCATATACCTGTGAAAAAAAATAGGCTATCTGTCAGATAACCTGGAGATAGAGTATCTGGGACTTTATCAGCAGTGGTGACAGAAGCCGTTAGTGTGGGAAGAAATACAGCAAGAAACTCACTTTAAATGTATATGCAGCCTGTGCTTGGTAGCGAATAATTTGTCGCACCGCTCGCACGCGTGCCTTTTGACCCTCTTGTGCACTCCCTTTATATGCACGTCCAGAGAATAGGGGTCGCTGGAAATTGAAGAGAGCTGTAGCCAACAATCAATCAATCAACAGCCTATTAACATGTCCCCACTGCTGGGGCTCAGGCCTACCCTCTCTACGTACGGGCTATATATCTACCACGCTAGCCCAGTACGGGTTGGTGGACTCCACATGCGATAAGAATTCTTCTTCGGCGTATGCAGGTTTCTCGCGACGTTTTCCTTCACCGTTTGAGAGCAGTGGCACTTCCAGGGTCTTCGGTGCTGGCTTTCCTGATCGAGTTTGGACCTACTTACCTACGAAACCTACAGAGCGGAGGAGGATCTTAACAAATACAACTACTCATTAGGGATCTGAATATGGACCACGCAATATTCTTTGTGATCGTTACCCCTTGCTTTCTTTCCTAAAGAGGGAAATCGGTACAAAGTTTCGATAACATGTGACGATTTTGCATCCCACCTGAAGTTACTTTTCTCAAACATGCTTGGAAATGTGAACATTATTTTGACAACCTTCTTCGAGTTAAATCGTCATTGCTGTACTGGTCAAATAAATGAGAGCAGACGGGCAAATAATTTGAATGAAAATCCATATATGTAGTGCCTAGCGGTCAAATAATGACCATATTAATTCATATCATGTCATGTGACCATGGCAACCACGGAGGTAAAATAACAACAGTTTTTTTTTAAATTTCGAATTGCCTTGCAAATTGCAAGCAGTTTAGTGTAAAAAAACAAATAAACATTTTGTCATTTTGTCATTGATTTTGGAATGTATATGTATGAAATAAAATGGTGTACATAGGTAATAGTTTGAATTTCCGCGCATTTGTTTGAGAAAACTACTATACAAGTCTTGGCAACAACCAGGCATTGATGGACTCCATCAATGCCTCTGTTGCGGGCCGCGGCAGTAATGTACCATACCTGAACACTTTCCTGCAATCCTCACAGACTGCTGGACTCTTCACACCCCCACACTTGTACCTGTGGCCTATGCAATGCCCCCACCTCTTGAAAATACCTTTACAAATAAGGCATACAAATCTCCTTCTATGTGATAATGTATGCTGACATAGAACGTTCTTGGACTTGAATCTGAGATGGCATACGTCACACATATGGGAACCAGCAGCCTGGAGAGAAAAAAAGTAAGTAAAATGTACGCCGTAAAGCGTATCCCAGCAATATGCAAACGCTGGCCGCGCGTGTCAGAAGTCTCACATACATTGCATAGGGCATACTACAGGCCGCCACCGCCACCGCAGGCCGCGTGTGTCCCAGACACACCTATCCTATTAATGAGGGACCGGCTATAATGAATCAAACGACTGCCCACTGGAGGGAAAGAACCCAAAAATAACGAGAAAGGAAACATTCCGTAATTTTCCAAATTATGTAGAACTGACTTCAAAGATTGTTATGAAACCACTTTTTTTTTTTTTTTTTTATATTTTTTATCTACTGACATTCTTAAATTATTTTCTTTTGTATACTTTATCGACGATCGTTCCTTTAGATGCAACTTTATATAATTATGTATAATGTTTGTAATCTGTTGAAATGAAATAAATAAATCTAATCTAATCTAATCTTAACTGAGCCGGGAATCGAACCGCGTTTGAAAAAAAATATTTTGTATTTTTATGATCAAGAGTCGAACATCAGAATCAATTCCTTCTAAGTAACATAGTAAGTAGGTATCTTAAATTTAAGGAAGACTATGAAATTCAACTTAAAAAATAAAAGTCAACTTTAAGTCGTAGGGAAAAATCTGTCATTTACCTAAACCTTTTTTTTTATTGTTAAATTTCATGGATTTCTTTAATTTAAGATAAGTACGTTACTTAGAAGGGTCAGTGTGGACAAAAGGGGGCGCAATGAGAAAACTTTTTTAAATTTTTGATCCGGACTAAAAAATTAAAAAAAAATTCGATGTTATTATGACACCCTACTTTTTTGATGCCGTTCGATAGGGGGGATTCAAGGTAAGCAACTTTTCTCATATACATTTTTTTTCTGCGCCCCCTCCCCTGGGCGCTACAGCCCTTACAAGGGGCGCCCTTATTTTCTTCACTCCAACCCTTAGAAGGAATTGTTTCTTATGACTGACCCTTTCGATGGGTATCATAAAATACAGGCTTTTCTTCCACAGACATACAATGTCCAGTTCGATTCCCGGCTCAGACAGGTGGTGTCTTACAAATGTTTAATTGCGTTCTACTTAATTTTCAAAATAATGACATGATATTTTTCAGAAAAATTTGCTCTCTTCAATATTTGGGGTAATTTCCCTCCAGAGGGAGTTCGTTTGGTTCACCTGTATACGACTATACAATAATTAATTAATGTAATTTGATAATATTTTTTATAGTTTTATTATTATTATTAAATATATATAATAATTTTAAAAATTAATAATTTTATTTTGATACCTTTTTATGTCTTGAATTATGTTTTTCAAGAACATCATCAGTGAGGAACCCTAGGCCACAGTCATCACAGTGATAACCCATACTCTGATACTTCTCAGAGCATTTCTTCAATTCTATTTCCTTCACTTGCTCTTCAAAGTCAAGAAACTTTACTGCAAACAGCATTTCTTCAAAATTTATGTCTTTTTTACGCTTTCTTGCACTGTCACTATTGATAATGACATTAGTTTTATTTAAATTTTTATTGCAAATTGTTTCATCGATTGTGTTTATTTCAATTTCATTTTCATCTTGCTCCGTATCAGTTATTTCTTCAATTACAGTATATTCTTCAATTTCTTCATGAATGTTTAAAGATTCTTTAGTCTCTTCATATACGGGTGGTATATCCACATGACTGTTATTATGGTAAGATAATTGGTATAGTTCTTTCTTCAATAGTTTTGTATTTCGATTGATTAACTAAAAAATTCCGAATAACATTTTAAAATCAAAGTTGATGTACCTATGTTAATTAATATCATATCTTCTCAGGGGGTCGGGTATACTTGGCAACACCCAAAAGGACTTTGCTTCCAGAGCCGTATAGCCTAGCTAAAAAAATAGGGGATCTGATGTGCCCAAGCCCTGCCGACCAATCGACCAGCCCATTTTTTCACATGCCATAAATATTAATTCTAATCAATGAACTATTTCTTGAAATTGAATGAGCTTCTCTATTGAACCGGCACAGCTCCCCTTGGACACCTAAAATTGGTCATTGCGTAGTAATCAGCCAACTTCACAAAGCCGCCCAAAAACTCTACGGGGACTATTTATTGCCGCGAAAACAATGTTATAGATTTGTTTACACATGCGATGAATCACGGCGCCATCTAGCAGCGAGCAGTGGCAGTTTTACCACCCATTTTTGATACAGTGACATCTACCGAGGTTCTTAGAACTACAATTATATTTTTAGAACCATGAAACTCCACTCGAAAATCGTAGACAAATAAAAAAAGCAGCATGCAACGACTCAACCAGTTCGTTCCAAATTGTTCCTCGTTAACTTTATTAAACGTACTATCAGTTTAGTGCTGATGTGAACTGCAGTGTGGGTTGCCGACTGGCACTCCAGTTGTGCCCTATTTTTGTGGAGACCGTGCTTTAATCGCCGGTTTTTTGTATTATGAACATGAAAAACTACGACTGGCCTAAAAGGACTTTGTTTCCAATCCATAAAAAAATTGTATTGACAGACGGTCAGACCAAAGAAATTTTTTCTAAGGGTCAGACGGACGGGGAGCGGAGTGATCCTATATGGGTTCCTTTTTTCCTCTTTTGAGGTACGAAACCCTAAAAACAGGTCACAGGCATCATCATCAATGACGTTCTTACATGATTGGAAGCTGCTAAAATCCTTTGCGACTCCTTGGCATGTTCTAATAGTTCTGCAGCTCTTTTCAATGACGCCTTGCACCAAACGCAAAGCCACATTCTATTCTCTAACTCATGTTTCTGTAATTAAATTAATAAATTGTACATAATTGAAAAGGCCACTAGAAGTGTAAAATGTGTGTAAACAAAACCTTACTTACTTTTACGCCAATTATTTGAATGAAAAAGTCGATAAATGCCGAAGATTCAAAAACATTGGCTTCGTTTTCTCTTTTTAAACAAATTAGACACAATTTATCACTCATTTTACCCACCGGAAATGAAAAAGATTCAAAAGTTTGTTTACCATCACTCGATCAGCTGTTCTGTTTCGCGAACCATAGACTAGCTAGACCATACCACAGATATAATAGATAAAAGTGAATTCGTACTAGTGTTGTGAATACGGACTGAATTATCGATTTATTGTCATTATTGGTATGTCTTCAGTAGGTACCTATTTCAGTTACAAACTTATGTCCCAAATAAATTTCTGTTTACACTACTCAAACATTTATTGATTTACTTGACATACTGACATTTAATTTAATATGTCTCAAAATATTTATCAAAGCAGAACATTTATTCTATTCTAAATTACACAAATACTGCGAGAACATTCAATGCTGATCTAAATTTCACAAATACAACAATCAATGCTAATCTAAAATAAAATTCGTTTTACTTTACACTATTTTTAAGTAAGGTAAGTAGGTACCTACCTCGATATGCATCGATTACACTACAATTTGACATTAAAATATTAATGCAGAACGATTAAATAACATACATCTGCAAGAACAGTCAATACTAACCTAAAACAAAATTCGTTTTACTGACATTGATTTTTAATACAAAGATAAATATTATTTATTTATTTCGTAATATAATTTCTAAACAACATAACAAACATCTAAGCAGAACAAATTCTTAATCTACATTTAATGCTTTATCTAGAATATTAAATGCGGGTCTAAAACAAAATTCGTATTACTGACACTACCTACTACAATAGTATATATAAGTAGGTACATAAGTATGATGATTTATTTGATATCCTGTAGTATAATTTCTACACTCTCAGTATATCATAAAAATACAACGATTATTCTACATTTCACAAATAGCCGCAAGAACATTTAATGTAAAACAAAATTCGTTTCAGTCACATTTATGTTAATTTTGAAATCTCGTAGTACAATTTCTATAAAACTTAACATAAAAACGTCAAAGCAGAACGATTCTACATTTCACAAGAACATTTATTACCGATATAAGTTGCAAGTTGTAGATATTATTAATGAACATTACGTTTCAATACGTGGCAAGCATGAAATGAAGGATCTGACGCTATATAATTTCTCATGTTTTCTTCGTCATCCTCACTGTCGTCTACAGGCACTCTTTGACCTTCTTTATTTCTTTTGAAAACTTCAATTAAAGTAAGTAATATTACCTTTCTATTGAGGCAAATTATGATCTTATGCCCAGTTTCTGTTTCAACTATATCAATAGCTCGAATACTAGCTGAAAACGTTCCATCGGACATTACTTGGTATTGCCTTACGTCGAATACTTTGACTGGTTTATGGTAAACAAGGTCGAGTAATCCATTTGTGTATGGTGCATAGTAGATATTAAAAATTCCATATGTGGTGCCGAGCAAAACGACATCCCCATACACTTTTAAAGCATTTATGCGAGTCAGAGGGCCTTGTGGTGAAAGATGTTTAGGCACCCGAATCCAATTATAGTAAAGAGTCCATAGTTCTTCATCAAAACGTTCAAGGAAGTTATAAGTTTTGAGTGTGTGAAGAACGTCAAAATCTTCCTTCATAGGAAGAAAGTTTCTTTCACCACTTTGTCTCAACAATAAATAATCTTTTGTCAAAATATTAAGACGTCCCTTGCTGTAACTAATTGCTATTATGTCTGTGTCGATTTTTTTCAATAATCTAGCTCCTTCGTCTATTGTGTACGAGTAGATTGCTCTTTCTGCTTGAATGTAGTATACCTTGTTATTGACAAGTATAAAATCTGTGATCTTTTCAAATTGTAATGCGTCTGCATGTGCAATGTTTTCCAACCTGGACATTTTTTGGACTCGAGGTATGATTTTGAGTAAACAATTCCTTGCACTGCAAGGCTTTGGTCCGCCTCTAATATATGTGACGGTACAGTTTACTTCCTCCTCATGCAACATACACTGCAATAGTATAATAAAGTAATCATTTTCATCGTATTTCTTGTTGTTACCCCTAACGACAACGGTTTTCTTCTTCCTCGATGAATCGCAATATTTAATCGATCCCGAAATATGGACTGCTACAGTGCCATTCTTGATAACTTTGGACCTCCTGAATTCCTTGGTCTCTGAGGAGACCAACACCGCCCTTGATTCCGAATGAAATTGCAATTTTGACCATGAGTTCAGAGTTTTATATAATTTCCGCCAAGTTAAATTGGAGTGACCCTTGAGTTTCGCCTCTTTGTATACTTCATTGAAATCCCTCTTGCACAGCTCGTGCCAGAATTCATCGCTTTTTATTATTTGGTTCCATTGTGTACACACTTCGCGGCATTTGGCGAGATCTATGACGGTTAAACATTTAAAAATATGCTCAATCATTTCCCTCGGTAAAATGCACATGATGTTTGGAATGTCATCGTCACTCATGTTTAATGGTTTTATTGCTTCACACTTTTTTATTTACGTTAATTAACGTTAATAAAAAAATTTAATTACGTTATCCAAACGTAATTTACGTTATCCAGGAACAGCGTTTGAATTACTGAAAATACATATTCATTCATTAAAAATCACAAGAAATGGTAAAATAAAATAATTTCTATCTATGAAGTTTAAAATTGAACGTTTAAGATAAGTCCCAGGCAACACGCCAAAAGCAAGCCACGCCCTAAAAATTTTCAACTTAAATTAAAGACTTACAGCATTACTTAAAGAATATAATTAAAACTATTAAAGATATTATTTTATTTAGAAGCTTTTTAATACAAGAGTTTTTATTAACTAGGTACATCTAATAATTATAATTAAGTAGGTAGACAAATAGCCGTAAAATAAATATGAGTGCGTAGGTACCTACTTAGGTAAGTTTAAATTAAACAGTACAATGAATAATCTCCAACGGAAATATGACTAAATGGCTTAAATCAGTTTTTTAAAAATATTTTTTAAAATAGTATAGGTAAGACCTATATAGAGACTCACCTGTGTAGAATTCAAAACCCTTTAAACTAGTACTACTAAGCGAAGCGCATAATAATGTTTTTATTTAAGGACTTAAAAAGAGCTGTTCAACTAGTAAAAATACAAAAATGATAGAAATGGCGTATGCACTCTGAAAGGAAAACGGGCTGAATGTGCATTTCTGTCGTAAAACATTGATTTTGCACATACTACGCTGCACTCTGCAATTGCAATTCGCGTTAAGTACGTCTAATTTAGAAATACATTGAAGGCTACGTTTTAAAGCATTTCCATCGTTTCTGACAAACGCTTCAGTGTATGCCGAAACGGAGCGCCGCGTTTGACCGAGTTGTGATGCAGTTGCGAGGGCGTTGATGCACAGTGCACAAGCGCAACAAAATTGATCTTTCTCGCATCACGAACCGGCTCGTCTCATTGTCTGTCGGATAGCTACCTAACATTCGTTTTGATTCAAGTAATCGATATATGACAAAATCAATTAGCATCGCATCACTATATATTATTTTTAGTAGATAACATTTAATTTCTTGTAAAACGAAATTCATTCAATCATTCATTCATTCAATGAACGAACGAATATATAATGCAGAATAAACAGAGATTTTTGGCGGGAGCCGAAGTGTCAAGTTTGTCTCTTTTATTTTCAGGAAGGTAGGTTCGAATCTATTTGGTGGCTCGCGCGTTCTTAACTCTATGTTTATTTTAATGCGAGTTTTAATTATGGTTTTAATTTTAATAGTAAGTACACAGACCACGGTGGGTTTGTGGCTTGGTGCTTACATTGGTAAAACCGCCTCCTCTATGAAAGCTTCTTGGCACAGACCTTCTAGATCTGTAAGTGATAGTATTTTATACAAAAAGTGCTTGTGTGTATGTAAATAGTGCCGGAAACTAAATAATTTTAAATAAGATATGGCAAAAAGAACTAGTAACCACGCCGAAAAAACTGACAGACAAGTATTGCCAAAAAGAATATAATACTCCCGGATTATTGCTACTATGTCTTTGTCTAGTCGACATTGTAGAGAGGGAAATCCCCTTTGCTCTATCAGACCATGAGAAGTGAATGGAATGAAAGAAGAAACAGTACAATATTAAATAAAATTTATTTTACATAGGTAGGTACACGTGAATTAAGTATATCATAAACTCACTTGTTTCTCAATTTTTGTGAAACATAAAACTTGATGCTTCCACTTTCTTCGGTACTAGATGGACCCGAGTGGGGCCATTCGACCCCGTCTGTCCCCTGAATGCAACTGCTCTCAGCGCTTTGCGACACCGTGTCGGAGTTGCTTGTGCTTGTATAAAGCGCCAGAGAAGCTTTGATTACATTCCCCATGTATTACAGTACAACATAAAACTTGATGCTTCCACTTTCTTCAGTACTAGATGGACCCGAGTGGGGCCATTCGACCCCGTCTGTCCCCTGAATGCAACTGCTCTCAGCGCTTTGCGACACCGTGTCGGAGTTACTTGTGCTTGTATAAAGCGCCAGAGAAGCTTTGATTACATTCCCCATGTATTACAGTGCAACATAAAACTTGATGCTTCCACTTTCTTCAGTACTAGATGGACCCGAGTGGGGCCATTCGACCCCGTCTGTCCCCTGAATGCAACTGCTCTCAGCGCTTTGCGACACCGTGTCGGAGTTACTTGTGCTTGTATAAAGCGCCAGAGAAGCTTTGATTACATTCCCCATGTATTACAGTGCAACATAAAACTTGATGATTCCACTTTCTTCAGTACTAGATGGACCCGAGTGGGGCCATTCGACCCCGTCTGTCCCCTGAATGCAACTGCTCTCAGCGCGACACCGTGTCGGAGTTGCTTGTGTTTGTATAAAGCGCCAGAGAACATTTGCCATGTATTATAGTGCCACATAAAACTTGATGCTTCCACTTTCTTCAGTACTAGATGGACCCAAGTGGGGCCATTCGACCCCGTCTGTCCCCTGAATGCAACTGCTCTCAGCGCTTTGCGACACCGTGTCGGAGTTGCTTGTGCTTGTATAAAGCGCCAGAGAAGCTTTGATTACATTTGCCATGTATTATAGTGCCACATAAAACTTGATGCTTCCACTTTCTTCAGTACTAGATGGACCCGAGTGGGGCCATTCGACCCCGTCTGTCCCCTGAATGCAACTGCTCTCAGCGCTTTGCTCAGGCTTCTTGGCGTCACCGTGCAGGAGTTGCTTGTGCTTGTATAAAGCGCCAGAGAAGCTGAACGTTGCCGGACACTGCTCGCAATGGTAGGGCCGCTCGCCCGTGTGGCGCCGCATGTGAGCCTCTAGTGTTCTCTGGTGCTGTGGGAAAGGGAAAAAAATAGTCAATAAAAAGCGCTTCAGTCGTGTAGAAAACCAAAGTTTGATAACAAGAAAATTACATGAAATAAATTCTTGTTACATAGGTGGACGGATAATTAGAAACAGGGCAAGATTTTCATATAATCGAGGTCACTTTGAAGCCATAGTTCTCCGTGAAGGATTGATCGGGGCGTGATCTGATGACGGTCATCGAGAGAGTAGATGGAGGACTTTTAGATGGCTATAGACATCCAACTGATCAGATGAGCCGTTTGTGAGCAGCATCGTCATGATTCCTTAACTTTAAGATTTTCATACATTTTTATGCCATTTTGCAGGTTTTTTTCTATATGACGATGCTGCTACCATGGCGTCAAAGTGACCTCGATTGTATGAAAATCTTGCCCTGTTTCTAATTATCCGTCCACCTATGTATATAACCCATCTGTTAAGTTTAAATTCTTTCGAAGTGTTTCTTTTTGAGAACTGCAAGAATGTCAATAGATTGGTTATGTGAGGAATATAAATAATTACTAGAATACTGGTTAGTATTTAAAAAAAGTATATTAAGTGAGTTATAAGGTTCCTTGTTTCCTTTTGCGGTCCGGAACCCTAAAAAGATATAAATAAAAGCAAAGGCGTCAGTGGCGTCGGGGATAAGACGCGGCCTACCATATCAAAAGGTCCGGAGTTCGATCCCCGGCCGGGTCGTGTACCAATAGTTTTTTCTCGAAACTTAAGTACATTTACTGACTGCTCTCAAACGGTGAAGGAAAACATCGTGAGGAAACCTGCATGTCCGAAGTCCACCAACCCGCACTAGGCTAGCGTGGTGAACTATAGCCCGAACGCCCTCGTCGAGAGGGCAGGCCTGAGCCCCAGCAGTGGGGACATGTTAATAGGCTGCTGATGATGATGAATGAGCTTCTCTATTGAGCCGGCACAGCTAAACTTAGTCATTGCGCAGAAATCAGCCAACTTCACAAAACCGCCCGAAAACTACGGGGACTATTTCATCATCGGCATCAATCAGCCTGTAGACGTCCACTGCTAGACAAAGGCCTCCCCCAAGGATCTCCACGACGACCGGTCCTGCGCTAACCTCATCCAGCCGGGTCCCGCGACCTTCACCAGATCGTCGGTCCACCTCGTGGGAGGCCGGCCTACACTGCGTCTTCCGATACGTGGTCGCCACTCGAGAACCTTTCTGCCCCGACGGCCGTCGGTTCTGCGGGCGATGTGCCCAGCCCACTGCCACTTCAGCTTCGCAATTCTTCGACCTATGTCGGTGACCTATTTGTTACTGTGAAAACAATGTTTCATCATGTTGAAAAGCAAAGGCGTGTTACCGCGCGCGTCCGGCGGTGCTGCGCGTGCGCGGCCGCCGCGTGCCGCCGCCGCGCGCGCTCCGTCGCGAACCACTTGTTGCAATCACTGCATTTGAACGGCCGCTGGGAACAACACAAACGGTATATTGCCAGATGCCCGGCTAAATTAACATTTTATTCAAGAAACTTAGGGCTTCTTTCACCACTTCCTGATATTGTTACAGATAGTAATCTTAGTAATAAACTAATCTATCAGATAAATCTGTGTGATAGACTATATCATCATCAACAGCCTATTAATACGTCCAATATTAATGCCCCACTGCTGGGGCTCAGGCCTACCCTCTCATCGAGGGCGTTCGGGCTATAGTCCACCACGCTAGCCCAGTGCGGGTTGGTGGACTTCACATGCGCCTAAGAATTTCTACTTCGACGTATGCAGGTTTCCTCGCGATGTTTTCCTTCACCGTTTGAGAGCAGTCAGTACATGTACTCAAGTTTCGAGAAAAAACCCATTGGTACATGGCCCAGCCGGGGATCGAACTCCGGACCTTTCGATATGATAGGCCGCGTCTTATCCCCTACGCCACTGACGCTTCTTTTTCTTCATTTGTCTAATCCAGTTTCTTAGTTTTAAAGTTAGTGTCAATAGATGGCGTTAGGTGTATTTTACATCCCGCTATCATTTGGTTCTTCGCAAGATAAGATAAGCGTGCAAATTATCCATCAGTTTTTACCTCTTCATTATTAGTTTAATGACTCGAGTTTGTAATACCCTTACTGCCCGTGATGCACACAATGTTTTTCATCACATTTGCGAGGAAATAAATACCTATGACACAAGGGAACAAATTTATTTTCTTTGACTGTGCTGATATTATTTAAGTTCATTCAATTAATTTAGTTAAATTTAATTACCTTAATATAACTCAAGTTAACTCAGTTTAACTCAAGTCGAGTCAAATCGAGTACAGTCGATTACAGTCGAGTACAGTCGAGTACAGTCGAGCACAGTCGAGCACAGTCGAGCACATTCGAGCACAGTCGAGCACATTCGAGTACAGTCGAGTGCAGGCAAGTACAGGCGAGTATAGTCGAGTACAGGCGAGTACAGTCGAGCACATTCGAGCACAGTCAAGCACAGTCGAGTACAGCCGAGCACAGGCGAGCACATTCGAGCACAGTCGAGTGCAGGCAAGTACAGGCGAGTATAGTCGAGTACAGGCGAGTACAGTCGAGCACATTCGAGCACAGTCGAGCACAGCCGAGCACAGTCGAGCACATTCGAGCACAGTCGAGTTTATTCGATTTTAGTCGAGATAAGTCAAGTTACCTACTCAATTTAACTTAATTTTTAACTTAATAAACCAGTTCAGTACAGCCAGCTACACATTACAGCCCTAGATGTATAATATTGTACTGATTTTAATTATTCTCCCGCGGGTGTATATAGGCCATTGTGTTTCTATAAGTACGCATATAATCAGATCCTGAACGAGCAAGTGTGATGAAAAACAATATAATAATAATACCTCTTTAAGGTGTACAATCTTTATGTGTTCTCTTAGATCTCTTTCGAAGTAGAATTTTCGGTCGCACTGGTCACACAAATATCTGGAAAGAATAAGTATCTATGCTATTATAAGACATTAAATGACAAATAAGAGCGTCAGTGGCCTCGGGGATAAGACGCGACCTATGATATCGAAAGGTCCGAGGTTCGATTCCCGGCTGAGCCATGTACCAATGGGTTTTTTCTCGAAACTTAAGTACATGTACTGACTGCTCTCAAACGTCGTGAACATCGCTCGAAAACATCGTGAGGAAACCTGCATACGCCGAAGAAGAAATTCTTAGGCGCATGTGAAGTCCACCAACCCTCACTGGGCTAACGTGGTGGACTAGAGCCCGAACGCCCTCGTTGAGAGGGTAGGCCTGAGCCCCAGAAGTGGGGAGATTAATAGGCTGTTGATGATGAAGGACTTGTTTCCAACTGGCCGTTAAACCATTAAAAACAAAACAAACTAGCTAGCTGTCATCCGACTACATGAACCGAGAGTCAAAGAGTTAAAAAAAATTATACAAAAAGAGACTCACTTAAAGTCATCCTTAGACACGTGTTTCAGCGAGCTCTGCAAGTGAGTCTTGAGTCCGGCCGCGTTGTAGAAGGCGTGGTCGCACTCTTGGCAGTAATACTTGTGTTTGTCTTTAGGCTTGCCGCTGTGCTCGTGCCTAGTGTGGCTCCGGAGGCTGTAGCAGTTCTTGAAGACTCGGTTGCATATCTGGCACTGCTCTTTCGGCAAGTTCTTGTGGCGTCTGGATAAGTCAATAAAATCTATAAGTACCTACTACTTATAACGAATACATCTTTGTGGCGTCTAGAAAAGTCAATAAAATCTGTAAGTACTACATGAAGGAGTACATCTTTGTGGCGTCTAGGAAAGTCAATAAAATCTGTAAGTACTACATGAAGGAGTACATCTTTGTGGCGTCTAGAAAAGTCAATAAAATCTATAATTACTACATGAAGGAGTACATCTTTGTGGCGTCTAGAAAAGTCAATAAAATCTATAATTACTACATGAAGGAGTACATCTTTGTGGTGTCTAGAAAAGTCAATAAAATCTTTAATTACTACATGAAGGAGTACATCTTTGTGGCGTCTAGAAAAGTCAATAAAATCTGTAAGTACTACATGAAGGAGTACATCTTTGTGGCGTCTAGAAAAGTCAATAAAATCTATAAGAACTACATAGAGAGACCTCCATTCACTCTCTGGATGGTCATCATCAGATTACACCACGACCAATCCCTGGCTGAGAACTAAGGTTTCAGAGTTACCATGTTTGTATGAAAATGTTGCTGTGAATCCAAACTTTTTACCCGCAGTGTATATAAATCTTTTTGGCGGTTCTGTGAAGTTGGCTGATTACTGCGCAGTGAGTAAGCATTCGGAAAACATAAAATGGCCGACAATTTGCCTGGCACAACACTGTTTTATTGAACACGGACATGTTTCTTATTGGTCCATATAGCAGTAAATTTCACGATTCCCACTAAATTACACGAAAACACCTGTATTCCACTGTAAACAGCATCAAACACAATATGGCGAATCGGCACGCTCGACAAATTAAAATATGTATCTATATATTGAATAGGGCATCTCCTCATAGTTTCTTTAATCATTGCATTATGTCAAGTTCACACATAGCAGTTGAACACCGTCAGCGATGTGCAAACAATCTGTGACTATATTCACTCAACCGCCAAAAAGATATACGGGCACTATACACATACTCACAATTCCACGTGCATTGTGGCGCCGACGCGCGACTTGAAAGTCTTCGCACACAACTGGCACTGGTGTACTTTGTCCGCGTCCACCTTCTTTCTCTTCATCCTGGGTGTAGGTTTGCGGGCAGCCGGTTTGGAACAGTTGAAGTAAACAAAAAAATACCAATTTGAAGTCACCTGATTACCTTGATTTACAGAGTGACTTCAAATTGGTAATACAAAACATACTATTATAAAATTTGTAAGATACTGTTTATTTGTGAAATACTCCCGGTATTTCTGTACATTGAAGGGATTAAAAATATATATTGGAATACGTTATTTGGGCTTAACTGACTCCAAAAATCTTTGAAAAAAAATTCTTGTCTGTCTGTCTCATAGAAATATAAGTCCATTAGAATGATGACGGTATTATTTTAGTACTAGCACCGCGCGAGCCACATATCAAATTAAAGTATTGCCAACTGTAGGAATTTGCACAATTTAAAAAAAAATGGGATAGATTGTTTGGGATTTTTTATTTAAATATTATAGTTTAAACGTTGACGACTATTACGTTTTGTGTGTAAACATTTTAGAGACATGTTTCAATATAAAATCGAATATCGCAAGACAAATTGCGCTTAGAATTTACTGTCGGAAATATTGTGCAAATTTCTTACGCTGCTGGCATCACTGATAGTGTCAAAGTCAAAATCAAAGTCAAATTATTTTATTGCCCGAGTGTTGTGCCATAACAATCGGCATTTAAAATCGGATATCGATAATTAAATTAGGTGTTGTCGTCGACACGTACATAACATTTTAAAGCACCTTTATTATATTTGTTGGGTTATCCATGAGGATAAACCAATTTTACTATGAAGTAAAATTGGCATATTAGACGCTATACAATGTCATTGTTAGTAACTATACCTATTAAGTAAAGGAGACGTTTCAGATCTGGCCTGCACTATGTACACTTTTGGGAAATTCGAGGAAAAATCTGAAGGTTATTAAAATAATACTAAAATTGAAATATTTGCAGTACTTTTCTGGTAGAAAATCAATATTTTATTAAATAGATGACAAAGCTGGCAACATGTACGTTTAATACGAGTCCGTTCCGAAACTGAGTCCGGAGTATTAGGATAACTGTCAATCATGAACTAAATTATCTTCCTAAGAAACAAATATATAAAAAAACAAAAATGGGAAAACTGATCGTCAGTTGGTTATTAACTTCCATAAAACAGCTATACACCAACTATTTTTCATTGCATAAAAATGTGTCGAAGTTTCGAGCTGTGATTTCTAAACGTACCTACTTTGTAATGTCACGAATTTGGTTTATTTTGTTGGCAGCATTGAATGTCATTTTGGTGTGTTGGCTTCATTGAGTGTCATTTTGGTTTGTTGGCTGCAGTGAATGTCATTTTGGTTTGTTGGCTGCATTGAGTATCATTTTGGTTTGTTGGCTGCATTGAATGTGATTTTGGTTTGTTGGCTGCATTGAATATCATTTTGGTTTGATGGCTGCATTGATTGTTATAAAAGCATTTTTATTAGGTAAAGGTATCTAGCCATACAGCCAAATCCGGTCCGTTTGACTAATCCCTTTATCCCGATTCTTTCCTCGTTCTTTCATTGACGTCGGTTAGGCAATCGTTTTATATTAGTCCAAACCATCAGTCTGGTAATATTGACGCGAAACTGACCATCAAACCCACGGACTGATAGATTGGACGGATGGATTTCTGAATATTTTGATTTTTTCGTCAGTCTTAGTGAGATTGACGTCAGATTAATGGTGTGACTGCGTTCATCAGTCACGCGTCACTAGTGATGAGAACCGATTATCGGTTTTATGAATTATAAATAATTGATGCGTATCCGAACATACTTGACTAGAGGTACTTGAAATCAGCTTTCCATGACTATAAAAGATCTGGCTTAAAATCGTTCCTTCCACATCTAGGCATTGCGTGAGCCTTGGAAAAAAGACGACGTTGGTCTACTTTGTCTATGAATTATTAATCATAGACAGGGTAGACCAGCGTCTTTTTTTAAAATTATTTTTTGCACTGTAATGAAAATAATTATACCTATGTAAATATCTAGCTGGGAACAACACGGCACAAGTTATTTTGCAGATCACGACAAAAAATGTGGAATCGTAAACGAATGGAAACGTCGTGGAAAACGTCAAATGAAATGTCATTGACAGTGGCAGCCATCTTTATTTTAGGGTAAGTGTTGCCTATAATATAACGTTTAATGCATTTCTACACAAAAACTAAGCCTAAATATACCAAAATGATCATTAAACCACTTTTATATAATATTGACATTTCATAATTATATGTGTACAATGTCCAGGCCGGGGCTCCATACATTCGTGAAACGTCTCCTTTGCCAAATGAAAAAAATGTCCCGTAAGACTTATAAAAGCAGATTTCAGCAACAATTGGCACGATTTTTATACTACATTTTTAATAGAATTGCAGAAGATTTCAGATATCTTCGTTTAGATGTAAGTTTAAAGTCGTCTTCTAAAAAATGATTATATGATATTATTGAACATATGGTGCTAGTTCTAGTAGGATACCAATCTTTTCTCCCAGTTATATCAATCCATTTTACTTTTAAATCAGAATATTACTTTTAAATTCTCTATTCTAGGTCAAGTTCAGCAGGCATGAATGTTTTTCCAAATTCAAAGTTATTGCATAGAAAGCCACCTAGTGTCTAAACCTTGTTGTAGGTAAATGAAGGCATTTTTGCTTAGCGCTGCACATTTACCGAATATTGGCTTATTTTTCGAAAATTTGTTAGATCTGTATTTATCGACCGTGTGGTATACACTACCTATCTAATTACCTACCTGCTGATAACGATTAATTATGAATAAACAACCAAAAGTACTCTATCGATAAAAGTATCGACAACGTGCAAGCACTATGTTAATATTTCCATACTGCTGGGCCAATATAAAAATTGTGATTTTGCCTCGAAATACACATAGTTTTCGAGATTTTTACGTTACCGGTGAAAGGAAATTCCTGCATTTATTCGATTCACTTTAGAACTTTGCAGCCGACAAGTTAGTATCGCACAACTCGGCATATTTTCCTCATAATGCGCCGGAGCTCAGAGCGCCATGACATTGTGCAAAATCTGAGCCATAGCTTTTTTTTTTTTTTTTTGCGTAGGAAGGGGGAACCCTCATGGATACCATTGCTCCGCGAGAATGAGCAATGGTTATGTTCGACTCCACCGAGGCCTTTCCCGGGAAAGCCCTCGTTGACCTAACGAACCAAAACCCCCACCTTTGGATATGCTATTGGCCGGGCAGGCCTTGACAGCGTCAACGGAGATTGGGAGCGCAGACGGCGCTCACCCTAGTGATGTAGCCTTAATTAACCGGTATAGGGCGCGGGGCGCCCATGGGACAGGGACCTCTGTCCATGGTGACGCCGTCAGCCGCGGCAGACTGAGAGAAACGGCCGGGTGTGTTACGATATCTCGCGAACGCGCCGGGTGTCGGGATTCGCGTGCGACGCGGGCGGCGCCCCCTTCGGCGGGGGCGGTACGACGGGGTATTGTTGTGCGAAGACTGTCTGAGTGCGTCAAGGGTAGCCTGTCGGAGTTGACACTTTGATCTTAGCCAAAAGGCCGAGAAGCGAGGCGCGCACAGCTGATATTTATATGATGAAACACTCATATGCTTGGCGCGCCTCCCCCCCCCCCCCCCACGTCATCGTTCTATTGGGAGCGTAGCGAGCTTTTTCCGTGTTCTGTGGTCTGTCTGTTTGAACCCGCATCACGCTATAAATACTGGTCCGATTTTAACTGTTTTTTGTTGGTTTGAAAGCATGTGGTCTGACTTGAAATCTGGTGTACTTGGATTCTTAAATTCGAAACCTAAAGGGATGTTAAGGTTTGTATGGGAACAAAAATTTACAGATCACATGCTACGGGCAACAGTTAACATAATACGATACTTTTTAATGCCAACGAAGTCGCGGGGCATAAGCTAGTTGTTAATAAACTCAACTGTTAGAGCCGAATAAACTCACTTGTTAGACCCGCATAAACTCACTTGTTAGAGCCGCATAAACTCACTTGTTAGACCCGCATAAACTCACTTGTTAGATCCGCATACACTCACCTGTTAGAGCCGAATAAACTCACTTGTTAGACCCGCATAAACTCACTTGTTAGAGCCGCATAAACTCACTTGTTAGACCCGCATAAACTCACTTGTTAGACCCGCATACACTCACCTGTTAGAGCCGAATAAACTCACTTGTTAGACCCGCATAAACTCACCTGTTAGAGCCACATAAACTCACCTATTAGAACCGCATAAACTCACTTGTTAGACCCGCATAAACTCACCTGTTAGAGTCGAATAAACTCATTTGTTAGATCCGCATAAACTCACCTGTTAGAGCCGAATAAACTCACTTGTTAGAGCCGCATAAACTCACCTCTTAGAGCCGCATAAACTCATCTATTAGAACCGCATAAACTCACCTGTTAGAGCCGCATAAACTCACCTATTAGAACCGCATAAACTCACCTGTTAGAGCCGAATAAACTCACTTGTTAAACCCGCATAAACTCACTTGTTAGAGCCGCAAGCGTGCGCCAGTATGAGGCGGCGGTCGTAGGTGTCGTAGCCGCAGCGCGCGCACACGTACACGTTGCGGCAGTGCAGTGGCACGTGCCGGTTCAGCCGCACCAGCGTGGGGAACCGCCGCGAGCAGATGTAGCACGCGAAGCGGCCGACACTCTGCCAAAGTATCATCAATCATCAACAGTGCCTATTAACATGTCCCCACTGCTGGGGCTCCGGTCTACCCTCTCAACGAGGGCGCACGGGTTATAGTCCACCATGCTAGCCCAGTGCCGATTAGCTAACTTTACATGCGCCTAAGAATTTCTTGTTCGACGTACACAGGTTTCGTCATGTTTTCCTTCACCGTTTGAGAGCAGTCAATAAATGTAGGTACTGAAGTTTCGAGAAAAAACCCATTGGTACATGGCCCTGCCGGGGATCGAACTAGGACCTCTCGATAGGTCGCTTCTTCCACGCGACGACCAAAGTATAATCTTCCGTTAATTGATTTTACTACTCGAAAGCTGGACTTTTTGGCGGGGTCTTCTCAGAGATGGCTGTGTATCCTTCAACATTGGCAGAACCATCGTGGACTCGATGAAACTTTTTTTTAAATTGACTAGCCTGTGACCAATATTTGTGTGATGAGCATGCTGGTTTTCGGATTCTGGGTGTTAGTATGTATTCAAGTAGTTATTTAAAAAGTATATACGTAAGTATGTTTATCAGTTGTTGAATTGTTGAGCCTTGTTCTGTCCAAAAAACATTGTCCAAAGGCACTGACCAGGGCATGGCACTGCTTTCGATGCAGCTTCGAGTCACTCGCGCTCTTGAAGCAGATGACGCAGCGCGAGCACTTGTGCGGCGCGGTTAGGAACTCGGGCTTGCGTCGCTTGGTCTCCATCCGCACCAGGATCTCGTCGTTGGTCAGCACCTTTATGTACCACTGCTGGTCGCTTTCTTCATCATTCTACGAATCATTAATCAATCTACAGTCCACGCATTCAAAATATAAGTAGACTATATACAACGTGACATGAAAGATGACATGAAAAGGGTGGCAGGAGGGGTATGGATGCAAAAAGCAAGGAACAGAACTGATTGGAAAGCTCTGGAAGAGGCTTATGTCGCAAGACAAGCAGAAATATAGAATTAAAGTTATTTAGAATTAAGAACATTATTGTAAACTTCTGCAATAAATAGCTATAATAATAATATACAACGTGTTACAAAATACCCCTTAAAAATATAATTAAATATCAAAGCCAATACTAGTAGTAACCCTAGTAGTAGCCATCAGGCACTCGGTACTCCATGGAATTTCATCATTCAAGTTATCATTCTTACCGCATCCTCTTGGATTTCGCGTTCATGGATTTCCTTCACATAAATTGCTGTCGGACTTCCAACCCTCTCCGTGTAGTCGTGATCACTTTCCGTTGTTGGTTTCACTGCAGAAAAGTTTTTATTCAATATCTCTGGCAACAGTTTCACCTGGAAGGAAAGGTATCCAAGTGTCCAGCTTCGGTTCGATTCATTCTAATATATGTTGTAGTTAATAAAGCGCACCACAGACAGAGCAGCGGCGGTGCGATAGCGTTGCGGTAATTTTTTGTAATGTTCGAAATAGTATGAAGCCCTTGACATCACAGCGGCGCGTTGTATTCCTTTGTAGTAGGTATATATGAGAACCGCCACACAGAGCGGCCGCGGTGCGGAGCGTTCTTCATACACACCGCCGCCGCGCCGCCTCCGCAAGCGGTATTCCTGTCTGAAGGGCTCCGCTTTATATTCGCTTCCCGCAGATTCGCCGCCGCAACGCTTTCGCACCGCCGCCGCTCTGTCCGTGTTGCGCACGGCATGGCACGTATTTTTAGGGTTCCGTACCTCAGAAGGAAAGATATTATAGGATCATTTCGTTGTCTGTCTGTCAAGGCCCTTTTTCTCAGGTATGTGTGGAAGTAAACATAACAGACCTCTGTTTCTTTATAGCAGTCCTAACTTATATTTACGAATCAATGTGCTATCTTCATAACTATATGATCAAAAAGACGAAAGGAATTAAAGACGGACTTCTTCATGTAAAAAAAAAAAAAAAGAGTATACAAATAACCTTTTTAACTTACAACTGGTTGCTCAGATGTTTGAAACTGTGATTTAATAAGTTTAGCAGCTTTATTCTGAGGCGTGTTCACATTCACTTTGGCTTTGACCTGCGCAATATTGGTCTTGGACATCTTCGATTCAGTCTCCTTAACAACATCAGCGCCAAACATATTCATTTTTGTTACCTGCTCTGGCACTGTTGCAACATTCGTGAATTTCAGTAGTGAATCGTTTGTGTTTCCAGTTTTAGTTAACAGTGGATCAACGGTAACCGTATCTAGTGATGTTCCAGTGAATTCTGTTTGGGGAATAGATGTAAATACAACAAACTCATTTTCATTGCCCAGTACGAATTTAGAAGTGTTCATTTTCAGAATTTTGATATTTGGCTTCTTTAGCTGAAAGAAAACGCATGAATGAAAAATTCAGTACATACAACTAGTTTTTAGGCTTTTTTTTCTCCCCTTTTATTTTTACAATTTGTCACTTTTTCTATCTAGAGTCAGGTTTGGAGACTATTACTTCCTCTGTGGTCAGATCGGAGCACAGAGGAAGTAATAGTGTCTGAGTTGGATCTCTAGCAGAATTGTCTCAGAGAATTTTTCTCTTTAGCCGACGCGGCATTTCTCTTGGTCCATCCATAAGGAGAAACCAGTCTTAACCCTCTGGCTCGCAGGATTCAGAGCGCAATACCGTTGAAACTCGGAAGTATTTTGAGTCAGTCAGACCGTGACATTGTCACAAAACTGACAATTTGAAACGTAACCGCTATTTAATTGGTCAAGGCAAAGTATGACAATGACAAGTGTCTGAGTGACTACAAACTGAATAAATATGACATATTACCTGGTGGAATAACAGCTGTCATCCTGCTACATGTAATGGGCTCCCTAAACAATCATGCGGCATGACATGCATTACGTGCTGTCACTCATGCATGACCGTCTAGCTGTAGTGATTGACGTGCATGACATGCAAACTACGTGCTGGCCGTTGCTTCACTGTATTGATTGATAGCAAGCATGATGGTCCATCATGCAGCATGACATTCAAATAAACGTTGCATGTCATGCAAGCATGATTGTTTAGGGACACGTTAACAGTCTGATAGTCAAAGAGTTGTCTTACCAATTTGTCATTTTCCAACTGTGTCTTTAAAGTTGTCACGGCATTCAGCACCGTGTCTCTAAAGTGCCCCATTTCCTGCAGTCTCTCCTGACATGGGTAACATATTCTGGTTTCTACATTTAAAAAATTTGACAAGCCCTGCAATAGAAATTGTTTTAGATATACTCATACACCTACATCATCATAGCCTGCACTAGTCTGATCTACGGTTCTCCGCATCCAGTCACTACCAGCCTTACGCAGATTGTCGCTCCATCTAGCCGGGGGCGTCTCCACCCGAGAACTTCATTAACTAGCGATATGTGTTCTAAAGACGAGCCAACTTCACTATCCCAGCAGTTATCGGTTCTCTGGCAGATGTAGCCAGCTAACATGGTAGGTACTACAAATGAGATTATATGAAGTGACTGGTAAAGGGGATCCCAGACACACGCGGCCTGCGGTGGCGGTGACGGCCTGTTGTATTCCCTATGCAATGTATGTGAGATTTGAGACATGCGCGGCCTGCGTTTGCATATTGAGGCTGCGGCCTGCGGTAGGCCGCCACCGCACGCCGCGTGTGTCTGGGATACACTTTACAGGGGCACTCAGTGGTGACCGCGTAATCGAGCATTTTTATTGGGAGTAAACATGTCGTTAAAATTGGGCAGGTTGTAATTCGCCTTCAGGATTTTGCTGCTCACTTTCCCTGAAGTCTTTTCCCACGCAATACATTTGAAAGTACTTACAAAACTGTTTGGTTGCATTAAATTGTTCAGAATCTGCAAAAGTTCCTCGTCTATTGTAACAAGATCGTCGTCTTTGAAAAGACACGTTGTACATACGTCGACGGTCATCTTTTCAGCGCATAGCGCATTATTATTTTATTACGAATTGTGCTTTAATTTTTGTTTTTCAAAGGAAAACAAGTTTAAAACATGATATTTGAGGTTATACAAACGTCAAAGAAACAATTGAATGAAAAAAATCTATAATAAATACTCACTCATTCATTCATTTGTCAATGTCAGTTTCCTTCCACCACAGACAACATATGGTCTGTGCCTTTGCCAACTTGCCAAGCCAACCAACCAGCCAAAAAAAATTGTTTGTCCCATCCATCCAATGCCAATATATAAATAAAAAAAATCAAAGGATTTATTTTTCCAAAATTGTTATTTAGTTTTTCTCTAAAAACCTGAATGAAACAATGGACGAAGAGCTTGAAATATGCCAGACTTGTCTCAGCAATGATCGATTTCTGTATCCTATTATAGATTTGAAAGACTCCCTAAGCGTTCTCAATATTCAGGTCAGTGCAGTGTTTATTTCTTCACTATCTTGACCAACTTGCGAGTTCTAAGCGGTTATAAGGCGGTACTGCCCGTCACCAGTCGGTAATAGTTCTGGCCTAGCTATTTTAATGGCTTTATTTCAGTCTGTTGGCTAACAGAGTTCAAGACGTGAGTAAAAGTAAAACTGACCCGTTACAGTCTACATATATAGTGCCTTCGTACACAATGGGCCGTGTTTTGGAAAAACTCAAGAATTTTCCATACATTACTGAGCAAATTTTCATTTATTATGTTCAAACAATCTTTTGCCGAATACCGAAATATAAGAAAAATAGACGAATACCAAATACTGGCTGAATATTCATAGCATTTCTAGTAGATACTGTATACCAATCAACTGGTCACCCTTGTCTACCTTCCCTCCTTTCCTTATCTGTTATGTTATATCTTTTCCAGGTAAAATCAAGAACACCAGATTCTGGTATCTGCTGGGAATGCAAAAGACTATTTGAGAAGTTCTGTAGTTTCAAAACTCAAGTTTTAAAAGCGCAAGAGTTATTAAGCAATAATGAAAAGGTAAGAGCTGTTGGTTGGTCACTAGTTAAGGAATAGAGGCAGCTGTATTGGGGTTTCTTCGAAGGTCTGATCCTCAATGAGGAGATCATGTCTGTATGTCTGTCTGGCTTCAGAGTTTCGTCACTAAACTATGTAAATTTGCATCGGTGTCGAGAGGTAAATATACTGCTAAAACTGAACACAAATAAATAAATAAACACATCCGAAAATTTGATCTAACTATCCACTGAAAAAGACATGATAGCCTAGTTGTTTGCGCATTCGCCTCACGTTCACGAGGTCCAGGGTTCGAACCTGGCCGGTACCAATGAATGAACTTAAGTAAGGAATTTAAGGCTTGTTATAATACCACAGGTTTTTCGATAAATTTGGCATTATATGTTATCATTTTCAGGTGGAAAACCTGACGTCCCTGAGCGCGCTGTCGCCAGGAAAGAAGTTGTACCACGACTCATGTCTGGACCCCACAACGAATATTCTAGTCACATGCACGGAGAGTGGACCGATATTGATAAAACAAGAGGTCACGGAAAGTACAAATGATTGTGAAGACCCGAGCACCAATAAGCAGAGTTCATTGGAGAAGAATTGCAATGATGGGGAAAATGCGAAATCGAATGAAAGTGTTTCGGATAATAGAGAAACGGAAGAACAAACAAACATAAGGTATGATTAGGGATGTATTTCTAATCTACATCAAATATATCTGATTAGCACATCTAAAAATACAGATTGCACACAAATACGCAATATGGGGAGGATATGGGGGAGGCCTTTGTCCAGCAGTGGACGTCTACAGGCTGATATGATTCATCAACAGCCTACTAACATGTCCCCACTGCTGGGGCTCAGGCCTACCCTCTGAACGAGGGTGTTCGGGCTATAGTCCACCACGCTAGCCCACTACAGATTGATGGAATTCACATGCACCTAAGAATTTCTTCTTCGGCGTATGCAGGTTTCCTCACGATGTTTTCCTTCACCGTTTGAGAGCAGTCAGTAAATGATATGATTGATTGATTGATTGATATGGTATCAAAGGCCAGGGAGAGATGGAAGGAGTTGGAAGAACCCTATAAAGGGGTCTTTACGGAAATAAAATAGAAATTTTGTGTAAAAAAAAAACAATTTTTTAAAATTGTGTAGTAATGAAACACAAAATTTTTTTTAGATGTAAGTAAGGATTAAATGCCTTTTATTTATTATCAATAATTCCAGTGAACTACCAAGGATAACTCTAGTCGAATCTCTAACAGAAAAATCGAATGACACAAACAAACTTACTCGGGCTGGTTCCGGGACAGAGCCGCAGATCGAACTGAACATTCCGAAAGCACATCCAGTCGCCCAAGATGACGGTGCCACTATACCTTTGACTAGCAGGTTAAGTACGATATCAGCCAAGGAAGGAGGTAGGAGGCCGAACGTGGAAACAGATGTGGTAGTCAATTGTGAAAACGTTCAAGCACACAAGGATGTAGCAACTAATACGGTGAGTTAAAATCTATCTATACTAATAATAAAGAGGTAAAAACTGGTGGATAATTTCCACTCCTATCTTATATATCTTGCGAAGAACCAAACGATAGCGAGGTGTCATATTATTTAAGTAATAAAATTAAAAATTCGGATAATAAAGTTAAAGCAGTATGTTTCATTATAAATAATGAAACTGCCAAAACTAAACCACGCGAAAATGAATATGCAATCAAAAATAATGGTAAAATAATTAATTCTAAAACAGAAGTAGCAGAGTCCTTTGAAACTTTTTTCACTAACATCCCTATTAAAACCACCGAAGCTCTGCATTTATCGCCTATTCTTGCCGAAAATTTGCTTGTAAATAACGTTACAATATGTGAAACAGTTTTTAATTTTAGACACATAAACTCTCTAGATATTATTAAGGCTTTTAAATCATTAAAACTAAAATCTTCTGAAGATCTATGGGGAATGTCTGTTAAAGTAGTTAACTCAGTTATAACGATTATTGCGCCTTACTTAGCTTTTATATTTAACATGAGTATTAATCAAGGTATTTTCCCTGACCTAATGAAGCAAAGTAAAATCATACCACTGTTTAAATCTGGTGACAAACTAGATCCCAGTAATTTTTGACCAGTGTCAGTTCTCCCAGTGCTTAGCAAGATTTTCGAAAAGATCATACTAACTGCTTTGTCATTTCAATCTCAAACAACTTCTTCACGATCGTCAGTTCGGATTTACTAAGGGACGATCAACCACCGACGCAGGAGTCATGCTTGTTAAGCATATTTTTGATGCTTGGGAAGCTTCACATGATGCAATAGGCATCTTCTGCGATCTCTCCAAAGCATTTGATTGCGTTAATCACGAAACCTTGCTACTCAAATTAAAACATTATGGCGTGAAAGACAGAGCATTCGAATTACTTAAATCTTACCTTGAAAATAGAGTACAAAAAGTTGATATAAATGGAGTTAAATCATCTGGATCAGTTGTGAAAATGGGGGTGCCCCAGGGCTCAGTTCTGGGTCCTTTTCTTTTTCTTGTATATATAAATGACTTGCCATTTCTAATACAAAACATGTCCAACATAGTATTATTTGCCGATGACACTTCTCTGATTTTTAAAATTAGCAGAAGAGCTTGTGATCTTCCTGAGGTAAACAATACTCTCACACAAGTACTTAACTGGTTCAGCATTAATAATCTAGCATTAAATACAACAAAAACTAAATGTATTAAATTTTGCCAACCAAATGTAAGACATGTAGATAATAATGTAACTTTAGGTACAGAAAGATTAGAATTTATCAAAAGCACGGTGTTCCTAGGTATAACTATAGACTCATCTCTTCAATGGGGGCCCCACATAGCTTCACTAGCTGGCAGACTAAGCTCGGCCGCCTACGCCGTTAAGAAAATTAGACAATTAACAGATATTGCTACTGCGAGATTAGTCTATTTCAGCTACTTCCACAGCATCATGTCATACGGCATCCTACTGTGGGGTCAAGCGGCAGATATAGAAACCATCTTTATTTTGCAAAAGAGAGCTATTAGGGCGATCTATAATCTACGTTGTAGAGAATCATTAAGAGAAAAGTTTAAAGAAATTAATATATTAACCGTTGCCAGTCAATACATTTTTGAGAATATTTTGTATGTCCGCAAAAATATATCTCTCTTTTTGAGGCACTGTGACATGAACACAGCTTATGTTACAAGAAACAAAAACAAACTTGTACCACCACAGTTAAGGCTTAGTAAGGTCAGTAAATCATTCACGGTGCAATGTATACGCTTCTACAACAAACTACCAGAAGAAATCTTAAATATGAATGACAGAAAATTTAAGACCTACATTAAACAGCAACTTTGTAAGAAAGCTTATTATAGGACAGTCGATTATCTAAATGACAAAGATGCCTGGTGTTAATGTTACTTCAGCCTCGCACAATCTTTACAAAATAATGTTATGTACAAACTTGATTTTAAAAGATGTGTTGCGGAAGTTTGTTGCGCCGCTTCTTCTTCCCAGCTCTATATAACACCTTGGAGGCGGTGGTAGATAAAAAATTGACGTTGTATAAATGTACCCAGTGTACTTACATGCAATAAAATACATTTGAATTTGTAAAATACACCCAGCGCCATCTGTTGACAAACGTTAAAACTAAGAAACTGACATGATTTGAACGGGTTAAGAAAGTTGAATAACATTTAAATACTATACTTTATAACACGGATGAAGTCGCGGGGCATCGGCTAGTATTGTATAAAAGGATTTTATTGGTGGGAGAATTCGTTTTGTTTCCTTCTGGAAACTGCTCTAAATTCTGGATTCAAGCGAATGATTGCCCTTTACTGATTGAGCTTATTAAGCTTTAACTGTCATTAGGAGTCAATTGACTTTACTTAGTCTTAACTGGCATTAGGAGTCTGTTGACCTTATTAACTGGCTTAAGGAGTCTATTAAGCTTTAACTGTCATTAGGAGTCAATTGACCGTACTTAGCCTTAACTGGCATTAGGAGTCTGTTGACCTTACTAAGCCTTAACTGGTAGGAGTCTATTGAACTGATTAGTCTGGTATTTTGTCCGCAGGAATCAATAACGGTTAAAGTTGTGTACAAAGAGTGTGAGACAGACGTCCATGGGGTCAGGGTGAAGGAGGAGCCGGTGTCGGAGCCCGAGGACATGGACGACCCCATCACGGTATGTCGCTAAAACATTCATTGGTGATTGGTGACCAGAATGGAAGAAAAATAAAAGTTTTTCGTTTGTTTACACACAATTTATTGAATTATCGATATAAATAACACTGGGTATGAACAAAATTAAAAATTAAAATTAGGAACTTAAAATTAAAAAAACCTTTTTTTTGAACGCGCTAATCTCTGCAACTTCTTCTGTGGAGTTGTTGTCAGCTTCGCTGAGACTGTTCGTGCCGGGTGCGTACACGCGCGCGCCGCCCCCGGCCCGCACTAGGCCGCACTCCAAGTCGCCGATACCGCGCGCGCTCGGCCTGCTCGCCTCACTCCTCGACGCCGACTCGATCTATTTGTGTCAGGCATTAGCACTATGATCACAGCGTGTAAAAATATGCTAGAATAATGTTAAGTTAAGTGACCATGTAACACGATGTCAATAGCTGTACGGTTATGTGTAAATTGACAATAAATAAATCACGCTACGACCCTTAGGAGCCGAACAAAAAGAAAAATAATCGGCGCGCGCGCACTGGAGGCGGCGGCCATTCAACATTACGTTTTCATTCATCTAGAGTCCATAACAGTACTAAGTCTGTTTATGTAACTGTTTTGTTGCAAGTACATTAAAAATGTTGGTTGAACTCTGGAAAGAGTGTCCACAAAGTCCCTAATCATCATCATCATATCAGCCTGTAGACGTCCACTGCTGGACAAAGGCCTCCCCCATGGATCTCCACGACGACCGAAAGTCCCTAATAATAAAAAGTAATAAAATTCCCTAATAAAAGATTTAATATGCATTTTTTTAACAGCTAAACCACGCAGAAGAGATCAGAGTCAATACCGCCCTCAATGCTCGTCCCACCGGTGAGTGCACATCAAATCAACAGCCTATTAACATGTCCCCACTGCTGGGGCTCAGGCTCAACGAGGGCGTTCGCGTTATAGTCCACCACGCTAGCCCAGCGCGGGTTGGTGGGCTTCACATGCGCCTAAGAGTTCCTTCTTCGGCGTATGCAGGTTTCCTCGCGATGTTTTCCTTCACCGTTCGAGAGCGGTCAGTGCTTATGTTGCGAGAAAAACCCATCGGCACATGGCCCGGCCGGGGATCGAACTCGGACCTCTCGACATGACAGGCCGCGTCTTCACCACTACCTCGCGTCGAACCCACGGTCTCAGCAATTGCCAAGTCGCTAAGCCAATAAGCCGGTCCATTTTGAGCACGGGATGTTGTAATGCCCCAACTTTTGTTGTCTGGAAGAAATCGCTCTTAGCCTAGATGTACCTTTTCATCATCATCGTCATACAGGCTGATGCCTGTAGACGTCCACTGCTGGACAAAGGCCTCCCCTAAGGATCTCCACGACGACCGGTCCTGCGCTAACCTCAGCCAGATGTACCTTCTAAATGTATTGTATTAATGTGTTCTGTTTTATTTTTTGTGAAATAGAGTATTGAATTGAAATTTTTTCAGTGTCAGTATCAATAAACGAGGTGAAGCACGAGCCGCAAAGTGCCGATGACGTGCTGCAACACAGGCACTGGAAGAAGTCCGTCATGCTTGTGTACAACAGGTAACAAATAACATGTGTACCAACAGTGAACACATCTTTTTTACTATAGAAACTCATAATTATATAATTATTTACGGGCCTTATATCTTCAAACTTAAATCTCGTGACTTATCGTCGAATACACCCGCGGATACCGTGAGTGTTGTGCGCCGGGACTTTCCAATAATACAAGATCAGCAGAGGGTAGTTTCAGAAACTACTCACAGCGATCAACACTGACAGCTCGCCTCTCCAGTCAGCTTATGAATACAAAGCGCGAAAGTCTAAAATGTACTATAGAAACTCAATCAAAATTCGTAACCTCATCCAGCCGGGTACCGCGACCTTCCCAGATCGCCACTCGAGAACCTTTCTGCCCCAACGGCCGTCAGTTCTACGAGCGATGTGCCCCGCCCACTGCCACTTCAGCTTCGCAACTCTTTGAGCTATGTCGGCGACCTTGGTTCTCCTGCGGATCTCCTCATTTCTGATTCGATCTCGCAGGGAATCTCCGAACATAGTCAATAATCATCATCAACAGCCTATTAAGATGTCCCCACTGCATGGGCTCAGGGCCAGGTGTTCGGGCTATAGTCCACCACGCTAGCCCAGTGCGGGTTGGTGGACTTCACATGCGCCTAAGAATTTCTTCTTCGGCGTATGCAGGTTTCCTCACGATGTTTTCCTTCACCGTTTGAGAGCAGTCAGTAAATGTACTTAAGTTTCGAGAAAATAATAATCGGTAGTAATTGTTTCTGTCACTCGTGTGTGTATGTAAGGATCCGCGCGCACCGATACGCGTCCCGGTTCTACCGGCCCATCACCGACGCGGTCGCGCCGGGCTACAGCGCCGTCGTGAACAAGCCCATGGACCTCGGCACCATCAAGAAGAGGATCGACGGCGGACTCATCAAGTAGGTTGCCCCCCCCCCCCCCCCCTTCCCCGTAACATGTGACTTCATATATGGACGGCCCCTAACCCCTCCGTAACCATCGGTCCACTTTCCCCATCGGTATACGTGTCCAAATGGTCTACTTCCCCATCGGTCAACTTTTCCAAACGGTCTTCTTTCCTCATCAGTCTACGTGTGAATTGGACATGAATGTGAATCTACGTTCATCCTAAGACCTAATCGTCTGGAAGAACAGTTAAGGCGAGATGTAAGGCATCCGGGAGAATGGACCACATGGGAAATCCGAGTAGACCATCCAAAAATGTCGCCCAGTTGAGAAAGTTGACCATTCAGGAAAGTAGACCATTTGAGAAGTAGACGGATAAAGCGTGAATGCGACATGGCTCGGGTTTTTCCCTTTTGGTCCATTTTCCCGAATGCCTTGGTATAGCCTTAACTGTTCTTCCAGACGAGTAGGTCTTAGGATGAACGTACACGGGACGAAAGTCATGTTTAATTCACACGTTGACCGATGAGGAAAGTACACCAGGAAAGTTTACCAATTTTAGTTTACAAATGTTGTAATATACACATTTATTATGATTTGAACATTCTGTTTTCTCATGTAACTAATTATGAATTAAACTATTATTATTAACATTAATGTAAGACAGAATCTGGTGAGGTCACGGGACCCGGCTGGATGAGGTTAGCGCGGGACAGGTCGTCGTGGAGAACCTTGGGGGAGGCCTTTGTCCCCTTTGTCCAGCAGTAGACGTCTACAGGCTGACATGTTGATGATGATGAAGAGATAAACATCTCAAACCATGTATTGTGTGTCAGAAATGACTGAACACATATTTTAAATAATTTACCACATTTATAACAATAAATATCAATGGGGAAATTGGACAGATGGTGCTCCTATCAACATCATATCAGCCTGTAGACGTCCACTGCTGGACAAAGGCCTCCCCCAAGGATCTCCACGACGACCGGTGCTCCTAACTGGTTAATAATTGTTCGCAGGACGACGGCGGAGTTCCAGCGCGACGTGCTGCTGATGCTGTCAAACGCGCTCATGTACAACAGCAGCGATCATTACATCTACGCCATGACGAAGGACCTACTCGAAGAGGTATAATTAAATCATATCCTACTAACATTCAGAATGTGGGCTGTCAAAATGCTCCCACCCCCGTCGACCGTGGCTGTCAGTTTGTTGTTTTTCAAAAATCATCCCTATCTAGACTTAGATATAAATAAATAAATAAATAAATAATGTTTGGACAAATTCACACACGGCTGTTTAGTCTCAAACTAAGCCGAAGCTTGTAAATGGGTACTCAACAACTGATAAACATACTTAAACACTTTTAAATAAATATTTAAATACATACAAACAGAATCCGAAAACCAACAGATATGCTCATCACACAAATGTTGGTCTTGGGTGGGAATCGAACCCACGACCCCTGGCGCAATAGGCAGGTTCACTACCAACTACGCCAACAGGCCAGTCACAGTTACAGTTAGTTACAGTCAGTAACAGTTAGATATCTAGGTCTCTCGGCGGCCATTGAAGCACAATTTGTTAAAGCGTGACACACACTGGGCGGCGGCGTTGCGAAAGCGTTGCGGCGGCGAAGGTTTGTATGAAGAACGCGCCGCGCCGCCGCCGCTTTGATGTAATGGGCTTCATACTATTTCGAACATTACAGAAAAAAACCGCAACGCTTTCGCAACGCCGCCGCCGCCCAGTGTGTGTCACGCTTACTGGGGAATCACAATATGTGCTCCTCGACAGATGAAAAGCTGATATTATAAAGGCGAAAGTTTGTAAGGATGTTACTCTTTCACATAAAAACTACCGAACAGATGTTGATGAAACTTGGTACAGTGATAGCTTATATCCTGGAATAACATATGGGATACTTTTTAACGCGGACAAAGTCGCGGGGCGTCCGCTAATACCCCCTGAAATAATTCAAAATAAAATTCATGCCACCTCTTTCTTATTTTTTAAGCTAACAAAGAGCACACGGAACTAAAACTTAGTTAAAGCGTGCACTAGAATCGAGATCAATGCAGTTTTCCAATTCCACAGGTAAAATACCAACTGGGTCTTCTATTAACAGTGCATGCGCACTCAGTACTTCCCAATGAAGGGCCCTTCCCTCGCCCGAGGCGCCACCTCGACAACGACTGGTCTCTGTCACCACCGGCCAAACGAGCCAGAATGTCCACCGCTAAAACTATCGTACCACCAACCCTAACGCCTAGAGTTAAGAAGAGAGCCAAAAAAATAACACCTAAACTCGAAAGGAAATCGGTAGCAGCCAAAGTGACACCGAAGAGACTAACGCCTAAGCTGGAAAGGAAATCTACGGCCACTAAAGTGGTGAAAGCCAAGAAAATAACACCAAAAGTAGAAAGAAAATCCATTGCTAGCAAAGCCGCTCCTAAAAAAGCGACGCCGAAACAAGACAAGACTGCAGCCGCTAAAGTGGCAAAGAAAATCAAGGCCGAGAGGAAATCTGTCGCGTGCCCAGCGACAGTAAACGTAAAACCCGAAGTGAACGTTGGCAGGAGGAAATCTACAAGGATTCGAACAATCAGAAGTTATTCGCCAATCTTTGTACAAAGTCCCATTGCAGTAAGCAAAGTCAAAAATCAGCACGCGTCTACTCCAAAATCGGGGGATTCCACATATATAGGAACAGAACCTCAAACTGGCAAGAAGCGTGGAAGGAAACCGAAGGCAGCCACCGTGGACCATGTAGTAACCAAATCAGAGGCAGATATCGATGATTTTGGTGTAGCAATAACCACAGAGCCTCAAAGAGATCTGAGCAGAGACGAAGCCAGCTATGTGAAGAAAGTATTGGAAGAGGAAATCTTAAATATAGCTCTAGATTCCGTCGATTTCGCTCCAAGGTTTAGAGGCGAACCTGTCATAGCCGACGGAGTGGTAAAACTCTGGTGTGACGATCAGAAATCCCTAGTCTGGCTAATGAAAACCATATCAAAGTTCCCAAAGAAAATTGGCAAGTTTGTGGTAAGGAAACAGACGGACTTGCCGAAGAAAATCAAATCTGCAATAGTGGTGCCAGGGTACAACGGGGAAGTGGAGGTAATATTAAGACTGCTTAGGGCTCAAAATCCTTGGGCGCAAGTGGAATCGTGGGCGGTGTACAGTGCAGAACAGAGGGGCGAGAGTATGATACTACTCCTGGGCATACCAGATACGGTAATACCCACGCTGGTGGGGAGACAGCGAAGGCTGGCGTACAGCTTAGGGTCGGTTTATGTCAAATTTTACAACATAGAGAATAAGCTAAGTGAGTCGCCTCCAGAGGCGTCGTGATTTAGTTTTAAGTGTGATCATTCCTGATTGTTTAATTTTAAGAGTAATGCGTTATAAGTTTTATTTTTCATACAATTGTATGTTAATTTGTGCGAAGTTTTATTGTCTGTCGTCGGCAGTTTTGAGATTTAATGATTTGTGCAGTTTTTTACAAAAATGTTTTTACTACAAAATAAATAAGTTATTTAAATAAATTGTTTTCGATTAAGTACCTACCTACCTATCTATACTAATAATAAAGCTGAATGAAGAATTTGAACGCAAACGACCCATACGAACCGGGCAAAAAGATAAAAGTCAGAGATCCTACTAATAATATTAAGGCGAACGTTTGTGGGGATGTTTGTAACGAGCCGAAGTCGAGTGTGGCATGGGATATTGTATTCTCTGGATCTGAAGAAACCATGAAACCTACTATCAGTTTAATGAGGCAGTTTGTGCTTTCGTGGAGGCCGTGCTGCGGTTTTATTGAAAATCGCCGACTATTATAGTCGTGGCCTGTTTTTGTGGAGGCTGTGCTTTAACCGCCGGTTTTTGAAAAAATACAAACAAAATATGACTTGGCTGTATGGTCTATGACTTTTGCTTGTCAATCATTGGACGAATTCAACAAAATATAAAAATACTTTAATTATGACAGGGCTGTATGGACTAAGCTTCCCTTGCCCGTCCTCAATAGAGGATAAACAAATTAACAACAACAACAAAAAAAATCTTTGTTGTGATTTTTGTGAATAACGAATTTATGCTGTATCTTGGATGAAAAATGGATTTAAAATCAAATTATTGCCAGGCATGTCTCAGTAATGACCGCCGGTTGCACCCTCTCATTCATTTACAATCGTTAATACAAGACCTTAACATGTCTGAGGTAATATATGTCTGTAGTAATATTTTCTTTCGGTCTATTTGGAGGGCAAAGTTGATATTTCCTGCGCGAGTGCTGACTGAATCCTGAGCAAAGCAAGCGAATAGGCTCACAATCAACTCCAGATATACCTACGGCACGGCAGCTGATGTCAGGAATCATTTCAGTGAACAATAGCAGAGAATACAGATCAGATCAATATCGACTACACTATTAAACATAATAAAAAGTTTTAAGATCTGTTACTGTTTGGACCGACGATATGGTGAAGGTCGCGGGACCCAGCTGGATGAGGTTAGCGCAGGACCGGTCGTCGTGGAGATCCGTGGGGGAGGCCTTTGTCTAGCAGTGGACGTCTACAGGCTGATATGATGATGATGAAGATCTGTTATAATTGTTTGTGAATGTGAGTTGGAGTGGAGAAAGCGCGCGCTGAGGGAAAAAAATGTGTGACAGCAGTCGGAGCACCCTGAAGGTTAGGTTGATTAGGTTACTGATGACCCTTGGAGCGAGCGACAGTACCTGGAAGGAGGTAAACAAGGAAGAGCGATGTTTGTCGAGTAATTTTTTTATTGCGCCCCCTTTTGTCCACACTGACTGCACTAATCTTTAAAACTACCAGTCGTATTTAAAAAAGATAAGATGCTACATCACTACGACCTTTAAAGCCGAGCAAAAAGAAGTCTGAACTTATGAAACACGAGTGAAGCAGCGGTAAACAGCTAGTGTTAGAAATACCTTAAAAATAATACTTTAAAACTGTCAGCTGAATGTTGAAGAGTGACAGATTGCGGCAAAGTCAAAGTTAAAACTATTTTATTGCATGTAAGTACACTGGGTACATTTATACAACGTCAATTTTTTATCTACCACCGCTTCCAAGGTGTTATATAGAGCTGGGATGAAGAAGCGGCGCAACAAACTTCCGCAACACATCTTTTAAAATCGAGTTTATACATAACATTATTGTTTGTAAAGGTTGTGCGAGGCTGAAGTAACATTAACACCAGGCATCTTTGTCATTTAAATAATCGACTGTTTTATAATAATCTTCCTTACAAAGTTGTTGTTTAATGTGGGTCTTAAATTTTATGGCAATAAATAATAATAATAAAAATACCTCGTGTCAGTAATTATCTACACCAGCTCATGCCTTCCACTCCAGAACACAACACTTGTTTTACTTACCCACTTATGTTATTAATTAAATATTTCCAGTTTAATGCTGTGGAAGGCGGTGTCTGCTGGGAGTGCCGGAGTGTGATGATGAGGTTCAACAGGTTCCGAGCACAGGTGCTGCAGGCACAGAACCTGTTATGTCAATGTAATATGGTATGTTTAGTTGTTGACGCTAACTCCTGATGCTCCCGCTAAACTTCAATGACCCGAACTTCATTATATGTTACCCTAGAAGTTTTTTGGACAGTAAAATAAAAAATAAAAAAAAGTTGTAGTTTATAAATTTATTTTTAAAATTTTGTGGTTGGGTTGCTGCCACAGGGCAGAATAAAGTAAAATAGTCCTACCACAGACCCTGATTGACTGAATGATATATCAGCAAAACCGGTAGATAGCCCAAAGCTTGAAATGAAAAAAAAATCCTATAGTTTTCTCAAATGAGATAGGCAACCATAACAAACCTTTGGTTTAGATTTTAGAATAACACTGCTACGAATTTTAATAAGGAAGTTCGAAAACCATTAAGTTTCCCTTCATTGTTTTCCAATAAATAAATTCAATTTTAATTTCAGCTTCAAGACCTGAAATGCTCAAGTAAACTATCACACAACATAAATTGCAGCTACGAATACGAATTTACCCACAGCCTTGATTCCCTAACCAATTCCAAAGACATTAAAATCAAAGACGAAATAGACACCACTGATATTTATGAAGAACATTTTAACGATGACGACGAAAAACAATATTTAACAGAAACTGAAGAAAAAGTACATGATATTGATGAGCTATTCAATGATTGTGATGAAAAACCCTTAGCTGGCATTGATCCGAGTGAGATGTTAGTTGAAATTTTAAACTCCGAAACCAAACTCAACTTAAATAAAATAAGAAAAGTCAGACCAAAGAGTTTTAAAAACAGCAGAACGCCAAAAATATTAGATACGGATACAGATGAAGAAGAATTAAGACAGAAGTTCACCACAGTTGTGTTCACAGACGAAGAAATGTTAAGGAATAGAGAAGAGAAGAGAAATCAGCCTAATTTTAAGAAAATACCATATAAATGTGATTTATGTGTTCTGGGGTTCACAAGGAAGGGTACATACGATCTACATATGGAGAAGAAACATGATAAGGTAGGTTATACTTTCGAGACTCGAACCTACGACCTCGCTGCCAACAAGTTCAGTAGTCTTTCAGCCCCAGAGTAAATTTTTATATCTTTTTTCAAATCTACTTAACTATTGGTCCTAGAAAAATGACCTTGGGTCCGTCCGTTGCGTAAGACACAAAAACTCTATACAAACCTGAGCCTAACATGGCTAATAGGCTGTTTGGATGGACCTAACGAGGCTAAAAGGCTGTTTGGATGGGCCTAACGAAGCTAATAGGCTGTTTGGATGGGCCTAACGAGGCTAAAAGGCTGTTTGGATGGGCCTAACGAGGCTAAAAGGCTGATTGGATGGGTCTAATGAGGCTAATAGGCTGTTTGGATGGGCCTAACGAAGCTAATAGGCTGTTTGGATGGGCCTAACGAGGCTAATAAGATGTTTCGATGGGCCTAACGAGGCTAATATAGGCTGGATTTAGTGTTTTATGTAGACCGCGCCATAACCGACAGTTTGATTCATATGATTATATTAGAACTACGATTGGCCTAAATAGACTCCGTTTCCAGGGCCGTAATTTTTTAAAAAAATGTCTCCAGAACATCGGCGAGCACCTGTGCCCGGTGTGTGAGACCCGTTTCCCGAGCGAGAGGCAGGCGGAGCGCCACAAGCGGAAACACTACGAGTGCTACCGGTGCCGCCTGTGCAAGTACGAGACGCTGGAGCTGTGGTCGGCGGTCAGCCACTGCCGCCTCAAGCACGGCGGGGACTCGAGGGACCGCATACACTGCCCGTACTGCCCCACTGTCGCCAAGTATGTACACCCTAGGCTAAACTAGGGGCCCAGGGAGACCCTACGGGATCTGTTGTGGCAGTCCCTGTTTGTACCACGGGCCATTATTTCTTTCCGTGGGCACCACTATGCCGTAAAAGCTTTTATTTTCCAAATTAAAAACAACTGTAACGCGCTGGGCTAGCGTGGTGGACTATAGCCCTAATGCCCTCTCCTAGGCTAGGCTTGAAGCCCCAGCAGTGGGGGCTGTTGATGACTATCACCGCTTTTCTGTTTGCCAGGACACCAGAGGAGTTGTCACAGCACATCGGCTCAGAGCACGGGGTCATTTGTAACGAATGCGGAGAAAAGTTCAAGGGGTTAAGCTCGCTGAGAACGCACAAGAGGTAACAACTGATCGGAATTGACAGAATACTCCTCACAGCACTAAGAAACCTAATAAGAAAGAAAAATCATTTATTCGACAATCACAACATACAATAAAATCGATAAAATAAAAACTAAACCTAACATAAAAATCAGGTGGTAGACGATGCTGTGGTTGTGAAAAGGTCACCAGCTCAGCATAGTGCTGCACCCGAGAGGCGCAGCGCTGGTTTTCTACTTTCTGGTTTTTATTCTATTCTGTTCTATTAAGCTTATAAATAAATTCATCATATCAGCCTGTAGACGTTCACTGCTGGACAAAGGCCTCCCCCAGACATCTCCACAATGACCGGTTCCGCCCCAACCTCATCCAGCCGGTCCCGCGACCTTCACCAGATCGTCGGTCCACCTTGTGGGAGGCCTGCCTACGCTGCGTCTTCCGATATTATTAACCGAGCGAGCGTAGCGTCTCAGTTTCGAGACTGGCCAAAAATGCTCTTGCCCGTCTGTCTTTCTGTCTGTCTTCCGCGAAATAAAATGCAAATTTTTGTCACTTTAGTAACATAATGTCCAACTGCAAAGTTGACTTCTGTTCGTTTCTTTTAGGTTTGTTTTATAAGGGCTGGCGAGGTCTACTGTTCTCACAGAACCACTGTAAATAAATAAATACATTTGACTAGTTATTTATTTGCGTGTCGATATTTTCTAGACGAATACACGGCGTGAAGCGGGAGTTCATTTGCGACATGTGCCGCAAGACGTTCAAGACCAAGTCGCGGCTGGAGTCGCACATGGCGTCCCACAACGCGGCGCTGGCGCAGTCCCTCGCGTACTGCGCGGCCTGCAGAGTGCAGTACAAGAACATATACGTGTACAGGAACCATCTGAGGACGAGCGCCAACCACGCCGACCAGGCGTGAGTACACAGTACATGCACTTGGCACAATCAATCAATTATCAATACACTTGACACAATCAATCATCAATACAATTAGCAAAATTAATACACTTGACACGATCAATTAATTATCAGTACACTTGATACAATCAATCACTTATCAATACACTTGGGACAATTAATCATCAAAACAATTGGCAAAATTAGTACACTTGACACATACAATCAATTATCAATACACTTGACACAATTAATACATTTGACACAATCAATCATCAATACTATTGGCAAAATTAATACACTTGACACATACAATCAATTATCAATACACTTGACACAATTAATCAATTATCAATACACTTTCCACAATCAATATACTTGATAATTGTGCCAAGTGTATTGATAATAGATTGATTATCTATTATCAATACACTTGGCACAATTATTACACTTTGCACTAGTTTGCACAATCAATCAATTATCAATACACTTGAAACAATCATTTACCAAAACACTTGGCACACTTCTTCTAATTATTACACTTCGTGCATATTGTGCATATGATACAATAAATACAGGTGGTGTGGTATGTACTTAATGTTGCTTCTATGCTGTGTGAATATAAAATATTTTTTATTATTTATAAGTGGCAATAAATAAATAATCGATCGTAAGTACATCCCTAGGAATTTGACATACGTGCCCCGAGAATCGAGAACGTAGTATTATGGAAACTAGACTTAAATAGACATATTATTACCACTAATTTATCTGCATGGCCCAAAGGTCAGCTGGTAGAGAATGCCATTGGCATTAAGTTCGCCTTTTGTTCGCCATTAGTGCAATAAAGTTTTAAATAAATAAATTATTTGACGTATGTTTACATTGTCCTCAGATACCAGTGTCGGGATTGCAACAAGAAATTCGCCTCGAAGGTGTACTGGAAGAAACATTACAACTTCTACCATCTGCATCAGTCACAGTTCCACTGCGAAATGTGCAATAAGGTAAACAGTTCCTCCTCATCATATCAGCCTGTAGACGTCCACTGCTGGACAAAGGCCTCCCCCAAGGATCTCCACGACGACCGGTCCTGCGCTAACCTCATCCAGCTGGGTCCAGCTTGTGGGAGGCCCACGCTGCGTCTTCCGATACGTGGTCGCCACTCCAGAACCTTTCTGCCCCAACGGCCGTCAGTTCTACGAGCGATGTGCCCCGCCCACTGCCACTTCAGCTTCGCTAATCTTTGAGCTATGCCGGTGACCTTGACCATTTCTGATTCGATCTCGCTGGGAAACTCCGAGCATAGCTCTCTCTCTAGGTAAACAGTAAATAAATTAAATAATAAGTATATCATCATCATATCAGCTCTTCAGCGTCCACTGCTGGACATACGCCTTTCCCAATAAACGCCACCACACCCGGTCCTCCGCTTCTGGCCACCTTCTTCAGGTCGTCGGTCCACCTGGCGGAGGGGCGTACCCACCCGCGGTCTCCACTCCAGACCTCGTCTGCCCCAACGGCCGTCGGTTCTGCGACAGATGTGACCTGCCCACTGTCACATCAGCTTGCTAATCCTTTCGTTGTCGGTGACCTTAGTTCTTGGATTTCATTGTTAGTTTATTGTCGACAGCTGTTCATATCAGAGTGGCGTCTGAAGAGCCACAGACAGACGCAGCACGGGCTGAGCCGGTCGCGGGACCACCACTGCACCGTGTGCGGAAAACAGTTCTTTGTGAGTACCTACCAAATTATTACTTGACTGAAAATCATCATCATCAGCCTGCACTAGTCCACTGCTGGTCACAGGCCTCCTCCAAGTCACGTCACTGAACCCGATCCTCGGTTCTCCGCATCCAGTCACTGCCAGGCGCCCTACGCAGGACGTCGCTCCATCTAGCCGGGGGGCGTCCCACACTACGCTTGCCTAGTCGTGGTCTCCACTCGAGACCTCGTCTACCCCAGCGGTTATCCGTTCTCCGGCAGATGTGACCAGCCCACTGCCACTTCAACGTGCTAACCCTTTGAGCTGTGTCGAAGGCTTTGGTTCTCTAGCGGATCACCGCGTTTCGGATTCTACCTCTCAGAGAAACTCCGATTACATTCTGTGTGCGTTATTCTATGTCGGCGGACGTTAATCGCTCCGCCGACACCTCGCTAGTTGCGAACCTAAGTAGTAGGCTACTTTTGTAAATAAATATTCGTCTCCTTTCTTACACACGAGTTTTTTTTTCACAATCGCCACGCTACATACAACCCCTAAAACATGTTTGTATTTTGTATTCTGTGTCTGAGAGCGTCAGTGGCCTCGGGGATAAGACGCAGCCTATCATATCGAAAGGTCCGAAGTTCGATCCCCGGCTGGACCATGTACCAATGGGTTTTTTCTCGAAACTTAAGTACATTTACTGACTGCTCTCAAACAGTGAAGGAAAACATCGTGAGAAACTGCATACGCCGAAGAAGAAATTCTTAGGCGCATGTGAAGTCCACCAACCCGCACTGGGCTAGCGTGGTGGACTATAGCCCGAACGCCATGGTTGATAGGGTAGGCCTGAGCCCCAGCAGTGGGGAGATTAATAGGCTGTTGATGATGATGATTCTATGTCTGCAGACGTTGTCGACTCTCAAAGGGCACCAGCTCACGCACTCGGAGCAGAGGACGTTCATGTGCGAGGACTGCGGCGACACGTTCAAGCAGCGGCCGGCCTTGTACACTCATTACAAACTGGTGCACAAGGGGGTGAAACGCAGGAGAAAAATATAAACGTCATCATGCTAGACAAAGGCCTCCCCCAGGGATCTCCACCACGGCCGGTCCCGCGACCTTCACCAGATTGTCGGTCCACCTTGTGGGAGGCCTACGCTGCGTCTTCCGATACGTGGTCGCCACTCGTATATAAGCGTCATTTAGTCTCAATTGATTGTCGTCTGTAATTAGGGGTTTTCTTTTTAATCTGTAGCACTTGTCGATCCGGATGGCGCACGCCTTAACTAAATTTTACTCTTGTTCTCTTTATCATAAAAAATAAGAAAGAGATGGCATGAATATTAGAACTGTCAAATTTTTATTTTTTAAAACTAGAGTAAAAAATTATGACTAACATATTTACAACAGGTGGACGCCGTCCAAACCCTCGTGGTGAGGCATTGTCCCCAGGATGCTGGCGCCGTTGCCTCTCTGAATTGCTATACTCAAGCGCTGTGCGAGGTAGGCGCCAGCCCTGGGGTCTCCGGAGGCATGGACCAGCCGGGTCGACAGGGCCCTCGCTAGTGCCTTCGCGAATTGTACTAATTAGTTTAGTCCTGTCTGAAATCCAGTACATTCTCTTGTGTGTGACAGGACTAAATTAATTTGACAGTTCTAAAATTCATACCATCTCTTATTTTTTAAGATTAGAAATAGCACAAGAGATTAAAATTTACTTAAGGCGTGCGCCATCCGGATCCACACCAATTTCTAGGTCTAAGACTGGAACTCAATGCTTTTAATCTGAATAAATGAGTTTAACGTGATACTGCTGTTAAACACATATAATTTATTGCTGTGGCAACACAGCCCTCTTCTTGTCAAACTCAATAAAGTGCTAACACGTCGTTCCGCCTTTTTAATTATTTTCCAAAGTTTAACATGGTCATCCATAGGTGGCTGGTTCATATCCGGCTCGAAGGACCATGTTAAACTTTGGAAAATAATTAAAAAGGCGGAACGACGTGTTGGCACTTTATTGAGTTTGACAAGAGGGCTGTGTTGCCACAGCAATAAATTGTATGTGTTTAACAACTGCTTTTACCGTTTTCTAGATACCAACGTTTGAAAAAGTTTGTGCAAAGAAAATTATATATTATACTTACTTTAAAATAAAAGAATAAATCACTTGTTCAATGTTTTATTTAATTATAGAATTCAAACAACGAAATGCATTTAAGAAAATGTATGGGACACATCCTATTAAATTAAAACAAAAAATACTTGAAAAAAACTAACGGCCTTTTTCACCACTTGCTGATATTGTTACAGATAGTAATCTGACAGGTAAACTAATCAATCGGATAAATCTGTCTAATAATATTTTCTTGTTTCACACCTCCAGTCTCTGATGAATCTTACTGTTAGTTTATCTGGCGGTTTTTCAGACTGATAAGGCAATCAGAAAATGCAGATGTATCTGGGACTTTATCAGCAAGTTGTGAAAGAAGCCCTAATACTTACATATACTACTTAAGTTAAAGGCACGAAATTTATACATATAGCTCCATAGAAAAATTCATACGAAAAACGCTATTTGCGTCTGAAAAACAAAACATACAAGTACATTAAAGGAACACTGGCAAAAAGCAAGTTTGTGTTAAATTTACTGTTTTTTCATCACTTATACAAAATACAGAAGCAGGACTGCGCAAAAAAGCGCACTTTTTGACGTCATTGTCAAATGAACCATCTCACCATAGCCTAAAGAACAAAACCGTATGCGCGAGGCGACGCTGACGTCTTGTGTTGGTATTGATACGATTTTGCACTTTAGTCCCAATACTAATACAGTTCATTTGACAATGACGTCAAAAAATACGCGTGCATTTTTCTGCTCGATTCGCGCAGTCCCTTATTCACTCTTTCTAATTACAATTATTATATACACACATAGGTGGACGGATAATTAGAAACAGGGCATTAATTTTCATACAATCGAGGTCACTTTGAAGCCATGGGTCTCCGCGAAGGATCGCTCGGGGCATGATCTGATGACGGTCATCGAGAGAGTAGATGGAGGACTTTTAGGTCGCTACAAATTTTTATTAACTAATTAAAAATTTCTAATTATTTCTTAAATTAAGTTTGTACAGAACCCTCGGGGAGAGGTTTTTCTTCATGCCGATGCTGCTTCCAAACGGCTCATCTGATCAGTGGGATATCTACAGCGATCTGAAAGCCCTTCATCTACTCTCTCGACGACCGTCATCAGATCATGCCCCGATCAATCCTTCACGGATAACCATGGCTTCAAAGTGACCACGACTGTATGAAAATCTTGCCCTGTTTCTAAATATCCGTCCACCTATGTATATCTTTCTTGTTTCTACCTATTTAATTTATTTACAAAAATAGTAACATATGTACTAGTTAATCATGAGTACACGTCAGCAACTTAAGAACTAAAAAATATAAGGAAACAAAACGTTTATTTTATTCCAAAATATAGACGTTGCATCGGACGTCTTCGGGATATGATCCGAACTAAGCTGCAACGCAACCCTGCCCACTGCCACTTCGGTTATTGCTGAAATATCGGTATCAGTAGACATGTAATATGTCTATAGTAGAATTGATTTAACAACTATCGAAATATATCATACTACCCTATTATATCGACAGCTGAAGAAAAAAAAAATAGATCCGTTTAAAAGAAAAAAAAAAGATTTTTAAATGAGCTTTAGTCACATGCCGGATCATACCCCAAGGAAACATACTCCGCAGTTATTTTATAGCGGTCCCTAAACGATCATACATCATGACATACGTTACGTGAATTATAATGCTGCATGATGGACCTTCATGCCTGCTATCAATCACTTAGTGCAGTGAAGCAACGGCCAGCACGTAGTTTGCATGTCATTCGCGTCAATCACTACAACTAGACGGTCATGCATGAGTGACAGCACGTAATCAATCAAATTTTATTTTTTGTATTGTAATTTTATTTATTACATGTAATGCATGTCATGCCGCATGATCGTGTAGGGACAACTTATGTTATTCGTTCTACAATCTTAGCTAACTCAATTCATTTATTAGTATTTAAAATGCAGTATTTTCGGTTTGTATAGCACAGCAGTTTGTATAGCAAAGCAACCGCACGTCATTGGTAAACACTTTGACATTGAGCTGGCCTAGCCTATTAGGGAGTTTCAATACTACTAGAGACCAGTTTATACTGTTTTGTTTCCACTGACGTGCGGTCGACCGTACAATATATTAATATATACTCTATTTACAGTATAATCTTTTGTTGTTACGTCAATTGTACAAAATACTAATTATATTTTACCTATTTGTATAATTCAGTTTAATGATTCGAGTTATACCTTACCTAGATTAATCAGTCGCCATTTCTTTTATTAGAACAGAAGTTAATGTTTTATGCAACTCTATTAAAACTATTAAACAACTACTTAACTATTTATACTCTATTTAAACTGTCATTGTCAATGAATGTCCTACCTAACAACATATTAATTAATTACATTGACTAAGAGCTGTTTTTAAATGCGAAAATCGAAAGTACTACAATCTGTATGAGAGAGATAGACGTACGAGTGTAAAGGAAATCGTTTCTTTCTCTTTTTACAGTAAAAACAGACTAGATATACTTTTCTCTAGTAAAAGACTGATCACAAAAGATAAAAAAATAATATTATAATAATTTGACTTTATACAAAAAACAGCGCGTCAGTGGCGTCGGGGATAAGACGCGGCCTATCATATCGAAGGGTCCGAAGTTCGATCCCCGGCTGGGCCGTTTTCTCGAAACTTAAGTACATTTACTGACTGCTCTCAAACGGTGAAGGAAAACATCGTGACGAAACCTGCATACGCCGAAGAAGAAATTCTTAGGCGCATGTGAAGTCCACCAACCCGCACTGGGCTAGCGTCGTGGACTATAGCCCGAACGCACTCGTCGAGAGGGTAGGCCTGAGCCCCAGCAGTGGGGACATGTTAATAGGCTGTTGATTTGATTTGATACAAAAAATAAACTCATTTTGAATAGTTTTTTTTTGTATAGTTTAGGTGAAACATGGTTTTCAAATTGAAATGGGACCACCCTTGGAATATAGCCTATTTAAATAATAAAAAAGGATCATTCAAATCGGTTTACAATTGGCGAAGATATTTTTATTTCGCGAAACTTTGCCCTCGCCTTCAGCTCACGTCGAAACTAGCTTCCATCTGGTAAGAAAAAGCGTAATTTTGTGCTCAATTCGAAATATACACACAGTGTTCTGTAATTGATAACTAACAACTTACCCATATTATTATTAATAATACTTATAAATTATAAGTATGTTTTTCTAATTAACTTGGAATCTTGACTTACTGACTTGTCACTCGAGTATCCTTCATTAACTATCTATCTACATTTACTGTAACTTTATCAATATTTATTATTATGTACACATATAACCCACCTATATCCAAAAACATTATTATTGTTATTTTTTGCTTCATTCACATCTACTTTTCCGTTATCTGTATACATTTCTTCATCTAGTCTATTATTTTTTCTGTATCTCTATTTACTGTGGATGTTGGGCCATTCACTTCCAAACCAGTGACTTGGAGTGTGTCAATGTCTTGGACAGTGTCATCAACTTTCTCTTTACGTTTAGCATTTGTCATTGACTCGTTTATGCCTAGATCGTTGACTTTTTCAGTAGGCCGTTGCTCGGGTACGTCCATAGCTATAGCATTTTCTGGATTCACATTTATAATTGTTGGTCTTTTATCCGTATTTTCTTTATTATCGTAGTGACAACTAACAGCGCTTTCAGGATTTGTATGTGTATTGGAACTTTTTGAGATTTCTTCAGAATTGCTCACTCCCTCGCTACTCGATGCATGGGGAACATTTGTGACAATTTCAACTTTTATATTACTTTGATCGACTTCAGCTGAATCTATTTCTTTACCGCTCACTTCAGTCGTAGTGCTTACTTGTTTAGATTGAACTTTATCTATAGCATAATAAATTTCAATATTCGGCATTCCATTCCTTTTTGCATGCGGGTGGTATTCCTCTACTAATACGTCTTCAAGCTTAAACTCCTTCTTATGATGTGCCGACATATGTTTATGTAAAGATATAACTCTGAAAGGTAAACCACATATCTTGCAATCTATAAACTCCAGATTGTGTAAAGATTTGTGTTTGATAGTGTGTTTATAGCACGTTGCTTGTGTCATAAAGTAAACTTTACATTCGCCGCATCTATACAGCTTCGTCTTATACTTTGTTTTACGTGTGGCATCAATTTCTATCGATTCTTTGGAAGAATTCAGATCGTCCATACTCAATTCTACATCGTCAGAACTGGTGCTTTCGGATATTACGACTTTTGGTATCGTAGTATTCTTGTTACTGCTATTATCTTCTCCAGATTTACTTAAGTTAAACAGTAATTTTAGTAGCGGCAGTTTATTAGATGTAGAAGCTGATATTTCTGCAGCATCATCATCACTGTCTATAGACATCGTCAAGTCGTCTGTCTCACTCTGCAATACGGTGCTTTCAGATACTGGGGTCTCACTTTCCAGGACAGTTATATCCTGGGATACAACTCCGACTTCGTTCGCCGATGATTTGGATATAACTTGTTCTATAGTGTTAGTTGTGCCAATATTCTTGGAACCACTACAATATGTTTTGACAATTCCTTTCGCTTTTTTATGTTTTTGTGAAGCTGATGATTTAATTATACTGACGACCTTCATGTCTTCACGTTTGAGTTGAAGCCTTACATGATGTATATACATGTGTTTTTCAACGGTTATAAAACTGAAAGATAGACCACATACAGCGCAATTTTTTATATTCTTTATAGATCCATCACAAGAACTAATATGTTTATCCAAACTCATAGTATCTAAATAATGCATTAAGCATACGTTACATTTATATAAAGTATCACTGAATAATGATAATTTTACTTGAGCCTTGAAAGCTGCTGGTAACGTATATGATCGAAGTTTCTTTGATTTCGTCGGACTTGGTTCGTTACTTTCATCGATTAAAGTATCGGCTGTGAATGTGTTAGCTGTATCAATTTCATCTTCGTTGTTCTGCGTGTTGATGGAAGAACTGTCATCGACCTCCATGTTATCTATTGACGCGTCATCAACAGAAGCATTGCTAATTGATGCTCTAATTTCAGTTTCGTTGAGTATTCTGAAATTTTCAAATTTCAAACCCAATTTCTGATGATGAATATAATCGTGTCTAGCTAGAGATTGCGCACTGAACCATAGACCACACGAAGTGCATTTGACTTTTGAAACCGGTGTTTTACCGAACCGTGAGCAGCAGTGTCTTCGCAGAACGTTAGCAGAAAGGTAATGTAAGTTACATTTAGTGCAAAGATACAAATATTCGTTATAAAGTAATATATTTATTGAAGACTTCTGTTTTTGTGACAAATGGTAAGATGTCCATTTGGATTTCTCAACGTCTTTTGTTGGTTTAGACTTTTCTGGTAGTTTGGGTTTCTCTAGCTCGGTGGAATAATAGTCTTTCGGAACAGGCGTATCTTTACGGGGTGTTACTATAACGAGGTCTTCGCGTTTCAAGTTCATTTTCTCGTGATGCAAATATCTGTGTCGTCGTAAAGCACTTGAATGGAAAGAGATATCACATTTTTTACATCTACCCTTGTTCGCAATGTCGAAATCTACGTCTGGTTCACACGTGTGGTCATCAGGAGCAGATTCACTTACAAAATGTAAATGGCAGACAGTACATTTGTACAGAATGTTGTTGACAACAGCCGCCTCGCCTTCTGAAGATCCCTCTATAATTTTAAAATCTTCAAGTGAAAGCTTCATTTTCAAGTGGTGTATTTCTTTGTGCCGCGTTAAAGTTGCATTACAAAAATCGAGTCGGCAATAAGAACAATTTGTTTTAGGACTAGAATGTTTGTTGAGAGCTATATGATTACTCAGTGAACTCCCTGACATGAAATGCACAGAACATATACGGCATTTGAATAAATTATTTCCATAAATTGGCTTAAAACTTAAAACGCTGGCAGATTTTTCAGCTCTTTCGTTTAATATATTGACTGATGATTTTGAAGGAATCGTTTCATCTATTTCCATTGTGTTTTCATCTTCGTCGTCGTTTGTATTAATGCTCTCCTCTGAATTTTCATTTGTTCGTTCCGTTGCAACAGTTGTATCTTTTAGAGCGTTATCTGTATCTAGTATCAAAAGATCTTCCTCTGTTGCAGCTACCTCAGCTTGCTTTACTATATCAAACTCTTCATTTTGCAGCTTCAATATTTCATGGTGTATTTTGAAATGCATCGATATTGTATCTTCACTAAACACAAGATCACACACTATACATTGGGTTTTCTTTGCTTCACCGTCGCAATCGGCGACGTGGTCGTTAAAAGTCCTCCGTGTGAGTAAATGTATAGAGCATTTGACACATTTGTACAGACATTCGCTGTAAATCAATGTGTCTATTGCAGTTAGGTTTCGAGAGCTGCGCTTTCGACTAACTATCAACAGATCTTCTAGTCTCAAGGCAAGTTTCTCGTGTTGAATATCTTGATGTTTGTATAGACTTTGCGCAGTGAACATTAGATGACACGTATCACATTCTCTTTTCGGTAGGCCATGTTGTCTTTTCGCTTTATGGTTGTCGAGACCGTTTAAAGTTAGGAAATTTATAGGACATTTTTCACATCTATATAAAACACGTTCAAGCCAGTTGTCAGTTTTATGTGACGCATTCGTTTTGATTCGCTCGTCAACAGCACTCTTTTTGTTGTATACATCCTTGTTGAACTCCGCGTGTTGCGATTGTGTCATTTCTACGTCTTCATCTGCATCAAGTCTAGAAATGTCAGATTCCGAATCTTGGCGGTCATCTAAAGTAGTGTCTCGTGCCGATGTTCGTACTTCCGGTACAACGTCCTCCGTAGCATCTTTTCTCTTATAAGTTCTATGAAATGGTAAAGTAATACGAAAATGCTTACGAGACAATTTAAGTTTGTCATGGTGGATATATTTGTGCCTGGGTAAGGACTGATATAGGAAAGCTAGTCCGCATATGTCACATTCAGTACTAGTCGACGTGTCAGTAACTCTGTGCTGTTCTGTGTATTGATGCGAATTCAAACTCTGCTTCGTTAAAAAGTGTACAGCGCAAGATAAACATTTGTACAAATTCTTGCCATACAAATTTAAGTTTAACTTTGATAGGAACTTTTTAGATAATTTATACTGTGGTCGTTTTCTGTCATCCACTTTTTTGAAATCTGCATCAAAAGCTGTGACGTCTTTCTGCTGGCATTTTAATTTTGTATGATGATAATATGCATCCTTGTTCAAATCCGCGTATTGTGATTGTATCATTTGTACGTCTCCATCTGCATCAAGTCCAGCAATGTCAGATTCCGAATTTTGGTGGTCATCTAAAGTAGTGTCTTGCGTTGAGGTTCGTACTTCTGATACAACGTCCTCCTTAACCGCTTTTGTTTTATCAGTTTTATCAAATCGTGTAATAATACGAAAATGCTTACGAGACAATTTAAGTTTGTCATGGTGGATATATTTGTGCCTCGGTAAGGACTGATATAGGAAAGCTAGTCCGCATATGTCACATTCAGTACTAGTCGACGTGTCAGTAACTCTGTGCTGTGCTGTGTACTGATGCGAATTCAAACTCTGCTTCGTTAAAAAGTGTACAGCACAAGATAAACATTTGTACAAATTCTTGCCATACAACTTCAAGTTTAACTTTGATAGGAACGTTTTAGATAATTTGTACTGTGGTCGTTTTCTGTCATCCTTTTTATTGAAATCTGCATTAAAAGCCGTGATGCGTATGTCTTTCAGCTGGCATTTTAATTTTGTATGATGATAATCAATGTGTCTCTTTATAGATGCCGTGAGGAATTTCAACCCGCACAAGTTGCATGTTATAGTATTTTTATTAACATGAGCATGGTTTGATTTAAAATGATGTCTTAAACTGGACATGGACAAGAAATAAAGGTCACATTTAGTGCACTTAAACACGCCTTTGATGTTATCCATGTTAGGGGTGTTGTTTTCGGCTGACACCTTTTGACCCGAAGTGACTTCTTCCACTTCAAACCTACTGTACTTGGTGTGGCTGTGGTGGCTGCACAAGTGGCTGACCAGAGCATCAGTTGGGAAAAGAAGTCCACATTGACTGCAATTCTCTTTAGAAATCATGTGATTGGGACTGCACATCGCTAAATGTTTATAAACAGTCTTAGATGATATAAAATGTAGGCCGCATTGACATTTGTAAATTTTTCCAACTTTGTCGCCTGATAATGAATCAGTTTGTGGGCTTGCCTGTGGGGGATCGAATCTTATGATTTTCATATTTTTCCTTTCGAAACCAGGCAAAATCTGGTGTAATTCTTTATGTTTCGACAGCTGTGTCCTCACAAACTGCAGACCACATCTTGGACACGGTTTCTTAGGCAACTTTTCATTGCATCTGTGTGCTTTCATCTTATCAGCTAACTTAATGCAACACTCGCACCCACTGCATTGATAGTAAACATACTGACGTTTAGACAATCCAGTTGCCTTTTGTACTGGCGGCACGGCGCGTTCCTTGTGAGAATCTGTTCTCATTGCTAAATTGAACTGTTCATCTCCATTTTCGTTGATCAAAACGGTCCGGAACGTTTCGTGTTTAGCTTTGTGCGCTAAGGCATGGTGATTTCGAGCAGAGACTGAAGCGAAATGTATGTCGCAAATACTGCATTGAAATTTCCTAGCGTCTCTAGAACATGACGCATATTTGTAATGGTGCGCTAGGGTTGGCGGGTTCACGTGTTTCTCGCATTGCGCACACTGGTACAGTGTATATTCAGGAGGTCCATCCTTGACTACCCTCATTTTAACAGCTCGGGTATAATTATACATGCTTTGGGACTCGATTCGATCGATTTGCGTTTTCGGGAGATCACCGAACAGTTTGTACCAATCATCCGTTAGCAAGTGCATGTAGTTGTACGTGAAAATGTCGAAAGACTCCTTGTTTATAGATTTATTCGTCAAGTGCAGCTCCATATGTTTCTCGAAGCACGTGCTATCAAATTTCAGATTGCATATTGGGCACAGAAATACAGTCATGTCATAGCTCTCCATTTTGCTGAAGTGATTTTGGCTGTGTTCAACCATTTTGTCGTACGAATCGCAGACGATGTCGCAGATTTGACACAAGTACAGCATGTTCCATGTGTTAGTAAGTAATAGGTATTTTTTAAGCAACTCGTGGTCAATAGCCTGCGTTTTTTGAGGAGTTGCCACTTTTTGAGGAACCGCCAACTTTTTTGGCGTTGAAGATGTTTCACCACCGCGTTGTTCTGGTGTACTGTTGAATGTTGGAGCACGATATTCGTGAAAGGGTACATGTAACTTGTAAGCCAGATCGCTGAATTTCCGTTTACAATATCTACAGGTTTTACTATTATCTCCGCAGTCGTGACACTGAGAAGCTCCAGGGTTTATGAAATGCACGTCACATTTATGGCATCTTGGGTATTCAGGCATAGGTGCGTTTATAATTTTGTTATCTTGGATTCTTACAAATTTAAAGTCGCTGATCTTCATCCCACCGTGAGCCGCGTGCTTCTGTTTGTGTGTTTGACTTGCAATCAACAAACCGCACAGTTTACAAATCCTACCGACCTTTGTAGTATTTTTGCATAGTCCTTTGTTGTGATAGGTGATATAACGGCTTCCAAAACTACAACAGCATTTGCAATGTATACAGTAGTACATAGTCAAGTCAGCCGGGCCTTTGTCGTTTTGTAGTTTAGGTTTTTTAGATGGAGTTTCATCTGTTTCGTCAGTAGTTCTCCTCTTGCTGGTTTTAGCGGCTGCTGTAGCATCGTCCGTGTTTAGATTAACGAAGAACTGAATCAATATTGACTCATCGCTGGCTACTTCGGGATTTCTATGATATTTATTGTGTTCGTTCAGAGAGGAAACATGTATGGGTAAGTTGCAGGTTTTACAATGGAATGGTTTAGTGGGTCGACAGCCGAGTTTGAAGTGTGACCAGAACTCGTTTTCATGGAAATAAAGGTCACAGTGGGGGCACTGACACAGCACCCGTCCGTATACAGTCTCATCATCAACTAAATAAACGTTAAAACTTTCAGAGACTTGGTGCTGCTGTTGGTGTATAGCCCTGTCCTTAAATTTAAAGGTTCGCTTACATTCCTGACACTTCCAATCACCTTTGTATTTAAGACAGTTTCTGGAATGAACGACGGCCGCTGAACAATTGGTGAAATGGATTTGACAGTGAACGCATTTGAACAGCACGTCTTTTGGTATCGGTGGATTCGCCAATTCCTCATTGACAGACTTGGCCTTAATTTCTGGCCGTTTAACGGGCGGTTTTGGTAATTTATTGCCGTGTGTCAGCGGCACGATTTTGCGAACGGCGATTTTTTTGTAAAGTGAAAGATTTTTGAATTCCGCATGTTTACTTCTCTTGTGCCGTCTAGCTAGGTAGTAGCTCGGATAAATTTCGTAACACTGCGTGCATTGATATTTGTACACAATTCGTGTGACCGTTTTTTGCAAGGCTTTAGACGGCTTCAGTTTATTTTGCTGAAATTTGACTTTTGCTGCCTCCAGCGGAGGCTCGGTCGGGGCTGCCTTTGCAGAGCTTCCCTTGTCTAAATACAACTTCAAATGGACCTGCGTTACGTGCCGATTGTAATACTTCTTATTGTCGCCAATGTATCTACAGAACGGACATTGTCCCACAAACGGCAATTTAAAATGAAAATCCGACTCTTTTTGACCGTGGTTTCGCGACATATGCCGCACGTAACGACATTTGTGCCTGAAATAACAGCTACATACATTACACCTATAGTAATTACCGAACTCGGTGGACGTCGGCACCCTGTTGTGGGTCTCCGCGTGGGCTTGAAGTTCCGCTTCCGTCTTGAAAACGGCATCACATTTGCTACACTTGACTTCGAAAGGTACAACCTCGTAAAGGTGCTTTATCAGAGCTGTGTCGTCAACAAAAGTTTTATTACAATGGTTGCAGAGCTCCGTTTTGGACGCGCCCGGTTCCTTTGCAGGCCCTGCGCTTTTCCTTGTGTTCATCAGATGTGCACTCTTGGCTGTGCTCTTAACAGCCCTGTTGGTGTCTACAGCTACCAGAAACGAATGGACTGATGCCTTGTGGAAGTCCATACAGTTCCTGGTGGGGAACAGAATCCGGCAATCCTGGCAATAGCACGAGCTTCTCTCCAACCGTGGTCCCCAGTCTTCCAACAATACCACTATGCTGTCACACATTTCTGGGGTGGGTTTGCTGCCTACAATTAACACAGGGGTTGGATTGCCAAAGACTAGGGGTTCCATATCGTCATTAGCATCATCATCATCAGATAATGGTTCAGGTTTAATAGTTTGAGCAAGATTACCTTGCAGCGGCGGTTCTTCAGGTTGGATGTTGAGACTAGAATTGCTGGCTGGGTTGGTTTTGTTGCCCGTAGAATGTTTGGTTCCCAGTATCCTCTTGTTGCTGTACCTGGGATCCTCTGCCACTGGCTCCTCGAACCTCAGAGCGTCACGGAAGGATTCAATGTGGTTGTTGAAGCCAGCATTTTCAAAGTCCATTGTGTCATCTGTAAGAAACAAAGGCATTCTTGATGTTTCTTAAATAAAATTTCTTAATTAAATAAAACGGTGGAAATAAGAGACGTTTAAGCGTAACACAGACAGGGCGGCGGCGGCGCGATAGCGTTGCGGTTTTTTTCTGTAATGTTCGAAATAGTATGAAGCCCTTCAGCGGGTTATTTGACGTTATTCTTTCTTTTAAATTTTTATTTTTATTATTATTATTTAAATCTTTTTCCTATTCTTTTTGTCCATCCAGTCACTGCCAGCCGCCCTGCGCAGGTCGTCGCTCCATCTAGCCGGGGGGCGTCCCACACTACGCTTGCCTAGTCGTGGTCTCCACTCGAGAACTTTGAGCTATGTCAAAGGCTTTGGTTCTCTGGCGGATCACCTCAAAACACATATTTTATCCATCGTAAAAATAGGGGTGATTTTTTTTCACATTTAAGTCGGTTCGATTCCCAGACGAAGCAAGTAATTCTTAGAAAATCTTTAAATGCAGAATTACTAACTTTTAAAAATAACAAAGTCTTCTTTCAGTAAAATATCGTAGATAGGATATTTTGTCTTGATGTCCCATAGTTTTGGGACGCCCTGTATACTGTCTGTGGTGCTGTGTCGTGCTATCCATACAGTTTTAACCGTGCCAGAAGCATAGAACACTACCGACTGTCTGCAGGAGGAACCAACCCACCCCGGAGGAACGTGCCGCCCTCGGGCGTTGTCAGGTGAGGTTGTGAGATTACTTTCTCTCTTACTTTCCCCAGCACTAGTGAAGTGAGCGCACTAACGACCTGAGTATTATTTTTAGGGTGCCGTCCGATTAGGCAACGATCTTAATAGTGTCCCTAAACGATCATGCTTGCATGACATGCAACGTTTACGTGAATGTCATGCTGCATGATGGACCATGATGCTTGCTATCAATCAATACAGTAAAGCAACGGCCAGCACGTAGTTTGCATGTCACGCACGTCAATCACTACAGCTAGACGGTCATGCATGAGTGACAGCACGTATTGCATGTCATGCCGCATGATCGTTTAGGGAGCCCTTAAGAAAGAAGAAGCCAAGTCATACACAGTCCAACCTTTGAACAGTACGTGTCGCAAGATTACAATTAAATATTGTTTCATAAAAAGTCAACTTAAACCTTATGTTAGGTTCTTCCCCAAGTTTCATCAAAATGTGTTCGGTAGTTTTTGCGTGAAAGAGTAACAAACATCATCACAAACGTTCGCCTTTATAATATTACTAGGATAGCTACTCTAGAGCGAATAAAATGTTTCATATTCTATCTTCCGTCTATGTTCCGTAAACATGTTCAAGAACAGACTAGACAACTTTCTCAAATCTAAAAAGACGCAATAAATTAATATAAATTATGAAAGCAAGTCGACTGCTGATATGGAAGCATCAGCTTTAGCTGCCTTTCCATTTAAATAAAATAACTAAATAATATCATTTCCAATTACGACGATTTCTCGAAACGATCAAGTTTCACCGATCGCACATTTCCACACCTTTAAATGCATTTTTGCATAATGCTAAACGTAAATACAAAGGCATTCTTGAAATGTGAAACTCATCAGCTTACAGAATGAGGGCTGTTTGTCGTACCCGGTACCTACCGGTTCAACTACCATGGCCGACGCGTCGAATAACAGAATAGGATACATACATATCTTCACGCCATGTCCCTGAGGTCCGGAGTTCGATCCCCGGCCGCCCCATGTACCAATGGGTATTTTTTCTCGAAACTTAAGTACATGTACTGACTGCTCTCAAACGGTGAAGGAAAACATCGTGAAGAAACCTGCATAAGCCGAAGAAGAAATGCTTAGGCGCATGCGGAGTCCACCAACCCGCAGTGGGCTAGCGTGGTGGACTATAACCCGCACGCCCTCGTTCAGACCCTGAGCCCCAGCAGTGGGGACATGTTAATAGGCTGTGACGCCACAACTCTTACATAGCGCCAACCTTCAGTTTTTACAGTTACCTGCGCTAACCTTCAGTTTTACTTAATTTTGAAAATAAAAGAATGTTTCCTTTTAGTAAAATTTGGAATCTGTTATATTTAGGGTACCTACTTTGCCTCCAGGTGGCGTCTGAAATTTCCATCCTGTATATTGAAAGCAGTGGTAGATACAATATAACGTGTATAAATTACTCATAATGCAATAAAATATTTTGACAATTTGACTCGATTCCCGTGAACGACGAACTAATTTACATAGGTACAGTCGACCGCACGTCAGTGGTAACACATTGACTTTGAGCTGGCCTAGCCTATTAGGGAGTTTTAATACTAGGAGAGACCAGTTAATACTGGTTTTGTTTCCACTGACGTGCGGTCGACCGTACCTACAAGTTTGTACGGAACCCTCGGTGCGCGAGTCAGACTCGCACTTGTCCGGTTTTTTTTTGGAGTACTGTCGCTCGCTTCGCTCCCTCCAAGGGTCACCAGTAACCTAACGAACCTAACCTTCGGGGTGCTCCAACTGCTAACTGCCACACATTATCATTTTCAATAAAAAAAAATCCTCAGCGCCCCCTTTTCTCCACTCTAACCCTTTATAGTCTCTAGGCTCAGCGGTTTGGGCTCTGCCATGATCAGTCAGTTTCTTCTTTTATGTTACAGGTGATTTTTAAACACCATCCAAATTTTAACATTGTGATCTTTGATGAAAACAATACATACAACCACGCGGCAGCGAGATAATTTCTAGAGTCTTCACAAACTTACCCCAAAAAGGTCCTGACCGAGTACGAAATGAAATTTCACACAACATTTCCGTACTGGCCTAGTCATTTCGCATGGGGGTCCAGAAAGTTCGATCTGCGACGGCGAGGAACACTGTCCGCTTCGTACAGTCTCTGGGCTTCGTTTACTCTGACCACTTATAATGTAACAACGCACCATTTCATAATACTCGCGGTGTGAAAATAATACCGCGCGGGCGCCGGTGAGGCGCGAACGTGAGGTAGGATTTTAATAGGTTTTATACGTGTGTACTGCGCGGCCGGCACTGGACGACTGACTGAGAGAAGGAAGGGGCAAACAAGTGTGGCCAACTCCCCCTGGACGTTTGAGCACTAAACGAATCTAAAAAAGCGCCAGATTTACAGGATTTTCAATAAACGAGCACTGCATGTTTAAAACTGCATACACCGAAGAAGAAATTCTTAGGCGCATGTCAAGTCCACCAACCCGCACTGGGCTAGCGTGGTAGACTGTAGCCCGAACGCCCTCGTTGATAGGGCCCTAGCAGTGGGGACATATTAATAGGCTGTTGATGAAAAGAATTTAGGAATTAAATATCAATTTAGTTACCTTGCAAATTTAAATCAAAGTCGGCGAGCACAGTCAGTATATAATTTTCTTCGAGCGACAGAAAACAAAACAGTATTGCCTGCCTCGACCGATTTGAAATTGACGCGACGATTTCTTAAATAAAATTTGATGAAAGAAATCTACAGAAGCAGTGATTCCTCCAGATTTCTAGACAATAAGAATTCGGATTTCAGATACGCGCTCGGTCGGTACTTTTTACGATATTTAAGTGATCCATTTTAAGAGCACACGTAAAGAGCACTCGCGTCCCACGGCGAGCGTGTATGAAGAGAATGATGAGAATGAGCGAAGCGAAAGAGGTGTGTCAGGATCGCGATACTTGGCGCTCCGTTCTTTCTGCCTACCCCGCCAGGGACATAGCGTGAAGATATGTATGCATGTATGTATGTAAGTGATCCATTTTCACAATGATTTAATGTGGCGACTGAAAATGCGCTAAAATTAAATTTTGAGCGCTGACATCTGTAAAAATGCACCAGATCTAGTGCCGAACAGAGCGGAAACATGCTCGCGCACTCTTTTTGTGAGGATATTTGGTAGTTTGTTACTCTTTCACGCTGCAACGGCTAAACGGATTTTGATAAAACTTGGTACAGTGATAGCTTATATCCTGGAATAACTTCTAGGATACTGTTTTTCATTCATCATCAACAGCCTATTAATCTCCCCACTGCTGGGGCTCAGGCCTACCCTATCAACGAGGGTGTTCGGGCTATAGTCCACCACGCTAGCCCAGTGCGGGTTGGTGGACTTCACATGCGCCTGAGAATTTCTTCTTCGGCGTATGCAGGTTTCCTCACGATGTTTTCCTTCACCGTTTGAGAGCAGTCAGTAAATGTACTTAAGTTTCGAGAAAAGACCCATTGGTACATGGCCCAGCTGGGGCCATAGACCGCGTCTTATCCCCTACGCCACTGACGCTCTATACTGATACTGTATATATGTATGTATATATATATATATACGGATACTGTTTATTGCGGACGAAGTCGGGGCGTCCGCTAATACCGCCCAAGTGGCAAGTAACAAGCGCCGCGATATTCAAGGCGCTTGCGACATTTTGGCCGCGAAAGAACGACCACGCAGTTTATAGTCCCCGTAGAATTTCTTGACGGGTGAATGAATATAGTCACAGATTGTTTGCACATCGCTGACAGTGTTCATAGCCTGTGTGCGAAAGCGAGATAGTGTGCTACATAGAGATGTCCGAAAACTTGATATGATTCGGTTGATCGAATCAATGGACTATATCTTGAAATCGAATGAGCGTCTCTAGTGAACCCCCGCACAGCTCCCCTTTGACATCTAAAATTAGTTATTGTGCAGAAATCCGACAACGTCACACAGCCGCCATTAAACTCTACGGGGACTATACTATGGCGATACCTCAGTTATGTAGGGCGGGCGGTACAGAGCTACAGAGCTACACAGCGGCTTCGCCCGCGTAGAAAAGTTTTTCCCGAGGCATTTATAGCCTATAAGTAGGGTACAAAGGTGACATTTAAAACAGCGCCATCTTGTAGTTTCATAAAGATATAATCTATGTATTTTCTGTATTCAGCGCCGTTTGTGGCAATCTGTTCTATTTGGTAAGAGCGTCAGTGGCGTCGGGGATAAGATGCAGCTTATCATATCAGATTTTTGTATCGGATGTCGAAGGAAAATTAGTACAATCGACCGTGCGAAGCGAGACGAGCGATTCAATAAGTACATTTACTGACTGCTCTCAAACGGTGAAGGAAAACATCGTGAGGAAACCTGCATACGCCGAAGAAGGAATTCTCAGGCACATGTGAAGTCCACCAACCTGCGGCTAGCGTGATGGACCCATACGTCCTCGCTGAGAGGGTAGGCCTGTGCCCCAGCAGTGGGGACATGTCAATAGGCTGTTGATGATGCTACGGGTCCCATTTAATACTTTTTACTCATTGAAAGTTACCTTGGTCATCCACATCAGGAGGTTCCGTCTTGATTCTAACCAGATCCGGGAATATATTCTTGATCCTGGGATTGTCAAGGACGTCATGCTCCTCAATATCTATGTCGTCGGCCATCTTGCAGTGCCTGGAATATGAATTTATTTAAATAATTAATCATTTTCTGGAGTATGATGTTTTTAGAGTGTATGTCAATATGAGTATACAAGCATGTGAATTTTATAATTTTAAGGGCCTCTTACACCACTTGCTGATAAAGTTCCAGATACCCTATTACTAAGATTACTATCTATAACAATATCAGGAAGTGGTGAAAGAAGCCCTAAATGTCCTAGAAGGGTCATGTTCAGATCTATTTATTATTTAAGATCCCATCACTGTAACATTGTGTAATAATAAATATTCTATTCTATATGACACATTCAGTTTCATGAATTCCATCTTCTTTTTTTTATATCTCCAGTCTCCGGGGTCTTTTGTTTTGTGTCTTGTGATTAGATGCTACTTCCATTACCTAGAGTCTGCATAAGAGCTTTTTTTTTACGCAGAAGCCTCTTCAGGTTTTAGGAAATTCTGTACCCAGGACACTAATTCGCCTAGCACTTAGTGGTATGCCATTCGCAGAGCATCTTTGTCAACACAATGTATGGGGTTTTAAATAATTTTTAAGTATCTCTGACACTGGAATCTTATTCTTATTCTTAGATGAAGTGGCAGTCCCTGACTCCACGAAAACGGGAGTTTTGTGCAATTCCCCCCGGGCCGTCAGTCCAGCCATCCCAGCTCCTTGAAGTAACGGAGTAGGGCTTCTGGCTGACGGCAGCTCTGTTGAAGTTGCTCGTTGCCGCGGAGTCGGGACCTATTGCCAGCCCCGTTTCGGATCTGAATCATGACACTGGGATCTTTTTCTTCTTTCTTTTATTCCAGAAATAAGTACCCATGTCCAGTGTTGGTAACCAGAATCTTAATCACTAATAGCAAGCCAATAAAAAGATAACGGAAAGGGAGGCCCAGTACTTGGGCATATGGGTACTGGACTGTATACAGCTGTATCCAGTGCCCCAGCATTGGACAGCCCCACCTGTCAGCTATCGCGCTCAGGATGCTGTTGGAACTGACGCTCATCGGGGATGCTCATCTCTTCCTGATCATGATGTGGAAGCCATCGGTGTGCGCCTCCATAAACATTCCCTGAGCACTACAGAATCGCGGCAGCCCCAACAGCACCATTGCAGCTTGTGGTACTCAGGTTTTTGGTAAGCATACCCACCCAGACGCTCATTCACTTAGCAGCTACTGCACTGCAATTTGGAAATAGAATCGTAGGGAAAGGTTCCCCTTTCCCTCCCCAATCTGTCCTTTCAGGTAGCAAGTTTCTTTCTAATTTAATAGGTGTAAGGGGTTTCAAACTGAGGGACAGGTGGACCCTCTCGAAGATTAGAGAGTTGACCAAGATATCAGATATTACTCAGAAAATACGACAGCTTATGTGGCGTTGGTGTGGCCATATGATGAGGACAAATAAAAACAAATGGACAAAAGACATCACAAAGTGGTACCAGAGAGCTGTCACAGCTGTTAAAATCATAACACTACTTTTGGGTTCGCCATAGTCGGGTAAAAAGTCGTGTTAAAAGTGACATATAAGGATAATTCACCAAACAATCATTGCAACAAAGATTTGCAATGGATGAAATGTTGTCACAAACATGTGCGATTACGTAAAATGTAACAGTTTTACTCACTTTTGTTCACATGAACTGAATTAGCAGATGACTCTGCGTGTAATAGTAGCGTGTAACATTAAAATAAATGTTTAATTACTGAGATTTTTTCATAAAAACAAAGAAAACATCATAAGAAAAGTTGATGTGAAGTGGATGGAGGGGCAGGGAAGGAACGAAATTGAACGAATTACATTTATTTCATTCTTTTTTACTTTTAAAGACTTTGGCAACAGGGCCATCTGTCTAAACATTTCATTCAATCAATGAATGAAGTGATCGAATTAAACTTAGGGCTAGGCTTGTGGCGATTAGTTCGCCTCAGAGGTTGCATGCTCTAATGCTGGCAGGCGGCTTAGGTTTTATATAGGATGACAGGATAGTTAGACATTGTTCTTTTCTTTTGGCTCTGTCACTCAAGAGCTTTTGGATTTTGCTGTGCTATTTAATTATACAGTACCTAATATATACAGTATCCTTTCCACCGAGTTTTCCTTCCACGTCACGCCTACCAGCTCGTTCGGGAACGACGAGCTGAGCTACAACATACAGTTCCCAAAGGCTCTCTCTTGTGGCGGGAACAAAAAATTGTATTCGTCTCAATAGGATCTTCAGGATCAATAGGATTTCTTACATGGATGGTAGTCCATGTAAGAGTTAAATAGCGGCTGTGTGAAGTTGGCTGATTTCTATGCAATGATTAATCTGGGGTGTCAAAGGGGCAGCTGTGCGGGGGTTCACTAGAGACGTTCATCTATCTCGTAACGCACACATAGACTATAAACACTGTCACCGATGTGCAAACAATTTGAAATTCATTCAGCCGTCAAGAAATTGTACGCGGACTATAATACTTTAATAAAAAATATTTAATGCGGACTTTCAATAAATCTTGATAGTAATTGTCCCGATTCGTGGCAGGCGCGGCAGCGGTGAGGGGCGCATGCACCATGCATGCACATTCAGCTTGTTCAGTTGCGTATGCCCGGGCTTGTGCTCGTTAAATGTCGCTTTGAACGCAGGCGTGTGAACGCACCATAATAGTCGTCAAAAGTGGCTGTTCACACGACGCAAGAATTAAGTTAAAATTAATTTACAATTTAGTTATTTTTGTACTTTTAACGTGGAGGCTGTGCTGCGGTTTTATTTATTGGTGATTTTAAACTATGATTTGGCCTAGAACTTGTTTCCAACTGGCCGTAAAACTATTTAAAAAAATTAGTTTGGCGCGAAAAAACGTCGAAGTTGCTTTGCTGACAAGTTCCTGAAGTTTGCTGAGCCGAATGAAATAGAGCCACTCGTTCGTATTTTTCTAATGTTTAACTAAAGACAAAGTATTTCTAAATACATCAGTGAATCAACTATACGAAACATGGCAAGGACAAAAGCTTCGGTTGGTACAAAAAGTAAGATATTAGGCTTTTTATAGGTTAGGTTTATTAAACATTATTTGTAATTATTTCTAGAATTATCAGCGTTTTTGACTCGTTCTCTTAGCAATATTGTGGTTATTAATTTGCTTTTTTTTTTTTCGTTCTCTTAGACCATGTCGTAGTAGGCCCTCCGGGAAAAATCGGTCATAGTGGATTTTGATTCTGCGAATTAAAAATTCATTTTTGATTTGATTTCAGTATCATCTGGTAAGAGCAACAAGTCTCGTTGTGGCGCGCCTCCGCCCAGCACCAGCACTTCTACATCCTCAGGTAATTATGTATGAAAAAAGCAAGGCAACCTGTCTTTTCAGTCAGTGTAGCACAGAATTTGTCTCTTTTTCATAGGATCAGTTCATCATAGGATGGTCTATTTGATGGGAAAAAATGTGTGATAGCAGTCAGAGCAACCTGAAGATTAGGTTCGTTAGGTTACTGGTGACCCTTGAAGCGAGCGAAGCGAGCAACAACAGAGGTAACGAAGAAGAGAAATGTGTGTCAAGTAATTTTTTCATTGTGCCCCCTTTTGTCGACACAGCAATCATTACTGATTTATTGTTGTGGCCGCTTCAGTGCTAAGCTTTGTACCCGTCGGAACTTCAGCTTCTTGTATCTTTGACGTAATTTATTTTTGTTTTTTTAACAATGTTTTATGTTGTGTAATAAGTAAAAGTAGAACAATGGTGAATAGACCTGTTACGACGATCCCTTTTACAAAAATAATGTTCATCATCATCATCAACAGCCTATTAATGTCCCCACTGCTGGGGCTCAGGCCTACCCTCTCCAAGAGGGCGTTCGGGCTATAGTCCACCACACTAGCCCAGTGCGGGTTGGTGGACTTCACATACGCCTAAGAATTTCTTCTTCGGCGTATGCAGGTTTCCTCATGATGTTTTCCTTCACCGTTTGAGAGCAGTCAGTAAATGTACTTAAGTTTCAAGAAAAAACCCATGTACATGGCCCGCACGGGGATCGAACTCCGGACCTTTGAATATGATAGGCCGCGTCTTATCCCCTACGCCACTGACGCTCTAAAATAATGTTAGTTTTTACAAATAGAACTTCATCATGTAAAAGCGAAATAAATGACCTGATCAAACCACAAAAATCTTTATGAAATAAAATTCTTGTATCCCAGAGATAGGAAAAAGAAGACCACCTAAAAGATAGGCCGACGACATGGCAGCTGGAGGTCTATGGATAAGACGCAGTGTGGATCGCTCAGAATGGAGATGTCTGGAGGTCTTTGTCACTGGAATGAGATGGTTGCAGTACATTTAGCTTGTAAGAAAACGTAATTGTAGCCTCTTAATCTAAATAAAGACTTTATTGTTCGGTAACCAGGGAGCGGTGACCGCGGGGCGCGCGCGGCCGGCGGCGGAGGGGGCGGCGGGAACCCTGTCTGCCCAAGAGAGACTCCTAAGTGGCAGCGGCCCATCACCAATTTCTTCTGCAACAACACCAGCCGCACGAGTTCTGATGGGGAAGCCGGCGATGAGGCTTCTGGTGAGATCTCTATAGGGAAGTTTATCGTCCATCTATCTGTTTATTACGGGACCTGTGAGTTCTAGAGTGGGACGCTCCACCAGGTGGACCGATGACTGAAGGTGCCCGGAAACGGCTGGATGTGGTGGTGTTTGTTAAGGAAGGCCTATGTCCAGCAGTGGACTTTTAAAGGCTGATGATGATGTCAATTTTTAAGCCGTCCGTTCCAGAATTTGTTGCACTTTTATTTATTACCAACCAGATCGAGGCAACTGAGCTGGAGTGGATCTAAGGATATGAGGCAATGATCCTCACGATGTTTTTCTTCACTAATTGGGAGCAATCAGTAAAAGTTTCGAAACAACTGTCTGTATTATCATTTTAAAATACAATAGTTGTTTCCCGCGGCATCGCCTGCGTATAAGTTTTTCCCGCGAGAACAGCGTTTCTCGGGGTATCCTATCTTATATTCTTAGGGGGCCAGGAATACCTGGCGACATTTCGACCCTATGGAATCTGTTGTGCCAAACCCCTGTCCGCCAAACGGTGCCCCAATCAGTTATTTTGGTGGACTTCACATACGCCTTAGAATAGTAAATACCAGTCTTTAGCGTATACAGGTTTCTTCACGATGTTTTCCTTCACCGAAAAACCTGTGGTACGGGCCAGGATCGAACCCACGGCCTCATGAACGTGAGGCGAGTGCGCCACCAACTAGGCTCTCTCTACGGCTCTTTTCTCGGGGTATCTATAGCTTATGTTTTATTCTGATGTATAATCTAATATTACTGTAAATTTTCTGCAAAATCTGCTGCGGTTTTTTTTTGTGTGAAAGAGTAACAAAAAACGTCCTCACAAACTTTCGCGTTTATAATATTAGTAGGAAGTAGGATTCTTATATTTGCGAGGCTATGATCCGTGTAAGAAGAGCGCCAGATGTCGCGATCCTACATGACGCGACGCGACATAACTCTTGCTACCTCAGTATAATTTCATACATATATTTCATATGCAGTACTGTATGTTTACTTAAATTATAAACAGACGGACAGACAGACGGACAACCGAGTGATCCTATAAGGGTTCCTTTTTTCCTCTTTGAGGTTCGGAACCCTAAAAAATTACAGATTTTTATTATTATTGTGTACATTGCCCACACATTTCGAATACACTTTACAAGCTGTGACTTCAAAAAAACTATTTTTTTACAGCAAGCACCTCAAAACCCAAACCAAAACGCAATGTGATTCAATCTGATGATGAAGATGATGATACATCAAAAGAAGAACGCCCCAAAAATAAAGTTTTAGATGAAACAATAGAACTGGAACCATTGGTAGGCGAGGATAGCCACAAAATAGACGAGTATTACACAAAAAATGATACCAATATTAAAGAAAATGGGATAAACGATACAGATAGTAAAGTTAATTGCAAAGAAAATGGAGTAAGCAGTGGAGATGAAACAAATGGTGAAGAACAAGAGATAAATGTTGAAGAAAATGGAATAAGTGTTGGAGCAAATATAATAAAAGTTAAAGAAAATGTAACAAATGGTAAAGTAGATAAAGGTAAGGGTAAAGGAAAAGGAAAGAAGACGAACAAAGAAAATGTTAACGCTAATATAGAGGAAAGGAGATCAGTTAAAAGGGATTTAGAAGAAGTCTCTTCCGGTGAAGAAAATGAGCATGTTAAAAAGAAAAAGAAAGTTAATTAATTATATTTCATTCCCAATTAAAAGGAATATGAAAACCAAGGCTATTTGCGCTTTAGAAACAAAATATAGGTAACATGTATTACAAGACAAATTAGTTTGTGAAAGGCCAGGTGAAGGAAAACATCGTGAGGAAACCAGCATACGCTGAAGAAGAAATTCTTAGGCGCATGTGAAGTCCACCAACCCGCACTGGGCTAGCGTGGTGGACTATAGCCCGCACGCCCTCGTCGAGAGGGTAGGCCTGAGCCCCAGCAGTGGGGACATGTTAATAGGCTGTTGATGATGACAAGTTTGTAATGCCATGTTAACGTTGCAGTCCACGTCGGAACATCGTCTATTGTTTATTTTGTTTTCGAGACGCAATTGCATTTGTTTTCGTGTCTTTTGTGTTGGGACTTATGACATAGTGTCCCTAAACGATCATGCTTGCATGACATGCAACGTTTACGTGAATGTCATGCTGCATGATGTACCATCATGCTTGCTATCAATCAGTACAGTGAAGCAACGGCCAGCACGTAGTTTGCATGTCATGCACGTCGATCACTACAGCATGTCATGCCGCATGATCGTTTAGGTGCCCAATATATTGTTATTAACCTGTCAACCTCCAGAGTATTAAAGTATGTTAAAGTTATCTATGAACGTCGAGTGTTTCTAAAACACATATGTGGTAAATTTTAACGACAAAAATTAACTTCAATATTGTAAGGTTGATTTTTGTGGTCAAAAATTACCACGTGTACCTTTATCAATGTATCTTCCTGTCTTGATTTCATCTAAAAAGTTACTGGTTAAGTTTTTCTTATTAAGTTTTGTATGATTAGGTATATTAATTTATTTTTATTATATCACCTAAAATGGTAGTGATAAATGTGTAGTACAAAACTGTGAAATTAAATTAGTGAAAGGTTTATTTATTAAGGAAAAACTGATGGATGAATTGATAAGTTTTGTTAGGTCAAACCATACATTTTCTGAGAATCAGAATAAGAAATGTACGCAGGAAGATATTCTGATTAGAAAACAGATTGATCAGGTAGGCGTGTATGGCTCTCTGGACAGCCACCAGATCTCACGCGAAACATTCCCTGACAGAGATCCAAGGGCTTAAAGTGACCTCGAATGTATGGAAAAGGCCCCTGACCCTCGTATTTTGTTTAGAATGGTGTCGGTTTATACTCTAAGGACAATTCTCTTATCTCTTCATAAAAATGTATACTTACAAAAGTTTGATGCTTTGTGATTTAGATGTAAGAAAAGGGTCACTATAAAAATCATGTATTTTGTTTTGTATATTTAGTTGAATATTGTTGTTGAGTGGGCTGGGCACATCGCTCGTAGAACTGACGGCCGTTGGGGCAGAAGGTTCTCCAGTGGCGACCACGTATCGGAAGACGCAGTGTGGCCTCCCACAAGGTGGACCGACGATCTGGCAAAGGTCGCAGGACCCGGCTGCCTTTGTCCAACAGTGGACGTCTACAGGCTGATATGATGATGAGTTGAATATTCTGTAGTATGAATTCATTCAGGCCCGTATATTCCTTGCATGAAATAAATACAAGTGGACCAAAATGTTTTTGTTAAGGTGCATACTTTACTAATAAAATAAAATACAAAGTTGACGATTTTTTCAATTTAAAATCCTCAATTTTTTATTGTTTTTTAATTTAAATTAATTTTGAATGTTCAAAGAAAAACGCTTCTCTAGGTAGCCACAGATCTCGGAAATAAATTGGCAAGTTCAAGTGGTAAGATGCGGCGGGGGCGTCCCACGCTGCGTGGTCTCCAACTCGTCAGCCCACTGACACTTCGGCTTGCTTCCTTGAGAAGTGACAGCAGATGGAAGCCAGACTGAAGTTGAAAGATTTAGGAAAATAAATGAAATACAACATTCGATCAATACATTTTATTAATATACTAATAAAAACCGTTACAATGCAAGTTTAAAAACGTTTGTAGAAAATTGAAAAATTTTGCATAAACACTAGTTCCGTTTAAACATGGAATTACTTGCTATATTTTATTTAATATTATTTTAGGCTGCTTTGATAAGTACTTTTAAATAATTCAATTCACAGTATATAAAGTACACGTCTATATAATAAAAAGGTAAAAGTCTTTTCCATACATTGAAATAAAATAAAAAAAACAATCCCTTTTTTTTTGTCTGAATCGTGGAAAGTGCTGAACTTAATTTGACAAAGTTTTCACTGATTACTAGCTTACAATTTGAAACACAATATGATATACGTTTTATATCGATGACAGGGAATTAACTTGCGCAGAACACAAGGAATTAACTTTCCCAGAACACAAGAAATTAACTTGCCCAGAACACAGGGAGTAAACTTGGCTAGAACACGGAATTTTGCCAAGAACACAGGGAATTAACTTGCCCAGAACACAGGGAATTACCTTGTCCAGAACACAAGGAATTAACTTGCCCAGAACACAGGGAATTACCTTGTCCAGAACACAGGTAATTACCTTGTCCAGAACACAAGGAATTAACTTGCCCAGAACACAGGTAATTGCCTTGTCCAGAACACAAGGAATTAACTTGCCCAGAACACAGGGAATTACCTTGTCCAGAACACAAGGAATTAACTTGCCCAGAACACAGGAAATTACCTTGTCCAGAACACAAGGAATTAACTTGCCCAGAACACAGGGAATTACCTTGTCCAGAACACAAGGAATTAACTTGCCCAGAACATAAGCTCTCGTTTCTAACATTTGTATGAATTTGTAGTTCAGAGGAAACTGGTAATATGGTGCCCCCTAAATCTTTTTGGCGGTTCAGTGAATATAGTCACAGATTGTTTGCACATCGCTGACAGTGTTTACAGTCTATGCGTGCGGAATTGACTTAAGCGCGACACACACTGGGCGGCGGCGTTGCGAAAGCGTTGCGGCGGCGAAGGATTGTATGAAGAACGCGCCGCGCCGCCGCCGCTTTTATGTAAATGTTGGGCTTCATACTATTTCGAACATTACAGAAAAAAACTGCAACGCTTTCACAACGCCGCCGCTCAGTGTGTGTTACGCTATAATGTGATGCGTAGAGATGTTTTCAGTTAATCGGTTCAATGAACTATTTCTTGAAATTGAATGAGCGTCTCTAGTGAGGGGTTCACTAGAGACGCTCATTCAATTTCAAGAAATAGTTCATTGAACAGATATATATCAGCTCCCCTTTGACACCTAAAATTAGTCACTGCGCAGGAATCAGCAACTTCACACAACCACTAAAAAGATTTACGGGCACTATAATTGAAAATGCTTGAAAAAAAAGTTAAAAAATAAACCTAGCATAATATATAGTCTTGATACGTATAATTATCATTACATCACTTAAAATCTACGCAACATATATTTCGAGTACTAAAATCTAAGTCGGATTATATGTAGCTGTTCTTGTATTTTTTAATCAGAACTAGAAACCTATTCTGAGCAGGCAGCCCTGATGGCAAGCGGCCACAGCCGCCAGAATCTGCTGTAACTTCAAATTTTTTGCAGCAATACAAAAAGCATGCATTTAAGAATAAGTTTGTAAGTATTTTAGCGAATTTATGGAATTTTTGGAAAAAAGCGACAGACGGATTTACTGTATTAAAATGGCCACTGTATCAAAATGCCCACAGTAATAAAGTGTCCACTGTATCAAAATGACCACTGTATTAAAAAGTCTAAGTGAAACAAAATGATTCTTTTAAATAACAAGAACAGCTCTTTCCTATAAAGGCTATAATACTTTGTTTATTTATTAACTACACTACGATGAGAAATATTAGACCATTAAAAATAGCATAATTATGTAATATTAGAAAACAAATTTAAAAAATATATAGTGGCTGAAATGATGATGAAAAACCAGATCGTAGGTTCAAATTCGACCTGTATTTCAATTAAAAACACTGTATGTAAATGCTGCTTTCATCTGTATGTCTCAATTGGGTAATACTCTAATCACAGAGCATAGAATGCGCCTCGCGGACGCGCGGCGCCATAAATTAAAAACCACTTTGATTCTAATGGTCTAAAATTCCACCTGAACACTAAAATCGGATACAAAACGCTGTTATAAATATTTTTACTAACCAGTAAATTACTTTATAAATACTTTCACTAGTGTAATAATTAGTAAATTACTTACTAGCAATAATAATAAAATTTGGCTGCCACTTATTGTACCATCAACATTTTAGCCTTTTCTTTTCAACCACCTCTTCGAATCACATTCTTAAATGAGGGTCCGTGTCACACTCGGCTACCAAAGAACCAACCAGTAGCGTAGCCAAGTACCAGTTTATATCGGAGTGTAATAAAATCATACATTTAAATAACTCCTATGCGGTAATTATATAATTATTTACGGGTCTTACACACGAAATAGTTTTATTTATAGTTTTCAGCAGAGGGTAGTTTCAGAAACTATTCACAGCGATTAACAATGACAGCTCGCCTCTCCAGTCAGCTCGTGACCACGGCCAGTGTAACCTGGCCGAAACGTCGGGCAAGGTAAATAAAACTTATTCGTGTGTAAGACCCGTAAATAATTATATAATTATGAATCCAAAGCGCGAAAGTCTAAAATGTCCTATGCGGTAAATTTTAATCACAAAGATCATTTGAAAAAAAAAGGATCACAATTTAAAAAAACATTTCATTGGAAGAGTACACCGAGATGAAACTGCTGTGCAAGTGCAATGCACTAGCTACAAGGCAAATTAATGTCCTGGGTACAGGCTATCCTGAACCCGAGGACTACAGGCTCCTACCCCTTAGCTGCACAATAGCTTTCGTGCAGTGAGCACATTGGGGGGGAGAGCAAAAGGTAAACACAGGGGCATTCTCGGAAGCTTAACTTGTGTATTGGTAGCGGAGTGTGAGAAGACCCTTAGAAAAAAGCTATAGAAATAAAAAAATACAGTACTATCACAAAAATGTGATGTCCAGGATATATTAATGTGGAATTATATAAAAAAATCACCAATATTTTTATAGCAAAACAATCACAATCTCAATACAATAAAGTATTTCTTAATACTACAAAATGAGCGATCATTTCTAGTTAAAATAATCACAAATATGGAATTTATAAAATCATCTACACGAGTATAGTCATATAAAATGCTTTGTAAAATAAATAGATGTCATGATGGATTCATTGTCTTCTGCGTGTTTCTGTAACAAAAAGAAAAATAAGTTTATAGACAGGTAAGTTATTTCTCAAGCCAAATAAGTCATTTTTAAACCGGATGACTCTCAAACCGGGCGAGTTTCTTCTCAGGATTGATGTGTTACTTCTCGGGACAGATTAGTTACTTTTCAGGGAGGATGAGTTATTTCTTGGGACTTTGGGATGGATTAGTTACTTCTGAGGCCGGTTGAGTTATTTCTCAGGCCGTAAGAGTTACTTTTCAAGTCCTAGTTACTTCTCAGGACGGATGAGTTAAATCTCGGGATTAATGAGTTTCTTCTCAGGCCCAATAAATACGGATGAGTAACTTCTCAGGCCGGTTGAGTTATTTCTTAGGCCTGATGAGTTACTTCTCAGGCCGGTTGAGTTACCAGCTGGGGTAAGTTATTACTTACATTAGACGCTGTCGGCGGGGCTCTGGAACTCTGCTAGCGCGTGTATGGGGCTGGGCTGCTTCTTCTGACTGCCGCGTCGCACCTTAGCGCGGACCTCTTCCGGCTTTTCTGGGCGGATGAGGGGTTTCTTCTCTGGGGCTTTCATGCGCCATACGACTATCGGTGACTGTAATTATTTTTAAATATTTTTAAGATGTTGTCTAAGGTCGTTGTTACTACTTGACTAGTTTCTATGTTATGTTCAGTCTAGTTTCTGGTCTAGACTACTGACTAGTTTTTGTGTTTATGTTGACATTGTTTTAATTGAATTTAATGACGTGTAACAATAGTTATTAATAAAAATATGTCTGTGTCTATAAATATCACACTATAGTTATGTTATGTCGTTGATAAGTGGAAAGGAGATAAGAACCATATTCAAAGCAGCATTAAGAAGCATTTTTAAATGTTGTCTGCGGTGGACATACTGTCGTTTGATATTTATCGACACATTTCAGTATTTTTTAAATACTTTCATTATAAAAAACTTAACTGTGGTCAAACAACAAAAATCTTCCATTCCAATGTGAAAAGCTAGGTTAGTTAATTAAGTGAAGAAAGGCTCTAAATAATCACGCATATGACCCCGAGTGATAATATTGTCCATTAAGAATATACCACTCCAGTTCCAACTAGAAACATGATATAAAACTACTAGTTATACCAAAATAAAAAAATACGTTTGAATTGCTAAAACTATATCGAGAAAAAATAATCGAACAACCGTTTAGTACCCATAGAATTTTTTGGCGATTAAATAAAGTTGACTGATTTCTGCGCAATGACTAATTTAAGGTGTCAAAGGCGAGCTGTGCTGTTCACTAGTGTTGAAAGTCAAATGTCCACCTTCCAAAGCCATATAATAAAAGTATAAGTTTCTCTATGAAAATAATATGGAGGTCTTGTCGTCTTGTCTTGTCGATTGATTAATAAACTGTGTGCTAATAAAAGTAATAATGGAAAGCTTGGTCTATAATTAAACTACACCATACAAAATATCAACAGTGGTAGCAGATCGGTGGTTTCTAACTTTCTACAAAAGATTTTGGTGTAAAATAAAAAAAGCAAGATGTCGACCACGTCGAAGGAAAAATTTCCAATTGTGCCGTTTGCAGGGAGCAATTTTAGTGTATGGGCATTTAGAATGAGGAGTATTCTGAAAGAACATGGCGTGTTGAAATGTATTGAGGACCCAGAGTATGCGGCAGACGCCGCCAATGCATCGCTGGAAACGAAGGCGCAGGCGATCATCATAGCCGGCGTCGCAGACAGCCATATTGAGTACATAAAAAAGAATTCGGCTTACGAAATGCTACAAGCCTTGGAAAACAATTTTATGAAGAAAGGTGTGCGGTCCAAGTTGTTTTTGAGGAGAAAATTATCGGAAATACGATACAATGAAAGTCAGGCATTAATGCAACATTTTGTAAAAATTGAGGAAATGTTCTCCGAATTGAAAGATGCGGGGGCAGAACTAAGCGAAGAAGAGAAAATTAATTACCTATTACTATCAATGCCACGAAGTTACGAAGGAATAATCACAGCCCTTGAAACGATGGAAAATTTAAAATATGATTTCACCAAAAATAGGCTTTTGGGTGAAGAAGAAAAAAGGAAGAAAAATGAGCCTCCAGGATCATCACATGACAATCATGCTTTGACTTGCTATACCTGTGGAGGCAAAGGGCATAAAAAATACCAATGCAACAGAGGAGGAAATTATGAACAAGGACGAGGAAATTATCAAAGTGAACGAGCACGAGGACAGTATCCAGGACGAGGACAGTATCGAGGACGAGGACAGTTTCAAGGACAAGGACAGGATCAAGGACGAGGACAGTATCCAGGACGAGTACAGTATCCAGGCCGAGGACAGTATCCAGGACGAGGACAGTATCCAGGCCGAGGACAGTATCCAGGACGAGGACAGTATCGAGGACGAGGACAGTTTCAAGGACAAGGACAGGATCAAGGACGAGGACAGGATCAACAAGGACAGTCATACGCAGCAGGGAATGATAATAACATTGTGTTTTTGTGTGAACAGGTTAACGAAGTTTATAGTTGTGAAAATGAAAAGGAACAATTAGTTTGGTGTGTAGACTCTGGCTGCTCTGACCATTTAATCAATAATAAGGACTTGTTTACAGACTATATTGAATTAAAAAATCCTAAGAATATAGCTGCGGCTAAGAATGGTGTGATGTTAAAAGCAGTAGGTATAGGAAATATAAAGGTGAATTGCTATGTAGGCAGGAAATTAACACCATGTACAATAAAAAATGTTTATTATGTACCTGAGCTGAGAAAAAATTTGTTGTCTGTATCTAAAATGGAATCCAGTGGCTTGAGGGTTTCTTTTTCAGATGGAAAGGTAAGAGCATATAATTATGACCAGTTAATTATGATAGGAAACAGTAATGGTTCATTGTATACAATTGAAATGGGAGTAAACATTCCGGATTGCAATTACACTATGTCAAAAAATGATAATGAGTTAATTCAGCTGTGGCACAGACGTTTTGGTCACTTAGGTATGACAAATATTAATCATCTAGCGCACAAGGATTTTGTAAGGGGCCTAGACGAGTTAAAAAATAAAAAGATTGAAAATACATTGTGCGAACCCTGCTTGTTAGGAAAAATGTCACGACAACCATTTAATAGAAAAGGATATAGGGCGACCAAACCTTTAGAGTTAGTACATACTGATGTATGCGGGCCAATTAGCCCGGCTACCAGAGAGGGTCATAGATATTTCGTGACATTCATAGACGATTACACACACTTCGTCATGGTTTATTTGATTACACAAAAGTCTGAAGTATTTGAAAAATTTAAACAGTTTTATCATCATGCAACTAGGCATTTTAATATGGATTTATTGAAGCTTCGATCGGATAATGGCCGTGAGTATGTATCAGGAGAATTTCATAGATTTTGTGAAGAAAAAGGTATAGTATTGCAATATACAGTTCCGTATAACCCTGAAATGAATGGTGTCGCAGAGCGGATGAATCGAACATTACTAGAGAAAGCTCGGACAATACTAGCTGATTCAACTTTAGGAAAAGACTTTTGGGGAGATGCTGTTTTATATTCAGCTTATGTTACTAACAGAAGTCCAACAGTGGGCAAAGACAAAACACCAAGCGAATTATGGGTGGGTAAGAAACCAGATGTGTCAAACATGCGAGTATTTGGTAGCGTAGCGTATAACTATGTACCTAAAGAATTAAGACAAAAGCTTGATAATCATGCAAAGAAGATGTTTATGATAGGTTATAGTACTTCAGGATATAGGCTCTATGATGAGACAACTAATAGAACAGTGAATGCAAGGAATGTAGTTTTTGATGAAAACCCGAAGAAGGGAGAGCAACATGTTTTCTTACCATCCTACAGCGACAATATTAAACAAGGGGAAGACTTTTCACAAGAGAAGACTAAAGAAAGAGAATATACAATAGAAAAAGAACGGAATACAGAGCAAGTGAAAGATCAGACCGAAGTAATGCAAGAAAATGTAACAGGAGGTTCAGATGTTGAAAACCAAATAAAACAGAGAGCGAAAAGAACAATACAGAAGCCAAAATGGCAAGAAGACTACGATTTAAATGATGAAAGTGATGAAGCATTATTTGCTCTACTTACATGTCATGAAGATGTACCATTGAGTTTCGAAGATATAGAAAGAAGAGAAGACAGAGTTCAGTGGAGAAATGCAGTAAAGGAAGAATTGAAAGTTTTACAGGAAAGTGAGACATGGAAAATAGTTCCAAAGCCTAATAAAGAAAAACTACTAGACAGTAAATGGGTATTCACAAAAAAGGATATTGGAAATGAGAAAATGTGCAAAGCAAGATTGGTAGTTCGCGGATACCAACAGAAAGATAATTTTGAAGATATTTATTCACCTGTATTAAAACTTCAAACCTTGAGGGTGCTCTTATCCGTAGCAGCACAGAGAGAATACCATATACATCAGATGGACGTCAAAGGAGCATTCTTATACGGAAGGATTGATGAAGATATTTACTTAAGGCCACCAGAAGGATTGGCAGTACAAGATGGATATGTTTTGAAACTGACAAAATCATTATATGGTTTGAAGAAGTCACCGAAATATTGGTATGAAAAATTCAATGATACTATTACCAGATATGGATTTAAAAGATCTGTAAATGATTATTGCTTATATAGTAAAGGGAATATGTATTTATTGCTGTATATTGACGACTTATTGTTGCTAGGGAATAATTTACAGGAAATAGAAGCAGTTAAAGAATTTTTGTCAACTCAATTTCGAATGAAAGACATGGGCAGTGATAATTTGACGTATTTGGGAATTGCAATCAATAAACAGTCAGGAAAAATACTTGTAAATCAGACTAAATATCTGCAAAGCATGTTAGAAAGATATGGCATGGCTGATTGTAAGGGGTGCGATACTCCAATGGATGTAAATTTTAAATTGGATGAAAACAGTACTATTGACATGAGCTATGAACAACAGTGTAGGTCATTAATAGGTTCTCTTATGTATGCCACTATAGGCACAAGACCAGATTTAGCTAATGCTGTATGTTATTTGAGTAGGTTTCAGACTAAACCAAGTGAAAATTTATGGAAATCTCTAAAAAGAGTCCTTAGATATGTAAAACAAACTGTTAATTACACTCTTGTGTATTCAAAATGTGATGACAATACTTTATCACCACTGATAGGATTTGCTGATGCCGACTGGGCTAGAGATCATGATAGAAAGTCAACGTCTGGATATTTGTTTAAACTTTATGATAATTTAATTATGTGGAGATCTAAGAAACAGACCACAGTAGCCCTAAGTACTACTGAGGCTGAATTAGTTTCATTATGTGAAGCATCTGTAGAAGCTTGCTGGCTTATTAAATTGTTGACAGATTTAAAGGTTAATGTTCAAAACGTAACTATATATGAGGATAACCAAAGTACAATGAAAACTGTAAAGAACCCAGATCAAAAGAGATTAAAACATATGGATATTAAGTTTAATTTTGTTAAACAGAAAGTAGAGGAAGGTCTGATTTATGTAGAGTACGTTAGGACTGAAGATCAGTTAGCTGATGTTCTCACAAAGCCTTTGGCTAAGAATAATTTTAATAAGTGTGTATCTAAGTTTGGTTTGAAAGATGGACTTTGAGGGAGAGTGTTGAAAGTCAAATGTCCACCTTCCAAAGCCATATAATAAAAGTATAAGTTTCTCTATGAAAATAATATGGAGGTCTTGTCGTCTTGTCTTGTCGATTGATTAATAAACTGTGTGCTAATAAAAGTAATAATGGAAAGCTTGGTCTATAATTAAACTACACCATACAAAATATCAACAACTAGAAACGCTCATTCACTTTCAATAAATAGTTCATTGATTCCATCAACCGAATCAAACTTTCAAGTTTTTGGCCGCTGTAAGCTGTAAACACCGTCAGCGATGTGCAAACAATCTGTGACTACATTCACTCAACCGCCAAAAAATTCTACGGGGACTATAATATCTGACAGGCGACCATAGCCAAAGTCCTGGGCGAATATAGCCGCCTGGACAGTTGAGTCGCTACGGGCACCCACCAAAGAGATCATAGCTCTATGAGTCGCTAAGTAAGAAAATCTCAATTGTTCTGAGAAGAAAATATGATAAATTCATGCATTTTCCTGATTTGAAACAGAATCTACTGTGCATTTTCAGCATATTTGCCGTGCCGTATATTATTAAACCTTAAAGAAATAGAGTGATAGCTGTCAGCTAGCTCGGTGGTTGAGAAATACACCGGATAGGGTGGTAGCAGGTTCAGATCCTGCTCGCGAATGAATTTTCTTTATTTCCTTGCGGTTTAATTATACTGTAGTGTAACTTACATAGTTCTGTCCAGCCAGAGCGCAGCACCAAAGCGTTATGGGTTAAAGAATTAGCTTATATAAATATTTAGCTTCATTCCTTATACTAAGGGGGCTTACATTAACTACGTGAGACGAAAATTAGGGGAATTAGGGAAGGGGGAGAGAAAGGAGTCGGGCAAAATAACGTTCAAAGAACATTTCAAGTCAACTTTGTACTTGAGAAACGTAAGTAGGTACTATTTTATTTAAAAAATAGTACCTAATGTCTGTTGTGGCGTCCGGTCTCCTTGACTCAAGACATGACTGGCTGACTAGAACTTTGACTTGACAGGACTGAAAAACGGACGACGAGGAGATCAGATGACGACCTTGGACAAGACGGGAGAAAAATTGGTAATATATTTTGGACTAAGATTTCTGGCCTTGAAATTCTCTGACCGTTGACTGTCTTTATTTCTTATTTTTAAGCCCCTCTGTTATTATCTGTCTATAGATATAACAAACATTTTTTCACAAATTATGCGAGAGAAATGTCACGGGAAGATTTCCGGTCCCTTCACATCTTACCAAATTTCTCAAGATAGGAAGGAAGGGGGGAGGAGAAGCATAAAAATAAACACCTCACGTAATAAATAGACACCCCCTAATACATCTTAGAGCAAGCTTTGGACTGGGGAAAAGCTTAGCTTCCATCCATTCATATTAAATACAGCATGCATCAGTAGAAGATATCCATTTTTTGATTCGGTTACTGAAAGATTTGACCTTATCTAGTTTTCCAGACGAATTCGTCCCTTCACTATCTCGGTAGGTACTTAATTTCATGTATCTAGCAGAAATATTTTTTTCTCCTTCAATACCTGTTATCTAAAACGGGATCCAGCTGGATGAGGTTAGCGCGGGAGCGGTCGTCGTGGAGATCCCTGGGGGAGGCCTTTGTCCAGCAGCGGACGTCTACAGGCTGACATGATGATGATGATGACTTGTTGTCTACAAGGAACAAGGTGACAATAACACTCACAGCGATGGTGCCCTGCCTGGTGTACTTCGTTGAAGCGACGTAGGAGGCTTTCACGGTCAGGACGACCGCGTTCATCAGGTTCTTGGCTGCTTGGATGAGGGACGTAGCACTATCCAGCTGGAAGTACACATACGTACACAATAGTAAGGCTGCCTGAACCGAAGCTCATTATTTTACGGTGGACCACACGTCAATGCAAACAAAACCAGTATAAACTGGTCTGCCATAGTATTGAATGTTCCCTTCCGGCCGTATTCGCAACCACGTTTCGTAACCAGTTGCCGTAGAAGGAGATATTATGTTCCGAGGGCATACAACTCTTATTGAAACACAGAAAATTACAATAATCTCGAAAACGGTGAGACTTCCACTAACGTTTCATCATATTTTGATAGGTAATTTTTTATTACTCATCAAAGTATGATAAAAAAACATATTTTTGATATAGTATAATTATATATATATATAGTATATATGATATAGTATATTTTTGGTATAGAATCGTAGTTTCGTAATGAATAACGAAAATTCCACCAATAACCAACAATAAAACCACATTCCCTCAACCAACCCATCACCCTGCGTTCGAACAAACATTTAAAATACCCAAATGAACAATGAAGTGGGGTGTATTCCAGAAGTTCCATACTATAAGTTCCTAAATTAAATAAATCTGCACCAAATAAATTTTTCCCCCAAACTTGTATTTCCATTCCCCATTTCCCCCATTTTTTTATTTTCTGATCCCATTTCATCTCGATTATTTATTTCCTCGCTCATTATTTTCTCCTAAATTGAATGAATGAAATAATTAGGTACATTAATTTAGGTAAATTTAATTGAAATTTTAAAAAAAATCTTACATCTTACCCGGCACTTTCTGGTGGGATTTTGAATGGTTGTCTTTTTAATAAAGTTTTTCTAAAAAATGTCAATTGTGATAATAGTTAAATAAAAGCGTGTAACGTAACGACTCTACCGGATAGTTCCAAATTGTCTATTTTTAAATCGACATTAAACCTACTATCAGTTTAGTGCGGTGTGAGCTGCTGTGTGGATCACCGAATGGCACAACTAGTGCCATTGAGGCCGTGTTGCGGTTTTATGTATTCGTGATTATAAACTACGACTTGACCTATAAGGACTTGCTTCCAATTGGCCATAAAACTATATGAATAAGATGAATGGCCTGTTGGCGTAGTGGTAGTGACTCTGCCTACTGCGCCAAAGGTCGTGGGTTCGATTCCCACCCGGGACCAACATTTGTGAGATGAGCATAACTGTTGGTTTTCGGATTCTGGGTGTTTGTATGAATTTAAGTATTTATTTAAAAGTGTTTAAGTATGTTTATCAGTTGTTGAGTACCCATTTACAAGCTTCGGCTTAGTAGGGACTGAACACCAGTGTGTGGATTTGTCCGAAACATTATTATAAAAAAAATCTTGGTTATGAATGTGTAAAGAAACGAGCGAACAGACAAACATAAAAGCACACATACCCCGCTTACAATGAGCTCCCCAGATATATTCTGCACGTCGGCCTTCACTTTGCTGGTGATCTGTATCTGGTGGCAGTACAGGGCTATGCGCTGCAGGTACGCCAGCAGGTCCTGCTTGGTCGAGGACTCCGGGCACTGAGGAGCATAACATGGGAACGTTCCTTCACATCCCTCAACGGCGAATCATCATCATCAAAAAGCGCTGTATAAATGTACCCAGTGTACTCAAAGTGTGCAATCATCATCATATCAGCCTGTAGACGTCCACTGCTGGACAAAGGCCTCCCCCAAGGATCTCCACGACGACCGGTCCTGCGCTAACCTCATCCAGAATGTGCAATAAAATATTTTAACTATTTTGTACTTATATGCAGGGGTGGGCTGGGTACATCGCTCGTAGAACTGACGGCCGTTGGGGCAGAAAGGTTCTCGAGTGGCGACCACGTATCGGAAGACGCAGCGTAGGCCTCCCGCGAAGTGGACCGGCGATCTGGTGAAGGTCGCGGGACCCGGCTGGATGAGGTTAGCGCAGGACCGGTCGTCGTGGAAATCCCTGAGGGAGGCCTTCGTACAGCAGTGGACGTCTACAGGCTGATATGATGATGATGATGCTGAATTATTGTCAGCAGAGAGCGTTATATTTAGCTCACGAATCAAAACGTTACAGAGCTGAGATGCCGCCTTTTATCGTCCGCTGAAACATCGATATTACTATTTAGTGACTTTCACGCTTGTCTCGACTGTAAGTGTTAATTTAAATAAAAAAATAAAAAAATGAAATATTGTAGTCTTAGTTTTTTCCGATATATAAAATGTGTTTGTGGACCTGTTCAGCAATTTCCCTGGTGAGCTTGTCGAGCTTGGTTCCCGCTTCGGAGATCTTCTTGGCCGCGTTGATCACATCCATCGTGGTCTTGAGAGGGCCGCGCCCTCTGGCCCGGACAAATGTTAAACGTTAAGCCACTGTTTCCAAAATCATCGCCTACATCATCTATTGAGTTGTGGAGGAATGCAAAAATACTAACTGGGAAAGTCCTTATTACAGCAATGAACCTATTCAGTTGTGGGGGAATGCAAACACACTAACTGGGAAACTCCTTAATACAGAAATGAGTCTATTCAGTTGTGGGGGAATGCAAAAATACTTACTAGGAAAGTCCTTATTACAGCAATGAACCTATTCACTTGTGGGGGAATGCAAACACACTAACTGGGAAACTCCCTATTACAGCAATGAATCTATTCAGTTGTGGGGGAATGCAAAAATACCAACTGGGAAACCCCTTATTACCGGAATGAGTCTATGAAGTTGTGGGGGAATGCAAAAATATCAACTGGAAAATTCCTTACAGCAATGAATCTATTGAGTTTTGGAGGAATGCAAGAATACCAACTGGAAAACTTCTTATTACAGCAATGAAATTCACAGATTGGAAATTAAGTTTGTTAAATTTACTACGCATGAAACAGTATCTAAATAAATGAATGCTATGTAGGACCAGAATATTTGGGTTGATAAGCTGTTACCTGGTGAAGTCTGTCATCTCCAGCATGATCATGCACATGTGCTTGGCGAGCATGATGATGTCGTTCCCGGCATCGTCCCACTTGGCCACCTCGTTGTCGAACGTCATCTTCTCGCGACGGAACAGTTCCACCTGCTGCAGGATCTTGCGTTTGTCCTCTTCCGTCATCTTGCGCATCGCTTCCTGGAGATGGCATAACAATTACGTAACAATAAGCTAATTGTTTTGAATGGTTTATTAGGTCCCGTTCCCCGATTCGTCCCGTTCGTTACTTGAACGTGGCAGCTTTCACCCACTCGGGGGTTGTTTTTGAAAAACCCTTTCGTGGACGTCAGTCGGAGCTCTATGAGGAACTTTTGTGCAAAATTTCAAGTCTCTAGGCTCAGCGTAGAGCGGTTTGGGCTGTGCGTTGATCAGTCAGTGAGTCAGTTTCTTTTATAGATATTGATGATGGTAAGATATGGCTTAAAGGTCTAGTAACCAAGCCAGAACTTCCTTAATAGAAAGACGTGGACTCACCCTGGCGTTGGTGATGCCGCTTATGTCAGGGTATTCGTCGACGCCATGCTCGCCGGTGTGCGCGCTCGCTGCCAACATTACATACAGGTTGTTACACAAACGATTCCAGAAACGTTCACAGTATGGTTGATTAAAAATGTTCACTTTGTGTAAATCTGATTTGATGTGGTGTTTGTTAAGGCTCTTTCAATGCTTACCTAACCAAAGCTTTGAATCGCTGCGACCATTGCTGATCTGTTGTGATCGCCGTTTTACTATAGATCAGTGCTCAGCTTTGCGTCAGTTAGAAACTTCAGCACGATTTTGTCACTGATTTGTTTTACAGATGGATGTTTCTTTTACGCTTCAGTGGGCCACATTCGCACAGAAGGTGCGATGGTGTTTCCTGGCGGAGTGTGCACACTTTAATGTCCCAGAACTTGGGGTTGAACATGTGTTTGTTCAGGCTACAGTGTCCAGTGAGCACCCTTACTAGTGTGTTATTTCACAATACTCTGTTAATAGTAGGAGACGTAAACCTACGATCTTTATCAATATATTACTACACCTTTTAATAATGTTAAGCTCAAAAAGCACCAGTGCAATATTAGTTCGTGAAGTTGACCATCCTTATACATAGTGGCTACTGGCTATATATTCTATTGTGTTCTGTGTATCAAACTGTTTCTAAACTTGTAAATATATTTCTAAACATACCAATCTATCTCTAAACAAAACAAATAAGCTATGCATGCTATTATGACTTCACAACGGATACGAGGAACCCAACGTGATACTTTTAATGTATTTATGATGATATAAGAACTGATGATATACTTGTAAGAATCCCATGTCTGTGTCGCTCGTCTGTTCGCGAATCACACACGAAGCTACTGTTAACTTCAGACCGCGTAGAGATTGTAAGACGTGTACTACTCACGTCGTCGCCTCGCTCTCCTGGTTTAGTTACATCCCCGGCTGGCGCGAACACGTCCGTGTCGAGATCGTCCCTCGTCTGTTCGCGAATTATACTCGAACCTACTTTCAACTTTGGACCAAGGCATAATGTAAGTCTGGTGACACTTACATCGTCGGCTCGTCTCCCTGGTCACATTCACGACTGGCTCGAACACGTCCATGTCGAGATCTTCCCACGTCTGTTAGCGAATCACATACGTAGCTACAGCTACAGGTAACCTCAGACCGCGTACAGATTGTAAGACTGGAACTACTCACGTCGGCTCCTCGTCCCCCTGGTTTGGTTACATCGTCGACTGGCTCAAACACGTCCGTGTCGAGATCGTCCCTCGTCTGTTCGCGAATCACACTCGAACCTACTACTTTGGACCAAGGCATTTTGTCAGTCTGGTGCTACTCACATCGGCTGCGTGTCTCCATGGTCATGTCCTCGACTGGCTCGAACTCGGTGTCCGTGTCGAGATCGTCGCTCGTCTGTTCGCGAGTTAGACGAACATGCAGACAAACACGCAACATTTAACATGCGACGGTACTAATGACATGAATCAATGATTGATGGGGATTGGTATATTTCCAGTGAAACTTTTTGGCGGTTATGTGAAGTTGGCTGACTCCTGCGCAGTGTCAAAGGGGAGCTGTGCGTGGGTACACAAGAGACGCTCATTCAATTTCAAGATATTTTCCATTGAACCGATCAACCGAATCAAACTTTTTAAGGTTTTGGACATCTCTACGCATCAGACGATGTCAATTCCGCACACATAGACTGTAAACACTGTCAGCGATGTGCAATCAGTCTGTAGTCACAGATTCACTCAACCGCCAAAAAGATTTGCGGGAACTATATACCGATTTGTAATGTTTTTTAGGTTACAAGAGGATCACTACTTTGAATTAACTGCAATGAAAACGAACGGCGGAGGTAAGACTAAGGGCTTCTTACACCGCTTGCTGATAAATTCCCAGATACCCTATCTGCAGGTTATCTGACAGATAGCCTATTTTTTTGGTTTCACAGGTATCTGATTGCCTATATCTTAAATATTTTATATAGTCTATCACACAGATTTATCTGATAGATTAGTTTATCACTAAGATTACTATCTGTAACAATATCAGGAAGTGGTGAAAGAAGCCCTAAAGGTTTTTTAATTTTCTTGTAAATTTATGAAAACCGCAGAACAATTTTCTGATTATTGTTTTAAAATTTTAAAGCAGTGCAGTCAATTCGAAGTAGCCTTGTCATATGTGTCATGGAAAGGCGAAGTAATATAGGATGTAACAAATTATAATAAGTAACGCGTTGTCATAGAGATTTGTTAAATCAACAGCCTATTAACATTTCCCCACTGCTGGGGCTCAGAGGCCTACCCTCTCAACGAGGGAGTTCGGGCTATAGTCCACCACGCTAGCCCAGTGCGGGTTGGTGGACTTCACATGCGCCTAAGAACTTCTTCTTCGGCGTATGCAGGTTTCCTCACGATGTTTTCCTTCACCGTTTGAGAGCAGTCAGTAAATGTACTTAAATTTCCAGAAAAAACCCATTGGTACATGGCCCAGACGGGGATCGAATTTCGGACCTTTCGATATGATAGGCCTGTCTTATCCCCGACGCCACTGACGCTCGTTGTAGTATTAACTCTACTGCCACTACAGTTTGTTACGTCCCTTATTACTTGCAGCCAGAATGTACCGATGAAAAAAATGGGACAAAAAACAACATTAACATTTGAGTAAAATAAAAAATAAAAACACCATTGATATCGCCATGCAATGCCTAGAAACACAAAATAGCTAAATGATTTAATTCTAGTATTCTTCATGCTTCCACAACATGATGGCACCCTGCTAGAGAATGAGCTAACAAAAACAAGATTAGTTTTGGAGATGTGTCAGCTTTGGGAGTAGGTTGTTGATAAATCTTTTAAAAACTAGCTTTTTTATGTCTACGCACCTGTAATTATAGAACTATGTAGCTAATAAATAAAACCAAACATTTATATGAAATCTTTCAAACTAAATACCAACTACAATGTCATGCATGACTCATGAATAAAGAAAATGAAATCTAACAACCTATTAAAATGTCCCCACTTTTGGGGCTCATTATCTATTCTGTGGCTCGGGTCTACCCTCTCAACGAAGGCGTACAGGCTATAGTCCACCACCTAGCCCTGAGTCGGTTGGTGGACTTCACATGCGCCTAAGAATTTCTTCTTCAGCATATGCAGGTTTCCTCACGATGTTTTTCTTCACCGTTTGAGAGCAGTCAGTAAATGTACTTAAGTTTCGAGAAAACCATTGGTACATGGCCCACCCGGGGATCGAACTTGGGACCTTTTGATATGATAGGCAGCGTCTTATCCCCGACGCCACTGGTATAATGCTTCATAGTAAAAACCACACCAAAACCAACACATCTCCAAACCCCCACAACACAAAGCGGGCACAAGGCTGGCCGTACGCCGCGTCTCACATTTGCTGCGCGTCTCCAGCGTGTAGTGCTCGTCTAATTCCACATCCTCGGGGTCCAGCTCTTCCTCCTCCTATATAGTACACCCAACAATTATAACTAAACATGTTAAATGAATCTACAATCGAAGACACATGTTTCTATAATGTCCCTCTTGCCGACAATTGGAACACTTTAAACACAGGTACAGCGGACATAAGGCCGCATCTCATATTTGCTTTGCGTATCAGCAGCTCGTCTAGTTCCAGGTTCTTCAGGGTCCAGCTCATCCTCCATCTATATAGTACACCCAACAACCCCCTTAATTAATAAATATGAAACAAATGAATCCACAATTTGATGTCACATGTTTCCATAGTGTCCCTGTTGCCGACAATTGGAACATAGGAACACTTAAAACACAGGTACAGAGGGCTTGAGACCGCAATGCCGCCTCTCATAATTGCTGCGCGTAACAGCAGCTCTAGTTCCAGGTTCTTCAGGGTCCAGCTCATCCTTCTCCTATATTTTAAATTCAACAAATCGCTAAAGACATTTATGAAATTATTATTTAAAAAAAGTTAATTAAATATCCAGCTATGGCGACTAGTGACGAGTGTCTATGGAACTAAAAACTATTTGAGCGCTGACTTCCATATTAAACGTCAAAATGAGATTTCGAAACACTCGCGGGTGGCGCTTCAATTTGGCGCACAAAATGATCTGTCATTTGTATGTAACAGCCAGTCCAATACAATAATAGCAGGGGTCAGTGGTCTTGATGCAAAGAGTTGTGAACCTAGCTTGTCACTTATTTAATTACTTGTTTGTGATTTTACGACTCCGGGTACGTGCCCTTTTGAGTCCGCCTATATTTTTAATTACAAGATCCTTATATGGTAGAAAAAATACCGAATTGAAAGGTGAACAATAAAAGTAAATCTAGATATTTGAAATTTACAATTTTTATATTCTTGTAGGTTAATAGGTTTAATAATATATTTCAGTCAGCGCAAAAATATGAATTTAGATAATAGTACCGTCTAGCAAGTAAATGGCAGTTGTACGGTATCTCATAGTATTGAAACTCCCTAATAGGCTAGGCCAGCTCAGGGTCACAGTGTTTCCACGAACGTGCGGGCGACTGTACCTCCACAGGAGCGCTTGTATACTCACCCTGTTCATGAGCACCGCGCGGCGAATCTCCCTGACGGCGTCGTATACGAGCCGCGACGCGTCGATGAAGTCGTTCTCGTCGAGGCCTGCGCCCGCGCCGCCGCCCAGCGCCGACACCGCCGCGTCCACGCGCACAGCGAATTTGGACATCACTGCGAACGAGGGAGAAGAAACATTTGGATTATTTTAGCAGATATAGAGACCATCTTTATTTTACAAAAGAGAGCTATTAGGGCGATCTATAATCTGCGTTGTAGAGAATCATTAAGAGAAAAGTTTAAAGAAATTAATATATTAACCGTTGCCAGTCAATACATTTTTGAGAATATTTTTCATGTCCGCAAAAATATATCTCTCTTTTTGAGGCACTGTGATATGAACACAGCTTATGTTACAAGAAACAAAAACAAACTTGTACCACCACAGTTAAGGCTTAGTAAGGTCAGTAAATCGTTCACGGGGCAATGTATACGCTTCTACAACAAACTACCAGAAGAAATCTTAAATATGAACGACAGAAAATTTAAGGACCCACATTAAACAACAACTTTGTAAGAAAGCTTATTATAAAACAGTCGATTATTTAAATGACAAAGTTGTCTGGTGTTATTGTTACTTCAGCCTCGCACAATCTTTACAAAAATAATGTTTTGTATAAACTCGATTTTAAAAGATGTGTTGCGGAAGTTTGTTGCGCCGCTTCTTCTTCCCAGCTCTATATAACACCTTGGAGGCGGTGGTAGATAAAAAATTGATGTTGTATAAATGTACCCAGTGTACTTACATACAATAAAATAGTTTTGACTTTGAGAACAAGTATTTATAATAATAATGTTTGGACAAATTTACACCCGGCTGTTTAGTCCCAAACTAAGCCGAAGCTTGTAAATGGGTTGTTGAGTACAACTGATAAACATACTTATATACATACAAACACCCAGAATCCGAAAACCAACAGATATGCTCATCACACAAATGTTGGTCCCCGGTGGGAATCGAACCCATAACCTCTGGCGCAGTAGGCAGGGTCACTACCACTACGCCAACAGGCCAGTCGAATAATAAGTACAGTAGGTATTATTTATCAAGATGCAAATTGTCGTAATTTGCATCTTGACTAATAAATAAATAAGGTATCATCATGTTTTTATTGACAAACGTAAATTACGCGGTAAAACTGTACTGAAGCGTCGATCAAGTGACCGCCTAAGGCCATATTATGTTAAACACACAATTAAGCCTTATACATAATAGGACCTTGGTCTCTGCGAACGGAAAAACGTAGTTTTGTTTTCGTTTGTTGAGGAGCGAAGCGACCGCACGAACGGTAGAGCAATTAATATTGTTGAAACAGAAACGCCGAACGCACACAAAATAGAAAATGGGGTAGGCGGTACTCGGTACAGCCGCAGGTGTTTTACGTGAAACGTCTTTGTTGCGAATGAGTGAATGACGACGCAAATACATAGAGCGAATATATTTAGTACATTTTAGACTTTCGCGCTTTGTATTCATAATTATATAATTATTTACGGGTCTTACACACGAAATAGTTTTATTTACCTTGCCCGACGTTTCGACCAGGTTACACTGGCCGTGGTCACGAGCTGACTGGAGAGGCGAGCTGTCAGTGTTGATCACTGTGAGTCGTTTCTGAAACTACCCTCTGCTGATCTTGTATTATTGCAGAGGGTAGTTTCAGAAACGACTCACAGTGATCAACACTGACAGCTCGCCTCTCCAGTCAGCTCGTGACCACGGCCAGTGTAACCTGTAAGTCGAAACGTCGGGCAAAGGTAAATAAAACTTGTTTGTGTGAGCGAAAGCCGGGAACGACCTTGTCTGACAGATGAGGATCAGATAGAGCGGGTGCTCACCGACGGACACGTAGAGAGCACTCGCGTTGAGCGTGTGTGGAGAGAATGATGAGACTGAGCGAAGCGACAGAGGTGTGTAAGGATCGCGAGAGCGTCAGTCGCGTCGGGGATAAGACGCGGCCTATCAATCGAAAGGTCCGAACTCCGAAGTTCGATCCCCGGCCGGGCCATGTACCGATGGCTTTTTTCTCGAAACTTAAGTACATTTACTGACTGCTCTCGAATGGTGAAGGAAAACATCGCGAGGAAACCTGCATACGCCGAAGAAGAAATTCTTAGGCGCATGTGAAGTCCACCAACCCGCACTGGGCTAGCGTGGTGGACTGTAGCCCGAACGCCCTCGTTGAGAGGGTAGCCCCAGCAGTGGGGACATGTTAATAGGCTATTGATTTGATGTACCATAACCATTCCAAAGTTAATACTCACTTTTAACAGTTAAGGCTTTGTAAATGTCAATGTTAAAAGTTAATAACACGACAAAGCACTAATTTAGTTGTCGTAACGATCGACGTGCTAACAATGGCAGGCCGTTTCCATCGAATGATTCCATTGCAATTAATCGCAACTAGTCGAGGCCTTTGTCCAGCAGTGGACGTCTACAGGACGTCTATATGATGATGACGAGTCGAGCCTTGGGGTAGGTTAAGGCACCGACGCACATAAACTATTCATACAACAACAAAAAATGTATAAGAATAATAACAAATATAGATTCAAGAGAGAGTTGTAAACCACATTTCGTCAGGCTCCAAATCTTAACTCTCACCAGCCTATACATTATGGAAATCTGCACCTTTGTAAAGAAGAATAAACACCTCTTTCCAACTTATTCAAGACCACCAAATTTGAGAAATAAAGTTAGGTTAGCGCTACCAAATAGAAAACTACAGATGTTTGATAATAGCCCATATGTCATGTGTATAAAAATATATAACAAAATACCACAAGCGTTACAAAGCGAAGCAAACTACAACAAATTTAAAAATATGCTACAAAAACATCTGATAAATAAAAGTTATTACACACTTGAAGAATTCATGACAGACCAAACTACATAGTACCCTTACTCCTAATATATTATAAAAAGTAATACAAATATATAAACAAAATTAAATGACTTATTTCCAAAAATAATTTTGAGTGTTAATAACATAGATATGTAAGTAGGTATGACATTAATGATACAAAAGATTATATAAATATAATAAATACGAGTAGAACACAACATAATTTATAATGTATAATTATTTAGTAATGTAAGAATTTATTGTTAATATTAATATTGATACAACCCTCATATTGCTGTGCCCTTGCAGGGCGTCACATGTACTGGCTTATTTGTACCTTGTCATCTTTTAACATGTGGCTTTGCAATAAAGTTTGAATCTTGAATCTTTAAGGCTCGCTCGCATCCAGCGGACACGCATGATTTGAATTTGATGAAAGGTTCATCATCAGCCTATTAACATGTCCCCACTGCTGGGGCTCAGGCCTACCCTCTCAACGAGGGCGTTCGGGCTATAGTCCACCACGCTAGCCCAAATTACCTCAGTTTTTTTTCAGCCATGCCACGCGTTCCAATCATAATTCAACCATTCGATTAATCAGCTTACATAATCACGTGTTAATCTGTAAATTATTACAGATTAACACGTGATTATATTTACAATTAAAATCGAAAATCGCAAATTAATATCGACTAGTTAAATAACGTCATTATATTAATTATAACTCATAGGTAATAATGTCCATTATAGGGTTGTATGTGCTGTACCTACGCAGATACCGGAAATTTCATGGCGAAAATGAAAATGCATAGGGATTGAACGTTGTAGTTTCTTTATGACTTTTCACGGTATCGGTATCCATTAGTCATTGCAAGTATACAGAACATTACCTATTAAGGTACCTTAATGCTTGCTAAGTACCTACTATATTTATTTATTACCTAATAAGCTACCTAAATGCTTGATAACTGCCTACTTTTTTTTTCTATCCAGACAAGGTTTGACTGGAAATACTTAAATATATTTTTAGAGATCACACATTACTATATATAAATAGCTCTTCTCTATACTCGTTTAATTTTCATAAAAAACCTAGCCGACTGCCACCCCTGAGTACTAAATCATCTCTAAACAATCATGTTATCATCAAAATTGAAATAATCCACTCAAATTCAATCGGATATAGACAATCTGATCTCTTCTTTAGTCTGTTAATCTTTTTTACATGCAGACTTGCACGCGCCGTAGAGTTGTCAGTCGGATCAAACCCTGGAAGGCTAGGTGACACGTCTCTCCGAATAATTCTCTCATAAAAAAATCAATAGACTGCAAAGAATTCGGGCCACCTTTTTCATACAAACGAGAACACTTTGTGCCCTTAGATCTCCGTCAGGGAACGATTTGCGTGAGATCTGATGGTGGCTGCCCGGAGTATAGGTGGAGGAGGTCCAGAGAGCTATACACACATAACTGATCAGGCAAGCCGTTTGCATCATAGACTAGTCAGACTTATCTATGATGAAAACGGCTTGTCAATTAGATGTGTATAGCTTCTCTGGACCTCCATCAGTACTCCGGCCAGCCACCATCAGATCTCAAAGTCAAAGTCAAAACTATTTTATTGCATGTAAGTACACTGGGTACATTTATACAACGTCATTTTTTTATCTACCACCGCTTCCAATGTGTTATATAGAACTGGGAAGAAGCGGCGCAACAAATTTCCGCAACACATCTTTTAAAATCGAGTTTATACATAACATTATTGTTTGTAAAGGTTGTGCGAGGCTGAAGTAACATTAACACCAGGCATCTTTGTCATTTATATAATCGACTGTTTTATAATAAGCTTTCTTACAAAGTTGTTGTTTAATGTGGGTCTTAAATTTTCTGTCGTTCATATTTAAGATTTCTTCTGGTATTTTGTTGCAGAAGCGTATACATTGCCCCGTGAACGATTTACTGACCTTACTAAGCCTTAACTCTCACCCAAATCGTTTCCTGGTGGAGATCTAAGGGCACAAAGTGACCTCGTTTGTATGAAAAAGGCCTGAATTTATTGCAGCCGAGGGTATAATAAAAATCCTGTAGTGTTTCAGTTATCCTGGGGACACACAGACGGACAAAAATCCTCGCTATAAAGGTGTCCGTTTTGGCGGAGCCTTCAACTTGCTAAAATGACGCATGGGGTGGTGTCGACCGCGACCGCGTTTGCGGCCGTTGTAGCGGTCGCTACAGCAGCATTTTACGAGACCTACACTGGCGGCCAGATATCGCCGGCCAAGTTTGAAGAGTATCGGCGACTGAGGCTTGTACCGTAAGTATTCTGGTTGTGTTTTTGAGGGCCAGTCGAGTGGTAATTCTTCCCCTCCCAAGGTCAAAGTGTTTCCACTGACGTGCGGTCCACTGTACTATTGTATTTAGGGTCTAACCTAATTTCACACTCAACAGTTTCTGCGCAATCGAGGTTAAAGAGTGCGACCCGGATGAACGCCGACGCACCGACTTTTCGTGCAACAACCTCAACTACCCCCAACGAGGCACACACTTCACCCCCTACCGTCGGATGTTACCCCCCGAGTTTGGTACGGGCAACCGCTTCCGCCCTCAATCTTCCGGAGCACCCCTGCCGAATGCCCGACGCGTCAGAACTAGCATCATGTCAGGTATCTAGAGGTTGACCACCCTTTCAACTTTACCCCTACCATCAGTAGTGGTTGATGATATTGATGATGATCGCGTCCGCACAGCGTTTGTTTTGTTTGCGTTAGTGTCTCTAAATACCAAATATCATTCAATGTCGCCAGATGGTCGAGTAGCGAGTGACGAGTACACTCATATGGTGACCAACGCGGCGGTGTTCATCATCGCAGACGTGTCTTCAATCCATGATACAGTCAACTATGTTGGCGTCACGACGACGTGCTGCGAGACCGGGGACGCTGATCCTAAATGCATGCCCATCATGGTGCCGCCTGATGATGTCCACTTGAGGAGAAGCAACGTGAGGTGCCTGAATCTGACGAGGGCGATCACGTATCAGGACTTTGGGTGCGCGCCTCCGATGCAGCCCCTTTCAAGGGTAAGCAGTTTCCCTCTTAAGATGAACGCGCACTACACAAGATAGAACGGACAAGATCATTTTTTTAAGGTCGTATTACATGATAGCGGCACGGTTGCGGCACGGCAAAGACACAGTTGCACCACAGCACTGCCTCAAATTTCGGCTACCGCTAGCCGCCCGCGAGGTGCCAGCTCGTTGGCAGCGCGCCACAAACTATATAGTATGCTAACGCATGTCCCGCAGTCGGCGCGCTGTACGCACGTGGTCTCCTCGCTTGCAGCGCGCGGGCTCCGCGACGAGTCGTATGGTATAGTAGGCCCGCCGGCGGCTTTATAAATTGACATTACGAAATAATATATTATACGACACAGGTTTAATGCTCTAATTTGAATGACAAGTAAATTGCTGGGTTGGAGCCGTGCTGGATCCGTGCCGTTATAGTGTAATGTGACCATTATGTGACAGATGAATTCCGCACCACCGATGCTGGATCTGTCTGCACTATACGGCGGCGATGACGCGGCTGTAAGCAAAGGCCGGGAGCGAAGAGGTGGCCGACTCAGGATGGAGCTCGTCAACGGACGGGAGTGGCCCCCCTCAGGCTCCGCCGTCTGTTTTCAGAACCAGTTGCCGCAGGAAACCAGATGTCATGATATGCGTGAGTTTCATCATGTGGTCCAAAGAATTCTTTATTCATATCAAACATGGTTTGTTTATTGCGTCAATGGCGTTGTTGGGGATAAGACGCGGCCCATTATATCGAAATATCCGAAGTTCGTACCCCGGCTGGGCCATGTACTAATGGGATTTTTCTTGAAACCTAAGTACTTTTACTGACTGCTTTCAAACGGTGAAGGAAAACATCGTGAGGAAACCTGCTTACGCCGAAGAAGAAATTCTTGGGCGCATGTGAAGTCCACCAACCCTAGCTGGGCTAGCGTGGTGGACTATAGCCCGAACGCCCTCGTTGAGAGGGTAGGCCTGAGCCCCAGCAGTGGGGACATGTTAATACGCTGTTGATTTAATTTGATGGTTTGTCCATAGGCATAGAGCAACGCATGAAGGGTACTACTTGGATCAGACGGCCAGACTCAGGCTTTTTCCTATGCCAAAAAGCAAAAACCTTCTGGTCATACATTATATCGTGATAAAATCAACTCAGGGGAGTCCTACGCTGAGCGTAGCGTTCCGCGGTCTCCAGACCTCGTCTGTCCCAATAGTTTCCGACCAGGCCAAGATACAAATACAAAATTGTTAATTTAGGTATTAAACGTAGATGATAAGCATAGTATTCACGTCACAATGAGGGTGCCATGTACTGAAGAGTACAAACCGTCTATAATACGATTTTTTAAAATCATCATTAGCTACCCCTAGCGTCAATATCCTCGTGGGTGCAAACGTGCTTATAATGTGGCTGCACCGAAGCCACAACGCGTTAGCCAAGCGGCTGGCCGACTTGAACCCTTGCTGGGACGACGACCGGATCTTCAGGGAGGCGTGGGAGATCAACATCGCTTACACCAACCAGATTCTGTATTATGAGCTGATGACGGCGTTAATGGGTGAGTTTTTACTTCAGAGTCATCAAAATACAGGCAATTTTTATTCAAAGGAAACATTTCTTTGTTTTCAAAAATTAGTAGAATTGCATTCAAAGATTCTGGGCCGGGAATCGGAGAAATGTGTAAAAAAATCATTCCGTGTTTTTGTGATACATCTTACCAACCAATCAAAAGGGTAATCAATTCCTTCTAAGTAAATTAGTATCTATATTAAAGGAAGACCATGAAATTTGACATTTTATTAACAAAAGTTTAAGCCACAGGGAAAATCTTTCAATCAATTTCCTGAACAAATTTCCTATTCCTAGATTGAATATGGACAGCTACAAAAAATGAAGTGTAATTTTTTTTTACAGTATTCAACAACATATTATTACAATAGAATGAATCAAATCGGAGCCGGACTCTTTCCTTGGGATCAATTCCATAACAGACTCCCTTAGTAGTAGTACAGTTACATAACTTTCGTCATCATCATCATATCAGCCTGTAGACGTCCACTGCTGGACAAAGATCCCGTGGATCTCCTCGACGACCGGTCCTGCGCTAACCTCATCCAGCCGGGTCCCGCGACCTTCACCAGATCGTCGGTCCACCTTGTGGGAGGCCTACGCTGCGTCTTCCGATACGTGGTTGCCACTCGAGAACCTTTCTGCCCCAACGGCCGTCAGTTCTACGAGCTACATAACTTTATCGTTTCATAATTGTAAATCAAATTTTCAGGCTACAAGTTCCTACTCAAGAACAAGGTAATATTCGACACAATGGGTCATGTCGAAGACTACGATGACACCTTAGTGCCTCAAGTGAGCATCGAGTATGTCACCACGAACAGATGGTTCCACTCCATGCAGGAAGGGAGGCTGAAGTTAGTATTATCATTATCAGTGATAACGATAACTTATCACAGAATATTTAATACCAAAGTATAAAAGAACGACATAGGTCGAAGAATTGCGAAGCTGAAGTGGCAGTGGGCTGGGCACATCGCCCGCAGAACTAACGGCCGTTGGGGCAGAAAGGTCCTCGAGTGGCGACCACGTATCGGAAGACGCAGTGTAGGCAGGCCTCCCACAAGGTGGACCGATGATCTGGTGAAGGTCGCGGGACCCGGCTGGATGAGGTTAGCGCAGGACCGGTCGTCGTGGAGATCCTTGGGGGAGGCCTTTGTCCAGCAGTGTACGTCTACAGGCTGATATGATGATGATGATAAAAGAACGACGGAACTAGCTGGCAAAAAAATACGTCAAAGATTTGAATGTCTGTTCCAAGTCCATCAAAAACGGATTAGGGCACTGTTGGTGGGCAGGGGGGATCCCAAAAGGGTCGAAGTGTCGCCAGGTAGTCCTGGCCCTGGTCCCTAACAAGTTGAGATAATAAGGTGGATTATGCTACTTATGTTTTTTTTTATTAATTCCAAAATTGCATCGCTATTTTTAATAACTTTCTGCGGAAATACCCTATCATTTAGTGGCACCAAAAAACCAAAATCATGACTTCTTAAGATGGTAATCAGCAACCCAGTTGACCAAGGCATAGCTCAGACTCTATCTAGATGAAAAAAAAAACAACTTCAGACCCATCTAGACATAGATGAAAAATATGCACTTGCAAATGACATGAACATTCACCGAGAAAGAAGTATTAGAAATATCACTCCTAAGAGGTTGAAACTACAAGTGGACTAAGTCGCAGCTACAGCTAGTTTTAAAGAATTTACTGATTGCAGGATGTACGACAACAAAGGAACTCTTCTGGACGAATTGTCGTCAGTAGAATTGACAGTGCGCACTGGTATCCTGCCAAACAACAGGACCATTGAGGGCATCACGCAGGGTTTCTTCAGACAACCTTCCGCTGCTGCCGACCATCTGATTGACCCCGACGTAAGTAACCTTTAGTTTCCACGGAATCATCTTAGATTTCTTCTTCGTACAATAATAAAACTTGTTGAATTTTTGAACGCCCTTTTGCCTTAACATGATGAATTTGATCCTCTGAACGTCTCGTTTTTGTCATACCAAGGAAGAAATTCTAAAGGACCCACTCGCACACGAAGCATGGTGGACTATATCCAGTACACCCTTGAGTCAACAGCCTAAATATAACAAGTGCGTTCCCACCTTGAAGAATCGGCTGGAAGTAAGAAGAGTGGCATCGAGATGAATCGTGCACTCACTAGTAGAGTCCTACTAAGGATTTGATGATGTATTCTTTATCAGATGGGCGAAAGGGTCCTGGGCGGTCTCCAATTCGCATCGGACGTGATGTCTAGCGACATGATGAAAGGAAGAGACGCCGGGCTGCCGCCGTACTACAAGTACCGCAAGATCTGCGGCCTTAGAGTACCGACTAGCTTCGACGATCTGCTGCAATGGATGCCAGAAGAGGTACGTCTCACTTCACAGGGGTACTCTTTAAAAAAAATACGGGCCGTTGTCTTAACATCAAAATGGCGTCAACTTCTGTTTCTACTTGATTAGTTATTGCTTTATAAGTACAATAAATAACAAACAACGTTATTTTATTAAAATTTAGATCAAATTTCTTATCGAATGACGTGGGTATGATCTTTTGGGAGTATAGTTTATTTCTATAACTTGGATTTACCCCTAAATATTTACAACATCAATTCTGATTTTTTTCAGCAAGTAGACGCGATCAGAAGACTATACGAGACCGTGGAAGACTTGGATCTGATGGCCGGCATCATGTCAGAGAGGCCGATGCCAGGAGCGGCCATGGGCCCGACCCTGGCGTGCATCATGGCCGACCAGCTGCGATATTGGAGACGAGCTGACCGGTTTTGGTATGAGAACAGCGTGCATCCAGGGGCGTTCAGCAAAGGTGAACAAATTAACCAGTCAACAAGACAATTAGAAATATCTCATCAGGACATTTACCAACCTTCGTCAAGAAAAGGCACATCTTAACGAAGAAGCGAATAAATTTAAAAGAAGAAACCGACTCGCTGACTAATCAACGATCAGGCCAAATAGCTGAGCCTAGAGGCTAGGAATTTCTGGAATTTTGCACCAAGGTTCCTCATATAGCTCTCACGTCTACTAAGAAAGGGTTTTTCCCGCGGGAATAGCTTTCCTACGCGGGCGAAGCCGCGGGAATTGCCTATAGTCTCAAATAATATCTGTACATTTTCCAGAACAACTGCACCAAATTCGTAAGATGTCTCTGGCGCGGCTGATGTGCGACCACGGAGATGACGTCGACGCGATACAGCCCTACGCCTTCCTGGTTCCTGGACCAGAGTAAGAGCAAGAGCTAATTTATTTTAATAACAAATAGAACGAAACGAGGTAAGAAAAAAATAAACGAGGTGATCAGCCAGAGAACCAAACCCTTCGATCGACACAGGTTAAAAAAGTTAGCACGTTGAACTGGCAGTGGGCTGGTCACATCTGTCGGAGAACCGATAACCGCTGGTTCTCGAGTGGAGACCACGACTAGGCAAGCGTAGTGTGGGACGCCCCCCAGATAGATGTAGAGACGATCTTCGTGAGGCTGCTGGCAGTGACTGGATGCGGATGGACCAAATCTACGTACCATTACCTATTAGTCCTTTTAAAAGGTACTTAGGTTGTAAGACACAAAAAATGAATATAAGCCTGGGCCATACGGGGGTGGTAGTAGAATATTTAAAAGGGCAAAATCAGGCCATGTGGTTTATAGAAACTAACATGCTTTGTATACAGGAACGAAATCGCCGACTGCAAGTCGCTGCCTAGTCCAGAAATAGAGCCGTGGAAGGATGATCAGTGCATCATGGATCTTAAAGTGCCAGAGATGAAACGATAAAGAGTTAGTTAGGGTTAAAGTAATACTAAATGTGAAAATAAAAATAAAAGATTTCCATAATTTTTTTGTTGTTTATTAATTTCCAGTTTCCTGATTTCTATTCTAAGGCGTTATGTGAAGTCCGCCAAAGAACGGATTGGGGCACCGTTGGCGGACACGGGTTCGGCACAATAGATCCCATAGGGTTGAAGTGTCGCCAGATATTCCGTCGTTAATAATGATGATGGCCCATTTTCAAAACGATTTTTTTGGTTGAACCAATCTCAATTTGGACTTAAAGACATTAAACGCTTGAAATAGCCAATCACAACGCCGCATCACGCTCCCCTTCCTCCTGGTCATCTCGAATCAGTATAGTCGATAGCACGTCCAAGGCTAGGCCAGCTCAAGGAAAGTGTTTCCACTGCCGTGCGGTCGACTGTACAAGGTTTTCAACGTGCGGTATCTATTAAGGATTATCCGAGCTTCAAACAGACATTTAAATTACAAACATTTATAAATCAATTAAACCTGAAACGCATCTACAGGATATGCCTTATTTGCAACGAAGATTTTAAAGGCAAGGCCAGGCGCGCGCGCACGCAATAGCCTCTACTATGGTACTGCGTTTGGTCGCGTTTGCGACTGCGCTAACAATCGCAGCGGCCGCGTTCTACGACACGTTTAGTGGTGAGGAGATATCTCCAGCGAGATATGGGGAGTTCCGACGGCTTAGCTTGATACCGTAAGTCTTAGAAATACTTATAACGAGTGTAGCGGCCTTTTAATGCGACTACTGTCTCCAATTTTGAAATTGGTGAAACAGTATTAAGTATCTCCAGCTTTGAAACCGGAAACATTAATCTGTGATCCCAAAAGCTTTCTTATAAAGCTCATGCTTCCATATCAGCAGTCGACTTGTAAAATTACTTTTAACCTGCAACAGTGCTGCCGTCGTCCAGAAGCCCTACTCCACTACTTCAAGGACTTGGGATGGCTGGACTGACGGCCCGGGGGAATTGCGCAAGACTCCCGCTTTCGTGGAGTCAGTGCAGGGACCCGACGGGGGTGACCCCCCGTCTAAGAATAAGTGACATGCATATACAACAGATTCCGGCAAATTTGTACACAACTCTGTTAGTTAAAATACTCCTTTGAGGGTTCAGGGGTGCATTTGATTATTGTATTCTCATACTATGTCCTCTGAATCGACCAATAAACTGTTTTCCTCACAGAATCTGCGCGATTGAGGTCAAAGAATGCGACCCCAACGAGCCCCGGCGGCTCGACTACTCGTGCAACAACTTAAACCTCCCCTCTCGCGGCGCACCGTTTACCCCCTACCGTCGAATGTTACCACCCGAGTACGGAGCAAACAATCGCATCCGCTCTGCATCGTCCGGAGGGCCGCTGCCTAACGCCAGAAGAGTTAGAACTAGCATCATGTCAGGTACAACAAATTTTGTTAACATCTCATTAGCAAGCACTCCTTCCACCCTTCATCGTCTTATCTTGTTAGTGGGCCAGGAATCCACGCGACACTTCGTCCTTATGGGAGCTTCTGCGCCAAACTCCTGACAATCCAACCGGGTTCCTACTCCTTTTTTGAGGAATTTCCCATACGCCTTAGAATAGAAATTATAATCCTTGGCGTAGGCAGCTTTCCTCGATATGTTTTCCTTCACCGGAAAGCCTGTGGTATTAAGGTTCCGATAATCTCATTGGTACAGACCAAGGTTCGAACCCATGACTTCTGAACGTGAGGTCAGTGCGCAACCAATGACGTTACCAACCACGGCTTTCCTTTCATTGTCAGGAGAGCTTGCGTCTGCTGAGTCCTTTCAGTGTCATCACTTTCAGGGTCAGGTTTGGTAGGATGCCAGTGCAGGATAGGATACCTCTGACTAAACATCACCAATCTCCAACCTATTACCACCGCCAATTTCATTGATCATCAGATGGTCGCGTGGCCAGCGACCAGTACACGCACATGGTGACCAACGCGGTGGTGTTTATCACCGGAGACGTAACATCAGTCCATGATACTGTCAACTACGTGACACTTACGACGACTTGCTGCGAGACCGGGGAGGCTGATCCCAGCTGTATTCCCATAATGGTGCCAGATGATGACGTCCATTTAAGGATGAGCAACGTGAGGTGCCTGAACTTGACGAGAGCGATTACGTATCAGACTTTCGGGTGTGCGCCTGCGACGGTACCTCCTGCACGGGTAAAGTAATTGTTCTAATATATTTTCATAGGTATACTCGGCTGCAGGAAGGTTCGAATCTCTTTGTTGGCGCGCGCGCTCCCTATGGAGAAAGCATCTTGCATATTTAGTATGCGAACCGATGGTGCCACTTACAGGGGGGTGCGGACAAAGGAAGCGGTAGCGGGAGGAGGGGAAAGTATCTTCTCACTCTTTCTTGCAAATACAAATTTATTGGAGTTTGAAAATGAGGAGTTACAGTATTGTAATATATTTGACAACCAACAAATGCTTTTATTATGCCTCTATAGGGGGCCGCGAGCACCCACCAAAGAGATCATATCTCTATGGTTAGGTATTATGTAGTTTTCAGCCTGTACATAACTCATTTCCCGTTACAAAATTCCCTTGGATTTGGAATACCACTTATAATAAACATACGCATAAATGATGAAAATGTTTCTGAAAAAACTGTTTTTCAGATCAACACTTCACCACCTATGCTGGAGCTGTCTCTACTGTACGGTGACAATGAAGAGAGAGCGAGGAGGGCCAAGGAGGGCCGCGGAGGTCGACTCACAGTCGAGATCGTGAACGGACGCGAGTGGCCACCAACGGGCTCTCCATTTTGTCTCCTCAATGAGGCACCGAGGGAAACTAGATGCCATAATACTCGTAAGCTTAAAGACAAATATACTAAAACACCATAACAAGCAGAATAAGAAAGTAAACACAACAATATCACCACTTAAACTACTTAATAAACACATTAAACATAGCTACATGTCGATAACCCTAACATGAAGGTTTGATACTGACACGAGTTACTCCGCGCGATACCTCTTACTCCCGCTGTCAATGACGTCATCGCTGGGGTGGAGGGAGGGTCAAACATATATCTTTATGTTGAGGTCTTCACAAGGATATAACTTGCATTTTTGTAATTTTAAAACTTCAGCAGTTATGAAGCTTTCAAAAGTACATGAATTTTATGTCGCAATTTTTCTGGAATGCCCGCCGACCAAGGGGCGACGAGGAAGACGTTGATCGAATTCACGTCAAAACCACCCCGTTCTCTGGACAGCCAGGATCGGATCTCACCCAAATCATTCCAAGAGCTAAAAAGACTCGAGGTCTTTTGCATGCAAAAAAACACCCCCTGGGGAGTTATTTGTGTTTTTATATCATAACTTATCCCTTCTACCAGCACACGTTGGCGCGAATGCTATCATTGGCGCTAACCTCTTCAGCATTTGGACGTATCGCAGCCACAACACGATCGCCAGGGCACTGGAGGCCCTCAACCCTTGCTGGGACGACGAGAGGATCTTCAGAGAGGCGAGGGAGATCAACATTGCGTTCACCAACCAGATATGGTATTACGAGCTGATGCCGGCATTGATGGGTGAGTCATTGCTGTTGATCTAGCTTAACTAAAACTTGGTCTACACATAGAATTCACGATATAGTAGCCTCATAGTACTTACTATGCTACAAACTAATACCAAAGTAGACGATTTGGTAGTGTAGAGTATTTGGATTGGTGGAGTAACTACAAATTGGGAGATTTGAGTAGGTATCTCTCTCCAGCGCGGCGGCATCTACTCGGCAAAATTCATACGACTCGTAGAAAATAGAAATGTTAGAATGAATCTTGTACTTGATTTGCAACGTTCAAAGCGTAGCTTCTAGCAAACAATTAACAAATAGTATTATGTGACGGACTCGGATAGATAGTGGACCCAAATACTTGAAGTAAATATACGCTTTGTAGTTTCTAGACATCTGTCGTATAATCAAGTTGTACTATCTTTCAAGACACCGTAACCTGACGTATAATAAATAATACTTACGTACTTTGAAAATCTACACCCTTCAGATCACTTATCTAGCTCGTAGATATGATACGCCACCGTTAACTGATCAATACTTCAGAAAATCTCCAACAACAATGATGTTAGATCCAAAATATTTAATAATACTAGCCATATTTGTATTGTTTGAAAGTAGTAATGCAGTTTCAAGAGTGGATCCTCTTGTCTCAACAAATGTTGGTTTGATTAGAGGTGTGCAAGCGATTGACGGTGAATATTCTATGTTTATGGGTATACCATATGCGAGGGTTGACGAAGTAAACCCATTTGGGGTAAGTACCTCAAACTGTGTTATTTATAAGAAACAAAATAAAAAATACAACTTTAAATGAAGTCTAATCTGAGTCTAGTCGAAATTGTCTAACTGAAAGAAGTGAATATTCCAAAGGTGAGGCATTAGAAATTCGTATATTTTGGGAACTTTAAAATATCAAAAACGCATTATATAATAGTGAAAAAAAAAACAATACTTAAGCAATCATCTATGTGTCGATTGATAGAGATATCAAATATTGAGATACGCTTTAAGGTTTTAGCACTACACTTATTCTTGATACGAAGTTGAATCAATACCATTACTTAAAATATTGAAATGGTAAATAAATATTTAATTTTTACTTTCAAATGGAAACTGTTGCACTGTGATTAAATTTAAATTAATTCTTATTTTCAGCCTTCCGCACCATATCCGCAGTTCGAAGGCATATTCGAAGCCTACGACGACACAGCCATATGCCCTCAATCACCATCAGCTATGAACCCTCAACTGCCGTCAATAGGAAAGCTCGATTGTCTCCATCTCAATATATACGTCCCAAACTCTGCGAATTCCATCAACAAACTACCCGTTCTCGTATTTATCCATGGGGGCGCTTTTAGGAATGGATTTGCAGTTAGATCCACATACGGTCCAAAATACTTGGTGAAACAAAACATAATTCTTGTAACATTGAACTACAGACTCGGGCCGTATGGTTTCATGTGTTTAAACAACCCTAGAGTACCTGGAAACCAGGGTTTGAAAGACCAGCTGACTGCTCTGAGGTGGATCAACGAAAATATTGAAGCATTTGGTGGTGATGTTACAAAAATAACAATTTCCGGAGAAAGTGCAGGCAGCGCATCAGTGGATCTACATTTATTATCAGAACATGAGAAATTATTTGATAAAGTTATCTTGCAGAGTGGCACTGGACTATCCCCCTGGGCTATAACAGAGCCGAACTCGAGTGCTCCATTAAAATTATCGGCAAGATTTGACTTTGAAACCGACGACATAAACGAAGCACTATCACACCTTTCAACTGTTGATGCAAAGATGGTTGTCACTGCAGCTGAAGAGCTCGGTCTTGAATTCTTTCCATGCGTCGAAAGAGATTTCGAAGGTGTTGAAAAGTTTATTTCAACCAACCCAATCAATGCCAGAGCACCTAACATTAGAACCACAGCTATTTTAATAGGATCTAACGACAATGAATTGCTGTATACATACGGTAATATGGATTTAGGTACTTTAGGAAATCTGTTTTATCAAAGACTTGAAACTACTTTTGATTTTGAAAATAATGAGCTCTACGACTTGGATGAGATTTTACGTCATTTCTACATTGGCGATGACGACATAACCAACAATGTGAAACAAAGTGTTATCGATTTCGATTCAGACTTTCAGTTCCATCATCCGACAGCGAGAAGTATTAGGAAATATGTAGAAAACGGAGCAAGATCCGTATTCCGTTATGTGTTTTCGTATGACGGCGGAAGGAATTATTTAAAACAAATGTACAACGTAACAGGACCAGGTGCATCACATGCTGATGAGTTAGGATATCTTTTCGATATATCATCATACACTGAAAGTCCGAGCATAGACGATCAACTAATGATTGATAGAATTACAACACTATGGGCTAACTTCGTCAAATATGGGTAAGTAAAAAGATTTTTTGAGCACACCAGATTTTAGCAGAGGGATAAATATGCTCTCTTTATTTCTTGCGTTGGAATCTTCAGTTACATAATCATACTTAATGTTATTTGCTTACAGAGACCCTACGCCTGAGGTATCAGACCTGCTGCCAGTGAAGTGGAATCCGGTAACAGGGGACAAAATGCCCTATTTGAACTTCAACTCCGAACTTAGCTTGAAAGGGAGACCGTTTAAAGAGAGATCAACCTTTTGGGATCTGTTCTACGAAACCTACGGGAAACTGCAAAAGGGTTACAGTGGAAACGATGGCGCATAAATGTTTCTCTTGTTAATAAAGATCACGATAAGAAGTTTTGATTGAAGGCTTTTATTTTTATTAATGAGGTTAAGATTGCAATTATAACTCATGGGATTTTTATTCGTGAGAGAAAGGCTCCGGCGAAGACTATATACAGTATAACGTCAGGGGTCTGGGTAAGGATGGTCAATAGGATGGTGTAAGTGTACCCAGTATTAGCCACGTGTACAGTCGAGTTCATTATTATATTATTAACATTTTCGAACCTTGTCGCTCTAATGTAACGCATTCGCTCTTGACATTAGCAAATACAGTGACAAGGAACTAAATTGGTCAGATATTAATGAACTCGACTGTGCCTAAACGTTCCAGGATCAATAGGAATAAGAATTTGTTCTACATTCAACAGGCAATTCTATGTTCCGCTAGGTGGTCAAAAGAGGCCGATACGGAACCACGTGGATTACGTAGTTTAGGATCGAAATCTCAATAATTGGTGTCAGGTTGTCAACCATATTTCAGGAAACAGCTTCCTCCTCAAGAACAAGGTGATATTCGACACGATGGGCCACGTGGAGGACTATGACGAGACCCTGGTGCCGCAGCTCAGCATCGAGTATGTCATCGCCACGAGATGGTTTCACACCATGCAGGACGGGAGGGTAAAGTTAGTATTCCTAAGATAAAGAATACTCAGAATTTCTCCGACACTCCTATAGGTATTTATAGGATTGCAGCGAGGACGCAAGCTTAAGTGGCTGGTACCAGGCCACTTTTGGCGCAGAACCGAACCGCATCTGTATGAAAATGTCTTGGTTTTGATCCTGTTCCCAGGTTGTATGACAACAAAGGAGTTATCCTGGATGAACTTGTTCTAAATGAAAAATTTTCGGTTTTGATCCTGTTCAGGATGTATAACAAGGATTATCCTGGATGAAGCTGTTCTGAATGAAAATGTCTTGGTTTTGATCCTGTTCCCAGGTTGTATGACAACAAAGGAGTTATCCTGGATGAACTATCAACGGTAGATTTAACACTGCGCACTGGTATCCTGCCAAACAATAGGACCATTGAGGGTATCACGCAGGGTTTCTTCAGACAACCTTCCGCTGCTGCTGACCATCTGATTGATCCTGACGTTAGTATGATTTTCGACTTGACTTGTTTTACTTGACTGGTTTACAATTTACATGCATTGCAACTTCTCCATTTAATGTCTTCCCATTGTAGGTCTTAGTTGTTGTCTACGTCATTGGGAACCTCTTGGAAATTTTTCTAGTTAGACTTTTGTGTTAGAGCGTCATAACTTTAAACTATTATAGCATCTTCATTATACATATCAAACTGACTGACTTTGTGCGCGTTTAATTCGTTTATAGGCAGACATGAGCTACAAACAGCATCTATGCTGAAAAAAAAATTGCTTGATGAAGTCCTTTCAACAGATTGGGGAAAGAATCCTCGGGAGACTCCAGTTCGTGTCAGACGTGATGTCAAGCGATCTGATGAAGAACCGCGACTCCGGGCTACCGCCGTACTACAAGTACCGCAAAACCTGCGGCTTGAGGGTACCACAAAATTTTGACGATCTATTGCTGTGGATGCCAGAAGAGGTGAGGTTTAATGCAAATTATTATATACTAGCTGTTTCCCGCGGCTTCGCCCGCGTAGAAAAGTTTCTCTCGCGGGAAAACCCTTTCTTAGTGGACGTCACGGCTATACGAGTATGAGGAACCTTTGTGCAAATTTTCAAGTCTGTAGGATCAGCGGTTTGGGCTTTGGTTTGCGTCGATCAGTTCCCTGGGTGGTTGAAACGTCAGGACAGGTAAACAAAAAAAATATTCCCGTGTTAGACTAGTCTCTAAATACTTCAATAACAAAAAGTAAAAAGCGCAAAAGGCTAAATTGTACTAGTAGTTCAATTAAACCACACTGGGTGCTACAATTTGAACTGCTTTCCAGCAAGTAGATGCAATAAGGAGACTCTACGAGACCGTGGAAGACGTGGACCTGATGGCCGGCATCATGTCAGAGCGGCCGATGCCGGGAGCGGCCATGGGCCCGACGCTGGCGTGCGTCATGGTGGACCAGCTGCGGCGCTGGAGGCGATCAGACCGATTCTGGTACGAGAACACCGCGCATCCGGGGGCGTTCACTGAAGGTTAGAAGAAACATGTCGCAAATTTTCATCCTGACCTGTGCAGTGGTCATAGAAGACGCGGAAATAACAACACAGAGAAAGAAGGTGGTTGAAATTTTGTTCTCAAAAACTGATTAAACGAAAAATTGTACATGATCAAACTTGATTGTGACAAGTTTGTGTAGTTAATTTTGAAGAAGAAGAAGAAGTGGTTTAGTCCCTGCGGAGTTTAATGGCGGCTGTGTGAAGTTGGCTGATTTCTGCGTAATGTTTAAATAAGGTGTCAAAGAGGAAGCTGTATGCGTGGATTCACTCTAGTGAATCCTCTCTAGACGCTTATTCAATTTCAAGAAATGGTTAATTGATTCGATCAAACGAATCAAACTTTCAAGTTTTTGGACGTCTCTATGTAGCACACTATCTCGCTTACGCACACATAGACAATAAACAATGTCAGCGATGTGCAAACAATTTGTGACAATATTCATTCAGCCGTCAAGAAATTCCGTGGGGGCTATACCTAACTATTTCTTGTAATTAGTTTGTTCCTCTGGCTGTAGTATCACAGAGTAAGTATGGTAGTATGTACCATAAGGATGGCGGACATATTGACACAGAGTAAGTAAATGGTATTGAGAACGGGGCAGACACCGGAAAAATGCTCACGCACTTTGAACCATATCACCATGGTGAACTACAAAATCGTATACGCGAAGCGACGCTGACGTCTTCTGTGTTGGTATTCATACGATTTTGCACTTCAGGCTAACCATAGCCTTGACAAATGAAGCATGTCACGAGACATGCTTATTTTGTCAATGACATCAAAAAGAGCGCGAGCATTTTGCCCCGTCCGTTTAGGCGGTCAACAGGTGGACCGAAAAGATCGGGCCCCAAGCCATATAATAAAATTACTGTTCGCACCTACATTCAACTTACGAGTACCTAATGTAATATCCATGTACATTCCAGAACAACTGTACCAAATTCGCCACATGTCTCTGGCTAGAATGGTGTGCGACCACGGAGACGACGTCGACGCCATACAGCCCTACGCCTTTTTGGTGCCTGGACCAGAGTAAGAACACCCTTCAAAAGTCAATTTCGAATTTGAAAAGCCCCTACACATGTCATGACAGCAACGTATATACAAACGCCCCCTACTCTTTTAGAACTACTGAACGGATATTTACAGAAATACAGCTTAGAGAGTGGGATAAAAAATAATAGGAATTCCGATCATACATGCGTAATTATGCAGGTTCCCTTACGAATATATTGTTTATCAGTAAAAATAAGTTAAAGCTAAAACCCGACTCAGAAAAAGTTAAAAAGGTTTTTCTTTTTTGACGATTTCAGTAGAGCTTTTTAAATTGTTTTTTTATTTATTTATTTAAATGTTAAATTTCATGACCTTCCATTATTTTAAGATACTGTTACTTAGAAAGAATTAATTCTGATGATTGACACTATCGATTAGTATCATAAAACTACAGGTGCGCTTTTAACACATTTGTCCGGTTCGATTTTGGACTCAGACAGGTGGTTTCTTAAAAATCTTTAAATGCAGATTTAATTAAATTTCAAAATAAAGGAATGCTTCCTTTGCGTAAAATTTGCTATCGTAAATTTTTACGGTACTTTTCCTCCAGGTGGTATCTGAAAATTCCACCCTGTATAATGTATTTTTTCCAGTAACGAGATAGCGGACTGCAGGTCGCTGCCGCCCGCTCCGAGCATGGACCCCTGGAAGGACGTCCAGTGTACCCTCAATATGAAGATAACCGAAGATTATGTGACAACGGGTTAAGCCATTCCTTGAATGTCTGGTGGTCAGTTAGGTCCATTTCCCCGAATGTCCCGCTTCCTTTTCCCCGAACGTCCACTTCCCCGATGTCAAATTTATGTTATTATATCTATGGGTAGAAAGGCAAACGGCATTGATGAAGATTGATCCAAAAAGTTATTTTATGTTTTGACAGGCCTGTTGGCGTAGTTAGTAGTGACCCTGCCTACTGCGCCAGAGGTCGTGGGTTCGATTCCCACCCGGGACCAACATTTGTGTGATGAGCATATCTGTTAGTTTTCGGATTCTGGGTGTTTGTATGTATATAAGTTATTGAGTACCTATTTACAAGCTTCGGCTTAGTTTGGGGCTAAACAGCCGTGTGTGAATTTGTCCAAACATTAATATTATGTAAGAAACGTCAAAGATCCAAAAAGGCGAAGGGACTTGTTTAATCATATTAATTAATTACTTAAATAAAAATTAACATAAATTATCACATCGCTTGTTAATTCATTTAAATAGATCTTCGGCGGTTAGACTTAGAAACAATTCTTGAATGAGCTATCTACTTGCAATGATGATATTTGATACTAATGAATAATGCTAATGAATGAATATGAATTTAATAGGTTATTATCACTCATTATACATGTTCAGTCACGTGTTAACATCATTATGTAATTTACAGAATGATTTAACCTTTCGAAATATTTGACAGGCCACTATTAAAATGCAATATGCGACTCCACGTTTTTTGGTCAAACTTGTACATCATCATCAACAGCCTATTAATCTCCCCACTGCTGGGGCTCCCCTACCAACGAGGGCGTACGGGCTATAGTCCACCACGCTAGCCCAGTGCGGATTGGTGGACTTCACATGCGCCTAAGAATTTCTTCTTCGGCATATGCAGGTTTCCTCGCGATGTTTTCCTTCACCGTTTGAGAGCAGTCAGTATATGTACTTAAGTTTCGAGAAAAACGCATTGGTACATGGCCCAGCCGGGGACCGAACTCCCGACCTTTCGATATGATAAACTTGTACATAGGTGGATGGATAATTAGAAACAGGGCAAGATTTTCATACAATCGAGGTCACTTTGAAGCCATGGTTCTCCGTGAAGGATTGATCGGGGCATGATCTGATGACGGTCGTCGAGAGAGCAGATGGAGGACTTTTAGATCGCTATAGATATCCAACTTATCAGATGAGCCGTCTGGAAGCAGCACCGTCATGATTCCTTAACTTTAAGATGTTCATACATTTTGATGCCATTTTGAGGGATTTTTTCTTTATGACGATGCTGCTTCCAAACGGCTTATCTGATAATTATCTGGTAATTTAATTTTGTAGTAGTTTAGTTGAGTTTAGTTTTGTAGTTTAACTTTGTATTTGTTTCAACAAATGATATTTTAAAATTTTGTTCTCTTTGACTTATAAAGTACAATTTCCACCAAACGGCACGCATCGGAACGGATTTTACAATCTTTAAACGCAGGAAGGTACGAATTAGTGGGCGCGGCCGCCCATTAAAGAGATCCTAGCTCCATGTTTACACTATTCAAAGTTTATATTACCAAGCCGCTCACAACCGCTTGACCGCGGTAGCCCCGTATACACGATTCAATTTCATTTTAAAGATTGTAAAATCCGTTCCGATGCGTGCCGTTTCGTGGAAATTGTACTTATGCAATAAAAACACATTGAGATCTTTTTTATTAGTTGAATACGATGTGTTGATTTGACGACACACTTAGTGGCTATTACATCAAAACTCTAAAATAATAATAACTTCCTTATTAATAAATTCAATACTTTATAGTTGACCTTAGATTTTGTGATAGATAACCTTATAAATAAGTATGACATTAAGACCATTATATTCCGTTATCCTCGACTTTGAGCAAATAAAAAAAACTATACAATGATCATTTGACCATGCCTGTAGAAATCATTCAGGTTCCCGAGATAAAATATTGTACGAGACGTTTCAGGCCTGGAACGTCCAATTCCTCGAATGTTTAGGAGGTTAAGTCCATTTCTCCGAACGTCTATTTCCCCGAAGGTCAATTTCCCCGAAGGTCAATTTCCCCTAACATAGGTCGTTAGGGATCTCCGAATGTCTACATGTTAAGCACAAACAAAATTGTTTGATGTGTAAGTATGCAACATAATTATATTCCTTTGTGGATTCGATTATGGATTCTTTAGTGTTAAACTGAACATTCGAGGAAATAAGACGTTCAGGGAAATGTACATACTGGGAATAGATTTCATTGACTGGAATTGGACATTCCACGCCTGAATCAACGAGACAATCCAAGACATAAGCTATCACTGTGCGAAGTTCGAATTACAAATTGTTCAGCAGTTATGGCTGGATTGAGCAACTAATATATAAACAAACAAACATTTGAAGTTTGATGGTATTTGGGTGTGTGACATAAAGTGGAATCTTTGACCTGACGGAAGAGGAAGCGGAGGTCAGGGTCAACAAGAGCGAAGACACTTCTGGGATACTTAAATCTGTCCTAACAGATATCGGTTTAGGGAATGTGCAAGGAAACCGGCATATTTGATGTATTTAATCAGGATTATACAACTTTAACGATCGATTTTCGAACTCAAATCAAATCAACAGCCTATTAATATGTCCCCACTGTTGGGGCTCAAGACGATCCTCTCCACGAGAGCGTTAGGGCTATAGTCCACCACACTAGCATAGTGCGAGTTGGTGGACTTGCTTGACACATGCGCCTTAGAATTTCTTCTTCGGCGTATGCAGGTATCCTCACGATGTTTTCCTTCACCGTTTGAGCGCACACAGTCAGTAAATGTACTTAAGTTTCGAGAAAAACCCATTGGTAACTGAACTAGCTTATCTTATCTTGTTAGCACGGGGTAAGGCATACTCATACTTTTTATTAAAACCACAGTAACCAATGGTTTTACGGGGTTTTAGACCTGTTTAAGACGTAACACTCGGTTACGTCTTAAAGCCAGGTAACATGTCAATATACAGATAAATAAACCGATGGTTTTAATGCAGGGTTTTTGATCTTTACTAAGACTATTAGTGGCATAAGCGCATGTAGGGCCGAAGAGCCGGCCATGTCAAGGCTAATGTGTACGTAAGTACTGACTCAATTATATACAGAGATGCGTCATTTTGATGCATCGCATCGAGTTTCACTTTCACAGTCAACATACTTATATGGAAAGAGATGAGCATTTAAATCATTGCAGAGATTTTTTTGCAATATACTTAATTAAGTTCGATAATACGTACATTTTCGATGGAAGTATGGCATGATATTATGTTGAAAATTACATATTTTCATCGAAAATGTATGAAAAGTTTCAAACTCGGATAAAATAGAAACGAGAAAGCTCCCTAACAGAATAAATAATTTTATAGCTATCTGCCCCTGCCTTCAAAGAGTTTTCGATAGCTCAATTGGCAGAGTTATAATCGCCAGGTCGCAGGTTCAATTCCGGCTAACACACGAACTTTTCAACTGTTTATTAGTGTTTTGTATATAAAATACACGTTTATTCAAATGACAAGGACAATCAGTGTCACGTTGCTCTAGTTCTGTACATTAATTGGTTATTTATGTTAAATCAATTATTTATTAAATGACATTTTAATTTTAAAAACACTGAATTGCTGGAATATTCTCATACAAAGTTACCTGCCCCCAGAGGGATTGAACCCACGACCGTGGCCGATGAGGCGAAGTTGTGTCTTTCTTCCTACGAATTTGACCTATTGCATTGCAAACGCTCACATCACACACATATTATGTACATATTTTAATGTCAAAATGTCATTTATTATGACAATTTAATTGTGATCTCTATCATTATGTAATAGATTCGGATGATACGCGCAACTATGATTGTATGAAGGCAGGGCCGCTTGCAGGTAAAACACTAGAACTGAGAGTACAATCCCATTGCCTTGTATAGGTATACTAGCTGTTTCTCGCGGCTTCGGCCACGCAGAAAAGATTTTACCGCAGGAAAAAAACCTTTTCTTAGTGGTCGTCAGAGCTACTGAGGCACAATTGATGTCTTAAGTTATCTGTAAGTATGACAAACCATGCTGGCAATATTTGAGTAGGTATTAAAACTCTAAGCTGGCAATAAATTATTTCTATATCAAAGCTATAAATTGATTACACAGAAAAAGGTATATAAAAAAACAAAAGTCTATTAAAATGTCCTCACTGCTGGGGCTCAGGCCTACCCTCTCAACGAGGGCGTACGGGCTATAGTCCACCACGCTAGCCCAGTGCACGTTGCTGGTGGACTTCACATGCGCCTAAGAATTTCTTTAAAAATTATTTAAAAGTATGTTTATCAGTTGTTGAGTACCAAATTATCAATCCACAAGCGTCAGTGGCATGGCTTAAGACGCGGCCTATCATATCGAAAGGTCCTAAGTTCGATCCCCGGCTGGGCCATGTACCAATGGGTTTTTTCTCGAAACTTAAGTACATATACTGACTGCTCTCAAACGGTGAAGGAAAACATCGTGAGGAAACCGGCATACGCCGAAGAAGAAATTCTAAGGCGCATGTGAAGTCCACTAACCCGCACTGGGCTAGCGTGGTGGACTATAGCCCTAACGCCCTCGTCGAGAGGGTAGGCCTGAGCCCCAGCAGTGAGGACATGTTAATAGACTGTTGATTTGATTTTTTGAAAACATTATTATTATATTTATTACACAAGGTGGACCGACGATCTGGTGAAGGTCGCGGGATCCGGCTGGATGAGGTTAGCGCAGGACCGGTCGTCGTGGAGATCCTTGGGGGGGGGCTTTGTCCAGTAGTGGACGTCTACAGGCTGATATGATGATGATTATTATTATAACAAAGTTAAGCACACATACTAGATATATCAACGATTCGACCTTGAGAAACTTAATCCAACCTTAAATTTAAGATCGACCTAAGCGCATTTTAAGTAAAGACGCAGGTATCTCACCCTGACCTCGGAGGACCAGCGCGAAGCCTATATAAGGCGACGTACACAGATAGACGCAGTTACGTGCGCGCAGTCACTGTATACGCAGCCTTACAATGGTGAGTGAGTGATGAAGTGTTGTGAAAAATGTCGTCAAAAAAGTCATTACAAAAAATATTGTGATTGTATTTTTTTTTTGCTTAATTGAGGCTTTTATTTAAAAAGCATGGTGCGTAGTGCGGGAAACGTTTGGAATCGAAATTGGTTTGATCATGGGTGGCGTTGCTGCTCGCCACCGGTCAAAAGAGCCGCGTCTGTTAGGATTTGGATCTGGATGCATGCATATTGTATCGTTAAACCCGCAGTGGTCGAAAACGAGGCAAACCCTTACCAAGAGAATAAACTAGAGCTTTAAGCTTCGTCAAAATTACTTAGTTACTCAATACTTAATAGTCAAAGTTACTATAATCAAAATATTTTACAAAAATACCAATCTCTTTGTAAAAAATTATGATTTTTATACACAAATGACTTATTCATCCGCTAATTTTTTAAAAAAAAATCCACCATTAGTGCTTAATTTTTTTTTTCAATTAAAATTGAGACCACCCTCGATATATATCTCCTTCCACTGACGTGCGGTCGACCGTACATATCAAAACACTTAAGACCATCTAAGGAAGTTTTTTTTACAATAATCATCTCATGTCATGGTCAGTGAAGCTTTTAATTTTTTGTATAATCAATCGTATAAATAAGTAGGTAACTAAATGTGCAATTATTCAGCCACCTTATTGGCTTAGTGGTTATTATAGAGCGCCAGAAGACGTTGGTTCGATTCCCAGTACGTACACTCGGCTGCAATGAATTCGGGTGAGGGCCTATTTCATACAAACGAGGTCACTTTACGGATGGAGGAGATCCAGAGAGCCTACACCTAACTGATCAGGCAAGCCGTTTTCACTATCAAATCAAGCAACAGCCTATTAATATGTCACTGCTGGGGCTCAGGCCAACACTCTAACGAGGGCGTTCGGGCTACAGTCCACCACGCTTGTCCAGTGCGGGTTGGTGGACTTCACACGCGCCTAAGAATTTCTTCTTCGGCGTATGCAGGTTTCCTCACGATGTTTTCCTTCACCGTTTGACAGCAGTCAGTAAATGTACTTAAGTTTCGAGAAAAACCCATCGGTACATTGCGCAGCCGGGGATCGAACTTCGGACCTTTCGATATGATAGGCCGCGTCTTATCCCCGACGCCACTGACGCTCCACGCCTTTCACAATAGATAGACTAGTCAAAATAAAAATATCTAAAATGTCATCAAACCACACACAATGTATGGAAAACCGCATATGCAGAACTCGGACGTAACTTATGGTTGGTCCCTTATCGCAATTCATCTTCGCCTGTCGACGTCCACAGCTGGACATAGGCTGGTCGCAGCGCCTCGGACCGTGGGAACCGGTCACCCCGCCAGCAGGCTCAACAAAATCGCCCGCCTCCTTTCTAAGTTCAAGGACCGCATAGCGTTTGGGTCAAATCGTTACAGTTGACATTTGCTGAACTTTACCACGGTGGCGCAGCGGTGAGACTTGGGTCATAAGCGGAGCGGGTTTCCGAATTGCATGGCATGAATCAGGCATGTCACAAAGCACATTTTTTCTGCACCTTTTGACATAAAACTGACTATTATTATTTGTAATGGTGATAAATAGAGCTAACCCAGTTCGTAAGGATGTTTGTGAGGATGTTTGCTATTATTTCACGCTGAATCGGCTGAACGGATTTTGATGAAACTTTGTAAAGCGATAACTTATATCCTAAAACAATTCCGGCTACTTTTTACCGCGGTGAACTGTTCCCGCGGGAAAAAAACTTATTCTCACGCGGGCAACAGCTAGTTAAATCATAAATCATTACGAGAATGACATCTCTGACGTCTGATTATAGTTTTTTTTTATTTATTTATTAGGGACAACAACAGCTTAACTTAAACATAACGTAGTATAATACAATTTACAAAATATCGAAGCCAATGACAGTTCTCCATAAGAAGTAAAAGTGAGATGCTTATGAGTAGATAATCATCATCAACAGCCTATTAATCTCCCCACTGCTGGGGCTCAGGCCTACCCTCTCAACGAGGGCGTGCGGGCTATAGTCCACCACGCTAGCCCAGTGCGGGTTGGGGGACTTCACATGCGCCTAAGAATTTCTTCTTCGGCGTATGCAGGTTTCCTCGCGATGTTTTCCTTCACCGTTTGAGAGCAGTCAGTACATGTACTTAAGTTTCGAGAAAAAAACCATTGGTACACGGCCCAGCCGGGGATCGAACCTCGGACCTTTCGATATGATAGGTCGCGTCTTATCCCCGACGCCACTGACGCTCTAGAGTAGATAATTATTATCTAATTAATAATAATAACTCAAGGCTTTAAGGTTGTCTGGAAGATATCTCTCTTAGCGTTAAGAGATTGTTTGACGACGATGAAGCTTCTTATGGATTCGCGACCGCCTGTACAGTGTAGTGTAACCCTGACCATAATGAGTTTAGTATTATCACGCGAAGTGAACTCTGTCTGGTGCAACCGAATGTCACTCAAGACAGCTCCATTAGGTGTTAGGCAATCAGCTAGCACGTCCGTGTGACCTCTTCAACCCTAGATTTTTTACGATTTTTATTGCTAAATTATCAAATCCGACGCTGGTATATTTGCTAATCTGTTTTTAAAATTTACGACTGATTAGGACGCGCCCATAAATCGCCGCAAAAATATCGCGTCGATTCGGCGGTGCACGGCTTAACTAAATTTTTGTCTAATGTGCAAGAAAATAAAATAAAATGTACCCGGTTTCTATTGCAATGTAAAACATGGCGATTGAAATTCCCTCTGTATGACAGGACTAAACTATTTTGATAGTTCTAAAAGTCATGCCGTCTCTTTCTTATATTTAAAGATAAAAAAGAGAACAAGAGACCAAAATTTAGTTCACCGAATCGACATGCATATCTCTCTTTTTGACGCACTATGACATTAACAGATATGTGAGCACAAAAAATAATAACAGACTTGTGTAGGCGCGGCTTACCTGATCAGTGAGGTGGTACCTCTCTGTATCTCCTCCATCTGTACTCCAGACAGCCATCACCAGATCTCACGCAAATCGTTCCCTGACGTAAGGCCCAAAGTGACCTCGTTTGTATGAAAAAGGCCCCATTCACAACCTTCCGTCAAGCCACTGCAGGATTACCAGCTACCACCAGATCTCACGTAGATCGTTCCCTGACGGAGATGTAAAGGCCCAAAGTGACCCCGTTTGTATAAAAAAGGCCCCATTCACAGCCTTCCGTCAAGCCACTGCAGGATTACCAGATACCACCAGATCTCACGTAGATCGTTCCCTGACGGAGATGTAAAGGCCCAAAGTGACCCCGTTTGTATAAAAAAGGCCCCATTCACAGGCTTCCGTCAAGCCACTGCAGGATTACCAGCTACCACCAGATCTCACGCAAATCGTTCCCTGACGTAAGGCCAAAAGTGACCTCGTTTGTATGAAAAAGGCCCCATTCACAGCCTTCCGTCAAGCCACTGCAGGATTACCAGATACCACCAGATCTCACGTAGATCGTTCCCTGACGGAGATGTAAAGGCCCAAAGTGACCCCGTTTGTATAAAAAAGGCCCCATTCACAGGCTTCCGTCAAGCCACTGCAGGATTACCAGCTACCACCAGATCTCACGTAGATCGTTCCCTGACGGCGATGTAAAGGCCCAAAGCGACCCCGTTTGTATGCAAAAGGCACTATTCACAGGCTTCCGTCAAGCCACTGCAGGGTTAAAGGAACAAAATCTACTTAACTAGGTCCTGGGAATAATCGATTTTGTTTTGAGTAGTAAGATTTTTCACCGACTTCAAAAATGAGGTTTTCAATTCTACTGTGTTTTTTGTGTGTATGTTACGCAATATCTTCGCCAATTGAGAACCGATTTGCATGATTATTTTTTAAATAAATAGGCTATACTCCAAGGGTGGTCGCCTTTTAATTTGAAAACAATATTTCACCTGGTAGATTTTTGGTATCCAACAAGTCATCGATATACATAAGACATTTTACAAATAGTTTGTTTACAAAATGTTTTTTAAAGTTATGATTTAATAATCATTTTTTGTGATCCCCAGAAACTCCTAATCCTAGCCGTGTGCGTGGCGTGCGCGTGCGCCGACGTGTCGCACGTGCTGAAGAAATCCGGGGACCGCGAGGCGCGCATCACCAAGCAGGAGCTGGACGTGGGCCCCGACGGGAAGTACGAGTGGGCCTTCGAGTCGGAGAACGGGATCGCGCAGCACGCGCATGGGGAGATCAAGAACCCGAACACCGTACGTATCATCATCATCATATCAGCCTGTAGACGTCCACTGCTGTCAAAGGCCTGCCCAAGGATATCCACGACGACCGGTCCTGCGCTAACCTCATCCAGCCGGGTCCCGCGACCTTCACCAGATCATCGGTCCACCTTGTGGGAGGCCTGCCTACGTGGTCGCCACTCGAGAACCTTTCTGCCCCAACGGCCGTCAGTTCTACGAGCGATGTGCCCAGCCCACTGCCACTTCAGCTTCGCAATTCGGTGACCTTGGTTCTCCTGTGGATCTCCTCATTTCTGATTCGATCACACAGGGCCTTCCCCAATGAACGCCTCCACACCCGGTCCTCCGCATCCAGCCGCTACCGACCACCTTCTTTAGGTCGCCGGTCGTTGTCCACCTGGCGGGGGTCCGCGGTCTCCAGAACTCATCTAATGCCCTCTAATTGCAGGAGAACGCTGCCCAGCACACGGCGGGAGAGGCGCAATGGACCTCGCCCGAGGGCCAGGTCATCCACCTCGTTTACTCGGCTGACCAAAATGGATACCAGCCACAGGTACAAAATTTCTTGGTCAACTTGTCCGGATAGATTGGCGCCATAGCACAGCATACACTTGCATATAAAGGCTCAGGCCTGAAATATCCGTTTTCCTAAAATGTATTTTTTCGCAAAATGTCTGCTGTTCCAGAATGTGAGCACGTCTTTTGCATAATGTCATATTGAAAAGCTGACATTTTGCGAAAGACGTGCTCACAGTCTGGAATAGCAGACATTTTGCGAAAAATACATTTTAGGATAACGGACATTTCAGGCCTGAGCCCATATAAAGTTATCAGCATCGAGCATCGTTTTCAGGGAAACAAACGGGTGACGTTCTTACATTACGCACTCAAGAAATAGATCTGATATATCCTACTTAATATTATAAAAGCGAAAGTTTCTAAGGATGTGAGGATGTTTGTTACTCTTTCACGCAAAAACTACCGAACAGATTTTCATGAAAATTTACAGTGATATAGATTAAACATCAGAATAACACATAGGCTGCAATTCATAAAGATATTGTGCAAATTGGCCAGTAAATCTAAATTTAATGCGGGTGAAAACATGGATTTCATGTAAACTTACGAACCAAATAGTTAGAACAGATTGCCACAGATGGTGTAATAGAAAATACATAGATTAAACTTCAATAAACACCAAGATGGCGGTGTTTTGTCACTTTTGTATTGTATCCGGGAACAACTAGTTAAAGCTAGTTATCTATAAGGTTACCAACAGAGAAAAATTGAATTACACATACAGGTGGCGCGTGAGCAAGACTAAGTCAATTAGGACAATGTGATTATTTGAGAGTGCCTATATTTTATGCGCAAATTGCCAAGAATCTTTTTACTTGCAGGGCGACCACCTTCCCACACCTCCCCCGATCCCGGAGGCAATCCTCAGGTCTCTGGAGTACATCAAAGCCCACGCCCCACCCCCAGAGAGGAAGTAAACATCCTCCTAGACTATAAGCTGTTTGCCGAATAGAATACAAAACCTTGATTTTGTCTCTATATAAACTGGACTCGAACAACGAAACTCCGTTTAAATACATAGACGAAACTTGATTTTATATTCTATTCACCTGTTAAAACATTTAAATACTCAAAACTGTATAAATGTTGCATTGTATATTGCTTGAAAAAATATAAAAAAATCTGTGATAGGAGATACTTATTTTAGTTTAAGACACCGCTCTGAGTTTAAGAAATCAACGAACTTTCATCTTTAGCCCTATGTATTTAAGGAACTGATGATTGTAGTCAGTCTTCATCTATTTATACTCTAGTACGACTACAGGACGACTACGCCTGTAGTCGTAGTTAAGCGTGAACGACTAGACGACCTTTTTAAACTTACGAGTTATTTACTTAAAATATACAATTTAGATATTCTTTTAAAGCATCATACACAATCTACGTCATTTTTAGAGTAAGTGCCCAAACTAGTAAAAAAAATTAATTTTGCATTGACGAGGAAATGATAAGGTACTTAATAATAAAATTTAAACCGTTGGGTTTCTATGATACCTGCGTTGAAAACTGTGAAACTTCTTGCAAAGTGCCATCTTTAGGCGGTATATTTTCAACTTAGCGAAAGCGTTTCTCGAAAACTCATGTACAACCTTATCTAAAGGTTTTTTTTGAGGTATGTATAGTCCCCGTAAATCTTTTTGGCGGTTGAGTGAATATAGTCACAGATTCCTGACAGTGTTTACAGTCTATGTGTGCGTAGACTTAATATGATCGTAGAGATGTCCAAAAACTTGAAAAGTTTCATTCGGTTGATCGATTGAATGAACTATTTCTTGAAATTGAATCATCGTCTCTAATGCTACCTTCGACACCTAAAATTGGTCACTGCGCAGGAATCAGCCAACTTCACATAACCGCCAAAAAGTTTTACGGAGGTTATAATGATGAAAAATGTTGAAGTTTTGGTCTATATAATACAGGGTGTTTGAGAACTGCTGTTTAAAATGCATACTATTAAATAAATTGTTAACATTCTGATTGGACTATATTTATTGAACTATCAAAACAAAACATCAAAACCGTCCTTCTGCAACGGGGTAAATCTAATGCAATAGACCTTGCATAGCGGTAATAGATGCTACATTGCAATGATTTAACCAAATTAAGACACAGAGAAAGATGTTGTATTCTGAATATTTAACACTACGACAGCGTCAACTAGAGCGTCAGTGGCGTCGGGGATAAGACGCGGCCTATCATATCGAAAGGTCCGAAGTTCGATCCCCGGCTGGGCCATGTACCGATGGGTTTTTCTCGAAACTTAAGTACATTTACTGACTGCTCTCAAACGGTGAAGGAAAACAACGTGAGGAAACCTGCATACGCCGACGAAGAAATTCTTAGGCGCATGTGAAGTCCACCAACCCGCACAGGGCTAGCGTGGTGGACTGTAGCCCGGACGCCCTCGTCGAGAGGGTAGGCCTGAGCCCCAGCAGTGGGGACATGTTAATAGGCTCTATGTTAATAGAAGGTCCTTGGATCAGTCAGCTCTTATAATAGGAATTCCGACAAGATATAATTAATTATAAGGTTATTTTTAATTCCGCATTCCAAATTAAACTGTTTTTGGAATCCGATTAATTTACATGTAAATAGATAAAGTTATTCTCGCTCCTAAAGGTGAACTAGATAATAAAAAAAATATTAATTAATCGCTAATAGCTATCAGGTGCGATTATTATAATAATGTGAATATTTTGCGCGAGGCTTCCTTGTGTTCCGATGTGTTTTTTTTTACATAAATCACCACTCAAGGTGACATTTAAAAACTGGCCATCTCTGTCACGGTATAGTCCCCGTAGAGTTTCTTGACGGGTGAATGAATATAGTCACAGATTGTTTGCACATCGCTGACAGTGTTTATATTCATGTGTGCGTAAGCGAGATAGTGTTCTTCATAGAGATGTCCTAAAACTTGAAAATTTGATTCGGTTGATCGAATCAATGAACTATTTCTTGAAATTGAACGAGCGTCTCTAGTGAACCCCCGCACAGCTCCCCCTATGACACATTGAAGCTGTATGTGATTACTCTTTCTTTCTTAAAAAATAAAATAAAAAAGAAATTTATTTTATTAAACGTGTATGCAATTGGCACTTACCCTGATCGCGCAACACTGTGACCGCCTCCAGGACCCGCTTGGTGTAGATGCACGGCTCGTAGTTGTCCATCTCTTGGGTCACCACCGAACACACCCTGGCGAGGGTTAAATGAAACATCTAAAATATACATAGGTGGACGGATAATTAGAAACAGGGCAAGATTTTCATACAATCGAGGTCACTTTGAAGCCATGGTTCTCCGTGAAGGATTGATCAGAACAGGATCTGATGAATGTCGTCGAGAGAGTAGACGGAGGACTTTCAGATCGCTATAGATATCCAACTGATCGGATGAGCCGTCTGGAAGCAGCATCGTCATTTCATATGCGGTGAAGTCCACCAACCCGCACTGGGCTAGCGTGGTGGACTATAGCCCGAACGCCCTCGTTCAGACCCTGAGCCCCAGCAGTGGGGACATGTTAATAGGCTGTTGATGATGTTGATGACGTACCTGGAGGCTCTGCCGCGGATGGCACCGGCCGTGCGCTCCAGCGAGTCAGGGTCGCCCTCCTGCAGCGCGACCACGCATTTGTTCACATCCTCCAGAATGTGGTTCTCTGTTCAACAAAAATACAAGACCATTAAGTTTTCAAACAAATATGGCTCGTATTTGAAAGGTTTTAAGGATTACTAACGAACCCCGGTCGTGCCAATGGGATTTCACATTTACTGACTGCTTTCGAAAGGTGAAGGAAAACATCGTGAAGAAACCTGCATAAGCCGAAGATATTCTTAGGCGTATGTAACGCCGTGGCGTTCTCCTGGGCGCCTACGTTCGACAGTAGACACTAGTGACAGTAATACTGACCGCTGACGGCCAGGAAGTCGTCTATGGTGGTGATGTCGTCCACGGCCTCCGTGAGCAGCTTGACGCCCGCTTCGCAGGCGCGCGCGAACGCCGTCGCGTTCTCCTGGGCGCGTACGTTCGACAGTAGACACTAGTGACAGTAATACTGACCGCTGACGGCCAGGAAGTCGTCTATGGTGGTGATGTCGTCCACGGCCTCCGTGAGCAGCTTGACGCCCGCCTCCCAGGCGCGCGCGAACGCCGTCGCGTTCTCCTGGGCGACGCGAGAGCGGGGCCGCGCGGCGAGCACGCGGGCAGCGTTTATAACCTACAATAATAACAAACAAAACATTAGAACATTTAAGACTTGCGCTTTGTACCCATTATCCTACTAGTCCTACTAATATTATAAAGGCGAAAGTGAAGGCGAAAAACGCCGAAGAACTTCTTAGGCGCATGTGAAGTCCACCAACAGGCACTGGGCTAGCGTGGTGGACTATAGCCCGAACGCCCTTGTTGAGAGGGTAGACCTGAGCCCCAGCGGTGGGGACATGTTAATAGGCTGTTGATTTGATTTTCATTTGAGTAGTATCTCCAACTACCCACTGTTGGTCAAGTGTTATTGGAACTCTCAGCTTCAGATAGTAAAAAAACACCCACAAACCTGAGGGCAGAGAGCCTCGATCTGTCCGGCGGCGTGACGCACCATCTTCACTCCATCCTCATTGTTGGACATCGAGCAAACCAGGTTCGCCACCTGCAAGACAAAAGGTACATTGGAAAAAGCGCGGAAAGTAGGCGATTGGCTGGCGAGGTGAATCTTTGCGAGGCCTGCTATAAGATACGAGTCAGGCAATCGACGTTGTGACACACTTTCGTCTCCCAGGGTACTGAGGAGACCGTAACACAATTTGTGACCTCACCTCGACGAGCTTGTTGGCGTGCTCGGTGAACACGAGCGCGTACTCCTCCACCTCCTTCTCGTTGCCGTTGCGCGCGGCCTCCATCAGCACCAGCAGCGGCACGTTCGTCTCCAGGAAGCTGACGACAAAATAAAGGAAAAGTGAAAAAAAGTTTATTTTTTGGGTTCCATGCCTCAAAAGAGGAAAAAAAGGAACCCTTATAGGATCACTCAGTTGTCCGTCTGTCAAGACCATGTTTCTCAGGAACGCGTGGAGGTATCAAGTTGAAATTAATATCAAATGCTCAGGTCTGCAGTCCCTTGGAGCCGTGAAAAAATCAGACTTCTAAGTCATCGCAGTCAGAAGATATGGCCCGTTTTTGCCGCATGTAAATGATAAAATCATTTACAATTACAGATTTCCGTGCGTGTTTTGTATGTAATAATTATAAATTAAATAATTTATTTGCAACAAACACAGTTTACATAAAAAAAACTGCCAAACTGTATTTACGGTTTGTTGGCAGTAAGTACTCTCATAATTACAAGTACATTGTGTTATGTTACAATAGTTTTACAATAGTTTCTGTACTACTACTTAGTATAATATAGCTAAACAATACAGTATTATAGTCTGGTATATGACGTGGGTGGGTGCGAGGATGTTTATGATTATGTTGATTGATTGATTGATTAAGGACTATAAATAGATCTCACCTGTCGGACACGTGGTCGACGACCGCCTTGCGCAGCTGGCGGCGCAGGTCGCGCGTCTTGCGGCACATGTTCTCTATGGCGCGCTCCAGACCCTCCGTCTGCTCCGGCTTGCCCGCCTGCAACCATACCAATGATTCATCATCATCAACAGCCTATTAACATGTCCCCACTGCCCTATCAACGAGGGCGTTTGGGCTATAGTCCACCACGCTAGCCCAATGCGGGTTGGTGGATACACATGCGCCTAAGAATTCCTTCTTCGGCGTATGCAGGTTTCCTCGCGATGTTTTCCTTCACCGTTTGAGAGCAGTCAGTAAATGTACTTAAGTTTCGAGAAAAAACCCATTGGTACATGGCCCAGCCGGGGATCGAACTTCGGGCCTTCCGATATGATAGGCCACGTCTCATCCCCGACGTCAATGACGCTCTCTTAGCAATGATACATACATGTCTTCACGCTATGTAGTTTATCACATACGTAGTAAAGTAACTTACATGGATGATTTGTTCATATGCAAAATTAAGTTTGTCGGTAATAGTTTTTTTTGTGATGTTACTACAAATTGGATTGGAGGATTTTTTTCCATAACTTGTGCTATGAGACCCTTGCTCCTTCCCCACAGGTTTTGCTTAACATGATACTAAAAAATGCGGAAAAAACGGCCTTATCTTTTGACTGCGTTGGCTTACAAGTCAGATTTTTCCCCAGCCCCAAGGGACTGCAGACTTGAGTATTTGATACTAATTTCAACTATATACCTCCACGCGTGTTCCCGAGAAAAAGGGTCTTGACAGACAGACATACGGACAACGAAGTGATCGTATAACGGTTCCTTTTTTCCTTTTGAGGTAAGGAACCCTAAAAAACAGAAATAAGTTATAAAACGCGGGCGAAGCCGCCGGAAATAGCTAGTAGTATACAAAAATTTGCATTTTAGGATGTCAAAAAAGGCTTTTTTATGTCACAATGCGGATAACATGTTCAGGGACCAAAGCCTCTATAAAAAAAGAAAAGATATAATAGTTGTCTGTGGTAGTTTGGCACTCACGTTGGTCATGTACTCGTGCAGCAGGTCCTGCAGCGCCTGCCGCACCGCGTTGCACTCCGCCACGATGCGCTCGCGCCGCTCGTCCCTGCACATACCACAACACAGTTATCTAGCTGGAATTATTATACACTTTGTATACGCTATTTATATATTTTTTTTCGGGCTCAACAGAAAACCAGCGCTGCTTACGCATTATGTCCGCAACACTGAGCTGAGTTGGGATCCTTTTTTTCTCCAGTAAGGTACAATGGATCAAGGTTAGTTACTTGAGATCGATGTATACCATAAAAAGTCATTGGGAGACTGACCTGGTGCACGAGCTGTCAGCCATGAGAGCCGCGCCCGAGATGATGGACTCGAGGCGCTCCTCCAGCGAGGGCCGCGTGCGCAGCTCGGAGTACGCCAGAGGCTCCATCACCATGCGCTCCTGGAAAATGAACGAATGGAATCATAGACATAGGCTTATTTCAATCATTCATTCTATTCGTTCCCATTTTTATGGCCCACTAAGCTTCATGCATGACTTTACTATTATATATGTTTTAAAAATATATTATAAATATTCTCACATCAAAGTCATCGAGCGCCTGCGCCAGCTCGCCGGGGCCTTCCACAGACGGCCGGTTGTTACCTGCAACACGACAAATAAATATGTTATTTTATCTGTATTATATTAGTCATCCTATATTAGCAAGGTCACCGACATAGCTCAAAGAATTGCGAAGCTGAAGTGGCAGTGGGCTGGGCACATCGCTCGTAGAACTGACGGCCGTCGGGGCAGAAAGGTTCTCGAGTGGCGACCACGTATCGGAAGACGCAGCGCAGGCCTCCCACAAGGTGGACCGACGATTTGGTGAAGGTCGCAGGACTCAGCTGGATAAGGTTAGCGCAGGACCGGTCGTCGTGGAGATCCTAGGGGGAGGCCTTTGTCCAGCAGTGGACGTCTACAGGCTGATAAGATGATGATATTAGTCATGTCGATAGATCAGAGTTATCCGAGCCGATCCATGCACCAATGGGTTGTTCTACATATACTGAACCCTATAAAATACAAACAGAAGCTGCTAACCGTGCGTGGGCATGGCGCGGCCCTGCGCGACGCAAGAGATGGTGTCGACAGCGGAGCACACGGCGCGCAGCACGTAGTCCCGGTTCGCCTTCGCCGCCGCCAACTCGGGGTGGCGCACGTACACCTGCGCGTGAGCAAAGTTTATTTATTTAATCGTATAGCGTTCACTTAAAAAATTAAATTAAGTACATTTACTGACTGCTCTCAAACGGTGAAGGAAAACATCGTGAGGAAACCTGCATACGGCGTAGAAGAAATTCTTAGGCGCATGTGAAGTCCACCAACCCGCACTGGGCTAGCTAGTGGTGGACTATAGCCCGAACGCCCTCGTTGAGAGGGTAGGCCTGAGCCCCAGCAGTGGGGTGGGGACATGTTAAGGCTATTGATTGGTTGATGATGATATTTTCATGGCCGGATACGTGGCAGACCGTCGAAACTGCCGCGCCGACTCCAGCAGTACGGACTGCGAGGTCGCAGAATCAAGTAACCTACCTTCGAAGCGGTCAGTAGCATAGTCGGACTCAAATAACTTACCTTGGAAGCGGTGAGCAGCATAGTGGAGTGCTTCTTGAGCACGGCCCTGGCCGCGGCCAGCTCGTCCTTCATCCGAGGCTCCTTCAGCTCCTGCTGGCGCTTGGCCGCCTGCGCCGCCAGCTCGTGCGCGGACCGCCCGAACTGGCGAGCCGACTCCAGCAGTTCAGACTGCGAGGACGCAGACTTGAGCTTGTCCAAGTCGGTTTCCACCTGGAAAACGGTAGTAACACTGACTGCAGAACTGTGGTAGGATTATTTGGGACCAATTTCCAACATTCTCACGCGTCGCGTCAGGGACGCGGTTCGTTTGCGCATAATCGCGAAAAAACCGTATGTGCGCGCCTCCGGGACATTCCTAAAGCGCTGCAGAAACGTGGCAGCCTCAATATGATAAGCTTAATTTGATTAGACAATACCAGTTTTGGGGTTTTATTTATCCCATAGTTGTTATACCTCATTCAGACTCACGGCGAGAAGTCTCGCCGAGCAATCTCGAGTGAGGGAGTGAGTATGAGAGTGTGTATGAGGCGAGAGCGAGAACGAGGCGCCTAGTCATCATCATCATCAGCTTGCACTAGTCCACTGCTGGACATAGGCCTCCCCCAAGACGCGCCACAGAACCCGATCCTCGGTTCTCCGCATCCAGTCACTGCCTTACGCAGATCGTCGCTCGATCTAGCCGGGAGGTGTCCCACACTACGCTTGCCCAGTCGTGGTCTCCACTCGAGGAATCGTCTACCCCAGCGGTTTTCGGTTCTCCGACAGATGTGACCAGCCCACTGCCACTTCAACGTGCTAACCCTTTAGGCAATGTCAAAGGCGTTGGTTTTCGTTTCGGATCCTATCTCTCAGAGACAAGAGGCGCCGAGTAACTATTCACATTAACGTTATTTCATTAAGTATTTCTGTCTCTGATGCTCTTCTCTTCTTGATTTTATTTAGTGGAACTCTAGGTCTATCAGTGCCATAGTTTAGTTTCCAAATTAGTTTGTGACTGTTTCCCGAAAAAAAAAACGTTTCTCGGGTCTTCTCGCCGTGAGTCTAATAGCCTTTACAGTAGCCACTCACGGTGCGCAGTTTGCTGAGCAGCAGATGCACGTCGACCATGTCGGCGAGGATCAGCAGGCGGGTGACGGCGGACAGCAGGCTGCGCGCGGCGCGCACCATGCTCGAGCGCACCGTAGACGCGCACGGCTCCTCCGAGAACTCGCGCGCGGCGAGACTCATTGCGGCGCCTGGAAAATTAACATTCTATGTAATAACTAGCTGTTGCTCGCAGCTTTATTTATCTATAACATAGAGACACCATTCTAATGTTTCACCATCTTTGTACCCACCTGTGTTTACGAATAAACAGTTTGAAGTTTAATATATAAAACAAAGTCGTGTTACTTAGACCACTTATAACTAAAGAACGGCTGAACGGATTGATTGATGAAACTTGGTACAGGGATAGCTCATACCCTGGAATAACATATAGGCTACTTTTTACCGGGGTAAACGGTTCCCCCGTTTACCCCGCAAAGCCGCGGGGCAACAGCTAGTTTATTTAATAATTTATTGTTCACATAGAAATTAAATAAAAATACACTACGCTGGGATACACCTTGTTATTATTATAGCTATTTATTGCAGAGGTTTACATTACATAGTGTTCTTAATTCTGATTGTCCTCTGCTTGTCTTGCGACATAAGCATCTTCCAGAGCTTTCCAGTCTGTTCTGTTCCTTGCCTTTTGCATCCATGTTCCTCCTGTATATACAGTATTGTCTTCCTCTTTTTCTTTTTCCATCTCTTGGGTACCATTCTACTATATCCCTAGTCCATTTTTCTATCTTTTGTCTAATCATGTGTTCTGTCCACCTAATGTATATTTTAAATGTTTATTTTATTAACTCACCAGCCTTGCGGACCTCCTCCACAGCCGTCAACATCTCCTGCTTAATCTCAGGGTTCTCGTAAGCGATGGACTGCCCTCTCTCGATGAAGATCTCCGTGGCGCGCTCCACTGTGGCCACCAGGGCGCTCGCACGCTTGGACTTTCCAGCTGGGGAACGGGCAAAACAATATATATATTATTATTATATCATCAACAGCCTATTAACATGTCCCACCGTTTATATGTCAAAAACATGTCATAGGATAATTGAAAAAATCGGATCTTTGACATGGATAATTTTTGAGAGGTTTTATATTATAAAGCATATAATGTTGGCCGGGGATATTATTATTTGAGGTGGGGCTCTTTCAAGGCTTATCTAGTCTTGTATCACTGCGACCATTGATCGCAGTGCTGATCTATTATGATCGCCGCATTTACTATAGTTCAGTGTTGAGCTTTGCATCATGATATAGACAATCTCTTAATAATCATCTTAATTTTGTTTCCATAGAATTGAGAGATACTCACGTCTTTTCTTCTTGGATGCCTTGTCCTTGCTGTTGACCAGCGTGGTCACCTGCAGGACCAGGGGCTCCAGGGTACGCTCCACCGATGTGGTCCTGATCTCCAGGTTCTTGGGGTCCCACTTCAGGGTTAGTGTTCCCGTCGTGCCGTAGGGATCCGCCATTGTTGTCATGCTAGAACTTTATAAGGTGAATGTTCTATTACAAAGTTTGTTTTGTAAATATACTTACAATCTATGGACAATGGTTGGTTTTGTACTTCTGTATTAACTGTTCGATATTTAATTTTGTAACAATGAGTATTGATTAACATGTACCTATACGATGTACGTGTTATAAATGGAGAAATTGTTAGTGAAATACTTAAGTACTGTGTACCTATGACTCATTCAGTATTGCAGAATAGTGATTGATCTAAATTTATTATAAACTAACACAATACACAAACAAAGTTGCTATTAACATTAAAATGCAATAAAACTATTGGAAATAGTTAGAAAAACCATGAAAATATCTCAATTAAACAAGACAACTTTGTGAAAGTAAAACTTAATACTACCAAATTAAAGAGTCAATGATTTCAATACAATTCATTCGTTTAGTAGTGCTTCGTAATTTAGTTAACTAATTTATTGACAACATAGTAACATTGGCATTTACCTGATTTCTGGGTAATATTGTAATCGAAATCCAAATAAAATCTGTTCTAACGATAGTGTGACGCAAAACACACGACAACTATGTAATTTTTCAAAGAAAATCACAGGATTTCACGGCAAAAAACCATTTAATTTGCAACATTAATTACTAAGGTGTGTCAAAATGAAAAGATATAAACCATAGACTGACTACAGGTATAAACTTTTTAAATTAAGATTTTTATACGGCTCAGGAATCAAAGTATTTTCAACCAATTTCTTTTTATAACCTATTATTTGTGGCTACCTTGGCTAGGACACACGACCTTTTTTTTGTCAAAAGAGATGAATTAATACTGGGAAAGTATTTGTTACTCATATCGTATTTATGTTTTTGTATGAGAAATGCGCGCCCCTAGGGGCTAAACTTAGAAGCTTAGGCCATTGATCTAGTTTAATTTGGCTATAATTTAACTCTTGAGGGAAGCAAGGGTTGTAATAAAAATAGCGGCGCCGCGCCCCGCGCCGTTGCGGCAGGCAGGGCAGAGACGCCGTTGCCTGCACTATCAGATTGACAAGCGACGCCGCCGCCGCTCGTCTCATACAAACTCATACAATGTCGTAAGAGTGGCAGCGCCGCGGCCTATAATAAAGACAAAGTCACTTTATTATATACAGTCAGTAAATACAAATTCCAAGAATATGCTCGTTCCGTTCTAATCACAGATTAAATCAGAAGATAAACCTTGAAAAAATCCCCGTCCATAGACTAGATATATCTCTGACATAGAGTTCTTCGTCGAAGAACAGTAACCAGACTCTAGTTACTAATAGGATGGACTTCCACTCCAGTGGTGATTTAAGGAACTGGACTTCTTTGGACAAATATAAATTTATATTTGCAACTTTAAAAAAATACAAATGAAACAATTTTGGAAATAAACATAAGTGCGAGTGTAAATCAATTAAAACCCTACTTGATTGTCGTCGTCAATTATAAATAGTATGCAGTTTTATCTTTAATTTAACCCAACGAGTAATTTTCAAATGAGGACTGAATTTTAACCGCAAATGTCGCAATCAAAACAAAACGTTTATTTCAGACACATGTCAATAGTAGATCAAAATGTCAATGGTCTCAAGTGTCAGTGTCAATATCGATCGATCGATCAGTCAGTTTAGTAGTAATAGTGCAGCTCCCATTGAACATGATTAATATTGTTTTATAAATATTGTTAATATAAATAGTAGGTATCGACTAGAAACGTACGTACACAGACTCTCTACGACTAGAAAATTTCAAGGTCAACGAAAAATTCAGTTGGTAGGTCTTGAACAGTAAGTTTTGGAACTGTCTTTATAAAAGAAGTATTGAAGAATTGCTCATTAACTTTCAAAAAAAAATGTTGTATACTTTGATTAGTTCCTATTTCTGCCGCTTCGTGAGATCAAGTGCATTAACTACTCTTCTGTTTCCTAATTTTTAATCTGTACTAAACTGTCATTCTTGCTTGGCATATGATGATTTGGTTTGTTGTTGTTTCCTTATCAATTTTGTAGTCGCTGATATCGATAGATAAGTTATTTTATTTTTATAAAGAACAAAATGAACGGTGCCCTGTTCGTCACCTGCATTTGGTTGGTAAGTACCTTTCACAGGCCTTTTTATTAGGACCCAATATCTACGCATAGGTCTACCTATCAACATAGTCGGTGAACAGTGGTGAAAATACTTAGGACTTACTTAAAGAACAAGTACTTAGCTCATAAATCAAAAGAAGGTTGAAGTGGAGAAAAGGGGGCGCTGAGGGAAAAAAAACTATAAGTAGGTTATAATGTGTGACAGCAGTCTGAGCACCCCGAGCGACAGTATTCCAAAAAAAGTGAAATTTTTCTAAGTCTTTTTTCCATTGCGCCCCCTTTTGTCCACACTGACCTAGTTTTTGTATATTTGTTTTTCAGTATTTTTAACCAAGCAAATAGGCACAACAAAAATGGAAGCAAACATCCTAGACGGAAAGTATATGGTGTCACTGGATGCGATCGATGTAAATCTGCTAACGACACAGAAAGTCCACAAAAAGCATTCCGAAGACGTTGCACCGTTGTGGAGTATCAGCAACTTAGCAGCAAGATACAATGAGTTCTACGAATTTGAAGCTCTCTTCGATGAAACCAGCATACAGAATGAAGATTCAGACTCAAAATGTGTTGGTAAGAAATGTATTATATATTGCGAATAATCACATAATTAGGGAGAGTCAGGTCAGTACAGACTGACATATGTATAGGTACCCACAATGTCCATACATAACATGCCTTCCCCTCGAGATAGTCCACTTACACTTAACTTATCACTAACACTAAACACAAATTCACCTATCACTACACTATTTAATGTAGTAGGTATTGTTTATTATAACTAAGCACTTTCTTCTACAGAAGTAGATACAGCATCTGTATCATCTTCTGACTCACTCTGCAAAGCGACTCTCTGGTTCTGGTGTTACTGAATAACTCAATTGTATGTCCCTGGCTTTGCTCATGTAGGTGAGATGAGCGCACTACCAACTAGGCTAAAAGGGCATATAAATATACTTATTCTTTTCTAGATGTTTAATCGCAAATTATGTCCTTGTGTCCTTATGTATGTAAACTCTGAAGAGACATTATTTGTGTGTAAAGAAACCTACAGTTCTTTTTAAACATAAATTAAACCCATGCACATGTGCCTACATAAGATATTATATTTTTCAGAGAACATCAACGTATATACTTGTCACTTATGCAACATAGATGTACCAAAGTCATACATAAAGGAACACAACAGTGGCAACAAACACAGAACTTGTTCAGCCATAGCCGAGCATTCTCTGGACAGAATTAAACAACACTTGGCTCAAGGCATAGACACGGCTAGTGCGAAGACAAACACTTCAACGTACTTCTGTGAACCATGTGCTTTAGTTGTCAGAGTTAATAACAAAGCTAATCACGAGAAATCTAAAGAACATGCTATTTCTGTTAAACATGACAAACTCTTAAATGATTTATTAAAGGCATATATTGATAAAAATTATGCAACTGTACACGAATTTGACAAAAGCGATGATACCATTGAGAAAACTGTTGCAATTGCAAAAGTGTTGGATGAAGATCATAATACTATTGAGAAACTGACTGACATCTCAACTACAGACGATGTTACACCTAAGCTGATGACAGAAAATAAAGTAAATGAAATAACATTAGCAGCTGATGAGAAACTAAAGAACTTGAAAGAATACATCAAAATTTTGTCACGCGTCAATATCGATGAACCAAAACATTCCCTATCTACTCTCGATGAAGATTACATAGAAATAAAGGCAATGTCTGATCAGAGAGTGAAGGTGCCAGTGGACAACTTCCATGGATTCTTCAATGTGGAGAACTTTGTGCAGTGCAGAGTGTGTAGGGTTATGGTTGAGGACAAGGAAAGCCATAAAATGATACCAGATCATATGGCGAAAATCGCGGCGCCCATCAGGAACAAACATTGTGTAAGACAGGTAAGTTAATTAATATAATTTACGACTATAATAACAATTGCGAAAGAAGTTGTGTACAAAGACAGACGAAGTTTTTCCTCTTTGGGATGTCTTTCAATCTTATACGAATATATAATTGAGATAACAATAATGTTTATAAGCTTTTGCCAATAAACAAAAGCTGATACAAACCATTAGCAACATCGATGAGGTATTTAAATAAGTGAAAATGTGTTTAATTTTTCCAGCTTGACGAAATTTGGAATCACTGCATTTTATGCAACCAAATAGTTGAAAACATAGATGTCCATGTTCAATGCAGCGAGCTACACATCTCTCTGATGATAGAAGCCGTTATAAAGTCAACTAATGAACCAGACAAGGGAAAAAGGAAATTAAATAAAAATGAACAAATAGTTTGCGAAGTTTGCAATGTTCGGATGTCAACAAATAATTTAAATTCCCACCTGCGCGGTATGAAGCATAAAATGTTGTTAAAACAGAAACAGTTATTTGATGGGAATAGCAGTGAAGAGGAAGTTATTAACTATCAAATGAAAAAATCAAAAGATTCTGACGAGTTAACTTGTAGAATATGTGATGTAATTGTCTCAAATGTAACAGAACACATCTCGGCAGATAAACACAAATATAAATACGAAAATTTATTGTCCATGAACGCAATTATTATTTTACGAGACAGGGTTTGCTGTGAGGTTTGTGAAGCGTATATGATGGAAGAGTACATTCTCTATCATGTAGAAAGCAAGAAACATAAAAAGAAATTAAAATCAATGAGTGTAGCAGAATCAAGTTCGGTAACATCAGGATTGACTGGAATCCTATTTGGCAGAAATAAAGAAACGAAACTGAAGAAATCAAACAGGCATTTTGAATTAACCTACGATGAAAATAAACTGAAATGCAAGACTTGCAAAATTTTTATTGAAAATGATAAAAGAATTGCTAAAAGCCATCGCAAAAGTTTTAGTCACGATGCTCATTTCAGATCCATGTTAGACGAAAATGAATTAGAGTATATTGGCAACAGGATTACGTGCAAGTTATGCAATAGCATTTTCAGACTTAGATCTATGTTAGATCATATTGATAATGAAATTCATAAAAGAAATTTATTTAATCACTCAAAAGCATTAGAAAGCGAGAGTATTGTACTTATTTCTCCGATTGTTAAATACGATAACAGTGTTCAATCTATCGAAAACGATTTCGAAACACACGAAGCACAAAATGAATTCAATTTTAAAGAAACGATTTTTTACCATCGAAGCGAAAACCAAGAAACTGATGTAGACAATAATTTAACAACTAAAAGTGAACAACAGACAAAAAGAGGCGACATGATGTCAGAAGTCGAAAAGGTAAGGCGTTTTTGTAAAATTTGCGACATATATATAACGGAATCTGCTGAATTTAATCATGAAGCTAGTGACAGTCACAGGTCGAATATTTTAAACTTTTCAAAATCTTCAAACCATACAAATAAAGCTATAACCAAAACAGGAAATCAGATTTATGAAGCCGATAATGAAATTAAATTGCCGGAGGCAGCTGAAAGATCTACTAATGATGATTTAACTTCTGATGATGATTTGCAAGATATTTCAATTCACTATCAGATTAAATCATCCAATAATTCAATCGAAATGATATGCAAAAGTTCTGAAGAGATACTATTGGCTATAAACAAATTAACTAAAATCGATGACAACAATTATTTCTGTGACATTTGCACATTATTGATACCACATTCCTTAAAATTTGATCATATAAATACTGATAATCATAGATATAAGTTTAATAATCTTTATGGTTATGGATCTTCATACAGCGACGACCGTACATCACTTGATTCAATTTATAACAAAACAACACCTTTAGTACCGTCTGCCGTCAACTTAACCCATACACGCCAAGATCAAAACGAACAAATACCAGTAACTAACGATGACATGGTTGAGAAATCCAATTTGCCAAACATTAAAGTCAAAAAAGAATCGGAGTTACAAGCTAATAAACGAATCATTGAACCTAGTTTGAATACAAATAATAATAATGATAAAATTAATGTATCTAACAAAGTGCCGCTGCACTATATGCTGTCTGAAGACTCGTCAAATCCTAAACAGGTCATATGTAAAGTTTGTAAAGTAAAAGTTCCTTATTTGGAGAGAAATATGGAGGAACATGTAACAGGATTTAACCACGCTACAAAATATACTAGTTTCCTAACTGAGAATAAATTGATAACAATTAACAATGAAATTTATTGCGGAGCGTGTGACTTAAATTTACCAGAAAATAGTGAATATGAGCATATTAAAGGCAGTGGTCATATAACTAATATATCAAAAGATTCAAATGATGACAATAACAAAATGAATCTACCTAAAAAAGTTCAGCTGCACTATATGATGACTAAAGACTTAACAAATCCTAAACAGGTAATATGCAAAGTTTGCAAAGCTATAATTCCTAATTTAGAAAGGAATATAGATGAACATGTCAAAGGATTCAACCACATTACAAACTATGCAACTATATTGAATGAAAATAAGTTAAGTATAGTAGACAATAAAATGTATTGCGAAACGTGTAAAGAAAATATACCAGAACAGTGTGAGTTTGATCATATGGATGGTGGTACTCATAAAAATAATGTATTATCCAATAAATGTGGCGAAAAGGTGTCTTTATCACATGGTCTGCACCATTTGTTGTCGGTAGATACGAAAAATCCAAAAGTAGTCATTTGCATAGTATGTAACATTAGAGTTAATCACGTCGAAAAGAATATAATCGAACATATACAAGGATCCAATCACACTTACAATCATAATGAGTTTTTACTCCAAAACAAATTGAAAAAAGTGGATAATAACATATACTGCGAACTGTGTGATGTGTTTGTGCCAGAATCATGTACCGTAGATCATGTCAAAGATAATAAGCAGCATATATTGAATGTGTCAAATCACGATAAAAATCAGTTACACTATATGTTGTCTAAAGATCCAGAAAACGATAACCAAGTTATATGCAAAGTTTGTAATATGAAAGTTCCTTTCGTGGCGAGAAATATGGACGAACACATCAAAGGATCCAATCATACTAGCAATTATAGCTTTATTTTAATCCAGAATCATATGAAAAAGGTTAATGAAAAAATCTATTGTGAAATTTGCAATGTGTATATGTCACAAAAGAAAGAATTGGATCACATTAATGACAATACACATGTAATTAATGTGTCCAACAATACAGTTTCAAGTGTTAAACATAATACAATTGTTGTAAATCAAAAAACAGTGCTTCACTTTATGATGTTGGAAAATCCAGAAATTCCTGGTCAGGTGATATGCAAAGTTTGTAATGTTAAAGTTCCCAAAACGACAATAAATATAAACGACCATACTAAAGGATCCAAACATACTAACTTGTATAAAACTATTTTAAGCGAGAATAAATTAAAAGTGGTCAATGACAAAATCCACTGTGAATTGTGTAATTTGCGCGGGTCTGAAGCCACTGTATTCAATCACATTGACAGTGATATTCACAAACATAATTATATAAACAAAATCGTTTCTGCAAAAGCACAAGGCAGTGCCACTTCTAAAACATTTGCAACACAAGATTCAAACAGAATACTCGTAAACAGTAAAGGAAATGGTCAAACTCATGTTGATGAACATGCAGTCAAAGTTCAAAGCGATACTCACGTAACACAGAACGTGATTGGCACTAGTATTTTTCAGAAAAAGCCTATTAATGATAACGCTAAGAATATTGCAACAGGAAATTCAATGATTCACTATTTAATGGAAACAACAGACAACCCTAAAGAGTTGACTTGTAAAATATGTAATTCCCGAGTTCCATTTAGAGATGATTTAATGATTGAACATATTGAAGGCTTAAAACACAATTCTAAGTATAAATCAATTTTGGAAGTGAATAGAATAAATAAAATAGCTGACGGGTACTATTGCAATGTGTGCACAAGTTTTATGGACATAGGTCTTGAATATAATCATATGTGTGATTGGAAGCACCATGTTAATTTAGCAAATTATAGTCAGCCATCAAGCAGTCGAATGGCATCAAAGCTTGAGACTGAAATCGTACCTGAAAACGAATTAAAAAACCAAGGTGCCATGTCAGAACCCAACGAATTAATAAAGATTGAACAAACTGCTGAAGTAGTTCATTATTTAATGCAAAAGACTAATGATAACCAGTTCGTGTGTTGCAAAGTGTGTAAGGTGTTAGTTCCAAGCAAGAGTAAATATATTACAAAACATGTAACAAGTTCAGATCATAATGCAAAGTTCGATCCTATTTTGAGTAAAAACAGTATAAAGAAAACTGACAATGACAAAAGATTGCTCTGTGCAGTGTGCAATCTATATCTACGATATGCCGATGTGTTCGATCACATAAATGATGACAACCATAAAATTAACAAAAGTGACGCAACAAATACCAAATTAACAAGCAACGCTAGTAAGGCTGAGGAATTTTGTAATTTGTGCCAGGCTTATTTCATAAATATGAAAGCACATGTGCTACAACAGCATACCGCAAACACGAAAGACAATCCTACATATATTTGTGAAGCATGTAGATGTAAAGTACCTAAAAGCAAAGTACAAATCGAACAACACGAAAATTCAGCAAGACATAAGACTAACTTCGAGAATATTCTAACTGAGAATACAATAAGAATGAGAGACGATCGGGTGTGTTTTTGTGAAATATGTAATTTGTATTTTACTAAGTTATCGGTATTTAAACATATACAGAGCGTGTCACATAAATGGCAGTCATCAAACTAACAAACAATTGTTCGCCTTAAAATGAGAAGTTCTAAATGGGGTACACTTTTTTCGACAATTCCCGCAGAAAAAGATTTTACCGAAAAATACAAGCGATACTGTATAATACAGTAATGACCAATAATTGGTAATTTTGCGAATTTGTCGTTCTGTGGTCATTATTTTATATTGGTATTTTTGCGTAGGGCCCACAAAACGTTCATAGGTATGAAATTTTAATGATGATGATAAATCATGAAAGAACAAACGCCATTAATTATTAACTGTTAAACTTGTCCTAGGAATTATTAACTGTTAAACTTGTCCTAGGAATTATTAACTGTTAAACTTGTCCTAGGAATTATTAACTGTTAAACTTGTCCTAGGAATTATTAACTGTTAAACTTGTCCTAGGAATTATTAACTGTTAAACTTGTCCTAGGAATTATTAACTGTTAAACTTGTCCTAGGAATTTGTTACGGTCATGTTACAGCTTGGTAAGCTAAGTGAGGTTTTTTACTGTGTGTTTAGAAAAGTTAGATAAGTATGCAAGAAAAACATAATTGCTAAGTTTTTTAAGGAAAAATACAATGTTATGTTAAGAATGTAGATTCTAAAACCTATTGATTTTCGACTTTGTTACCGTTTGTTGCTTTAAACGTAGTGGTGTTTTGCTTCGTTAAAAATTATCAATTAAAATAATAATAGAAATTCCATGTTATGTAAGAATGTTTTGGACTGAATCGTCGATGTAAGAAACTTGACTACCATTTTAATGTTAAACTATTGTTAGATTAGTTACATCTTTGTTACTGTTTACTTATGTTTTAGGTTAGGTTTAAGAATTGGTAGTTGTGATCGAGAATTTTAAGTATTATCTACTTTTTGCGCATCAGTCTGTTAATGTCCAGTTGTTCACTGTTAGACAGGCCTTCCCCTAAGTCCCGTTATGCATTGGTCACCTGGCAGGACACATTTTGTAGGTTATAATGTCCCGCTAAATCGGTGACGGACTGTAGTACGCATAAACTCGTGTATACTAGCTAGAGTATAGACAATGGATTTAGGCATTGGTGTCAATACGGCGGTGAACACGACTTAACAAAATTTAGTCTATTTTGCTCTTTTTTATCTGTAGAAGTAAGAAAGAGTCGGCATGTATTTTAGAACTGTCAAATTAGTTTAGTCCTGTCAAACACAAGAAAATAATCTTAATAATGTTTTAAAAAGTTTTGACAGTTCTAAAACACATGCCATCTCTTTCTTATTTCTACAGATAAAACAGAGCACGATAGACTAAATTTAGTTATGTCTTGTGCACCCTGAATCGGCACCTATGTCCCTTTCGCAAAATGTCACGTCACAGTTTTACAAAAAGTCCCTTTCGCAATGCGATTTTTGTTGGCAGTGACCTGTCATTCATTGAGGTTACAAATGACCTTGAGTTATTTTTCTCTTGTGAGACTGCCATAATATACTATGTTCTCACTCGCGCACATTGGTCGTCTATTGTATCCTAAGTTTATGAGTACTTATGAGAAATGGACTAAATAAAGTGTTCGAATAAAGTTCAAAGGCGGAATACATGATAATATTATAGCACATAGTTATCTGCTGGATACAATTGACTCCTTCATCCAATTGTGAACTTTATTGTCACACATTTAATTAAAGAAGGTTGATAATTTTATTCACCAGCAATAAGCAAGCAAAGACCTTCCAGCAATGGGCATTGACAGGCCGATAAAGATGGAACACGGACGTTTGACAAAGAAAAACCTTAAGATTATTGTACTGATCGAATTTTTATTAAATTAGTAAGTTTTGTGATAATTATTGAATAAGTAAGATGATAAAGCATTTGTTATTAGCAACCTAAGCTTACAGTGTCAATTTTTAATTTAATCGGTCATCTGTCTCTATTCGACAAAGAAAAACCCTAATGTTATTGTAGGTACTGAATTATTTTTTATTAAAATGTGTTTTGTTAATTATTGAATAAATAAGATGATAAAGCATTTATTATTCGCACCCTAAGCCTATAAAGTGTCAATTTGTAATTAAAATTATAGTTTTTGAAGATTTTAATAAATTGGAAACTAAGGGAAAAGATTGTTTATTTTCAAACTCTTATCTCGTTAATGTTTATTTTATTCAGAATTAGATGCTGCCCGCGGCTTCCGAAGAACTAAGCTACACTATGCGTAGAGTAACTCATTCGAATACATTCAGTGGTTTTGGAGTGATGTGATGACCTTAGCAACTAGATGTAATTTGAATTGAATAATTCTAATTATATATTTTTAGATATTTATTTCCTTTTCTTAATATCATCTGACAGCATGTCTCTAATGTTACTCAAATCTGTACTTCTTCTTAAGGAGTCTGGAATTGTTATATCCTTCGCTAATTCATCTAAATTAACCGTACTTGAAGTGTTTATGAAGATATCCGAGTTTAACTTGACAGTAGTTGAGGTTGTATTAACATTAACCAGATCTTGTGTGGTATTTTTAGTATAAATTTTTAGGTCACTACTCTTTACCACGTCTTTGTTAAATAAAAGTACTTTATTGGTATTATTTCTGAGTGGGAATCGTGGTTTCTTGTTGAAAGGTTTTGTGATCTTACCCACATCTGTATCTGTTCGATTACTGTTACTAGAATTTGGTTGTCTATTGTCAATAGCAATATTTTTATTTCCAGCTCTAAATATTGCATTATCGTAAGTATTTGATTTTGTAGCTGCGGTTAACTCTGTAGTTACTGTGTTATTTGTAGTAGTAACAGTAGTAGAAGTAGTAGTAGGCGTAGTAACAGTAGTTGTGGTTGTAGAAGTCGTACTACTTGTGAAAGGAGTAGTAGTGGTTTCTGTTGTGGGACTGCTTGCAGGAATAGTTCTTGTAGTTCTTATAATTACATACCTAAAGGCTTTAGGATTTTTAATTTCTGTTGCAATTCCGGTGGTTCCTTCCCAGAAATCCAGTTCTTCGAATTTCCTTGCTTCAAGACTGGCTATAGCCTCTGCTTCCTTGTCAATTGTGACGTTTGAGGACCGGAGAGAGACAACTTCCGTAGTGGAGTGTTGTACATCTTCTGTTATGTTTCTAACGATCAATTGAGATCTAATATCTGCCAGATCCTTTTCAATCTCACCAAATGGTTCTGTATGAGGGTCTTCGGTTGTTGTTTCTTTTTCCTTTATAGTAGTGCTAGTATTAGACATTAAGAAAGAATCGTTCACATTGTTCTTTCGATGTACGAAGGATTCAAAGCTCTCTATAGTAAGACCTTCGTTAGACTTATCTATAGGGATGAATTTCCTTGATCTAGTAGTTCTCTGTCTCTTTCGTGTTGCTTCTTTATTACTCTTGGGCACTTTTTCCGAATTGTCTTCTTTGGATTCAGCTTCTGTATACTCATCTGAGATATTTGCACTTGCACCAGTTCTGTAAGTAATACAACAATATTAATGTTATAGACCAAGTTCTTTACTTGTTCTTACAAAATGACACATAAAATTGTAAATTGAAACAGAGTTCAAAATTGGTGTTGCAACTTTCAACATAATATATCGCATAGAGCCGTAGTCTTTCAAGGATGAAACCTAGTTCCATTTTGTGTCGCTACTCTGAATCAACGTAGACAACTGCAAGGCTAACCTATAACAGTATACAAAAGCCGATAAAGGTCAGGGGGACATTTATGAATGAAATGTTTATGAATTTTGGAGGTTGATCCTGCAGGAAACACCCCGGGAAAGATCTTTTTGGACGATGGAGGTGTAAATAGTTGGATGGTTGCAATTGCAAAGAGAGGACCAGATAGGCCAAAACAAACGTCACATTTGTCAACGTTAAATCACCGTCGTCTCTTGCAGCTTCCAATCCTTTCAATAAGGCCGCGCGTGTAATCTTTGCGATGCTTTATTATGTTTCGCCTAACATTTATAAGTTCTAATTACTTACTCGTCTTTGTAACGCTTATTTTTCTTTGCAGGTCTGATTTTTTCTACATCTGCGTTTGCTTTATTTTTTATTTTATTTATGGCTTTATGACTCATCTTAGCTCTATGTGTAACCTGTTGCTCTTCCCAAATAGTTTGAAGTTTTAATTTCTTAGTTGGTTCTCGTATTCGAATTGGATCTTTAAAAGCGTTCTTCGATTTTTCTTTTTTAGAAATGTAATTTTTTTCGTAAGGTTCAAAAGTAATTTGCTTTCTTTGTTGTCTTCCCTGTTTTTCTTTAGTAGATCGTTTCTTTGGGTGTTTTGTATTTTCTTTTTTTAGAGCGTATTGCTTCTTTGGTGGTATTGCATATTCTTCTGCCAGAACAGATTGCCCGTGTTTTTTCAAATGTTTTTTTGGAAGTTTTGTCCATTCTTCTTCAAAAATAGTACGCATTTTCTGACTTGTAAATAGATCTCCAACAAGAGAATGTTTCTTCTTTTTCTTGCTAAATGCTGCTTCAAAAACGTTTTGTATATTTGTCGGTTTCCTCCATTCTTCTAAGTGAACAGTTTTTAATTTATGTTTCTGATGACGCTTCCTTTTTTTAGATTTACTATGTTTTGCTTTTTCCTTTGACTGTTTGTGGTGTTTATTTTCTCTGAGATTCAAATATTTACCTTTTGTAATGAAATCCTTGTAATAGGTTTCGAAAACAGGTTTTATTCTTTTTAGTTTGTGAAGTGATCCAGGGTTAATTTGATGTGATTTAAGATAACTGTGCTTTTCAGACATTCCCTTGAAGGGATCGTTATTTTCTGACTCTATGAGGTTTTGTGGAGCTGGAGTTATTACTATATTATACACCTTTACTTTTTCTGTGGTTGTGGGTGTATGTTTCCATAAGATATTATAAATTCTATGATCCTTTTTCATATCTGGGTTATTTACATTGTGCCAGTAAGATTCTATTCTTACCTTTAATTGGCGTCTGAGATTTGATTTGAGACTCGAATAGTGATCGAAAAATACCGTTCTAATGCCGTGTTTTATTATATTTTTCAAATCCATCTCTGTTCTTTTTGATCCACTTTTGTACACTTCCAGATTATTAATAACATTTATGAGTTTTTGCGTTTCATCGACGTCGTATAAAGAATTGATGAAGTTTATAAATTCTAAATCATTTTTATCAAATTTATTTTCCTGCAACATCCTTAACATTTTGTTTAAACATTTTCTTATTTTGTGTGCTGGTGTTTCTTTAATTTCTTCCAATTTGTCAGCCATAAACCTTCTCATTTGAGAGTTTTCAAGTAATTCAGGGACTTTGCAGCCCTCGTAATGGAATTTTCTTATTTCACTTTTTACAACTTCGAATACATCTTCCAAATCGTCATCTTCGTATGAATTAAGCACCGTTCCTAAGTTTTGAAGGAAATCCGTGAATTTCATTTCGAATTTTTTGGAATGCCTTCGAGAATTCTTTCGACCGCCCAATACATTTTTTACTTTGTTCAAAAACGTTTGGACATCGGCGATTAACTTTAAATCGTTGGATTTATTATCGAATTCTAGAACTGTTTCCAGCGCAACATTTACTGCTCTTTCTTGTTTCTTTGTTTCGACGTACACTGAAAAAAAAACATATTCATTTAAATATGAATTCTTATATCGAAGCAAAGAAACAGTAATAAATAATGTATTGTATTGATTTGTTGCTTGTATAAGAGTATACATAATTGATACCTAATGTTGTATCTACATAAAGTGATGAACTGACTGATCTCAATTCAATTTATTTATTTTAAACTAGCCGATGCCCCGCGACTTCATCAGCGTTATAAAGTACCTATACTATTTAAATGTTATTTAATTTTTTTTAACCCGTTATAATCATGTCAGTTTCTTAGTTTTAAAGTTTGTCAATAGATTGCGCTAGGTGTATTTTACACCCCGCTATTATTTGGTTCCTCGTAAGATGTAAAGATAGGAGTCCACCCAAGGCGGATATGCATAAAATAATGGCTTAATTCTTATAAACTTAAAATGTAATAACAATTAATATAAATGTTAAAGTTGTACTGTCAGTTTCAGTGTACAAAAATCTTGAATCAAAAAATTTAAGAGGTTTGAAACTTCTTGATAAAAATAATCAACAAATATTCTTTTTTATGAAATCAATGCTAAATAAAATCAAATAAGTATTATATTAACTATACTAATAATAGCTATAATTACTCTTGAAGATGTAAAGCAACCAACCGCACTAAGAAATGATATTTTTGAAAAAATTACATAACGGTATTGAATTTAAACCTACCAAAAATGCAAAATGAAACGAAACACGAAAGCCCTCTCATTTTTCCAACCTACATTTTTGTACTGAAATTAAACTTCCCAAAGCATTATCGTAATATTTTACAACTATTTTATTTACCTGCACATAAAAATATTGCATTATTGGTTTTGGCATACTACATTCTTTTTAGTACTATGCGGGTATGGGCTCTCAGCATTTTTGTACAAGTTTGTTTTGTAAATTCAAAAGCTTTATTTGAGTATGATGACGTGGAGCAGAGTAAGACCTTTTATTTGGTTTTAGTCTAGTTTGTGTGTAAAGCGACACTGGTAGGATACCTTATTTATGCGTTCATCTGCTAAAGTACAGTCGAAACACTTTGACCTTGAGCTGGCCTAGCCTATTAGGGAGTTTCAATTCTACGAGAAATCCATTTATACTGGTTTAAATCGGTCTCTAGGGCGCGCTGGCTCTAACCGCAATCTCTGCTCGAGAACTCGTATACCCCAAGTTATTAGTTACAGATTTGGTAAACCTACAGCTCAACTTGCAAACATTTTGAGCTATATGACAAGTTTGTGTCTTCAAATTAAGCACTAATTACACCACACATCTTAGGCGTACGCCCGCTAAGGTCATGTTAGAAGGTCATGCAAAACTGTCGTGAAAATGCTTGCTATACAGCAATAATTATTAGTATTTGCTTGCACGACGTGCAGGATATGTGCTGGACCTAACAAGCTCTAACGTGTTTAAAAAGTAGCTTTTGGCTTGGTTGGACTAGACTTTTAAGCCATATCTCAATTAAAATATCAAGTAATATGGCTTAAAAGTCTTGTAACCAAGCCAAAACCTACTTTTTAAAGCTTGTCTATGCCTTGCTGGATGCCTTGCTAGGTGCCGCGCTAGATAGTGTAAATGCTACGTATAACATGACCTTGAGCGGGCGTACGCCCAAGATGTGTGGTGTAATTAGTGCTTTATTTATGTCCAAACTGTGGAACTTAGCGAATTCTACGTTAAAAGCGGGGAGAAATACGAACTTCTTGCGTTGGTTAACATCTTCACGACCATGTGAAATGTGTCTTAAATCTACTTTTTAATTATTTAGATTCTAAAGATGGCGGATATTTTGCTGATGAAACGGAACACAAAGCATTTTATTCCAAAACACTAGATAAATTCGGAAGAGAAGTCATTGGACCACCGGAGTATGACTTTCCAAGCTCCGTCAAAGATAATGAAGAATACGACATTAAAAGCAGAAACATGTATTTGGAAAATAAAGATCTAAGAAGAGTAAGGTCAAAGTTTGACGACGGATCCATTGAATTAGAAGATAAGGATAAAGATCTACTTATACAAAAAAATGGAACTTATCCACTAGCTAGTGATAAAAAACCAAGAAATGCAGATCCTAACCTTGTTAAAGTCAATGGTGATTTACCAGTAATGCGCGCACAAAATAAAACCAATAATAATCTTACAGAACCTTCCAATACTGCTGAAAATGTAACTCTTGAAAACATGACTGACTCCCCTAACAAGAACGCGACAAGTTCTTATCCAATTTTAAATAAGACTTTGCAAGCCATTAATCACAGTATAAAAGTAGAACCTGAAATGCCCAATTTAAACAGTACAAGTATTAGAAAGACGCTTACGATGGCAAATGCTAAACCTCCAAGCTATAACGAAAATGGGCCAGGTACAGTCGGGCACGAGAAAGGCCCATATAATGGATTTAACCCTCCTAATCGAGGTGGTCTACGCTACGGAGGTCAAGAGAGAAGTCGACTCGGCGGCCGCAGTGGAGGTAGATTTGGACCCGGAGGTCCAGATGCAGGCCAGTTTGAACCCGGAGGTCCTGGTGGAGGCGGATTACAACTTGGAGATCCAGGTGGAGGCGGAATGGAAAACGGAGCTCCAGGTGGAGGTGGGTTTGGGCCCAGAGGTCTTAATGGATTCGGTTATGGTCCCAGAGGTCTAGGTGGAGGCAGATTTGGACACGGAGATTTAAGTGGAAGAGGATTTGGTCGAGGAAGACCAGGTGGAAGCGGATTTGGACCCGGATTTTCAGCTGGAGATCCTGGTGGGGGCAGATTTAGAACTAGAGTTCCAGAAGGAGCCAGATTTGGACCCGAAGATATAGGTGAACATGGGCTTGAACCTGGAGGTCCGAGTGGAGGTGGGTTTGGGCCAGAAAATCCAGGTGGAGGCGGGTATGGACCTGAAGGGCCAGGGAGAGACGAGTTAGGAGGTGACGGTGCTCGGGACTATAATACTGTAGATGCAGGCAATGCAGATTATGTCCCTAGACTTTCAGAGGGAGGGCAACATGGTCCCGATGAATCAGGTGGAAGCGGATTTGGACCCGGAGTACCACCGGGTGTTGATTTTCGACCTGGTGGGGGAAAACAAGTACCCAGAGGGGGACTTGACCCGTATAACCAGGGCGCCTATGGTCTTGAAGGATTAGGAGGTGGTGAGGGTCTAGGTGGTGGTACCTATAGTCAAGGACGATTTCCCTCCGCAGGTATCGATGGGCCTGGAGGTCCAAGTATAGGCGGGTATATAACTGGAGGGCCAAGTGAAAGTGGGTATGGTCAAGAAGCTCCAATTGGTGGTGGGTACGGACAAATAGGTCCAGGTGAAAGTTGGTATGAAGCCAGAGGCCTAAGTGGTAACGGGTATGGACCCATAGGTCCAAGTGGAGGCGGGTATGGTCCAATACCTCCAAGTGGAGGCAGATATTACGCCAGGGAACCAGTGGGAGGCGGCTATAGGTCTCTAGGTGCCGATGGTGAATACATTGGGTCTGAAGGACCTGGTGGCATGGCATATGTCTCCGAAACAAAACCAGGTCAACTAGTCCCCAAGCCACCTGACAAATCTACAGTCAACTTAGATACAACTCAAGTTAGCCTTGTTAAACATGATGGAGGGGGAATTAAAGATAATGTCTACGCCAACTGGCCCACAATACCAGAAGAACCAGCTCATGATTATCTTATCACTGCTGATGATGTAATCACGACACCAGGCTTAGGACGTGCAAATTCCCCATACATCACTGCAAAACCAACAACGTTTTATATTGGCCAAGGCTTGTTTGGAAATAGAGGGCCTGCGGAAGCTATACTAGGTCCCGATGGAAAACCAGCTATAGATGAATTTAATCTTGATGGTATTTATGCCCGTGGGGTAACTTCTAGTAATAAAGAACCAGGCTTTGGTGAAAATGGCCCATGGCCAAATTTAACTGTTGTCACAAACAAAGCTGAATCTGTATTTACTCCAAGTGTTTTTGGACCTGGAGGAGGTTCTGGGCCACCAGTGCCTCGACAAGGTGGATTTAACCCACAAATACAGACTCCGGAAGGGTTTGGTCCAGTAATGCTACCCGGTCAAGCATTCCATTCCAAAATACCTGGTCGGGAGGGGTTTCAGCCAAGAAATCCCGGTCAAGGTGTGTATGGTGCCATAGAAGGCATTGGTCAACAATTTCCTAGAAATGGAGGCTCTGGTCAACAACTTCCTACAGGTGAAGGCTCCGGCCGTCAACAAGTAACTGGATACGGAAGCCCGGGTCAACAAGTTCCCGGATATGGAGGCCCTGATCAACAAGTTCCCGGATATGGTGGCCCGGGTCAACAATTTCCTGGATATGGGGGCCCTGATCAACAAGTTGCCGGATATGGAGGCCCGGGTCAACAATTTCCTGGGTATGGAGGCACGGGTCAACAAGGTCCTTTATATGGAGGCCCAGGCCAACAAGTTCCTGGATACGGAGGTCCGGGTCAACAAGTTCCTGAATATGGAGGCCCGGGTCAACAAGGTCCTGGATATGGAGGCCCAGGTCAACAAGGTCCTGGGTACGGAGGTACGGGTCAACAAAGTCCTGGATATGGAGGCCCGGGTCAACAAGGTCCTGGATATGGGGGCCCGGGTCAACAAGGTTCTGAATATGGAGGCCCAGGTCAACAAGGTCCTGGGTACGGAGGTACGGGTCAACAAAGTCCTGGATATGGAGGCCCGGCTCAACAAGGTCCTGGATACGGAGGCCCGGGTCAACAAGGTCCTGGATATGGAGGCCCGGGTCATCAAAGTCCTGGATATGGAGGCCCGGGTCAACAAGGTCCTGGATATGGAGGCCTGGGTCAACAAGGTTCTGAATATGGAGATCCGGGTCAACAAGGTCCTGGATATGGAGGCCCGGGTCAACAAGGTCCTGGATATGGAGGCCCGGGTCAACAAGGTCCTGGATATGGAGATCCGGGTCAACAAGGTCCTGGATACGGAGGTCCGAGTCAACAAAGTCCTGGATATGGAGGCCCGGGTCAACAAGGTCCTGGATATGGAGGCCCGGGTCAACAATTTCCTGGCGGTGGAGGCCCGGGTCAACAAGTTCCCGAATATACAGGACCGGGTCAACAATTTACTGGAAGTGGAGACTTTGGAGAACAAAGTCCTCCAGTAGGCCCTGATGGTCCGTCTCCAGGACCTCCAGGCGGTGAAAGGCCTTCGGGTGAGGGTGGACCTCCATCTGGATCACAAGTAGTCCCTCCGGGGTATTCAGTTATAAATGGAAGCTGGCCTCACCATCCAAACATGTCACTCCCAGGTTTCGGCCAGGATGGCCCTCCTCCTTTTATTCCACCCAGGTACACTACCACAACAACTACGACTACAACTGAGGATCCCGTCGACGTGGAGATAGAGAAGCCTTTCCCAGAAGAAGAGGCTCAGAAAGACAACACTCCTCTGGCGTCCATTAAACCAGAAGAATTTACGACTACAATATTAACATCTCCCTACCATTTGGACGATATTATTGCAGGTACTTTGAGATTCCTTGTCGTATATTGCCACGTGTAGCCAGGACCCGTACCCTTCGCTTTTACTAACAACTAAGTAATAACCAAATTTAGAAAGCCTCGTTGGCTTAGTGATTGGGTGTTCGTTCGATGTCCAAGTGTCTATATTTTCATTTGACGCAATAATCAGTTTTACAAGCTTTCTTTCAACTTGGGTTTCTGTTAGGTTATTCGGGATCTTGCGATCGACCTTTTGACCACTTCCCGGTAGCCGGTCATGCCCAAATTTTGCACCCACCTTAGGTTCTGATGACAATAGAATAGTGTAGTTACCTATTCAATTTTATAGTGTATCTAATTAAAGCTTGTTTAATAAAAAAAACCTAATATGTAGTAACGTTAAGACTAAGTTTAGTCAGCACAGCCAGAGCTTTACGCACTGACAAATTAATCTTAGTTTGGGACTTAGTTTAGGCTTAGTTTGGGACCAAACAGCCGTGTGTGAATTTGTCCAAACATTAAAAAAAAGACTAAAAGTTTTAGAATAAAGTACCTACAAGGAATTATATATCGGAAGACGCAGCGTAGGCAGGCCTCCCACAAGGTGGACCGACGATCTGGTGAAGGTCGCGGGATCCATCTGGATGCGGTTAGCGCAGGACCGGTCGCCGTGGAGATCCTTGGGGGAGGCATTTGTCCAGCAGTGGACGTCTACAGGCTGATATGATGACAAGGAATTTGTTTTCAGAATTTGAAGGCAAGCCAAATAAACCAACTGAAACACATATAAAAATAGAGGGTGGAATCTTTAGTAATTTCGCTTACGACTTCAACCACCGGATCGCCACGATGAACATCACCCACGTGCAAAATTTGAAAAGTGCCTTTAGCGAAGCGTACAGTAGGTGAGTTATATAGTGTTTACGTCCAAGTTAAAGACCGTCCAAAGTGAAAAATACGCCCATAAAGTAGGTACGAACGTCCGTTATGTCCAAGAAGAAAGCGAAACCGCAACGGCATTATTCGCAAATATTTTTCTAAACATAGTTTTTTTCTCGCAAAAAGTGTGTTGAAAAACGTCGTAGCTATGAAGGAAACGAGTGAACATTGGACATTTCATTACATTCTTGACTTTATTTTCTCCCGTGTTACAGTAGGTAATTATTGTAGGTGGAAAGAGTAGAAACATACACAACTAAGACATCCGGATGGCCTGTACAAATTGTTGTAATTTCTCTCAAACAGTATCTCTCTAGTGATAATTGTACCAGTATCAGTCTAGTGATAATTGTACCCACAATCTTTGGCCCAGTTTGATACAGTGTAGGTACATTTTAAGGGTCCCTATAATGCACGACATTGTTTTGCACATACCAGTAATGCACGACATCAGCAATGCTCGGCACGAGAATGCGCGACACGTATTTTGAATTCCAATGACGCGCATTGTTATGTCGAGCATTCTCGGACCGGACCAAGAGTGCCCGTCATAGTATTGTACAGCATAACAATTGGAATCAAAACAAAGAGTGACGTCACATTAAAAAAGTAAAAAGCCACTAGGGATGGGTGATTTACTGATTTGATTGATTTTTCTTATTTGACGATGGTTGATGGTTCACGTTGCCTAACGTTCTAACTACTGTTGCTCGCTTCGCTCGCTCCAAGAGGGTTTACATTGAACCTAACAGCTCGTCGCTTCGCTCCTCGCACCTAACCTTCGGGGTGGGCTGACTACATTTCTGGATCAATCGACGAAATCACTCAATGCAATCAATCGTCATTCGGAACAGCACTACCTAGTATCCAAGCCTCAAAATTCGGAGTCACCTGATTGGTCAACCAATCGGCCAATCACGCGATGTCGCCAAATACGGTGCTGTACACTCTCGGCTCGGACGAGCAAGGTACAGCGGCGTATTTGGAGACATCCCGTGTTGTGCAATCCATTGTCGCGCTCTGCTGGTGTGTACATTCTCGTGTCGTGCGCTCTCGTGCCGCGCATTGTTGATGTTGTGCATTACTGGCTCCCCATTTTAATATAGTGGACATTTTTAAGTGTACCTACATGTTGATGCTGTAGACATTTTGCAACTAAAGGTTCTAAAAAATTTACAGGTTGAGCTACAAGTATCCTGCTTCGTATGGCACGGCCGCATTCGGTGAGCCATTTGACAAGGCAATGAAGGAATTCGGGCTTCTGTTACAAACCAAACCAGCAGATGAAGTCCAAGGTGAATATGCGAAAGTTAACAGGCAACAACAACCCAACTCCATACTAATTTCAATTCAAATATTTGTCGGGGAAGGCGGTTCGTCTGCGACGCGACCGTCACCAGACACGTCTCTTGGTGGAGAGTCCTTTGGGCTGGGTACTCGGCACAAGAAAGTAAATAGCTTATCACGTCACAAATTATAATGTTCACAATAATAATTAATAGTCTCAATTAAGGATACTTAAATGCTAGCGAACAGACAGGTTCGGTACCCAGGGGAGCGTCTTACATCGCTACGGGAAAACTGCCCCTCGCTCCTGTGCATACCGACTCCTTCCACGTGACGCATCACCTACGTCACGGCGTTCACTATACTAACACCATATAGGTACTTAGTACACCATATAGTAACTCTATCGCTTGCTGCGACATATTTATCTTCAAAATATGAAGGCAGATTCTAATAATACTTTATATACACGTAAGTATACGCAGCCGCAGGATACCGAAGCCTATGAAATTCTAAACTCTATTTTCTACATAAAATTTAGGTAGGTAGGTACGGGACACGTGACGTAAGCGCTAGCGTCTCTGTCCCTTAGAGAAACCCGATCGGGTCTCAAAATGTAGTTCAAATACTAGACTTAAGTCTAGATAGAATTCTTTTTCAAAAACCAAAATCTGACAGACACACTCTCATGAAAGGAGGCCATCGACCGAGCGCCAGATTCGCTCAGCAGATTTCGCGAGCAGTGTTAACTAAAAATGAAGAATTGAAAAAAGTACGTATAAGTTCATCCAGACACTGCTGGGAGTAACTGGACGCGGAGAAACGAGGATCGGGTTCAGTGGCGCGCCTTGGGGGAGGCCCATGTCCAGCAGTGGACTAGTACAGGCTGATGATGATGATGACATATAAGTTTCTGTATCTATGGTATCGAATATCGATATTAACTATTTGTTTCTATTAACAGCAATGGCAAGCTTAGCCACCAGATCTTTGATGAGCCGGAGCGCAATACTCAGTAAAGACCTGAACTCTTTATTAGATTTCATAGACCGACTGTACACCCGAGACGAAAGCGACTTAATGGCGAAACACCTAAAAGCAGTCGAGAACTTCCCGAACAGCACCGCCAAAGCAGCCGACCTTCTAGAAAGGTTGCTCCAAGACTGTTTCATGGACCCGTTCCACAGACTGGCGGGGTCTCTCGAAAGACAAATGCTGATTGAAGCAATAAACGTGTACATCGCCAACCGCTTCTATCACATTGCGGAAGTCAAACTACCCCCAGAGACAGATATAGTTAGAAAAAGCAATTATAAAATAGGCCCGGGGAATGTGGTACCCGTAATAGTGAAAAGGGAAACAAGTACAACGCTTAAAGAAGGAAACCAAACGAAAGAGATTAAAAGGAATAATCTGGATTCGAATAGCGTTAGTGACAATAAAACTGTAGCGATTGAGGATTTGAAAAATGGGACTAGAAAATTTGGTGGGATGGGTGTGTATGTTTTGTATTTAATAACCTAATTTGGCAGTGGGCTGGGCACATCGCTCGTAGAACTGACGGCCGTTGGGGCAGAAAGGTTCTCGAGTGGTGACCACGTACCTATCGGAAGACGCAGTGTAGGCCTCCCACAAGGTGGACCGACGATCTGGTGAAGGTCGCGGGCCCCGGCTGGATGAGGTTAGCGCAGGACCGGTCGTCGTGGAGATCCTTGGGGGAGGCCTTTGTCCAGCAGTGGACGTCTACAGGCTGATATGATGATGATGAACCTAATTTATGAACTATCTAATAGTCCACCACGTTAGAGCCCAGTCCGGGTATGCAGTAGTTCGGCGTATGCAGGTTTCCTGGCGATGTTTTCTTCACCGTTTGAGAGCAGTCAGTAAATGTTCGAAGGCTTAATTAATAATTTATTTATTAACATTAACTTGTATTTATTTATCTAACTGTATCTTTCCCAGATACCGAAGATCCTATGTTTGATCCAGGTAAACATAAAACAAATCCCAGACAAATGAAAGTCGTCAATTCGTAAGTAATACACTTTCCTAATTTTTTAAATCATAATTTTTGTGTTTTATCGATTTACAGACCAGCTACCTATAGCAGATGTAGGTGAGTAACAAAAAAACAGACAAACAAAAAAATACAGACAGTTCAACTGTTCTGCAACGTGTTTCAAATGTTCACGCACAATCGTTGGTTTTAGGTGAAGATAATGACATGCCATTTTTACGAGGTATGTATGCTAGTGTTTATTGACGTTAAACTCGTAGGACTACAGGTAATAGACAGCCGTATAAATAAATTTCATATAAGTATCTCCTGCGATCACCAACCCTGCTATGGGTCTTTGGCAGGTTGTAACATTCACATCACAAGTCTTCACGCATTCGCCACTCGTCCCATTCACATCTCGTGCCGTCGTGGGGCTAGGGCTACTCGAAAAGCCGCCGGAAAACATAACGCCGGAAAGCCGGAAAAACTAACTATCAATGTTGGAATAAAACGGTTAAATTTTCAGGTACAGAAATACCAATGATAACACCAGGTAAAAGAACACTATTCAATAAACGTATGTTCAGGTATTTTCTTCAATGATTACACTTTAATTTATTTTATTTTTATTTTCACGCGAAGTCAATAAAAAGCTAGGAAGTGAAAACGATAAAAAAAAGTTGACCACTCAACACAAATCGATGCAAACAAAGCATGCGCAACAGGCAGACAGAAAACCGAAAACGTACAAGAAACAAGTAAAACATCTGAAAAGAAACCATCCCAAAATATACGACAAATATATAAAACATCATAAAAAATATATATACAAATACGAACGTATGAAATACCATAAATACGAAAAGAAGATAAAGGATTACTTTAAGAAAAGAACGAGTGACCACCACGGCAGAAAACATAAGCATAAAAAACATAAGAAGAAGAAATCAAACAAACACAAGTTGGTTAGGTCCATAAAATATTTAAGTTTAGACACAGATACAAATACTCAAGATGTCAACAGATTGCTATATAGTCAAAGTGAAACTATTCAGAAAATGAATGAACAGAAACCAGTCTCTACTGAAATTAAATATACCACTAAACTTAATACAAATAAAAATAAATTAAAATCAAATTATATTTTGGAAACAAATGATCACAGTAATCCTAATAGATTCAAATTAGTGCCAATCATGACTCTTAAACCGGAAATATTGCAAATGAACGTTGATAATAAAGTCAATGTATTTAATGACAATGAAAAAAATAATAAAGAACAACAAAATAAAACAAAATATTCTTTAGAGTCATCTACATTGGATGATATTTTTCCAAATGGAGAACAAAATCTTAATAAACTAAGAGAATCACTCGAGGACAGTACAAATGAAAATTCGGATGAATTCAAACAAAATGTGTATGTGCCAAAAAAACTTGAGAGAGATGTCCAAAAGCACATTGAAAATAATTACAGACAAACTAATTTCTCTAAACCAGAAGCAAGTGAAACCAAAGTTATGACAATAAAGGACAGAATAAGAAATCTTCTCAGTATGAATAAAGGTACAGATAAGCTTCATGATATATATGTGAAAATTAAGATTCACAAAAATGAACAACTAAACAAGGCAAAGCAAAATATTAAAGTACCAGAAAAAAAAATAACAGAAAATAACCTAGATCAAAAGTTTAATGACACAACAGATAAATATGTAAACACTGCAGATACAGGCATCTGGAATGACGTTCGCCAGAAATTAGACCACCATAAACATTCACGAGGCACGTCAAAGGTAACAAAATCTAGTTTTGATATACCAAATCCTGCTAAGAATTTTTTATTGACAGAATCTATACCACAATATAAAGAAACACATATCTTAAGCACAAGCACAGGTAATATATGGAATGATTTTAGCAACGAGCTGAATAAAATAAAAGAATCCATTAATAAGCAGACAGATAAACATAAAGGCACACAAGATATGGATTTGAAATTTGAAAAACACACTATAGGAATAAGCCAACGCAAAACTACAGAGGAATCAAAACACGCCAGTTGGCACAAAAGCAAACATAGGACTACAGAAAGAGCAGGGGACTTCACAATACATAAAAACAAACATGATGATAAACAAGACAGTGATCAAAAACGGAATGACAAGGAGAAGAGTTCAAGGGAGGAGAAAGAAAAGCGACATAGGAACGTAGGCAAAAAGAAAGATCCTAATAGACACAAACAAAAATATGAGCACACGGGAAAAGCTTTCGGTACAACAAGAAAAGGAAAACATGACAAGAAACATATTTATAAAGAAAAATCAGAGCAAAAGCAAAAATACACGAGAAAGCAAAATACGGATCGGTTTACAGAAGAAAATACTATCAAACAAAGAATGACTAAAAGTACGATGAAACTTACAAGACACAAGATTTCCATGACCAAACATAACGTTAGAAAAGAAGAAATGGGTGAAAATAAAATCAGCAAAAGACAACGAGAGCATAGTAAGTATGACAACATAGCTACGCAAAAGTTTGATGAATCAAAACAAAGAACGCTAAAGAACGAACATGCAACCATAGATAAATATTATAAAGATAAGGAAAATGTTAATGATAGACCTGATTCGACAACAGAAGAAGCGGATTCGAGAGATAAGTATCAACGTCAAAGTACCACAGATAAAAACAAAAAACAAGAATATGACACAGCAAGAGAAAGACAACTTTTTCATAAATTTAAACAAGAGAAAGAAATTAAGTCCCAACCCAACCATAAAATGAAGCAGAGCCAAAACAGACTTTCTAGAGATTCAAGGGAAAGAAAGACTACAAAACTTCAAATGAACCCAAGCAAACCTAATCGCAACAAACCTCCACAAACAAATAAAGAATCTTCAGAGCAAAAACAAGCACATAAGAACCAAAAAACACAAAAACTTGACCAACCAAGGAAAGTTAAGACTTTTAAAGATACAAATCGGTTTTACCATAAAAGAAACGATTCCTTAGAGCTTCAACATGAAGACGACATGGAACAAAGTCATAAACAAGAAATTAAATCAGAGTATTATCCAAGGGAGTCAGAGGAAACATTTGCTACAAAAACAGGACATTATAAATCTACTTACTTAAATCTTAAAGACAAGGATGCTTACGAACCTAAAGGTAAGGAGTTCATCACGCCAAGTTTTAGAATCACAACCAAACAGGTTTATTTCTCAGCCGAAAGCAATTATGATGAGAAAACAGCACGAAGAGAAGAACCTATTCAGGTACAGTCTAAAAGATCTGAAATTTTAAAGAAAATCATTGAACCATCCAGTTACGAAGATGAGGAACTCGATTTGAAGATGAAACTACAAGATGCCCTCATACATGGTGATAACAAAAAATACTTTAACCGTAGGAACGATGGTAGTCCTGATCATGCAGTCAAAGCTAAACGGAGAAGTATTAACGTTTTAACTAGCGAAAGTGACGAAGAGCACATATTGAAGTCTAACATTTATAAAACATTCGGATTCGATCGCGATTTCAAACCGGTTGCTATGTCGACTGACGTGAACAAAGGGGCTATACGAAGGTATATAAGCGGAATTCTGGCGAGGAGAAGAGACGCAAAAATCTCCTAAACAAGGAACTGTAAAATGTCAATTAAAAACATTTTATACAATTCGACTAACATCAAACTCATTTAAAAATCAACTCACCATCAGATAAAAGAACACAAAGCTAGAACCCTACCTAGCATATTATAAATATTAGGTCCTTACCTGAAGTTGCCGGGGTATCGTAGACCCCCATCCGACCTTAGTGAGTCGAGTCATAGATATCGTAGGATAATCGGAAAATTCGGATGTTTGCAAAAATGCTAGGATTTTTGCAAAAAGCCGGACAATTGGAGTGTCAGAATGAATTTCGTTATCATCCGAGCTATTTTCAGGATCATTGCAAAAATCCAGCGTATTCTAACGGCTCACATTTCGTAAGCCATGTCATGATCGCTGATTGGCTGCTTTAAACGTCACGCATTGACGCGCGAATAAAGATAAGCCAATCAGCGTTCAAATTTCCGATCGTCCTAAACAATCTCGGATTGTTGCAAAAATCCAGAAAATAGCTCGGATGATAACGAAATTCATTCTTACATTAGAATTATCCGGTTTGGCAATCTTCCTAGGATTTTCGCAAAGATCTGATTGTTTTCAATTATCCTACGACATAATATCTGACTCATTGAGTACCTGTACGGTGGGTACCTGAGCGTAGCGAGCTTTTTCTGTGTTCTGTAGTGGTACCTACCTAGTATAAAGCTTATATTAGTCCTTATTCTAAGAGCTTCTACCCGTAGGTATTCAGTAATTGGAAGACAAGTTATATCCAATGATGGCAATAGAATTAACAATGGCTGTCCGCCCACTTATAAATAAAAATAAAGGATCATTCATTCATTCTTTAGACAATTAACTATGCTAAATAACGTCGGGGCTAGCGGAAGTCCTTACAACCGTGCTTGCTTACAACGCAGCGTCCTCTCCTCTCAACAATGATCAATATAGACATTGTTGTCGTTCATGTGAATGAGTGGTTTACCGAGAAATTGATGGTATAGCTACAGTTGCGGAATGAACAGGTCTTCAATGTTCAAATTACTTCCTTTACAGACTACGAGCACATGTTACCTTTTAAAACTATGTATTGGTAATCTTGTATTGGTACCTACAAGTAAAATAGACGGAAACCGAAGCACTTCTATTTTATTTCCCTAAAAACAAATTGCGGGTTTTAATCTGTAACTACTTGTGACACAGCATTACCTTAAAAATGTATATTGCGGGTTTATAATGTATTTAATTGTGATAGGTAGTATTTTATGCAATAACTGCTTGTGGGTGTATATTGTAATATTGTTCAGGAAGTAAAAGGAAACTAAGATAATTAATCGGCCGTCAAAAACCACCCACCACCCACAATGACATTGATCTGTCAATATTTTGGCGCCAAATCAAACGGATGCGTTCGGAAACTTACTCGAATTGCTTTTAGAAAAAAAATCTATGCGAATGGGCGTTTACTGTTTGAATTGGAATTCTTTTCAAGGTGCGCTTTTATTGTCGTTTATGGGAATGTACTTGTCGGTCTCTTGACGCTCTTTGCCGTAAATAGACTCGCGTGCGATTTCTGGGAAACCTTTAGCATTTTTTTAATTTTGCGAATAGAATGAATGAATGAATGGATATCCGGATTGAGTGATTCAGTCGCGTGATTGCTCGATTACTGTCTGTGACCGTGTAATTCGCCAGTAGTTGGGAATGTCGTGGGATTTTATAATAATTTTAAAAGTTATAATTATTATAAAATCTATTTTGGTTTTTCTGTACCTATCTTTCATGCGTTAGAAAAAAGAATTATAGGTGAATTGACATGCAGAATCAAGGCATCGAATCTTCTCTTTTTCCATATAGGATTATTCCGAGATTTTTCTAGATAGGTATTTCAGTAAAATTTATAAAAATCCCACAAATTGTTTACGAACTGTAAACACGCTGTAAACAAATTGTGGGATTTTTTTATTTATATCTCATACAATCTCGGAATAAATGGGAAAATTCCAGTTCAATCTGTGCAGTAGTTTTCGAGTTATCCGGGAGATAGACGGACTGACAAAAAGCTTCGGATCCCTAAAACAGACTTCGGTAACGGCCTTAATTACCCCATTAAGGCAGTAGGTATCGTAGAATTAGTAGGCAACAAAGAGAATTGCGAGAAAAAAAACATTAAAATGTTTTGTCGGATGCCAAACGAATTCCGGTGCGTCATTCTAGTCTAACACATGTTGTTCGTCACAATAAAGTTGCGACTTTGAGAAGCGTAGCGCTAAAACACAAAAAGTCATAACTTAGAATTTGACAGTTAATTTTGAATGTCTTGGTTCATAATAAGCATGAATCAAAAAATTTTGCCACTCCCATAAGGATGAGTAATAAAAGCATTCTATGGCTGTCAAAATCGTGTCAAAATAATCACAAAATTATGACTCACTCACACATTCTCATTTTCAAACTCCATATAAATTTGTATTAGCAACCTCCTCCCGCTACTCCGCTTCCTTTGACCGTACCGCCCCCGGTAAATGGCATCATAGGTTTCGGTACTAAATATGCAAGATGCGATCTCCACAGGGAGCGCGCGCGCGATCAAAGAGATTTGAAACTTTTTGCTAATCAAGCACTAATTACACCACACATCTTGGGCGTACGCCCGCCAAGGTCATGTTGGAAGGTCATGCAAAACTGTCGTGAAAAGGCTTGCTATACAGCAATAATTATTATTATTTGCTTGCACGACGTGCAGGATGTGTGCTGGATCTAACAAGCTCTAACGTTTTAAAAAAGTAGGTTTTGGCTTGGTTGGACTAGACTTTTAAGCCATGTCTCAATTAAAATATCAAGTAATATGGCTTAAAAGTCTTGTAACCAAGCCAAAACCTACTTTTTAAAGATTGTTTATGCCTTGCTGGATGCCTTGCTAAGTGCCGCGCTTGCTATGGTGTAAATGCTACGTCTAACATGACCTTCTAACATGACCTTGGCGGGCGTACGCCTAAGATGTGTGGTGTAATTAGTGCTTAAGATACAAACTTTAAAAAATAGAACGAATTGGGTGAATTAGTGGGGAAATTAAAAATCTAGCGTCGGTAATTAGGTTTCAAAAATATAGTTCTATCTAGAGAACAATTTGTTTTACTCACCTATTTAACCAATTATTTTCCTATTCCTATTAGGATGCTTTTTTGCCAAAAGTCAAAAGCCTTTAAGTCAAGAGCCGAAGTGTCATCTTCGTCTCTTTTAGTTTACTTTCCTATAAAATGTGTGCTTTTTTACACAAGTTAGTAAAAATTGCTGGTTTCGACTTTTAGTATTTTTAACATGTACCTACGTATGGTGGTGTTTCATCATCATCATCATATTAGCCTGTAGACGTCCACTGCTGGACAAAGGCCTCCCACCAAGGATCTCCACGACGACCGGTCCTGCGCTAGCTTCATCCAGCTGGGTCCCGTTTATTTATGGTGGTGTTTATTTGTGTACACAACTCTTTCGGTTCGTACGGTCGATCTCACGTCAGTGGAAACAAAACCAGGCTGGCCTATATAGTCATTAGAGTTTCAATACCATGGTCAAAGTGTCTCCACAGACATGGGGTCGACTGTACCAAAATGGTCCATTGTTAATCTGCTATTGTAGAGTGTGTGAACAAACCTACTTTAACAAATCTGTTAAAGATTACATCAGTGAGGTGATGTTTCCAAGGACCAAAGTTGTCTTTTCGGCCTTTGCACGTGTCAAAAATCCGAAACTTTTTAGGTTATAATGTGAGCAGAAAGAACGAGAGGAAATATATCGGTGTCCTTGTCAGTAATTACGTAACAAGTGCATGCGCACTCGAGGTTAAAGCTGCTGGTCGCGTTCTGCATAAAGATCAGTTCAGGGAGTTATTCTCATATCTATCGATTGTGCGGTGAACATCGATTGTCATCTTGGCAGAGCCACCAATAGACCCCTGTAACTTTTGAACGGCTGAGGTAGGTACTAATAATAGTTTGAATGTACATATATTATACAGGATGGAATTTTGTAATGCCACCTGGAGGGAAAGTACTCTTAATACTGAGTAGATAGAAAATTTTACTCAAAGGAAACATTCCTTTATTTTTGAAATAAAAAAAAAACTACATTCAAAGATTTTCGAAATTCACTTGCCACACCCGGGAACCGAACCGATTAAAATCTGTTAACATTACACCCTGTTCTTTTATTGCATCGATCGTTAGGGTCAAATAAAAGGATGAAATCCCTCTAACAAACTTGATAAATTATATGAAAGGAACACCATAAAATTTTTAATTATTTTAATTATTTTCAAAAAATGTTAAATGTAAAAAATCAAATTTACATTAAATCATAAGCAAATGTAAACGAGTTAAAAGTTGAAGTTCAGAATACGATTTATAATATTCACCACAACACGTTATTAAAGGTTACTAATGAATTAGTTAGAAGAATAAATTTGTGTATCCAAGAAAATTGAGTCAATTTCGAGCAACTAACTAGTTAGTTAACCATTTTTTTTAAATAATTTAAGTTTTCATGGTTTTTTCCTTTGATTTAATTTCTCAAGTTTGTTAGAGAGATTTCATCCTTATATTTGACCCTAACGATCGATGCAATAAAAGTACAGGGTGTAATATACACAGATTTTAATCGGTTCGATTGCCGGGTGTGGCAAGCGATTTTCGAAAATCTTTGAATGCAGTTTTCTTTCCTTTCAAAAATAAAGAAAATGTTTCCTTTGAGTAAAATTTTCTATCTACATTATTAAGAGTACTTTCCCTCCAGGTGGCATTACAAAATTCCACCCTGTATAATGAATTAAATTTAAAATTGAAAAAAAAAATTTTTTGTTTCGAGTACATATTTGATACATTTCTTCAGCATAGTCAGATTTCAAATCAGGGACCGTGGCTCTGCCAAGATGACGCAAATATTGTCATCGTCAGATCTTAAATCAGACGTCGCGCAGCGTTGGATGCAGGTCCTCATTTAAATGGGTGTTTTAGGTAAGTAAAGTCCCTGTAATACTTTACAAAGTATAATTATCCTGAGTGAAATAAATGCAACCTTCAAATGCGTATCTACCTGCTAGGCAAAGGCCCTGAGTTCGACTCCCCGCGCCAAATAGAGTTTATTGTATTCTCGTTTCCACCGTTACTTCTTATGGCGCCAATGGGAATTTATTCTGGGTGCAAACGGTGCCGCTCGGTGCCTCGATGCTTCATTTTTAAACATCAAATTTATTTGGAAAATCGCAAAACATCCACTGGTGGGGACGAGCAGTCTGGATTTTGCGAATATACTACCTTTTAAAGGTAAAACAATACTTAACACCCGGTAGTGCCACAGAATAAATAATAGTAGATACAGGTAGTGCACTCGGATCATGCGCTTATTGACCTTTCCGCATGACTCACATTTTAAAAATAATTATAAAATTATTAAATAATAAAACTAACCTCTAACTACGCAAAGTGACATAATATAGTCCCCGTAAATCTTTTTGGCGGTTGAGTATAGATCTCTGATGTTAATCTATCTAATTTGTGAATGAATATAGTCACAGATTGTTTGTACGTACATCGCTGACAGTGTTTAGTCTATGTGTGCGTAGGTATTGAGATGAGTTTTATTTCTGAGCACAACTGTACGGTCGACCGCACATCAGTGGTAACAAAACGTCTCGGTACGGTGGTCTCGCGTAGTATTGAAACTCCCTAATAGGCTAGGCCAGCTCAAGGTCAAAGTGTATCCACTAACGTGCGGTAGACTACCACACAGGGTGCATTCCAGGAACAGAAATATTTATACGATTTATTTTTTGGGCATCAGCACATCATTCCAGAAATCCACCCACCATGGGGTGGATTTTTTGGGGTTGATTTCTGGAATATTTCGATATAGAGATGTCCAAAACTTGGAAAGTTCGATTCGGTTGATAAAATCAATGAACTTCTGAAATTGAATGAACGTCGTTTCACACCTAAAATTATCTAGTCATTGTGCAGAAATCAGCCAACTTCACACAACCGCCAAAAAACTACCGGGACTATACGTTCGATATTTTATCGTTAGCTTCAATAATCGACCCGCGTACACAGAATACGTAATAATAACGACCAGACGCATAGCAACGAAACCAGAAAGCGAACTTGACCGATTCAAGATGGCCGAAAGCATCGCCCGCCAAAATCAGCTGGTCGCCCGCCACGTGAGAACCAAAGCGCATCCCTCGCACACAAAACTGTACAAGGCCCAATTGTTACCAGTAAAACACGATATTTGACAAGATATTTGGGACAAAAGCTATTTGCCGTGCTGTTTGACTATTGTGCACTCAATCGCTCGACGACGCCCAGTTTTGGCGGGAATCAGCTGTGAGAGCAAAACACGTCAGACGGGGTTCGGCACCATGAGACGCTTCGAGGAAACGATTGTCGCGTCGCTTAGTGCCTTCCTGCCTCCCACCTTCTTTTAAAGATATATATTTGTCAGTTATAAATTCGAATAACTGTCATACATAAGCCTCATTAAAAAAATAGAAAAAAAAACTGTCATAGTAACCCAATGAAGGTTTTTCCTTTTAATCTGTGGTTTCAAATAATGATCATATCAGCCGAAAGACGTCCGCTGTTGGACAAAGGCCTCCAGATTTTCGTACTCCTTTCTATTTGCCTTTTGACAGATAATTTAAGACTTTTGACATATTCACAGATTATTAAGGAATCCGATTGTAAAAGAAATGTCACGTTTTTATCTTTTCCGCCGATCAAATCAAATCAACAGCCTATCCCCACTGTTGGGGCTCAGGCCTACCATCAATGAGGGCGTTGGGGCAGGTTAGGGCTATAGTCCACCATGCTAGCCCAGTGCGGGTTGGTTAGAAATTATTTCTTCGGCGTATGCAGCTTTCCTCGCGATCACGTGGTCTGACCTAAAATCCAGATTTTACGTACGTGTACTTGGATTTTGTAAATTCCAACCCTAAAGGGGTGAAAAGAGATGTAAAGGTTTGTATGGGAACAAAAGTTTACAGATCAAATTTACATGCCACGGGCAATAGTAATGTAATGTATTTGTCCAAATCACCAAACGTAATTGTATTAAATGTATTTGCAGTGCCCTCACAGGGTCCTTGCTGTACCTAACTAAATACCATCTAAATGTACTTAATAATAATGTACAAGAAAGCAATATACTATCTTGAATAGTTAGTAAGTAACTTATACGATACTTTTTAATGCGAACGAAGTCGCGGGGCATAAGCTAGTAAAAATAATACTAACTAAACGCGACGCGAAGTACAATAGTACAGGGGTGCCTCGAAATGGCGAGCGATCAGCTGAGTGGTCCAAGTTTTTTGTTATAACTCGCCTTTTTGCCCAGCTTCATTATTTTGAAACAGGTCCTGCTTTGCGGCGGCCGCATACCTTTATTTTCGAACGTTTTCTGGGAACCGGGTAGGGCTCGTAGGGCTTAAATATTACATTTTTTTCTGAACGACCTCTGGCGCGTGCAGGTAGGGCGTTTCAATGTTTCCGGACATATGACTTTGGTCATTCGTTTGTCTGAGAAAGGCCCACTTCGGCCCCCAAAAATGTCGACTTGGTCAATAATCCCAAAATTATTGTGCTCAAAAAAAAAATTGATAGCTCTACATTTTTAAAATCGTCTCTAACCGCTGGATTCCAAGAGGTTCATCATCATTAACAGCCTATTAACATGTCCCCACTGCTGGGGCTCAGGCCTACCCTCTCGACGAGGGCGTGCGGGCTACAGTCCACCACGCTAGCCCAGTGCGGGTTGGTGGACTTCACATGCGCCTAAGAATTTCTTCTTCGGCGTATGCAGGTTTTCTCACGATGTTTTCCTTCACCGTTTGAGAGCAGTCAGTAAATGTACTTAAGTTTCGAGAAAAAACCAATTGGTACATGGCCCAGCCGGGAATCGAACTTCGGACCTTTCGATATGTTAGGCCGCGTCTTATCCCCGACGCCACTGAGACGCTCCATACATTCTTACTACATAATAATAAAGGTAATTTTAAATAAATACATACAAAGAAACACCCAGAATCCGAAAACCAACACAAAATATGCTCACCACATACATGTTGGTCCCGGGTGGGACTCGAACCCACGACCTCTGGCGCAGTAAGCATGGTCTTGTACCAACTACGACAACATGCCAGTTAATAATACATATTAATATTTAATAAAAATATGTATTGTGCAAAAGGGAGTGTTTAGTCTGTATTTCGATCCATATGGCAGTTATGTCATCTGTCAAAAACACATCTCAATACAAATATCAGACTTAAATCGTCGACAAAAGGTTCCAAATCCCTTGATAACTTTTCCAGCGGTTTTTCTTCGGGTCGTTGTCGGTCAAGAATACAGGTATTTTATTTAGCATCGTAGTAATGTCGACTCTATAATTAACGGCAATACAGTTCAATTTCAAGTGCAGTTTGTCAGTTCTCACGATCAACATGCATTTAAAAACTTGTTTGATTGCGAGTCGGATATGTATGACGGGTTCCGTACTAGTTTTGGTAGCTCATCCATTGATTTCCACTTGTAACGCAACCTTCGGCCTAATGGGGGACAAATCGGGAATTTCCTGTAGGTAAATAATGTACCTTTATTAGATTAGGTACATACTTAATTAATTAAAGTACCTATTTAATTCACGATTGGTCCAGCCATCCTGATGGACATAAAAGCAATCTTCGCGGATCTTCTTCAGAGAGCGGCATAAAACAAATTCTGTGTCTGTGACAGGCCCAAGGGGGGTTCTCCTCCCTTCTTCCCTCCCTTTCTGTCTAATATTATGTAAAAGTTAATGAAACAAGTGTGTAAATTGGCCAATCCAAATTTAACGCGGGTGAAACCGCAGGCAACAGCTAGTAATTTTCATTTATTTTTTATTTATAAAAATATTTCTCGTTGCTTTCTTGTAGAAAAGTCCGGATTCGATGATTTAAATAAAAGAACATGGTTGCATGTAGATAAAGAAAGAATGGGTTTCGTTTGTCTGCCGAACGCTAAAAAACGATTCATTTTACTTTTTAAACAGTACGTCCTTATCACGTTGCATCAAAGATTAATTTCGTTGGAAATCTTTTACTTTGACATTGGCGCGCGTTTCAAGATGAAGGTTGCACGTGCTCTTTGGGTCAATGTATTGGCTTCTTTACCAAAGTTGCCTTTAATTAATTATAAATTCTACTATTTTTATTGTCTATGGAACAAAGTGACCATTACGGTTTAAATGAGGGCTCTTTTGGCGGGAGCCGAAGTGTCATGTTAGTAGACAATAATATAAAACAGCGACTTCTTCCCAGTTTTAACACCTTGGAAGCGGTGGTAGATAAAAAATTGACGTTGTTTATATGTACCCAGTGTACTTAAATGCAATAAAATACTTTTGACTTTGACTTTGAACTAGTAAATTCTGGATAGAGCCATGCTCGGAGTTTCTCTGAGAGACAGCATCCGAAACGAGGTGATCCGCCAGAGAACCAAATCAAAGCCTTCGACATAGCACAAAAAGTTAGTACGGTTGGTCACACTTATCGAATTACCAATAATCGCTGGGGTAGACGTGTTCTCGAGTGTAGACCACAAGTGGGGAACCGTAGTGTGGGACGTAATGTGTCAGCTCCAGTCTCTATCTGATAACTCCTGTCCAAGTGTTCGGAGCAGTAGATTGTACAAGTGCATAAACCGCGCAATTTTACCGGCGCTCGGGTGTATGGGTTTTATGATAGAGTTATACACTCTGCTTTTCACTTCGATTGCGAGGAAATGAAACAGCAACATTGCATAATAAATGTTCGTTTTTCTAAACGTGACACTTTTAACTAACGTCAGAATACTTAATGCTCAATTATATTTTACAAGCTTTTATTATTTCATACATTTATATTTCTATATTAACTTATTAGTATTGCCTAGGTTTACTAATTTAGTAATATAGAACAAGGATTATAAAAAAACTTAAGAAACAAGACGAAGATTTTACTTTATGCACTAGAGCATAAAAACTATTTTTATGCCGCCTACATCCAGCTTAAACAAGAATAATAGGAGCACGAGAAGTGAAAAATCTATTTAATGCAGTTATGGGTCAGGAGCCTGCAGTCTTCGGGTTCAGGATAGGCTGCACCCAGGACAATCAGTCGCCTTTCAGCTAGTGCGTCGCATTCGCACAGCAGTATTTCATCGTCTCGCTGTCCTCTCCACAGGCTATACTGACGACGGTCTCCGCCAGTCCCATCTTACTTAACCTAGCCTAGGTTATCAGCCGTACAATGTGTTCAACTTCCTGTACAAATTCCGCGTTGCATTTAACTAAGCAAAATGCAAGGAAACCTTAAAAGGAATACTGTAAGATTCTTAGCGAGAAGTGCCATGTCGACTCGAACGGCTTCGGCGGATGTACTATTTGTCTTAAAACTTTGTCTGTGGTTTACTTAGGAGGTTAAAACAAAAAGTACATCTAGCTAAGCCGCTTACCGACAGGTTTGGTCGGAGTGACTCTACAAGGTGGTCAAATATTGAAGTAGGTACTCTTAGACCTGTCAGAAACAAAGCTATATAACACCTTGGAGGCGGTGGTAGATAAAAAATTGACGTTGTATAAATGTACCTAGTGTACTTACATGCAATAAAATACTTTTGAATTTGAAGCCTAAATTATGTTTGAAACAACAAATCATTCTTGCCGAAAATAATACCTACCTTCTGTAAGAGACTTCGATCTATCAGAAACAAAACCTAAAATAAAGCCTCTATCTGACACAAAATATCGTACGGAAAGTACCTTTATGTTCTTATTCCCTAGAAGGAGAAAAATCTATCAAAAACCAAGCCAAGTGTGCAAGTAATAGAAGACAACCCTACAAAAAAAACCTAGTCTTAAAAAGATGACAAAAGTAAGTAGGTACCTACCTAGAACAGTTTTGAAATAAATATAGTACTTAAGTACTTTAAAAAGAAATACATAAAAATATAGAAAATGATTAAGTGAAGTTTAAATATTAAATAACCGTTGATAGAAAGCGATTACCTAATAAATTCAAACTTAATATCGCTCTAAAACAAACTTACTACGCGTCATCGCCACAGAGAGTGTAGACTTTATTTTCCCCAAATAAAGCTCAAATTAAAACACAAACTTATTTGACATGTGAAACTGTAACCTGGTAGACGTTGGCGGGAGTCTGGAGTACATGACATTCCAGATTTAAAACTTAACGCCTACAACGGTACCGTAACCGCCGCGGCCGATTCGCGCGCTTTTGCGTACCAAAGACTATGCTCTCCCATCACTTTTAAATTTAGAAACCGTTCTCTTCAATCAATAAGGTTCCTTTTCGTACGCATTTCCATTTTTACTGATATCACGAAACTTGACAGATAGGTAATTTTTTCCAAGGGTGTTTATCCAGATAAATGGCGGTCTATTAGCCTTTTCGTGGAATCATATGGTTTCGCAAAGTTTAAATTCCTTTTGCGATTAGTGATAGTAGGTAAAGTAGGTTTTTTTGCTACCGGCATCGCATCGGCAAGCCTACGTGGGATTTATGTTAGTTTTTTTTTAAAGGTCATGTTTTTTGTCATGGGATATCTTAACTTGCACGAAAAAAGAAAAACTGTTGGGTCATAGAATAGTTAATAGGGTTGGGTACAATTTGCAGATAATTCAGGCGGTCTTATAGCTTTAAGCGATTTCTTCCAGGCAATCTATGTATTATTATGTTGGCACTTAACTCATTATCATTTTTAAACAATCCATTGACTGGTACGTTACCTATAGTTATTTCTGTCATTTGGCGGCCGGGGCGGCAACCTAGGTATTCCAGTCTTTGCTAGAAATGATCTGTATTGGGTGCCCACACTAGAAAGACCACTTTAGCCTATAAGAACTTGTTTCCAATTGGCCGTAAAACTATATAAAAAAAATCTTTTGTAGACAGACACTATATCCTGGGTAATTTAATAAATATTCTATGTAGGTACTTAAAAATTCCTACAAGTATTAAAATAAGAACAATATCTATTTATAGTGTTGAGTAAAGCACGGTCACGTTCGGCTGTGCCAGGAAATGCCAGTTTTATGGGTAACCGCTCTAGAGGACAATGGTATTTGTCCTTATACAGCCAGCCGAGAGATTTTACAAAACTAACGTTCTGCCGGTATAGATAGACTGTAGCCAGTTATTAGACAAATAAAAAGCCGAAAGCTTATGTACTATGTCATTAAATAATGTTTTTTCAATGCCTGAAAAAAATTATACCAGGAAACCTAAAGTCGTAAAACTGGAGAGGGCACCAACCTGCGCTGATAGATCCAGTTGTATCTAGGATCTTGATGATCAATAAACACGATCCTGAGGTCATAGACTAAAACACCTTTTTTAGGGTTCCGTACCTCAAAAGGAAAAAAAGGAACCCTTCGTTGTCCGTCTGTCAAGACCCTCTTTCTCAGGAACATGTTGAAATTAATATCAAATACTCAGGTCTGCAATCCCTTGGGGCTGTTAAAAAATGAAACTTCTAAATCAACGCAGTCAATAGATTCGGTCGTTCGTACTGCATATTTTGACACTCGCAAGGGAATCAAAACCTTTACGGTGAGGTAGTTACTTCCCATTGACCTAGAAAAAGCAAAAAAAATCAATGTCTTATAGCCACAAGCAGAAAAAAATCCGAAATCACATTTTCTTGTGATTATAAGCTTATTTCTTTAATTACATTTGTACAGAACCCTCAGGGTGCGAGTCCTGCTCGCACTTGGCCGGTTTTCGTCCATATGATCGGCAAGACGACCGTTATGTAATCTATTACGTCATATCGTGCGCAGGCGCAGGCGCTATCGGGCGCTGGCTGCGGCGATAACCTCGACTTCTATGCCCTGAAGTCCCACGGCACTCCATGCCCGGAAGTTGGTTCGCTATCACTATACTTAGTTTGCACTCAGATAGTTCAGTGGGTTGGATAAGGAAGGACGAATAATTAGTGCAATATATAAGTACTAAGTTTATAACGATAATGAATTTATACAGCCAACAAAATATTATAATCCATGCTTTCTTTAACGAAATTCATGTGTCCTTGTAATCGATGGAAACTGTCTCTGCTATGTTCTATTATTTGGCATCATACTTATAATATTTTCTTTGTTATGACATCAATTGCCCATGCATCAAAAATTGCTCATGGTAAATTATACTAAAAATGAATTTGCTGGCTATCAGCTAAAATCAACTGCGTCGATAAATTGAGATGTCATAATTTTGCTGATAATTAATTTATAACTACGCAAGCTGACACGTCTTCTAATAACAAGAAAAGCAAATTGAAATACCCAAGCTACTTAAAAATTAAAAGCAAATAAATACTAAAATCAATGAGAAATGCCGATACACTGGGTAACAGATGTAGGTAGGAGGATCGGCTTATGGATAAATCGACACGAGACAGATTAACAACTTGAAAATCTTCACCTACAGGATGTGGATTATAAAAGCTTGTACCTACGGCCTTTGAATAATAATGATTAAAAATAATAGTTTTATCTGCTTTATTTATGACAGCGGTCAGCTGTTTAGACGATTAGAATTCTAAAATCACACAGCGGCTTTCTTAGAATCTTGGCCTGACATGAATTTAAATACTTAGGTTGTTATCTAAAAAGTTACTACTGAATATAAGAAATATTGTGTGGGTTAGAAAGAAGCGAATTCGGGAGAAAATTGTATATAATAATAATAATGTTTGGACAAATTTACACACGGCTGTTTAGCCCCAAACTAAGCCGAAGCTTGAAAATGGATACTCACCAACTGATAAGCATACATAAATACTTTTAAATAAATACTTAAATACATACAAACACCCAGAATCCGAAAACCAACAGTTATGCTCATTTAAATGTTGGCCCCGGGTGGGAATCGAAACCACGACCTTTGGCGCAGTTATTGTTGTAACTATCAGGTAGGTAACGGCGCCTTGGTGCAGGTACGTTTGTAAAGTCGACCGCACGTGAGTCGCAACACCGTCCCTTCGTTATTAGTTTCAGTACTATGAGAGACCTTTAAACTGGGTTTGTTTCCACGTGCGGTCGACCGTATCTGGTTTTGAGAACGAAACTTTAGCTAAGGTGAGAAAAGCGATGCCAGTGTTGATCTAGGTACGGTCGACCGCACGTCAGTGGAAACAAAACCAGTATAAACTGGTCTCTCATAGACTTGAAACCCCTATAGGCTAGGCTCGGTCAAGGTGTTTCCACTGACGTGCGGTCGACTGTATTATTTAGTCATTAAAGGCACTATCAACAGTTTATTAATGTCCCCACTGCTGGGGCTCAGGCCTACCCTATCAACGAGGGCGTTAGGGCTGGTAGTCCACCACCACGCCAGCCTAGTGCGGGTTGCTGGACTTCACACGGCGTATGCAGGTTTCCTCGCGATGTTTTCCTTCACCGCTTGAGAGCAGTCAGTAAATGTACTTAAGTTTCGAGACAAACCCATCGGTACGTGGCTCAGCCGGGGATCGAACTTCGGACCTTTCGATATGATAGGCCGCGTCTCGTCCCGACACCACTGACGCTCTAGGCACTTTTTGCAAATGTGTCTAGCGTAACGCACACCGACTACAGCCGTTTAAAAACCAGTCGAGTATGGGCTGTTTTTATAGTTATTTTATCGATCGTGGAATATTTTGATGAGCTTGATTGATGTATTTTTATCTAAATTAAATGATCATAAAAACTGTGTGGGAGATAAGATAAAATAAGTCATAATTCAAAATTCAAAAATTCAAAAGTATTTTATTGCATGTAAGTACACTAGGTACATTTATACAACGTCAATTTTTTATCTACCACCGCTTCCAATGTGTTATATAGAACTGGGAAGAAGAAGCGGCGCAACAAACTTCCGCAACACATCTTTTAAAATCAAGTTTGTACATAACATTATTTTGTAAAGGTTGTGCGAGGCTGAAGTAACATTAACACCAGGCATCTTTGTCATTTAGATAATCGACTGTCCTATAATAAGCTTTCTTACAAAGTTGTTGTTTAATGTGGGTCTTAAATTTTCTGTCATTCATATTTAAGATTTCTTCTGGTAGTTTGTTGTAGAAGCGTATACATTGCCCCGTGAATGATTTACTGACTTTACTAAGCCTTAACTGTGGTGGTACAAGTTTGTTTTTGTTTCTTGTAACATAAGCTGTGTTCATGTCAGTGCCTCAAAAAGAGAGATATATTTTTGCGGACATACAAAATACATATAAATATTCTTACCGCAGATAGATCTATTTCATAATCTTAAATAGTTTTTGACATCATTTCAGCCTTTTAGCGTCCACTGCTGGACATAGGCCTTCCCCAACGAATGACACTAAACCCGGTCCTCCGCTCTCTGCATCCAGCCGCTTCCGGCCCGTCTTCAGGTCGTCGGTCCACCTGGCGGAGGGGCGACCGGTCCGCGGTGTCCACTCCAGCTGTGTGATTCTGTAAAGTACGAATTAAAACTCGACCATCACATCGCAAGTCATTCACTTCACTTCGCATCCGATCATGAAAGACCTTGGTGTCGCATTGTGTAAACGAATACAAGCTACACAATAAACACTTCACTTGCGAAGTAAAGTGAGCATTGAACTGTGAATCATTGAGTTAGAGACCGAGCTCACTGCGGATTCAGGATCGAGTTGCACAAATACGCTTACAGAATAGCGGGGCTGAACGTGTCTGCCCCAACGGCCGTCGGTTCTGCGACAGTCTTCACATACTGAACATGGTGGACTTCACAAAGAATAGAAATACTAAAAATACTAAGGGCCTCTTACACCGCTTGCTGATAAAGTCCCAGATACCCTATCTGCAAGTTATCTGACAGATAGCCTATTTTTTTGGTTTCACAGGTATCTGATTGCCTATATCTTATATATTTTATATAGTCTATCACACAGATTTATCTGATAGATCAGTTTATCACTAAGATTACTATCTGTAACAATATCAGGAAGTGGTAAAAGAAGCCCTAAATATAATATCTTCTATTCTATACTTAATAATAAAATCCTAACGAAGCCAAGCAAGAAGTTTCAAATCTCTTTGGTGGCGCGCGCGCTCCCTGTGGAGATCGCATCTTGCATATTTAATATCGGAACCTATGATGCCATTTACAGGGGGGGTGCGGACAAAGGAAGCGGAGTAGCGGGAGGAGGTTGCAAGTACAAATTTATATGGAGTTTGAAAATGAGAATGTGTGAGTGAGTCATAATTAGACACCCATAGAATGCTTTTATTACTCATCCATATGGGAGTGGCTAAATTTTTTGATTCATGAAGCCAAATCTGTACATTAAATATTTTCAAAACGTTAGTGCTGTGTAGAGCGTCAGTGGCCTCGGGGATAAGACGCGACCTATGATATCGAAAGCTCCGAGGTTCGATCCCCGGTTGGGCCATGTACCAATGGGTTTTTCTCGAAACTTAAGTACATGTACTGACTGCTCTCAAACGGTGAAGGAAAACATCGTGAGGAAACCTGCATACGCCGAAGAAGAAATTCTTAGGCGCATGTGTTGTCCACCAACCCGCACTGGGCTAGCGTGGTGGACTATAGCCCGTACGTCCTCGTTGAGAGGGTAGGCCTGAGCCCCAGCAGTGGGGAGATTAATAGGCTGTTGATGATGATGAGTGCTGTGTAATAAGTACTTCATACAATCCCCAAAACAGCCGTTTTAAAAATTTCGACTGTCTTTTTGTTCAAGTATCACGCAAAAACCACTGAACGGATTTTGATGAAACTTTGTATAGTGATAGTATATATCTCTGGCCAACATATTCTCGAAAATTTTCCGAGAAATCGCGACCAGCGATAAAAATCTCTCATTTCCTAACGTTTGTATGAACTTGCAGTTCAGGGTACCTACACTGGTTATTGTTGAAAATGCTACTACAGATGCTTCGTCCAGAAATAATTTGTCTTTTTAATTTTCCACGCGGCCGAAGTCGCGGGCAACAGCTAGTAAGAAATAATGACACAGACCAGAAGATAGAAGCCAGTCTGCTTATCATGTCACAAGGAATTTAGGACATAAACAAGCATTTTTATGAATGATTTCTCAGTTCAGTCTAACACTGCTTCCGTATACATAGAAATTATGAATAAACACATTCAAAATGCTTCTTATCGGACATTAAAAAGCCAATATTTGCCAAAAAAAACCATGAACACAATGCTTTTTAACCGAAACCACCCATGGGCGGCGATTGTAAAGCATTCCTTCAAACACAACCATATGATTTGATATCTCAGGAGTAACCTTAATATTACAATTAACATACTCAGCTGCATAAATCTATAACCAACCTTATTACTGTGCCGATAGGATCTTGACTTCTAAGACCATCAGTTTCAATTTTGTTGTAATGTCATTTGGTTAGGCGTAGGCTCAGGAAATATACAATAAAGCATCTTATTCCTTATTACATGGCAGTAGAGTTTAAATTCGAGTAGCGATCAAAGCATCACCATATTATTTAACTTTGAATCGATTTGTGTTCAGTAAAATACCGGATTTTTTGGATTTGCTTTTGCAATTTGAACCTTAAGTTGTGTCGTTTTAAGTGTAGTTTCAGATGAGGTGCGTTTGTCAGTGTGAGTGGGAAACAGGATTCGCATCCCATATGATTTTTGTCAGACATTCCAATCCTGGGCTCGCAATCTATTTGGTACCATAAGTGCTAAAACACAAGGTTTAAATTATGAATGGCAGGATGAGGATAGCCGATCTAGTTAGGTGGTGGGGTCAGACGGGTTGGGCTTGCGCCGGCGCTAGTGTTGCCAGCGCTTGGTCTAAAATTATTACTATAATTTAAAATTATATTCACCACGCGGACTAAAGACATTAAAGATAAATTTAATGTCGTAGCCAAATAACTATTTAAAAATTAATTTTTAAGAATACAATCTAACCATTTAGTTAAATGACATGCTTTTCTTGAAAAATAAACAAAATTATATAATTTCCAAGTCCTTGATCTCATTTACGGCCTCTACCTAGGACACGATCCAAGCCCCGGTCGGTAAGGCCGATCGGTAGGGTCCTACCAATCGGCGTGTCAGTAGGCAAGTTGGCTGGTAGGGCCGGTTGGGTCGCCCCGACTCCCAACTCCTTGAAAATTGGTGCCTGAAATCAGCCCGATTGGCAGGGCCGCGCTCTTTCACGCGCCAATCTGTAGGGCCGACCTATGAAGTTGGTAGTCCGGGCAACCCAATCGGCCCTAATCGGTACTATCAGTCAACTTCCCTACTGACATGCCGATTGGTAGGGACCCTACCGATCGTCCCTATCGATCGGGGCCTGGATCGTGTCGTAAGTAGAGGTCTTTACTCCTGTAGAACCATAGGTCACCGACATAGCTGAAAGGATTGGCAGGCTGAAGTGGCCTCCGGAAGCGCTATCACCTATGTATAGGCCTTACCGATCGGGGCTTGGATCGTGTCCTAAGTAGAGGCCGTAAATGAGACCAAGGATTTGGAAATTTTATAATTTTGTTTTTTTTTCAAGAAAAGCATGATAATTAACTAAATGGTTAGATTGTATTCTAAGTGGCGTTCGTTGGGGAAGGCCTATGTCCAGCATTGGACGCTAAAAGGTTGAAATGATGATGACGAAATTCTAAGTCCTGATTTTAAAATACAGTTCTACCAAAATGGTAGAAAATTTCGAACGCTGCCCCACAGGATCTCAGGGGTGGCACGACAGGACGAGCGGGTAGGGGAAGCAGGGGGAATTCCAAATTCAAATTCAGTCGCTGACGAACCGTGGTGCTTAACGGACTGCGGCGCGCGCGCACTCTACATTAAAAAAACAGCTGAGAGAGGAAAAAAGACTGAATAACTTGCAAAATGGACTTGTGATCTGTGTTATAGTTCGCATGTGCATGGAACTTGTGTGATAATTCGCGAAAATGTGGGGCGAAACCAGCAAAAATTGCGAATCAAACTGCCAGTGTTCGGGGTGAGTTTTTTTTTGTTTACGGAAGCTTCTGAAAGGAGAGTTTATTGTTGTTATAGATTAAATAGATTAAGGCGTTGTTTTCGCAAAATAAACCAACCCAAATAAAAAACAGGGGTCTCTGTGATCTTGTCTATGTAAACTTGCATTTATATTGAGATTTTTCAATCACGGACATTTTTAATTCTACAATAGGTACAGTCGACCGCACGTCAGTGGAAACACTTTGACCTTGAGCTGGCCTAGCCTATTACGGAGTTTCAATACTATGAGAGACCAGTTTATATTGGCTTTGTTTCCACTGACGTGCGGTCGACCGTACAATCGCGATCTTTACAGGAAGATAAAAAGTTTTATGCTAAATCATACGTAGCCTGACTTTACCTAGGTAAACCTACTCTCTCACTAATATGACAGTCATCAACAACGGTTTTTACAATTAGGTAGCTGTAAGTAGGTATAAGGTACCTACATAGGTAGGTCCTACGTTGTATGATGTACAGATTACTAACCCAAAACGATCGGAAAGAATGCAATTTTCATTGTGACACCAGTTTCTACTAGATAAAGGTAGGTATATTTAAGAATACTCGTGTGCTGGTATGAAACTCCGTATCATAATGGACTTCTTTAAAAAAGTACTTAGGTACCTAGGTACCTAATACCAGGTAACTAATTACAAATTGCACAAAATACCACGGTCGACCGTACTATACTAAACCACAGATTACATAATAGTTCTTACTAAACTGGTACCTAAGGCAATTGCAATCAAGTCAATCGGCATAAAGTTAGGTAGGTACTAGGTGTAGATTTTAGCAGGGTAGGTACTTAGGTATCTATAGTTTTTTAGACATGGAAAAGTACTTCACTCCTAAAAATAACAGGCAAAAGGGCAAAAAACTTATTTTAATAAGGTTACGTCACCCTGCTTGTTAAATAACCTTGGAGCATAGACAAGGAAGGGCAAGGATCATTGACCTTTTTTAGGAACTATGGATTTTTTTGTTTTTTTTAATGAGAACGATTTTCGCGCGTAAGTTTCAATTTCATTTCAAATGAAAGCGAGATTCCTTATTAAACTCAATGCATATGAAAGTAAATGAACAAGTGGCAATTTAAAAATGTGATATTTCCAAAAAGTTGTTGTTTCAAAATTTATTCTGTTACTATAATGATAAAGTCTACTTTGATCTGGCAGGTGGACTAAGATATCTTGTTTTGATAACTTACAAGCTGGATGCTTCCTTATAGAACATCTGAAATTGTCAGATAATACAATGCGTTTTGCTGTTTTTTATGTAATAAATAGGTATGAATATTTTGAATCGCTCTTCTCGCTTCGAGCGGTCGATTCTACTGATTTTTGGATCGGAAGTCGAAGGACAATTAGTTGTCTCCAGCGATCGAAGCGAGGAGAGCGATTCAAAAAAAGAGCTCCTGCTACTTCTGGCACTGCCAAATGCCAGTTTCTTATACTTTCTATGTGAACTTTCAACCTTTGCTTCAGATAAAAAAGTAAAACACAAATTCGTTATTCAAAAAGTCGAAACTGCTTTATCTGCAAATCAGACGTTGGCAATGGCGCGGTTATGTTTATATACTCGTCTCGCTCGCACGCATTGGTATTGTGGATGCAGAACGAGACAGAAACACTTGTCTTGGCGGGAACTTGGTGATGTCAACGTTCGTACTTATTATTACAAAGTTGGTTTATGAGGTCTTATGGGGCATGGAATGTCTATAAAAATAGTTATAAAGTGACACAGTGAGCCTTCGAGCAATGCCTCTTTGATCCTTTATCGTAATCTGATCATAACATTAATTATAATATTTTTATTTGATCATCATCATCATATCAGCCGAAAGACTGCTGGACAAAGACCTCTCCCAAAGATCTTAACGATGACCGGTCCCACGCTAACCTCATCCAGCCGGGTCCCACAACCGTCACCAGACCGTCGGTCCACCATGGGGAGGCCCACGCTGCGTCTTCCGGCACGTGGTCGCCACTCGAGAACTTTTCTGCCCCAACGGCCGTCGTCCCCCAATAATTAAATAGTTTTTAATAATAAAAACAAAAAAAATATGTAAATAATGTTATACCTATTGCAAATAAACAACACTGGGATTTAATTTATCACTTCATTACATCCAAATTCGCGTCCTAAGAGTTGTTAAAAACCAAACATAATGCATCTAATATTAATTATTTCTTCGGTTGACCCCTAAAGGAAAGTATATCTATAAAAAGATCTAAAAAATAAAATAAGACACGCAATGTTATGGAATTCTTATTGGCTTCTAAACAAAATAAAAGAAAAACAATGAACTGGTCACTTTTGCCTGTAGATAAAAAAAGAGAATCATAGACAAGAGCACTTTACGACCCTGCGGTTGTCTATGGTACGGGTTAACAATGGACCCGTATCGCCATCGACTATGTATTTATTGTCTGCCCACCTCCGAACGTGTATAAAAATGGTACAATTATATATTTTTATGTTTTATGTGAGATTTGATTTAAGGGAGGGTGGAAATCTTTCTTTCAAAATACTTGTTTAGGCCATAATGCCGTGATGGGCACTAGAAGTAAGAGCTGTGTCCAGCAGTCGACGTTGAAAGGCTAATTCTTAATTCTGTCGGAATGAAAGCAAATGAATTACCTACCTACAGTGCTGAAAACGGCTTAAATATACCTAACCATAGATTCAAGAACAAAGCCCTAGGGTTATAAAAAAAATTGGAGTGACCCAATCGTGTCTTGCTGCCGTTTGAGTCATTTTACAAACTTTAAATAACTCTGAAACTCAATGCCGCCGCCATAAGGCCCATTTTGATTTGAAACGCCACATAATTAAAGATTAAACTACACACGTCAACACGTCGATAACCAAACTTTGTTATTCATTTTTATCAATTCGTCCCACATTTGTTTTTAAAAAGTGTTACAAGTTAATTAATTTTAATTGCTCGTTATTTGACGATAAAAGTGCGCTAGCCACACACACGGGATTGCATTCAGTTTTGTCGATAGGCGCATTCTTATCTTAGTTTCTGTTTTCATTCATAAAATGTGTTGATTCTACAAATATTGTAATTTAAACGCATTAAGTTTTGTTTTTAATTGATGCGAATAGAATAACTGTCATATTGACACAAATTGAATCAGGTATTTTGTACATAGGCGGAGAACCAAAGATTCCTATCTTGCAGTGGCGCGCCTTGGGGGAGGCCTATGTCTTGAATTAATCTATACCTATATAAGAGGACTCATCTCTTCGACGTCGGCTGTAGCCAGGGCTGCTTCTGAGTCACGACAGGTCTTTGCCGCCCGTTACTCCAGCTAATCTGCAATCTGCCGCCCATCTCGAAGCTTCGTCCATCACACTGCGATGGCATATGTTTATCGTTGTACTTTAACCCCTAACGTTTGTTACCTCTGTACGTTAACGGCACGTCACGGCGCCTGCGCAACTATAGCGGCGGTACGGCGGTTAAGGCACGAGCGGTCGCGGGTGGGGACAGAACCCATCACTTTCCAGAAGGAGTTCTTATTTAAGTATGAGGAATCGTTTTATAATGGTTAATAGAAAGTTTTAATCGTTTAATTTTTAGTAGATTTTTAATCATTTCTTTGGGAAAAAGTTGGTACAAAGGCACTCTTGCACTTTTAGGAAAGTGGGTTGTACCACCCTAATTGTTTAAGACCTTTAAAAACTTAGGGATTTATGCTTGATTGGTAGGTTGTACCTTTATCTGAGAAGATTCCACCAAAAAATCGCTTTTAACATGTACCATAGACAAAGGACTTGCACCATAGACTAAATACTTGCACATGACCGGAACTGTCGACCTTTCGCTTGCCTGATAGGATTTTACACGGTCATTGACTATGTCAGTTTCTTAACGGAGGGAAAACTGTTACTGGAAAACGTTTTTCTGTTGTTTTTTTCATTCAATCGATTCTTTTACTAGACCGCCTTGTAGTCTTAGTGGATTGTCTTCGGACTCGGGCGGCGAGGTCGTGGGTTGTTTCCATAATGCTGTGACTAGGTTGGTTCTTGGATCTATGGTTAGGTTTAAGTGGCTTTCAGCCCTGTAAACAACCTCTCATATTGACCTCGTTATAGAATACTAGCAGTTGTCCGCGGCTTCGCCTGCGAATAAGTTTTTTCCCTCGGGAACCGTTCATCACGGTAATGTTCTTTCTGCATCTACTCTCGGTCGGTTATTTGAAGAAATGTTCTAGCGGCCTTATCGAAAGCTTCTTGTTTCCTAACGGCCGCTAATGCTAGGAACATAACGGCACGCGTACCCGGGTGCCTATACAGTGTATATAATTAATATTGCGAGGGTGCTGCCACATCTGTTGGGTTCAACGCACTGCGGGGAGGTATCGATCGGGGTGCGCGCGCGCCGCGCCGCGACTAGGAAGTGAATACTAGACCACGGAGGATAGAAGCTATTATAATCCTCTGTGGTAGAAGTTGGGGATCGAATAAACTATGATTTTCCTTTTTGGCGGGATTTGTCAGAGATCTCATGCTCTGTTTTTGAGGCCGTGCTGTAACCGCCGGTTTAAATAAATATAAGAAATAATACTTTAAATAAGACAGGGCTGTATGGACAAAGCTTCCCTTGCCCGTCCTCAATAGAGGACAAATCAACAAAAAAACCTATGGTTTTAATTGTTATCTTACGGTTGTCTTTATTTTTTGATTTCTTACGTGTTTTTTTTCAAATCCACCACTGACAACCTAACGAACCTAACCTAAATAAAATGTTTCTAAGTAATTTTCTGGATCATGTGGTCCTGTCGCTCGCTTTGCTCGTTCCATTGTCACTAGCTAAATACAATGAGACGATTGTTAAAGTATTGAAATTAAAGTGGAATCTATTCATTTTAAAACGAAGCCTTTGACGTCTGGAATCATTGTTTTTAAAGTTATGTTCTATTCTCCATATCAATTACCCGACAGTCTATTCGCTTAATGACCTTTTTCATCAACACGAAATGACCTAAACTCGAAATGTGACCTGACCGCGAAATTTCCTAAATGCTCTAACAGACTACGTTTTGGTCTGATTAATGTTAGCTACTTAAAAGTTTACTATACCTTAAGCACAAGATTTTAAAATTTTATTTTAAGCAGAAATTGTTCTAAAAACTTATTTTTTTGTTGAGGTCATTTTGCGTTTAGGTATTTGTGCGTAGGTCATCGTTTGTTAAAGTTATGGTTTAAGGTCGTAATGCGACTATAATCTTGCGTCCGCTCGCTCAGTGCTATTCTTTTTCACTTAGCGAGATATTGACATCCACATTCCTGATTATATGCCCGATCCGGTCTGATCAGCGAGGATATAGCCTGGCGTGGCCATTACATCTTGTTATAAGTAGGTTCTCACGGTATACAAGCTGTAGACTTACCTGCAATAAATGTATTACTAGGCGATTATGACTAATATTATATAACATATCAATAAATAAAACTTATTTTGAAGTTTATTTTTGTATATTTTATTAAATTTCCACTCTAGCATGGGGGCGGACGCAGGGTTAAAACGCTGTTTGTTACGAAATGGTAAAAGACTATCTTTAATGAGTGAATGATTTCGCAGAAGTGACAGAGGAACGAGATGGGTGTATGTAATAAAAGTATTTCCAAGGCATTACCATTCACTCCACGGATTATAATAAGGCGAGCGTATGTACAATATAACCAATAATATTTAAATAACAGCAACGTGAATGCTTTGGCGGTAATTTAGACCAATGTTGGCAACATTGCGTGTTCCACGCACTCGAAAAATACTTTTTAAACCCGGCCTGATTACTGGCCGCTATTGTCCAGCGTCCGAAAAAAGAAAAGTATAAAGACTCTTTGGAAACATTCTTTTTAATGGCGCCTTGAACTTTCAAGTTTTTAAGGCAATGATATTTCGGAACGAAGATCTGTGACTTCCTACAGTAGCGCATGATGCTACGGAACCAAGCACATACATAGTTACTTGTTGTAACTCTTTAGACCACAGAACACGGAAAAAGCTCGCTACGCTCCCAGCGTAGACGGCCTGGTAGCATGTCTTTGACTTTCCTACATTACATAGTATTAGTGGAAAATATGAAATAGAAATTTCTTTTTTCATTTCAATTGTGTTTTGATAACCAAAAATGTGTTAATTTTTAAGTCCACCAACCCGCACTGGGCTAGCGTGGTGGACTATAGCCCGAACGCCCTCGTTAAGAGGGTATGCCTGAGCCCCAGCAGTGGGGATATATTATTCTTACTTATTTTGTCACCGAGCCTAGTTCTCATAAGCAATGTCAAGAGAGTCGCGTATCTTTCCCTTTAAAATATCATTGTCTTAAGAATATGTTCCTTCCATTTCAATAAATTTTCGTTATCTGCGGCGGAGAAACAATAAAAACTATAATGTTTATTTTAGTGTTGCGATCGAATAGATAGTGTATCGATAGGGTTCTTTCACAAATCCCCATTAGTATCGAAATAAGCAATAGTGTTGTTAACGGGGATTCTATCGATAACTATGATGACTTTATTTTCAAAAACTGTCGATTGTGCGATTTTACTCAAGAACGTTTTCATTTGCGATATCTAGTATGGATAGTATTTGACGGACTCTTAGCAGGAACCAAAGAGTCTCTTCTATTTCATATTACTTAAAATGTATGTTTCGACGATTTTTAATGTATTTCTGAGTATTTTATACAATACTAGCTGTTGCCCGCGGCTTCGCCCGCACGGGATAAGTACCTATAAGTCACCCGGAAGAAATTATCTCAATGATAGTGAAAACCGCATCAAAATCCGTTTCGTAGTTTAAAAGATCTAAAGACTTTGTTTTATACTATGTAAGGTAGTAGATAGTGCTTATTTTGATTTTTATTTTATTTTGGGACTTTTGTTATTCACATGTCAGTCCCATCGTACCCTAACCAAGATTTACTGACGGGGCGACTCAAGGATGTCATACAAGGATCGTGCCGCCACAGATGCAGGCTTGGACAAAGTTGACTGAGCCAAACCTACATCAAGTGGATTCAGCTTGAGTCGTCTCATCATTACCTCCCTCTTATTCAAGTGCCTGTGTGTAACAATCCTTCCAGTTCGTTCCAAAATAGTCCGTTGTAAATCTCCACTAAAGCTGTCACTTTATTGAGATTAGAATTTGTGACAGAATTTCGAGATCAACTATCGATAGTCAAACTATCGATGTTCCGCAACACTAGTTTATTTATGCATATCGACTTGAATTGGAGCATTCTGCTGTAAAGGGTCGCGGAATAAATGGCATATACAGTGTGATTGGGGTGTGATGACAGCACCTGCTTACATTTGGCAAAGGGATATCCGTTTTGTGTTGCATTTTGATACTTATGTTCATCTATTTAAAGTTAGAAATTGTTAAAACCCTTACGTTTTATTATGTTGTAGATATCGATCCACTGTTACTTAAAATGGTTTACTGTATCTCTTATGTTAATTATTATAGTGTTAAAATGAAACCAAAAATACGAGGAATACCGTATCTTTTTCCTTTGGTTAGTTCTATGGTTACACTTTTGACTTATTAGATGACGTTTCCAATGGGCTCCCTAAACGATCATGCGGCATGACATGCAATACGTGCTGTCACTCATGCATGACCGTCTAGCTGTAGTGATTGACGTGCGTGACATACAAACTACGTGCTGGCCGTTGCTTGACTGTACTGCAAGCATGATGATCCATCATGCAGCATGACATTCACGTAAACGTTGCATGTCATGCAAGGATGATCGTTTAGGGACGCTTCAAGAGTTGCCTTGTGTTGACTCTAGCTTAGTAGGTAAGAGGTAAGACTCCGGTCACGCCAGTCGCGGATTCATGTCCTCTCCGTGTGTTTTTTTTTTAACTTAGCTAATTGTAATGGTAACACAGATAACAATGCTCACCACACATCAATGCATTTGCACAAATAGCGAATTACAGCGCGCCCGCAACCCGCTCCTTCGCTGAACTCGAACCAGTAGGTACAATTCAATATCGTATGTATTGGGGGTATTTGTGAAAGGGAAACGTGATACATGTGATAATAACTCAATATGGGGTAGGTGCTGACAATTTTTATCCTCAGATGAATAATAGACGATAATTTATAAACCCTCGTACCGTATGAAATCAAAGAAAATCGCTTCAAATTGCGAGAATCAAATTACCCCATGAGGCCGTAATAGAACACGTCCGAAACAAAAAAGAAACCATAGACAGTCTACTAGCGCTGGCAGTTTGAAAAAAGAATCGCAGCATCCTCTCTGTTCGCTTCGCAGGCAAAGGAATTATGTCCAGTAAGTCTACTAAATGATACGTGTTTTATCGTAACAAACCACCTCGGGAACTTCCGAACTTGAACTCTCCGAAATGGACGAAATAAACTTACAAATGCTAAAAAAGTATGGAAAAGGTAGTGAGAAAATAAATGATGGAGATAAAACGGGATTAGGACATAAAACAATGGGAAAAGGGAATGGGAAAAAAATGTCGAGTAAAATAACAATTCGGTAAAAAAAGATAGCCACACTCAAAGAAACAAACAAACTATTAGAGCAACAAACCACGAACATACAAAAAAGAACAAAAACAATTTAGAGCCTTTTAGTATTGGTTGGTATGTGAATAATAATACAAGTACTTTCTTTGCTGCCTGTACCATTCAATCTGGGGTGTATCCGAACCGAACAGGGTATAATGGCGCACGCACTCTCAATTTTCTCCAGCCCATCCCAACGGTCACGCCGACCTCCGTCATGCTTTGTAGGAGCGTAATGCTCTTATATCTCACTCTGGAGTATTTTAATCCGGAGGAGATCATTTCTTACACATAGCTTAGGGGAAGGAGGGGGATGTTCATAACTTTAAATACTAAATACCTTAAAATACTATTTAATCGTATCTGTATCTATAAAGAAACTGAAAGGTCGTAGAATAGATCCTTGTGGTGCGCCATAATCTTAAGTCTGTAATCTGTATGATTATAAGCTTTTTCCAGTTTAATTTGGAGCTTTCTGATAGATTCTATGCAATATTCAAGGCTTAGTGCAGTTTTGTTTCTTATCAACATACGTACTTGCAGGAAATAATCAACAATAACGAAATGACCAGGACGTCTGAAACAGCGAAATGTTTTAGAATACGAAAGTAAACTGTATTGTGTTGATAGTAAAAGTGATATATTAAAATTTGATACCGTTATCAACAAATTTAAAATTCAATTTAAAATGTTGTTCAGGAAAATGAGTGGCTAATAGATTTATCCCTATGACTAACTTGTTATTAATAAAATGTTTCCTATTTATATAAATCCTTCCATAGTTACTTAGAATTTTAATATGTAAATAGGTATGTTGAAAACTATAATTATAGTTAGTGATAAAAACTATTGCAGGAAGAAAACTATTAAAAACAACATGATTTTATCAAACCAATTCTATAATAGTCACATACATCCTGATGACATAAGCATCAGTGAGTATTGGAATGTAAGAAGTTGGAGAGAGACGACGCTATACGAGGGATAGAGAGAGGGAATAACGGTTGGATCTCAGGTTGAATGGAGCTTGTTCTCGTCACAGGTTCTTTTTTTTATTATTTAGGCGTGATTTTGTGCCGTCATAGGCTTTTTATGGCCTGAGTTGAGTTACATTTTCTTAAAGCTAGCTTTTGGGTGATTGGTCCGTCTATATAATAAAACAATGAACTTTATCATTGGCTTAATTTGTATTGTTTTTTTTTCAAATGCTTAATACAATTAAATACCTGTGCCGTAAAAAAAAACTGACTGGTTAACTCATTGGTCAGTGTATCAAAAAAAAAGTTAAAATAGGTAATAGGTACCTACCTACCTACGTATAGTTTATAGGAAATTTAAAAAATGCTTAAAAGCTGTCATTCTAGTATTAGTAGGTACTAAAAAGGGAAGCCAAATTATAGACGCACAAAAGGTAAACCTACATATGAAAATGAAAAAAAGGGGTACAACAATGGACAAAAAAAAAATTTATTTCAATCCGATGTGAAATATTCTGCACTTTTCGAGAGGAGGGTGATCGAGGATCCACGCACTCAATATGAACACTTAGGTCTTTACGAACCTCATAGAATAACTCCACTTCTCTACTCTATCTGTGATTATAACATCAAGTATTGCTCTAAGAAGAAATCCCATGAGTTTATGAACTTACATCAAGAAACGATGATTATCACATGTTCCAAAATACGCTTGGAAAAGTAAACTACATATTTACTACTTTCTATTTAAACTCTGTCGTTACGAGTCCCGTTCCGCATTCAAACCGCAACGGACTCCGGATGCCTTTCCTTGACCATAGACTCGAGTTCGAAGTTCAAAATCTTGTGAAGTCATAAACCTTGGTTTTGTTTTTAAATTTAAACTAGTTTCGTTTAGGAATTTTATGATATTATTTTATAAGTTACGTTCATATCTATCTGTCAGTAATATTTTTTTGTCGCCTTCTAATGTAATTTCTATTATAAAAAAAACTTTCATAAATCTTGCAACACGTAATTTTAAAACATAAGAAAATTTTGAAACCTGCAAATCCGCAACGGAGACTCGGTGAAATGTTGCCTTACCTCTTACATTTTGAGCTTCCGTAATTAATGGTAGCCCCTTAATTTGTTTGGATCTATCAGTTTAACTATTCAAATTGTTCACGTAGCGTGGGAGCGAGACGCTCAGAGAGAGAGATAGATGATTACGGCCGTTAAATCCTGTTCCTTAGAACAAGTCTTTGCTTTTTTGTACACTGATTTTGTTTTCTAGTCCTTCGTTCCCATCGCAAGGTTTATAGTTTTCTTTTTCTAACGCACGCTTAGACATCTGCCCGTACAAGGTACAGCCTACAGCCTCATTGAAATTTTTGTTTTTGTTTACATTTAAGCAAAGCCTCTAGAATAAACAACCTTGTCCATCGTTAATCATTTTCCAGTAAGAAGCTAATTTAATGAAAATAGCTGTTCCAAAATTTTATTGTAATTAGATGTCAAACATGGCGAGAAAAGCCTGTGACTTCTTCACCCTTCATCCAAACAAAATTTGACTTTTAATTTAATAAGTTTTAAATTTTCATTGACCTTGTGTCGCCCAAAGAGGTGTCGCCGCTCATAATATTTTGTACAAATCTAATTGTATTGTTTTTTACAATAAAACAAATTCTACCTTAGTGTCTTTCAGTTTTCAAACTGAATCACAGTGGTTGAAGCTTCAAGTGCAGTAAATACGTACTAAAATCTCTATTTTATTAATATTATTATGGTTTTTCAGAATCGAATTTTATAATTTTTTTTACTAAAACAGATTCTAGGTATTAATATCAGGTATTTTCGAGAAAAAACTACACATGATGCTCTGGGGTAGCCTGAAACCTCACGCGACTTATCACCAATGGAAAGGGGGATATAAAAGTGGCCTAAAAACCTAACGTGTTTTATGGACAGCCCCTAATTTAAGTTTGATAGTGTCGACATGAAATCACTAGAAATATTTTGTGGGCACGTGATACCAAAACTTTTATGTCTTGTTTTTTAAATGAATATATTTTATTTATTTATTCTTCTTTCTTCTTTATTCTATAAATCGCGACTCACATCTAGTATTGCTTTATGATTCTAACCATAAATCCTAGATGGGTTTCGTTTCAGGGTGCGGCCAAAAGGTCACATCTATTTTGTCATCGTAACTTTAAAAAAGCTAAGGCCGTCGACCGGAGTCGGTCTTGTGATTAAACTAGTTTATCAAGGCAGGATGTTAGTAATAACTCGACGTACTTGTCCTGTGCTGTGGCACAAACGGTCGTGTGTATAATCTGTACTGTCGCCGACACAGTGTGGCCAACTCCCTTGGATGTTTGAGCACTAAACGAATCTAAAAAAGCACCAGATTTACAGGATTTTCAAGAAATGAGCACTAGATGTTTAAAACTTTAAAAAAACGCAACAATATAAATGAGTAAAAGAATTTAGAAACTCAATATCAATTTAGTTAGGTAGGTACGTTACAAAATAAAATCAAAGTCGGCGAGCACAGTCGGTAAATATAATTTTCATCGCGCGACAGAAAACAAAACAGTATTGCCTGCCTCGATCGATTTGAAAATGGCGCGACAATTTCATAGAAAATGTGAATGATGAATGAAATTTTCTACAGAAGCAGTGATTCCTCCAGATTTCATACATAAATTCGGTTTTCCGATACGCGCTCGCTCGTCGCTTGGTACTTTTGGTGGTGACTGAAAAAGCACTAAAAAGGGCACTAGGCACTAAAATTTAATTTTGAGCGCTGACATCTGTAAAAATGCACCAGATCTAGTGCCGAAAGCACTAAGTTGGCCACATTGCCGACACTGTCTTTGTGGACTCGAACGGAGCGGAACGACTTTGTCATTCATTCATTCTTTCATTCATTCCTCAGTATAATTTTATATAGAGGATAGCTGTTTCCCGCGGGAACAGCTTTTCCCGAGGTCTATCTATATGAATGCCTATGTGTGCCTATGAATGCCTATTCTGGGGGCCAATCGCGCAAATCCTGAACGATATTATCAAATCCAAACCATAATCAAAAACGTTATGCTGCATGTACACGTTTGGCAGACCTTTATAATCGCAAACGTGTAGAGCAGGGGTTTGGCTTGCGTTTGTAGCGGTTTTCCAAATGTTTGGATGCCGCATAACGTTTTTGGTTATGGTTTGGATTTGCTAATATCGTTCAGAATTAGGACGATTGGTCCGCTGATGTATAATTTTAATAGTGTAATTAAAATCTATGCTCCGTAGTTTTTGCGTAAATGAGTAAGAAACTTCCAACATATTTGCAAAGTTTCGCGTTTTTAATATTAGTAGTATAGATTCAGTAGGTAACACTTTTCTTAACGACTGTCTAAGCATGTTAGCTAGTGTTATCTAACGTTTTGTACGCTATGGCGTTGTTTATTAATTTGCTTTGTTTTAAGTTAGCTGTATGTATCTATGTATCTACTTGCTTAGTTTACTTAAAGTCCCAGTAGATTTTCTTGGCGGCTGAATGAATATAGTCACAAATTGTTTGTCGCTGACAGTGTTGTGTGCGTACGCGAGATAGTGTGCTACATAGAGACGTCTTAAAACTTGAAATTAGGATCGAATCAATGAATCATTTCTTGAAATTAAAAGAGCGTCTCTAGTGACCCCCCCGCACAGCTCCTTTGACACCTAAAATTAGTCATTCACGCAGAAATCAGCCAACTTCACACAGCCGCCATCAAACTCTGCGGGGACTATCTCATATATAAAAGGCGAAACTGACAAGAATCCGCATTATTATTATTATTTAAAAACCGATTAGTTAATAGTCAATACATTAAATTAAAAATTCATAATAATAATTAGCGCGGGAAAACTCGCAACATATTTACTTTGACTTCACTGACTAAGTACATCGGTATTGTGCATCCCTACAAATATCCTGGGAACAAAATTACTCGTGCACAAATTTTCTGACCGGGACGATTTCGCGCCTTTAAATTTATTTAGTATAGTTCCTTCCCCTAAACGCACCCCTGAAAACTGCAACACCCAAGACGGTTACGGAAGCTTGTGAATCAAAAAAAGAACACAATAGACAATCAGATGATCCAGATTCGCATGGGAACGGCTATTGTCAATCGAGACGGCAGAGAGGTCGTGACCCCGGCTGTATGGGGCAACATCCTTGCTCGGCGAAATTAAAAATGAGCATTGTCTATGGACTTGCAGTTCCGTTTTTGAATTTGAGAAAAAATGATTGACGCATTGACAGACGATTTTTGATATAGGTCCTATACACACACATACATAGTCGTGACTTGTGCCTAAAGCTTGTTTTTTATTCTAATGCAAATTACTGTCAATGTCACAACAATGGGTGCAATAGGTAAGAAAATGACATTTGGTATAATAAAAAAATTCGAAAATAGAAACAATCATCCACTTTCGACTCTGGTTACGAAAGTGGAAGGGTATTGAAAAACGCAACTTTGATATCAGCTGTGCGAGTCTGTGTAAGAGAATATCGAATCTTCCTCCTCGGTTTCATCTAAGCATAGGCACATGAAAATATATATCTGACTGAACATTTATCTCTGTAAGCCAAGATATTATTAGTAATAATAGCAATTACATTACAGGTAACAATTTATTATTACCTAGGTAATAATTTATTATTATATCTGTAAGCCAGATATTATTAGTAATAATAGCAATTACATTATGGGTAATAATTTATTATACCTACCTATAATGTAGTTACACAATCTCTTGTTATTAAAAAAACTGTTATATAAATAACAGTTATCCTATATAAATAGCAATTAATAAGTAGCTATGTTTATATTACCACGGCCTTCAGTTTCTGATAAAATAACCGCCACTCCCGCCATTGCGAGGCCCGCTTACAGTGCAACAACGTAATGAATGCTAATCTACAGTTAATCTACTATTATGGTTTACCGCAGCATCTCTCATTACAGTCTCAATTCAATTCAGATTATTAATACGTCCCTCTGCTGGGGCTCAGGCCTACCATCTCAACGAGACCGTTCGGGCTATAGTCCACCACGCTAGCCCAGTGCGGGTTGGTGGACTTCACATGCGCCTAAGAATTTGTTCTTCGACGTATGCAGGTTTCCTCACGATGTTTTCCTTCACCGTTTGAGAGCAGTCAGTACATGTACTTAAGTTTCGAGAAAAACCCATTGGTACAAGGCTTAGCCGGGGGTCGAACTTCGGACCTTACGATATGATAGGCCGCGTCTTATTTCTTGAGTAAACAGCTTTTCCCGAGATATCTATAAGCCAATAATTATTCCGTAGCTTTGCGTGAAAGAGTAACAAACACCCAAACATCCTTAACTTTCGCATTTATAATATTAGTAGGCAGGTAGATGGTATACATAGGTACACTTATACATTATTACATTAAATTAATACCAAGGCGCTTTAGAGATGGAAGGTTATACTAAATAACTAAGATAAGTGTATTTAAAAATCTCAATTGGTTATTTGAACACTCTTAAAACCACTTCGTATAAAAAGTGGACATCCCCGTAATAAGACAAAACGTACCTTAGGGAAAAGATCTTAGCATTTTGACAAATTAACTTCAATCCGAGGGTGCTAATTAAAACATCGCATTCGTTGCAGCGGTCGAGCTAAAAACCGTTAAAATGACGTCAGCCACTGAAACGGCGCGGGGACAATATGGCATTTGTTTTAAACTTAGAACACTCCGTCGACCAATCGGGTCAACGCAAGTGTTTAAATGGAATTCTTGAACTTTGGATTGTCTACGGGTATTCAATTTCAACACGAAAGTTTTGCCTTTGCCTAACGATTTTTTTTTCAAAAACTTAAGGTAGGCAAAAGTTTCCATTTTAATTATTATTGACAGCCTTGTTCAAGTGTTACCTACACCTACTAAAACATTGAGCTTTTAATTTAACTAAAAAACAGAACTTACGTAATTCTGTCTCTATATCAAAATATTTTAATGAAACCGTGAGAAAACCGATCCTACAAAAATGGAGACAGCAGAATTTTTAGAATAAATGAATAGATTATCATGTTTTTGCGGCATTCAGTGATATATGGTTGGCAAATTAGCGAACTTGTTTTTCCAGTCGTCTTCAAAAAAAAAAGGGTTTATTTTTAAATTAATTTCTTCCGTTCATAAATGAGTTTGGTTTTCCGGGGTATTATTGATTTTCCGAAATATAAACTCACACAATGTGTATGAGGGAGACATACCATAGAGTGACCGTGACAAGTATAATGGCATTGAAATGACGATGAAGAAATTTTTGGGCGCATAATGTGAAGTCCACTAATCCGCATTGGGCTAGCGCGGTGGACTACAGCTCACACGCCCTCGTTGAGAAGCCCAACAGTAGGGAGGGGACATATAATTATAGGCTGTTGATTCGAAAACAAAGGGTCCAAATCAAAAATGGCCGCCATCAATCTAGCGCATACACAAGGCAAAATAATCTTTAAAAAACAACGAACTAATGACAAAACTATCTAATGCTACACGACACGAGCTTATGCCCCCGTGGCCTAGTTAGATAATACGGCCAGTGATCTCATTCGGTCTTATTATTTCTGGGACACTGTCTTGCTTCGCTCAGACTTAATTGAAAGATCGTGAAAACCGAAACAAATGAAGATGGTTATTCTGATCATTTTTTTGCCAGATATATCTAAACGTAGTCTAACAGTTTTCTAAATATTGTCAAAATTTTGTTAATTTTAATTTAGTGTCTTATGCTTAATAATGTCACCCGGGGCTATTGTAGCTAGGGGGCAAATGTAGCTTCTTACTATCTGTTATACAGACGTCACTCATTCTAAAAACGTAATAGTAACGAGTCATTTTAAGTCAACTACATATTTTTAGCCTTAGGCGACCTTAATGTTGTATGGATTGGTTGTCTTTGCCTTTTATGATAAGAGAAACGGAGCAAATGTACAAAAATTCGAAAATTGAGACCGCGTGCACTTTATGTACTTAGTTGCCCCGTAATTGCTATTCAAAATTCTGAATTTTTTACAAAAAAAATAGGTTTTTACCGAAATTATTATTCGTTGATCATTCTCACGTTGAGGTAATCTTCAGTAACTATACAACTTAATCTCGGTTAGTATCTACAAAAAACTTCCACAAGTGTCTCGCATCCTGCTTTTGGCGGTCGATTAGCAAAATGGCGGTTTTTCTGACAGCATTCCTTGAAAAGGGCGGCAAAAGTCTAAAAAGGTAATTTATGAGGCTCTTATTTTTAGGTATGACAGATAGAGCTTTTACACATGCGCATTTTGATGCTCTGGATCTAACTAAATGTTTATAGTCCGTTTTTTTAATTCCTTGGCTAGTGTGGGAGAGACGGGACATAGCCTCAATATGATCAATAGAGCTAGGTAGGTACTTCCGTTAAAAATGCCATCATTTGAGGTTGGTTGAGCATTTGGGGTTTTGTACTTCCGTTAAAATTACTTAGGTTGTGAAGTACTAAGAAATCAAGATACATAATTTATGTTTTGGATGCGACCAGCATTGTGACTTGCAACTAGTTGACTGCAAGTCATCTTTTTTTCTACTATCACCGGAAATTGAAACAAGGCATTTCAATGGTTTCAGCTCATATCCGGTCAGTTGAGTGTTCATTATTTTGTTTCGTCCGTAAAAAACTTGAAGTCCTTGCATTTGCCGCTTATTATGAACCGTTTGTTTGTTTTTCTGTAACAGATAGGTAAATCTTCTCCATTCTGTAGCCGTGGTGAGGTAACTATGACTTAAGTTTCTTTATCAACCATTTTTTCTATATTTATTATCTTTACTAAACCTCGAGCCTAAGAACACCAAGCCATATAAATAGAAAAAAAAGATTACGATCTGCACTAGCCGTAGTTAACAAATTCCTTGATCTGCACCATTCTGCATACGTTTTATCAGCCCAGCCATAGCCAATTTACTTCAAAATGACATGAGGCAGACATGGCCTCCTAAAAAAGAGCTTGTCTAATCATTGCCCTTGGAACTCATAAAAAGTTAAGTTGCACGTGTCTGATGGAGCTTTTAAAAATAGAACGAAGTTTTAACTCCTTGAATGTTGTCATGAAGATTTTGAACATATTCTTGTCTTTCTGGATGTGAAGACTGGATGTAGTGAATGAAAGTTTTAACAATAAAAAGGCTACAAAAAAAAAATATTTCCAAAAATATAAGGTTTTTTGTGTTGTGTTTTAATCTTATAATAAGGCACAATAATTCCGCCAATTCACGTTATGAAAAATGTACTGGATGCATTGATCGATTTTTATGTAACACTATAATTGTTGATTTACGTAGAGTATTGTTCGGTTTTACTAAAACAATTAGGAAAAGTATACAAAAAAATCATTTGCTGGTAACATTGCTGACAACATGACATTTCCATTCAATAATGTTGCCAGTACTTATTTTAAAATGCAGAATTTTGACCTAGTAACTACTTACAAAAAGTATATTGAGTAATATCGCCTTAATCAAACTGCAGTTTATGGACCTAAGTACATACCTACTATAAAATACTGTCGCCCCCCCACTTGGCCGGCGCGCACGGCCTCCCGCGACGCGCATATGGCGCACGCGCACCGGAACGTGAAATTTGCATGGCTGCCTCGTGTTTAGCCGAATATTGTTTTACCAACATATGGACAGGGTACTGAAACGTTTGAGTAGAGAGAGTAGAATACCTGACTCAGGCTCAACTAATAACCCGGGCCCGGACACTTCGGTGTGAGGCACCTCTTGTGTCTTGTGTCAGCCCTTCAGCGTCCACAACCGGACATAGGCTTTCCCCAACGAACGCCACCACACCCGGTCCTCCGCTCTCCGCATCCAGCCGCTTCCGGCCACCGTCTTCAGGTCGTCGGTCCACCTGGCGGAGGGGCGACCGGTCCGCAGTCTCCACTCCAGAACTCGTCTGCCCCAACGGCCGTCGGTTCTGTACCAGCTGGACAGATGTGACCTGCCCATTGCCACTTCAGTTTGCTAATCGCTTCGGCTATGTCGGTAACCACAGTTCTCCGTTGGATCTCCTCATTGCGGATCATGTCCTGCAAATAAACTTCGAGCATAGCCCTCTCCATAGCTCGCTGAGCGACCTTAAACTTGTGGATCAGGCCCACCGTCAGTGTCCACGTTTCTGCGCCGTAGGTCATGACTGGTAGGATGCACTGACCTCTCATGACCTATCAGGACCTCTTGCATGAGATGTGACTATCGGTGGCCGTCATCTGTAGACTCTGTGGAAAGGAAATCGAGACAATGAAACATATGTGTGCGAATGCAATGCCTGTCCTAGACACTAGCTGCAACGCGACTGAATATCTTGGGTACAGCCGCCTATCCTGAACCCGAAAAGTACCTACAAGCGAAAACTTGGGAAGAAGAGGAAAAGATAAACACAAGGGCTGACATAATAGATCACATAGGGTCGCAGTGTCCACTGGTGAACCTGCCCCCTATTATAAGATAAGGCTGTCGGACTTGCTCACCTTTGCCCAAAATATAAAAAAATTAAAAAGTATATTTTTAACGTCAGAAGTAATCTACGACGAACCTTTATGGGCTTTGTTGTTTCCAGAATATGGACCTTTATGGATTTTGTTGTTTTGGGCGTTGGTCTGATATTGTAACATTTTACTAAAATAACGAGTTGACGTTTAAGTTTAATTATAACAATTTTAATAAAATTCAAGACAGGTAAACCACAGTTTAAATAAGAAATATTTTTCTTACCCGGCTAAAAGAAACACTATACTTAAATAAGAAGAGGGTATAAGCAAGCGAAGCTTGAATCCTGTGGTCACTGCCCACACGCCTTCCGGTTGTAATGATACGCTGTGAATGGAAAAACTTCATTCAAAAACGGAACAGATTAAAAAATAAAAAAAAATATTTTCTGCAAAAAGCATTAATCAGAAAATTCACAATCATGAAGTTGGCTTAGCTGTTTTGTCTCTACTCGTATTACTCTGGCTAATTGCGTAAACATATTTTAATTAAGTCCCAAGTTAGATGTAGTGTAATGTGACATACATAGAAAAAAGTTATGGAATTAATGGTCAGAGCAATAAACGCAACTTGTATCAAAACCATGGACAATTTTATATTTCGATAAAGATAATTCCTTTGAAAAGCACCCTCGAGTTTGAATAGAGAACAATGAACAATGCTCCACCATCGATCGATCGGTAACGGACTTGGCTGTATGGTGGTGCGCCTGAGTCTGCGTGGGGCGTTTAAAAATAAACTTACGCGGGATTGTTTATGGGCGTTCGGAAACAGAAAAGGACAATAATCAAATCATTTAGGTTTGAAGAAAACGAGATATACTACTTACCGCCAACTTTCATTTTAAATACAAACTAGAATCATTTAAAACTCTTTCACTTGTTCATTTAAATTTGAATGAAAGTGAATTGGATGCGTTCCATCTTTTGATTTCTCGAGTGAATGGCGCACGTGCGCTTCCGGATCCGTGTTTTGAAATAAAACATCAAACCACACACATGCTGACTGAAAACATTTTTAAACGAAAACTAGGATGGGCTCAACTAGTGCCATTATTACTATGTAGGTAATAGTAACTTGATTCGTATCAAAATTGATACATAGGTACATTTATTATCTGTTTAATGGTAAATAGGTAGCCACAAATCATTCTTAATCTTATCTAGAGGCCTGCGAAAACCATCTGCCGAATTGGTTTCCCCCTTCATTCCCGTCCGAGGTCAACGTTCCCGCCAAAAAAAATATGAAAAATATATAGGGCAGAACGCCTTCGTCTAGAAATTGAAAGGTGCGTTACCAATTTACGCGTTACATTTAAAATGTTACTTATCCCGTTCCAACATAGTACGTTATTGTAATGACCGGAAACTACAGCTGCGGGGTACAGCTGCATAGAAGATTGAAAAATGCACTTGTCGCCAATTTCTTATTGTTAAGGAGGCAGATGTTTGACGCCCTCGCACGCGCCACTGTTGCCTCGAAGATATCTTTGGTTACCTTTGACCCAGGATGGGTATCTTGTCAGTAGTGATGCGCTACCGTTATTCTCATTGTTGTTATTAAGTCTAAAAACATGGCTGACTGTGAAAAATAAGGTACCTAGGTAAAGTAAATGAGGAAATGAATTAATCTTAGAGTAAAATTGTACTAGCTTGGCTCTGCCCGCGAAATCAAAGATAAACTTTTGGATATCATACGTCTACTTGTTTATAACTTAGGCTACAAGTTGAGAAACTTATCGAATTAAAGCGATACCGATGATACCCGAACTTTTTTCATAATTACTCAGCATTACATAGAAATATATTACAATTACCAGGCGGATTAGAAAAAATATTTTTGCATCTGACAGCCGGATTCTTAAGGAAGCGAACGATGCCGCGGGAACAGCTAGCTTAAATAACATTAAGCTATACATATATCGATTATATAACCGTTAATTGATTTGATCTGACAAAGTAAAATACCTCTTTAGAAAACGTAATTTAAAATATAGGTAAAATCTGCCACAATCCACAAACAAAAATATTATTTATTTTGTCTATTTTTTGCAAATTATCTAGCTTTGGAAAAAAATCGTTCATTCAATTGTCAAGTACTCCCCCAACCATAGACAAGCACGTGCTGCATTCACAGAATGATAAACAATCCTATTTGTTATGTTAGTCAGTTATTTGTTATTTACAACGACGTAAAGTTCTCTATTTTTTTTTGTATTATTAGAATGTGGTCGCGTGTCAAGTCTTATTAAAAAGCCTTATTGAACACTTGAGATGCACAGCGTCTTTTCCACTCCGTCTTGGCCAAGTCCAGTTCTACTCACTTTCATAAGGGTTTTCCAAGCCATGAAAAATCAAGTCTCGAAATCCAGTCAGGGTCTGAAAAAAAGAAAAAAAACATGTACGAACGTTACAAAATAATGAATGATCAAATAGTAACAGCTAGTGCGTTACCGCATATACGTAACGGTTTTCTGATCGATTAGTTTTTTGTTGTGGTTTAGATCGGGGTAGATTCCGTAGGGCTTGTTGTGATTCGGGAAACATTTGCTGATGATCTATTTTTAACCGACTTCGAAAAAAGGAGGAGGTTCTATGTTCGGCTGTATGTATGTTTTTTTTCCTATAGGTTCACCGATATCTCTGTCAATTTGTGGACCGATTTTAAAAATTATTTATTTATTGTTTAGCTTTTATTAACTGACGTTTATGTAATTATTTAATATAAAACTAAATTTTAATAATATACAACTACTTACAAACTGAAATAAATTAAACTAAAAACAAACAAAATTCCTACTTAAAAAAAGTGTAAAAAATTTTGCCCCCGCGGCAGGGTGCCCATTTTATTAACTTGTTTGTCTGTCCGGGAGGAATTTTACGATCGATTTTTCGACCTCATGCTCAAATTTTGCACCCACCAAATCGCTTTCGAATCCTTTCTTTGGAGAAGCACCGACGGGAATTGTTTGCAATAAGCAGCTCTCATTAATCGAGGAATTTTAATAAGAAGTACATAATCGTAGGAACATATATTTTTAAAAGTGAAATTTAATACACGAATAACGTATCTGAACGTACAGGATGCTCTGGTTCATTTGAGCTGATATCCTTCCTGCAACCTCAGCTATATTTAGCGACCGACGCCAGATGTGGTTTGGTAACGACACTTTTGAAGTTTTTGCCATCATAAATTGCATTTTTAGTTTCTTGTGACGTTTTGAAATAACTTGAGTGGTGACTACCTACTTTCTTTTGCAGATTTAAAAAGTTTAGTTTTAATTTTTTTTTTCCAGCATTCGTTTTCATTCATGTTTTTTTAATTCATTGTTTAATAAGCTTTTAAAATCCAGTTTGATACTGTTTTCGGAAAAAAGGACAAAACTTTGTAAAATATTTAAAAGTTTGACCTTGATTTATTTTTGCATACTGTTCTATTAATAATTTTGTTATTGTGTAGGTATTTACAATATTTTAAATATTATTTTTATTTATTTGTAGAATTATTTTACAGCATAATAAAATACCCAGAGAATTATTTTTAAAAAGTTTTATGTTACCTACCTACTTAAATAAAAACTTCCAAAAAAACGATTTAATCCATTTCTGGATGCCAGAACCTTTTTTGCTGTGTGAAAAAAATAACCTAACTAATTTTTTTTCTGCAAGTTTCTATCTATATGATAATGAAGTCTTAAACGCTAGCGATGCAACGTTAAAAAAATACGTCACCGACTCTTCAACGTCTGGAAACGGTTCTAAAAACTCGCTTTCAATGCGTTTCGACAACAATGGCTTGATGCACCACTTGATTCTATATACTTTACAAAAGATGCTAACGAATTCTGATTTGAATATTAAAAGGTCTTTTTTAAACTAGTATTTTACTGTTTTCAGTATGCGCGACAGGTTTTGACAATAACGGTTGATATTGATATTTAATAACGTTTAGGTCGCTAAGTGTAGAAAAAAGTTAACGCTTCAAAATTTTGCGATTTTGTTAAATTTAGAGTACCTACAGAATTTTAATGGTTAACGTTTCCAATAGTAGATGGCGTAGCATTAATCTCGTCTGAGATTCTTGTGACCCACAGAATTTTAATGGTTAACGTTTCCAATAGTGGATGGCGTAGCATTAATCTCGTCTGAGATTCTTGTGACCCATTCACAGTGGTAAAAAAAAATTTTTTTTAAATCATACAATACCTAAATGATCTCGCAGACCTAATGTTGTTTTTAAATGATTTGTCTGGTCATGACCTCTACCTAAAATAAATTGGACCAATGTAATAGGGTCACCTGTAATTTATGAATCACAGTCAAAGATATCCGAGATATTCCATCCTGTGTAATATTATACCACTACTTTGCTGCCTTTTTTCTTCTAAATAACAGAATTTTGGTCCCCAAAGCCATAATAATACACAAATACCTAAATTGTAACCCCTGTCTGGACTCATACCGTTAACTTTTCGAAAAAAATCTCCCTTGAGTCGTGATAAGACGCGGTGCAACGAATGCGTTTATTGTTCGTTACGGGGGTACCGATGAATGGGCGAGGACACGGCTTAGTGGCATGAGCGGAGCGGGCAGCGATGCCAAGATGTCACTACATATCAATCAATCATCAATCAATCAATCATAGAAGAAACTGACTGATCAATGCACAGTCCAAACCGCTGAGCCTACAGTCTTGATATTTAGAACAAAGATTCCTCATACTAATAGAGCTCTGACGTCGACTAAGAAAGGGATTTTTCCCGCGGGAAAAACTTTTCTACGCGGGCGAAGACGTGAGAAACAGCTAATCTTTTATACTAATTCCTAGTAATGATATAAAGGCGAAAGTTTGTAGGGATGTTTGTTAGGATGGACGCTGTGAGTAAGGATGTTTGTTACAGACCTATTTAAGTCGTTTTGAGAAGTACTTACCTCAATGATTTTTAAATAAGTGTATAACCCATTGTGTGCCTATCTCAAAGGATAATCGCTTTTTTATGCACTGTAAACCGAATCCTATCTAAACGTTTCAATGTAACTTTTCTTTCAAATATTTTAAAAAATACATAAATACAAAATACAGGTAAGTAACTTTTCTAAGTAAAATCATAATAAAGGTTGTCTGGAAGAAATCGCTTTTAGCTGTAAGACCGCCTAGATGTACCTTCTTATTCTACTGTATTATTGCGTTCTGTTTTATTAAAATATGTAAAGATTATTGAATTGAAATAAGTACCTACATTCACCGATTTCAATAAAAAACCTACAAAATCCGTTACATATATAAAAACCGTTACAAATGGGTTAAAATTATGTTATTCATAGGTTTAACGCCCTATCCCTATAGAATAGTTTATTTATCTTGTTGAATATTGATTAAATAACTGATTTACTTATTATACGCTATTTATCTATTGTTAAGATGCACATATTCGTCTACTGAGATCGGTCAAAGACTTGTCGTCCAACAGTGTGCCGTATGGATATTATGATTAGAGGCGATTTTCTTTTGTAAAGTTATCGCTATATAAAACTACATATTGTATGTTTAGCAAATATCATTAAATTATTCAAATGTAACTAAAACCTCGACATAACGGTTCACAGATAGGCTGTATGCACTAAGCGCAGAAATAACATTTCCTAGATTTCTGAACGCAATGAAATCTCATTCCAGTCTGACAGCTGAGCTGACAGCTGACTGTTGTATAAAAAAACAAAACGCGCGCGAAGTTAGTGGTCAGGTGATCCATTCAAAGTTTATTGTCTACCTTTTTTAATTTATTTCATTGATTTAAAATCGCTGTAACCTGTTCAAATCATGTTTTATACCTTGGATGTGCATTTTTCAATACTTCACATCAGAAATTAGTGTTTTAAACATGCCCTAAAAGAAGTTCACATAACCTTTCGTTCCGACGAAACTGCTTTTGTTATTTGTAGTCGAAATTCTTTCACAATGCGGCGTCTACGGGTCGAGGAAGGGATCGGAGGTATGTGGAACCAGTTCCTTCGATTTATTTACGAGTTCTGATAGCTCATATCGGCTCCCTTTTGAAGATGGTTAAAAAAGTTATTGTCTATGCAATCAACCCTTTTAGAGGGGGTTGTACATTGTTAACTTGAAGCTTTAGCTGTGACGTCACGACTGACAGTTTTTTCGTGGGATTTTCAGTCGTATTGTTCTGATATAGAGTTACAGTTAGCAAAAAGTTAAAAAAAATTTGGCTGTGTTTAGGGGATTCTAATTTAGGGGTGTGAGAAACCTTACCCTTTTACATAGTTAATAAAGGAAGAAATTTGATAATTAATAGATCAGGCAGTTATATTCGACATTAAATATTCTAAATTTAGAAAATCACTGGCCTTATAGAAAGAAAGAAATTTATTTAAACACTAAAAAGTAGCCTATAATTATGTTATTCGAGGAGTTATGCTGCCACTTTACCAAGTTTAATCAAAATCCGTTCAGCTGTTACAGTGTGAAAGAGTACCTAACAAACATCCTTACAAACTTTCACCTTTATAATATTAGTAGGATTCGGTAGTCTGGTCTGGAAATTACAAAAGGTCTTCCATCACAATACCAGAGCTGTAGCCAGAAACGTATTTCTCAGATGTTAAACTATTATTGAGTAAATATTGAGTCTAGCTTGGGTACCAAAATGCTGCTTTTAATTCCAAAAATCTAGCAGAAACATTTGGGGAACATTTATATTTTTTTGTAATCACTATAATTCATCAACCCACGTAACAGCCTGTCAGACTTTAAAGCGTGACACACACAGGGCGGCGGCGTTGCGAAAGCGTTGCGGTTTTTTCCTGTAATGTTCGAAATAGTATGAAGCCCTTTACATCAAAGCGGCGGCGGCGCGGCGCGTTCTTCATACAAACCTTCGCCGCCGCAACGCTTTCGCAACGCCGCCGCCCAGTGTGGGTCACGCTTAACACTTGATACCTTAAAACACTCTTGTTTAGCATTACACAAGTGTATGTCTTTTAATTTAAAAACTCCTAACCTAACAAATCAAGAGAACCGCTGGCCCAAGATGGAGAAGAGATGCAAAAGAGAGAGAAATGTGGAAATCCAAGGACAAGCTGAAAAGAATATAAAATAATAAAATAAAATGTTTCGTAACAATTTATTCAGCAATAAAGGCTATTTTATCTTAACCTAACAAATTTCTCTTCATTCCAGGTTGATAACAGAAAGTTTCACCATCAACTCCGGCAGCGGCACCACAAAACGGAAACAAGAAGCAGCCATCACAACAAACTACAAACTTAAGATGAACCCTCACACTTTGGACTTCAAATCACCTCTGTCACCCATCAGCACACCGTCTAAACGTAGGATACTCGGAGAGATTCAAAACTCACCTTTGTTTCGACCGAAGCATTCACCAATAATAGAAAGGTTGAAGAACTCACCAGAACCGAGAAAATCTCCCTTAATCGGCTTAAAGAACTCGCCAATAGAAAGGAGACAGCCCGTAATAGACCGTAACACATCACCGTTGACAAGTCGAACATTCATAAAGCGGTCTTCAACAAAAATTTCTAGGATATTCGAAGAGAGATCTAAATTTAAGATGGCTAATAAGGAGAATGACAGTTCGCTCATCAGTGAGACGTTTGTGAAATTGGACATGGAGGAAGAGACCAGGGATTGTGCGTTTGCAGACGGTTTCCGGTCTTCCATGTGCAGGGAAACTAAAGTCACGAATTGGTCTATGACTAAGGTTAGTTCATTTGAAATATTTTTACATGTCTCACATTGGAACATTAAAATTGAAAATCAACAATTTTCTTAGGGGACCAGGGATATCCGGCAACACTTGGTACCTACAGGATCTGTTGCGCCAAATCGGCGCATCCATTGACGATGCCCCAATCCGTTTTTGGTGGACTTCACATACGCCTTAGAATAGACATTCTAATCTTTGGCGTATGCAGGTTTCCGCACGCTGTATCCCTTCACCGAAAAGCCTGTTATATTATAACAAACCGTACTTAAGTTCTAAAAAACTCATTGGTATGGGCCAGGTTTGAACCCATGATCTCGTGAACGTGAGCCTAGTGCACAACCAACTAAGGTACCACGGCTGTGTGGTTTCATAAAATACTAGCTGACCTGACAGACGTCGATCTGTCAAAAGGAAATAGCTATAATTCCAATTTTCAAGGTACTGCCATTTAAGAAACCGATACTCCCGTGCAAATTTTCAATATTAGTAACCTTTACTTTGTCTTATTCCTTTACTAGTAACCTTTACTTTGTCTTATTCCTTTATTAGGAACTTTTACTTTGTCTTATTCCTTTATTAGTAACCTTTACTTTGTCTTATTCCTTTATTAGAAACTTTTACTTTGTCTTATTCCAGTTGGACTTCACGGACGCCCTCCAGTCGACCTCCTACGAAAAGAAAGCGACAATATCAACGATATCCGAAACTAAAGACTTATTTGTACCTGAAAAAGACATGGAGCCCGATTTGGAACCAGATTTCGAAACATTACACGATTTAGAAGAGGAGTTTGACGCTGATAATTTTGATCATTGCACTAAATACGAAATTATTTCTACTGATAGTCCTAATATTATATCTAGAGGACGTTCTTCTACGTCCAGGAAAGTTGACTCAAGAAATTTCGTCTTCGGCGCTCCCTTAGCTGATAACGAACAGTCAACTTCTTTTGACCGACCCAATGTTAACGCAACACGCATGCTTAACTTTGAGGATGAGACATTTGAATTCACCTCCCCAGCAGTTAAGAGGCCATCATCTAGCTTCTCAGTTAAGAAGTCCTTAAAGTTCAACGAGACTCCAACTAAGAACCCGTTAAGACATGAAAGGAGTGATTCCAGTATTGGATCCATGACCTCATCGCCTGGTTCTAGCCAGTTAAGGCTATTCACCTCAGAGTCAACAACTTCTATGGAAAGCGGTTTCATATCGGAGTTAGAAGAACCATTCCTGGACTTAGAAGAGGCGTCCAACTCTCCAAAAATGGCCAATTTCAATGAACTGCTATCCGGCCAAATTAAGGAGAACATTATAACTAATAAAGATTATTTGCGGAGACCACCTTTGCAAAGAAGTTTGAGTTTCAACCCTGAGCCCAAGGCAAGGGTGTCACTGTTCGCGATAAAGGAAAGCCCGGATCTGAAAAAGTCTCAGAAGCGTTCAGAAGTGTCTGACTTCGAGAATGTAGAATGTAAGAAGAGGAAATCTGACTGCGCCAGCCCTGATGTGAAGCAGATGGTTCAGAGGCCGGTCTTGCAGCGGGCCTTTTCTGAGAACCACGCTTCTATTATGTCGGCTTTAGCAAGGTGTAAGTGTTTATTAACCTTTATAAATTGCTGGCCTGTTATCTTGGTTGTGGTTACTACGCCAGAGGCTGTGGGTTCGATTCCCACCCGGGACCAACGTTTGTGTGATGAGCATATCTTTTGGTTTTTGGATTATTGGTGTTTGTAAATTATCAGTTGTTGGGTGCCGATTTACAAGTGTGTGAATTGTCCAATAAAAGAAATTTCGTTCGTATATACCAAAATAGCCAAAATTCAATTCAATACACTTTATTGCACATTTAAAAATTACAGACAAATAAAAAACTTTTTAACAAAAAATAAAACTGACTTCAAAACCACAAAAAGGCACTAAAAAGCGTAAAATAACTTTTTTATTTTAATCCAAAAGACAGAACCCTGTTACGTATTATTTTAACTAAAATATTATTATAATATGTGCTATGTACTGATCTGTTTGTAGTCGGTGCCAAGCCGGTAGTAGGCTAAGTCTCCCGTGCACCATTCCATAATATGTTAATTCACCATCATCATATCAGCCTGTAGACGTCCACTGCTGGACAAAGGCCTCCCCCAAGGATCTCCACGACGACCGGTATATGTTAATTAAGCTGTTCATATTGCTAAGTTTTATTGTGTGTCGGTCTTGGCACCGACTTCAAACAGATCAGTACATAGCACATATTATAATAATATTTTAGTTAAAATAATACGTAACAGGGTTCTGTCTTTTGGATTAAAATAAAAAAGTTATTTTACGCTTTTTAGTGCCTTTTTGTGGTTTTGAAGTCGGTTTTATTTTTTGTTAAAAAGTTTTTTATTTTTCCATTTTTAGTGTTAATGTATTTATAATAGTATTCGTTGCATCCCTAATAATCCCCGTAAAAAGAACTAGGTAGGTAGGTACAACGCAAAACTTGCTGCAGCGGCGGCGGTGCGAAGGCGAAAGCGACAAAACCGCGCGCACAGATGGATGCGCCCCACGCGGCGCGGCTGCGGTGCGGAGTGGCGGCGGCGCGTTGTATTCCTTTGCAGTATATGAGAACTGATAGCGTCAGTGGCGTCGGGGATAAGACACGGCCTATCATATCGAAAGGTCCGGAGTTCGATCCACAGCTGGGCCATGTACCAATGGTTTTTTTCTCGAAACTTAAGTACATTTTACTGACTGCTCTTAAACGGTGAAGCAAAACATCGTGAGGAGACCTGCATACGCCGAAGAAGAAATTCTTAGGCGCATGTGAAGTTCACCAAACCGCACTGGGCTAGCGTGGTGGACTATAGCCCGAACACCCTCGTTGAGAGAGTAGGCCTGAGCCCCAGCAGTGGGGACATCTTAATAGGCTGTTGATGATATGAGAACTGCCACACAGAGCGTTCTTCATACAAACCGCTTCATACAATTCCTGTCTGAAGGGGTCCGCTTTATATTCACTTTCCGCAGATTCGCCGCCGCAACGCTTTCGCAACACCGCCGCCCTATCTGTATTGCGCTTTAGCGTTGTAAAGCATTTCATCATCATTACCACTTCATTCACGGTAAAATACTACACAGACTTCTTCCCCCCTCCCCCCTCCCCTCGCCCCTATCTCCTCTCTCTGCCCTCAACCCTTTTGAAATCGGTCCACAATTAACGGAGAAATCGGTGAACATACATAAAAGGAAAAAAAAAAACATACATACTGCCGAACATAGTACCTCCTCCTTTTTTGGAAGTCGGTAAAAAAGAGAAAACAGATACAGTAATGTACATCTAGGCGGTCTTATCGCTAAGAGCGATTTCTTCCAGACAACCTTTATGTATGAGCCAAGGGGCACCAGTGATGATGCGCAGGATACACTTCATCTAACAATAGCTAATGGTTTGATCACAGCGGCCATGGAACCGGACCTGATAGGCGACTTCACGCTGCCGTACGCGCTGCCCCTGACCGGCGGAGACCACTCCGACCTGAAGAGTATCTCGTGCGACACCCTGGCGGCGCTCCTGCAGGGAGAGTACGATGACAGCGTTAGTGATTACCGGGTGAGTGCTCTCTTCTAGTTTTTGAAAGGACCAACATACAAAAAAATACAGACAAATTGAAAACCTCCTCTATGGGCCTCATAAGAAGGCTCAAGGTCACCCAGAGGGGAATGGAGAGAGCATTGCTCGGAGTTTCCCTGCGAGATCGAATCAGAAATGAGGAGATCCGCAGGAGAACCAAGGTCACCAACATAGCTCAAAGATTAGCGAAGCTGAAGTGGCAGTGGGCGGGGCACATCGCTCGTAGAACTGACGGCCGTTGGGGCAGAAAGGTTCTCGAGTGGCGACCACGTATCGGAAGACGCAGCGTAGGGCTCAGCGCAGGAAGACGCTCGTAGGGTTAGCGCAGTTCGAACCCACGACCTCGTAGCGAGTGCACAACCAACTAGACTACCATGGCTCTTCCTAACATCTTAAGTCGGTTGGCCACAGGTGATCGACTGCCGGTACCCGTACGAGTTCGACGGCGGGCACATCCCCGGCGCCGAGAACCTGTACACCCCCACGCAGATCCAGGAACTGCTCAACACCCCGCTGCAGAGCGGAGACCGCATCAAGAGGAGCATCCTCGTCTTCCACTGCGAATTCTCCTTGGAGAGGGGGCCTAAGCTGTGAGTATTATACCGACTGCCTGGGGTCATACTAATCATCAGCCTGCCCCTTTTTTAAAAGTAGGTTTTGGCTTGGTAACGAGACCTTTAAGCCTTATCCTATTTAGAATTTACAGTCATATTTCTTAGGTGGTTACAGCACGGCCTAGGGCATTTATATATTATATTTATATTTATACACTTTTGACACTTCGCTCCCGCCAAAAGAGTCCTCTATCCAAGTCTGAGAGAAATCTAGCCCAAAAGTGACTGCTGATGGTAGATTATAAGAAATTTCTAACTTTAAAAATCTTCTTAGAACATTTTTTTCTGATGGGTAGGCAGAAAGAACGGAGCGCCAAGTATCGCGATCCTGACACACCTTTGTTGCTTCGCTCAGTCTCATCATTCTCTCCACACACGCTCGCCGCGGGACGCGAGTGCTCTGCACGTGTCCGTCTGTGAGCACCCGCTCTATCTGATCCTCGTATGTCAGTCGAGCTCGTCCCCGGCTCCTATTACAAATCACATTAACTGATTCTGACAATTAAAATATGTTACCTTTGTCTTGTTCCCCAGATACCGGTACCTCCGCTCGTCAGACCGTTCCAAGAACATGGAGAACTACCCCCACCTCAACTACCCGGAGATGTACCTCCTCCACCAGGGCTACCGCACCTTCCACCAGCGGTACCCCGCGCTGTGCACCCCCGCCGGCTACACCGCCATGCTGGACCCCAAACACACCCTGATGCTGAAGAAACACAGGTCCATTGAAGAGCCCACGTCTTTCTACACGCACCATAGGAGCTCCAAGTCTGGACACAGGTTGATGTACTGACAACAACTGCCTAGGAAACATCGCTAAATTATGATATGGATTTATATGGACAACGATGGTAAATTAATCATTTAATATCAAAGGCGGCAATCGATCGTTATGACAACAATGAGTTATTGGTCTTGGTACAGTCGAAAGCACGTCAGTGGAAACAAAACCAGTATAAACTGGTCTCTGATAGAGTTGCCACTGACGTGCGGTCGACTGTACAATAAGAAGAAAGTTGAAAGTTCAATGACAGTTCAAAGTCAGATTGCCACCTTTTTTATACGGCTCAAATAACGGTTGCAATGAACGTAGTCTTGTATAGTCCAAAACTACATTAAAAACCCAAGGTCTACTGGAAAGACCGTGGTCTACTGTTGGTCTATTGAGAAGACCGCCGTGATTTCACGTCTTTCTAAGTAATATCGGTTTGGAATTGCAATCTAGTTTGAGTTATCCTGTGATCTTTTGTAAAAAGCATTGATTTTTGGAAATTTATAATAAGAAAAATGTCGTGTAGCGACTTATCTCGGAATTGACAAGATTTATTTGAAACAAATCTACAGTAACTTCGCTGCTTTAATAACCTCCAAAGGGAATTCAACTACTATAACGTTAAATACTTACAGTTGAATTCTTGGAGGTTTTGAGGAGTTAGTACAGTCGACCGCACGTCAGTGGAAACACTCTGACCTTGAGCTGGCCCAGCCTGTAAGGAAGTTTCAATCTATGAGAGAACAGATTATACTGGTTTTGTTTCCACTGACGTGCGGTCGACCGTACTATCGTCAAACTATTAGCGTGTTTAAACCCTGGGACGTCTATTATTTACGTGTTTTTTTTTTAATTTGGACCTCTCCCTTTTGAGATCTTCTTTTAGGTATAGACAGTAGGTAATAAATTGTTTAAAAATTGTATATTTTCCATATAATATTATGATTTCCTGAATTACAAAGTTGACGTGAGATGTTCGTTCCCCTAAATGAGATTGGTGAGATTTTCCCTGACCTTTCTCCCCCCAAAATGGGGGAAGAAAGAGCAAAATGCGGAGAGAAATGAGCTTACAAAAGCTCACGTAGTCAATGGGCGTCCCTTTTGGTACTTTGATTTGACGATAGTACTTTTCCCACGGATTGACTCGTCTATAAGTGTAAATAAGTAATGCCATATTAAAAATTAAGCTACTAGTACAAAAAATTAGGTTAAGAAGAAATATATCCCACCTTTATGTAAACTATAATGCCATGTATCTAGTTTGTTGCAATATAGATTTAGATTACAAATAGGTGAATATTCGTACGCCATTTAGTTTTATCGCATCGAAATTGGTTTAGTGCTTTTAAAGAGTTCAGGCATAAGTTAATAGGTCGGCTGTTTGTTTAAAAACACGAATTTTTCAATATTAAATACTACAGAATATTCTAGTAAATTCTAATATTAAAACGGTTTTTAAATATGATTTCGACAGCTCCAAATTTAGCTCTTTTTAAGTACCTGGCCATTGACTTTCTTGAAAATTTCCTAAGCTATGTTTGTTGCAGTTAATTTCCCAATGTCGTGTATAAAAGAGATCTATTTTTATATCTGTCTAATTTTAAGTTTGCGCTTCAGAATGATGGTTACATGACTTACAAGTGTTTTGAAATCGGTGGAAAAATAACCTGGATAAGAAACGAAAACAAAATAAAGTCTCCTAGGTAATACCAGTTTAAAATGAAATGATAGCTGTATTTTTAATAATTGATGCCTTTGGGGAAGGATATATTTAAAACTTTGTTTTTATAAAAAATAGAAATACAGCTTAGAATTTTAAAGCACTTGTGTCGAAATGTTTAATTATACCCTGGACTGCCCCTAGGCACTTAGGATAAAAAGTGTAATGTTTGGGACAAAGCGATTTACTGTTTTCTGTCTTACAAAAATGTTTCCAACCCAATTGCCTAAAATATTAAAATATAACTTTGTCTACTCCAATTTCCTTGATACAAAATCATTAACGGTGTTGAAAAGCCCTACGTTTCGTCATGGTTTCATCAAACTGTACGTAATGACTTTCTGTATAGAAAAGTTCACTTTGTCGATTTGATTGGCTTTTATTGTAATTATTGTGAGTCGTTGATAAATTATTGTACACTGTTTCATAATTATGATTGTAATACTTGGGACATGAGGAGGGAGAATATGAGGGGGCAATCCAGGGGCAGATGATTCTAAATGTATGCTAGGATTGAATGTTGTAAATAAGTAGATTATGTTTTAAGTAACTTTGTATTTTCCTAATAATTGTAAAAGGTTTGGTCTAGTAGGAATATCCTCGTAATATCTTTACAAGACAGATATGGACTCCACAATCTTTTGATAAGCCTGTCAACGTCCTATTATGGGCATAGGCCGCGTGCGGGTGTAATCGCTATAATGAACATTTATAATCGGTCTAGAATTTTTATAGCGAAAATTAAATCGCATAGGGATTGAACGTATTCTATCGAGTTTCGACGGTATCGATGTAGCACTACTGATAGTAGGTATACAAAGGGTGAAATGCAGAATAGACGTACCGTGACTATACTTATAAATGTCGTTATCAGTTTCGTAACAATTTATCAGTTTCGGTTAACATTTTTGTTTCGTCTTTTTATTCTGCATTTCACCCCAAAACGACTATGAAATTATTACATTTTAAATTTAATTTAATATGTAAAACTTTTCTATTTTGGTTGGATCTAGATTTTTATTTTGATTTTGGTATTTTGTTTACGCTTAAATTGATAAATTATTGTGAAGTGTAGAATATTTATAAAATATAAAATATAGAAAAGTTTGATGTTCCATTATTGAACATTTCTATTCTAATATTTATATTAAAATACAATAACTTCATTGTCGTTTTGCATACTTACAATCAGTAATTGATGTTCCAATATTGAGCATATCTATTCCAATATTTATATTAATATACAATAACTTCATTGTCGTTTTGCATACTTACAATCAGTAATTGATGTTCCAATATTGAACATATCTTCCAATATTTATATTAATATACAATAACTTCATTGTCGTTTTGCATACTTACAATCAGTAATTGATGTTCCAATATTGAACATATCTATTTCAATATTTATATTAAAATACAATAACTTCATTGTCGTTTTGCATACTTACAATCAGTAATGAGACAACAGCGATACCGTCAAAAGTCGATAGTCTACCACGTTCAATCCCTATGCATTAAATTTTCCCCTTTGAAAATTCCGGACATTGTAATATTTCTACTTTTTATTCAAAAGTCTTTTATAATCTCGTAAAGATCCAATAAGCTTTAATATCTAACCACGTGCCGTGTGTAACCCAAGATTATTTTGTAAATATAACTTAAGGTTAACTAACGTAGGTTTAAATGAGTATACAGCAAAGCCTGTATATTACAACTTTAGGTTCAAGCCATTTGTGTGGGAGTTCTCACTGAAAACCTGCCTTTGAGGTTTTTATTAGGGTGTTAACTACATTATGCGACATTTAGTGCCAATAATACATACATACAGTGTACAGAATACATACAGAATGATTGGCATTGTACTTGAAATCATTTACAAGATGTTTATAAATAATAGTATTTATGTAGTTTTTATTTCGAGTAATGACAGTATTGCTTCATAATATACTATGGATCATCAACAGCCTATTAACATGTCCCCATTGCTGGGGCTCAGGCCTACCCTCTCAACGAGGGCGTTAGGGTCCACCACGCCAGCCCAGTGCGGGTTGGTGTACTATGGATACTGAAACTATATTTACTAGTTTAGGGCACTAAAATGTCGCGTAATATCTTAAAAGTACACTTTCGACTTGTCTGTGTCTATTTTTGTTTGTCCGGACTGTAAATTACTTTTTTATTTGCATTAACGTCCTCATTTTTCGATTTATTGTTGGATTTAAATACGTCCAGACGAATCCACTTGTTGAATGGTCCACACTTCTAGGTTGGACCGTTTCTGGATTTGACCATTTCTCAATATGACTACTTCTGTGTTAACCCACTTTAATTGACCACTCTCTGAACGGATCAGACTAACCGTTCAGCCCGTGAGCTTGTAAATATTTCAGTTATCATCATCATATCAGCCTGTAGACGTCCACTGCTGGACAAAGGCCTCCCCCAAGGATCTCCACGACGACCGGTCCTGCGCTAACCTCATCCAGCTGGGTCCCGTTAATATTTCTGTATTAGACAACTTCTCGTTTTGTAAGAAAATGATTAAATAAAATAAAAGTCTCGTATATAAGCTATGGGCCCTTTCGACGGACAATACCATAAACGGAGAAAGAAAATAATAAATGTGATATTTGTTTTTGCTTTGTGTACTATAAACAAAGACAGTGTAAAGGAAGTCAATAGTCATAAAGAGAAGTGGTCAACTCCAGAAATAGTCAAACCTAGAAATGGTGTAGAGGTGGTTGAACGTTTAAATATTTCTTTTGCTCCTTAAATTCATCCTTTATAAATGGCATCAAAATTCTATACTACGAAGGCAATATTTTTAATACGCTTGTAATTATGTTTAGAGTAAAACTATTTTTTTTATTTAAAACAAAAAGAAGAAATTATGACTTACGTTTTTTTAAAATAGTTCACATATATTCTATTAATTTAAGTTAATTTTTTTTTCGTAGTTTTCAGATGTTTGAGCGAAGTTTTATGGCGTGTCTCAGTTTATAATAAGACTACCTTCTACTTGTAAGGTCCCATCTTCAATTCTGAATAAAGAATAATACTATAGCACCGTAACCTTTTTTCTGGTTACCAAAGTAAATAATATAAATTTCAAATTCTAGTAAAAATGTTCCATCGATCGTCTTCGGCCTGAAAACGTCCTCTGCTGAACACAACTTTTTAATTTCGCTCAAATATTTAAGAACAAACTTTGAGATTTTTCCGAGCGCCCTCGAGAAATGTACGCTTACTAGTGTTGGTTACGTGTAAATACTTAATTAAGTTAAACTTGAAACAGAACATAGGCCCGAATAATACTAACACATTTAAAATTTTACGGCACTGGAACGAAGCCTTTAGTCGCTTAATTTCTACTGTATTAGAACGTCCACTGTATCAGAACATCCACTGTGTCAGAACGTCCACTGTGTCAGAACTTCCACTGTATCAGAACATCCTCTGTGTCAGAATTTCCATTCTATCAGAACATCCACTTGGTCAAATCGTCCACTGTGTCAGAATTTCCACTGTGTCAGAACGTCCATTGTGTCAGAACGTCCATTGTGTCAGAACGTCCATTGTGTCAGAACGTCCACTATGTCAGAACGTCCTCTGTGTCAGAATTTCCACTCTATCAGAACATTCACTTTGTCAAAACGTCCACTGTGTCAGAACATCCACTTTATCAGAACATCCACTTTATCAGAACATCCACTGTGTCAGAACGTCCACTGTGTCAGAATTTTCACTGTATCAGAACATCCACTTTGTCAAAACGTCCACTACGTCAGAATTTCCACAGTATCAGAACATCCACTTTGTCAAAACGTCCACTGTGTCAGAACGTTCACTGTATCTGAAAGTCCTGTAGCAGAACGTTCATCCTAAAAAGACAGCCCCAAAATTCACCGTCGTTTTCTCGAGAATTACAATATAAATATACAAAATTAGCTTTGCTGTTAAATTTTAAATGTGTGCCATCAGAATTGCGCCTTATCTATGGGTAACAGTAAATAAACTAAAGTAGGATAAACATTGAACAGGATGGAAAAAATACCACTGTTACATACTACTGTAATATCTTGTGAGAAGATAATATTCTTGACAACAGAAAGTCCTCAAAAATATAATAATACATCTTTACTCTAAGCCCATGACGGGGTAGGCAGAAAGAACGGAGCGCCAAGTATCGCGATCCTGACACACCGCTTCGCTCAGTCTCATCATTCTCTTCACACATTCAAAAATATAATACCAGACAAAGACGAGCAGTGTCAACAAGATCACTGCTGGATAAAAGCCTCCCCCCGTATCCTGACATTGATTGTTATTGCCAAGGCATGGCACTCGGCAGTTGGCTGATTATTATATATTATTTGTTACACCGCCTATAATTCACTCCGTTCTTTCTGGCGCCCCGTGAGGGTATAGCGTGAAGATATACTTGTAATAGATGTAGTTTATGAGTGGTGTTTTGCCATCCTGTAGAGTTCAGCTAAAATACTATTTTTTAGCTTAAATTAGTCTTACAAAGGCATAATTTTTCAAATATTTGGTAATTTATGTACAATCTAATTCTCCAGCTAGGGTTTCCTGTTTGTGGCGCCGCCGCCCCTGGAGAGAAATATTGATACAAAAATTTATAGTTGATGATTCATCAATGATGAATAAGAAATTTCCCTTTCGACTCCCTGTGGAAAATGTATCGTATTATTTCCATAACAGCAAAAATAAATCCAATGAAAATGAAATTCTTGTTCAAAATTGGCATGGACAAAGATATTTTGTAATTAAATGGTGCCCAAACTTGTTCAAAGTGAAAATAGCGACATATTTAAGTGCCTTCGTGAGATGAAATAACTTAAAATTGCATTTAAATCTTTATAAAAGGCCAAGCATTAGAAAAATGGCCGATTTTACTGTGACAAGTTAACAGAGAGTGTTGTAGGATAAGACGGTTGAGAATTGGCTCTTTCACACTGCGACGATAACGACACGACAGGTACATCGTCAGCTCGGACGACAACGATATCATCCGACGATATCGGCATGTGACACGTTGTGACCAACAGTGCGGTATGCCACAGCAGTCTCATCCCGCACTGTGTCGACCGACGATATCAGCATGTGACACGATGTAACCAACAGTGCGGTATGTCACAGCAGGCTCACCCCGCACAGTGTCGTCCGCCGATATCGGTATGTGACACGTTGTAACCAACAGTGCGGTAAGCCACAGCAGTCTCATCCCGCACTGTGTCGTCCGCCGATATTTTCACGACAAACGATATCGTCGACGACAATGACATAGTGTGAAAGCGATATAAAATAACCATTCCGACGATATCGTGTCGTTATCGTCCGAATAGGTGAAGGACTGAAGCAGTCTCTGTTAACTGGTCAATCCTTATCTAGTTACTTGTATGTATTTATTTTTGTTTTTAGCATGAAAATTAAATTTTATTATATGCGTCTCTTTTCGGAAATAAAACGATATTATGTACGATAGAGTTAACATAGAGTTTAAATTTGTTAGAATATGATTTGTGGATTTTAGTTTTCTTTAAGTTCAATATATTTTATAAAAAATATTTTTCTGTTGTATCATTTATTTTACCAATGAGATGTAAGATCTCAATATTTTTCATTTAAGTACTATTTTTTTTCTACTCTGAATGCAGCATTTGCTATGAAAATAAAACAATAGGAAACACGAAAAAATATACATTTTATTGGCTTAAACACTGATAATTTTATTTAGACAACTTTTAAGTTAAATACATAAATCTACTAATAATATAAAGTTTGGATGTGTGCTTGAAGTGATCTCCGTAACTGCTCGACCGATTTTGAAAATTCTTTCACTATCGGATAGGTGGTTCAGATAAAAAATATATAATAATTTTTTTTGACGGAAAATACCTTGGAAAATGACCTTTAAAAATAGACATTTTAACCTTAGGGTGATAGATCACTTTTTTACCCGACTATATTTGCTATTGCCTAAGACATGTTAGGAGTCTGAATCTCTTTCACTTCATCTTTACCTTCTTCCTCTTTATTCTCCACTATAACTTTCTTCTCCAAACCTTCATCAAGAGACGTTCTCGACAGCTGCTTTAAGATCTTCTCAAAAATCCTAGGAGCGCTCTTCGTATTCGGCAAAGAAATGTCCGTTTGAGTCGTGACCGTTTCACTTGTCTTCTCCGCCTGCACCTCCAGCGGTACGCTGGTCTCCTTCAAGTTCAGAGTCATCGCTTTCTTTTTAATTTCAATTTCCGGATCAGACTTCTCCGTTTTGAGCTCTTGTACTTGCAACTTGTCTACTTTTTCCTCATTTTCTTTGGATCTCCGTTCTATTGCTTTGGTGAGAACGTTTCCGAGGATATGGGCGCATTTGATGATGTTCTGCGTTTCTCTCGGAGTGAGGTGGAGACCCTCGTTTCGTATGATGTTGTTTAGGTTCTTGACGTCAGGAGAGCGCTTTCTGGAGCCTTCCGTGTCGAAATCTGTTATAAATTCAATAGGTTTGTTAAAACGCCTGTTTGAAGAAGCTTAGCAAATACAATAAAGTATATTTTAAGGCAAAATAATAAACGGTACGGCCACGCCGCAAAACTTTCTGATACGCTCATTAATCGATTTAACAATAAATACGAGTTTACATCTCAGATTATAGAATGCTACCGGCGATCGTCAATACTAATCAGTCAGTCAGTATAAGTGATCGCAGAATGCTACATACTATGAAATTGAAAAAATAAAAATAATAAAAAAAACGATTTTGGTACTTATATTGTATCAACGGGGCTTGAATCCCCAGACGGACTTCCCCGTACCTAAATCAGTCAGATCAGTGGGGACTTACGTCCCCAGACGGACTTCCCCGCCTCGACTTTCCTTGCCTTATAAATCAGCCAGATCAACGGGGACTTCAGTTGGGGCCATGATTTTCCTTACCAAAATCATCCAGATCAATGGGGACTTCAGCCCCCATTCATCTGGCTGACTGGGGACTGAAGTCCCCGCCTTGATTTTCCTTACCTAGATCAGCCAGGTCGATGTTGTCGGTCCTGTAAGGCGTGGGGCACTGGTCGTAGTAACTCTTCATGGGCACCTTGGCGACGGAGTTGTTGTAGTTCGCCCAGAAGTTGTTCCACTCCCCGTTCTCCCCGCGCCTGTACTCCTCCACCTTGGTGCGCTCCGCCTCGCTGCTGTCCTGCCAGCTGCTCACGCAGCAGCTGGGAAAGCATGTCGGTAAGTTCAGAACTTGTGGTGAGTTCGGATGGGAAAGTGAGGCGGTAAGTTTAAAGAGCTTAAGGTGAGTCTGGCTGGGAAAGTAAGTCGGTAAGTTTAAAGAGCTTATGGTGAGTCTGGCTGGGAAAGTAAGTCGGTAAGGTAAAGAACTTTTGGTGACTAAGGCTGGGAAAGTAAGTCGGTAAGTTTAAAGAGCTTATGGTGAGTCTGGCTGGGAAAGTAAGTCGGTAAGGTAAAGAACTTTTGGTGACTAAGGCTGGGAAAGTAAGTCGGTAAGTTTAAAGAGCTTATGGTGAGTCTGGCTGGGAAAGTAAGTCGGTAAGGTAAAGAACTTTTGGTGACTAAGGCTGGGAAAGTAAGTCGGTAAGTTTAAAGAGCTTATGGTGAGTCTGGCTGGGAAAGTAAGTCGGTAAGGTAAAGAACTTTTGGTGACTAAGGCTGGGAAAGTAAGTCGGTAAGTTTAAAGAGCTTATGGTGAGTCTGGCTGGGAAAGTAAGTCGGTAAGGTAAAGAACTTTTGGTGACTAAGGCTGGGAAAGTAAGTCGGTAAGTTTAAAGAGCTTATGGTGAGTCTGGCTGGGAAAGTAAGTCGGTAAGGTAAATAACTTTTGGTGACTAAGGCTGGGAAAGTAAGTCGGTAAGTCTAAAGAGCTTATCATCATCATCAAAAGCCTATTAACATGTCCCCACTGCTGGGGCTCAGGCCTACCCTCTCAACGAGGGCGTTCGGGCTATAGTCCACCACACTAGCCCAGTGCGGGTCGGTGGACTTCACATGCGCCTAAGAATTTCTTCTTCGGCGTATACAGGTTTCCTCACGATGTTTTCCTTCACCGTTTGAGAGCAGTCAGTACATGTACTTAAGTTTCGAGAAAAAACCCATTGGTACATGGCCCAACCGGGGATCGAACCTCGGACCTTTCGATATCATAGGTCGCGTCTTATCCCCGAGGCCACTGACGCTATGATAAAGAGCATAAGGCAGCTATTATATCTGTTGTTATTGTGAATCTGTCTGGGAAAGTAAGTCGGTAAGTTCAGAACTTACAATAGGTAATAAATATTATACGCCACACACTAATACTACCGCATGATGTGTCTCTTGTCGTGCAGACTGTACCTGGATATGTGCATGTCCTGGCTGCGGGGCGAAGCGCCCGGCTCGCCCCTGGTGGCGAGGGAGGCCCGCGGGGACAGCTCCGCCGAGGACTGGCCGGAGTACTCCGGCGACACCGACGAGTAGTCCAGCTCGGTGCTCACGCCGTATCTGCGCTCCAAATGAAATAAACTGTACGGCGGCACCGCACTAAACTTTCTCGCCATTTAAAAAGAATAAGTCAAATGATGCAGCTTCGTCATTTTCCTAACAAAAGTGTTTTTTTCATACAATTTTGTATATAATAGTTATTTGATAAGCAAGGCTGCAAAGTTGGTTATTTTGTGCGAGTACTAGTATTGAAAACTGAGCGAGCGAAGGGCTCTAGGAAAGATATAATCCTGAGCGTAGCGAGGGTTTCAAGGTACGAGACACAAAATAACTTTGCTGCCGAGCGCAACACACAATTTTTCACGTCACTACAGCGAGGAAAATACTAGGTGAATTGAATCCTTTCGGCGGTTTAGAATCACAAATAATAATAACCACAATTAGAATGACCACTTCTTTAAATCTACAAATTAAAAGAAAAGTTTTAAAAAGATTTTTTCCAGGTGGAGTTTTCCAGGTTTACCGGTTTTTTGTTAGACACATACTGATAAAGTCATGTTGCAGGACCTTATGTACTTATTTGTAATACATGACAATTCAATAGCTCCAACCATTTGCGAGTAAATCGCGAGTTTTCGGTTGTAAAAAGGGAAAACCATGCAAACTAGATTTTTCCCAGACCAATAGGTCATACTTAAATATAAGTAATTACGACGTGCAAAGTTTCATCAAAATCGTCAGAGCCGTTTGAGAAAAAAAAAACTTTTTATCGTATGACAGCTAAACTCTAAAAGACGCGAAACTTTAAGGATGTTTGACACTCTTTCACGCAAAAACTACGAAATAGATTTTGATGAAAATATTATAGATTACATCAGAATAACATATAGGCTAAGCTATTCCTATGGGAAAAACTTTTCCACGCGGACGAAGCCGGGAGAAACAGCTAATAGTATCTTATAAAAGCACACCATATATATACCTGCTGGCCGTCGAAGAGGTCTTATACAGGCTGTCCCGGCTGTATGAGAATACGCTGTCTCTGCTCTGTTGCTTTGAACTCTCCTGTGTGAAGAAAGAACAAGATTTTAACAAAAAAAACAAAAAAAATATTAAAAAATTAGTTCCAGAGTTAGCGCGTTCAAGCAAGCAAACTCTTCAGTATGTCATCATTGTTATATATGTTTGTGTGCGTAGGGTAGTTTTAAGTCTCATCAAGTATACTGTAGTTTGTGGCCTGTCATTCAGTCGTACATTAAATGGTTTATAGTAAGCACGTGTTTCAATATTCAACAGTGGCGACGAGGATGGGATTTATTGTGGACAGGGAGGGAGTGAGTGTCGATCCAGAGAAAATTAAACGTACGTACGTAGTACGAGGAGGTCGTAAAATTAATGAAGGATTATTTACAGCCGAACCCATCGTATTTAGCGGAACGTTATAAATTTCGACAGTGCCGTCAGACTGATGGTCAGTCAATCGCAAGTTTTGTGGCAGAATTAAAGCGGCTTTCTCGCTTTTGCGAGTTTGAAAACTCACTCGATGACAACATGCGTGATCAGTTTGTATGCGGTATAAAAAGTGACCTGATCAGGCAAAGACTGTTTGCAGAAGAAAAAGTCACTTATAAAAAGGCCATTTCTCTCGCTTGCACATTGGAAGCGGCAGAGCGAGATTCACATAATGTGGTTGAAAAGAATGGGAGTTCGTCGGAAATAAATGCGCTTCACGCCGCAAGCTCAAGCGCTGCAAGCGCGTACAGCGGCGGCAGTGAGTTTGACAGATCGGTCAATCGACTCGACTCGGCTGTCAACTCGGCCGGCTCGCCGCGCTGCTGGGCTTGTGGCGATACATCACACCGGCAATACGAGTGCAAATATCGTTCTTTCGTCTGTACAACCTGCAATAAGACTGGACATTTGAGGAGGGTATGCCCTCAGTCGACGGGACCTCGATTGCGATCGAGTGCACAGCAGCGGGGGCGCGGGAATGCGTCTCGCGGCCGAGGCGGCGGCGGCGGTGGCAGCGGCGGCGCGGGCGGCGCCGGCCGGGCTGCGCGCTCCGCGTATGCCGGCCACCACTGGGTGCAGGATGCCTACGACGGGATCACGCACAGTGAGGTGTTTGGGGAACAACGTGAGGAACAATGGGACGACGGGGAGGAAGAATCATTGCATTTAATGTCACTGGCTTGTTACAAACCGGTATGTTTGTCACTTTTAGTTGAAAACCAAATGTTGAACATGGAGATAGACACAGGGTCGGCTATTTCCTGTGTTAGTAGTTCGATTTATGCCGAATATTTTAGTCATTTGCCCTTGTTACCGTGTCAATTAACCTTAAAGTTTTATGATGGCTCGAAAACCAAACCTTTAGGTTATCTAGAAACTGATGTGTGTTATGCAGGAGTAAAGAAAAAGTTGGACTTATATGTTATTAGTAATGGCACTACGAATTTGCTGGGCCGCCAGTGGCTTGCAGAGTTAGGAGTCGATATACCGAGCTGTTCAGTCAATGCCATTGTAAATGAGAAAATGGACAAAAATGCAATTGTTGCAAATGTAATTTCCAGACATAAGGAGTTGTTTGACGGGTCTCTGGGCCGGTTCACCGGCGGGAGAGCGGCGCTATGTGTCCGCGAGGGCGCCACGCCGGTGTTCTGCCGCGCGCGGCCGCTGCCATACGCGCTCCGCGAGCGGGTGGACACCGAGCTGGACGCCATGCTGCGCGCCGGCGTCATCGAGCCCGTCGACCACTCCGACTGGGCGACTCCCCTCGTTATAGCCAGGAAAGCGGACGGAGGTATCAGGGTATGCGCAGACTATAAAGTTACTCTCAATCAGTCGTTAATGGTCGATCAGCACCCGGTTCCAAAGATTGAAGATCTATTTGCTAACCTGAGTGGTAATGTTTACTTCACTAAATTAGATTTGTCCCATGCGTATAATCAATACGAGCTGAGTGAAGCTTCAAAAATGTACACGGTCATCAATACCCATCGGGGATTATTCAAATATAATCGCTTGGTCTATGGTCTATCATCGAGTCCAGCTATTTTTCAAAAAATGATGTCAAATTTGTTGCAGGGCATTCCGAATGTAATAAATTTCTTAGACGATATCTTAATCATGACTAAAGATTTAGATTCACACATGAATACTATCAATGAAGTATTTAATAGATTGCGGTCCTATGGGTTGAAACTGAAGAAGTCAAAATGCGTGTTTTTGGCTAGTAAAGTAAAATTTTTGGGATTTATTGTGGACAGGGAGGGAGTGAGTGTCGATCCAGAGAAAATTAAACCAATTTTAGTAATGACCCCCCCAACTTGTACTTCAGAACTGAGATCATTCCTGGGAATGATTAACTTTTATGGGAAGTTTGTTAGGAATTTGAGTTCATATTTAAATCCTCTGTACGAACTATTGAAGAAAGGCGTGGCTTGGACTTGGAATAAAAGACATCAGGTGGCTTTTGAACAAATTAAAACGTTATTGTGTAGTGCCGAGGTGCTAGCCCACTTCGACATGACGCGCGAGACAGTGGTGACGTGCGACTCGAGCGCGTACGGCATCGGCGCCGTACTGGCGCAGCGCGCGCCCGGCGGCGGGCCCGAGCAGGTGGTCGCGTACGCGTCGCGCGCGCTCACACAGGCCGAGCGGCATTACAGCCAGATACACAAGGAGGCTTTAGCCATCATTTTTGCAGTGAGTAAATTTCACCAGTATGTGTATGGCCGTAAATTCACACTACGTACGGATCACAAGCCGTTAGTTAGCATCTTTGGACCGGGAAATGGAATCCCTGTAACAGCCGCTAGTCGATTGCAACGCTGGGCGGTTATTCTGTCGGCATATGATTTTAAAATCGAATATGTTTCCACCGATAGGAACGCAGCGGACGCGCTATCACGGTTAATCAAGTCACATAATGGGGACGTGGAACAGGAGGCGGGGCAGATTCCCGAGCAGACGTATCTGCATTTCGCGACAGAGGCCTTTTTATTAGATTATAATAAATTGAGGAGAGAAACAGTATCAGATCCTATTTTGAGTCGGGTTTTAAGCTATATCAGGGACGGCTGGCCAGCCGAGGTGGAAATAAAAGAACTCAAGCCATTCTTTAACCGAAGGAACGAGCTGTACATCGAATTAGGTTGCTTGATGTGGGGGCACCGCGTTATTATTCCCAGTCAATACCGGGAGAAAGTTATGAACGAACTTCACGATTCTCACATGGGAATAATTAAGACGAAAAGTTTTGCTCGCAGTTATGTGTGGTGGCCCGGCCTGGACGAGGCGATCGAGGCGCGGTGCCGCGCGTGCTGCGTGTGCGCCGCCGTGGCCGCCGCGCCGCCCGCGCACGCGCCGCGCGCCTGGCCCTGGCCCGCGCGCCCCTGGTCCCGCCTGCACATTGACTTTTTAGGGCCTATCGCAGGCATGACGTACTTGATAGTGGTGGACTCATGTTCTAAATGGATAGAGGCTATTAGAATGCACCGTACCTCAGCGTCGGCCGTGATTCGGGTTTTGCGAGATTTATGGGCTAGATTCGGCATTCCGAAGCAAGTGGTCAGCGATAACGGCCCTCCGTTTACGAGCGCAGAGTTTAAATCATTCCTTAGCCATAACGGCACTGAACAAATTTTTACAGCTCCCTACCACCCCGCGTCGAACGGAGCTGCCGAAAGTTCGGTAAAAATTTGTAAAAGGGTTATAAAAAAGGCACTAAAACAAAAGATAGATGTGGATACCGCTTTATGTAGGTTCCTCCTCACTTACCGTAATACGGAGCACAGCACGACGGGGGAGAGTCCGGCGCACGTGCTGCAGGGGCGGGCGTTACGCACGCGGCTGGACTGCCTTAAGCCGGAGCGGGGCGATCGCGTTAGGAGCGCCCAGCTTCGTCAGGAAAGAGACGCTGGGGGCGCCACTAGGTCGATGGGAACTGGGGACTCGGTGTGGTTTAGGCAGTACCGAGAGGGCGATAAGTGGTGCCCGGGGGAAATTGTAGAACGACTCGGCGATACTGATTATAATGTTAGGTCTACTAGTAACGGAACCGAGGTGCATCGACATATCGACCAGTTGAGAGGTAGGACATACCCGGCCAATATACCATCTGAATCTCAGATGTTAGGTAATAGTAATACCGGTAATAGGCCGGTACGGAACTCGCTATTATTTCCTGGCGATAGCGAGGAGAGCTCGCCGGGGACGGAGGGGTCGAGGAGCCCGATGGAACGACGCGGCAGCGGCGGCTCGCCGGCCGCGCCCGCCGCGCCGGCCTCGCCACCCGCGGCTACCCCGCCTGGGTCCGGCACCAAGCCCCGGCTATCGGCCGCCTCTCCCGTGGATGAACCGCGCCCACGAAGGACCCGCATGCCTCCGATTAGATACGGCTTTGAGTTTGATTGATACGGATATTAGTTAGTATAGTTTAGTTATTATATTTGTGTTTAGTAAAAATATACTTAGTATTTACCGATTAAGTACCTTAGCTTAAATTACTACCTAGTTCCTGGTAAATATATAGTACTACTTACTGTTTATGTACCCTAGCTAGGACTACTACCTATTTCCTAGGAAAAGTATAGGACTTACTCATTTTGTACCTAAGCTAAGATTACTACCTTAGATTTATATTGTTTTCTTGAAACAAAAAGTTAATGCAGATTATGGGTGGAGGTGTTATATATGTTTGTGTGCGTAGGGTAGTTTTAAGTCTCATCAAGTATACTGTAGTTTGTGGCCTGTCATTCAGTCGTACATTAAATGGTTTATAGTAAGCACGTGTTTCAATATTCAACAATCATCATATCAGCCTGTAGACGTCCACTGCTGGACAAAGGCCTCCTCCAAGGATCTCCACGACGACCGGTCCTGCGCTAACCTTATCCAGCTGGGTCCCGCGACCTGTATCCAGTCAGCATGTATACTTACATATTTGAATGATATTATATAGAAGATACCTGTGACTTCTGGTTTTTTCTAGAAGATTCCACCTTCTGCAAATGCATCTGACTCTGCAAGGAGGCGCTGCGAGGCTTCTGGAAGTTCTTCGGCGGGTTCTTGGGAGTCGACGCGGCCAGAGGGGGGAGCCGTGAGCTGATGCCGTACTTGGAGTTGGTATCTTCGAAGTCTGATACCTGGAGGGAAGCATATAGTCCAAATGGTGTATGGTGTATATGTATTGAGAAAGCGAGAATCCTATGAAGATTGCAAAATGCCGGATAATTGGAATCTAAGAATGCATACATTTCAAGATCTTGCAAAATTCCGAGTTTGTTAAGACGAAAGATTGGCTAATCTAGCTTCAAATAGAGCCTAGAGCTGGCCTAGCCTAAGAGATTCATACTATGAGAGACCAGTTTATACTATTTAGTTTCCACTGACGTGCGGTCGACCGTACATTCTGCAGCTCACTTGTACCTGTGAGAGGTCCAAAGACATGTCATCTTCGAGGGAAGTCTCCCGACTCTTGGAGGAGTGCGAGGCGTCGTGCGGCCGCCGAGGACAGTCGGAGGGCCGCTTGGTCTTCGCGCTGGTGATGGACTCCGCGGACGGCCGCCGGTGGTACGAGCCGGGCAGGGAGTTGGCTCGGTCGCTCCTACACGTAGATTAGATTCATTTCATCATCAGCCTTTTAACATGTCCCCATTGCGGGCTCAGGCCTACCCTCTCAACGAGGGCGTTAGGGGTAGTCCACCACGCTAACCCAGGGCGGGTTCGTGGACTTCACATGCGCCTAAGAATTTCTTCTTCAGCGTATGCAGGTTTCCTCACGATGTTTTCCTTCACCGTTTGAGAGCAGTCACTAAATGTACTTAAGTTTCGAGAAAAACCCATAGGTACATGTCCCAGCCGGGGATCGAACTTCGGGCCTCCAAGGGCCGCCAATGAGCCCGGTCTTCGGTTCTCCAGTGACTGCCAGCCTCACGCAGATCGTCGCTTCACCTAGCCGGGGGGCGTCCCACACTACGCTTGCCAAGTCGTGGTCTCCACTCGAGAACTCGTCTACCCCAATGGTTATGGGTTCTCCGACATCTAAATGTAACCGGTCCACTGCCACTACAACAATTTGACCCATGTCGAAAGCTTTGATTAGCGCTTTGGAACGGTACAAGCATAGAGTTAGGATCTCTTTGGTTGGCCGCTGCGGCCCCTAAGGCGTAAAAGAAGCATTCTATGGGTGTCAAAATCGTGTCAAATGTATGACAATACTGTGACTCACTCACACATTCTCATTTTCAAACTCCTTATAAATTTGTATTAGCAACCTCCTCCCGCTACTCCGCTTCCTTTGTCCGCACCCCTCCGATAATTGGCACCATAGGTTCCGATACTAAATATGCGAGATGCGAACTCCACAGGGAACGCGCGCCCCCAAAGAGATTCGAAACTTCTTGGGTACAAGCCTGGCCAGTTGGTCCAGTTTTTTAGGTAAACTTTCAGCATTATACATTAGAGTGACCTTTTTAAAATCTGCTTCCCGGTGACGACAAAATCCAAATTCTGCGGCTTGGCCGCCTTCTTGGGCGTCGAGTTGCTGGAGCCTGGCGCCGTGTTCAGCGGCGACTTCTTCTTCCCTTCTTTCTCCTTCTTGATGCTGCTTCTTCTGGAAAGGGAGGCTGAGTTCCTCCTGGAGCCGGGTCGGCTTCTAGGAGCATCTGGATCGTAGTCATCCGGCCAGCGATCGTTACGCTGCATTTTTAAGGATCTTTGCCTTGGTGGAAGCTAGTGTTGGCAATAGATTGTGTATCGATACTATCGTGAACTCAATCGAGAACTATTATAGTCACAATATCGATTATCACTTAAGCCTCACTCACTGTAGTGCGAAACACAAGATCTAAATGTTATTATTAAGAACTGACATAACTACTTTTGTTGCAGAAAATGTGGAAAAACCTTTAGTTTTTAGTGAAAAAATACATTTTTTTCCGTTTACCAACAGATGTGACGGCCATATCCAATTCACACTTAGTACCTACCATAAAAAAAACTGAAGGCTAAACTGTGTGATCAACTACCTACATTCTAGCTATATACTAACAAAACTACTCTGGCAGCGGTTTGTTCACGAAACTATTTAAAAGGAACGTACGTTGGAAAACTTATTTTTTCACCGATGTGTTTGTTTGAACAGATTAAACCGTTTTTGATGGTGTTTGTTTGATCATATATGTTTACAGGTCGGCACACAGTGTCCCACTGGTTGGGTATCTATCCCGTGACACGCATGAATAGATTCGGGTGATGGTATAGTGACAAGCGGAGCGGGGAGCGGGCACACTAATGATAGAAAGCACCCCGGGCTAATTGTAGCTGAGAGGTAAATGTAGTATGACTGAAAATATATAGATAAATATAGAGTAGGTACTCCTTACTTTTTATGTCACGCATTCTAAAAACGTTGAGTTGTTTTTTGGCGGCTGTTCACACAGCCGCCAAAAAAGTTTCAGTTGGCTGATTTCTGCGCAATGACTGACATAGGTGTCAAAGGGGAGCTGTGCGGGGGTTCACTAGAGGCGCTCATTCAATTTCAAGAAATAGTTCATTGATTTGATCAACCGAATCAAACTTTCAAATTTTTAGACATCTCTATGTATCACACTATCTCGCTTACGCACACATAGACTATATAGTGACCTTACTTGATTGTAAAGCGACTTTTCTAACGATTTTAATACTATTGTACTCCTGATTTGTAATCGGTACGAATTTTAAAATAATAACTTAACTTTTTAATTTAAGATAAAATAAATAACCGATAAAGTGTAAAGTGTAAGTCGAAATAAACAACTATTAAAAGTTTAAAACGCCACAACCCGCTCATCGCTCCGCCTGTGCATGTGCCCACGGCTTTAATTAAGGGTTGTATACTGCGGGGTGGCCATTGGCGCATGCAACAAGTGAACAGAGGTGGTGTGGAGGTGTCCTTAATATAGTTTTAGGTTCGAACAACGTTCTATGGAGTGATAGAAGTTTTGTGATCGTGCGAAAAAAATTGTCTAGCGAAGCGATTTGAATAGATTTTGTATTTGTAGTATTTTGTAAATATCTCCAGATGATTATTAATTTTATTGTTATTAATTATTGCAGGTGATTAAATCTATGCCTGTATGTATTCTTAAATCGTTATAAGATAAGTTAAAAAGTTTATAGGCGCGACTATATCTGATGAGCTAGGATACGGAGATGTACCGCAGGGTTCTGCTGTGGGTAATTTTATGTTTCTGGTGCTGGTAAACGATTTGATCTCTCTTTTTGAAGACGGCGACTTTATCATGTACGCGGACGATGGATGCGCGATAGTTCACGGGGAGAACATCCAAACTCTACGCACAAACATAAATAGGACAATTAATAAACTGTCACAATGGTTTGGTGCTAACGGCCTCAGTCTGAATATACATAAAACCAACCTAATGCATTTCAGTCTGCGTGGACCACACAAGGAGGCCCTAAATATCAACAATAATAATGTAGAAGTGCCCCAAGTAGATGAACTAAAATATCTGGGCTTTATCTTTGACTCAGGTCTGAAATGGGATCGTCATATTGATGCGTTAAGCTCGAGAATTGCCCGTGGCTGTTTTGCGCTATCTCGGTTGGTACCTATCCTAGACAAAGAGAGTCTCAGCATGGCCTACTATGGGTATGTAAATGCAATTATCTCATATGGGATAGATCTATGGGGTCTTGCAGCCGATAGAGACAGGGTATTAATAATGCAAAAAAGAGCAGTAAGACTACTTGCCCGAGTTCCCCCATATACCCCTACAAAACAATATTTTATTGGTAAAAAAATTTTAACTGTCCTTTCCCTTTTCATATTAGAAGTATCCAAGTATATGTGGCGCCACCTGCCCTGCTATTCTGTAAGCGTATTTGTGCAACTCGATCCTGAATCCGCAGTGAGATCGGTCTCTAACTCAATGATTCACAGTTCAATACTCACTTTACTTCGCAAGTGAAGTGTTTATTGTGTAGCTTGTATTTGTTTACACAATGCGACTTCAAGATCTTTCATGATCGGACGCGAAGTGAAGTAAGTGACTTGCGATGTGATGCTCGAGTTTTAATTCGTACTTTACAGAATCACACAGCTGGAGGAGTTTGACCATTTTCGGGAAGGCCGACATGGTGATCTTCTTCGTGCTCCATTCACTAGACTGTCTAGAGCTTCTAAATCTACAAAATTTATAGGAGTCAAAATATTTAATAAAATTCCAAAAAACATAAGGGACAGCAATTCATATAACACATTTGTAACTGCATTGAAGGACTATCTGTTAAAGAAGGCATATTACAATCTTGATGAATATCTGCAAGAAAATTGATTATGTGACATCTTTTAATTTAATTTTTTATAACTACCTAATTGTTTGTATTTGTATTTTAATTGTGTGTTTCATGACTTGTAAAATGTTTTTACCAAATATATTATTAATTGATTGATTGATTATAATATTATTATATTTTTATTTTGTAATATTATTATGAACTTTTTAACTCTATCTTTCTAAATTGTCTTATATACTCGTAGATTTAAGAATACATACAGGCATAGATTTACAAAATTATTATTATTATTTTATTATAATTATTTTGTAACATTATTATGAACTTTTTAACTTTTGTTTTCTGAATTATCTTATAGGTATTAAAACAGTCACTAAATACATGGACGTATTGTACAAAATCCATACTAATTAGAAATATTAATGGAAAATTAACTATGTCTGTCTGTTTATTACCTTTTCGCTCTTAAACCGCTGAACGGATTTTAATGAAATTTGGTGTAGAGATACATCGCGGCCTGGAGCAGGATATAGGCTACTTTTTAACGCGATAAAAAAATTACTAATAAAATTAATATTAGAAAATCTAACGCCATTTTATAAAGTCCTTTCCACACATGTCGCTATTCGTGAACGTTTCGCCCGACCACTCTAGTGTGAGCAAACCTAATTTTACGAGGCTCGTGTAGCCGCACGCCGCTGTGCCGTGTGCGCCGCGTCTTCTATTGATCGCTCTTTAGTTGGCTGGAAGATATCGCTCCTAGAAGCAACACCATTAGCTCGTCGAAGGCGTTTTTCACGAGAGACGAAAGTTGCGATTGTGCGAAAAAATACACCTACCTAAAAAAATGTATTTCTACGAAACGGTTACGTGTGAAGGATTTTTTTTTGTAGGAAACTGGTTACGTAGAGCGGGTTTCGTAGGCGGTCGAAGGGACCTATGTACGTACAGTCGACAGCACGTCGTTGGAAACACTATGACCTTGGAGCTAGCTAGGCTAGCTTATGGGAAGTTTCATTACTATGAGAGACCAGTTTATACTGGTGTTTTTCCACTGACGTGCGGTCGACCGTACCTAGGTTTTTATTTATTTATTATTATTGCTACGGAGGCAACAAGCAGGCGGGCCTCCTGATGTTAAGAGGTCACCGCCGCCCACAGACACCTGCAACACCCGGGGGGTGCTGGTGCGGCGCCGGCCAAGGTTGAAGAGCTCTTTTGACTCTCTTCTTGAAGGACCCCATATCGTAGCGCTGTGGAAAAGCGTCAGAGGGAAGGTCATTCCACATTTTGCACGTGCGCAGCAGAAAAGAACGCGAAAAGCGCACAGTGCTGGTCCGCCAGGGATCTATGTAATGTGGGTGCACCGTATTCTGACGGCGCGCAGTGCGATGGCGAAAACTGGTGGCTGGCACCAGACCAAACAATTCCTCGGAACACTCCCCATTGTACAGGCGGTAGAGCACACATAGGGATCCAATGTCTCTCCTTAGACTAAGGGGCTCCAGCCCGCCCGTGAGTATGGAATCGTCGACGACCCGAACTGCACGTTTTTGAATGGAGTAGTAGTAGGTAGGTATTTATTTTAAAGTAAAGGAAGTGCATACAGTGAATTCCTCTAAATCATTCTGCGTGACAAAACATTTCTATACAAAGCCCTTCAGTAGAGTTAGGGCTTCTTTCACCTATAGATGGGTTTGCTGATAGAGTCCCAGATACCGTATCTGCAGGTTATCTGACAGATAACCTATTTTTTGTTTTGTTTCAGAGATATCTGATTGCCTATATCTTATCTATTAAGATATATTTTGTTTAATCTATCAAACAGAGATAGATTAGTTTATCTCTAAGATTACTATCTGTAACAATATCAGGAAGTGGTGAAAGAAACCCTAAGGGCTTCTTACACCGCTTGCTGATAAAGTCCCAGATATCCTATCTGCAGGTTATCTGACAGATAGCCTATTTTTTGGTTTCACAGGTATCTGATTGCCTATATCTTATACATTTTATATAGTCTATCACACAGATTCATCTGATAGATTAGTTTATCACTAAGATTACTATCTGTAACAATATCAGGGAGTGGTGAAAGAAGCCCTAAATCTAATAAAAAGTGGAATTAAATCTAGGAATGGATTTGACCGTGGTTGTAAAATAGAACGCAAATTCGACTTCTGTTGTTGTCTACCCCCAGAAAGATCGGATAACTGATAAAACAGCCGTTTTATTAACATACATATTATTACTAATAAACATATATGAGACATATACATGTATGAAACGAGTTATTTGCTTCTCGTTAGCATATATATGACATAATTTATGTCGTAAGTGGTCACTTTCGGCTCAAGGCAACTTTCGTATGAGAGTGAAATTAAACCAGTTATTTGCGAGAGAAATCGCAAGGACCTTTGATGGTAGGTGCGCATGTCTTATATCAATAAAGAAGAAAGAAATAGTACATTGTGCAATAAGGGTAGTAAGTAGGACCCTTACTACCCGTCCTGCACACAATGTTTTTCATCACATTTGCGAGGAAATAAATACCTACGACACAAGGGAACAAATCTATTTTCTTTGACTTTGCTGAAATTATTTAAGTTTATTAAATTAATTTAGTTAAATAAATTAAATTTAATTACCTTAATATAACTCAAGTTAACTCAGTTTAACTCAAATTAACAACATGGCCGGAAGGGAAATTCGGTTGCGTTGCGCTTTTGCAAGTTTGCTAATGGGAATCCTATCGATTCCCATTAGCAAACTTCACGCTGTTCAGGCGGGGGTTTCCCCCCAGGCGCGTTCGGTTCGTTGTTTAACTTTTTAAAGTATTTATTTATTAACCTCATCCAACTGCTATGGTTTCAGAATTAAATTACATTAATCTATTGAAGTGGAAAGAAATATATATTTAGAAAAAAATCTTATGGATGAAATTAATTAACAATACATTTTTTTTTAAAGTTTGAATATCTATTTATTCGCAAAAACACCTTACAACTAAGTCGTACTATATAATTAAAAATAAAAATAACTTATTATAAATCTAAAACTAATCTACAAATAAATAAATAAACTAAACCTAAACCTAAAAAAAAACTTTCCTAAAGGTAGAAGATCTCCTCCAACTCCGCCTAATTTCCAATGGTGCCTAAAATAAATAATTAGTTAATATAAAAACAACTAAAATTTAAAAATAAAATAAAAAGGTTATGTAAACTTAGACTACCAGGCCTCCGCTTGTCGCACCTGGCACAAAGGAGCCCATCACACATATGGCGTTGCCGCGCTGAAAGGCGATGGACAGCCTGAAGAAGTGATTGAAGTCATTCTTTTCCTGACTAGAAAGATTACTTTAAAACATAATTCTCAAACGCACAAAACTTTGTATTTAAGCCGAAAACCCGAGGACTCACTATATTGCGTGACAGACGGACCGCAGACTAATAATTTTTTTTAAATACATCACGTTATTTTACCTTCGTAGTTCATTGAAATGAAATGAAATTTTTTTATTTCGGAAAACATTGATCCATAAATTGTTAGTACGCCACACACATTACACTGTGTAGTAGGTACCTAAAACTAATTAAAAAAGCGCCATAATTACCTATTTTATATTTTTACTGATCAGCACCTCACCCAGTGACGAGTGAAGGGGCTGTCAAATCTCTCCGCTATCACCTTCAGGATGCTGTTAGTGCTCCCGCGTATTCTCATCATTACAGACGCCGCTTTTTTACGCATGATCGCGTAGAAGTCATCTGTGCGTGCGTCGGCGAACATGCCAGACGCACTACAGAAGCGCGGAAGTCCTACCAGCATCCTGAACACGTTATTGTATTGGATACGCAGGGCCCTGAGTGTCCGTTTGGTATATCGAATCCATAGACTGCTGGTGTAAAAAATTTGACAGTATGCTTTAAATAAGGTAATTTTAACATTTACTGTGCACCTAAATTCATACTATACTATACTGTGCATGTCATTCACCGCTAGCTGCAGGGAATGTAGTGTAGGTGCCTAACTTAATAAAAATAACTTTATTATTATTATTTGAGGTGGGGCTTCAAGTCTTATCTAGCCTTGTATCACTGCGTCAGCTGAGAGCGTCAGTGGCCTCGGGGATAAGACGCGACCTATCATATCGAAAGGTCCGAGGTTCGATCCCCGGTTGGGTCATGTACCAATGGGTTTTTTCTCGAAACTTAAGTACATGTACTGACTGCTCTCAAACGGTGAAGGAAAACATCGTGAGGAAACCTGCATACGCCGAAGAAGAAATACTCAGGCGCATGTGAAGTCCACCAACCCGCACTGGGCTAGCGTGGTGGACTATAGCCCGCACGCCCTCGTTGAGAGGGTAGGCCTGAGCCCAGCAGTGGGGAGATTAATAGGCTGTTGATGTATCACTGCGACCATTGCTGATCTATTGTGATCGCCGCCGTTACTATAGTTCAGTGTCGAGCTCTGCATCCGCTAGTAACTTCAGCACGCTTTTGGCATTAATTAGATTTACTTCATCGGGTTGAAGTATGTAGTTGCCCAGATGGACGCTTCTTTTACGCATCAGTGGGCCACATTCGCACAGAAGGTGTAATGGTGTTTCAAAATAGCTTTATAGTAAAATAGTATTGCAAAAAGGGATTTAGCGTGATATCGATTTTTTTTAAAGTGGTAGGTTTTGGCTTGGTTACTAGAAGTCTAAGCGAATTGAAAAGAATTTGAATAGAAATAATTTTTTGTTTGTTAAAAGACGGCATCCTCAAAAGGGCACGACCAGGCGATTTTCATTCTCACAATTCCGATATTGAAGTATCGTATAATCGGTCCGATATACCAACCGGTATTTAGAGATCATCATCAGCCTATTAATGTCCCCACTGCTGGGGCTCAGGCCTACCCTCTCAACGAGGGCGTTCGGGCTGTAGTCCACCACGCTAGCCCAGTGCGGGTTGGTGGACTTCACATGCGCCTAAGAATTTCTTCTTCGGCGTATGCAGGTTTCCTCACGATGTTTTCCTTCACCGTTTGAGAGCAGTCAGTAAATGTACTTAAGTTTCGAGAAAAAACCCACTGGCTCAGCTGGGGATCGAACTCCGGATCTTTCGATATGATAGGCCGCGTCTTATCCCCTACGCCACTGACGCTCGCTTTGATGAGATTTAGAGATACCGGCATTCATTTGTTTCTGAAATCTGCGGTCATATGCGTATCTGGCCATTTGCGAAACAAAATCTGGTCTTACGCGAATCTGGTCATCTGCGTATCTGGTAATTTTCGAAAAACTTTTCTATGCGGGCGAAGCCGCGAGAAAAAGCTAGTATATAATATATTGACATAGATTACATTTAAGTTTCCTCATTTCCGATTCGCAAGATTTCTATATCTAAATCTTTCCACTTTTACCGCGTGGGCGTATCTCCAACGTCTAGTTTGGTAGCCTTAGGTGACAGTGACCTCTCACTTGAAAGGCCACCACAGATTGGTTGGCGGTGCGTTCATGCTATCCGTCATCAAATCCGGCCCGGTAACAAAATTTTTCGGTACCTAATTATGTACGTTATATTTTTCTGGAAGCTACGCAACATCTTCTCGTCCCAATTACCGCAGTGTCTCAAGACGAAAGTCTTCGACCAGTGTGTGTTGCCAGTGATGACATACGGTACCGAGACGTGGTCGCTCACTATGGGCCTCATAAGAAGGCTCAAGGTCACCCAGAGGGCAATGGACAGAGCCATGCTCGAAGTTTCCCTGCGAGATCGAATCAGAAATGAGGAGATCCGCAGGAGAACCAAGGTCGCCGACATAGCTCAAAGAATTGCAACACTGAAGTGGCAGTGGGCGGGGCACATCGCTCGTAGAACTGACGGCTGTGGGGCAGAAAGGTTCTCGAGTGGCGACCACGTATCGGAAGACGCAGCGCAGACAAATATCTAGCCAAGGTTCGAACCCACGACCTCAGGAACTGAGGCGGTGCACAACCAACTAGGCTACCACGGCTCCAGCGGCTCTGCTATCAAGAAAATGCAGTGTATTTCAATTAAAAGCAAAAAAAAAAGAATTTTCCATAGGAGTTTTTATTAATAAACCAAAAGCTAAGGTACACGGATCTCCCATCCAATCCGTGGCGTACCTATAGATCTCTACAAATATTACGTAACTCGGACTCCGCACGGCGGCGCGGGCGCATCGACCAATATGGCAATTAAGTATAGTGGAATCTCGGGTTTGGAGGTTATGCAATGTCGAGGTTGTGTGCTGTGGCCATGGGTTCGGAGGTTTTGGGACAGAAACAGGCCGGCCCAGTACAGTTTAGGTATGAAAAAAGTTTTTATATCATAACAGGGGTTTGGCACAACAGATCCCATAGGGTCGAAGAGTCTCCAAGTATCCCTGGCCCTAACAACAACAAACAAGATACGGTAAGATGATTTGGGGAACGATGCGTCGTTTTCCGTTGTTACATTTGTGCAATGAAACTTCGAACTTATACTCCGATACTGATTTTCATCAGAGACTTAAAAAAACTCCTAAGTGAAAGAGCATATTATTCTGTGGACGAGTTCCTGAAAGAAAAATTTTAAATTCGTTACTGATAATTAGAATAATTTGGAATAATTTAAATAATGTTATTGATTTGTAATAATTTGTGTACATATAACTAAGACTTTATAATTTTGTAAAATGACATATAACTATTGTTATGAATAATGATAGGGTATACTTCGAAGTTGGTCCCATTTAAATTTGAAGAAAAAAATTCAACCCTAAGGGGGGAAAATTAGGGGATGACTGATCGTTCGCCTACTAAATTTTCATCTTTGAACCGATTCTGTTAAAACTAGGCACACTTAGGTAGTTCTAATGACACTACAACATGACAGAGACCATGACGGTGAAGTTGATCTGATGACGGAGACGGAAGACAGTCGAGGGAACTCTTCAACGGTGTACAGCAGCTACCTCGTGTTTGGGCTATTCATTCATCTTAATGATGAACTTCTCTTTCTCTGAGAGATAGGATAGTGTGGGACGCCCCCCGGCTAGATGGAGCGACGACCAGCGAAAGGCGACTGGTAGTGACTGGATGCGGAGAACCGAGGATCGGGTTCAGTGGCACGCCTTAGGGGAGGCCTATGTCCAGCAGTGGACTAGTACAGTCTGATGATGGTGAATGAGAACTTTATATTTAACTTATGATTTATGGATTATGACTACCATCGATGGTTAATGATGGAGACGAAAGGCAGTCGAGTGTAATAAATAGTATATTTTAGTCACAAAATGTAAAAAATAAAAACTTTTTAACAAAAAAATTAAACCGCCGAAAAAATGCAACTGAAAAGCGACAAATAATAAAAAAATAACCTTTTTAGTCTAACGAAACTCCTACACTAATTAATGTAAATCTAATTAATTTTGAGTCGGCGCCAAACAAACAAGCAAATTAATTAAAGTTATTACGTAAGGCGAAATGATGGCAGCCAACTAACAAGCAATTAATGAGAAGATCATTAAATTACTAGAAATCAAATAATTAATTTGCATGTGTGTTTGGCGCCGACTCAAAATTAATTAGTGTAGGAGTTTCGTTAGACTAAAAAGGTTCTTTTTTTATTATTTTTCGCTTTTCAGTTGCATTTTTTCGGCGGTTTAATTTTTTTGTTAAAAAGTTTTTTACTTTTTTGTATTTGTTCGCTGCCTGGCGGAACACATGAGAACTATGTGTATGTACTAGCTTCACGAGGCCGTGGGTTCGAATTCGAACATAGGCCCGTACCATGACTTTGTAAGGTTTATTATAAAACCGCAGGCTTTTCGGTGAAGGTAAACATCGCGCGGAAACCTGAATACGCTAATAATTAGAATTTCTATTCTAAAGTATGTGAAGTCCACTATGAAACGGATGATGGTGGGTCTGAGCCCAACAGTGGGAACATGTTAACAGGCAGTTGATTTTGATGAGTGTTGTTAAATCTTGAGCCATGGGACTTGTCCTATTAGCTATTCTGTGGCCATGGCCGCCCCGCGGGTTTTCTCGCAGCCAGTGAAAGTCGGTGACCGCGGCGGGTGCGCGCGCGCATCGCCCGCGCCCTACGGCCTTGCGCGTGTCACTCGCTGTTGTCTTACGGGGAAAGCTTGTTTATTATCGGTCCATCCATTACTCATTACCTACTTACAAAGGTGTTTGGGGAAAATTGACAGGCGTAAGTACATATACTTACAATACAAAATATATGTTCAACCTCAAGCTCCGGGACCCGAAAGTGGACTGCCATGAGACACCATTGCACCTTCTGTGCGGGTGTGGCCCACTAAAGAAACATACATCTGTGCACATCGGCATCTGGTGACGAAATATTGTATGAAATTTCATTTCGTATTCTTATTTTTTATTCATTCTTAAACAGGGCTGACGGTCCCTGCACCGACTCCACGAAAACGGAAGTTTTGTGCAATTCATTTCGTACTCGATTAAGTTCTGTTTGAGGTAAGTTTGTCCAGACATTAGAAATTATCTCGCCGGGCCGCGTGTCACATAACTAAGAAGAATAAGAAACTTGCTTCCTCCCTCGGGTAAGAAAGCGCCATTTTGTTCTCGGCACGAAATATAAATATTTGGTCAAATCGCTTAGGTATGTAATGATGTGAGAGGAAAATCGATCTCCGAACAAATCGATCAACAAATAAACGACTAAGGCAAGTTGTCCGCCTCTGTATGTCCTCAGGGAGAACGGCTTTCTCCCGCCTTGTTTTGATCGGCCAAAACACTCGTGAGAAGTGACAGAAATAGATGCGATGTAATGCGGACTCGTGCTGCGGACCACCCGTTCCGTGTATGTCTACTAGAGATGTCCACCCAAATTCATCCAATGGACAAGAATGGGCGTAAACTGGGCATTGATAGGCTAAATACTTGACAATTTTTTTTTAATGGCTAAATAATTGACTGGCCTGTTGGCGTAGTGGTAGTAACCCTGCCTACTCCGCCAAAGGTCGTGGGCTCGATTCCCACCCGGCACCAACATTTGTGTGATGAGCATAACTGTTAGTTTTCGGATTCTAGGTGTTTGTATTTATTTTAAAGTATTTAAGTATGTTTATCTGTTATCCAGTACCCATGTACAAGCTTCGGCTTAGTTCGGACTTATCAGCCGTGTGTAAATTTGTCCAAACATTATGTTATAAACATAAATGAGTTTACGTCCAAATAAATGCACAGTTACAGTGTGCTCGGAGTCCCGGGTTCGAATCCCGGCTGGGGCAAGCATTGATCTGACCGTTATAATGCGTTCTCAGATATTGTAGGTTTGTGTCCATACCACCTGCGACACGGGAATCCTACCAATGTGGGGGCATATGTCGCGTTTATTTATTTTCGAATGGCAATGGTAAAATATAAATTCCTCGTACGTAACTACGAAGAGAGATTTTTATAATCATGGTTGTTAACGTAATTGTCGACCCATCTTTGACATGTCGTCTCGTCTCGCTCGGCTTGCGTTGCATCACGGACTTACAGAGAAATCTGCGAGACATGTAAATCGCATTGTCTTACCAATGTTATGTAAGAAAACCAAATATTTGGTCTATTTTGTAATGGGACACTTTGGAAAGTAGGTCTTTACACGGAAATGTCAATTTGTGACGCGAGTACAGATTCCTAGCGTCACTTAAAACAACTTTGTAAGAAAGCTTAACAAAAAAAACTTGCTGTTTCCCGCTCGCGTTTTATAAGCTACTAGCTGTTGCCCGCGGCTTCGGCCGCACGGGATAAGTACCTATATACTATTCGGAAGTAATTATCTGAATGCTAGTGAAAACCGCATCAAAATCCGTTGCATAGTTTAAAAGATCTAAGCGTACAGACGCGGGAAGCGACTTTGTTTTATATCGATGTTATGATTATGATAATTATGATTTCTGTCTTTTCTTTTTGTTCGCCTCCTAAGGGTCGTAGCGTGATGTTAAATAGCTTAAAATCTTACTCAAGAATTGGGCTGTCGAATGCAAAAATAAATTTTCAAATCCAACGGTAGTGCCAGAGATTACAGCGTTCAAATAAAAAACAAATTCTTCGGCCTTTTTGGTATAGATCATAGAGTTAGGATTTTTGGTGGGCGCCGCATGGGAGTACTTTTTTTTCCTTCATGGTATAGGTAGATAGATAATTATTTGAATGACAAAGATGGCTGGTATTTTTTTATTATTATTCATTCTGAAACCTACAGCTAGTTACAGAATATTTTATAGCCAATAACAGATTTCCATTTTGTAAACTATGTAGTTTCTAAATAGATGCTAAACGGATAGAAAAAGAATTAATGTTACTTCAGCCTCGCACAATCTTTAAAATTTGTAGCACAATTTTTTATTTTAAAAGATGTGTGTAAGTAATACTCACATGATGGTAATCATTCGAGGATGTTATGAATCATCATCACACTTTAAACGGTGTGTGTGCCAAGTTCCAATGCAATTATTGACAAAAAAATGAAAGTGTCATATTGGCCGAATGCGGACGTAACCTTAGCTTTCTACGCTCAAAAACTTGCAATATATTTGCCGCCATGACGCCATTGTTATTTTTATGTTTCCCAAAATGGCGGATCGCGCCAAAAATATGCGATGATAATTCTTATTCGAATCGTTGGCAGTTTAGGGTTTTAATTCCTTTAATGATTGTTTGTTCAAGGTTCTTTTCTTTTACATAATTACAGATTCACAAAATATGCATTTGCTTGGACGCGTGCGGCGGATTCGAGATAAGGCACCTATTAACTATTCTATGGGTAAGGGTAGGTAGTCCAAAAGAGGGACTTAAATAGAGATAGTATAATGGTATTAAGTACTTATATGTACCTACTCGTGAAAGTTATAATAGCTGTAATGAAATAGTTAATGATACTTATCGACTAAATCGCTTCAAGGCAGTAGGCGTGTACTAAGATCTGGCGAAATTCATCAATTTAATCACCGACCGATTGACAGGTATGTTATATAACGACGTATAATAAATAATTGCATACGTGAGTGGTTTTTGCGAGGCGAATTGAATTCGCGGTGGTCCGGGGCGGTGATCATCATCAGCCTACACTTATCCACTGCTGGACACAGGCCTCCCACACTCAACCCGATCCAACTCGAAATTAGTCCAGTAGTTTTTGAGTTAGGTATTATATATGATGGAAGGCCGGCTGAAAAATCTTTGAATGCAGTTCTATTTATAATAACCAATCTAGCGACAGTGTCAAAAAGCCATAAAATCCTAAATGTCTTATATATTTTTTTCATTTTAATATTATTACATTAATACATTAATATTTATATTATTACATTAATATAAATAGCATTCAAAGATTTTTTATCCTGCCCTCCATCCTGTTTGAGTCGGGAATCTACTAACAGGAAAACGTGGAAAAACACCTGTATTTTTATGATACCAATCGAAAAGGTCAATCATCAGAGTCACTTTTTACCCAACGACGGAACGGAGAAGGTATTATGCGTTTAGGGTAAGAGGTTGTTTGTTTGTTTTTAAATTTAAGCTACGACGGAAATACGGCTATACGGAATTGATTCTGAGGATGGAAAACCATGAGAGTTTAAACATTTAATTAAAAATGTTGTTCAGGAAAATAAATTATCTTTCTCTCAATGACAAACTTGACTTTTTAGGATGACCTCTAATCACTTTGTTACCTATAGTCGTAATATCAGTATTTATAGTGCGAAAAGTCGACGAAATAAGTTGACTTTCCAAAAATTCATGCCCTGAAGAGAATTTACCGCCAAAAGATTTATTTTAACCACTAAGTCGAGACTTCGTTAATGACAAAAGGCAATTAAACAAAACTTCTCAAACATAAAATGGTGAAATTCCACCGCGAATCTCGTTTCGCATTCGCGTAGTCGATATTGCACGCGCATTCAAATTTTGAATTAAAATAATATTAAAATTCGTTCAAAAATTCACTTTCTGCTTTCATCACAGACAGCCATCGATTATGCAAACCTTTGCCGAATATTTCCTACATCCGCCACACCTTGACATCTGCGAAGCAAATAAAAGAGAAATGTCTTCAAACAAGTTGGCATCGAATATCCTGCTTTATGTCTCCCACCACAAAAACACAAATAGGTTTTACATACTTCGTGTTAGAGTTGATTTCCGAACGCGGCTGAATAAGATGCAGCCGAAGCCTTTAATGTCAAATGAAAACAAACTTCGCGCGGGAAAGTTTTCGAAAAACAAACTTACACATATGGCTTTAAGGTCGAATGTGAATTGGAGACGGTTTTACGAGAGAACGGTCTACAGGTTTTCTTACCGGCATACTGGCATATGGGAAGTAGCACCCCACTTTCTTAGACGAGATGTTGAGCATACAGTCTTGCCTCTCCACTCTGCAGTAGAACACGTTAAAAAAAATGGACTTGCACTTCAATGCCCTTGACGGGTGAATTAAAAAAAAAAGTTTTTGAAAAGCGCGCCAAGTGTGAGTGACGTTAGTGTGTGTTTTTTTTTAATTTTGGAACTTTTATCGGTGTTGTGTTTGGATTCGGAGGAAACTTTTGTGTCTGGATATTTCAATTATTCCCGGGAAAATGGTAAGCATTTTTAAATTACAGATTTAAATGTTTAAAAAAATAGCCACACGTTTATTACTTAATAATATTCTGAAGACATTTTCGAATTTTAAAAGCTCTGAAATTATCGGTGAACGAAAAAAACCGGAAATTATACTGAAAATATACTTCAATAGCTCATATTTATTACCGCAGTAGAAGTCGATAGTTTTCGAGATATTTCTTCCAATGCCTTATAAAAAAAATCAGGAAATACACAGCCTGCGAGATAAATATTTGGGGTAGATTCTTACACAAAGGATTCTTGAAAATTCTTGAAAAATATAATTGTGTTCGGAAAGGACACCTTCAGGCTCCATTACAATTTTGGTCCAAATTCAAATTGGTAACTGGTCAAATTTCTCTATCTAAGCATTTGTAACTTTTTCTTGAATTTTTGAAATTCAAATAATACATAAAACCAAGAACAACAACTTTGGTGTCACAGTTAGAAATACTTTGACGAACAAGTAAGAACTTGTTCGTTGTAAACCTAGCAATATTTTTGGCTCGCTATTTCAGATTAGGACCAAAATTAGTCCTTACAATAATTTTCTTGTCAATTTAAATTGTATGTAGTTTTCGAGTTTTTAACAAAAGATTTTCGCTAGGTATCACTTTAGACTGATCCCTAAGAACAGATTACGTACATATTTTCTTAGGTAAAAACAGACCTAAATTTTCCTGTAGTCAAATCCTGAAAAATTAAAATAACGTCCACAGCTGGATAATAGCCAAACAGCGCTCCAAGTGGTCCAAAATCGAAGCTTTTGCAGTAGATACGGTCGACCGCACGTCAGCGGAAACAGGACCAGTATAAACTGGTCTCTCGTGGTATTGAAACTCCCTAGTAGAGTAGGCCAGCTCAAGGTCATAGTGTGTGACGTGCGGTCAACTGTACCTCCTAATTTGACAGTCCGTGCAAGAAATACGCACTTGTCGATCGTCTCAAGCATCCCTTTTTAAGCATTCTTTAATTTTTTAAATTTATTTCTTTATTTCGTCATTTTAAAACGCGTCACCAATAAAAAATGTTTTTTTCAGTACTTTTTTAAAACGTGGAAGCGTGTCCTTTGGCAAGCTTCTTTTGGCACAACGATGCACACTTTCATAAATAAAAGCGAAAATTTAAAATTTATTTCTTTATATTATGGTCATTTTAAAATGCGTCGCCAATAAAAAAAAGTTGTTTTTTAAAGTACTTTTTTAAAACGTGGAAGCGTGTCCTTTGGCAAGCTTCTTTTGGCACAACGATGCACACTTTCATAAATAAAAGCGGAATCATAAATTAATGTTAATTTATTTATATTTACTCGCATTAAAATACTAAGTCATTGCCGTGAAAGTGAAGAAGCGACGAATGGACTTAATTAAAAAATCTAGGTGCATTGTAATTAGAGAACTTTTGACATCGCCGCCAATTATAATGCCATTGCCTTTTGTTAAAAAAAGACATTTCAATACCACCATCTGATTAAAAACATCACTATCACTACTGCTTTTATATGAGAGGGATATTCGTGTTGTTGCTTTCCAAACCTACTGAATACATTCGAATAGGGTTTTAATTAACTGCACTGTACTGTACGTAAAATGGAAATGATTTTTTTCCGCGTGTATTCGGGTGCGTCCACGTGGTTCGACAGTCCAACCAAGTCCATGGTGTGGGGTATATGTTTGTCACTTTAGTACGTTCTGTCTCCAACTGCAAAGTTGACTTCTGTTCGTTTCTTTTAGGTTTGGTTTATATGGGCTGGCGAGTTCTACTGTTCTCACGGAACCACTAGTAGTTAGGCACTAACCAAGCGATAAGTATAGTTAAATTTTTACATTGATTTTCGAATATTTCCTAAATTATGTTTGCACAGAATACCCTTACACACTTGGTTTTTTCGTCTATAAACAGCTTCGTAATCCTCACTTATGGTAGGTAGTTAAATCTAAGGCGAGGCTAAACCCACGTCGTAGTCATTGTCCCATACAAACAAAAGAAACATTTTGTAATGTACAAAACTTTACGAAACAAAAAGCCTAGCTTTCAAGGAGAAAATGTACCGAAAAGAACCGTTCAAACATTGCAAAATAAAAGCTACCTATTAACGTAAATGATCAATGTTGTTTTAAAAATAGACAAACAATACATATACATATAATATACTTTAAAAAAGTAACAGTAAAGTCAAAATCATTATATTTTTTTGCATGTGAGTACACTGGGTACACCACCGCTTGTTAGCGCTGGGAAAAAGCTGTGAAGTTAGGAATCCTGCGCATATGACTGTGTCATCATCATCAACAGCCTATTAATCTCAGGCCTACCCTCTCAACGAGGGCGTGCGGGCTATAGTCCACCACGCTAGCCCAGCCCTGCTATTCTGTAAGCGTATTTGTGCAACTCGATCCTGAATCCGCAGTGAGATCGGTCTCTAACTCAATGATTTACAGTTCAATACTCACTTTACTTCGCAAGTGAAGTGTTTATTAAGTAGCTTGTATTTGTTTACACAATGCGACATCAAGGTCTTTCATGATCGGATGCGGAGTGAAGTAAGTGACTTGCGATGTGATGGTCGAGTTTTAATTCATACTTTACAGAATCACACAGCAGTGCGGGTTGGTGGACTTCACATGCGCCTAAGAATTTCTTCTTCGGCGTATGCAGGTTTCCTCACGATGTTTTCCTTCACCGTTTCAGAGCAGTCAGTACATGTACTTAAGTTTCGGGAAAAAACCCATTGGTACATGGCCCAACCGGGGATCGAACCTTGGACCTTTCGTCACAGAGTAAGTAATAGCTTTCGATATGATAGGTCGCGTCTTATCCCCGAGGCCACTGACGCATATGTGTGTTGATTGATTTCTATACATTTTGATGAAATTTGAGATCTTTTTCTATTTTGATTATTCTGACTAGAAACGCTACTCAGCGCTGTGATATGGGGTCCTTCAAGAAGAGAGTCAAAAGGGCCCTTCAACCTTGGCCGGCGCCGCACCAGCACCCCCCGGGTGTTGCAGGTGTCTGTGGGCGGCGGTGACCTCTTAACATCAGGAGGCCCGCCTGCTTGTTGCCCCCGTAGCAATAAAAAAACCGCTTGCCTGATCAGTTAGGTGTATGGCTCTCTGGACCTCCCTCCATCCATACTTCGGACAGCCACCATCAGATCTCACGCAAACCGTTCACCGACGAACATCCACGGACTCAAATTGACCTCGAATGTATGAAGAAGGTTGTCTGGAAGAAATCGCTCTTAGCGATAAGACCGCCTAGATGTACATTACGAAGATGTATTGTACGATCCCCCAGTCAAACCGACAAGACGGTTTTGGGGGACAAATATATACTGTTATGCTTATGTATTTGATTAATAAATAAATAATAAAAAAATTACTGTATCTGTTTTTCTCCTTTTTGTCTGTAATTTTTAAATGTGCAATAAAGTGTGTTGAATTGAATTGAATTGAAAAAGGCTAGCTGACCCTTATCTTGTATTGAGTAGTTTAGGTCAGGCTAATAGACCTGATGGTAAGGAGTCAATGTTACCCATAAGGCTGGTCTCACAGCTATACGGGAGAACCGTCCGAGTGTCCGCTGTGCTCTAAAACGAGTCTAGCGCCTCACGTGTGTCTGTCCCGGAGACCCGGTCGGGTCTCACTTACAGCTGTGGAAGCAGCCTAAGACCGCAGCGGTCAAAAGCCAACAATTTAAGTACGTTTAACCACATAATTTTTCTCGTTTACATAACAATCTCGTTGTGGTTTTTAAGTAATTTCATTCATTTAACCTAATTGGGAAGCCATCGACCGCAGGTGCTAGCGGTGGTCGGCAAAGGAACCTTCGTGCAGGTCGGCATAGATTAGGTATCACAGCACAGATGGTTCAGAAGAGTTTTACATGAATGAGGTACCTACGCGGAAAGAACATGCATTGTCAGTTAAAAATATGTATCTATTAGAAATATGTTAATATTAGAGTATCTCAAAATAATGTAGAAGAGAAATATATAAAACATGCCACATCACCTAATTTTTACACTTTTCTCTCTAAATAATTAATGTAACTTTTCTCTCATTTCATTTGTGGTGTCTTCAGTTTCTTATCTTAAGGTTGTCCACGTCCACTAGTGGACATAGGCCTTATCCAATGCGTGTTCCTCTGCCTTAGCCTCTTTAATTTGCACTCCTGTCATTTTTTGCGAGGGATCTGACTTGCCGCAGCAATTATCAGTAGAGAAACCTAAGCATTCCACGCTAACAAAGTTAACAAACAAGCTAGTCTAATAATAAGTCTATTATAACAACCAGTCAGATTAATAGCTATAATAAACTTATCTAGACACGAAATAGCCAAAAAGCGAGACGATAAACTATGTGAAATATTGTTCTATTATAAAGACGCGACCATTCTATTCGAATTATCTTTTTAATCTATGACCGACAAGACAATGCAATGCAATGAACCTGTCGTGGGAAGGAAACACAATGGTACAAGATGGGTACAAGTATTTTTACTTACGGAAGCGAGGACCACCAGCTGAGCTGCTTTGGAGATCGACTCTCAACTCAAAAATACAGATTTAGTTCCGACTAATAATCATCACCGTCATATCAGCCGAAAGACGTCCTCTGCTGGACAAAGGCATCGCTCAGGGATCTCCACGGCGAGAAAGTAGTTTATTCGGCCGCTAAACACGACAGACATGAACTTTAATACAACTTTGCCGGCCGCTGCTCGCATGTACTTGACCAGTACAGCATTTTCGATGAATCTTGAAGAGCATTATCAAAATCATCCTCAAAAAACATGTTTGAGAAAAATATGGTACGTTCATAAAAAATTAAAAGCCACCAAGTTTTCGTGCGTACGGATTGTTTTGTTTACTCCAAAACTCTTCACTTTCATTGTGTCGGCGGTTGTTTCAGAACTTTCTAATTTCTAGCGCAAACGCTTAGGCGTTATTTGTTACACGTATGTGTACGGTCAACCGCACGTAGGGGGAAACAAAACCAGTATCAGGGCCCTATTTCATAAAGCTTGACAAGTCGACAATTTGTCAGAATTCACGACATGACGTGTCGGATTGTCGCGATATCATAATTCACAGATAACTTGGTAAGTATTTATAGTGGAAATTGTCACTATTTTTCGGGCGTTTTTTTAACAATTTGTTCGACAATGTCTTATATAAAACAACTGTCGTCGGGGTGACAGATAAATAATTGTGTTAGGCGTATTGAATGGCAGGTAGGTAGGCCACTTTGTAAGTGAACGACACGCAAGTAGGTAATGTTACAGTTTTTGAAACTTTACCTTGTTACTTTAAGAAAAATGTTATACAACAATGAAAACCAATCAAAATCGCTTCCGATTTTGAAATCTAGTTTTGATATAACGTTTTCGGCCCACTTTGTCGTGAACTTGGACTTTTACGTCACACTTTCGTAACACGGCTCCAGTTATACCTCGTTCACTTTAAAACGTCTACGTAAGCTATCAACGTTGATCGCATCGAGCACATGCTCATTTTAAACATTGCTAAAATGACCTACTTTTGTCTTAGAGTTAGGTATAGGCTCTTCACCCTCACCTCCGTACCTCAAAAGGTAAAACGAACTTTTTGTCCGTCCTTGCAAGGTGTAAATCCTATCAAAGCTTTAATTGAGATTTACAAGCACGACCCAAAGGTTAATCAACTTCCGGCATTAAGTTCGCCTCTTGTACAAAACATGTGCAATATAGTTTAAATAAATAAGAGAAATTACCTACACGCTTTTATTTTAGTTTCCTGCATAATTCACAAGCATTTATTTTATACTAGTGCATTATGATACAAGTGAGCTAAGTTGGTCATTACATACGAGGCTGGAATGTACACACGAGGCTTGCCGAGTGTGTAATGAAGCCCAGTAAACGTACGACGGTTTTCAACACACTTAATTGCAAGCAAATTGCAAATTGATTTGTACAACGAAAGGTCTTACAGAGTTGACGACAGATTCCATGAATATGTCAAAAATTACTCTAAAATTTTTAGGAAAGTTTGTAAAATAGCCAAGTCATATTATTTAAGTAATAAAATTAAAAATTCGGATAATAAAGTTAAAGCAGTAGGGAAAATTATAAATAATGAAACTGCCAAAACTAAACCACGTAAAAATGAATATGCAATCAGAAATAATGGTAAAATAATTAATTCTAAAACAGAAGTAGCAGAGTCCTTTGAAACTTTTTTCACTAACATCCCTATTAAAACCACCGAAGCTCTGCATTCATCGCCTATTCTTGCCGAAAATTTGCTTGTAAATAACGTTACAATATGTGAAACAGTTTTTAATTTTAGACACATAAACTCTCTAGATATTATTAAGGCTTTTAAATCATTAAAACTAAAATCTTCTGAAGATCTATGGGGAATGTCTGTTAAAGTAGTTAACTCAGTTATAACGATTATTGCGCCTTACTTAGCTTTTATATTTAACATGAGTATTAATCAAGGTATTTTCCCTGACCTAATGAAGCAAAGTAAAATCATACCACTGTTTAAATCTGGTGACAAACTAGATACCAGTAATTTTAGACCAGTGTCAGTTCTCCCCGTGCTTAGCAAGATTTTCGAAAAGATCATACTGAATCAACTGCTTTGTCATTTCAATCTCAAACAACTTCTTCACGATCGTCAGTTCGGATTTACTAAGGGACGATCAACCACCGACGCAGGAGTCATGCTTGTTAAGCATATTTTTGATGCTTGGGAAGCTTCACATGATGCAATAGGCATCTTCTGCGATCTCTCCAAAGCATTTGATTGCGTTAATCACGAAACCTTGCTACTCAAATTAAAACATTATGGCGTGAAAGACAGAGCATTCGAATTACTTAAATCTTACCTTGAAAATAGAGTACAAAAAGTTGATATAAATGGAGTTAAATCATCTGGTTCAGTTGTGAAAATGGGGGTGCCCCAGGGCTCAGTTCTGGGTCCTTTTCTTTTTCTTGTATATATAAATGACTTGCCATTTTTAATACAAAACATGTCCAACATAGTATTATTTGCCGATGACACTTCTCTGATTTTTAAAATTAGCAGAAGAGCTTGTGATCTTCCTGAGGTAAACAATACTCTCACACAAGTACTTAACTGGTTCAGCATTAATAATCTAGCATTAAATACAACAAAAACTAAATGTATTAAATTTTGCCTACCAAATGTAAGACATGTAGATAATAATGTAACTTTAGGTACAGAAAGATTAGAATTTATCAAAAGCACGGTGTTCCTAGGTATAACTATAGACTCATCTCTTCAATGGGGGCCCCACATAGCTTCACTAGCTGGCAGACTAAGCTCGGCCGCCTACGCCGTTAGGAAAATTAGACAATTAACAGATATTGCTAATGCGAGATTAGTCTATTTCAGCTACTTCCACAGCATCATGTCATACGGCATCCTACTGTGGGGTCAAGCGGCAGATATAGAAACCATCTTTATTTTGCAAAAGAGAGCTATTAGGGCGATCTATAATCTACGTTGTAGAGAATCATTAAGAGAAAAGTTTAAAGAAATTAATATATTAACCGTTGCCAGTCAATACATTTTTAAGAATATTTTGTATGTCCGCAAAAATATATCTCTCTTTTTGAGGCATTTTTGTGACATGAACACAGCTTATGTTACAAGAAACAAAAACAAACTTGTACCACCACAGTTAAGGCTTAGTAAGGTCAGTAAATCATTCACGGGGCAATGTATACGCTTCTACAACAAACTACCAGAAGAAATCTTAAATATGAATGACAGAAAATTTAAGACCTACATTAAACAAGAACTTTGTAAGAAAGCTTATTATAGAACAGTCGATTATCTAAATGACAAAGATGCCTGGTGTTAATGTTACTTCAGCCTCGCACAATCTTTACAAAATAATGTTATGTACAAACTTGATTTTAAAAGATGTGTTGCGGAAGTTTGTTGCGCCGCTTCTTCTTCCCAGCTCTATATAACACCTTGGAGGCGGTGGTAGATAAAAAATTGACGTTGTATAAATGTACCTAGTGTACTTACATGCAATAAAATACTTTTGAATTTTGAATTTTGAAGCATAAACTTATTTTCCTATGATTTTGAGGGTAATACAGATCACTTACATTTTGTGCCTCAGTAAGATTTTCTGGCGGCGTAGAATCGTATATAGCCGAAGCAAAATTATATTATGGCTATTCTTCATCACTTGAATGCACTATTCCGCTCTGAAGTCGAAATTTTTAAAAATAATCACAAAAGAAACCAGTAGACATCATAAACCGAACGCACTACAGTGAAGGAAGCAGTTTAACGTAACGAATTAGTCTCGGTTGTTACCGAATTATGTCAATTGTTATTTTATTTACGCCTCTTATGTTTAATAAAGAACAATTATTAAAAACATGCAAAGATTTGGGGAAAGCTTCAATGGTAAGTGGATTTAGACTAGAATCCTATCCTACTAGTCCTACTAATATTATAAAGGCGAAAGTTTGTAAGGATGTGAGGAAGTTTGTTACTCGTTCACACAAAAACTACCCAACAGATTTTGATGAAACTTGGTACAGTGATAGCTTATATCCTGGAATAACATATAGGCTACTTTTAACGCGGACAAAGTCGCGGGGCGTCCGCTAATACCCCCTAAGTAACAAACGCCACAGAGTACGCTGTTTCACAATGTACACGGGAAAAACTTTTCTACGCGGGCGAAGCCGCGGGAAAAAGCTAGTCTTATACTAAGTAGAGATCAGGTTCTCTCAGCGACACTGCGATCGTATGAGATCTTGTGTCAGCCCCTGTGTTTACCTGGCGCTCTCCTCGCCTGCAGCTAAGGGGCAGGAGCCTGCAGTCCTCGGGGTCAGGGCAGGCTGCACCCAGGACTCCCGCCTTGCTGCTAGTGCGTCGCACTCGCACAGCAGGAGTTCCATCGTCTCGCTGTCCCCTCCACAGGCTCTACAGATGACGGTCTCCGATTGTCCCCATCTTAGTCTAGACTAAGTATTCTAGAATGCTTTTGTTCAAAGAAACTCTTATCATACCAAATCCCTTCAAGGACTGAGGGTAAAGGATTTCATATAAATATCTTTATGCGTAATTTTTTTTTTCCTAAATTTCAGCAATTTCTTTAATTATGTTTTTTTTTCATTGACCTCGTTGGCTTTATTTTTATTAGTCTTCGAATATGGTCATACTTTTTTCAACTCAATAACCAATTAAGGTAGTGCACGAATTATTTATTTACACAAATAGCTCTAATTCTAGAAAAAATAAAAAAATCTGTAAAAAAACACCAAAAAAACCTTTTTTTTTACTATTAATTATAGTACAGGTACTCACTATCCCTCCTTTTCGTGTGTGGGCACCCTGTATATAGACCAAGAAGTTTCGAATCTCTTTGGAGGCGCGCGCGCTCCCTGTGGAGATCGCACGTTGCATATTTTGTATTGCAAATGGTGTCACTTACAGGGGGGGTGCGGACAAAGGAAGCGGAGTAGCGGGAGGAGGTTGTTAATACAAATTTATATGGAGTTTGAAAATGAGAATGTGTGAGTGAGTTACAATATTGTAATCCATTTGACACGATTTTGACACCCATTGAAAGCTTCTTTTACGCCTCTTTAAGGGGCCGCGCCGCGGCCGCCAACCAAAGAGATCCTAACTCTATGATATAGACCGATGACGAAGATGAAGGTTCTGTATGATAATTGATTGATCAATAACATTTAGGTACTGCTGTGTGATTCTGTAAAGTACGAATTAAAACTCGACCATCACATCGCAAGTCACTTACTTCACTTCGCGTCCGATCATGAAAGACCTTGATGTCGCATTGTGTAAACAAATACAAGATGCACAATAAACACATCACTTGCGAAGTAAAGTGAGTATTGAACTGTGAATCATTGAGTTAGAGACCGATCTCACTGCGGATTCAGGATCGAGTTGCACAAATACGCTTACAGAATAGCAGGGCTGTATAGTGATTACATAGTAGATGATATAACAAACGTGTTTGCCTCAGATTTAAATGTTGCCATATCAAATATATTTTGTTATTTAACACCCCTATGTCAAATTACTAGGAATTCAACAAAACATTGTTAACATTTCTAGAAAGCCATAGTGTTTGCGGTGAAAGTCAAAACCGTTGAAGGCAGATGACCCGGCCACAGAGTAAACAACATGAGCAGAAGCGGTTTATTTCAGAGGTTGTTACCTAAAATGGTTGTTGGGAAAAATATGGAAAAGATAAATGTTTGTCCGACCATAATACAGGTGTGACCAACGCAAGTTATGCATGAAGCTGTATTTAGGAAAAATAGGTAAGAACACCTTAATAACACATTCTTACCTATTTTTATTCTTACCTATGTAATAAGAAAGCACATGATTTCTTTCTAAAATACCGAATTATAAGATTTAAATGTAACAAATTGCTGCTACTTTTAAATTGTACCTATTAGTATATACTATGCCAATCCGCCTTTCTTAGAAACAAAGAATTTCTGTACAATACTGTGAAAAATAGATTTCCGAAAATTCCCCAGATTTTTCCATAATTTCGAGGCAATTTTAAATGTTTCAAATTGTAATTCATTTTAATTAAACGGTTCAGTAGTTTATCAATAATCGGGCGATAATAATGGGATACAGACAGACCGACAGATCCAAATACAATTTTTCTTTTAATGTACAGTGAATACTTAAATTCACGACCCGACGACAGTGATTTCTGTAAGTCTCAAAACCTCAAATTTTCTCAAAACGTGACGCAACTGCATGCATAATGTACATTACATAACCGGCCCAGTCGGTTTTCTCTTACGTAGGCAACATTATCATAAACCGTGCGCTTTTCAACTGGTTTCCACCTCTGCCGGCTGCTCTTTGACCGCCCAACCAGTTTTACTTTCATCTGAGAAAGCATGGAGTGGCCTTTACCTCTTAATTTGATGAGATTCGTGTGAACGACCTCCACACATCTTCTAATACATAATCTGAACTTGCTTCTTTTTCGTATGACGTTCGATAAACACTATGTGAATTTGCATAGCTGCCATATTACCACAGATTAGATAATCTTAAAAAAACACGTCCGAAAATTTGACTAATTTTAATTTGTTTTTTATAAAAAAAATTACACATTCAATATCATACTTTCTCAAGTTTTTAGCAATTCCCGAGGTCAAGGAATCCCTATTTGGTCTATTCCCATTGTGCAATAGATCAAATTGGTTTATTCTTATTTGTACTCCAAGACCATGCTACCCATAGAACTAGTATCCCATAGAACCGCACGCAGCGTATAGCATGAAATAGCAATAGTCTTTAACCCTAATAATTTGAGAAGACGCCTCATATATGGCGGGGTCAAACTGAACAAACACTATCTATTTTAGTCGGTTTGTTGACAGGTTTGGCTCGCATACGTAGATGCAAAAATTCGCATACGTAAACAGAGATAGAAGATATTATATCTGTCTAGCTTACTCTTACCACTTTTGTTATAAGTGTGTCCCTCTCTGTTTATTATTATTATTTTAGCGTCTGTTCTATGGGATTCTTGTTCTTAGATGCTACCTTATAATTGTTGTAGACTTTAAACATGGGAGTTTCTTTTTTGTCTCTGAATTTTTTTTATAAAATCTGTCATTTTTAGCAAAGTGGGTCGTTCTGTCCCACTTTGTATGCTGGGTAATCTTGACCCCAAGTGAGGAGCGACCCCAGCGCGTGAGGCGACTGCCAAAAAGAATGGAATGCGTTTTATATTCTACACGCGAATTTATTATCTTGTTTTATGTGCAATTGCATATTGTTACGTAAGATAATTCATATCTTCTCGTCGCATATACCACAATGCCTGAAGACAAAAGTATTCAACCAGTGCGTCCTACCCGTAATGACGTACGGCGCCGAAACGTGGACACTGACAGTGGGACTAGTCCGAAAACTCAAAGTCGCTCAACGGGCTATGGAAAGAGCTATGCTCGGAGTTTCTCTGAGAGATAGGATCCGAAACGAGGTGATCCGCCAGAGAACCAAAGCCTTTGACATAGCTCAAAGGGTTAGCACGTTGAAGTGGCAGTGGGCTGGTCACATCTGTCGGAGAACCGATAACCGCTGGGGTAGACGAGTTCTCGAGTGGAGACCGCGACTAGGCAAGCGTAGTGTGGGACGCCCCCCGGCTAGATGGAGCGACGACCTGCGCAGGGCGGCTGGCAGTGACTGGATGCGGAGAGTCGAAGATCGGACTCAGTGGCGCGCCTTGGGGGAGGCCTATGTCCAGCAGTGGACTAGTGCAGGCTGATGATGATGACGTAAGATAATTACATTGTTTCGTCGGCTACCACTGCTGACTCCATTTATGTTAACTTTACTGTATAAATCTATGGGATGACTTACGCGATGAAAAATTTAATACCTAAAGCATTGCTTTGTCTTTTAATGGAGAGAGATAGATTTTTACAGAGTATTTTAGAGCCAGCTACCCCATGACCTTATTATTATTATTATTATTTCCAAATAGAATACTTACTCCGAACCAGATCCAATTAGAAATGTCATAACTGTTATCTAGCAAATTACTAGGTACAGTTCTATCGAAAATACAAAATAAACACAACAATACCTGAAACTATACAAAATTTATGTAATAAATGCTATTATCCGAAATAATCCGCGTTTTACCCGTGGTACTACCGATGGTACGAGTACTACCGATGACACTACTGATCGTACCACTAGTACCACAGGTGATTCTGACAGGCGGCAAAAAACCTTAGGCTTTGGGACCTGAGAACCTGGGGATGTTTGAGTGCTTGGGAGCTTTGTGGCCGTTTGTCGCAATCAATAATCAAATCAACAGTCTACATGTCCCCACTGCTGGGGCTCAGGCCTACCCTCTCAACGAGGGCGTGCGGGCTATAGTCCACCACGCTAGCCCAGTGTGGGTTGCTGGACTTCACATGCGCCTAAGAATTCTTCGGCGTATGCAGGTTTCCTCACGATGTTTTCCTTCACCGTTCGAGAGCACAGTAAATGTACTTAAGTTTCCGACCGAGGATCGAACTCGGATCTCTCGCGTCTTGCCCCCTACGCCACCGACGCTCAGGAAGGCCTTAACGAAATATGTAGCCTAATTTGCAACGCTCTTACCCAGCCTGCGCTGTTGTGTCCACAAATGTAGGCATTTCCGACAATGACGCGCAAAAACGAAAGTTTTCGCCTTTATGTATTTTTCAATAACCGTGTGGTAACTCGATAATGCGGCACTTTGCATTCCAATGCCTCTAATGTCTACCTTTCTATACCTGCGACCTAAGACTCTACCTACTACAATCCTAAACACGTCAGTGGGCCAAATACTGGGCTAGCGTGGTGGACTATGGCCCTAACGTCCTCACTCGTTGATAGGTAGACCTTGAAGACTCAACAGTGGGGACATAATAATAGGCTGTTGATGATGAACTATTGTTTCCTAACGGGAAAATCTGAGATATACACAGGCAGAGTAACTCTTACTTGTTAAGTTTTCCGTCGCCGTTTGAGAGCTGTCAGTAAAGTAACTTAAGTTTCGAGAAAAAACCCAAACAAACAATATTTAGTAGTTATTAAATTACTCAATACTGTACGAAATGTATAAATGAAACACCACTTTGCAGAAACATAAAAGTTAAAAGCCCTAAGCTAAAGTTCAAAGCCCTTTCAAGCGATTCGTACAGTATAATCATTTTGTGAGCTAACCGAGCCATCATATTCACAAAACCGGTGCCTTGCGTAATTATTAAAGCACGAATTTCCAAAAATTTCACCAAAATACAACCTTTATACGTTGGTTACGCGAGAGTTATAATTATTCAAAAGCTTGCGTCACAAGAAAGCGAGACGCAAAGGTGATCCATTTCGAAATATTCAATAAAACCGGTATTGTATCTATACAGTGGGCAACATAAGTACTTACTTCCTCTACAATTTTTTTTTTTTGTATTACATATAACAAATTATAATTTATACTACAGACCTACTTAAAATTACCGGGTATGTTATTGTGGTCCTGTAGCGATCGGTTACAGTTACAGGGTATGTTTAATTCTTTTCATTACTCATACTCTGAAAGAAGGTCTGAAGGTGCCTGAGTAGCGGGTTGAAAGTAATACATCTCAGCCCTAGGGAGAATCGCTTTCAACTGACAGCTGTCAAATTATTAAAAAAAATACTAGTACTATTTTGACATTTCTATTGGACCATGTTCCAACTGTCTATACAGCCACTCAATTACAGCGCGATGTAAAATTGAAATAACATAAAGTTATGTAATAATTAAAGAATATATATTTTTAAATGACTTTATTATAATTATTACTGTCAACTATTTCTTTAAAATAACATAGGTTTGGGCAAAATATTTATCATTTTTTCAATGATGGAAATGAAAAATAATGGCAGAATAGCTGGCCGGTCACAGAAAGAAAAACAAAGTAGACGGGAAAGCGGCAATCCGATCTTCTTTTGTTTTTTCGAGTTGTAGAGTTTTGTTTATACTTCCGTATAGCAGAGATTTGTATTAACACTCATTTTGTTTTTGTTTTTACTTTCAGTGTATTCTTAATGAAAAGCACAGTGTTTCCCTCGGGTTCAAGACTTATTTAGAGGTCTCTCGAACTAGTCTCGGGACTTAAATAAGTTACTTTCACACCTAGGTTAACAATGTACTATTACAGTATTGACAGGTTTCAGTTACATGGTATGCTTCATTCTTTACAGTATTGACCGGTTACAGTTACATGGTATGCTTCATTCTTTACATATTTTGTGCACCTACATGTAGTGGCCATGTTCCAAGTTTCATTGAGCTGAGAGTTGAATAGTATTCGAATTAACTGCCGGACAGACAGACCGACCTAATATCTACGGTATAGGGTATCCGTTTTAAAAGGAAGATAGGTGCCAGTCAGGAATCGATCCCAAAACCCAACCGGTAAGATGCCCCATCGGGTTTTCTGGTCGCATCTTGTGAGCCGGCTGTACGCACGAACCGGTCGCGGCGACTTTCGACTCAATACCACCTGTTGAAGACTCACTTTCACTCAAAGAATGTGAGTCGCCGGCCGACATTGATTTTGAGTCATTCATTGGTAATGAAATTTCATCATACATCATATTATACTAGCTGTTGCCGCGGCTATGCCCATTTAAACATAGAAAATATAATAAAAAACAAATATGTCTTGACATAAATTGTTATGTAATATTTAAAAGGGATACTTTTTGTATTTTTGAATATTCCCTTTCGAATTAAGGGAGTAAACTATTAGTATGTTATTGGTAGGTACAGTCGACCGCACGTCAGTGGTAACTCTTTGACCTTGACCTAGCCTATTAGGGAGTTTCAATACTAGGAGAGACCAGTTTATACTGGTTTTGTTTCCACTGACGTGCGGTCGACCGTACGTAAAATACGTGGGATTTTTTTTAAATACATTTTTTTGTTGCAGTTTCCTCGGCGGAGACCGGTAAGAGAAGTCGAATTTAGTACACTTTTGGACAAAGTCCCTCCGTTAAGTGGAAAAAAGGTATATAGGTAATAGCTTGGTTGGATGATTACGAAGTTTTAATTAGCTCCTTTGCAATTATAACCTATTACCTACACTTGTAGATTTGATGCAATTAAAATGTGATTATTGGTTACAAAACGTCCTATTTCTTTTCATGGAAGTAGACATTTACAAGTTCTTGTATCATTGATACTTTCATTCAATCACAATGATTCACTGTGATTAGATACTTCCGATGTTATATCATTACTCATTAGTTCCTATCAATAATTAATGTTAATTATTCCGAACTAAAATAATTAAAAGGAACTTTTTGTCGGTTTGTCTCCAGAAGTTTCAAATCTCGAAGTTTCGAATCGCGCGATCGCATCTTGCATATTTAGTATCGGAACCTATGATGCCATTTACAGGGGGGGTGCGGACAAAGGAAACGGAGTAGCGGGAGGAGGTTGCTAGTACAAATTTATATGGAGTTTGAAATTTTGACACCCATAGAATGCTTTTATTACTCATCCATATGTAAGTGGCAAAATTTTTTGATTCATGGTTTGTCTAGTGACATTAATGCGCTTATTTCAGGAAGTATACTAAGATATCGAATTGAAAGGATACGCATGCGAAGTATGGAAAAAAACACAGATGGTTTAAAAAAAAATTAAAACATAAATAAAAAGTTGAAGTGAGTACTCTACCGCGAAAGGAATAAAAAACTAATTTTTCCATTTAAAATGTTAATTAAGTTTGAAATGTTAGTTCAGTTTTGTGGCAAACATAATGTACTTATAAGGTATCCTACTATCCTACTAATATTAGAAAGGCGAAAGTTTGTAAGGATCTGAGGATGTTTGTTACTCTTTCACGCAAAAACTACCGAACAGATTTTGATGAAACTTGGTACAGTGATAGCTTATATCCTGGAATAACATATAGGCTACTTTTTAACGCAGCCAAACTCGCGGGGCGTCCGCTAATACCCCCTAAGTAACAAAACGCCTACATAGAGGACGCTGTTTCACAATGTACACGGGAAAAACTTTTCTACGCGGGCGAAGCCGCGGGAAAAAGCTAGTACAGAAATATAATATAATATAATATTACAGCGACATTGCAACTCTGGAGACCGTAACCTCCACCATGTTTAAATGTTTTATGTATCTCTGTTTTGGTATTTTGCAATGTCCTGTATATGTGCTGCCTTGTGTGTCAAATAAACCTTATTCTATTCCATTCCATTCCATTCCATTCCATTCCATTCCATTCCATTCCATTCCATTCCATTCCATTCCATTCCATTCCATTCCATTCCATTCCATTCCATTCCATTCCATTCTATTCTATTCTACTCTATTCCTGAAAAATGATAGTGATATTAGTCTGCCTCGGTAAGACCTGGCGTCTCCGACTAATTTTTACCTTCGCGAGTAAAACCGCGGCTAGATCGTCTCTCGCGCACGCGTTGATCCACATTGAAGTGTAATTGCGATGAGGCGCTATCCGTTCGTGATCTACGAAAGTTGAAGTGAAGTAAAAGTCGCTTTATTGTCCACCGCTCAGTTATGAATGGAAAAGAGATTTTTGTTTTAAAATCTTAATGAGTTTTAGAGTGTCGGTGGGGCGAGGCTAGGGATTCCGAAGGCTCCGGTTCGTTAATAAATATCTCATTCATTCATTTCGTTTCAGTCTGAGTTATTCAAATTTTGACAGCACTGGTACGGTCGACCGCACGTAAGTGGAAAAAAACCACTGAATTTCTAAAGGAGATTACACTTTTACATTGCATTCTAAACACAGAACAAAAAGACAGCACAGGGCAGACTGAAGTTAGCTGCACACGGGGTCATCTGTGCTGTGATTGGTCGGCTGATATGTCACGCTGCGCCGACATTATGCTAGTTGCGAACTAGCATTTGCACCAAGCAAAAATAGGCTATGAGATGACGAAAGTACCTACTTCATTGACTGAGCAGGTACTCCTAATACCGATATACAGGTTGAGCAAAGAATCACTTTCAGATTGTTTCCTTTGCGTACTTAAAATTTTCCAAAGGAACTATTTATGTATGTCAATATTTTTATGCGTTTTCAAGTTACAGCTTTAACGATGAACAAACGGCTATTTAAATATTTAAAATTTTATTATATTAAGTAAATGTAATAAATTTAAGTACATTTACTGACTGCTCTCAAACGGTGAGGAAACCTGCATACGCCGAAGAAGAAATTCTTAGGCGCATGTGAAGTCCACCAACCCGCACTGGGCTAGCGTGGTGGACTATAGCCCGAACACCCTCGTCGAGAGGGTAGGCCTGAGCCCCAGCAGTGGGGACATGTTATTAGGCTGTTGATATGGCTTAAAGGTCTAGTAGCCGATCCCAAACCTTAAAAAAATTCGAACTAAGAACTAATTTTGAGACTGTTCTTGGTCATAACCTGCCACTGCTGTGGTTTATTCAAAAAGAAAAATAAATGAAAGTTATTCAACATTCGATAACCGACTGTCTACTAGCACAGAATACATAAGTACTCTGCTAGTGTAAGGCGCACCCACACGACTATCTTCTTTCTGCGTTCACTGGCCTTTCACACGATATAATTGGGTGTAACCACAGAGTATAAATAAATAAAACAATAATAGAGTCACGGAACGATGCGCCCGCGCACGTTTTGTTAGTCATTGTCAAGTCAAGTTTAAGTTGAAGCTTACAACTACATATTTACACGCGGCTGTTTAGCCCCAAACTAAACCGAAGCTTCAACAACTGATAACCATACAGAATCCGAAAACCAACAGATATACGCTCATCACACAAATGTTGGCCCCAAGTGTGAATTCGATCACACTTGGGGCCCACGACCTCTGGCAGTAGGCAGGGTCACTACCAACTACGCCTACAGGCCTGTCACATTCCTACTAAGTTTCGTCTATTTCGGAGTGTTCGGGTCCGTAGGCTTCCATGTGATCATTAACCTTTATTAAATAGGTACGGTCGACCGCACGTCATCATATCAGCCTGTAGACGTCCACTGTTGGACAAAGGCCTCCCCCAGGGATCTCCACGACGACAGGTCAGACCACACGTCAGTGGAAACAAAACCTGGTCTCTCATAGTATTGAAACTCCCTAAAAGGCTAAACCAACTCAAGGTCAGTGTTTCCACTGACGTGCGGTCGACTGTACTTAATTATAAGTAACTTACTTAATTAAAAGATATCTTATCAATTGAAACCGAGAAGCGAAATTGAAAGCGGTGGTTACGCTGTAATAACTACATAATATTTTATATTATTACAGTGTAATATTACGGATTGAACTCGTGGTACTTTCACTGTCAGCATCAGTCAAATTGCGGTAGTGCAGTGTTACCACCTTGCCACCTTGTTTATGGCCACCCCTCCTGACCATCACCAACCAAGCCAGCTCGAAGGACCAACGAGACCTTTGTAAATCAAAGATGGCGCTAGGACACATTAATTCCTCTGTGGCTAGGAATAATAATTCCCACAAATCTGAGCAAGAAGAGCGTCAGTGGCGTCGGGGATAAGACGCGGCCTATCATATCGAAAGGTCCGGAGTTCGATTCCAGACTGGGCCCTGTACCAATGGGTTTTTCTCGAAACCTAAGTACATTTACTGACTGCTCTCAAACGGTGAAGAAAAACATCGTGAGGAAATCTGCATACGCCGAAGAAGAAATTTTTAGGTGCATGTGAAGTCCACCAACCCGCACTGGGCTAGCGTGGTGGACTATAGCCCGAACACCCTCGTCGAGAGGGTAGGCCTGAGCCCCAGCAGTGGGGACATGTTAATAGGCTGTTGATGATGATGACACAAATCTGAGACTTCTTTCAGACAACTTTAGGCGACGGTAAAATAACTACTGCGGTATTGGGTTCCGTAGTCAACTCCGCATAAGGCTCCGTTAAATTGTCCAATTTAAAAAATGATGATATTTTTAGCCCTCGAAATATGCTTTCGACGTTCGCCTTCAGCTCGTGTCGAATCTAGCTTCCTCCCTCGGATAAAAAAAGCGTCGTTTTGTACTCGGTACGAAAACCAGCCGTTTAACGTCCACCGCTGGACAAAGGATTTCCACACACCTTACCGGTTAAATAAGTCGGCATACGGGTAACTAACAGATCTATGGAGTTTAGAAGAAAGTCGAGGATAAGCTCCGACCTGACCTCCGCTCCCGCTTTGTCGGTGAATTGAAAAAAATGTATTATGGGTACTATATCTAAATCGTCAATTAACATACTATACATACATATAATACATTGCAAATCTGAGCTAAGGATGAGTAGTATAGCATGAATTTTAAAAAAAGCTACTCCCATATGGATGAGTAACAAAAGAATTTTAGGGGGTGCCAAAATCGTGCCAAGTGTATATCCCTCAGAGTGTTAAAACACCCGATCGGGTTTTATTAATATTGTCAGCAGAATGTGACGCGACCCGTTCGGGTGTCGTCGCTGTAGGCTATTATCACGTATATACATATATGTATAGGTATGAGTGATTTCTCGAAAATCAAAAAATGACGTCCACATTCTGCGGAGTTTTCTAATTTTGACAGCAACATTCTAAAGGACGAAATTGATACTCACTCACACATTCTCATTTTCAAACTCCATATAAATTTGTATGAGCAACTTCCTCCCGCTAATCCGCTTCCTTTGTCCGCACCCCCCCGGATTTTGACACCGAATTTTTCTTCGTTTCCCATACTAAGTATGCAAGATGCGATCTCCACAGGGAGCGCGCGCGCGACCAGAGGTTTGAAACTTCTTTTAGTATAGTGAGTAATGAGTAGTATATGAGTAGACTATACGATTCAATAAGATCGCGACGGCGGGGTCATGGAAAGCGGTTGAAAGTGTGCGACCGACCGGTCGTGAGATGACGTACTTACTGAGTGCTTTTTGCATTGCAGAAGTGTTAGGAATTTTCCAGTAGCCTATCTAGTCCACTGCTGGGAAATAATCGGAGGTTTTCACCCCCTTATCAGGTAGGTAGTGACCTACATAGGTGGACGGATAATTAGAAACAGGGCAAGATTTTCATACAATCGAGGTCACTTTAAAGCCGTGGTCCTTCATGGAGATGAAGGATTGATCGGGGCATGATCTGATGGAAATCATCGAGAGAGTAGATGGACGACTTTTAGATCGCTATACATATCCAACTGATCAGAGGAGCCGTTTGGAAGCAGCATCGTCATAATTCAAAAACTTTTAGATTTTCATACATTTTGATGCCATTTTGTGAGTTTTTTTCTTCATAACGATGCTGCTCCCAAACGCCTTATCTGATCAGTTGGATATCTATAGCAATCTAAAAGTCCTCCATCTACTCTCTCGATGACCGTCATCAGATCATGCCCCGATCAATACTTCACGGAGACTCATGGCTTCAAAGTGACCTCGTTTGAATGAAATTCTTGCCCTGTTTCTAATTATCCGTCCACCTATGTATGTATATCTATGTTTTTCTTAGAAAAGTTACCACAGTTTTGGTATGGATGTAGTTTTGTAAGGCTTGGACGTTTGGGGCCGTTCCCAGAATTACATGACCTGCATATGCCTAAGCTTAGAATTTCTATTCTAAAGCGTATGTGAAGTCCTCCAAAACAGATTGGGGCACCGTTGGCGGACGGTGGTAAGGCACAGATCCTGTAGGGCCGAAGTTCCTGGCACAAGATAAGATAAAAGTTTTTAAATGACGTGCCACTAGCTAGAGAGCAGGAGAGATCTAGAATTTAGTCCCACTTGACCTAAGGTAGATCTCCAGCTAGCTTGTGATTACCTTTACGTACGTTGACATAAAGGGTACGGTGAAGGAAAACATCGCGAGGAAACCTACATACGCCGAAGAAGAAATTCTTAGGCGCATGTGAAGTCCACCGACCCGCACTGGGCTATCGTGGTGGAATATAGCCCGAACGCCCTCGTTGAGAGGGTAGGCCTGAGCCCCAGCAGTGGGGACATGTTAAAAGGCTGTTGATGATGACGTTGACATGATGTTGGCGAGACGCGAAGTTAGTTTGACGTTACAATCACCATAGTTTCGGGTCAGCGATCAGAACAAGTTAATTACCACTACACTCTCGCTCGCCGTTCGCACGTCTCCGATTACAAAGAAAGCTTGGCTCGTAAACTAGATCCTCCTAGAACACGAGTGGGGGGAAACGTCGATGCTTTTTATCGATATTCTGTGGAGAGATGGGTCTAAATCGTACACGAGGCAATGTTGTGGTTGTACGACAAATACAAGAGAATTATGTTGAATACGAAGGACAGAGAATTTATTTTAAAAAAGGAACGGGCTAGCGTGGTGGACCATAGCCCATACGCCCTCGTTGAGAGGTTAGATCTGTGGCCAAGCAGTGAGGACGTATTAATAATACGAATAGGCTGTTGATGATAATGAGTGTGAGATAAGTGTCTGAAACGAACAATAATAAAATGTTGCGAATGAAAAAATCAAGACAATAATAATATATCTGGCGAAGTACCTACATATTTATTATACACGTACGTTTCTGAGAATTTTTTAAATTTTTGATCTGGTGGAGAAATAATTTGAAGCTACCGTCTAGTCGAGTGTCGATATTACGGGTAATCCCGATCCCATCACTATCAATGAATGAATGAGCGTCAATCGGCCACTTTTTCTGCAGTCCATTGTTCATATTACGACACAAGTCGATAGACAAATGGCTCCAATAATCCAATTATTATTTATTGTCCCACGCTTTTTTATTTTCCGGTGGGAAGCCGGGCTGGAAGTAAATTGATGTGCAAATTATAAATTAAGCGGAAGTTGTGTTTTAAATTTGTAGAGCACATTACAGATCTGAAAGACTGCTTCTTAAAATACGACCTAACTGAACAGTAATGTCCCTTTCGTAAAAAGCTCCTGGAAACACACTTATTCCTAACTCCCCACCCAGGTGGAGAAGATGGGTGGTTAGTGTTCCTAACTGCCCACCCGAGTGGACAGCTCAGGTGGGCAGTTGGGAAGGGGAAAGGGGGGGGGTCGCAAAATGTCCCATTAGCGAATGTTGTTCATGAAGTCCGTCTTCAGACAGACAGACGGACGGAAAGACAGTCAAACAAAGTTTCACATCGTGTTGCTATTAAGTTAGACGTTGAAGTGGCAGTGGGCTGATCACTTCTGTCGGAGAACCGATAACCGCTGGGGGTAGAATTCTCGAGTGGAGACCACGATGGGGAAGCGTAGTGTGGGACGCCCCCGGCTAGATGGGGCGACGATCTGCGTGAGGCGGCTGGCAGCAACTGGGTCTCTAGATCTGGTTCAGTGGCGCGCTTTGGTTGAGGCAATGTCCAGCAGGCTGATTAAAGTTATCGATGGTATTGTCTACGTGACGTCACGATAGTCTCGATATAATGGTAACAATTCATCGATAGTTGATAGGTAGTAATTCCCGATACTGCAACACTGCATCAGAGTGGTAACGTACTTAGCTAACACAATCCCTCTGTTCTTTACAGTCGGTGCTGCTATGGTGCATATTCCTGGCCGGCGTCGTGGGGGATGAGACCCCACCAGGCCTGGTCTCCACGGACAGCGACCAGGACCTCGTAGCAGAAGCTTCTAACACAGGTATACTCATTTATTCTTTTCTAAATGTTGCCAGCGACTTCGTTCGCGTGGACTAACTCGGCGTGGACCATTTTCAATTACAACCAGTTTACTCTCAACTGAGAGCTCATTTCCTGGGTAAGCTCTCTGATATGGTAGAGATAAAAACCTACTTAAAGCAGAGTGTGTCTAACACCCTAAGATCAGTGGAAACCTAACGGACGGATGTTACACCCAAAAAAATAGCAAAAGAAAAAAACAAAAAAATTGTAAGGTTGTTACTGCTTTTCAACTCTAGAGACGGATTATTAGAATTTTGAGATGACGTTTTCTACAATAACTACAAAATCCGAGTTTTAAGCATTATTTTTCGAGATATTTCGGAAAAAAATGTACGTTTTGCTGACTTCAAAACCACAACACATAGTTTTGCCAATTTCTTGTATATCATTCCAGCACCGCAGGCGCAGAAGCGAGAGGCGGCGCTGTCCAACTCGTACGGCGAGCCGCTGCCGTCCGACGCGTATGGCCCGCCGAGGGATATACCCATCAGTAAGTTTATAACACAAGAGGTGACAAGAGGTCCAGACCAGACACAAGAGGTGACAAGAGGTCCAGAGAAATGGGGCAAAACCTGAGGTCTTTGTCCAAGTTTTGTTCGAAACTAATGTGGAGCCTAGCCACCCTAAGTCCCTTAAAAGAAGTAAGGTCTCTAGTCTAAAGATATAGGTTTTCTGGTTTATACGTGTTACAAAATACCTATTAAAAATATAGATAATTACCAAAGCCAAACTTGTCCTATTATCTATTCTGTGGCCAAACCTAGTAAGCTGTCATGTCAGGGACCCAAATAGTTTTTCTAAATAGGGTTCGCACAACAGTAAAAAAAAAAAAAAAATTTTTTTTTTTGGAGTATGTGAATGGACTCGTTATAAGGCCCCATTTAACCTCCTTTCGGCTTTACTACTTGTTTTGTAACACTCTGTAGAAGTTGGTTCTCTGTTTTTCTATCACCTTATTTGCGAAATCTAAACGAATCTCACTATGACAATGTCATGTCCAAGTCACCTTCACTTAAAGAGGCCGACGTATAGGAGACTTACACCTTCTTTATATTTACTTCACAGTTCCAGACCATCAACCAGCGCCAGTCTATGGAGTTCCTGATCACCAACCAGCGCCAGTCTACGGAGTTCCTGATCACCAACCAGCTCCAGTCTACGGAGTTCCTGACTTCTTCCAGACTCCGCCCGGCGCGTATGGACCCCCTTCGCCTGTCGTCTTCCCAAGTCAGGGTTACGAGGGACCCCCACCGCCGATGTCGAAACCAAAACCTCACTACGGGCCTCCGAAATTATACGGACCTCCGAAGCACTCATACGGACCACCGAAACCTATTTACGGTCCGCCTAAAAAGACATACGGACCGCCCAAGCAAAGTCTTCCCAAACCAACGTATGGGGTACCTTTTAAGCAACAAAAGGTACATTTCCCTAAACCTGTGTATGGCGTGCCGAAACATATGTATGGACCACCGAAGCCTGTTTATGGACCGCCTAAAGCTACATATGGACCGCCTCCTTCTATACCCTTGCACGATCTCCCACCAGTATCTGCGCATCATAACTTTGGTCACTTCGGAGGTGGCAACAACTTCGACCTGGGATTGAATCTTCCAGCGCCTATTTATGGAACACCTTTACATCAAAGTCTACCACTGGACTTGAAGCCCAACTTCCCAATCCCAGCTGACACCTATGGCCCTCCAGGACATACTCTAGGACCCGTTGGACCTAATGACCATATTGTGGTCGAAGATATCGGCCACGTTGGGCACTATGGGCCACCGCAACCTGACCCTAATCCAAGACCACCACATCCTGGCATACCAGCACCTCCTACCCCTCCCCATGTCCTGTACGACGGCTGGAAACCGATACCAGGGGTGTCGAGACCACCAATTGAGCATGTAGAACAGCATATTGATGATGAATACGGACCACCACCACCCCCGAACTTCCATGACATTCATCTAAATCTAGATAGTCATTCCCTACCAGGTATTGACCAGGCACCACCGTTCTCTGGAGCGCAGATTAACACAGGATATTCCAGTGTGCACCAAGATGCTTTAGCTAATATAGACTTGAACGCCATCGTTGGAGGCGATTCAAACCACATTGATCAATCGAAGACTGTGTACGAAGCTCACTATACTGAAAACAATCATGGTCATGAAAACCATCATGGTAATGACAATAGCCATGGTCACGACCATAGTCATGGCCATGACAATAGCCATGGTCATGACCATAGCCATGGTCATGACAATAACCATGGTCATGTAGATTTGTCTTTCCAAATTTCTGCGCCTTCTGGAAATGACCAGCCTCTAGACACTTATGGTGCACCCCCACCAGAATCCCTATCCAACGGTCCGTACCCAGCGTCAATCCGTCAACATGGGGCTAAAGGACTGATTCCGCCTTCGGGTATATACGGAGTACCACCCGGTGGCCAATACGGAGCTCCACCAAGGCCACACGCGTCACACTTGCCCATACCATACGGCACGTTCTCAGGCGGTGGCTTTTCTATTCACACTGGAGGCAGTTTACCAAAGCATCCCATCAAATTCAGAGAGCCTGTGCCAGAAGGCTTGATCCAGCATGTCGGTCACCAAACCCATCACAAAGACACCCACGGCTCTAATCATCACTCACACGGACCGGCTTACATACCGCCTCCTATTAGAGACTTCAGCCATAACACTGGGCACCACAGCCACGGCCATGATCACGGACTATCCTTGTCAATTGAACCATCGAATCTGTACAGCCTACCACACTCTGGTAATCCTATCAGTTTCCACAATCATCAGCAACCGAGCAATCTATACGGTTCACCTATAGATTCGTATTCCGCACCTTTGTTGACTGTAGGGGACCATATAGGATCAGGATCTAGCATTAATGAAGTTAAAGCTACCATTGACGGAACTATTTTGGCAAATCTGTCGAATTTAGAAGCAGCAGCCATCTTGAAGCATTGTCCGTACCATGAAGCTATACTGAACGCTGCAAAAAGGGGAGAGAAAATACCTTCAGAACTAGCCTCGAGCTACGTTGCAAGTCTAAGCTCATTGGGCTCTGCACTATCTAAGAGTCATCAAACCTTGATTTCTCCGCAAAATGGATTTAACATTCCTGCTCCTGGAAGTGAATCGGTCTCATACAATTCCAAGGACTTATCTTCGGCATCTCATACGTTAGTACAGACCATACTACCCAGCAATGATATCAAAAACGAAAAATTCGAAAACAATAGCGTTCAAAAAGGAAAATCAATGAAAGATGGATCAGGAAAGCATAGCTTCAAACAGGATAACAATTTACAGTTCGTCACGGATCAAATTTTACAAACTTCGGAAAAGATTTCGAAACTAAGCGAGGAAACTAAGCAATTGCAGCAAAAGATTGTGACCACGAACCAAAATATCAATCAAGTTAATGGACAGATAGAATTTGGTTCTGAAAAACGTCAAAATATCAATCCAGTTAGTGGACACATACAATTTGGTTCTGAGAAACATGAAAATATCAACCCAGTTAGTGGACACATACAATTTGGGTCTGAGAAAACTCAAAATATCAATCAAGTTAATGGACACATACAATTCGGTTCAGAAAATCCTCAAAATATCAATCAAGTTATTGGACAGATACCATTCAGTTCTGAGATACCTGTAAAAGGCAACGTGGGTAGTTACTCCTTACAAATTCAAGCTGCCGATGGACAAAGCGCCAAAGGACACGCGCCTACAATCCCACACGATCAGCTACTCTCTGAAGGACTTCTTTCAAGCATTCTTCAGGCCATAGAACAACCAGGCCAGAAAAAAGTAAAACATAACCAAAACATCAACATTGGACAGTCAGGAAATTTCAATTTTGCGAGCTTAGAAGTTACTCCCAATCAAGTTAAACAAAACCAAAATAATTTCGGTCATTCCAGTTCATCAAATCAAGGTTCACATAACCACAAGCATAATCATGAACAACTTAGTTCATCCAATCAAGCCAAATTGAACCAGAATAAAAATTATGCTCAAAACAGCATCAGTTTCTCAAGTTTCGATTCCGGTCTCGTCTTACCAGCGGGCTATGAACCTGTAGACCGGACTAAGGATAAACAAAAGACACAAGACCAAGATCAAGAAATCCAAGCCAGTCAAAAGGATATCAGAACAATGTTGCACAACGAAATCATTCATAAGCATAGAGGAGATATACCTTATACTGATTGCGATTTGAGAGCGGATAATTCGATAACGCATACGATAGTAGTACCACCGCCAGGTGTCGAAAACGTTGAAGCTGTCAACGAAATCGACGAAAACGATGTCGCCATTTATTTTGATGATCCAAAGGCGAAGTCTGCGGACAAATCTGAGCCCGTCACGGAAATTTCTGTAGCGACGAGCATAAGCGAGAATATTGAACAGTATAGTGGGAAGAATCACCACTTCGGTGGGAAGATTGGGAAGAAACAATCATGAAATTAAGAATTTGTGGTAGATTCTAGTCTGTTAGAACCAGTGAGTTGAAAATTCGGAAATTGCAAGACAAGAAACAAATTCCGTTTTCCATACAGAAAGAGGCAAGCCAGTCTGATTCTTTTTTGCTACCTACCTCCCATAACACAGCCTATAAATAAAGCACACTGATCAGAATTTTCTAGTCGGGCACTATTTAAAGACAAAAAAGAAACACAAGTCATTAATAACGCTCACTGGTGCCATGTTGGTATAGCAATGCCATCTAAAAAACTTAAAAGGTGTCAGAACTATCTGAAGTTCGACATCTTTTAAAATAACGAATTTAAATTTTAAAACAGCGCCATCTGTCGACTATTTGGGGCACTTCCATAGTTTGCCAGGTCTATACTTTTTATAGATCTTTTTAAAACTATAGGACGCGCTCTAAATTCATTTTTGTTGTGACTGCAGTTTTATATGACTAGGGCACTTACGTACAAATTGAAAAAATACGTCAAGATAATATGCTACTTATGACCTATTAATGTCGTACGTGCATAGTCCACCACGATACTCGTGTGCGGGTTGGTGGACTTCACATGCGCCTTAGAATTCCTTCTTCGGCGAATGCAGGTTACTTGCCACCCGAGACCCAAAAAATTCAATTACACTCAAATACACGAATTGACAATACAAAGTCAAAGACAGAAGGACCAGAAAATGATGTACTTGTTGTTTCGAGCATTTACATATTTACAAATAAAATAAGTTTATTAATATGGGTACATCGTAGTTCCAGAGATGTATCTGACTGGTGCCTATCTGCTTAAAATCTTCTGCCAACGTTATTAAATTATATTTTAAGGGTTGGCACCATTTTTAAAACCCCAAAAATTGGCTAATCCCAAACTATGAATTCCTGTTATTGGAGCAACCCAGTAGGAATCTTTAGTTAAGGAATAAGATGCCTGCCTAGTTCAGAGAACGCGACAAAATGACTCTTTAAGTGCCTTCGTTATATAAAACTAGATTTAATTTAATACTTATAACTCCTATTTATAAACAACTAACATAGTTATATAAGCTATAACAGTATTTGGGTGTTTCTTTTGTATATTTATTTGAATTTGAATGGAATAAATGTATGCAGGTGCCTACCTGCAATGTTTGTAAAAGTTGTATTTAATTGCGTTTAAGAATAAAATGTAAAGTGTATTGTTTTGTTTTATTTTAACAAACATCGATGTATTTTCCCATCATTTTCTGGAAGGGCTGCGAGGCAGAAATCTTTCAAATATATGCTGAATTTGCTGGATGGTTTTTAGGCTAAGGGCTTCTTTCACCACTTCCTGATATTGTTACAGATAGTAATCTTAGTGATAAACTAATCTGTCAGATAAATCTGTGTGATAGACTATATAAGATATAGGCAATCTGATACCTGTGAAACCAAAAAATTGGCTATCTGTCAGATAACCTGCAGATAGGGTATCTGGGACTTTATCAGCAAGGGTTTATGAGGCCCTAAATCTATCACATAATAGATGTGTACTATTGAAAATTAACGATACTATCGATAAAGCGTACTGTTACTTATAAGCCATAAGCGGTCCCTAAACGATCATGCTTGCATGACATGCGTTACGTTTACGTGATTGTCATGCAGCACGATGAACCATCATGCTTGCCATCAATCAGTACAGTGAAACAACGGCCAGCACGTAGTTTGCATGTCATGCACGTCAATCACTACAGCTAGACGATCATGCATGAGTGACAGCACGTAATTGCATGTCATGCAGATTGATCGTGTAGGGACCACTTTAGGAAGGTACTTAGTCGGAAGCGATCCGGACGGTAATGAATGTCTGTTCTCCTTCGCAAATCCCGTCCTGTTCGCGAATGTTGTTCATGAACACGTAAAAAACTGACAGACGGACGGAAAGACAGACAAACACTCGCAATTTATACTTAATATTTGGAAATTTCTAGTATTAAATCGCATTTGGATTCCAAAGTGTTCTCGCGTGATACGTACGGGTAGGGATGTGCAGTCAGCGTTCTGAGCAGACAAGGTTGCTCTCATGATCCGAGAAAGTAAAGGTCAAATAATACGAGAACAGGCAGTTTGTTATCAGGACATTTTGAGAACGGGACGTTTCGAGCATGACATTTTGCGAAAAGGACATTACCGTCCGAATCTGCCGGAAGTGGCTGGACCGGATGCAGTGGCGTATTTGGGAAGGCCCATAACTCTATAGCCAAACAAATGTGTTAAATTTTAAAATAATTTATTGATTCTGCGTTATTTATATATGCTTTGGTACATTAACTAATACATATCTATTTATATCTAGGATTTACTTAACATCTTAATCGAGTATACATTTTTAGCCGACTGCGTCGAAGCTAAAAGGGTAATGTGCCACCATACCTCGAAATTTTTGTAGCTTCAACTAAACTTGTGGGTGGAATCACACGTCGTAGTTTATCCACTAGTGAGGCAAAAAAAATATGACGGATACAGGTATTTTTACCGCATTATTAAAAATGTATACCCGAAAAAGATGGCCAACAAATGAGATATGATTCCATAATTAACATTGATTACATATTTACTAAAAACATATTCTAACAGAAAAAAAAACAATTCTAAACAAAAATTCACTAGAAACTGTGACTTACAAATAAATGCCCTTTTGGCCTAATTTACTAAGCCACTAGGTTGGGAAACGAAGGTAATAGGTTCGAATTCGAACATCCATCTTAAAAATTTTTGCCAGTGGATACTACACAATACCAAGGGCACCATCATACATTCGAGGTCATTTGAACCTTCAGATCTCCGTCAGGAAACGGTTTGCGTGAGATCTGATGGTGATTGTCTGGAGTACGGATGGAGGAGGTCCAAAGAGCCGTAAACTAATAAGGCTGGACGTTTTCACAAGTTCAGACTAAAAAATATCTAAAACGGCGTAAAAATGTAAGGAAATCGCATACGAAGAATTCTGCTTAGTAGGTAAGGTATATGGTGAAAAAGGCTTTTATTTTTAGTGAAAAAATTGCATTGTGAATCAAAATGTTGACGGTCAAAATTATCATCTAACTAAAGAATTAACTAAAAGAATTTTGAAGAATATAATTGAACTGAATTTTAAGAAGCTCACAATTGTCAATTTTAAATTGTTTTCAATTAGAGTTAAATCAATTGCAATTCGATCAACTAATCGATTAGAAAGAGTCCAAATTCATTTCGAACTAAACTGTGTATAATTATCTGGCCAAATTCGAACCTAACACCCAACAGACAGGTGTCACCCATTATCTAACATCAATCAATTCTAAACACATACAAACAAAGTTACAAATAGTTTTTAAAAGTAGTAAGGTCACCCAGCTCGGGGGCAAAGTTGACTGAATATAATTTGTTATTGTTAGGTTTTTTCATGAGTGACGTTTGTGGCTACAGACAATAAAGAGTACTCTCTAAAGCCATAGACAAAAGTAAGGGACCTGTTATAGACTAACCAAGTTATCTGTGAACTGAAGGGTGGCTCTGCCCTTCGCCTACTCCATGCCCGTCATTCTATATATTTTGTGCTGACGGCCGAATGACATTCTGAGTATATAATGATTCTGCCACTTCACAGATATTTGGTATAAAAAAAAATGTTTTATTTCCATTAACAACAGCACATTACAATGTTTGCAAGGACTCCGTACTAAGTTTAAACTTATATTACAATTTCACAATAGCAAGTAAGATAACACAGTAAAGTCAAGATAAGTTTTAGAAATTTACGGTATATCTATAACGAGTTATTTTCACTCAACTACATTTGCCCCCTAGCTACGATAGCCCCGGGTAACCATAATGCAACCTTTGGCCTATAATTTGTTTGATCTAACACAGTTTTCCCAATATATTAAAAATTTCAAGTCATTTCAAATTTCTATTGCAACTTAAGAATGAGTATTACCTTACTAAATAGAGAATGTATGAGAGTTACATAAGATAAAAGTCACTATCAGGGTATTGACAAATACTTCAACTTCTTTCATCGCTTGCTGATAAAGTCCCAGATACCCTATCTGCAGGTTATCGGACAGACAGCCCATTTTTTGTTTCATAGGTATCTGATTGCCATAACTATCAGTTGAACTAACAGCAAGATCAAGTGGCAGATATTTTATCAGAGACTAGAGGTGTGCAACACGAAAATATTATCAAACAGATTTATCTGATAGATTAGATTAACTGTCAGCTTACTATCTGTAACAATATCAGCAAGCGGTGAAAGAGGGCCTTAGAATTATAAGAACCTCTTTAAAATATAGCCCAGTGTGTGGTTTACACACAATAGTGTAAGCTTGAAATATTGCATCGAAGTAAGCAACCAAAAAAAGGATTTATTAAATTCCACCGCTCTGGCATACTAAAGGGTTCGATTTCAATGGTTGTAATATTGCTTTCTTTGAATTTTTTAAAGAAAGCTTTGCAGTCCTAGGTGTTTCAGTATTTGGTTAACTTATTCATTTTAAGACGTCCCCTAAGCTCCGTTTTTCCTTTTTTCCTTTTTTTTCTGGATCTTTGTCATAGGTTTATATGAGAGCATTTAAGAGTCATGATTAAAATGAAGGTCTATAATAAGATTCACATTTGGTTACATATACAATACTAAATATACATGTCAACTATTTATTTATCGGATCTAAAAGTGTGATAATAAAATTGTTTTATTTTCCTGAAAAAATTCAAATCGGTTCACGCTAAATGTTGCTGTACAATTTTATTATGTATAAAATGTAAAAAAGAGAAGAAAAAAAATTGTAAAAAGGCGACTTATTCAATGCTGGCATCCCTTCCAGCCGACCTTTGTTCATCATTTCTAAATTTCAAAAATGCTCACAAATCAACAACATAATATGTCTCCACTGTTGGGGCACTGGCCTACCCGCGCAACAAGAGCGTAGGGGCTATAGTCCACTACGCAAGCCCAGTGCGGGTTGGTGGACTTCACGGCGCATGCAGGTTTCTTCAACGAAATACCGTGCTTATGTACCAAAAAACTATAGACTATGACGACTTTATAAATGCTAGCCGCATAGTGGAAGTCCTATGTCCAGCAGTGGACTTTCACAGGCTGATAAAGATACATACAGAAATAATTTTATGATTTCACATTACGATACCTGATTATCACTCTTTTAGATAGATACAACACTAGATGTTACTGTCATTTCATTTTAATTTTATTCTATGTTTTATTTATTTAATAATATAATATACAATAAACATTATTGTGACTAAGAAGTTAAGAACTATCACATTTATAAGAGAGATTTTAAAGCTCGAAAGAGAGATGTATAATAATAAAAAAATCTTAAAAACTACGAGAAAAAAATCCAGTCTCAAAATATTTGGCTGTTGCCAGAACCGTCCAGATCTTTTTTTACGCTGAATAACATACTATATGACACAAAAATACAGGATGTATTTTTTTATTAAATTACGATGCAGAGCAGTCAGACCGAGGCCACGGGCATTAAAAAAAGTCCGAGGAAGTCTCGTTAAAAGTATAAAAATAAAAGTAAAAAAAATGTGACGCCTCAACAAAATTTAATCTCTTGTTCTCTTTTGTTTATCTTTAAAAACAAGAAATAGATGGCATGAATTTTAGAATTGTCAAATTAGTTTAGTCCTGTCAGACACAAGAAAATGTACCAATGTTTCTAAAAACATGTCATAGATCTAGGATTTCTCCCTCTACGAAACATGGCGATTAAAATTCCCGCTGTCTGACAGGACTAAACTAATTTGACAGTTCTAAAATTCATGCCATCTCTTTCTTATTTATAAAAGATAAAAAAGAGAACAAGAGACTAAATGTAGTTAAGGCGTGCACATACGAATGGACACCATAGAACTCCTTGTATGTACTGTGATATAATATATTACACGGCTAGAACATGATTGGTTGGCTGTATTGTTTTTTGTGACATTTTGAGGTTTAATGAATAGAATAATCGATCTGTATTATAATATCTAGTAATCGGTCTAATCAATCGACTTGAGTAAATTAGGGGGAACTTGTAAATGGGAGCCGGGGACGAGGTCGATTGACATACGAGGATCAGATAGAGCGGGTGCTCACAGAGGGACACGTGAGCGAGTGCTCACTCCTCTCACGCCCCCGCGAGCGTGTGTATAGAGACTGATGAGACTGGGCGAAGCGACAGAGGTGTGTCAGGATCGCGATACTCGGCACTCCGGTCTGTCAGGGACATAGCGTGATAAGAACTTTTGGAGTCTAGGCAGATTCTTGCTTGAACAATAGTTTTAGAATAACTTTTTAATTTCCCCACTAATTTACGAAAGACGTTTGATTTGTTACACAGATTCTAATCGGAAGTCAGACAAATAATAGCGGTTTTTTTTAATGTGGAGTACAACTTTATCAATTTAAAGCGAAAAGTTTTCATATTATATTAAAGAAGGTAGTCTTAAAATAAATTTTAATGACATATGGCATATGTCCATGTCGTAAGCTAAAAATTAATTGCTACCATTTTTCCGACTTCCAATCATCACTTCACTATTTATTTTAAATTAATAATATAAACATGCAATAAATATCGCGACCAACTCCCGAAAAAAGAATCTATGTACTGTAGTTACATATAAACTGTGAAATCTGTTATTTTACAGAATGTAGAAGCAATATTAATATATGTATACCTACATATTTAAATATTATATTACATATAACACCAAAGGTATTGTCTATTACCTAAAACAACTAACTAATTAATAACTATTTACAAAATATCCTCATATTTTAGAAATTAAAATTAAAATAAAAATTACAGAGGGCAGTTATTCACGCAACAGTCTTTTTAAATTAGTCAAATAGAAGTTGTTTACAAGCTTTGGTTCGAGTTGTAGAGACGTGATTTTTTTTTAGTTTGACACTGAACTATAGTCGGCGCCAAGAGAAGTGATAAAAAATGTAAACATTTACACCAGGGTTTAAAATCTGTGTCAATAGAGGCTAGTATTTTTAAAATTTATTTAGTCAATAAATTCTCATTACAAAATTAGTTTAACCCTTTGGCTTGCAGGATTTAGAGCGCAATGCCTTTTACGTTGGACGTATATCACGTCAGACAGAAATTGTCACAAAAAAAAACTGTATGCATGACAAAGCCAGGTGTCTGAGTGACTGCGAACTGACATATTACCCGGCGGAATAGCTAGCTAGCTGTCAAACTGCTACATGTAGCACGCTGATAGTCAAACAGTTAAATAACAGTTTGGTTCCACTAAGTTTACCTTAAACAGACAGTAGGTCTGATACTGAAGGCACAAAGTTAAAATTTGACAGCCTTAAAATTGTTTCTATCCCTGTCACACAGTATTATGAAGATAAGGACGACACTAATTTTACTGCTATCAAATTTGTGCCTTCAGAATCGAGCCTAATATATTGTTATCTACATGACAACAAGGGTTTTTATGACAAAAAAGGTTTTTAAAGAAAAGTAACTGACGCAATGTGGACAAACTACTTTTTCTCCGTACAATAAAACACCAAGCGACAGCGTTAGGACGCATCCCGCTCGCAATGCGCCAGCAATGACAAAAGAAACTCCTTACTGCGTAAGGAGGACAGCGCATAAGTACAAAAAATTACTACTTTTCCATTGGGAAATCATAAAATGGGCGACAATTGGCCTCGCACTACACTGTTCTATTGAACACTTTGACATGTTTCTTATTGGTCCATAACGCAATTATAGCCCAGTTAATCTCACGATTCCCACTAAATTACACGAACACACCTGTATTTCACTGTAAACAGCATCAAACACAATATGGCGAATCGGCACGCTCAACAAATTAAAATGTGTATGTACGAGTAGATGTTGAATAGGGCATCTCCTTTAGTTTCTTTAATCATTGTGCGCCAGACATGACAGTACTAATGATGGTTGACGTTTACAGCTTCTCTTGGTCTCGCTATGTTTACATTTTTTGTCACTTCTCGTAGTGCTGACTATACCCAAATAATCAAGTTATCATTAAACATATCTTGGAAACGAATTTCTACTAAAATTTTACTTATTGAAATTTCACTCGAAATAAGTACATGCTTAATTATAAAAGTTCAACTTTTTTTTAAATGCACCTCACACGCGCCTTTGGCATTCACTTCCCTTAATTTTATTTAAAATTCCTAGTAAAACTTTTTGGCGGTTATGTGAAGTTGGCCGACTCCTGCGCAGTGACTAATTTTAGGTGTCAAAGGCGATTTTTTAATGTAGGTTTTGGCTTGGTAACGAGACCTTTAAGCCACATCTTATTTTAAATGTCAAATAGCTGTGCGGGGTTCACTAGAGACGCTCATTCAATTTCAAAAAATAGTTCATTCATACGATCAACCGAGTTTTTGGACATCTCTACGCATCACACTATGTCGATTACGCACACAATAGACTGTAAACACTGTCAGCGATGTGCAAACTATATCTGTGACTATATTCACTCAACCGCCAAAAAGATTTACGGGCATTATAAAACCGGACAAACATAATATTTAGAAGTAACATACGTGTTAAAGACGCGAAACCTAAATATAGTATGGTCCACAACTGACGCCCACCGCATAGTCCACTAAACATACATATAGCAACTGTTACTAACACAAAAAAATCATTAAAAAGTTATGACCAAATGAAAAATAACTCTCTCGCGGGTCTGCTGGAAGAAATCTCTATGAGAGATAAATTCACCCTTTGCACTTAAGTCTCTCTTGGCAATAAAGAATTAAATAAAATAGTTTAATTCAAAACATTGATTAAGAAAATTTTTAAAGAATTTAAATAAAATTATAATTAAAAAAATATATAATTTAAAGTCATAATAATAATAAAAATGTGGGCTATTCAGTTACATCTTGTTATTAGTGGACATTTGGGCTAAGCCCCATACATTTTTGCGTATTTAAAACACATGGAAGGGTTTACTGTATAATAAAAAAAACTTTTTAATAAACATACTGTCTGACACATGTATTACTTCTAAACGTAAAAAAGCATGTTCACCAATTTACGTTTCAACAATTCAAATCTTATTTTTAGACTGACTTAGCTAAGAACTAAAAACTTTCAATTTTGACACATCCTCACAAGCGTACTTAGAGCTAAGCGGTGCTCAATATTTGAGTATCGCTCAAATAACAGGATCGGTAACAACCGTGCCGGTATACCACCTGGTTGAAAACAAAAGGAATGTTCCAAAATCGGGAAACACTTGTTTTCAATTTGATTTACATATTGGTCACTTTAGGCAAAAAAAATACATATTTTTAACAACATTCTGGCATTGCTTTTGTTTTAGCTGTGCTCAAACATTACAATAGCTTTTAAAAAAAATTTTTTTTATATATAATAAATAATACACTGCGCGTAAAAACTTTGTATATACAGCGACATTCTCTGGTAACTTTGAAGCCTTGGTTCTCCGCCAGGGTTTGGTCGGGGTGTGATCTGATGATGGCCATCCGGAGAGTGAATGGAGGAGTTCCAGATTGCACCCAACTGATCAAGCAAACCGCTTAAACCGAGGTTGTTCATTTAAAAAACAGCAAAAAAAAAAGGCATCATTATGTATGGAAAACCTAAAACATACTCGCCATGGTTTCTGGGTGAAACTAAGAACAAGGATCCCATAGAACAGACGCTAAACCAATAATAATAATCAGAGAGGGACACACTTATTACATAAGTGGTAAGATTAAGCGAGACAGATATAATATCTCCTATCTCTATCTACGTATGCGAATTAACTGCACCCCAACAAGCCATAACTGTTAACAAACAACAACCCGACTAAAATAGATAGTGTTTGTTCAGTTTGACCCCGCCATATAAGAAGCGTCTTCTTAAATTATTGGGGTAAAAGACTATTGCTATTTCATGCTATACGCTGAGTAAGGTTCTATGGATACTAGTTCTATGGGGTGAAACGACTCATCTGATCAGTTGGGTGTACAGCGATCTGGACCTCCTCCATACCATCTCTGGATGGCCATCATCAGATCACACCCTGACCAAACCCTCGCGGAGAACCAAGGCTTCAAAGTTACCACGTTTGTACGAAATTGGTGCATACCCAAACCTTTTACCTGCAGTGTATAAAGTACTTTTTTAACAATATTCTGGTCTTACACAATTCCTTAGCCGAATAACTGTATTCATTCTGAAAAAAGGACTTCCGTCAATCATATTAGCTACATGCCCTTCTGATTGTGTCACAGTCCCAGCCCCAACGCTGGGCAAAACTTACCTTCAGCCTGAAGCGATTCCAACCATAAACTTTGTGTGTGAGTCTAGTTAGTTTGTGGAGGTCTCTTTCCTCGCTGTGAAGGAAACGATCGAGCGGATGCCTTTCACGGATGTCTGTGAATAAATATAATATTAACATTATAAATATAACATCAATCAACAGCCTATTAACATGTCCCCACTGCTGGGGCTCAGGTCTACCCTCTCAACGAGGCCGTTCGGGCTATAGTCCACCAAGCTAGCCCAGTGCGGGTTGGTGGACTTCACATGCGCCTAAGAATTCCTTCTTTGGCGTGAGAGCAGTCAGTAACTGTACTTAGGTTTTCGAGAAAAAACCCATCAGGCCCAGCCGGGGATCGAATTTCGGACCTTTCGGTATGATAGGCCGCGTCTTATCCCCGAGACCACTGACGCTCTTAAATATAATATAAAATGTAAATACTCATAATCATCAACAGCCTATTAATAGGTCCCCACATAGATTACTATAAACCATGTAGCGAGCGGGAGCGTAGCGACCTTTTTCCGTGTTCTGTGGGTCCCCACTGCTGGGGCAGAGGCCGAGTGGACCGCCGAAAGAAAAATCCGCTCTTACTAGACGAGTGTAAGTGTATGCTTACCTTTTTCTTGGCGCCGTTCAAGTAGTCCTTGTAGATGTCAGAGCGGAGGTACCGCGAGTAGCTGTCGGACTTCATAAGGTGGTACACGTGCGCCTGCGCACACAAACCAATCAATATGTACTTATGTAATTTTTCAAAATAATAATATAATCTACGAGCGATGTGCCCAGCCCACTGCCACTTTAGCCGTTTGGGCAGAAAGGTTCTCGAGTGGCGACCACGAATCAGAAGACGCAGCGTAAAGCGTGAAGGTCGCGGGACCCGGCTGGATGAGGTTAGCGCAGGACCGGTCGTCGTGGAGTTCCTTGGGGGAGGCCTTTGTCCAGCAGGTTGATATGATGATGATGATGAATAATATAATCAACAGAATTTGAAGTCTAATACAGTTCAAACTTGCAGAATTAATTTTTGCAATTATTTTTATTAATATTATTATAAAAATATAGATTAAATATCTACTACACACCTGCGCTTGGTCGAAACAGTATCTATCCGCCGCTCCAGACTCTACCTTCACCCGAGTCTGCTCCCTGAGGAAAATAGGTTATTTTTATTATTTTGCTTTCGTCTTAAGAGTAAAACGTTTTTTGTCACTTCTCATTGCTATTGTAGGTTTGCTTAGCGGGCGAAAATGTATCATCATTAGCCTTTCATCGTCCACCGCTGGGCATAGGCCTTCCCCAACGAACGCCACTATCGCCGCATCCAGCCGCTTCCGGCCACCTTCTTCAGGTCGTCGGTCCACCTGGCGGAGGGGCGTCCCGCGCTGCACGTTCGTACCGCAGCTTAAAAAACGCGCATGCTTTTTACTCTTAGTTTTTTTTAATCTCAGCAGTTTTTATGTAAAAAAAATATCCTTTATATGAATAAATTAACATTACGATAAAAAATATTCACTTCATCAAATTATTAATTTTTAACAAAAAAAAAGAGTAAAGCCCAACACAGCCAGGGCGGCGGCGGTGCGGAGCGGCGGCGGCGCGTTGCATTCCTTTATAGTATATGAGAACCGGCACACAGAGCGGCGCGGGCGCGGCGCGGTGCGGAGCGTTCTTCATACACACCGCCGCCGCGCCGCCACCGCAAGCGGTATTCCTGTCTAAAGGGCTCCACTTTATATTCGCCGCCGCAACGCTATCGCACCGCCGCAGCCCTGTCTGACTGACAGACAGAACGCGTGCCGTCTCTGTCGCGCGCACCTGCTGGCCGCGTCGATGTTGACGGGGGACAGCGCGTCGGCCGCGAGGAACTCCTTCCAGATCTCCTTGGCGCGCGCCGCCACGCGCCGGATCGGCTGCGCCTTCAGCTCCTGCACGGCCAGCCAGAACCTGGGGAAGGAAGACACTTGTTGGAATGTTGTGAATGGTCATAGTTATATGGGAAATCTTGGTACCATTAAGAATTAGATAACGTTATATCTCATAGGGATTGCTGCAAGATATGGTTGTTGGTGGTTGGTGCAAGAAAGCGAGATATTTGTGGAAAAAAGTGGTAATTTGGTGCAAGAAAGTGGGTGTTTTGAGCAAGAAAGCGAGAGATTTGTGTAAAAAAAGTGGGTGATTTGTGCAAGAAAGCGAGAGATTTGTGCAAGGTAGAGGTAGTTTTGTGCAAGAAAGCGGTAGTTTTGTGCAAGAAAGTGAGATATGTGCAAGAAAGGACGTGGAAGTCGAATGAAGTCTTTCACACTCATCAGCCAAGCGGTATAGATACCGTTTGAAATAGATCTACACCAATAAATGATTGATTGATTGCTTGCTCGTGTCTGGCGACTCACTTGAGGTTCTCCCCGCTGAACTCCTTGCTGAGGAACCGGGCGAAGTGGTCGCGGCCGGCCGGGTCCTGCAGCAGCTCGCGCAGCCCGAACGACCAGCGCCGCACGCGACGCAGCGGCAGCGGGTCCTTACTGCAAACATACACATCGCATCAACAAGTGCATATCAAAGTGTATCATCAACAGCCTATTAACATGTCCCCACTGCTGGGGCTCAGGCCTACCCTCTCAACGAGGGCGTTCGGGCTATAGTCCACCACGCTAGCCCAGTGCGGGTTGGTGGACTTGACATGCGCCTAAGAATTTCTTCTTCGGCGTATGCAGGTTAAAGTGTGTATTGTGCGGCAAACTTAAAAAATGCGTGTATAGACCCCGTAGAATTTTTTGGCGGTTGAGTGAATATAGTCACAGATTGTTTGCACATCGCTGACAGTGTTTCTACAGTCAGTAAGCGACATAGTGTTATACATAGAGACGTCCAAAAACTTCAAAAGTTTGATTCGATTGATCGAATCAATCAATTATTTCTTGAAATTGAATGAGCGTCTCTAGTGCACCCCGCACAGCTCCCCTTTGACGCCTAAAATTAGTCGTTGCGCAGAAATCAGCCAACTTCACATAACCGACAAAAAATTCTACGGGCACTAAAACAACTCGTTTGTTCCCAGGGCCGTAAAACCCAATAAAAAATTTAAGGAGACGAATGACCTAGGACTTAGTTTCAAAGACCAAACCCAATAAAAATATATGGAGACGATTGCCCTAGAAGGACTTAGTGTCCAAGGCCGTAAATCCCATAGAAATATTCTGTGTTCTGTGGTAAAACCCAATAAAATTATATGGAGACGATTGGCCTAGAACGACTTAGTTCCCAGGGCCGTAAAAGCCAATAAAAATATATGCAGACGATTGGCCTAGAACGACTTAGTTTCAAGGACCAAACCTAATAAAAATATATGGAGACGATTGGCCTAGAAGGACTTTGTTTCCAAGGCCGTAAAACCTAATAAAAATATACGGAGACGATTGGCCTAGAACTACTTTCAAGGACCAAACCCAATAACAACATATGGAGACGATTGGCCTAGAACGACTTAGTTTCCAGCGCCGTAGAACCCACAAAAAGCTCACCACTGCTTCTCCTGCTCCCACAGCTCGGTGGTGTCGCTGATCCAGGGGTTGGGCCACTCGGGCGGCGTCAGGAACGCATCGTACTCCGCATACTGTTCGCAATACGATATGAACCTGAAACACATATAATATATTATAGTATTTTTATTTCAGTATTAACTTTAGCCCGCGACTTCGTACGCGTGGATTCCATTGATCAGATAAGCCGTTTGGAAGCAGCATCGCCATGAACAAAAAAAACCGGACAAGTGCGAGTAGGACTCGCGCCCTGGGGGTTCCGTACCAACTTAATTAAAGAAATGATTAGAATATCGTTAATAAAACGAACTAAGAAAAATTGGAGAAAAGTATTTGTGACTCGGTTACAAACGAAGACATTATAAATTCTTCTATCGTAACAAGGCAAGAAAATACAGCGATCCAATTATTCTTGTTTCGTAACTTGGTTACAAATAATAAAAAATCTTCGTTTGCAACTGTTACAAGACTCGGTTACAAAGATGGCTGGCGCCAGGGTGGGCTGGTGGGTACTCACATCTCTGCGACCTTGCTGACGCGCACGTTCCGCCGCTCGAGGCGCGCGCGCAGCATGCCCAGCTGCCGGCGCGCCGCCTCCACCTGCTGCTCCAGGGTCGGCTGGTGGTCTTTCGCCTCCATCAGCTTCACCGTGATCTCCGCTTGGGACGGTTCGCCTGAGGTATGTTTGTTTGTGTAGATATAAGTAATAGAAATCCGGCTCGAAGGACCAATGTTTAGGAAATAACAATACATATTGTCGAAAAAAACTCCATCTTTATTGAGTGACTGAACCGAACTGACAGATTAAAAATGTAAATAGTATATAGAAAATAAAAATAGGGTTGACAACCTAGGGTTGGCAATACAATAAATGTATGCAGATACGCGTTGTGTCATCTATTTGGTTGTTATTTTGAAATAGCTATAAATAGCTATTTAGCTTAACCGGAGTTTCGTCACTAGGTAGTTAGGGTGCTGTAAAAAGTGTAGCACCAAAAGCATTGCCTACCGTTCTCTTTGATGGCGTTGTCAGAGGTCTGCTTCTGTATTTCCTCCTCGCTCTCCTGAGGGTTCGTGATCGTCACTATCGGGTTGTTCTGCAAATATACAAACGCAGGATTTTAGTGGACATCTGAACTATCACTGCTGTTTTATCTAATGTTGGGTATAGAGTCAAAGTATTTCATTGCATATGAGTACACTGACAGGAGAGTCAGTGGCGTCGGGGATAAGACGCGACCTATCATATCGAAAGGTCCCAAGTTCGATCCCCGGGTGGGCCATGTACCAATGGGTTTTGTCTCGAAACTTAAGTACATTTACTGACTTCTCTCAAACGGTGAAGGAAAATTGCGAGGAAACCTGCATACGCCGAAGAAGAAATTCTTAGGCGCATGTGAAGTCCACCAACCCGCGCTGGGCTAGCGTGGTGGACTGTAGCCCGAACGCCCTCGTTAAGAGGGTAGGCCTGAGCCCTAGCAGTGGGGACATTAATAGGCTGTTGATGATACTTGTAACCCCGAGCACGGAACTTGGCTTGCCGCTGCCATCGCAACATGTTGCGCGTACCCGCCCACGGTCTCCACTCTTCATGTCATGATTTCAATGCTTGCTGTCAAAATTGAAAAGGAAGCCGCACCTTGAGGTTGTGCTGCACGATGAGCTCCTGGCAGTGCCGCAGCCGCTTGGCCTTGAGCGCGGCGATGCGCGACGACTTGCGCGGGTCCAGCTCGGTCGTGTTCACGCACCCCGGCTGCAACGGCAACTTCGACACATTATTTACTAGCTAGCTGACACAAAGATCTGCGGTTCTCCGCATTCCGATTCCAACTATAGATAAACAAACTGACAAATTTTCGTAGCGGTTGCCTGCGCCTGCGTCATTTGAGATACTTTCTTAGACCTGCGCTGAGCGTCAGTGGCCTCGGGGATAAGACGCGGCCTATCATATCGAAAGGTCCGGAGTTAGATCCCCGGCTGTACCAAGTACCAATGGGTTTTTTCTCGAAACTTATGTACATATACTGACTGCTCTCAAACGGTGAAGGAAAACATCGTGAGGAAACCTGCATACGGCGAAGAATAAGTTCTTAGGCGCATGTGAAGTCCACCAACCCGCACTGGGCTAGCGTGGTGGACTATAGCCCGCACGCCCTCGTTGATAGGGTAGGCCTGAGCCCCAGCAGTGGGGAGATTAATAAGCTATTGATGACGATGAGACCTGCGCTAGGTCTCAGCTGTGCCATAGGTAGGATAGGTCAGTCAGCCATTCATAGACCAGATAAAGATGAAAAACAACACACGTTTTAACGTTTATACGTCTACTATGTCTAATCATGAACTCACCATAGGTCTGTGAACATCCCAGAACGCTCTCTCCTGACTGTCGAGGACTTTCCTCTCAAGTTTGTCGCGTTTCTTGTCCACCTGGAATGTACAACGGTATTTTAACCTCAAAGTTCAAAACGTTATTATGATGCATCCACACGTTTGGCAAACGTCGGCAAACGCAAACGTGTGGAGCAGGGGTTTGGCTTGCGTTTGTAAAGGTTTATGCGTGAATAAGCGGAAAAATTGACTGGTTGCGCAGTCCCAAGCTTATTTAATCTGCTTGGTTGCGCAGTCACAAGCCTATTTAATCCGCTTGGTTGCGCAGTCACAAGCCTATTTAATCCACTTGGTTGTGCAGTCCCAAGCCTATTTAATCCACTTGGTTGCGCAGTCGCAAGCCTATTTAATCCGCTTGGTTGTGTAGTCCCAAGCCTATTTAATCCACTTGGTTGTGCAGTCCCAAGCCTATTTAATCCACTTGGTTGCGCAGTCGCAAGCCTATTTAATCCGCTTGGTTGTGCAGTCCCAAGCCTATTTAATCCACTTGGTTGTGCAGTCCCAAGCCTATTTAATCCACTTGGTTGTGCAGTCCCAAGCCTATTTAATCCACTTGGTTGTGCAGTCCCAAGCCTATTTAATCCACTTGGTTGTGCAGTCCCAAGCCTATTTAATCCGCTTGGTTTGCGCAGTCCTATGTACAAGTGCTACTTGCCTTGCTCTGTGCCTCGGCCTGCATGAATATGAACTCCCACTTGCGGCTGAACATCTTCTGCAGGCGCGCGAGGGACTCTGCCTCGTAGTCCGCCAGCTCCAGCCGCGCCTTGTTCTGCATCGTGCGCTTGCACAGGTACACCGCTGTGGACACCACCAAGAAACTAGATAATACGTCCTTACCTATTAATGGAAAAAGTACGACGCGCAGGATTCAAAGCGCAATACCTTTGAAACTCGGACGTATAAAGCGCATCCCAGACCGCAAGCCGCAGCCTCAATATGTAAACGCAGGCCGCGCGTGTCTGAAGTCTCACATACATTGCATAGGGAGGACAACAGGCCGCCACCGCAGGCCGCGTACGTGTGTCTGGGATACGCGGCCTGTGGTGGGACACGCGTCAGTCAGACACCCTGACATTTTTTAAGCGTAACTAAATTATCATCTCCTTCGTAATCTCGATTTACATTGGTCAAGACAATATACGACAGTGTCAGGTGTCTGAGTGACTGCAAACGCCACCGCAGGCCGCAGCTTCAATATGAAAACGCAGGCCGCGCGTGTCTGAAGTCTCACATACATTGCATAGGACAACAGGCCGCCACCGCCACCGCAGGCCGCGTGTGTCTGTGATACGCCTAATATGACATATGAATCTCTGCAAAGACTCTCAGTGTCTGTGTAACATTTGGTATCCTATATATAAATGTGTTTTTGACATACCATAGTCCGTGTTTTCAGGTTCCCACTGATTTGAAGGCCAGAAGTATGGTGTTTGGAATCTGTAACAATATTAATAATTAAAGAATTGACTTGTTTGAATTGATCGGCCTGTTGGCGTAGTAGTAAGGAGGTGACCCTACCTACTGCGCCAGAGGTCGTGGGATCGATCCCCACCCGGGACCAACATTTGTCTGATGGACATATCTGTTGGTTTCGGATTCTGGGTGTTTGTATGTATTCAAAGAATATAAGTACGTATGTTTATCAGATGTCGAGTACCCATGATTAGCTTCGGCTTAGTTTGGGACTAAACAGCCGTGTGTGGATGCGTCCAAACATTATTAATAAAAAATGAAGATATTTACAAGGCGCTGGAGGGCGGAGGACCGCCTATGTCCAGCAGTGGGCGTCTAAGGGTCGGCCCTTGATGATGAAAGACCCACCTGTAGTATGTGTTGTCGTTCCGCACAGTGAGGCAGTGGTCATCGATGGGGAACAGATAGCCGTGCGCCGCCAGCAGGTGGGCCAGATGGAGAGCCTCCCACGACTCCTCCAAGTGCAGATGGCGCATCAGCCACGCCACCAGGTCCGAGCCAGTGAACACCTGGCACGATCAGGGGTTTTTTAATACATAGTTATCATCATGCCATGTCCTTGACGGGGTAGGTACAATAAACGGAGCATACTCAAATCATCATACTCTGTAAAAAATAAATATACTTGGTATAGCGATTTTTTTAAAATCTTTATTTAAAAGAGCTTAGTAAGAATGTTAATATGACGCTCTGTAATAATTAGCAACATTTTAAACCAAAAACACTTATGATTGTTGCAATATAAAGAAAAATGTTGCACAAAGACAAAAAAATATATAATAAAAGTTTTGCTAATGTGTATCTCGTAATTTTTTAACAAGCTTTTAGAATGTAATAATAAATGACATAATAGTACATTATGATACAAGTGAGCTAAGTTGGTCATTACACATGAGGCTGGAATGTACACACGAGGCTTGCCACACTGCAGCTAACATCGCACTAAACTGATAGTAGGTTTAATGTCGATTTAACAAGGGGCAATTTGGAACAATCCGGTAGAGACGTTACACGCTTTTATTTAACTATCCCGCACAATATACACTTGGATAGGCACTTGTTGCATAAAAAACTATCACAGATATACACCAAAACCTACAATATACATTTTTTAGGAAAACTAAACAAAAACGACCACCATCTCTGTCAAAATCCCGCCAAAGAGTCCCGCTAGTAATAATAATGAATTTTCATAATGTTTCAACATTCTTGTGGAGATAAGTGAGGACTTACGGACGGTATCTTGGTCATGAAGCTCTTGACAGTCCTGACAGGAACACCCGAGTTCTCATCTTGCATCTTCTCTATTATCGATTCCATCTGCGAATAACATAAACGCTACATTAGCATATCTTAGGTCTAGTACTCCAACCATGAGTTTAAAAAATGACTCTATTTTTTGCTTTAAAAGCAGTTTTGTGGTAAAATATAATATTTTATTTACTATCTGCAGCCTATTTCTGGGTATATGCCTTTTATATTATTTATTATAAAAAATAAATTAAAATAACATGAAAATTAAATAAACTGTACGGCGGCACTAAACTTTCTCGCCATTTTTTTTTTAAAAGAATTTTCCTAACATTTTTTTTTACAATTTTATACACATTTTTAAATTATTATACTTATTTAAACTGATATGTTGTTATGACCAAATACAATTTTGTATATACTTACGTAAAGTAAAAAGGCAAAGATATCTACTATCAGAAATAAACACGAAACAATTGTCACAAAATTATACCTTTCTATAAATGAGATAGTTGGGTGACTCCTCCGGCGAAGGTATGGTGGACATGAGAGCCTGAACGCTCGGTGGCAGGGTCGACGCCGTGTTCTCCTTCTTGTCTCTGTCTTTATCCTTCTCCTTGTCTTCTTTCACACATTTCGAGTTATCTCTGAAATAGAAGAACAAAATTAATGATGATAGGCATAGAGTTACGATCTCTTTGGTGGACGGCCGCAATTTCGAACCTTCCTGATAATAGGAATCTAATTAAAAAGGAGGAACAAAAGAATGTGGAGCACATCTGCTTACAGTAGCAAAGACGTATTGCAAAATCGATGGAGAAAAAAAAACAATTGGAAGACTCAAGAGGACTTTACATGCGAATACAAAGATCCAATGCAGAACTGAATTAAGATGGAATAATTTGCAGGGACCTGGATGAAGTGGCAGTGGGCTGGTCAAATCTGCTGGAGAACCGATAACCGCTGGGGTAGATGAGTTAATGAGTGGAGACCACGACTTGGCCACAAAGACCACAAAGGACGCCCCCAACTACATGGAGCGACGTTTTGTGTGAAGTGACTGGATGCAGAGACTCGAAATCAGGTTCAGTGGAGGTCTATGTCCAGCAGTGGACTAGTTCAGTCTAATGATGATGATAGTTACCTAGAGGGCCCCTGTTGACAGGCCTTCTGTGCCGCCTTCTCAGAAGAATTCATCGTAACCATTTTAATCCAAAATGCACTTTTTAAACAGCACAAAAACTAATTTTTAAACATTTCTCCCGCCATAACACACTGCTCAATGTTCTAAAAAGTCCATTACTATTTTCTGAAGCACTGAGAAGTTTTTAGATTTCTACAGCACCAGTTCTGTAAGTACCAAGCCACAGAGGTTGTTTATAGCACAAACGAGTAACCACAAAATGTTTTGGGGTATACATAGCACAAAACCAAATATATTTACAATATTTATACACTTTTATTTGTCTTTCAGATGTTCTATTGACTACCTAAACCTTAATGCAAATGATGTACACTGAAGCAAGTTACTACATCTGATGAAGGTAAAACCTTAGGATTACAGTTAAAACTCGTAGCATTGAGGATTCTAGATCTATTAATTAGAAGTTTTGACTAAAGAAACACAGCACAAACACAATATTTCACGAGTTGTTTAAGAAAATCCGATGCATCAGACATCCAATAGTTTTTTATGCGTATCATTAATACACAGCTTCAACCACACCATATAGAGTCATCAAACTATAGTTTACAGCAATAACTATCATGTTTTATTCATAAAAACTAAATAATAACAACAGAAATGTGTAAATTCAACATTTTTGATAAGAGATTCTACGAAATGTCAAAGAATGATCGCCATTCGCCATTATCATTTTTTCCCGTACATCTCAAAACGAGATAGAAGATATCTGTGCATTGCGGAAAAAAGAGATGAAACATCCGGTATCCTACTACGTGACTAAAGTCAAAAGCAGTAAGTTTCAAAACGATCCTAGGCGAGTCATGTTCATCGTATTTCTCCTGGATATTTCTCTAGAAAGGTTTCAATGAGCGATGGCGCATGTGTTTACGAGTTTATTGAACGCCTTATTTTGACTCTATTTTTAGTTACTTAAACTTAATTAATATTTATGGCGCAGTATGTATTTATAAATCTAATTAATGAAAACGTGCCGTTAATTTATTTATTAGTTAATAGTCTAAAAATACCGATTAAAAAAAGTTTTTGTATGCTGTCAATAGAGGGCGGGACCAGCAAGGAATGTCAAACAAATGTAGCAAATCAAACAAATACCTACTTACAAGTCCATTTTACGTATTTTCTCCAGTCGCTATAATTCGAAAAATATTTTTATTGTTTAAGGTAGTATAATATCATGCAATAATCCAATGTAAAAATGCCCTGCGTCTCCAAAACTCTGTTCAAAAGGTAGGTACTAAAAATCGCTACAATACAAAAAGATAACCCGACTACTGCGAAGCCAAAAGAAGAATTAGATTTTAACAGTATTGTTGTAAAGATAATATTTCGAAAAGTTCGTTTTTTTAAGACTTCATCGCTCTAGCCTTTTCATAGTATGTACTTACTTATGGACATAATTTAGTAGTTCCTTCCTAGCTTTCTCGATTATTACTTACCCTAAATAATTGTAGATAACTTCCTACATAATTTTATTTTTATAACTTAGTCCAGCTGTTAAACTAGTTTATTATCATATTGATTGCATTGTGCATTCGAAATGTGGTTTCCGTGTAAAGTGGAATACACACTTGTCAAATTTAAACTTTAATCGGATTTGTAAAGTCCATTACTAAACTGTCAGCGAGAAGATTCGATGCTGACTGACGGTGATGGATGACCCTTATTTACATAGGTATATAGGTAGGTACCTACCTATTTATCTGTTTAAAGTAATACTACTTAACGTTTCAAATAAGACATGGCTTAAAGGTCTTGTAACCAAGCCACAAACTATAAAAAAACGTTTCAAAATGACACATTTCTACCCGTAATTACTTACGCAATTTTGGAGACGGTGGCGTTGTGGTTGTAGACAAAAAAAAACTCAAGTTGAGTAAAGTAGAGTTATACCTATTTATTTACAATTACATGCAAAGATTCCCAGTTAAGTACAGTCGACCGCACGTCAGTGGAAACACTTTGACCTTGGGCTGTCTGGCCTAGCCTATTTCAAAGATTCATACTATGAGAGACCAGTTTATATAGGTTTTGTTTCCACAGACGTGCGGTCGACCGTACAAAATGCTAGTTCGCAACTAGCGTGATGTCGGCGCAGCGTAACATACCAGCCGACCAATCACAGCACAGAATAGATAACCCCCATGTGCAGCTAACTTCAGTCTGTCCTGCGCGCAGCTATTCTCTTTGTTCTGTCTAGAATGCAATGTAAATGTGTAATCTCCTTTACAAATTCAGTTCTGCGCCGGCGCAGCGCACGGAGGTCATTTACTTTCAAACCGCGAGGTCGCGCGCAGGACCCTTTCCTTAACATTGGAGTCAGTAGTTATACACACTATCCATTCATTCCACACAACTCTCATAAGATTTACTAGCTCTTTACCGCAGCTTCGCCCGCGTAGAAATGTTTAACCTGCTGGAACAATAGCCTTTAAATGTGTTATTCTGATGTAAATATCTATATTAGGTAGGTACTGTCGACCGCACGTCAGTGGAAACAAAACCAGTATAAACTGGTCTCGCTTAGTATTGAATCTCCCTAATAGTACAGAATACATAAATACTCTACTATAGGCTAGGCCAGCTCAAGGTCAAAGTGTGTCCATTGACGTGCGGTCGACTGTACTATAAAGTTTCATCAAAATCTGTTCCGTAGTTTTTGCAGTTAGGTATTTACTTAGACCATACATAACTAGCTAGTATGTATACTCTAAGGGTGTTTAGGAAAAAAAAAACATTCTGTATTTTTATTCCAGTCGCAAGGGTCAATCATGAGAATCAATTTCTTCTAACGACCCCGCGGTCTCCACTCCAGAACTCGCCTGCCCCAACGGCCGTCGGTTCTGCGACAGATGTGACCTGCCCATTGCCACTTCAGTTTGCTATCTTTTCTGCTATGTCGGTAACCTTAGTTCTCCATCGGATCTCCTCATTACGGATCATGTCCTTCAAAGAACCTCCAAGCATCCCTCTCATGTTTGGTGCAACGTGTGGATCTGCGAGCCAGCATATTGCAACAAACAGCCAATCCTCTGCGGTCAAGCTCTATTCAACTACATATGTTAAATTGTCACTTTAATATTCGGAGACCCAGACATGTATTTGAAATAGAAACTTGACTGAGGGATTAGCTTATTTGCAGCTCCTTACTCTTGTATGAAGCCGTCTCATCATTGCACTAATCGACGGGCTCAGCAATACCATATCATCTGCGTAGCTGATACTATTTTTGCTAGTTTAATTCTAGAATTTCCAGCTACATACCAAATCTATCTTTGAAATCTGTTGCATACCTTAATAATCTTGATTTTTATGTACTAATAAAGTGACGATGTGATCATACTATCAGGAAATTCTTGCAATTATAATCAAACTAATAAAATAATTCGGTTTGTTTATTTCGATGTTTATTACTGAATCACGGCGGTCGTGATAGTTACGGTCGTCACGGAGTGATAATAAGTTACCTGCTTATATTTCATTTCAACGGATGTGGCCAAGGGGAAGTCCACACGTGAGCTTAAAATGAGGGGAGGGTCAATCAATCAATTTATTCATTAAACAATTTACATTGTGTCTGAATTTACATTAATATTAATAAACATAAACACATCCTATAAGTTTAGTTTAGTTTGTTTTCTTTTTTTTTAGTTTGTTTAAGTAAAGGTCGTGCCAGGATAAGCTAAGTGATTCTGCCCCCCTTGAGTTTGGGCTTGTAATTTTTATGGATGGTGTGGCTCTACGTTAGTAATCATTGTGCAAAATTTGAACACCCTAAACTTTATAGATATATTAAAAAAAAAAAAAACGAAATATAATTTTTCTTCGATAACTTTTTTTCTAGCGAACCGATGTTTACGTCCTTTACATATTGTAAATTTAAATAAGATGATTATTGACAATAATTATATTTTCATTATGTCATAGGAAAAACAAAAAAAAGGCTGATTAAACTTTTCAATCAATGAAAATCTGCATACAAACTTGTCCTCTCAGCGCTCACACCCAGGAGGCGGCGGTAGTTAAACAATTGACGTGTATGTACCCAGTGTACTCATTATGCAATAACAATTTTGACTTTGAATTATATAAATAACAAAAACTCTGATCGATGGATAAGACTAATGATTCTCGATTACTGACGGCTCTCAAACGTTGAAGGAAAACATCGTGAGGAAACCTGCATACGCCGAAGAAGAAATCCTTAGGCGCATGTGAAGTCCACCAACCCGCACTGGGCTAGCGTGGTGGACTATAGCCGAACGCCCTCGTTGAGAGGGTAGGCCTGAGCCCAGCAGTGGGAACATATTAATAGGCTGTTGATGATGATGAATGATTCCCGATATTGAGTACAGTATCCGTATCCGCACGTCAGGAAACACTGACTTTGAGCTTGCCTAGCCTATTAAGGAGTTTTGACACTATGTTAATTTATAGTGGTCATGTTTCCACTTACGTGCGGTCGACCGTACCTATCTATACACTATTATCTATTCTGTGTCTATACATACTTACCATAAAAACGCAGGCAGAGCCCGGGGAGACTATATTACCTAGGTACCTACGTAATTAAATTTTATTTTCGACACTATCTTATTTGATAACATACTGTATCTATTTCTGCAATCAACATTGCAGTACTTGAGCTTGATTTATATAATTCGTCACATGATAAAAATTAATCATCATTTAATAAATTAAATGCAGCAGTCGAATTCAATCATCACCCGATGTCCAGATGCCCACTGCTGGACAACCTTCTCTCAAACAGTGTCGGAATGGGGTCATGACCCCCTCTGAAGCCAATCGTCGGATCCAAAAAAAGGATCGTTCACGTATTTTTCTGACTATTAAGTCTATTATGACTATTAAGTCAGAATTTTTTTAATTGAAAAATGTAAAAAAAATTAAAAAAGATAATTGAAATTTGCTTCAACTTATTTTCAGGCCGAGCGTTTCGCAAATACAGACGTCTATAAGTATACATGGATTAATAGATAAATTATCAATGTGATAATAAATTGTTGACCGATTTTTCAAGCACCCTTGTGTACTTACAGTGTTTGTTATTGTGCAGCTTTCGCAATTTGCCATCGGGCGATAAGATTGCGTGTTAAATCCATGAGCACCATATATCTTGATAGGTAAACCAATATTCGAATTCATCATCATATCAGCCTGTAGACGTCCACTGCTGTACAAAGGCCTCCCCCACGGATCTCCACGACGACCGGTCCTATACGCTAACCTCATGCAGCTGGGTCCCGCGGCCTTCACCAGATCGTCGGTCCACCTTGTGCGAGGCTTGCCTGCCTACACTGCGTCTTCCGGTACGTGGTCGCCACTCGAGAAACTCTGCCCAACGGCCGTCAGTTCTACGAGCGATGTGCCCAGCCCAATGCCACTTCAGCTTCGCAATTCTTTGAGCTATGTCGGTGACCTTGGTTCTCCTGCGGATCTCCTCATTTCTGATTCCATCTCGCGAGCACCTCCTTATAAGCTGTACCTATCTTATTTTCTTTTTATATTGAATGTAATATATAATTGAATGAAGGCGAAGTCATTGGTGCGAGAGGTGGGGAAACGCATGAGGGAGCACGGTTGTGACCCCCGGACCGAGTCGTACCTGGTTCAAAGGATATCCATGGCGATTCAACGTGGCAATGCAGCCGGCGTCATGGGTACCTTTGAGCCGGGTACGATTCGCGGGGGCATTTTCGACTATATATTTTTATTAAATTCAAATTGTCATCTGGTAGTTTGTTGTAGACATTTGTCTAGAGAATGATTTTCTTGTATCATAAGTGTTTAATTTTATTACTTAAATAATATTTTCTTAATTAACATTAATTCGTGATATTTCTTTAAACTTTTCTCTTAATGATTCTCTACAACGTAGATTACTGAATGAATATAATAGAATTGAATGTAGTAAAAGAATTGTCCCGGACGACCCTTGTGTGCTGCCGTGCGCGCAGGGCGCGCCACAAGATGACTTGTATCAGCCGTCGCACGCGCTTCCCACTACATCAGCTCCGTATGACGGAGGAGCTAACAATCGAGTTGGTAAGGCACTTTCCACCCAGGTGAGTACCGAGATTACTCAACTTGCTAAAGCAATTACATTACTCAAATGTGGGCGTCTGGAAGACGAAGGGGATTATTTTAAAGGAAAACCAATAATATTTCGACTAGCTATATTCCAGAGAAATTGACAACAACAGAAAAACAATAGAAAACTCTATAAAAAGCGGCTGTGCAGGCCAGTATCGCCGACAAGAATTATATTGAAATTCATTTTAGAAATCAAAGATAATATAATTTTCTACTTGTGTATGTGTCGAGACGGTATAATCTTAATTTATAGATAATTTTATGCTCCCGTCCTATAAGCTTTGATTATTCTTGGAAGTTATCAAAATGCTTGTTATCAAACTCATATTACCTATAAATGTCGAAGATATTGCTTTTCAATCACGCCAAACCGGCTAGACGGATTTTGATGCAACTTCTTACAGGATAGCATATATCCTGGCATATTTAATCAATTACGTATGAACGCAGAGGTTAGCGCAGGACCGGTCGTCGTGGAGATCCTTGGGGGAGGCCTTTGTCCAGAAGTGGACGTCTACAGGCTGATATGATGATGATGATGTATCGGAAATCAATACCTAATGAATACGGGGCGGCATTTTTGTATGTAATTCTATTAGAACCGGTTTTATCTGCATCTGACGCAATAAACCCAGTTTTTTTATCGGTTTTAAAATGACTTTTTAACGAATCATTAGTGATGGACCCATAAAGTTGATTATATTTATCGCAATCACGAAGTAGTTCGCAATTTCGTCAACTTAATCACTAATCAAGTTAATTATAATTACTGTATCATTTCCGGGAACCGGACGCATAATGTGTGACGTTCTAACAAAGAAAGATAATATAATTAAAATCTATATAGATACTTTATGTAGGTGGTTACTTGTAATATTATTAATTGTTTCCCGCGACTTCGCCTGCGTAGAAACCGAGGTACCTACTCGTATCAAATCAACAGCCTATTATCATATCCCCACTGCTGGGGCTCAGGCCTACCCTTTCAACGAAGGCGTTCGGGCTATAGTCCACCACGCTAGCCCAGTGCGGGTTGGTGGGCTTCACATGCGCCTAAGAATTCCTTCTTCGGCGTATGCAGGTTTCCTCACGCTGTTTTCCTTCGCCGTTTAAGAGCAGTTAAATGTACTTAAGTTTTGAGAAAAGCCCATTGGTACGTGGCCCAGCCGGGGATCGAACTTCGGACCTTTCGATATGATAGGCCGCGTCTTATCCCCGACGCCACTGACGCTCTCTACTCGTATATCCTGTGTTATTCTGATGTAACCTACAAAGTTTCATCAAAATTTGTTCCGTAGTTTTTGCGTAAGAGTTACAGAAATCCTTACAAACTTGCGCCTTTATAATTAGTAGGCTAAGCCCTCGATAAAACCTCCGAGTCTTTCAGTTTATAAATAACAAAATATAATACCTATACCTATCATTAATATGCAGTACAGTCGACCGCAAGTCCGTAGAAACAATACCAACACTGGTCTCTCATAGTATTTAAACTGCCTGTTGCTAAGCTAGCCCAAGGTCAAACTGTTTCCTCTGACGTGCGACCGACCGTACATACGTCACACGAATTTAAAGACCATGATCTCTATTTTTGAGTCGCTCGCCTCGCTTCGAGCGGTCGATTCTGATTTCTGTATCGGATGTCGAAGGAAAATTAGTAGAATCGACCGCTCGAAGCGAGGCGAGCGATTCAAAAATAGAGGTCCTGGTCAGATCAAGATCGTAACACGCATTTGTAAGAATCCGATAAAACCAGTTGTTACGTAATCAATGTCATTATCAAATTATACCTACTTACCTATTAATTTTATGAGGTGAATTGTTTCGTACCTGCCAGCTATTTTTACCGACTTCCAAAAAAGGAGGAGGTAGGTACTATGGTCAGCTGTATGTATGTTTTTTATTATTACCTACGTAGGTACTGTCTTTTGATATCTTTTTGTCATTAATTTTTTTCTCTAAATTTTGTAAACAACTTTTTGTAGGTCGTCACAAAATAAATAATAGTTGTTATTGATGTTAATTACGATATTTTGTTCATGCATAACTACAGGAAGTGTCTAAGTACCTAGGTACCTACGTATAACGTTTAAATTTGTTTTGAATTTTCGTTGACTAATTGTAGAAACCTCAAGATAAACATACTGCCCGAAACACAAGCTTAGGAAAAGTTGGGGGAGGCCTTTGCCCACACGTGGGATTACCTGAAACAAAAAGTACCTACTACCAAACCTAGATTAAAATATGTTAATTGTATATAATAAAAATATAACAAAATGTTATCTAATAATTTAAAATAATGAATATTGTACAATTTATTATTATTATGATATACCTAGCATTAATTTAGAATTTATATACTTACACTTAATGATTAAGTTGAATTGTAATTTTATATAGATTCAGGAAGGCTATAAATAAATAAATAAATAACTGTAGAAATTTTAATTTAAACCAAGCTGTATCATCGTTTTTTACACGAAATTTTAACTTATTAAATAATTTTAGGTTACAGAGAATTAACAAGTTTTAAAGGTTTTCTTTCGGTTCCCAAAAGAATTATTGAAGTTTCCGACTAATAAAATACTTAAAATGAAAAATAAACACATCCGCATTGACATTTATAAATATTAGTTTGCTATTTAATTAAATAGTTTGCCGAGCGAGACGCGGCGTGTTCAAAGTTCAATTTAAAGTTTAAATTTTAATAAAGTGATTGTCAATTGACCTTGACATTTCCGGAGCAGACGCGCCGTGAATCCATTGACATTTAAAAAGGCGGGAAAGTGATGCGCAAGTTTCTGTAAAGCCGTATCAGCCTTCATGTGAATGAAGGCTTGTACTATTATATATTCTGTGGTAAAGGAAACATGGGTAAAATCTAGGTGATGTGCAGCAGAATTCCAGCGTCGTTAGGACAAACCTACCAACCTGGTCCAGCAGTGGTGTGTAAAGTTTTAGATTGAGTTTGAGAACCTACCCCTTTTTCGAAAAAAGTTTTGGCTTGGTTACTAGGCCATTAGGCCATATCTTGTCTAGAATAAGAAGTCATATTTATTATTTTGAACTTTGAGAAACATACATTAAAAACAGCTTAGGACATCGTTCGTGAAGATTTCGAATTTCTAAAAGGTCAGTTGAGTTCAATGCAACGCCATCTTTTTGGCAAAGAGCTACCTTACTAAAAAGTACTTACAGGGAAACAGCTCATTGACCGTGCCTTTTGTACAGTCGATCGCACGTCAGGAAAACGGAAGAAACTTTGACCTTGAGCTGGCCTAGCCCATTAGGGAGTTTCAATACTATGAGAGACCAGTTAATGCTGGTTTTGTTTTCACTGACGTGCGGTCAAGAAGGCTGTCAAGGAATGTCACGCCTTCGATATATCAAAAGGGCAATGCACTTCAACATTGCGAGAACATACTGCATCTACCTACAAGCATCCATACATACATTATGCATGATGTATTCGTATGAGTCATTTCTTTTACGGAATTAAATCGCTAAATAGTGCTAGACTCTATGTAACTGCTGTGCATTAAGTAGTCTGTTTAAAAAAACCGGACAAGTGCGAGCAGGACCCGCGCCCTGAGGGTTCCGTACAAACTTAATTTTTAAAGTCTTTAATAGTAGGTACATACAACACTTAGAACAAATATACATACCTAGATTATTATTATTTAGTTAGTATTAGTTAGATGATTTGTTTATATGAAAAATTAAGTTTATTGGTAATAGAAAAAATACATTTTTTTGTGATGTAACATTTACTGTTATAAGATTTTTTCCATTACTTGTGCTACTTATATGGCATTAATATGCTTCTTGCCAAATTTCAAGATTCGGCCAACCGGAAGTGCGGAAAAAAGGTCAGAATATCATTTTACTGCTTTGACTTACATTGTGACAAAAAGGTTTTGAAAGACAGACAGACAGACAACAAAGTGATCCTCTTTGTGGGTTCCTTTTTCCTTTTGAGGTAGAAGCCCAAAAGAAATGCTGCTTTTTCTCCCAAACTAGAAATAATATATTCTGTCCTAGACATACAATAATTCGTGTGGTGGGGTTTTTGAAAGTTAGTAAAAATTATTTACCTAGATACATACTTTGTAAGTATGTATGTACTTACTTAATATGTATCTAGGTACTTCCTGTCTATTGTAACGTTGCATTTCGTGACCTTTTACTTCGACAAACCTTTCACTTTTGATGTCTAGGTATATACCTACAATAAGCTATGTATTCTATTCGGTCATGCAGTCTTAAATAAAACTTAAATTCATTCATCACATTCAGATTTCAATTAGGTACAACTAAGATCTTTTAAAATTAACTTCGTTATTTTATATATTAACTAGCGGACGCCCCGCGACTTCGTACGCGATTCATCATCATCAGCCTGCACTAGTCCACTTCTGGACGAAGGCTTCCCCCAAGGCGCGCCACTGCCAGCCGCCTTACGCAGGTCGTCGCTCCACTCCATCTAGCCGGGGGGCGTCCCACACTACGCTTGCCAAATCGTGGTCTCCACTCGGGAACTCGTCTACCCCAGCGGTTATCGGTTCTCCGTACGCGGTTAAAAGTATATAATCCGCCTTAAAATTAACCCTTAGAAAATAAACGTAACAAACAGCTTTCTAGACTTTATAATGATCAGTATTCAGTAAGTCACGCGGCAAACGGTTAATTTTATATTAAGTTTATGTTAGAACTAGTTGCGAGAAGAAATCCGACAAAAAACTAAGGTCGAAGAATTAACAAGCTGAAGTGGCAGTGGGCCGGTAACAATTCCCAGGCCGACAAGCTCCACAGACTAAATAAAGTAATCATGAGTGGTACAGTGTGGACACAGTAAAATTATTTTTAAATAAAACAATTACAAATCGCTAGTAAGTATAGGGTTGGGAGCGAATAGCAAGACTATCGATATATCGTGACCTCGAAAACTAATCCCAATATCGGTTGAAATTGAAATACGTGGCAATACAATCTATACCATCGATATAGCGCAAAATGGGCTATAAAATCAAATGAAAATGATATATTTACAAGAACATAGTGTATAGTTTAGATCTACGTAACAATTTCATGAGTTCCATATGTCCTAGCGCTCTATAGGCATGCAAATATAAACAGGCACAATTAAATCTAAATCTAACATGCTTTCAAATGTCATTATGATTGTCAGGAAGGTTCGAATCTCTTTGGTGGCGCGCGCTGGGAGTAGCTATTTTTTTTGATTCATGATGATTGTTAAATGTCAATTCTATTATTGGTATTAATTTATTTTGCTCTAAAAATTCTCTGAATAAAAATATTTGTACAACAACAAATATAAATTTAGTTTTCTGCACAAATGTATATATATTTAAAAAAAAAAATTGTGTTATAATTCTACCACAGGACGACAGATACACACCATACCCACTTAACTTTTTGTAAGACAACTGAACAAAAGAGAGACAACAATCCCGGACGAGATACCGCCAAAAAGCCATTGATAATGTTAAAATAGGGTGAAATTTAACTAGGGAGACTATTGTTCGGCACAATTTACGATAGTATTGTTCATTTTCCGCTAATATATTGATTGTATTGCAATGTGTTACAGTGTCGGTATTATTTGTCTGTTTCAAGTTGAACTATCGATAGTCAAAGTATCGATATTCCCGCAACACTAGTAGAAACGGCGCGCTGCGCCCGCGCAGGCAGACCCGTTCTTTCACAACTCTCCGACAGCAACGCTAAAGTTACGAAAAGCGCCCAACTCGCGTTGCAACATTCAAAAAATTGTAATAGACCAATCCCAGCCATGCTGGGAGTTTCGCTGCGAAGTAGATGATAGCTTGAAGAATTGTCAGTGGACAGGATACAGAAAGATTCTCGAGTGGCGACCACGCATCGAAAGACAGGTCTCCCACAAGATGGACCCACGATCTGGTCAAGTCGCGGGAACTACACACGGAAGCGCGGGACCGGTATTGTTGAGATCTTTGGGGGAGGCCTTTGTCCAGCAGTGGACTTATTTTATGATGAAATTTCATCTATGTAGTCCTGGCAGAATAAGTTATTCGGAACTTAAGACTTTTCGGTGAAGAAAAACATCATGAGGAAACCAGCACCCGCCAAAATTTTTTGGCTCATGTGAAGTCCACCAGGGGTATAGGCTTTTTTTTAATGACAAAAAATCCGAAAACGGGTTTGATTGGATGAGATAGGCATGTGAGATATATCTCACATATATCCGAGATGAAAATAATAATAAAAACATTTAAAAATTAAATACTTCATAATTGTATTTGTTTAAGGACGTAAATAAAATCTCTTAATAGATAAAGACTAAAATTTTTAAGTACATATTTAAAATTAATATTATGTCTGATTGATAACGATATTTAAATCTGTATTAAAATTATTGTAATACATTTAATAAAATCTAAGTAGCTAAGGCAGTTTTGTATGGAATCAACAGCTTAGCTTATTACATACAAACTTTAAAAATCTGCTTCGCATTTCAACTTTGAAACGGTACGTAAAATATTTAAAATTGCCCGATTAAAAGCAAACAAAATAGCTTAATTTTTTCTACATCGATTTTAAACATAAAATGAAAAAGTGACATTGAATTACAATATTAAAAAGTTGAACTAAATACGACAATAAGTAATTTTTACAATGTTAAAAATGGAAAAATACTATTCATCTTTCTAGAAGTATATACAAAGAGACCCAAATATTCACAAAGTATGTATGTCTGTCTGTTATTCTTTAACTCGGGAGATAGCCACTGTCAATTTTGATATAAGTATTGTCATTTCAGTGCTTTAATATTACAATACACGATATTTTTTCTAATCAGATCAGTAGTTTAGAACATAAATAATCGCTGACACACAGACAGACATAGATGAAACATATATTAAAGTATATTTACAAATTAATCAGCTAAATATTGCGCAAATATAATCGATTTATTTAAACTAGCTTTAGTAATAATAAGAATTCCGTATTTTACCATTTGAGGTACTATATGGAACCTATTTTATGTTTATCACAAAATGTTACTATTAATATTCTACATTTTCATAATTGTATTTAAAATCATGGATTTCATATTTTATTTTATCTTAAAAAAAAAAACCCAGTTTATTTTCAATTTGCAACAGTTTTTATGTGACTTTTTAGTACAGCTGGTGGGGCTATTAAGCGTGGACCAACGTCAGTAGATTCTATAGAATTTATTTATATTTTTAAGTCCCTTCAGCTATGAAAGCTAACAAAAAGTTTTTAAAAAAACTTATAATTTCACAATCAATGATTCCCATTGACACCGTTGGTTGCAGACTCATTCATACTCTTCAAATGGAATGGAGTTATCGTGAACACTTCGTCTCTCACTAAATCCTCAAGATTTTCTCCACCGTACGACAGCAATGGAGAAATCTCCACATCTATGTTATCTGCTACGATACCCCCAGCTTCGCGGATGTATTTCCGGTGAAGCTGAAGAAGATCTTCTCTGGCAGTGGAAGGGCAGTCTTTTTTGACCGAATCGGCATTTTTCAGTGCAGAAAACTCGACATCTCGCGCTACTTCTAAACAAATAAAATTCTTGGCAAACTCGAACACATCAAATATGAACTTCTCCATCTTAATACCGTTGGGTTCTGTTGGTTTCTGACGGACACCGGTAGCATCCACATAAGGTATCTTCTTTTTAGCAACATGCAGTTTAAGTTTGGATTCATAATCACATATTTTCAATAAGAAATCTGAGGAGAAATAATGATTACAGATGTTACCAGCAGAGAATGTCAGCCGGCCGTCAGGATTCCTCTGCTCAGCGGCTTCGTCCGTCAATTCCGAGTATTCCACAACTTTGTAATGACCGTTTACTCTGCAGACAACTCCTACGGGCTCGCTCGGTGACGACTTTTGGACGACCTTAGCTGCACAGTCAGCATTCTTGCTCTTACAGTAGCCAATGAATACTGGATCGGCAACTTTAATCAGAATATTGTCAACGGAGTGAGCATGCAGATGCTCTACACCCCGTTGTGTGATGTCTCGTAATATTCCTTGAGTTTTCAAAGCTCTATACAGGCCTCCGTTCCCATCTGGAGCGGAAGCCAGTACATTTTTCTCGTCAAGGAATATTTTGCCATCGAAATCAAAACACGGCAGCCTCCCCTGCTCGAAGAATACAATATTCTCCTCACTCAGTCCGAAAAAGGAATGATCCCTGAAGAATTCAGCTGTAGGAGCCATAGTGTGCTCCGAAGTCATGATGTACCAGGTGATTTTACCTTCTTTGTCCGTTTTCTCAGCAGCCATTTGTTGCACACGGAGTATTCTTTCAGCCTGGATTTGGAAAAGCGTCTTTTTGGATGGTAAGCCAACATTGTACATGCCTTTTGGGTGTCCAAAGCCCAGTCTGGTAGCTTGCCCGCCAGCGAGTAACAAAACACCAACTTTATTATCAGAAATCTCTTTAAAACCAATACTTTCGTACTCTTCAACTTTTTCATCGGTCATACCGGGAACAGATTCGTAATGAGTCTGAGGAATTGGCTTCAAATCGTCGTCCAACTTCTCCATTATGACTTTCGTCGCGTCCATGGCCCGCTGGAAGAGTCCATTGATTTCCGTGAAATCCAACTTCATGATTTCTCCCGCCAGATTTTCCCGCTCATTTTCGCTCAGCTCCGGCCAGAAGTTTACGAGGTGCTCTTGACCGTGAGCCGTTAAATGCTCTCTCAGAGTTTCAAACGACATTTCGTAACTAACACCCGGGGAATAGTGCTCGAAGTTTCCGACTGAGAATTAATCTTATCGGACCGATTCGCACGATTAGAAAGCGTTGACTGGCTCATAGTTGAGGCGCGATGGCGAAAAACATTTCACTGGTTCTCCCACCACGGCGGCGCGCGACGAAACACGTACACAACCGGCTGACATTTCCAGCGAGCGTTTCACATTTTTGTTTGTATTTACATTTTTCATTCGGATCCACTGACGTTGACAATGCATACTTGATTTTACGATTTGCTGATACATTTCGTTGGAGACAGTGATTAATTAAAGCTTTTGCTCAACAAACCGCGCAATGTACTCGGTGTATTTGTTTTGAAATTTAGTCAAAGGTGCATTTGACATATACGGGAGCGTTTAAAACTTAAGATTCTGTATTTAATTAATTTATATTTTATGTATCTATTGCGGTTAAAATTATTCCATAGAAATATACGTCATCAGGAAAATTAAGATAATCTTAATCATGTTAGTCATTAGATGTCAAGTTTGTAAAGATTTTGCAATTTTTCCACAAAATCTATATTATAGAGCGTTTCAGAACGATACTCAACTGACAGATCACTAGATCAGTTTATTGCCTATGGTTTATCAACCACCAATTGTTATTCAATTTCTTTGGACCACCACGATATTAAATCTTAGTCTCATTATAGATATAATGTAATAAATATCAAAAACAAACGCAATTTACATTTCCGATGGCAAGAATGAACACACCAAAATTCGTTTCGCGTCACACAGGATTAATTAATAACGAAAATAATTTATTTTCTGCTCAATACGACGGAGGATTCACGCTTGAATTCGTCGATTAGTAAATAAGTACCCACATTGTATGAATGCATCAAATTGCACTTAGGTAGAACTACTTCTACTTGAAAAAATTAAAACTAAAATCTAAATCGATCGTTTAAAGTTTGAATGATTAGCAACACTAAGATAAGAAAGTCTACTATCTCTGTATTGGTGCTGCCAGCTCTGAGTAATTTCCCAAAACTCGGGTAAATAAATGGACGGACGTGAGCGCAGGAAACCAGAGTAAAGTCAAAATCTTGATGAGTTTTGAAACATTAGATGTAAATTTTTATCCAATCCACTTGCCAACATGTTCTGTTGCTATTATAACTGTACTATAAAATGACAAAACAGTTAATTTTAGTATTCGGACCGCAGCCAGTTGTATTTCCCTTTACAAAACGTCATACACGGCTTCTGAAGAATTTGCGTTAGCAACACAGTTTATGTCAAACAAAACGTCAAAAAAGAAAGAAATGTCAAATGGTTTCCTAGGCTTCAGAGGCGTATGTTATTTTTTGCTTATTTCCATTGAATTCTCGCTGAAAATTGTATTTACGATTGGACACACCGCAAGTACAATCATACTGTATGTATTACAAAAAGTTTACATTGCTATAATGACGGAGTCATCAAAAAGACGGAAGAGGAACGCTGTCGAGAATCCTAACCAAACTTTTGTTCATCGCGGCTTAATCGACGCAAACTGGCAAAAGTTCTTGTCCGGCAACTTTATAATGGACAAGAAAACAGAGAAACCGGCCCAGGAGAGCAAAAAGGAACATTTTACAGGAACTTTTCGTCGCGCCAAAAAGAAAAAATCCAAAAATCCCGAACTACCTCATTCCGTTCAAAATGAATTAGAAACGCTCAAAATTAGTACTATAACAGGGAATTTAGATACCAATGGCACGGCTGTAGTTAATTTAGATAGTAAACTAGACAAGAAAATCAATAATATGGTGAATAATAACAATATAAATGGTCTTAACCAAAAAAAACTTACGAGGTTCATAGCAATGGATTGCGAGATGGTGGGCATAGGATACGAAGGTAACGACCACATGCTGGCCAGAGTGTCGCTGGTCAACAAGTTTGGAGACTGCATTTATGATAAGTTCGTGAAGCCAAGAGAGGAGGTGATAGACTATCGGACTGACATCAGCGGAGTGAGAAAGGAAGACTTACTTAATGGAGAGGACTTTATGAAGGTCAGTCTCAATAAACTGCATTGTTTATTTATACAGTAAACGAATTGGTAATACACTCGTAAAGCCAAATAATTCAAGATTTTGAGCAATCATTACAACTATAAAAATAAATAAAATAAAAATTTATTTTTATAGTTCTAATCATTACAATTAATCTGACTTATAGAACATATTTAACCCTAACCCCATAGAGAGACTCAGAGGGCACAACATGAGAATACAAAGAGCCAATGCACAGCTGAACCCCTACAGAAATGTTCCAGGCAACAGGGTTGCATCCAAATGGACCAATCTGGCAGAATCTGTTGTATCTGCCACTTCTGTAAACATGTTCAAGAACAGACTAGACAACTCTCCTCAAACTTAAAAAAACGCAATAAATAAATAATGAATTATGAAAGCAAGTCGACTGCTGATATGGAAGCATTAGCTATAAGCTACCTTTCCATTTAAAATAAAATAAATAAATACATAAAAGAATTCCAAAAATTTTTTTAAATCACATCAATAACTTTGCAGAGTTAGTGTGCAGTGATAAACCCTGTATCATATTCATTTATTTTGTATTTACAGCATGTTTAAATCCTATCCTACCTCCTACTAATATTATAAAGGCGAAAGTTTGTAAGGATGTGAGGATGTTTGTCTCTTTCACGCAAAAACTACCAAACAGATTTTGATGAATCTAGGTACCTGGAATAACATATAGGCTACTTTTTAACGCGGACAAAGTCGCGGGGCGTCCGCTAATACCCCCTAAGTAACAAAACGCCTACATAGAGGGCGCTGTTTCACAATGTACACGTGAAAACTTTTCTACGCAGGCGAAGCCGCGGGAAAAAGCTAGTATTGTATAATTATATAAACATAAACCTAATTACCCATAAATAACTAATAACTCTAAATGCAAAGTTTTATTGTATTTGTACACTACAAAATATTTCTACTTTTGATACTTTGAAATATCAAACGACCGGACGCTCGGACCGTGGGGACCGGGAGCTCACCGTCTCTTTCGGGAGATGGCGAAGCGTCTGGTCGAGGCTGCCAACGACCAGAGGGCTGGGCATTACCTCGCTCAGAGGATCAGCCTCACAATCCAGCGGGGTAATGCCGCCAGCCTTCTGGGCACGCTCCCAGCGGTGGGGAGCCTCGAGGGGTTTTTTTATTTATAATTTATATTTAAGTTTAGTTTTAGTTTTATATAATAATAATAAGTTTAGTTTTAGTTTTTTATAAATATAATAATTTATTGTTATCCTATATTTATTTAGATTAATATCAAAAAGTTTGGTATTTTTTTATTTGGGGGAAGCAGGTGTGATTTTTTCCTTCACATTTCCAGGTCCAGAAAGATGTCGCCGAGATCATAAGGGGCCGGATACTAGTCGGGCACTCGCTGAAAAACGACCTGAGCGTGCTGTTCCTGTCTCATCCGAAGCAGAGCACTCGGGACACCTCCAGATACAAGCCGTTTAGAGCCGTGAGTAGAGTTTATAATAATTTCCAATAAATAAAATAATTGAACTCAAACAGTGAAGGAAAACATCGTTAGGAAACCTGCATACGACGAAGAGGAATTCTTAGGCGCATGTGAAGTCCACCAATCCGCACTGGGCTAGCGTGGTGGACTATAGCCCGAACGCCCTCGTTGAGAGGGTAGGCCTGAGCTCCAGCAGTGGTAGACTAATAGGCTGTTGATGAGGGCTCTGAGGTTTAAGATGAGATCCAGGCTTGTTATTTCTGATGTTATTTTCCAGATCACCAAAGGCAGCACTCCATCTCTGAAACGGCTGGCCAAGGAACTCCTCGGTATAGACATCCAGCACGGTGAGCACAGCTCCGTAGAGGACGCTCGGGCCGCGATGCAGCTGTACTGCACCGTCGCCAAGAAGTGGGAGGCCATGATGAGCCAGAAGAGGGGGGGACGGAAGATAGTCGAGGATGACTGACGTTTGCTTGAACCTATTGAGGTTTTTCCAAATCGTGTTGATTCGTATGTGCACGCCTTAACTAAATATAGTTAGTCTCTTATGTTTTTTTATATATTTTAAAACTAGCCTTGCCCGCGGCTTCGCCCGCATGGGATAAGTAAGTACCTATAAGCCACGCGGAAGAATTTATCTGAATGATAGTGAAAACCGCATCAAAATCCGTTGCGTAGTCTAAAAGTGTCCCTAAACGATCATGCTTGCATGACATGCAACGTTTACGTGAATGTCATGCTGCATGATGGACCATCATGCTTCAATACAGCGAAGCAATGGCCAGCACGTCATGTCATGCACGTCAATCACTACAGCTAGACGGTCATGCATGAGTGACAGCACGTATTGCATGTCATGCTGCATGATCGTTTAGGGAGTCCATAAGAGTACGCCGGGTACGAGTACGTCAAAGTTTAGTTCTGTGAGTGAGACAGGGTGAGTGAGACACACGCGGCCTGCGGTGGCGGTGGCGGCCTGTTGTATTCCCTATGCAATGTATGTGAGACTTCAGACGCGCACGGCCTGCGTTTGCACATTGATTGCGGCCTGCGGTAGGCCGCCACCGCAGACCGCGTGTGTCTGGGATACACTTTAATCGTCATGTTTTAAATTGCATTAGAAATTTTAAATTACATTTTCTTCACTTAACTAATTTTACAGTTCATTCATGCCGTCTATTTTGAAAGATAAAAATGAGCAGAGACTAAATTTCGTTAGGCGTGCTCATACATAGGTGCACACGACTAACTAAATTTACTCTGTTATGCTCTTTTTTTATCTGTAGAAATAAGAAAGAGATGGCATGAATTGTAGAACTGGACGAAACCAACAAAAAAAAATTAGTCCTGTCAGACACAAGAAAATAACCATGGTTTGTATTGCAATTAAAATTCCCTTTGTCTGACACTAAGAACAAGGATCCCATAGAGCAGCTGCTAAAATAACAATAATAATCAGAGAGGGACACACTTATTACAAAAGTGGTAAGAGTAAGCAAGGCAGGTATAATATCTTCTATCTCTATCTACGTATGTGAACCACAACCCGACTAAAATAGATAGTGTTTGTTCAGTTTGACCCCGCCATATAAGAAGCGTCTTCTCAAATTATAGGGGTAAAAGACTATTGCTATTTCATGCTATACGCTGATTACGGATCTATGGTTCATTTTTTCTAAGGTCTGACAGAACTAAACTAATTTGACAGTTCTAAAATACATTACATCTCTTTGTTATTTCTACAGATAAAAAAGAGCACAACAGACTCGTGTGCCCTCTGAATCGACACTAATAACTGGCTTTTGATTCGTGGTCCAAGGACTTGCCAAGGCATACAGCCAAAATGTTTAAATTTGATTAAATAATTTATGAAATCTTATGAAGTTAGTCACACAATAGTGTGAGAGAGAGTTGTCTGATTACAAAATACATGTTATTTGCTTGTCTTTTCAACCCATGGTGATATTCGCAGAAAGAAAACGAATATTATTATATTATTTATGTTTAATATTATATATATTGTTACCTTACAGGATTATGTATAGGCTATTGTAGTGTTTTATATTATTGTCTTTGAGTTGTTGTCCAATACAATAGAATAGATAATCCGCAAATGACAATTCATTTTAGTCCAAATCTAAAATTAGCAGCCCAAAAAAATTAATGCCGTTTATAAAAATATTTCGGTTCAAAAACCCTTTTTTAATATACATTTTCCATGAAAGAATGTCATTTATTATGCAAATAAATTATGTAAACAGCAAGTCTGTAAATGTTTATAGAGAGACAATGTTTACAAAAAATAGCATTCATTTTTTGGCTATTTCGGTTTTCAAACTCAAATGATGTCCTTTCTGCACCAAAAACGAATGCAACAGAATTAGTTACCTTTTTCAGAAAAGACCTAGGTATTTAAAACCATACAGCCTAGTCCGATATCATGCGTTTTTATTATGCATTTTGACAAGTTTTAGCAACTTGCTGGATTACTACAAATTGTATTAGTAGTCCGACCGGTTTAAGAATTCAGCTGGTGATCAGCCGGAAGGTCGAAATCCTGAAGTGATGGTTTATTTAAATATAGATATGATATAATGTAAAAAATTCTTTAAAGTAGTTCAAAATTCGTTCTTAGTTAAAATAATAATGAAATAAAGTTTGCAAGATTTGTATAATTGCTTTTTCTTTTTAAAAGGCGCGCTTAACCATTTATCACGTGTAGGGCTGGTGGCGTGCAGCAGTGGGGCGAGGACTTGTACTGCGATGGCCAGCACGTCTGTATCTGTCAAAGATCGAACCCATGACCTCTTGAAAAGTCAAATTCAAAAGTATTTTATTGCATGTAAGTACACTAGGTACATTTATACAACGTAAATTTTTTTATCTACCACCGCCTCCAAGGTGTTATATAGAGCTGGGAATAAGAAGCGGCGCAACAAACTTCCGCAACACATCTTTTAAAATCAAGTTTGTACATAACATTATTTTGTAAAGATTGTGCGAGGCTGAAGTAACATTAACACCAGGCATCTTTGTCATTTAGATAATCGACTGTTTTATAATAAGCTTTCTTACAAAGTTGTTGTTTAATGTGAGTCTTAAATTTTCTGTCATTCATATTTAAGATTTCTTCTGGTAGTTTATTGTAGAAGCGTATACATTGCCCCGTGAATGATTTACTGACCTTACTAAGCCTTAACTGTGGTGGTACAAGTTTGTTTTTGTTTCTTGTAACATAAGCTGTGTTCATATCACAGTGCCTCAAAAAGAGAGATATATTTTTGCGGACATACAAAATATTCTCAAAAATGTATTGACTGGCAACGGTTAATATATTAATTTCTTTAAACTTTTCTCTTAATGATTCTCTACAACGTAGATTATAGATCGCCCTAACAGCTCTCTTTTGCAAAATAAAGATGGTTTCTATATCTGCCGCTTGACCCCACAGTAGGATGCCGTATGACATGATGCTGTGGAAGTAGCTGAAATAGACTAATCTCGCAGTAGCAATATCTGTTAATTGTCTAATTTTCCTAACGGCGTAGGCGGCCGAGCTTAGTCTGCCAGCTAGTGAAGCTATGTGGGGCCCCCATTGAAGAGATGAGTCTATAGTTATACCTAGGAACACCGTGCTTTTGATAAATTCTAATCTTTCTGTACCTAAAGTTACATTATTAACTACATGTCTTACATTTGGTAGGCAAAATTTAATACATTTAGTTTTTGTTGTATTTAATGCTAGATTATTAATGCTGAACCAGTTAAGTACTTGTGTGAGAGTATTGTTTACCTCAGGAAGATCACAAGCTCTTCTGCTAATTTTAAAAATCAGAGAAGTGTCATCGGCAAATAATACTATGTTGGACATGTTTTGTATTAAAAATGGCAAGTCATTTATATATACAAGAAAAAGAAAAGGACCCAGAACTGAGCCCTGGGGCACCCCCATTTTCACAACTGAACCAGATGATTTAACTCCATTTATATCAACTTTTTGTACTCTATTTTCAAGGTAAGATTTAAGTAATTCGAATGCTCTGTCTTTCACGCCATAATGTTTTAATTTGAGTAGCAAGGTGTTGAAACTAACGAGTTTGATTGTTAGAATGCTCTAATCTCTGGAAACACCGCTCGGATACACGCTACGACCCTTGGGAGCCGAGCAAAAAGAAAGTCGGAAATAACTTGTGAAACGCGGGCGAGGCCGCGGTAGACAGCTAGTATCACCAAAAGTAAATAAACAGAACTATCGAAACCAAGAAGTTCAAACACACTTCTTTCGTTAGTTAATTAGGTAATGTTTAATTGTTTTTTTCTCTTAGCATTTTGTTAAAAATGTTCTCTCGTAAATACAGGATGGGAAAAGTTAAGCTCAAAGCAAAAGGGAACAAAACCGATGGGGAATGTCCACCGATACCAGAAGAAATCTTAAATATGAATGACAGAACATTTAAGACCCACATTAAACAACAACTTTGTAAGAAGCTTATTATAAAACAGTCGATTATTTAAATGACAAAGATGCCTGGTGTTAATGTTGCTTCAGCCTCGCACAACCTTTACAAACAATAATGTTATGACTAAAAACTCAATTTTAAAAGATGTGTTGCGGAAGTTTGTTGCGCCGCTTCTTCTTCCCAGCTCTATATAACACCTTGGAGGCGGTGGTAGATAAAAAATTGACGTTGTATAAATGTACCCAGTGTACTTACATGCAATAACATAGTTTTGACTTTGGTTAGGAAGGCTTAGGTTAGGTCACTGAGTTGGTTAGGAAATTGTCATTCAGGGAAGTTCTGAAGTTGATTTGATGACTGGCCTGTTGGCGTAGTGATAGTGACCCTGCCTACTGCGCCAAAAGTCGTGGGTTCGATTCCCACCCGGGACCAACATTTGTGTGATGAGCTTAATTGTTGGTTTTCGAATTCTGGGTGATGCATTTAAGTGTTTGTTCAAAAGTATTTAAGTATGTTTATCAGTTGTTGAGTGAGTACTTTGACGTTTGGGACTAAACAGCCGTGTGTGAATTTGTCCAAACATTATTATTATTATATTCGGGGAAGTTAACGTTCGGGGAAATTGACGAAACGGACGAGTGGACATTCCAGAAAACTAAACGGGCCTGAGGGAAAAGTGTTAATTTGGTTTAAAACACAAGAGCATCAGTGGCTTAGTGGGAAGACGCGGCCCGTCACTTCGAGAGGTCCGAGTCCCCGGCCGTGCCATGCACCAACGGGTTTTCTCGAAACTTAAGTAGGTAGTTATATTTACTGACTGCTCTCAAACGGTGAAGGAAAACATCGTGAGGAAACCTGCATACGCCGAAGAAGAAATTCTTAGGCGCATGTGAGTCTACCAACCCGCACTGGGCTAGCGTGGTGGACTATAGCCCGTCCTCGTGAGAGGGTAGGCCTAAGACCCAGCAGTGGGAATGTTAATACGAACACAGCCTGTACAATATTTACAAAACGACTCTAATTACCTAGATAATAAAAAAACTATCAAAATAATTATACTAAATATTAGCTAAAATAATGATTAGTAAATTACCTACCAATTGACTTAATGACGAATCGCTGATAACTACGCATAGATAGTATCCATAAAGGAAAGGACAATGCAGTTTCCAAATAATCTGTGAAACAACTGGACGTTCGCGCTGGTATACCATTGATTTTTGGCTATAAAGAAGGTAAGTTTCTCTTGTAAACATATTTTCTACATCTAAGCTATGTAAGTTATTAATAAATTGGATAGAGAGGGCTATGCTCGGAATTTCTTTGTAAGATAAGATATGAGGAGATCCGACGGAGAACTAAGGCTGCCGACATAGCAAGAAGTGGCAGTGGGCAGGTTATTGTCGCAAACGAGTTATAGAGTGGAGACCGCGGACCGAAGAGCCTATTAAAAGAAACCGTACCTAATAAGTAAGTACATATGTAGTAAGTAGGTACTTACCTACCTAACAAAACGATTCTAAAAAGCCTAAGGAAAAATTTCTTGTTCATTTTCAAGAACAAAATGTTTTTCATCTTCCTCGGTCTGAATACATTGCGTTTCCAGGGTCTTATCATAGAGAATTATTTAAAAGGCAAAACAAGGGAAAAACATACTTACCTAGCTTTTATTTTAGAATTCATGCCTAGACATAGAAATCACAGGTAATTTCACCGCGCGATTTTTTTAAACCGTTCACACGTGCGGGGACTTTTTCTTTTTGTGGACGTAAAGAATCGCTTCAACGCGCGATTAAACTACGCCCGTGCGAATGGGGGCTTAGTCGCAAGGGAATTTGAAGACGATAATTAAAGTCACGTGTTTAGTTAATATAAATTCCGCTACAGGTACTGAAACGTAGATATTGGCTTCCCCGAAATCCGCTGATGTCATTTGTTTCTAAAACGTAACAATAAACGAACACTTGCAATTTGTAGTATATTTTTGTAGAGCACAAAAACCCGGGGATTTCCCCTCCGACTTCATTCAACAAAGTCGACTTTTTAAAATGGAGAATTTGACTTGGATAACGGTCTTTTAAGCCTGATCTTATTTTACGTGTAAAATCACAGTAGCCGTAGTTACAGTTGGCCAAAAAATTTGTACCACGGTAAGGTTGACATTCGCTTGCACGTCGTTAAACATTAAGGTCTATATTCACTGTCAAACTATTACTAATGCTTTCTAATCACGTAGTGGAAAATACACAGTGGGGCAACTTTTTCTTAGAAACCGATCAAAGTTGCCCCACTGTGTATTTTCCACTACGTGACATTGGCGGAATTATTGTGCCTTAAACACAATACAAAAGGCCATTATTAAAAAAAATAAAAAAAAATAATTGCAAATTATTTGACAGCCGAAAATTTGTCACTTTTGAAAACTGATTGTTTGACATTTTCTTGGCCGACGACGGAAAACCAATATAAACTGGTCTGTCCATAGTATCGAAACTCCCTATATGCTAGTCTAGCTAGCTAGCTCAAAGTCAAAGGGTTTCCACTGACGCACAGAGGAAGCTGCCGTGCGGTCGACTGTACGTCTACCGCACATCAGTGGTAACACTTTGGCCTTGAGCTGGCCTAGCCTATTAGGGAGTTTATTATTAGAGTATACTACGCGAGACCAGTTTATACTGGTTTTGTTACCACTGATGTGCGGTCGACCGTACCTACCTGCGCAGAAAGTTTTGTTCACAACCGTTTTTAGTTCCGTTCGCGATCACTCAAGTTTTGTGTTTTCATCTCTACTTTTTATTGAACCAAGAAAGAAATACGAACTTTGTAAGTTTAATTTCAGTTACTTATATTTAGTTACATCAGAATAAGGATTCCTTCAAGTGAGAAAATATATTTTCTTGAAATGGGCACTTATTTCCTAGAATTGACGTTTTTTGTCCTTTTTTATTTGTAAGATTTTTATTAATAGATTTTTTGTTTTAATTTTTATTTATTTAAATAAGTATGTATTTGTATTATATTATACCTAGATATCTACGTAATTCAAAAATATGTATATTTTAAGAGTTTGATGTTATTCTTATTCTTAGACGGGGGCGGCAGTCCCTGCACCGACTCCACGAAGACGGGAGTTTTGTGCAATTCCCCCCGGGCAGTCAGTCCAGCCATCCCAACTCCTTAAAATATTGGAGTAGGGCTTCTGGCTGACGGTAGCACTGTTGCAGGTTGCTCGTTGCCGAGAGGTCGGGATCTATTACCAGGCCCGTTTCGGATCTGAATTCCTGTGTTGCGGGACAGTGAAGCACTGCGTGCTCCACCTCTCTCCTCTCCACGTCCACGTCTCGCTCTCCTGCAGACAGCCCCTACACAGGGGGCTGTCTGTGATGCCCAAATTGTGCATGTGTTTATTCAGGTTACAGTGACCTGTTATGATGCCGACCAGGAGTCTAAGGTCGCTTCTGTTGCGTTTCATAAGAAAATTTGCGAGTTTCCTATCGCTGTGCGGGAGCATGGAGCGCGCTTGCTCACAGTCCATTTGGGTCTCCCACAATTTTTCGTGTTCCTTTTCAGTGTTTTTTACAAGGAGTCTCCTGACCGTGTCTGCTCATGGCAGGCACAGTGGTGTCTCTTGGAGTTTGATGTTATTAGAATAATAAATACTTAACTATTTCACCTCACAGGCTCGGGTAGGTATACTTTGTCTTTCGAAATCTGTGTACAAAAATGATTTTTAACCGCCAGCGTGCAGCCCGCACGCCTTCGTTGAGAGGGTATAGGCCTGAGCCCTAACAGTGGGGACATGTTAATAGGCTGTTGCTTTGATTTCTTTACCAGGAACAACCATGGACAGCAAACTAACGAAATACATGGCTATGGACTGCGAGATGGTGGGCAAAGGCCGCGGCTTCCGCCAGGACATGGTCGCCAGGGTGTCCATAGTGAACGAGCGGGGAGAATGCGTCTATGACAAATACGTGAAGCCGTCACACCCCGTCACTGACTACCGCACACACATCAGCGGTATTCGGAAGTCCAACTTGGATAACGGGGAGGATTTTGATAAGGTACCTATCATCATCATATCAGCCTGTAGACGTCCACTGCTGAACAAAGGCCTCCCCCAGGGATCTCCACGACGACCGGTCCTGCGCTAACCTCATCCAGCTGGGTCCCGCGACCTTCACCAGTCGAGTGGCAACTCGACAACCTTTCTGCCCCAACGGCCATCAGTTCTACGAGATGTGCCCCGCCCACAGCCACTTCAGTTTCGCAATTCTTTGAGCTATACCTATGCTCTCCTTATATTCTTAGGGGGCCAGGAATACCTGGCGACACTTGGCCCTACAGGATCTGTTGTTCCAAACCCGTGTCCGCCACGTTACCCCAATCCGTTTTATGGTGGACTTCACATACGCCTTAGAACAAAAATTCAAATCTTTGGCGTATGCAGGTTTACTTGCGATGTTTTCCTTCACCGAAAAACCTGTGGTGTAGAGTATTTTTTTTTTTTTGAACACTTACAGCTAATATTTACGACTACATACAATACTTAAATATCTCTTAGCCATTGATTAGTGTCCACAGCTAAATTGCGACACGCTAATAGGCTCTTGAAAAATTAAAGAAATTAATAAACAAAAATGTAAAAAACGAAAGATATTTGAAATAAAGATATTTGAAAGTATGTACATAGTTAGGTATGTTATTCAGTGAGTACCCATAGCAAGCTTCGGCTTAATTTGCATCAGTGTTCTCGGGGATAACTCGCGGCCTATCATATCGAAAGGTCTGAAGTTCGATCCCTGGCCGGGCCATGTACATACCAATGGGTTTTTTCTCGAAACTTAAGTACCGACTGCTCCCAAACGGCGAAGGAAAAAATCGTGAGGAAACCATACCTACGCCGAAGAAGAAACTCTTAGGCGCATGTGAAGTCCACCAACCCGCACTGGGCTAGCGTGGTGAACTATAGCCCTAACGCCCTCGTTGAGAGGGTAGGCCTGAGCCCAAGCATTGGGGACATATTAATAGGCTGTGGATGATGAAGATTATTATTATTGAGCAACTATTTTGTTTTCAGGTTCAACAGGAAGTGAAGGACATTCTGAATGGTCGTATATTAGTCGGGCACGCGCTGGAGAACGACTTCGGGGTGCTGAAAATAACACATCCTGAAGACGACGTCAGGGACACTGGATTTTATTTTGAGAGTGTAAGTATATTCCGACGTCGTTTTTCGATGTAGTCCACCTACAGCACCCGTCTGAATAGCACCTGCGCCAATAGCACACCTAGCCTAGTCCACGAAGGGCACCGATCAATATTTTTGGCTTTTTTTTATCATTATTATTATGTAAATCTTATATTTACAAATTATAAATATGTAAAACAAAGTCGTGTTAGTTACACCATTTACAACTCAAGAACGGCTGAACGGATCTTGATGAAACTTGGTACAGTGATAGCTTAAAGGCTACTTTTTACCGGAGTAAACTGTTCCCGCGGGAAAAACTTTGCCCACGCGGGCGAAGCCACGGGCAACAGCTAGTTGCGAAATAAAAATATCTTGACCGCTATTTCTCTTGTATTTCAGATAAACAACAACCGCACTCCAGCGCTCAAGTGGCTGGCGCAGCGCTACCTCGGCGCCAGGATCCAAAACGGAGAACACAGCTCGGTGGAGGACGCGAAGACCGCCATGAGGGTATACAAGGTCGCCGCAGCCAAATGGGAACGGAGTCTTGGCAATTAGAACTTTATTCGCAAAGTCTTAAGGCCGTGATACGCTTGCCAGGAAGGGTGAGGCCAAGCGAGCGTAACTTCTGCTGCATTCGGTTTCATTCAAAGTCCAGCAACATAGAAATACTCATGAATTTAAAAAAAAGCTACTCCCATATGGATGAGTAACAAAATCATTTTAGGGTGCCAAAATCGTGCCAAATGTATATCGAAATTGATACTCACTCACACATTCTCGTTTTCAAACTCCATATGAATTTGTATGAGCAACTTCCTCCCGCTAAACCGCTTCATTTGTCCGCACCCCCCCTGATTTTGACGCAGAATTTTTCATCGTTTCTCATACTAAATTTGCAAGATGCGATCTCCACAGGGAGCGCGCGCGCGACAAAAGAGGTTCGAATCTCCTTGGAAATACTAAGCCCTAAAAATGTTCCCAGCAGTAGGTGATTTGAGTATGTGTACTAGATATGAAAATGTATTATGTAGAATTCAATACAAGCAAATGTACACTTTGTCGCATAATGATATGGTCTATAATCATCTCACACGCTTTGTTACTTCAGACTAGCATATCATAATTGCATTTGTTTTTATTCAAATCTATTTCAAATAAATTTGTATGAAGTAATGCTTTCGCTGGACTTTTGAATGAAACCGAATCAAGAAGTTTCTAATCTCTTTGGTCGCGCGCGCGCTCCCTGTGGAGATCGCATCTCGCATATTTAGTATCGGAACCTATGATGTCATTTACCGGGGGGGTGCGGACAAAGGAAGCGGAGTAGCGGGAGGAGGTTGCTAATACAAATTTTTATGGAGTTTGAAAATGAGAATGTGTGAGTGAGTCATAATTTTGTGATTAGTTTGACACGATTTTGACACCCATAGAATGCTTTTATTACTCATCCATATGGGAGTGGGTAAATTTTTTGATTCATGAACCGAATGCAGCAGAAATTACGCTCGCTTGGCCTCACCCTAAGCATGAAGCACGAAGTAACCCAATAATTCCTAACACTCCTAATTTCTAAAAAGAAAAATATCTCGAAATATACATTCCGCTTAAGTTGTCGGTTACCTTAAAAATGTTAAAATAAAAAAAAGAACGTAAGTTCATTATGCCATTTAATTCAATACAAATCCCTATTATGCCCACCTTTTATCACACTAGGTAGTATTTTCTTTGCATTATTATTTTACAGTGAATATTCGTACCCATAATTTATATTTAACATTTGAAACTTTGAGGTTAGTCGAAAAAGGTTCCCTTGCAAAATTGTTTCAATACTGAAATGTCGAAATGCGGCAAATGGTGTAACCGCAAACTAAAATGCTGCAAACGCCAGCTAAAATGCTGTAAGCGCCAACAAAATATATGTGTAATTTTTTTCCAGTCAGATGGTGGAGGGAAGCGGTGCATGTCCTAAAGTAAACGTTGATAGGCTGAATAATGATTTGTCTGTGGTTTAATATGACTATATTTATCGTCCAACATATGATATATAATATATGCGTCTCTCTGGATGTTTGTTTGAATAAAATGTATCATCTTAGTAGACATTACTTCCCTCTATGCACTTTTTTTTCTAACCTCAAATTTCATACAACGTGACTAGTGTAATCTTGTAATACTTATAAAATATATATAATCTTTAATCATTACAATAGGTAGGTATTATTTCATGAAATTGTGCGATTTTGGCCGAATATACGAAAGCTAGTTAGGATTAAAGAGCTTCTTAAACGTTGCCAACCCGCTTACGTAGTCAACGTAGCTCGCTTAATTATCCACTTTTTTTTAGTTAACAAAATTATAACCATATATCTGCATAATGTGTTTAAAACGATACCCTGACTGGCTGATCAGAGAATCGATTTTTAAAGGTTGCTCTTATTACCCGACTGCGGCGAAGCCCAAAAGGAGGGTTATTTTATATTTTGTAGTAGCGTTCGAATATTCGGCGTCAAGTTCAATATAGAAGTCCTTATCATTCATTTCTTTTACAAATGACATCTTAATCTAATATTTCGATGTTATTTAAAACTAAAACATGTATAATACGATAATTAAAAGTTAATACTTATAAAATCATAAGACATTTGTTTATCCCACAATGGGAATTCCTTTATTAAGGAAATAAGGAATTCTATTTAATGACATCATAAATACATGAATAAAACACCCAGTTAAGAAACGTTTAGAAATTGCACAAATTAGGACTATATTTTAATTATCGTATTATTATATGATTTATATATTAACTACCACATGAAAAAAAATCATACATTTTGTAAGACATTTGCACCATTTTTCATTTCCATACATTAAAACAGTTCTTTATTATTTATTAATTAAATTAATAGAAAATAATAAAATACCAAAAATATGTACGTATTCTCTCATTATAATTATTCACACATGAACCTCTATTCTGTAATAAAAACACTGGTATGCGTTTCAGAATCATATTACCGCTTGTCAATGGAAAAATACTAGTAAAAACTATAAACTGGTCTCTCGTAGTATTGAAACATCCTAATAGGCTAGGTTAGCTCAAGGTCAGTGTTTTCACTGCCTTGCGGTCGACTGTACTGTTTTCTTTTCTACGTTCACAACTACACACGAACAGAGTGGTCATGAGGAATTATAAGTACAATACGTATAACAGAAATACTGGAAAAGAAATATTATACGTGTACCTAACAAAATACCTGTAGTGACCACAAAGGCACTGACAGTTATAAAAGTTATTTATAACACTAAATGCTTCTGTAAAGTGTCACTACAGACGTTTTGTTAACATTAAAATTAACTAATGATAATACTTTATACAAAAATGTAAGTACATTATTGAAAAAAATAAAATTAAACAGTTCTAAATTATTTTTAATTCTCTGAAGTCAACAATTTAATTGAAAAATATCTTAACTGGACATAAATGTAACTAAATACTGGTATAAATACATTTTTAGACAATATGTCTAAGTAATTAATGAAATAGTCATTCATTATTTTTGTGTTTAAAAGGATCACCGTTATCACGACCAGAATTTGGCCTTAATTAAAATTGGTACAAGGTCTTTCAAAATTAATTACAGAAACTATTGAGGGATTTACCTTTATGTTAAAAACAAAAATTTGCTATGTTACGTTACGTCATTGTAATTTTGTTCATACTTACAGTAATTACGTCATCTCTTTATTTTATTTTGCATTTACGTTTGTTTTCTACGTTTGTCACAAAAACTAGATGATTAACCAAAAAATACATATAATACCTGTCAAGTCACGATTTCAAGTATAAAATGAACAAGTAATAAGTTACAAAATGCTCTTAACTGAAATTTTAAAATACAAGATTAGTAAGTAATTAATTTTGAAAGACCATGTATAATAACTTAAGAGATAACAGGACTTAAGTTACGCCAACAAAAGAAAAAACAAATAAAATACAAAACTATTTTTAAAGTATGGCCGATTTACGCTACTGCTTAACATGTTAAATGTTTTAATATTACTATAGAAAGCATTTGGACATTGACGCGGATGCACAGAGTTTACAGATGCAAAGGGCTCTGTCAAAACTGCTTTACTTATGGCGAAGCTTAGACTAAGCCCAGCAGTGAGACGTAACCTTCACTTTCCGGTCTCTGTTACCGACAGGCAAAGCTCAAATGCATTTGTGACAAAGTCTAGCAACAGCCACGCTTACGTCAAAAACCAACGGCTCTTACACCATGAACCAAATTCAAAATTAAATACCTACTAACGAAATTAAAATTACAAATATATCTATAGCACCTTTCGAAATTAATTTTTATATTTTTTTGGTGTAACGAGTTCGTATTCACATTTAAACAGGATGATTTAACTCGATGTATTTTTACCTAATAACATATTCAAATAAATAGCGAACTCCGTCGAGTTACGATCACCTGGTATTTAATATTTACACTAACAATAAATAAGTATACTGTTTTTTTTATATTCCTAGTCATACCTATCATATCATATCGACCATTTTCTTTGTCCTAGTCTTAATAGTGTCGTAAACGCCATGGATTTTTAATACAGTTACTGCCCTCAGATTGGCGCTTACGACAATTTAATCAATAATACTAGTATATACGTCAGTTTGTTTTAATTAAACATATGCTGGGACTACGTAACATGTACATGGTACAGTGGGCCACACGTCGATATATACATACGTTGCGCAGCGGTAATAGTGGCTACATTGCTATGGTTTTGGTCTACATAACCCGAGCTGTGGACCACCGTACATGCTTTAAGGGAAGTTTTCACAGTTCAACTAATTATATTAATGCTCAGACAAAACTACGTAAGCGACAAAAACGCAATGAAATTATGCATTTAAGAGTATTTACACTGAAGTGAAATTGAATATATTGTGTGTCGCTTGCGATGTATTGTCTGTACAGGCTATTTATTTTAAACAGCGCTGATTAGGGAGGGCGGAGGATCTAGTGTGGCGGGCCCATATCCATCAGTGGACGGCCAGACGGATGAATGAGTGATTTTCAAGTATCTTATTGAAAAATAGTCTTAAACACCTCGATTTACATCATTAACTAAATATACTGACTATATTAACTAAAGCATGTAAAACTAGGCCATAAAATTGAGAAACAAATACTTGTCTTTGAAGTTTTCGACTCTCGGTTGACCATGACAGCTGAAATTAAAGCAGAGTTGAGATGGTATTCGAGCGTTTATGCGAAATAAACGAATTTCTTCGACTGCCTCCCCATTTTCGTCATGTTTGTGCACAACTCGTGATCTCTATAACAAAAATAAAACGTCAGTGAGTAATATTAAATACATACATATATAAATTAGACATTCGGAGAAAAGGAATTTGTATGTTCGGGAAAGGAAGTTGGACGTTAGGGCAATTAGATCTAACCGACCCAGACATTTAAAATATTTGGATTGGACGTTCAGGACGTCCGGAATAAAAAGAAACCTTACCTCAAATCTCCCCACCCCCCGTTCCCCTTCCCCAGCTTCTTGTTCTGCTTGGAGTTGCCAGCGAACAGCATGGCCGACACTTTGGCGGGGTACATGTACGGCTTGGCGTTTTGCAGCAACTTCTGCACCTTGCTGATGACGGTTGATGCGTTGCAGTTGGATTTCTTGTTGTGCATGCCGCTGGGGAAGAAAAAGACTAATCGGTTATTTTATTTATTTACTATACCTAAGTAATTAAAACAGCAAAATATTTTATAAAAATATAGACAGTAAAAATTTCTAAAGGCAACACATAATGACAAGTTGGAGAAAAGGCCCTTAATTAATAAAGAATAAAAGTTTAACAGTACTCGTACAGTGAACAAATGTAAAATTTAGGCCACCCTAGAATCTTGCCACAGCAATTTTTTGTTATTTGATCAGGAGTTGTCGCTTACATCATATTGCGATATTGTGACAAGGTGGCTACGTGATTACAATTGTACTAAACTTACCATTCTCCAATATGAAACACCCTGGGCCCTTTGCACAGCAAGACCTTGAACCTGCCTCTGCCAGGTCTGTTTTGTGACAAGTGCAGCAGGGAGTAGTCCCAGTTGTAGTCGTCATAATCGCAGAACTCTCCTTGCAGCTCCATTATGTTGTTCCACACCGTTCTGTTGAACGCGAACCCCATGTTGTGGAGGCTTGAATGCCAGTTCGTTATCAACACCTGCAATATGATCAATATAAAAAAAAAAACAAAAAAAAAAACCTTTCTTTTACATCGAGCCTTAACCGCCGATTTACCGTAAGCGACATGATTTTTTAATCAACAAATTCTAATAACATTATAAATTTATTTTTTGTCGCTTACGACTATATCCAGCGGTGGACTAGTGCCGGCTGATGATGAAATTGAATTGAAATTACATTTAGGGCTTCTTACACCAGTTGCTGATAAAGCCCCAGATACCCTATATGCAGGTTATCTACCAGATACCCGTTTTTTTCGTTTTCACAGGTATCTGATTGCCTTATCTGTCCGATATACCGTCTTATAAACTTACAGCCAGATCAAGGGGCTGTTATTTCTTTATCTGTCGGATATGGATTGTTTTTTTTCGAATTTAACGCGGTAATACTTCAGTTTTGTGTTAACTTTTTATGATATATGGATTTATCACTGTTTCATTTATAAATAGTACATTACTGCCGCGGCCCGCAACAGAGGCATTGATGGATGAGCGTGTGAATGTAGGCCGAGGCGAAGCCGAGGCACACATACGTGAGTCCATCAATGCCTGGTTGAGGCCAAGGCTTGTATAATGCTATTCTCAAATAATGCGCGGAAATCCAAAAAATATCAAGTTTTATTAAAATTGTGAACCGTCTGCACTGAACGATCACGACATAGGGTTGTCACAATACTATCGGCAAATCAAAATACTTTTGGCCATATCTCCGGAACGGCTAGTGCTAGAACCATGTTCTTGTACTCAAATGAAAGGGCTCGACGAGATCTAGTTGAATATAATATAAAATAAAATCACCCTGTATATACAATTTTATATGAATATACAGGATGTTTTTTTAAATATTATATTCAGATAGATCTCGTCGAGCCTTTTCATTTGAGTACAAACACGAGGGGTCTAGTACTAGCCGTTCCGGAGATATGGCCAAAAGACTGGTTTTTTTTCATTTGGCCATATCTCCGGAACGGCTAGTGCTAGACCCCTCGTGTTTGTACTCAAATGAAAGGGCTCGACGAGATCTATCTGAATATAATATAAAAAAACACCCTGTATATTCATATAAAATTGTATATACAGGGTGTTTTTATATTATATTCAACTAGATCTCGTCGAGACCTTTCATTTGAGTACAAACACGAGGGGTCTAGTATTAGCCGTTCCGGAGATATGGCCAAATGAAAAAAAAACACTCTTTTGGCCATATCTCCGGAACAGCTGGTGCTAGACCCTTGTTCATGGTACTCAAATGAAAGGGCTCGATGAGATCTATCTGAATATAATATAAAAAAAACACCCTGTATATATAATTTTTTATTCAACAATTTCCGCGCATTATTTGAGAAAAGTGCTATACAAGCCTGCAATCAATGTAATTTCATGCATCTTGCTTCATGCTTTCATTCATTCATTTTTCATTTCATTCATCATGCTTGTACTCAAATGAAAGGGCTCGACGAGATCTAGTTGAATATAATATAAAATAAAATCACCCTGTATATACAATTTTATATGAATATACAGGATGTTTTTTTAAATATTATATTCAGATAGATCTCGTCGAGCCTTTTCATTTGAGTACAAACACGAGGGGTCTAGTACTAGCCGTTCCGGAGATATGGCCAAAAGACTGGTTTTTTTTCATTTGGCCATATCTCCGGAACGGCTAGTGCTAGACCCCTCGTGTTTGTACTCAAATGAAAGGGCTCGACGAGATCTATCTGAATATAATATAAAAAAACACCCTGTATATTCATATAAAATTGTATATACAGGGTGTTTTTATATTATATTCAACTAGATCTCGTCGAGACCTTTCATTTGAGTACAAACACGAGGGGTCTAGTATTAGCCGTTCCGGAGATATGGCCAAATGAAAAAAAAACACTCTTTTGGCCATATCTCCGGAACAGCTGGTGCTAGACCCTTGTTCATGGTACTCAAATGAAAGGGCTCGATGAGATCTATCTGAATATAATATAAAAAAAACACCCTGTATATATAATTTTTTATTCAACAATTTCCGCGCATTATTTGAGAAAAGTGCTATACAAGCCTGCAATCAATGTAATTTCATGCATCATTCGAAATTTAAATAAAACTTTTGCTATGTTACCTCCGTGGTTGCCATGGTTACACGACAGATATGAATTAATATGGTCATTATTTGACCGCTAGGCACGACAGATATGGATTAAATAGAAACGCAACAATGAATTGAACTGAAGAACTGAATTGAATGAACGGAATGATCCAACTCCCCGGTAAATCGATGACAGTTTATCTGCCCGATATTTTAACAGAGACTTGAGTGGTGAAAACGGAAAATATTATCCGACAGCTTTATCCGATAGATTACGTTATCTGTCCGTTTTCTATCTGTAACAATATCAGCAACTGGTGTAAGAAGCCCTTAAACTCTTAAAACGTGATTGCTAAGTTGTTCAGAAAATTTTCTTCAGTAGTTTTGACTTTTTTACAATATTTTCTTCCAATAGATTCAGACCATAGGACCAATATCGTTACTGTGTTAGTTTTATATGCTTTTAAATATGATCCTACACCGAGTCAAATCAGAGGATACCTCGGGTATACATAGGTGGACGGATAATTAGAAACAGGGCAAAATTTTAATACAATCGAGGTCACTTTGAAGCCATGGTTCTCCGTGTAGGATTGATTGAGGCATGATCTAATGACGGTCATCGAGAGAGTAGATGGAGGACTTTTAGATGGCTATAGATATCCAACTGATCAGATGAGCCGTTTGGAAACAGCATCGTCATGATTCCTTAACGGTTGCTTTTTTTTCTTCATGATGAAGCTGCCTCCAAACGGCTCATCAGATCAGTTGGATATCTATAGCGGTCTAAAAGTCCTCCGTCTACTCTCTCGATGCCCGTCATCAGATCACGCCCCGATCAATCCTTCACGGAGAACCATGGCTTCAAAGTGACCTCGATTGTATGAAAATCTTGCCCTGTTTCTAATTATCCGTCCACCGATGTAGTTCCCTTGTTAGTTTAGCAGGAAGCTAGCTACCAGTAGAAAATTTGTGGTTAAATCAATTAAATAATTAGGTACATTTTTTATATAAATGCGAATAATTGTCGATGTCACACAACGGGCGGAAAAGAGAAGGAAATAACATTTCCTTTACAATCGGGTCTCTCTCTCACACTCATTATACCAGTTATTCGCATTTGTTTGAACAACAACTGGAATAAAAACATTCTGGGTAGTTATTAATAATAATCTATAATATATACATGCAATAACTGAAATCCAAGCAAACGAAGCTAATGTACAGCGAATGTAAGGTACAAATTTTTGGTTGCTTAAGTACGCAATAGATGGCGTTGCATTGATCTCAAACATTCTCAAAGTCAGATACGTTATCATATAACAATGACAAAAGAAACTGAAAGAAACATCATAAGTACAAGAAAAGCGTGTACACTTCTACATTGGGAAAACATAAAATGGCCGTCAATTGGCCTGGCACTACACTGTTTTAATGAACACTGTGACAAGTTTCTTATTGGTCCATATAGCAATTATAGCGATTAAAGTCCAGTAAATCTCACGATTTCTACTAAATTATACGAAAACACCTGTATTTCACTGTAAACAGCATCAAACACAATATGGCGAATCGGCGCGCACAACAAATTAAAATATGTATGCAGATGTTGGCAACATACCTTTTAAAATCAAGTTTGTTTATCAATTGCTTGTAGAGATTGTGCGAGGCTGAAGTAGCATTCATACCAGCCATATTGAGCATTCAAATAAACGTCTAATACGCTTTCTTACAATGTTTATTTCAAAAACAGTATTTGATACAGGCAGCGCCATCTATTGATGTATTTAGAACTATATCTTTCATTTAAAGCGCTTGAAAGTCGCTAATTCGTAGCATAAATTAACATGACGCTCAATATTTGGCAATTGGTACAGTCGAACGCACGTCAGTGGAAACATTTTGACCTTGAGCTGGCCTAGGCTATTAGAGAGTTTCAATACTATGAGAGACCAGTTTATACTGGATTCGTTTCCACTGACGTGCGGGCGACCGTACAAAAAAATCCCAAACATGCAAATCCTAGAACAAACTAATTCGTAGCAACAAAACATTGTTTTCCAGCAAAAACTTTTAACAAAACTTAAACAGGCTGGATATAATAAACCAGCAGTGCATGGAATGTATCATAAATATTGAAGCTACCAAATTTTACCCAAAGGAAACATTCTTTTATTTACAAAAAATAGTACCCATCTTATTTTATCTTCTTAGGGGGCCAGGAACACCTGGCGACACTTCGACCCTATGGGATCTGTTGTGCCAAACCCCTGTCCGCCAAACGGTGCCACAATCCGTTTTTGGTGGACTTCACATACGCCTTAGAATAGTAAATACCAGTCTTCGGCGTATGCAGGTTTCCTCACGATGTTTTCCTTCACCGTTTGAGAGCAGTCAGTAAATGTACTTAAGTTTCGAGAAAAACCCATTGGTAGGCCCAGGTGGAGATCGAACTTCGGACCTTTAGGTATGATAGGCCGCGTCTTACCCCGACGCCACTGACGCTCTCTAAACGACGTACATGAAATCTAACAATAACTTACAAACTCAATGGGCCAAATGCAGATTGGAAATACATCATAATTATTTTATTATACACGATATGAATTTACTTAAAAAATAAAACATGTGCACCCAAAAGGAATGTAAACCTTTTAGCCTATAGGGAGTTTCAATACTGCCTAAGAGTCCATTTAGTACACTGCGCTGTAAGATCCCTTACAGGTAGGTACTAGATACCTACTGGTTTTGTTTCCACTGACGTGCGGTCGACCGTACAAATCAATATTCAAGCCGCATCTTGTATAGATCATAAACTAAGATTTTTCATGTAATGGATGTGCGACAAAAATCCCAATTTAAACGACACATTAACAAAAGGGATAGTGCGTATAAATGTGCCTTTATAAATATTGTACTATGCCTCGTTTTCACAATTGACAATTTTCATGGACATGCCTGCCAGTTGACTGTCACGACAGTAACTGAATAATAATGCAAAATACAACAGTATACCGGTATACCGCATGACATTATAGTCCCAGTATCCTAAGTACCCCATTTAGTGAAGCTACACTTATTTCTATTATTAAAGGATATTTCCAAAACCAAAATCTGCATGCTAAATAAAAGTAGATTATATCATGCGAAATCTTAAAAACAACTAAATAGCTAAACAGTATTAACTTAGGGTGACTTGCTAGCGGCTTCGCTGATTGACAACATCGAATTGATGGAATTGACTTAATATCTCCTAAACTACCTAAGAAGATAAGCAGATTTCCTTGTGGTATCTTCTTAGGCAAAAAAAATCTTAAAAAATAATAATTCAGCGCTGCCGCTGTGAAATCACCCCTAAAATATAAACAAAGCTTTATAACAATAATTATTTGAATATTTACAAAGCGTATGTTACAGCCACGTGGGGGAGGAATGTCTAGCCCGAAATGTTGTTTGCACGTGACAGTAAAGTCGCTATTTTTGCAAATCAAAAAAAAGGAAAGGAAAAACCACTATAAAAATCATTCTTGTTTCGCAACTCGGTTACAAAGCCAAAAAATATTGTATATGTTTGTTTGTAACTGGTTACGAATGACAAACTGCCGAAGCCAATTCGTTTTACTGTCACGTGCAAACGCTATAAAACTATATTAAAGTCCTATCATCTTATCTGTGAATGGCTATTTTTTACTCACCAAGCCAAACCCTACTTTAAAAAAAGACAGGAGTTTTTTTAAAGTAGGTTTTGTCTTGGTAACGACACCTTTAAGCCATATCTTATTTTGAATTTAAAGTCTTATTTCTTATATCTATTTAAACCGACTGTTTCAGCATGGCCTCCACAAAAACAGAGCACGACTAGAGTTAGTCGGCGATTTTCACTAAGGTTCATATCGTCACTAAATCGATAGTAACTTTAATGAAGATTTCCAATGGACAATTTTGGTTCGAGCTGAAAGAGTTGTTCACCGCTTTTATTATAATTTCCCGCACAATATGCACAACCACGAGCACTTAATGTGTAAAATACTATCACCATTACACATTAAAACCCGCAAAATACACAATTTTAAGAAAACAAAATAGAAGAGACGACCATGACACTTCGCTCCCGCCAAAAGAGTCAAATACATTAAGAACAAGGATCCCATAGAACCGTAATCAGCGTATAGCATGAAACAGCAATAGTCTTTTACCCCAATAGTTTGAGAAAACGCTTCTTACATGGCGGGGTCAAACTGAACAAACACTATCTATTTTAGTCGGGTTGTTGTGCGTTGACAGTTATGGCACTGCACCCCAACAAAAAATTCACATACGTAGACAGAGATAGAAGATATTATATCTGTCTTGCTTACTCTTACCACTTTTGTAATAAGTGTGTCCCTCTCTGATTATTATTGTTATTTTAGCAGCTGTTCTATGGGATCCTTGTTCTATGCAAAAACAGGAGTTTCTCGCACAGTTCACAGATAAGATGATAAGTCTGTACAGTGACCTTTTGCGTGTTGGTATAGAGGTTGGGATACACTTGGTAGTTCCATGAGAGCGTGTCGGCGTGCCTCCGGCGGCGCTCCTCGTTGGCTGCCCGCACTTGCTGCAGGTAGCTTAGCGTGAGATGCTTCTTTCTCTGTCGCACGCACGTTGGCAAAAAGAGACAGCGTATAGCAGTGGCAACGTTGTACCTTACGTAGTTTATGGAGCACTGAGACGGTCACGCGATCAGTCCGGACCATCAGTCTGGCCAGACTGACCGTCTAGCCTACTGCTGACTGAAGGACTGACGGTTTTTTAAATTTTAATATTTCTAGTCAGTCCATCGGTTTCCCAGCAGTCAAGACTGACGGATCGTGTAACACCCGCCTAATATTACACGGGACTGGCTGTTGTCAACAAGCTGTCAAACTATTTATACATGTGCCTAATTGGTTGACGTCATTTCGGACAGAAAGGAAAAATGCTCGAGCACTTTTTGACGTCATTGACAAATGAACCATATCACCATAGCCTAAAGTACAATATCGTATGCGCGAGGCGACGCTGATGTATGTATTGATGTTCATACGATTTTGTACTTTAGGCTATGGTGATATATGGTTCAATTGTCAATGACGTCAAAAAGTGCTCGAGCATTTTTCCGTTCTGTCTGCGCCGTGCGTATAGCTTGTCATTTCTGTCGGAGAACCGATAACCGCTAAGTAGATGAGTTCTCGAGTGGAGACCACGCGTGGACAAGCTTAGTGTGCAACGTCCCCCGGTTAGATGGAGCCACGACCTGCGTAAGGCGGTTGGCAGTGACTGGACGCGGAGAACCGAGGATCCGGTTCAGTGGCGCGCCTTGGGGTAGGCCTATGTCCAGCAGTGGACTAGTGCAGGCTGAAGGCTGTGACGACGTGTCCATGGCACATTTGTTTGTATGAGAAAGCCAGTCCAGTGTAATATTATAGGTCAGTGAGCAGTGGCAACGTTGTATATTACGTTGTTATGGGTGGATAAAAAGCTACACTTGTTTTTTTAGCAAATGAAATGGCATACGAAAAAAAACGTCATTTACGCCTTACAAAAATCACTTACGTGCACATTTTTTCAGTGCTAACTCGATTTGTGAACAGAGTAATTATATAGAAGTTATTCCAGTAACGGATACTGAAAGACCCTGGTAACCTGTGGATAGGTGTATATAAAATATCTGTAATATATTCACCAATCTATGACAAAGGCGTTCAGTATTTATAGTATTGAATAACTTTTAAATTTTATTAACTACAGCGTGCATAAAGTTTTTCATCCATCCAACGTTAACGTGCCAAAGTAATCGACACCTTACGTTTGTAATTCATTTTTTAACGGCAAAAAAATAAAAACGCAAGTGACACGTATGTGACACAATTTGGCTAAGCAAATTTGTGTAAAAATCAACGTATAAAAAAAACATTGAAGCAACATTTACGTTTGATAAGCTAAGCACATCTAAAGCTGTGTTTATGCTTATGGTGTACAGACGAGGGGAATACATTTTTGTAATATAAATGCGTAAGTGAGTTTGTCTGTTACGTTTTCCACGATTTAAACGAAATTTTGCTTACACATAGCATGTGTCATAAAGATGAATTTTTGGCACGGAAAAATTCAGGGAAAAATACTTATTGAAAGCAATCTAGTGGAGTGACTTGAAAATACTAGCCCAAGATTGGAGTGACTTGAAAATACTAGATCTACATAAATTGTGATATTCTTTGCTAAGCTGGGAATCAAACCCATGCCCTCTGGCGTCAATCAAATAATTTACATATCTATTTCCGTGTTTTGACAGTTCTAGCATATCCAATGATCTGTTGAATTCTGTAATGTGGAATTTCCTCGCTCGTCTGCTTAAATATAAATGTTACTTCTTAACATAAAAACAATTATGGTGCTAACAATTTATTTTACATGTAAAATTGACGACTGTCTTGAATGGGGTGAAGAATTTACTGAGAGCTGCAGCTGAAGGTCAAGGTTAAGCTATGCTGCTCCATAAGTTTTAAAGACACAAAAAGATTGTCAGGATATCGTGAAGACACCAGCAGTTTTGACCTTGACCTCAATTAGTTCACGCCTTGCGACTTTGGAGACGCCATCAGGTTTAACCTTGACCTCGAATTTTGACAGTTCAACCGTGATCTGTCGCTCTCTGTTGATCGCATGCAACTTCGCTTACCTTATCACTATGGTACTGGTAGGTCTTAAGATACGTCCCGAGACATAGGATCTCGCACTCCGGACATATCTTCAAGTTTGAGCGTTTGCTCAGTATGTTGAGCATGTGGAGGAAGTCCTCAGCCACGTAGTGGTCTTCCTCCAGGAAGAGGACCATGCCTGGGGAGATAATATTTATTTATTTTATTATTAACTAATACCTAATATTTTGTTCAGACAGTCCCACTTAAACCACTGGGTTTATCTGTAGGATGGTTGGTCGCTAATTTTGTTTAATTACGCACACATAGACTGTAAACGCTGTCAGCGATGTGCAAACGATCTGTGACTATGTTCGCTCAACCGCCAAAAAGATATACGGGGACTATAGATCTCAGAAAGTAGGTACCGGTGTGGCCAGCAGTGACCTGCAGCTGGTTGAAGATCCTGTTGGCCTTCCACCACCAGTGGTGCTTGGTCTGCGTGAACTTCGCCTCGCGGTAGTGGCCGTGCACGTCGGGATGTAGCGCGTTGTTGCATTGTAGCTTTACGGCTCTGGAAGTCAATAAAAATATATGAGGAAAAGACAAAAATTACTAATGACAATATACTATTATAATGTCAGTGGCCTCGGGGATAAGACACGGTCTATCATATCGAAAGGTCCGGAGTTCGATCCCCGGCCGGGCCATGTATCAATGGTTTTTTTTCTCGAAACCTAAGTACATTTACTGACTGCTCTCGAACGGTGAAGGAAAACATCGTGAGGAAACCTGCATACGCCGAAGAAGAAATTCTTAGGCGCATGTGGAGTCCACCAACCCGCTCTGGGCTAGCGTGGTGGACTATAGCCCGAACGCCCAGGTGGACTATAGCCCGAACAGTGGGGACATGTTAATAGGCTGTTGATGATGATGAATGTTGCCACAAGTCACTAACTGTTTAAGAATAAATGTAGGAATCAGAGTTAACTTATTGCAAGAAGTCACTACTTCTCGGGGAATAACCGTGGACTTGTACAGTCGACCGCACGTCAGTGGCAACACTTTGACCTTGAGCTGGCCTAGCCTATTAGATAGTTTATATATAGCCCACGTATCGGAAGACGCAGTGTAGGCAGGCCTTTTACAAGGTGGACCGACGATCTGGTGAAGGTCGCGGGACCCAGCTGGATGAGGTTAGAGTAGGACCGGTCGTCGTGGAGATCCTTGGGGGAGGCCTTTGTCCAGCATTGGACGTCTACAGCCTGATATGATGATGATATAGCCCAAACGCCCTCGTTGACAGGGGTAGGCCTTAGCCGCAAACAGTGAAGACATAAGAGTGTTGATGACTATGAGAGACCAGTTTATACTGGTTTCGTTTCCACTGACGTGAGGCCGACCGTCCACTAAACAAAATATATATAAGGAGAAAGGAGCTTGGCGTTATGTATTTGTCTGACAGTATTTTGACAGCCTTGACTGACTAGACCGTCTACAGAGCAGCCCGACGACGAAGGCGTTATTGTGGTGCCTTGCCCATGAATGGGGAGAGTTGCGTGTGCAAAGCACCCAGGGACAGGATAAATAACTTGTAGGGGGATCAAGCAGGTGTCCGGGGGAGAGCCCCGAGCAAGTACCATGTTACCATGTATTACCAAGTGACCATGTCGAAAGGCCATGGGAGGTGGTGGGAATCGTCCACTAATGGTACTCACTTATCAAACTTGGCGTCGCGCGGGCAGTCGTTGGGGTCCACGCCTGGGAACTCGTTGGGATGCGTTTGTATAGAATACGGGTAGAATATCTGCATCACCTGGAAACAGCAATGGTAGAACTCTGGATTTACGAGTATAGAATAGAATAAAAGAGTGTAGTACACGATCTGTGTAATACGCGATCTGTGTAGTACGCGAACTGTGTAGTTACACAAAATACGCTATCTGTATCGTATGCTTTTTGAATAGCATGCCATCTGCGTAGTAGGGTGTACCTACTACACAGATGGCATGCTATTAAGACCATAAGAATAAGTGCCTAAGTGAAACTATGAAGAACCCAACCCGCCTGCCCCGCGTAGTGATCCATTATTTTGGGAGAGCCTCCTAGGAACCAATATGAAATTTAAAACATCGAAGTGAAAATAATATATCGTAATAAGCAATTATGTAATTTATGTAGTACGCGAACTTTGTAGTACCTGTATAGTACGCCAGCTATGCAGTACGCGAGCTGTGTAGTACGCATGGAACGCTTACTGCGTAGCAAGCGAACTGTGTAGTACGCATGGAACGCTTACTGCGTAGCAAGCGAACTGTGTAGTACGCATGGAACGCTTACCGCGTAGCAAGCGAACTGTGTAGTAAGAGAACTGTGTATACGCGAGCTGCGTAGTTCACACCCCCCCTAACATACCTTAGCGAAGTCGATGCTCCTGACGAGCTGGTTGATCTCCTCGTCGTAGTAGTCGTGCGAGAACACCAGCAGCGTCTGGTCGATGTCGCGCGCCTGCGCAAGCGACACGATCAGGTGGCGCAAGTACGTGAGACGGGTGTGCACCTGGCCAGGGAGAGAAAGGGAAAGCTAATTAAACAGATACACTTTATCCTTCCTTAATATTATAAAGGCGAAAATTTGTAAGGATGTGAGAATGTTTGTTACTCTTTCACGCAAAAACTACCGAACAGATTTCGATGAAACTTGGTACAGTGATAGCTTACATCCTGGAATAACATATAGGCAACTTTTTAACGCGGACAAAGTCGCGGGGCGTCCGCTAATACACCGTTAGTAACAACACGCCTACATAGAGAGAGCTGTTTCACAATGTACACGGGAAAAACTTTTCTACGCGGGCGAAGCCGCGGGAAAAAGCTAGTAGTCAAATAAATATATTTTAAAACAAAAGGTATCATACAATTTTGTGTACACTAGCTTTTTCCCGCGGCTTCGCCCGCGTAGAAAACTTTCAAAAGAGAGATTCAAACCTTCCTGGTGGAGGTAAATTCGATACAGTCACGTCACTGACAAACTGTGACAACCAAATCAACTGACGCATATACAAATCACACGAATATAGTAACTGTACACATTTATTTTTAATCTAAATATTTATTATATTTAGTTTTATTTAGCTAAAAATGCCGGACAACAAAGACAATGACGAGGAAGTCGAGGTAGGCCGAAATTACTACGAACTTTTGTCTATCTTTTCAAGATCTTTTCGAATGGCATCTGGTGATTGTTTGCACCTATTTTGAATCTTTTGCGGATTAGGTAGGTACCGTAAACGTATATTTAGCAATGCTCTATTTCCAGAAAGTCCGCTACTTTCTGTATTGACAGCTTTGTTGATTTGGTTTAGTCGCTTGGACTACACTCGATCGCCAGAGGTCGTGAGTTCGACTTGACTCCCATTGGGAACAGAACGGTTTATGCATTTTCTCTTTCATATAGACGCGAATGCGTTTGTTGTTCGTTTTGGAATGATCCGTTATTAGTACGTACAAAAAAAAATTAAGTTTTGCACAGTCAACAAAAGAGATAGGTAAGCAGGCACAGTGCAGCGCTATACTAATAGCTCTGTGATGTACCTGCTTACCTATCTCTTTTGTTGACTGTACATAATTGAAAATGCTAAATTGATTTTTGTATCAACCATCAGATGTGGCACAAACCGGAAGATCCTCCGCCCCGCCGTCGTCCCAAGAGGCTCCAGTTCCCCCGCCGCACCCCCTCCGTGGTCATACCCCTCCGTGAGATCGTGTACGTCACTCCGGACAAGACCACTTGCGCGAAATGTACCTGCTTCCCTAAAGAGGATCCTTATGTCAAGTCTAAGTAAGTGGCCAGGTAGCAGAGAATGTGGAGTACAGTCAACAAAAGAGGTAGGTAAGCAGGTACAATACAAGACTAAGCATAGCCCTGTACTATGCCTGCTTACCTATCTCTTTTTTTGACTGTACATGTTTAGTATTATTGTCTGGAAGTATCTGTTTCCGAGTGATGAAAAAAAAAAGATGATGTCCTCCTCGACGCATCCGTCGACGGCGACACCCTGTCAGTCATCGTCTGGAGTGTGCCCGAATATGACTCGCGAAACCAAACTTGGTCTACACAGAGTGAGTACCCTGTGAAAGCAAAATGAGTGACCAGATAGCAGAGAATGTTTAGTATCCCTCTTCCATTTCATCCCTAGCGAGATGGTGGACATAACAAGATCACTTGCGTGAAATGTATTTGCTTTCTTAAAATATGTGGGATAAGTGGGTTTACTGTAAGAAATCTCTATTACAGATAAGTTGCCAAGCTTTATTGACCAGTTTGCAGAGACAGTTCATTTATTGTCAATATTTCATTCCAAATGCGAAAAACTAAATATATCAGCGAAACCCCATATGACTTTAACTTTCTAGAACTTTGTCACCAGAAAGCTGAACCCGTGCCAGAAATCACCTCTGACGCTGTACGAATTGGCCGCCGCCGTGGTGGACCGACTCCAATACCCTGAAGCGTTCACCTGGAGTGAGGAGGCCGTGGCGGACTGGATGGCCGATGTGGTGGGGCTGCCGGAATATAGGGTACGTACCTAATTGAACCGACTTCCTTATAAGGGAAGTTCTCAATTCTGTAATATGTAAGAACACGCTCGCCGTGGGACGCGAGTGCTCTGCACGTGTCCGTCTGTGAGCACCCGCTCTATCTGATCCTCGTATGTCAGTCCCCGGCTCCTATCACCAATCACATTCACCCGTTGTTTGCAGGAATGCATATTGGATAATCACATAAACGGAAGGCGACTCTTGCGGCTGGAAGATCCGTCTCACATGCCGCAAATAAACATACGCCATTTTGAACATGTTCAAGTAAGTTACATCATACATACGTATCTTCACGCTATGTCCCTGACGGGGTGGGCAGAAAGAACGGAGCACCAAATATCGCGATCCTGATACACCTTTTTCAAAAACGCGTCAAAATTCCGACGTGTGATCTTTTCTTTGTGCAAGAAATTGTATTAAAAGTCTAATTAAATAAAAGCTTGTAATGATAAAAAATGATTACTTCATATTTGAAAGAATTGCGAAGCTGAAGTGGCAGTGAGATGGGCACATCGCTCTTAGAACTGACGGCCGTTGGGGCAGAAAGGTTCTCGAGTGACGACCACGTATCGGAAGACGCAGCGTAGGCAGGACTCCCACAAGGTGGACCGACGATCTGGTGAAGGTCGCTGGACCCGGCTGGATGAGGTTAGCGCGGGACCGGTCGTCGTGGAGATCCTTGGGGGAGGCCTTTGTCCAGCAGTGGACGTCTACAGGCTGATATGATGATGATGATTTCATATTTTCTGAACAATTATTTCTACAGATGATATCATCGAAAATCCATGAGCTGTTTAGCACGGAGTTTGTGAGATTCGCTCGCAGCATCGGCCTGCCGCCCCGGTATCCCCTGACCCACTGCGCCTGGTACAAATCCCGCACCGGACCCAGCTGGGGGATCAGGCAGAACTGGAGCAGGTGAGACTGCCAGGAGGCAGAGAAAACACCATGGCAGCTTCTGTGCTCATTCTCACTCACTTCAACCTGATGAAGGTAGCGTGCTGAGGTTCCTATCTGATGCAAAGCTAACCACTAAACTATTATGTGGCGATCACAATATATCATCAATGGCCGCTTGACTGTTGCCGACCGCCAGCGAATTCTCAAATATAAATCAAGGTATAGTGATTGTACAAATTATTAAGTCTGTGGGGACAAAAGATATTGCTATCTCTTTCTAACTGAAGCACTCCTCTCAACAGTCGCCTGTTGCGAGTATATTTAAATGTAAACAAATTATAACTATTGTCTGTAACGAGATCTGTGATTGTATATGATAAAATAACTTTTTTTTTCACTTTTGCCACCCTCATTGTAACTGTTCTCTAACGCGTAGTGTCCTGTTTTAATGTATTTTCGACTGATCACTTTCTGTACAGTATCCAATTTTGTGGTAGATCCGACATTCTCCGCTGGATGAAGATCCTGATGCCCGCGCCTGTTTACCGAGACCACTGGGAGCTGGTGTGGTAAGTACTTTCATACTATGCTGTCCCACTGCTGGGCAAAGGACGCCCTCACTTTTTCCACTTGTCTTCTGTGGCCATTGACCATTTTGCAGCACCCATAGCTGGATGAGGTTAACGCAGGACCGGTCGTCGTGGAGATCCCTGGGGGAGGCCTTTGTCCAGCAGTGGACGTCTACAGGCTGATATGATGATAGCTGCCCAAATGTGGGGTTGGCTTAACGACTACCTCGTTTAAACAAGCAAACATTCCACTTTCGTTGGGGCAGACGAGTTCTGGAGTGGATACCGCGGAACGGTACGCGCAGCGTGGGACGCCCCTCCGCCAAATGGACCGATGACCTGAAGAAGGTGGCCGGGAGCGGCTGGATGAGGAGGAAGCCCAATGTCCAGTAGTGGACGTTTAAGGGCATATATGATGATGATGAAACTTCCCATCCGTTCCAGGTACCACAGACCAGAGTTCCCCAAGGTGAAGTTTGCAAGGATACCGAAAGCTATATCGCAAGTCCACATACCGCACTACAAGCCGAGTATCGAGATCTGCTACGAGTATACGGTAAAGCAACTGAAACTTAAATAGGGCAAGGGTGTCTTAGAGCCAATACATATAGGCGCATTGGTACCTTGCGGGGATATAGGGGAATCTTTGGACCAGTTTGGGTCTTGGGCAACTCATGCCTCAAACCTATGCCACATAACGTCATTGATTAGATTATCAAAATGGGTCTAGAATAAAAATGGTGTATGTTTGGGGCAATAGTGACTCTAGTTATATACGGTTTTTGGTTAGAAGCAATTTTTTTAATGTTCCATGCGTTTAGAAGCTGTTTTATTAGACACATACTTTTCGCTTTTTCGTAAAGTTATTTCAAAGAGGTAAAAAATCCCGTGAAAGAAACGTGGACACGTCCCCCTTTGACACCTAATTTATTCATTGCGCAGAAATCAGCTAACTTCACACAGCCGCCATTAAACTCTACGAGGACTATACGAGAAACTTATTTCCCCGTAACCTGTTATATCTTGTCCTAGGCACCCCGGAAATTCCGCCTGGACACGCACATTCCAGCTGACGAGCAGGAGATATGGATGGAGCACCGCCCGGAGTCGGTCACTAATTTGCCGGTGGCGGAGACGAAACCGAGGAAACCGAAGAGATCCCGCCTGGAACCCCAGAAGATCACCCTGACAGGGCTGGCGGGGAGCGACCTGCTACTGGCTCGGAGGAAGATGCCTAAACCCAAGTTCTTGCCGTATATTACGTAATGCTTTTGACATTTGACATGACATCGTTGGCTTAATAGGGGCTTGGGCCTTGGATTCGACCCGAGAGGTTGTGGGTTCGGTCCCCACTGGGACCCGTATAACCGTACAAATGGCACAGTTTCCGAACGTCTCCAACGTTCGAACGAACGTTCTGTGTACAGAGCCTTAACGCAATTTATCTTCAAACGTAACTATACTTTTACAGGCACTACACACTAAATATAAAATTCTATTCTATCTTTTTTCTACTAAGCCAACGGGGTGTATAATTTCAAGTGTTGTACGTAATACTAAATACAATATTTAATCATGTCATCGCAGTCATAGGAAATTTTAGTTTTGCAAAATAAAATTTTATCAAGGGATTACAGTTGTTTTTAATTGTGTATGTCAAGATTTCAGTAATATTTAAAGCGGCTGATTCACTAATTCCCGATTCAACATTTTGGGATCAACATTTTGCAAATTCAACGTTCTGAGCCGGAAGGGCCGTCTGCTACCCGTCACAACTCATTGCGTCGAAGAGGCCCATCCCTCAGTATTGTTCAACAGGTGGCCAGGGTTCCCTTGGCCACACAAAACCCCCCAAACCCACCCTTTGGTCTTACACTTCATTGCTACCCTCCCATTTGCTACACAGAAAATTTTTCCTACTTATATTCTACTCTTCTATTTTTATAATTAATTCTGTATGGGGTCCGAGATAGCGTAAAGTCTCTGGGACCCGCCTACCTTCAGGGTACCTCTGATGATCCTCGCTTAGAGGAGTAGCGGAGGAGGGAATGAATGACCAGGACCAAGTCCTGGTCTGGCGCGTCCTGGTCTCTCAGAGAATCTCGGAAAACATTCCCCAAAAAGCAACGAAGTGGTGTACTCACCTGTATGGCGATGATGACGGTGTCATTCTGCAATGGACCAAATATGTCCTCGTTGTATATTATCTGTCCCTCGTTGTACTTGTGTATGAGCCGCTGTATGTCCGATATGTTCTTAGGGCCTGCCCTCTCCGTCGAGTTGGCTGGAATTTTGAGCAAAAAAAAAATATTTTCACCGAATTTGAACAAACGCATTTGTGTCTCGGAAATGAAATATTGAGTTCAGCTGAAAAAGTGAGTGTTATGAAATAATTAGTTTGAATTTCCGCGCATTATTTGAGAAAAGCACTCTACAAGCCTTCGCTTATTTTAGCAGGATTGACGTCAAAAAGAGAATATTGTATTCCGATTTTGTATAAACGAATATTGTTTGGCTACAGGCATTGATGGACTTCCATAATAAGTGCTATTTGGTTCCCAACTCTTACTGGCATTTTTTTTTAATAATCGATCAGTGATCGACAAATATTGCAGTCATGGCTTGGGCGGGCGGTTTGTGAATGGTGTATGCGTGTGTGTCTATGTGTGTGTGAGAGAGAAAGAGAGAGAGGGCGACAAGAAGACAACTTACCGGTGACATTTTTTGGATGGACAGTCAAGTATTTGTGCAACTCCTGTGGCACCAGCGCCAAGACCTGCTCAGAGGTATCGTTGGAGTTCATCAACTCTTCTGAAAAAAAAAACAAATCAATAAATAAAACAAACAAAAAGTACAACGTTTTCCCCGGCACACAAAAACACATACCTATAATTTTGTACAAAATCCCTACAAAATACATAGGTAGCAAAATACTTGTAGCTTACGGATTGGCGCTTACATTACAATACAAGTACATTGCACACAAATATTACAATAGGCTCAAAAATGACTCGCATCCAGAGCCATAACAACCCTTTTAAAATAATCTAGCCGTTGGCAACATATATATATTAAGTGTGTGTATGTTCTTCCAGAGCCGTAAAGCCCAGTTTAAAAAAAAGTGTGTGTATGTGTGTGACATTCAATCATCTTGGTTCCAGACGACGGTGACGTATCTTTGACCCATGTGACATAAGCCGAGGGTACCTTCCCATCCAGACGGGCCCTAGGGCTCTACAATCGGGAGGAGTCCTAACTACAACATGTCGGTTAAATCGTGTGCACACACCCAAGAAATTAGCTTAAATTGATAATTAAGGGCTGGATCATATCTGTCAGCACGGGATCGCACTTTTGACGTCAGTGCTGCGGCGTGTTATAGCATGCTATAGCACGCTATCGCTTGCGACCGCATGCTGTCGCGTTTCCGTGCTGACAGAACGTCATGTGCTAGAGCGAGAAACATTACAGTTAGAATTTATTAATGTTATTTTATTTCTTTTAATTGACTGATTTATTTTACGATTGATTTTATTTTATTTGAATGGAATGAATTATTATTTCAATATTTTAATTGTTACTAACACTAGCCAAGTAAGTATTATATTTTACTAACAAAAATGGATCTGGAATCTGATTAAATGAATTTGAATTAAATAAAATATAGCGGGTTGTGCTATAGCGCGCGGCAGCACCCCCGCCGGCGATCGACCGGTGCATGCTGCCGCGCGCTATAGCACGCCCGCTATGTTTCTCGCTCTAGCAAATGACGTTCCTGAACGACAGAAAAGGATAGAGATACGTAAATGTGGTCCAACCCTTAAAACACAAGGATACACGACATAAAAAATACAAACGAAATAAAACCCAAAATATTTTACATACGAAAGCACCCACGGACGTGAAAACTTCTTTAGAAGGCAATTTCTAACTATCGCAGCTTTTATTAAGTAATTTTTTTTCGGTGACAAAGCTGTCGGTATTACTATTACTTCAGCTTTCCAAACAACAACAAAAGACAAACAATTGAAGTGTATAAATGTACCCAGTATATACTCATAATAAACAATAACATATTTTGCCTTTTGACATACGTTTGAAGACAGAAAAGGTAAAGAAAGACCCAGACGGACCTCGCATCTAGATTTCATTAGTAACTTGAAATATTTTCAATTAAAGGCTGAATTTTTCCTAAAACACATGATTTCAAGACAACTATTACTATACATAAATTGCAAACAAAACAGTTACCACAAAATAATTTAAAAAAATACACAGAAAAAATATTTACACGCAATAATAAAAAAAAAAACAAAAAAAAGTATCACAAAATACACCTGTGAACGGTTTTGTACTGTTATATTCCAACTGCTTTTTTACTGAAAAAGTAAAAAAATAGACATGTCTTCATTTTCTACCATTTATGTTGTATTACAAATTCATGTCAAAATTAATTATAATTTTACTTTCATAATGAAACTAGATGATCTTTTAAATGTACTGAAAATGGAGTGCAATTTCTACTTTGAAATATAAAAAAAATTAATGAATTAAGTAAAAAATTATGACAAAATAATAAAAAGTAACCTTCATTTTTACTGTTGATAGACAACCCTTGGAGTTCAATTTGATTGTTACCAATAAAATCTGGAAATAAATTAAATAAAAACTAAATATAATTATTTCTATTGGCGACACACATTGTTAAGACAAGTGACCCTGTTCGTGTAATAATCAATAGAAAAAAGTTTGGAATAGATCCCAGACTGTCCAATCATCTGGATCTAGCAACTTGAAATATCCTATAAGAAAAGGTTTTGTTTTTCCAAATTGTCATTGATATTGTTCCAAATTGTCCCTTGTTAAATCGACACTAGACCTACTATCAGTTTAGTGCGGTGTTAGCTGCAGTGTGGATCACCCAAAGGCACTAGTTGCCGGAGGCCGTGCTACGGTTTTATGTATTCGTGATTTTAAACTACGATTTGGCCTCTATGGACTGGATTCCAATTGGCCGTTCAACCATTAAAAAAAAATGCGTGCACCATCCGATTGACCGCGTTAAGGTCGTATTACATTATAGCGGCACGGCAACGACACAGCACCGCCTCAAATTTCGGCTAGCCGCCCGCGAGGTGCCAGCTCGTTGGCAGCGCGCCACAAGCTATATAGTATGCTAACGCATGTCCCGCAGTCGGCGCGCTGTACGCACGTGGTCTCCTCGCTTGCAGCGCGCGGGCTCCGCGACGAGTCGTATGGTAGTAGTACCGCCGGCGGCTTTTTATATTGACATTACGAAATATATTACAGATATTACAGACATTACGACACAGGTTTTAATGCTCTAATTTGAATGACAAGTAAATGCTGGATCCGTGCCGTTATAGTGTAATATGACCTTTATTCTACAAACTTAGCGAACGAAAGCGAGCGACATACCTCCATCTCTGTCCAATCCGCCATTCGTAGCTGACAGCATAATCTGCACCCACAGACAGAACAGCCCAAGTATGACGAGCACCCGAAGCAGTGATGCATATTTTAACCGTGGCATATCTTACTCGACAGATGACGTTAACATTTTCAACTGAGCGTCATCGACAGACGGCGCTGCCGCTACGTCGCTTGCGTCATTTCAACACTGCACGCGTCCCTTACACCATTCTTCACTGGTCGTTGCGTCATTGGATAGGGTTAGAAGCATCCAATGTTTAATACTGATTTGTTTGCTCATTGGTAGGCCGTTTTTTATTTTTTAAATGTTTTGTTGGCGTGTTCGGTCGGTTGGTGGTGCTGCTTCATTTTTTTTTACCCTAACTACGACATGTTGGCCAGCCGATCTGAAACAAAGAAAATTTTGTGAATTAATTTCTCATGAAATATGAAAAATAACATAGGTAACATTAGTCATTGCGCAGTAATCAGCCAACTTCACACAGCCGCCAAAAAATTCCGCGGGGACTATAGCTCTTTTTCATACGGTTGTATTTGATATTTCCGCATCGCTATACCTTATCTGTGTCACGCCTGGCGTGATAATAATATATACACAAAAAACACGTTTTCTACGATAAGTAGAGAATTAAGGATTAACTATGGGCTTATCGCTTTGTTTGTAACATTAAGCTAAAAGTATGTAACCTATAAGCATTCGCTTTCTCAAGGAAATATGTTATTCAAACTTTTAAAGGAAATTTCTCATTAAGGTTAGGAAATATGTTATTCAAAGATCAAAGGAAAGCTGTCATGTAAAAAGTTGCACCAAAATTCGCACAGGCAAACAAGGAGCATCAGTGGCCTGTCATGTCGAGAGGTCCGATGTTCGATCCTGGGTCGTGCCACGTCACGTACCAATGGGTTTTCCTCGAAACTTAAGTACATTTACTTTTACTGACTGCTCTCAAACGGTGAAGGAAAACGTAAGGAAACCTTGCGAAGTCCACCAACTCGCACTGGGCTAGCGTGGTGGACTATAGCCCTCGTTGAGAGGGTATGCCTGAGTCCCACCAGCGGCGACATACTAATAGGCTGTTGATTTATTGCACAAAGTTACACAGACTGTAACAAAATACTTGCAAGGCACTCGGTTCCACAAAAAATGTTTGTGGTCAGACTCAGAGCAATCTAACAAAGCCAGTATGACCGCAGACACCTGAAGCAATGGATCGCGTCACTACAGGGATTTTGTTACAGCAGGCTGTTTCTATACTACTTATAAAATCGTAACGGGAGTATTTCTGTACATTGAAGGGATTAAAAAAAAACGTTTGGAATACGTTATTTAGGCATAACTGACCCCAAAACACTTCAAAAAATTCTTGTCTGTCTGTCTGTTTGTACGCGCATCATGCTAAAACCACTGGTCCGATTTAAACCGGTTTTTTTTTGTTTGAAAGCAGGTGGTCTGACTTAAAATCTGGTGTATTCTGATTTTTTAAATTCCAACCCTAAAAGGGTTAATATTAAGGTATGTATAGGAACAAAAATTTACAAATCAAATTTACTTGCCACGGGTAAGTTAGTAACATATACGATACTTTTTAATGCGAACGAAGTCGCGGGGCATAAGCTAGTCTAATATAATATAGAATTTAAAACAATTAAACGAAGGCTACCTTCAAGTTAATTCAATTGCATTATACACATCAAGAATTCCATGAAAATGCCACGGCACGAGTCGCCACGACCCAAAAACAAATGTCAGCGCAGCAGTAAAACAGTTGATGCTATCACTACTAAACTAAACTATGTTTATACCATTGTCACTCTAAAAAGAGTATTTTATTCATCGAAAACATTGAATAAAAACTCTCTTTTAGTCACTAGAGAATAATAATAAAAAAATGTCATTGTTACTCGAAAACAGTGAATAAAACTCCCTTTTAGTCACTAGAGAATAAATTTAGCATTTTGTTCCTCGAAAACAGTGAATAAAACTCTCTTTTAGTCACTAGAGAATAAAAATAAAAAAATAGCTGGCTAGAGAGCTGTTCTAATTTCACCATGGAGCTAAAATCTCTTTGGTGGGCGCCCGAGACGAACCTTCCTTATTTTATAGCTGCCTGATAAACTAACAGCAAGATCAAGTGGCTGTTATTTTCTTATCTGTTAGATAAGGATTGTTTTTACAACCTACCTATTCATATAATAAAATGCGATAAATGTAAATACCATACTCCTATTTATTTTCTCGCAGTCAATGGTATAAAGTAGAGTACACAACACGTGAATAAAAAATTTCATCTCGGTCCTTGTATCCCTCGAATGAAATTCCCTTTTTATTCACTTATTGTATAATCTACTATTATTACATTACATAATAGCTTATACCCGCGACTTCGCTCGCGTTAAAAAATATCCTATATGTTATTCATAAAAAGTATCCTATAGGTATAAGCTATCACTGTACCAAGTTTCATCAAAATCTGATCAGTAGTTTTTGCGTGAAAGAGTAACAAACATCCTCACAAACATCTTCACATCCTTTAAAACTTTCGCATTCATAATATTCGTGGGATAGTTTTTTTAGTTATTGAGACTTTGACCTACCGCAACTTTGACCTAGATATTTTGAACTTTGACCTAGATATTTTGACGAAAAGCGTCCTATCTTTGACAAACCTCCCAATTCGCCCAATTAAGTAAAGCCAAGGCCTGGTAATGACCTTCGTGGGACAGGAAGTCAACGATAGTAAACTGATAGATAACACTAAATTCTTTGTAGTTTCCAGTATTGGGTAATACATGATAACATTATTTGATTACCAACCAATGCACTGATAAGTGATAACTCGCAAGTAATATGCCGTGAAATCATTCCAATATAGTGTGGGTGTCAAAAATCAAAAAAACTCCGTTAAGTGTAACACACACAGCGCGGCGGCGTTGCGAAAGCGTTGCGGCGGCGAATCTGCGGAAAGCGAATAAATAGCGGTGCCCTTCAGACAGGAATACCGTCGCTCTGTGTAGGGGTTCTCATACACTACAAAGGAATACAACGCGCCGTGTGTGTTACGCTTTAAAGCGTGACACCGGCGATCGGGAATTGATCGAAGCGTGACACACACTGAGCGAAAAATCACTCATAACAAAAAAAAACAACACTCGCGTGAAAACGCGTCGAGTGTGACGTCACTGTCCCATCATGGGACAGTGACGTCACACTCGACGCGTTTTTGCGCTGTCCCATCGTGGGACAGCTAGCGCACATTTGAGCAGATAACCAATAGAGATACACGTATTGTGGTTTACAGCCAAAGAGTTTGAAATACGTATTAGGTAGCCAAGGCCGCGCGGCGATGTCGGCGCACGCGCATTCTGTGCTCTGTGGTTACAGCATTTGGTAGAATGTTCGGACCCCTGTCGAGGGTATCCCTAAAACTATTTTATTGCATGTAAGTACACTGGGTACATTTATATTATACGAAGAGAAACACGTGAACAACATAAAGTGAGCTAAAGGGGAATCCCCGACTAAACAGAATGTCGTATAGTATCCTTACATCACTACAAAGTATAAAAAAAAATTAAAAAAAAACGGGTCGAATTGAGAACCTCCTTTTTTTTCGTCGGTTGAAAACAAAGTCCCATCTGTCTGTCTCTCCCATCCCGCTGTCTGTACGCTTAGATCTTTTAAACTACGCAACGGATTTTGACGCGGTTTTCACTATCATTCAGATAATTTCTTCCGCATGGTTTATAGGTACTTATCCCATGCGGGCGAAGCCGCGGGCAATAGCTAGTTTAAAGTAAACGGGAAAGTCCCGATCCACATGTATATACAACGCGACTGTTTATCGACGTTTTTAAAGAAAGCGTAACGAGATCTAACCATCATCAGCCTGCACTAGTTCACTACTGGACACAGGCCTCCCCCAAGGCACGCCACTGAGCCCGATCCTGGGTTCTCCGCATCCAGTCACTTCCAGCCTCACGCAGATCGTCGCTCCATCTAGCCGGGTGGCGTCCTACAGAACTGCCCCCCGCCTGGTCTCCACTCGAGAACTCGTCTCCCCCAGCGGTTATCGGTTCTCCGACAGACGTGACCAGCCCACTGCCACTTCAACGTGCTAAAACGAGATCTGTTTAGCCGAAACCAGCGGTTCATAGCGAATGCATCTTCAATAGACACGTGTCCCATAGCTCTAGCAAGTCCAGCACAAACATGCCGTCATCGACAAACATGACGATGATTGTCAGTTGTGAAAGAATTTCAAACACTCTAAACACAAAGAAAATATTTTTGGCATAATTTACACAACACGTGAGTATTGTCTATTACTTACTCTGTGGTATTGTGCAATGTGCTTGCGGCAAAAATGTTTCGCATCTGTATACAGTGGCGGAATAAAAAGGTTCTACCGTCTTCAAATTATTTTCTTAAAATTCCCGCCCGCGAGCACAATTTAGATAAGAATAGATACAATACATAATTACACTACACCACAGAATACATAATATGACTACACTTACTTAAATAATTACGGCTAAAAAAATAAATAAAATTAAAACTTAAAATCAAATACCTAATAAAAATCTTACAAGTAAAAAATACCGTCCAGCTCGCTGCCTCGCGGTAGGACGCCCAGAACGTTGGCAGCGTTTCCCCTTTGTATGGCCAGGCTGATGCGCTGGCCGAGGTACGCACCAGCCTTCCGGTCCCCCTCCGGCCCCCACGGTCCCATCGTCACAATACAATGTTACTTCTTCAATAGGGTTGGTATCAGAATGACTGGACCGCAAATTGACCACGTCGCTCTTAGTCCAAATCTCAAAATGTCTGAATCTCAAAATACCTAGCAATAGGACTACATCGCAGCAAGTCCGAACGGTTGTGTAGGTACCTGTAATTGGATGATTTCATGCCTGGCCACTTGGAAATATCTATGATATAAAATAAAACATTTATTTGATTTTAATTATTTTAGAAAAAAAGATTTCTTTTTTACTTTAATTGTGTTATCGTGGATATTTCTAAGTGGCATAAAATCTTCCAATGTACAGGCACCTACACAACTGTTCGCACTTTCTGCGATGTAGTCCTTTTGCGACTTAGGTATTTTGAGATTCAGACATTTTGAGTTTTGGACTTCTTAGTCTAAAAACGTGGTTAATTTGCGATCAAGTCATTTTGATACCACTACAGTATTACATACAATATTACAATTATAAATTTTAGACTTTCGCGCTTTGTATTCATCATGTTTAAGATTAAGTGTAAGACCCGTGTCTAATCTAATCTATACAGGGTTATTTTAAAATGGTGTAAACGCCAAAAGACGTGTTAAAGAAAAAAGTTTGGTGTACTTTTTAAAATTGAGCGTTAAAATTATTTCTAACATTTTCTTTTTTCATCAAACATCTCGGAACGTGATTTTCCCCCGTTAATTAATTAAGTGGGCTTAATTAACTACCATAATAAAGCATAAACTGAACTTAATTAAAGATTGATTAAACCACCGCACGGTTTAACCCTAATCCTAACAACCAATATACTAGCACACGTGAGTCCACCAACCCGCACTGGGCTAGCGTGGTGGACTATAGCCCGAACGCCCTCGTTGAGAGGGTAGGCCGGAGCCCCAGCAGTGGGGACATGTTAATAGGCTGTTGATTTGGTTTTAAGATCTGTTCAAGGCATATTTCAGTGAAGGTCGTATTCTTACAAGTCGTGAATATAGTATATCTGTGTAAAACATGTAAAAAGTACCGAGGCTGTTCCGAGCGAGGGTTACAAGTCACTAGAGCGCAGCTTTGAGCAACAGTAAAATCTATGTATACACGATGGATTCGAACGTCGTTGTCCCGTTGGGTATAGTCCCATGGCGGGACTAATGGAATTTTCTATTCCAGTTGTCCCGTGACGATCCAACATTTGGCCACAACGAATTAATATTAACCACATTGGTCTCGTTGTGGCCAAATGTTGGATCGACACGGGACAACTGGAACAAAAAAATTCCGTTAGTCCCGCCGAAAGGATTAGCAGGCTGAAGTGACGGTGGGCGGGTCACATCTGTCGCGAAACCGACGGCCGTTGGGGCAGACGAGTTCTGGAGTGGAGACCGCGGACCGGGACGCCCCTCCGCCAGGTGGACTGACGACCTGAAGAAGGTGGGACCGGGCGTGGTGGCGTTCATTCGGGAAGGTCTATGTCCAGCAGTGGACGCTGAAGGCTGAAATGGTAATTAATTATGAAGTCGGTTGCATAAAAATGACTACATCCCAATCGCTTCGGTTCGACTCTTGCGCCACGTGAACCATTCAGCGTTCATTGTTCATAATTTGTCACATTTAACGCCGAACGCTCACCATTGCAATTTACTACTAATTGTAATTTGTACCAATCTTCACGTACACACAAGTACGAAATGTTTTGTAAACGGCAAAACAAGTCGTTACACTATTTCCAAGTCACTTAGAGCAATAACAAATCGGCAGGCTGTCAATTACGGTCGCTTCTTCATGTTTGCTTCAATAAATAAATAAACGCGACACACTCATATAGTCTTCGCAGAATTTTTTGGCGATTGAGTGAATATCATGAATTTAAAAAAAAAGCTACTCCCATATGGATGAGTAACAAAATCATTTTAGGGGGTGCCAAAATCGTGCCAAATGTATATCGAAATTGATACTCACTCACACATTCTCATTTTCAACCTCCATATAAATTTGCATTAGCAATCTCCTCCCGCTAATCCGCTTCCTTTGTCCGCACCCCCCCCCCCCCCCCCGGATTTTGACACCGTATTTTTCATCGTTTTCCATACTAAATATGCAAGATGCGATCTCCACAGGGAGCGCGCGCGCGACCAAGGAGGTTTGAAACTTCTTGGTGAATATAGTCACAGATTGTTTTGTCGCTGACAGCGTTTACAGTCTATGTGTGCGTAAGCGACATAGTGCGATATAATAGGGATGTTCAAAACTTGAAAAGTATGATTCGGTTGATCGTATCCATAAACTATTTCTGGAAATTGAGTGAGCGTCTCTAGTGAACCCACGCACAGCTCCCCTTTGACACCTAAAATTAGTCATTACGCAGAAATCAGCCAACTTCACACAACCGCCAAAAAGTTCTACGGGGACTATAGGTACCGCGCATTAGGTGGGATCCCCTTCTCCCTACGCGGGCTTGGACAAAACACAATCACTAACATCCAAGACAAGAGAACAAGCATCGGTCAGATAAATGATTGCCCCGGCCCGGATTCGAACCCGGTTCTACGAGCACAGCAGGCAGTCACTGCCGACTGGGCTACGGAGGCGACAAGCCACTTTAGACATAGACATAATTGTATTGGTAATATTCATTACAGGTCATAAACTTTATAAAATACATTGTCTTATCTAATTGTAAGTGTAATGTCAAATCAATAAAATAAAATGTCAAATAAAATAAAATAATCTTAGTACCTAAATGTCACATTGATTGGTATTATATTTGCTAACTAGCCTTAAAAGCTAAAAATTCACTATAATACGTGTAGAATGTCTGATTTATTCGAAGTTAAGTCAACCGCTATTTGCAAACGCTTGACTCCTAGTGGAGTTTGACCCTTACGCAACCAGTTTTTCTCCCATGTGGCGTTGTAATTTGTAAAAAAAATAATTTCCGTTTCCTGCGTTTACAATTTACAGCTATTATACTGATGCGCGAGTCCAATTAGAGGATTATTGAGCAAATTAGAGGCCGACTATTAACTGAAAGGTATTTTTAGAGCCGCATACGGTCATTATGTTTTCACGTAGTGCTTTTCAGGGCTATTCACACGCTGTGTGACATTATAAATTGCAGTGTATTTGCATCGCCTTGGTGGTATTGGAACCATAGGAGTCATATTTGTGAATTATTATGACCAGAACGAACAGTTCTGGTTTTCACAGTGAAAATAATACGCGTAGTGTCAGTTCAGTAGTACCATTGAGCAGTACCATTGAGAAGTACCATTGAGAAGTACCATTGAGCAGTACCATTGAGAAGTACCATTGAGCAGTACCATTGAGCAGTACCATTGAGAAGTACCATTGAGAAGTACCATTGAGCAGTACCATTGAGAAGTACCATTGAGCAGTACCATTGAGTAGTACCATTGAGAAGTACCATTGAGAAGTACCATTGAGCAGTACCATTGAGCAGTACCATTGAGTAGTACCATTGAGAAGAACCATTGATGGTACAAGTGACACAACTTTGTATCCTTAGTACCATGAAAGAAAAAGTGGACATTCCTCACAATTGTTGATGAGATCGGTTATGATCATTTCGTCTGAAAAACAATTTGCCTAAAATCAAGGTCTAAATTGTAGAATGCCTAAGTATTCATCATCATCATCAACAGCCTATTAATCTCCCCACTGCTGGGGCTCAGGCCTACCCTCTCAACGAGGGCGTGCGTGCTATAGTCCACCACGCTAGCCCAGTGCGGGTTGGTGGACAACACATGCGCCTAAGAATTTCTTCTTCGGCGTATGCACGTTTCCTCACGATGTTTTCCTTCACCGTTTGAGAGCAGACAGTACATGTACTTAAGTTTCGAGAAAAAACCCATTGGTACATGGCCCAACCGGGGATCGAACCTCGGACCTTTCGATATCACTATCGCGTCTTATCCCCGAGGCCACTGACGCTCTCTTAATATGTATTAATATGCCTAAAACTCAAACTGCCTAACTCGTAAACTAGTGATCCTAGACTACTAGTTTGTATAGAGAAATGATAAAAAGATACGCAAAAATGAAAGCGACTAAAATGGCCACACAATTAGAGAGAAGATTTAGGGCTTCTTTCACCACTTTCTGATATTGTTACAGATAGTAATCTTAGTGATAAACTAATCTATCAGATAAATCTGTGTGGTAGACTATATAAAATATAGGCAATCAGATACCTGTGAAACCAAAAAAACAGGCTATCTGTCAGATAACCTGCAGATAGGGTATCTGGGACTTTATCAGCAAGCGGTGTAAGAGGCCCTAAATGAACAAATTGAGTGAAAATGTGGCACTGTGGTACCCACAGGGTAACAAACTCAGAAGAGGCGGAAAATACAAGAGATGGGATGATCACCTCGTCAAAGTAGCGGAAGACAGACACCTGGACAAGATTGGCAAGAGACAAGAGGCGTGGATAAAGTCAGATGAGAAAGAGAGAAGTACAGACAGCGAAACAATTATCTGACATTGTCATGTCAAAAATAAATTCGTTATAAGTTAGCAACAACAAACAAGCAAATGAATTAACAAACTATTGAGGTTTATTCTATTAGTACCTATAGATATTCTGTCTACGAAATATGTATAATAAATTCACATGGTTCACAATATTACCTTTTCTAACGTTATCAAGTCACGGGCAAGTTGGCATTATAAAACATCCTACTACAGAGGCAATGAAATTAATTCAAGCGATTATCGCAAAAAAACATGGCAACACCATGGTGGGAAATCTACTGGTTACAAATTATTCATTTATCTCCACCGCGGCTTAGCTGGAAGAGATTTCGTAGAAATAAGCTTGACCCTTTGTATAATTGCTTTATGTTGTTTTATTTTGTTCTGTATGTACAATAAATTATTAAATAAAACAACTTAATCAAGCTGAAGTGAAAGATTGGCTAGAAACGGCTAGTTTTCAAAGCCGTACAATAAAATGTCCCATCTATTGGACATGTAAAGAGAAAAAGCAATAGAGGACGCACTAAAATAACAATAATAATCAGAGAGGGACACACTTACTACAAAAGTGGTAAGAGTAAGCTGGACAGATATAATATCTTCTATCTCTTTCTACGTATGCGAATTTCTTAACTGTCAACGAACGACAGCCCGACTAAAATAGGTAGTGTTTGTTCAGTTTGACCCCGCCATATAAGAAGCGTCTTCTCAAATTATTGGGGTAAAAGACTATTGCTATTTCATGCTATACGCTGAGTACGGTTCTATGGGATACTAGTACAGTTGGGGACATATTAATATAGGCTTAGGCTGTTGATTTGATTTCAAAGAGATATTATTTGACTGGCGGGCGTGCTAATATAACCTTGATTAATAAGGTTGATAGGCTCTACAGAGCATAAGTACCCATTGAACCGTATAAAGCACCTACCATTGTTATTAAGACCACCTATAGCTACTTCAGAAGGCACGCACGCACTGAATCGAATCGAACTAATTATTCGAATCATTGCTATCTACAGGATGTGTTTTAAACTGTTGCACATAAACATTAAGAGCGTCAGTGGCGTCGGGGATAAGACGCGGCCTATCATATCGAAAGGTCCGAAGTTCGATCCCCGGCTGGGCCATGTACCAATGGGTTTTTTCTCGAAACCTAAGTACATTTACTGACTGCTCTCTGACGATGAAGGAAAACATCGTGAGGAAACCTGCATACGCCGAAGAAGAAATTCTTAGGCGCATGTGAAGTCCACCAACCCGCACCGGGCTAGCGTGGTGGACTATAGCCCGAACGCCCTCGTCGAGAGGGTAGGCCTGAGCCCCAGCAGTGGGGACATATTAATAGGCTGTTGATTTTGTTGATTTGACATAAACATTCCTATAAAGATTTTTTACATAGAATTTGGGGGACAAATTAACTACCAAGAGGGCAAAGTCAAGTCTGCCCTACCCAACGGGACAACTGGGACCAGAGGTTTCCGGTGTAGAAGTTAGTATTCTTTACCAATACTAACTTCTACACCGGAACCCTCTGTCCCGTTGGGTAGTCCCGCCCACGGAGGTCCCGCCATGTTACAGGAATAATTTTGACAAACGTTTAAAAACAATAATGCCGTACATAATTATAATTTCAATTTTATTTATCTTCAAACGGCCGGATACACTCGTCTGTTCGTGTTTCTGTCCTTATATTTATTTATTGTACCACAATACATTTATATGGACAAATAAAACGATACCAATTCCGATGTGAAGTTAAAACCGATAAAAATAACGATAATGCATGCCATTTCACGGTTTGAAGGGTAAAGAGATAGTGTAAATATACTGCTCAAAATATTAAGTCATCATCATCAGCAGCCTATTAACATGCCCCCACTGCTGGGGCTCAGGCCTACCCTGTCGACGAGGGCGTGCGGGCTATAGTCCACCACGCTAGCCCAATGCGAGTTGTCAGACTTCACATGCGCCTAAGAATTTCTTCTTCGGCGTATACAGGTTTCCTCACGATGTTTTCCTTCACCGTTTGAGAGCAGTCAGTAAAATGTACTTAAGTTTCGAGAAAAATCCCATTGATACATGGCCCGGTCGGGGATCGAAATTAGGACCTTCCGATATGATAGGACGCGTCTTATCCCCGACGCGACTGAGGCTCTAAACATTAAGTATTACCTAGTAAATATACAAAGCATTTATTATACGCAACAAATGAGTATTAAAGTGTTTATTGTGTGGGAGGGAAACTTAATGAAAAGTGCGTAACGACGCAACCATAGATCGTTCCAAATTGTCCTTTGTTAAATTCTCATTAAACTAATCTATACTTATAATAAAGGAGTAGAAATCGTGTGTCTGTACTTTGAACAAATTAAAAAAAAACATGAGTGTGGGCGATAAAAAAAGAGTAACAGAACACAAAAAAGTTTTTTTTAATTTTTTTGTCTTTCTGTCTGTCTGTCTTTCTGTCTGTCTGTAATCGCTAATCTCCGAAACCACTGAACGTATTTTCTTGCGGTTTTCACAGGTAGATTAAGCACAGCCTGGGGCAACTTATAGGCTTTGTTTCATTGAAATCGGATGACAACGAAAAAAGTTATCGTCATTTACAGATAAATCATTTAACGTAACAAGAGCAAGACGATGTCATAGACATAGGAGATATACAGTGTTTTTTTAACTGGGACAGTATAGGCAAGTCCGAAACTATAGGAGATGCAGGGAAAGTGTCTTATGACATAGACATTTTTTGGTCAAGCGTGTGTTGTCCATAAAAATGAGACAATTTGCACAATTTTCTTTTAATGTGGTTCGACTCAGTTTCATGTAGGGATCACTTCATTATATCGGAAGAAAAAAATCGGAGCAGCAGAAGTTAGTCAAATTCAATAAAATGTTTTCTCATAGAACGCCAGTGAAAAATAATTTTTATTATTTTAAAAAAATGCGTATCGACTTAGTTTCATGTTAGAATCATTTTATTGTATCGGAAGAAAAAAATCCAAGCAGCAGAAGTTAGTCAAATTTAATAAAATGTTTTCTTATAAAACAGACTGTGCAAAGTACTTAGGTACTTACTACTTATTCATTCATGCCACCTGAACTCCAGCTGCTCCGATTACTATGTCAAAATTGTTATCACGAAAAAATACCTAAAGGTTCCTAAGACCGTTTCCCTGTATCTCCTATGGTTTTGGTTTTGCCCAACTGTATTAGTTAAAAAATACACACGTATAATAAAAATTGATATGAGAAGTCTTATGAGCAATAGAAGTAAAAACAACAATTTTTAAAATTTTTATCTGTCTTCACCAAATTGGATACGGTGTTCATAGTTTGTTCCTGAAGGTATGGTATACCTTAAATTATGGTGAATAATATATACTTAGAATGATCCATTTTACCATTGGAAAATTATAACTAGACGATGTATGTCTGTATATAGCAGAGATAGGTACCTACTTCCAAAATCCACGCGGACGAAGTCGCGGGCTACAGCTAGTCTTCAATAAACCTATTATCAGTTTAGTGCGGATGTGAACTGCAGTGTGGATCGCCGACTGGCACTAGTTGTGCCCTGCATCCTTATTTTTGAATCGCTCGCCTCGCTTCGAACGGTCGATTCTACAAATTGTCCTTCGAACAGAATCCATACAAATCGAACGCTCGAAGGGAGGAGAGCGATTCAAAAATAGAGCTCCTGGTGGAGAGGCCGTGCCGCGGGTTTATATAAACACTGACTACGACTGGATTTTAAGGACTTTGTCTTCAATTGGCCGCAAAATCCATAAAAAATGTACAGTCTGTGATTTTCAACTTGGCACTTATGACTATGGTCACTGAATTCGTTATGTGAGTGTACCATTTTTATTATTATAATAATATTGTTTGAACAAATTCACACACGGCTGTTTAGTCCCAAACTAAACCGAAGCTTGTAAATGGGTACTCAACAACTGAGAAACATACATAAATGGTACAGGACAATATAACATACATAAACAGTGAAGGAAAACATCGTGAGGAAACCTGTATACGCCGAAGAAGAAATTCTTAGGCGCATGTAAAGTCCACCAACCCGCACTGGGTTAGCGTGGTGGACTATAGTCCGAACGTCCTCGTTGAGAGGGTAGGCCTGAGCCCCCGCAGTGGGGTCATGTTAATAGGTTGTTGATACATAAATACTTTTAAATAAATACATAAACATCCAGAATCAGAACACAAACAGTTATGCTCATCACACAAATGTTGGTCCCGGATGGGATTCGAACCCACGACGTTTGGCGCAGTAGGCAGGGTCACTTTCACTACGTCAACAGGCCAATCAACCATTGTATTGAGTAGGTGAAGGTGTAGGCAATAACACAACTGATATGATATGACTACGCCGCACTAAGGACATCATATCACAAAATATTATTTTAAGCGCCGTGTGGGAAGTCATTTCAATTGAATCTAATTAAAATATGATTAAATTACTGCAAAACGCATTATACAAAGGTATTGTTCTGGGGTACAGTCGGCCTCCTAGCCTTGGTCGGACGGTGGAGTCGATCGCAATGAATGAGCAGCCCTCAAAAATATTTTATTTAACTATTTCTCAGATTATCGAAGTTGTGCGCTACTAAGGCTAAATCAAACTCAGACTAGTACAAATACTGTATTCATATTCATTTATTTTGTAATGAGCATACAGCGTCAATAAATTTATGTAAAACTAATACTTTAAGTAGTAATAATTATTGCAATATAATAATATGTAAGTACATCAGATTATTAAAGAATACAATGTCAAAGACGAAATGTCAAAATTAAATATTAAAATGTCAAAATAATAATATAGTTCGAACTATGTCAGATTTATTTTACACAATATTAGTCGTAAAATAATTTATGTCAAAAGAATTATTAATAATTGCATAAGGTAATATTTCAAAGGGATATTTGAAGTATTCACTCGTCAAGAAATTCCCTGACCGAACAGTATGCCTTTCGGATTAGCAATATTCTCAGTTTAGATATAAAGCCACGCTCAGTTTTTTCATCTTTTATATTAGTTGGTAGTTTATTATATACTCGCGAACCCATAATATGAAGAGAGTTGGTGAGTTCTGGAGGCGATGTCTGGTGATCTGCAGGTCATGTCGTCTCCTTGCGGAGAGTCTTTGGCCTCCCCCCGTGTTACTTGGGAACTCATTTAAGTGTACTGTACAAATTAGTACAGATAGGTGTTAGACGTAGGCAATAAGTTTTAGTTTAGTTAATTAATTTATTATGTACTACTTATGGGCAGGTACTGTGGGGGTGACATTTTCTTTTAGAAAAAACCCTCTCTTATAAAGATAATAATAAAAAAACTCACACTAAAACAATTATGGCTTGATGCCGGTAATATACCAAAGTGGAGATGGCCTTATGTTGGGTGAACGCTCTCGCGTTCTCATTCGCCGTCAATGCGCAGTCAATTGGTTGGGTGGTCTGTGCCTGCCTTTCCAGTCACGCGTGTTTGCGCCCGCGTCCTGGCCCGGCGCGCATGCGTGCCGCCAATTTCATACAAGTGGTGCGCGGGCGGCGCGCGTGACAGGAAAGGCTTGTATGAAAGGACTGGATTGCGGGCGCACGCGTGCGTGGCCAGGACGGGGGCGTAAATATAATAATAATAATAAACTAGTGTATAATAAATAAAAATAAGTGAGTGTGTCTGAAGAGAATGATGAGACTGAGCGAAGCGAAAGAGGTGTGTCAGGATCTCAATACTTGGCGCTCCGTCCTCTCTGCCTACCCCGCCAGGGACATAACGTGAGGATTTATGTATATGTAATACTTGTCAGAGGATAGAGTGTACAAAATGTGTGATGGGCTAGTGTTATTTAGGGACCCCAGACCCTGGACTTACGCATACGGCCCTCGGTATAAAGAGGGTTGCGCGAATAGGATATTTTAATTAGACCATCCCAGCGGGGTATCCCCACGTCAGTCACGCTATTCAGTAATGAATTATACTATTTTTAGGCGCGCCTTAATGTTAATGTTGTTTACATGAATCAAAAAATTTAGCCACTCCCATATGGATGAGTAATAAAAGCATTCTATGGGTGTCAAAATATTCACAAAATTCTCATTTTCAAATTCAATAGTGAAAAGATACTTCCACCTCCTCCCGCTACTCCGCTTCCTTTGTCCGCACCCCCCCTGTAAATGTCACCATAGGTTCCGATACTAAATATGCAAGATGCGAATTACACAGGGAGGGAGCGCGCGCGCTCCCAAAGAGATTTAAAACTTCTTGGTGGTTTACATGTACTGCACTTCACTTCAAGGTAAAAACCCCTATGCGGGCATGGATAGGTGGAGAGGGCTATGCTCGGAGTTTCTTTGAGGGACATGATCCGTAATGAGGAGATCTCACGGAGAACTAAGGTTACTGACATAGCCGAAGGGATTAGCAAACTGAAGTGGCAATGGGCGGGTCACATCTGTCGCAGAACCGACGGCCGTTGGGGCAGACGAGATCTGGAGTGGAGACCGCGGTGGACCGACGACTTAAAGAAGGTGGCCGGAAGCGGCTGGAAGCGGAGAGCGGAGGGCCGGGTGTGGTGGCGTTCGTTGTCGCGACGTGCTGTATTTATTTACTTAATCGTATGGCGTTCACTTTAAAAATAGGTAAAATCAGCTCATAGATCAACATTCATTCTGTTCTGGAGCCAGTCGGCCGCGTCAGGTGTGAGCTCAATGAGGTCCACAGGATATCCAGGATAGGCACGCAGCGGGCAGCGCTGGATGATGTGTTCCACCGTCTGGTCCTGGGTTGTCTCTGCGTGGCTTGACGCACGGATACGCGCGTTGCTGCGCAGCGCTGTGCAGCATCGTGCGTTGGTGTGTCTTCTCTCATAATATTCCATACATTTACAACGTCATAAGCCGTGCTGCGCTGTGCTGTGCTGCGCCGTGCTGCATTCGGTTTGACCCGGCCTTTACGTTTGATAGTTTGGACAGCGTAGTGGATTTGTACTGTCCAGATACGAAAAAGCCGCGTCCGTCAGCCGCGGCTGAGAACTGTCAGTAATTTTGGATTTTTTTTGCCTTGTTACTATGCTCTTTACGCACGCACAATAAGTCCGCCAAAGTCATTAATATGCAGCTGCTTGTGTATACTAACTGTACCTAATCGAAAAGTCGTGTTTCTTGTCAAGCTTGGGTGGTGACGAATCATTAAGGACTCACGATTTCACATATTTAACTGCCAAAAACTGTTAGTATATGGTCTGGTACAAGAATACTGCATGAAAGCAGCTAGGCCAATTTTTATTATGTTGTCTCATTTTACAGAAGATACTCAACAAAAAAATTGGTACCTATTTTAATTTAATATAAAAAAAACAGCTTCTTAACATCTCCCCACTGCTGGGGCGCAGGCCTATCCTCTCAACGAGGGCGTTCGGGCTATAGTCTACCACGATAGCCCAGTGCGGGTTGGTGGACTTCTCATGCGCCTAAGAATTCTTTCTTCGGCGTATGCAGGTTTCCTCGCGATGTTTTCGTTCACCGTTTGAGAGTAAATGTACTTAAGTTTCGAGAGTCATTGTGGAGTATCATGGTAATGTACCAAGGCTTAAGTACTGTATTAAGACGCGGCCTATCATATCGAAAGGTCCGGAGTTCGATCCCCGGCTGGGCCATGTACCAATGGGTTTTTTCTCGAAACTTAAGTACATCTACTGACAGCTCTCAAACGGTGAAGGATAACATTATCACTGAAGTGGAAAACCCCTATTTGTGAACATAGAGGTTTTATCAGAACTATAAGTCTAACCGACGATAAGCATTTACAATGGAATAGAAACCTTTATCATTAATTAGCAAACGGGTAAATAAATCCATCTAATATTATAGCTAAATGAAACTCCGTCTGTTTGTTACCTTTTCACACTTAAACCGTTGAACAGATTTTGATAAGACTCGGCAAGGAGATAGAGTGCATCCTGAGAAAGACCATAGGCTACCTTTTGTCTCAAAAAAACCAAATACGAGATGAATATTAGTACGGGTAACACATCATTTCTCAAGTTAAAATAATATAAAAATTTAAAAAAAAAGTCAGCTAGTAAAGAACATATTTAGATTTATAAAAAATCATATAATAATGTACATTATTCCAGGGTAAAATGCTACCACTCTCTACCAAGTCTCATTAAAATCTGTTTAGCCTTTTTGGCGTTATCAAGCAACAAACAAATACATAGGTATAGACCACTTTTGTATTATTACAGTACCAGCCATTACTTAAGATATTTCATTTTGTTGTAAGTACATTGTAAATATATTACCATTAATATGAAATAAATTAAGCTAAAACTTTGTGGCAAGATGCACTTAAGTGTACAAATTCACCATTGATAATAATAAAAAAGTTTGGTGTTAGGTAGGAACCTAAATTTAAAAAAAATGGAAAAATCACAATGTTTTTTATTTATATAAAAGGATAAATACATGAATAATACATTGTTATTTCTGTGAATTTACATAGTCATTATTAGTCTAGCTACGGTTCTGTGTGTTTGACTATGTTTTTGAAACTACTGGGACAATTTATTGCTGAAATTTGGAACATCATTGCATGGTACAATTGCCGGGCAATGGGAAAATTATGGAAATTATAGCAAAGTTCTCTTTTTGGAGATATTCCAGACAGAAAACTAGCTTGAACTTATAGGATTTGTATAGGTATCTGTTCTACACGTGAGCTGAGCAGACCCGCAGTCTTAGCGTAGCAAGACTCTCAAGCAACACAGCTCTTCAGAGATTGCAAACATATATCTCTTTATCATCATGACTGAATCACAGCGACCTAACTTCAAATAAACAAGAAATATGTCGTAACGTGTTAAAATTATGCTAAATTAACGAGTTTACTTACCAGATAATCAGCGTTGTAACACTTTCTCGCGTCCCAGATACCGATAACTAGATAATTACGTAAAAAAAGCAACAATATATTTGTTTATTTTGTAAAATGCACCAGTCACTTTTAACACAGTTTCCTCACAGAAAGCAGTAAACAACAGTTATTTCTTGCGACTATGTTCTTATTTTGTATGCAAGAGAGCGATATTGTACGATATTTCGCTAAAAGATGACCACTTTATCGATCTATGTCGCTAAAAGCCTGACCTTCGTAAATCACTAATTTATTCACAGAACGTCGTTGAAATGAAGGGTATTAAGTGGTTGATTGGATGGAGAATAGATCTATTTTAGGCCATGTAGTCAGTCACATGGTTTTATTAGAAAGAACAGTTAAAAGAATGTCCGACAATTGGAAGTCGGACTGAAAGACAATCCAATAAATGATTCGTACGTATCGCACACACTACCTACGTTACGTACCACACTGTAAGGCACGCACACCACTGCAGTTTTATTGTGAAAATTGACATTGACAACTTGACTGACAGTTCGATTCGATGTTGCCATGAATACTGTAAATAAGCTACTACTAGTTGCATACTTTAAAGTGATTCAATTTTCTGACAACCCTATTGGATTGTTGTTGAATCCTGCGGGCAAATCGTGCTAATTCTGAACGATATTACCAAATAAAAAACAAAAACATTAAGATGCATGTACACGTTTGGCAAACCTTTAAGTTGTTGTTTTTCGTTGTTTTTACAAATCAAAGGAAGTTTGCGCACGTTTGTCAGTGTGGCCAACCTATTGCTTTTGGAACTAAATCTAGTGCATTTTTATCGATGTCAGTGCTCAAAATCCAGCTTTAGTGTTTAGTGCTATTACATTTAACTATGAAATATCAGAGTAACTCATAAACAACGTTGGCACAAGGATATTTATTAAACTTTCCGACCTTTTTAATGCTTGTAAACTGAAAATCCTGTAAATCTGGTGCTTTTTGAGATTTGTTTAATGCGCAGACATCCAAGGGGATTGGCAACACTGGGAGCCTGCATTTGCGTTTGCGTCAAACGTGTGGAGCCGGCATTATATCTTTTTTCTACCAAATGTATATTTACCGACTAGGTAGGTAACACTTAATAAACGCTCCTTTACACGGATTTTTTTTATATAATTCTGCACTTTCAATGGTGCTTTTATTGCTTATAGTTGTAATCTCATTACGACGAAATAATGTTGATGGTACATGCACAAACTTACATTATAATCTGGAAACCTTTAGTGTTTTGTTGTATGTTTTATTCCTAGATTTTATTGAAGTATCTAACGATATCACGAAATGTCACTGTCATACAACTGTGAAACAAAAATTGACAGCTAACAGCTGTTTGGGCCATAAGTCCGTCTGTTTTCAATAACGTGCGGTTTTTTCACATTTAATTTTACTCATTTTCGGGTAGACTAAGCCATAAATGGACGATGCAGAACTCGACGCCTCAGAGCTCGGCACCCAGACCTATTGGCAGCAGACTTATAGTAAAGAAATAGCTAATTTCGACGAGCATGGGGACCCAGGCGAAGTATGGTTTGGGGAAGACAGTGCGTATCGCGTAATTGACTGGATTTGCAACTGCGGTGTAGACAGAGGCATTGCTATTGTGGACTTAGGTAGGTAATTCCTCTATTTCTAATATATTTTCAAACACAGGGCAGAGGAAAACAATGCATTGGCGTTTCAGAAACAAAATAAACAAAGATAGGGTTCCGAAACTGCTGCTAGCAATTATCGTGCGGATAAAAGATTATTTTACGTCTATATTTCGTTTCCGAGACGAAATAAATGCAAACGAATTATACCTACGACGAAACAACATTTACTTACAAATTATAAGTTACTGACACGAGTATTTGTAAGTATATTTTGTGATATTTACTGCCATATGCTGGCGTTCTATGCGTTTTTCTCTATGTTGACATTGGCGGACTTTTTGTGCCTAAAAAGTATAGTACATACAAAGGCCATACTTATCAAAACAAATGAGTCCACAATTTGATGATGTGATAATATGATGGGCAATCGTCATTTGACCCCTTTTTTGAAGCAAATCTTTATTAATATGAGTAAAAATATTAAAATGTTTTTTTCTCAATATTTCAGGTTGCGGAAATGGCTACACATTATCAGAACTGGCCAGGGAGGGGTTCACAAATCTTCTAGGCATCGACTACTGCAATGAGGCTATCACACTGGCTGAAAAAGTATCTAAAAGAGAGTTCCCTATAATTAAGTTTCAGGTAAACAAATAAATACCATGCCTATTTTGATAAGTTTCAATACTGGACAAGACTAGAAAATAATTCGTGATAGATAACCTTGGGAGTTGCTATCCAGAATATGAACGCCGCCTACAGGTCAACATAATTTTACACCAGACTAAAACATGGAAAATCGCATCTATATCTTAATTTAAAATTATCAAAAATCTGTTTTTAATTTTCTTTGAAAAGGTATTCAAAATATACCATTTCTGAAGTTTAATTAAAATTGCCAAACCTGAACTGGATGGAGGTAATACCGTGCATTATCATGATTTTTAAATTATTCCCACTAACATTCTGTGTTATCTTGCCAAGCCATAAAGTTCTTGACAAAGCTATTTTGTTGCCATGGACATGAAGACTAGGTTGCAATGTCTCGTCATCATGATTGGACTCATTGGGCATCACTGAGGCCTTGTTTATGTCCAGCAGTGGAATGCCTTGTTTGCCATACACACTTTCTGCGTAAATCTAACTTGAGTTCTTTTATTTTTTCAAGACATTCGACATAACAAAAGATAATGTAGCGGATCTAACGGCAAAGTTTGGTTTAATCCATGACAAAGGCACATACGACGCGATAAGCCTCAACCCTGATAGCCCTAAGGAACACCGACAGAAGTATATCGATCAGGTGGCTGATATGTTACAGGATACTGGTAAGTTATATTAAAATAACATTTCAAAGGGAAAGTACTTTTCTTAGTGCTTTATTTTTTAAAATAAGTTGAACTGCATTCAAATATTTTTTAAAAATAACCCGCCTGAGTCGGTAATCGAACCATTAGTATAATTTTTTTCTATTAAATAATTCTATTTTTGAGATCTGCTGGTTGGAGGTAGAAATGAGACAATTCTGATGATCTGTTGATGCATGAGGCATTCATATTTATTTACATTTTGTCCCTAATAATTACACAAAGGTGATCGCAATATGCGACTGTTGAGAGGAGTACTTATGCTAGAGAGGGATAGCAATATATTGTGTCCCCACATATTCATCGATTGATCGCAAAATATATTCCATTTTCTCAAATTGTATGCGTTAATTTCAGGTATGTTCATAATTACTTCATGCAATTGGACAGAACAAGAATTAATAAAGCATTTTAAGGAGAAAATGAAACTCAAGTGTGTGATACCCACGCCGCAGTTCAAATTCGGAGGCAAAACCGGCAGCATGGTGTCTTCAGTTGTATTTCATAAGAAATAAAATTTATTTATTTACATACATTTGATCTATTGATTATAGAATTTAGTTTCCAATACTGATTTAAAGATGACACTTGAAAGAAAAATCTAAGTCAGTAAATACTTTCATTTTAACTCAGTCTCCTTTCCGCCTAGTCTAAATTGACCGAAAAGCAACTGAAAAGCTCCAAAAGGATTTTTTAAAATCTATCTTCCAGCAAACTTTTGTGTGTAGTGCATACTTTTTGTTTAATTAAAAAAATATATGACAATACCAAAATTACTGTCAGTTTCCAAGTACACATTTGTATTTTCTATTCTGTGATTATTCTATGCAGTAAAGGAAGGAATCTCTGATTATTCTTTGGCTGTGAAGTGAAATGTATCGGTTTTGGAAGTACCGCAGGTTTCTATTGGTGCTAGTAGCGCTACTTTATTTTTCGATCCAGTTTTGGATTATAATGGCCAGACCTAAGACGATAATACCCTCTTTGCCTGGTCTCATTGGACTGAGGGGACCTTTAATAGGTGCGTACGACTATTATTTGCTTAGATTTCTACTCAAAATCAACGGCTCGACTGTACATCGTCGCTATCTGCCGATTGGGGTAGAAAGATCTTGACATGCTCATGATTTTACACGGGAATTCCCGCTGCTGCCAGTTTTCTGTGCCTACGTATTTTCTATACCTATACAATATTCATATTACCAGCACCTATGTATGCCATGAAGAACTTGAACTAAATACGTGCACTTGTCTAATTTCAAATAAATGATTATTCTGTATTTCATAATCGATATTCATAATCGATTTAAGCGCAGCACTGTCTGAGCTGTTAAAATGTCTCAATGTCACGAAAGGTCATTGCTTTGGTTATCGGTTCGTTCTCTTTACACGACGACGAAGTTTTGATTTTTTCCCTGTGATTCTATTGGGGAAATAGTGATCAACAACCAATTACGGCCAATCAGGAAACAGGAGATATTATAATGAAGTGACGTCGGTATCAGAAAACAAATTGACATTTTAACATTTGCTCGATCGAATCCCGGTGATTTTTTGCGGGCTTTAAAAAGTATTTTGTGAAAAATCTGTGCTTCTATTTAAATTTTGTCGTGTATTCCTGAGAAACAAAGTAAGTTTTGTTTTATATTAATTAAATATGATTTCTTCTACAATATTCATCTTACACCACATAAGCTTTGTAAGTTTTAACCGTATTTCGTAGATTTTCTTGGTATATACCCCTTGTACTTTTAAGTATAAAAATTAATGAATCAAATTACTTAGGTACCGATTTATTCTGTCATTATACTGGTATCTTAATTAATGATGTAATAGGCTATAGGCCATATGCAATCGGTAGGTACCTGTCATTTTTAGTTTAATTTTAACTGTTGCTATCTCCACTCCACTGTTATCTAAAGTATAGTTAGTGCATGTAAATCTTTTCATGATAGAGAATACATTTTCTAAATTACCAGTAAGTATAAATAAATAAATAAAAAAGCCTTTTATTTCCTGTTTATACAAGTTTAAAAAGTAAATGTTATTCCTATTATTTGACAGGAACCCCTTTCTGGGTGAAGGCCTCCTCCAAATTTGCCCATTCCTCACGATTCTTGGCTTCGTCCAGCCAGCGGCGCCCCGCTGTTTGCTTTATTTCATCCTCCCACCGTGTTAGTGGTCTTCCCTTTCGACGTTTCCCCTGTGGTCCTTTCCACTTAGTTATTCTTGCTGCCGATCTTTCTTTCATACATGCAACATGTCCTGCCCACTGCCCACCAGTAAGTATAGGATATTTATTTTAAAATTGTTTTTCACCAATCCTATGGAGCTTATTACATTAGAAGGTATTTTCTAGTCCGACTAACTGTCCTATCAATCTAGTGAAACAACCTTCCATAAAATAAATTCAGCACAAATTTTTATACAACCCTATCTTTTTATCAAAATGCTTTAAATGATAATCTGATGTTTAACGACTGGCGTGTGTGATGATCAGCGGCTGTATGAGGACAACTCCATCAGCCGCTCTGGATATCCTACTGGGGCTGCCACCATTGCAACTCCACATTCAGCAGGAAGCAATGGCGGCAGCTCTAAGAATAAAATCTAACGGACAATGGAGAGGTAACATAACCACCAGGCATTGCCGAATCTTAGATAGGGGCATCAGGTCAGTCACGATAAGTAGACTAGGCACCGACAAGGTCGGGAAAACCTATCTAGACGACAAGATGTACAACATACTAATGTCAAATGAGGAGGATGACACAAAGAAGGACGGCTGTCTGAGAGTCTACACAGACGGCTCGAAGAGCGAGGTAGAAACGGGATGTGCCTACTACTCGGCAGAGGCAGGAATGACTGTGAAGCAGCCACTTCCAGACTACAGCACAGTCCTTCAAGCGGAAACCCTAGCGATTACACTAGCGGCTAAAGCAATCTCATCCGTAACTACGAATCCAAACGTGGTGAAGGTAACCATTATTACGGACAGCGCAGCCGTCCTCATGGGCCTTCACAGACCAGTGAGCAGATCCAGGACATTGCTGGAATGTCACACTGCACTACAAAACCTGTCACGCAACTATGAGATAACACTACAGTGGACCAAAGCACATGACACAAGCGCGGGCAACGCGGTGGCCGACAGGCTGGCCAAACAAGCAGCCAAGTCGGCCGCGCCAAGCCAAGAGACACCACTGTGCCTGCCATCAGCAGACACAGTTAGGAGACTCCTTGTGAAAAACACAGACAAGGAACACGAAAAATTGTGGGAAACCCGAGTGGACTGCGAGCAAGCGCGCTCCATGCTCCCTCACAGCGATGGGAAACTCACAAATTTTCTAATAAAACGCAACAGAAGCGACCTTCGACTCCTGGTCGGCATCATAACGGGTCACTGCAACCTGAACAAACACATGCACAATCTGGGCATCACAGACAGCCCCCTGTGTAGGGGCTGTCTGCAGGAGAGCGAGACGGTGGAGCACGCAGTGCTTCACTGTCCAGCAACACAGGAATTCAGATCCGAAACGGGCCTGGCAATAGATCCCGACCTCTCGGCAACGAGCAACCTGCAACAGTGCTGCCGTCAGCCAGAAGTCCTACTCCAGTACTTCAAGGAGCTGGGATGGCTGGACTGACGGCCCGGGGGGAATTGCACAAAACTCCCGTTTCGTGGAGTCGGTGCAGGGACTGCCACCCCCGTCTAAGAATAAGAATAAGAATAAGAATAAATCTGATGTTTAGGGTTTTTACATATAAATAAAACTGACTTCTCATATGATGAAGTGTAATCAGATGCTTCCTAAGTCACAGAATACATCCTACGATAAGGAATATATTGTATGTAATTGATGGCATACATTATCATTTCAGCTATGATTACTAATATATAAATAATAATAAAAAAAAATTATTCCTTACATTAAAAACAACTTTGTTACAGTGTTTCATAAGTACATAATTATAAAATATGTAATTTGGTTTTTACACATTTTTGTTTCTTTTTCATAAGGACCCCTTTTGGGTATAGGCCTCCTCCAACCCCTTCCATCTGTCCCTGCCCTTTGCCTTTGTAGACCAGATTACTAATTATACTAATTTGTTATTTTTAGGTTAAACTTCAAAAATGGGTCGCAAATTCGTGGTCGGTGGCAACTGGAAGATGAATGGAGACAAGAACCAGATCAATGAGATCGTGAACACATTGAAAGGGCCCCTGGATCCTAATGTTGAGGTAAGCTACATGAGCATTCGACCAGGTCCTTTCTTATGCACCATCTATAGTTCGACCGATTTCATCCCAGTACGTTCCATTTGCTGCACATCCCATATTTGGCTCTAGGTTAGGTTAAAACTGTTTATGTTGATGGTACTAGTTGAGATCTGACAAGTTGTATCGAACCCACCTTTAATAGGTCGAACCCATCTGTACGTTGGCAATTTAAGTTTTCTGCCAACTGTATCCACTTACCATCAAATGGGCTGGATTTTAGCCCAGGAAGTGGAAAGGAACTGGAAAAAGCTTGGTCTCTTCAAGATTTCTCCAGTTTTGTCATATTGACGCCTTGATTTTTGCTTCATAGATCTACCGCTCAATGTACACCATACCCTTCATGTCTTAACACATCACCAATGTCTCCCACTTTATTCACCCGGTGATCACAGATACAAAATGCAGTTATATTGAACTTTCTATGATTGTGTTTGCAGGTAGTGATCGGAGTGCCGGCCATATACCTCGCGTACGTGAAGAGCATCGCGCCCGCCACCATGGGTGTGGCGGCGCAGAACTGCTGGAAGACAGCCAAGGGTGCTTTTACAGGTTAATTATTAAAGTCATTTATTTTATAGTCTTATTTTGAAATGGCAAATGGGTAGACATCTCACTTAATAGGTATGGTACAGTTTGTCATGTTTCGGAGTAAAAAGATTGTTTCATTTTCAAATTATACGGCAGATATGAATTTTCATAGTAATTTACTCGGCCGCTGAACGCGACAGATAAGGATTTTGATACAACTTTGCCGGCCGCTGCTCGCATGTATTTGGCCAGTACAGTACTTTCGATTTATCTCGACGACGGTTGTCAAAATCATGCTCAAATTTCCAAGCATGTTTCAGAAAAAGTAGATTATTTTAAAACAACAACTGTGTTGTGGTTTCAGGCGAAATCTCACCAGCTATGATCAAGGATGTCGGCGCTGACTGGGTGATCCTCGGCCACTCCGAGAGGAGGACCATCTTTGCAGAGAAAGACGACCTCGTCGCGGATAAGGTCAGTTCACCATATCAGCCTGAATACATCCACTGCTGGACAAGGCCTCCCCCAGGGATCTCCAGGACGCCCGGTCCTGCGCTAACCTCATACAGCCGGGTCCCGCGACCTTCACCAGATCGTCGGTCCACCTTGTGGGAGGCCTTCGTTGCGTCTTCCGATACGTGGTCGCCATTCGAGAACCTTTCTACCCCAACGGCTGTCAGTTAGCATCAAATAATAATAGTGTTGGACAAATTTGCACACGGCAGTTTAGTTGCAGAAGTATGAGTGTGTCACGTTTATTTATTCACTGACAGGTGGCCCACGCGCTGGAGTCCGGCTTGAAGGTGATCGCGTGCATCGGCGAGACGCTCGAGGAGCGGGAGGCCGGCAAGACCGAGGAGGTGGTCTTCCGGCAGACCAAGGCGCTGGTACCAGCTATCGGCAGCAACTGGGGCAACGTGGTGTTGGCGTACGAGCCGGTGTGGGCCATCGGCACCGGCAAGACGGCTTCTCCCCAACAAGTAAGGGGTTATTGTTATTTGTTGTTGCGCTCCTTCCAGGCTCACCCGGCCTTGTGTCACTGCGATCATTGCTGATCTATTGTGATCGCCGCCTTACTCAGTGCTAAGCTTTGCATCAATTAGAAACTTGAGCCAGCTTTGGCCGCTGATTCATCCAGGCTGTCTACTGAGTGGGATCATGGAGAATACATTTCCTCGTGGTCCCACCAGTGGGGCCTATTAGTGGGACCACGCGTCAGTGGCGTCGGGGATAAGACGCGGCCTATCATATCGAAAGGTCCGGAGTTCGATCCCCGGCTGGGCCATGTACCAATGGGTTTTTTTCGAAACTTAAGTACATATACTTACTGCTCTCAAACGGTGAAGGAAAACATCGTGAGGAAACCTGCATACGCCGAAGAAGAAATTCTTAGGCGCATGTGAAGTCCACCAACCCGCACTGGGCTAGCGTGGTGGACTATAGCCCGCACGCCCTCGTTGAGAGGGTAGGCCTGAGCCCCAGCAGTGGGGACATGTTAATAGGCTGTTGATTGGATTTGAGGAACTGGGCCCTGGCAGAATTACCAGCGTTGCAGCCACCGCCGGCTGCGACACATGCTGAGTCAGAGCCTTTCCCCTGGCACGACACACAGGCACACACACGGCTACTGCGCTCTCGCGGGCTCCCAACGTCTTCTAGGCAAGACAACAGTAGGAGTCCTATTGTGTCTCGTTGGGTGCCCGCGATGCGCTCAGTTAATTTAAGCAAGTTTAAGTATCTTAAGTCATTTTTTAATTGCTCGTGAGTTTGTGTTGTGTTAGTGAATAAATGTCTATCTAGCTATCTATCTATTTGTGAGTACTGGACGCAGATGTATCTTTCTCCCTCTGGCCTTTATTTTTTTTTGTAGTAATGCGTTCTGTATGTTATCTGTACCAGGCGCAGGACGTGCACGCCGCGCTCCGCAGCTGGCTCGCCACCAACGTGTCCGCGGACGTTTCCTCCTCTGTCCGCATCCAGTACGGCGGCTCGGTGACCGCGGCCAACGCCAAGGAGCTGGCGTCGTGCGCGGACATCGACGGGTTCCTCGTGGGCGGCGCCAGCCTCAAGCCCGAGTTCGTTGATATCGTCAACGCTACCAAGTAAGCGGAGCGAGCGGTTCACAAGTCATCTATATCTATCGGCGAGGCTCGGGAAATTGCGCTTGTTTCTTGTAGAAAACCCAGTTAGATAACCAGCATTGTATGAGGAAAAAATATATATATATTATATCATTATGTCAGCCTGTAGACGGTCACTGCTGGACAAAGGCCTCCCCCAGGGATCTCCACGAAGACCGGTCCAGCGCTAACCTCCAACTGAAGAAAGTGACGCACTCACTCACTCATCCGTTAGGGGAGGAAGCGGAGGGATCGACGGTTCCCTGGTCGTAGGTTATCAACAAGGCTCGGAAAATGGATGCCTTTGTCAAAGTCGTACACTGGGTACATTTATACACGTATTTTTTTATCTACCGCCGCTTTCTAGGTGTTAGCGCCAACAAACTTCCGCTACAATTCTCTATTCGAGTCTATTTGCAATCACAAATTGTGATTTTGCAATCTAGTGTAATCAGTTTGAATTTGAAATCAATATACGCCATTTGTGTACAAAGCTTGTGAACTTCTCAATCACAAGGATCATACTAGATGCTCTAATAGAGGAAATAGGTATCTGTTGTCATAATGTCAGTTTAATATAAGTCAAGTTCTGAGCCTTGTCAGATTAGCTTCAAGACAAGTGTAGCTGCGATTTGTGGAGATTATGTTGAAATAAAATATTTTATAAAGTTTTAGGAAGACGCAATGAAAATTAATTGGAATTCTAAACAAAGTAAAAGTATATTTTTTAAATGTTTTAATGCATTTTCAGGTGTTTCTGTTTATTTTACTGTTTACCTTTAATATGTTATTTAGTAGTACAAGACACTTGAATAATCAAATCCGATTTTGCAAAAAGTTAATAAGTATCATATTTATTTCATATATAAAAAAATCTATATTAATTTAAGTACTGTCGACCGCACGTCAGTGGTTACAAAACCAGTATAAACTGGTCTCGCTTAGTATTGAAACTCCCTTATAGGCTAGGCCAGCTCAAGGTCAAAGTGTTTCCACTGGCGTGCGGTCGACTGTACTAACTAATAATTTTTATTGTGTTTCCTGTAACAGAGTTACTGCCGCTACTGCCCAAAGTTTTATGTAAAAATTGGTAAAAATTGTATAAATTGGTAAAACATTTAAATATTCTTTGTAAGTTTAAAAAAACGCTCAATAGCCGTCAAAAAGTGTACGATGGCATTTTCTGTGCGTTTTTCTCGATAGATATGGGCATCAGTGTTTGTAACAACATTATTTTGAACGGAAGCCAAAAAGTATTGTTTTGGCGTGTGGTGGTTATTCCACAACCCAACTTAATCTATACTTATAATAAATCTGTAGAAACCGTGTGTCTGTACTTTGAATAAATTTATAAAAAAATGAGTGTGGACGATAAAAAAAGAGTAACAGAGCACAAAAAAGTGTTTTTAAATTTTTTTGTCTTTCTGTCTTTCTGTCTGTCTGTCTTTCTGTCTTTCTGTCTTTCTGTCTGTCTGTAATCGCTAATCTCCGAAACTACTGAACGGATTTTCTTGCGGTTTTCACAGGTAGATTAAGCACAGCCTGGCGCAACTTATAGGCTTTGTTTCATTGAAATCGGATGACAGCGAAAAAAGTTATCGTCATTTACAGATAAATCATTTAACGTAACAAGACGATGTCATAGACATAGGAGATATCAGTGTTTTTTTTAACTGGGACAGTATAGGCAAGTCCGAAACCATAGGAGATGCAGGGAAAGTGTCTTATGACATAGAAATTTTTGTGGTCAAGCGTGTGTTGTCCATAAAAATGAGACAATTTGCACATATTTTTTTTAATGCGGTTCGACTCAGTTTCATGTAGGGATCACTTCATTATATCGGAAGAAAAAAATCTGAGCAGCAGAAGTTAGTCAAATTCAATAAAATGTTTTCTCATAGAACGCCAGTGAAAAATAATTTTTATTATTTTTAAAAAATGCGTATCGACTTAGTTTCATGTTAGAATCATTTTATTGTATAGGAAGAAAAAAATCCAAGCAGCAGAAGTTAGTCAAATTTAATAAAATGTTTTCTTATAAAACAGACTGTGCAATGTACTTAGGAACTTACTACTTAATCATGCATGCCACCTGAACTCCAGCTGCTCCGATCACTATGTCATAATTGTTATCACGAAAAAATACCTAAAGGTTCCTAAGACAGTTTCCCTGTATCTCCTATGGTTTTGGTTTTGCCCATACTGTATTAGTTAAAAAATACACACATATAATAAAAATTGATATGAGAAGTCTTATGAGCAATAGAAGTGAAAACAACAATTTTTTAAATTTTTATCTGTCTTCACCAAATTGGATACGGTGTTCATAGTTTGTTCCTGAAGGTATGGTATACCTTAAATTATGGTGAAGGTACTTAGAATGATCCATTTTACCCTTGGAAAATTATAACTAGACGATGTATGTCTGTACATAGCAAAGATAGGTACCTACTTCCAAAATCCACGCGGACGAAGTCGCGGGCAACAGCTAGTTCGTAATAAAAATTGTTAATGTCCTATCTAAGGAATCATAAAAGTGTTGGAACATATAAAGAGAGGCGTCTGATCTCTTAGAAACATCCAAGTTTAATGTAAACTGATAATAATTTGGATATCGATAAGGCAATAATACGTATGAGTACAAAAAATATGTCATGGAAATAACTGTTTATTGTACATGTTGATTTATTGTTACTTGTATGTCACATTTAATTTAACAAGTATTTATAATAAGTATATTAAAATCCAGTTAAATCAATATTATTGTGTTTTATATGCTATGCTATAACTGTAAAGTCTTTAATTAAATAAACATGGTATTAGTTCGTTAAATATAGGTTTAAATTATCGCTAAGCATTGTGCATATGCTAAACACATAAAATCTGTCATTGCAATCAATGTGAATCATCAACAGCCTATTAATGTCCCCACTGCTGGGGCTCTGGCCTACCCTCTCAACTAGGGCGTTCGGGCTATAGTCCATCACGCTAGCCCAGTGCGGGTTGGTGGACTTCACATGCGCCTAAGAATTTCTTCTTCGGCGTATGCAGGTTTCCTTACGATGTTTTCCTTCACCGTTTGAGAGCAGTCAGTAAAATGTACTTAAGTTTCGAGAAAAAACCCATTGGTACATGGCCCAACCGGAGATCGAACTCCGGACCTTTCGATATGATAGGCCGCGTCTTATCCCCTACGCCACTGACGCTCTCTATCTATATCAATGTGAATATTCATTGCATAATATGCAATCTGTGTCAACTTGCAATCAGTATGAACTTGCAATCAGCGTGAACTTGAAATCAGTGTCAACTTGCATTCAGCATGAACTTGCAATCAATATGAACTTGCAATCAGTATGAACTTGCAATCAGCGTGAAATGGTAATCTACACTAGTGGCCCTGAGTTGTAGTTTTTGACTAACCTTTTATTTTCTTTTCCAATAGTAGATTCGAATATAGAAGAGATAAAGAGAGCCATACAAACCCACAACGATGCCCAAATAATTCACAACGAAGACAAATTTGGACCTGTTCGAAAATATACTATTATAATTGCTATACAGGTATGATTTTCACGACTAATCAACAGACAACCTCTAAAGGAAGGCATACGCGCTATAGTCCACCAATCCCAAAACCCATTGCTACATGGCACGACCAGGATCGAAGTCGAACCTCTCAGACAGTCCTGCGTCTTCCTTCCCCATTAAGCCACTGACGCTAAAAAAAATTCTTTTTTAAATCATTTTTAGGACGTTTTACTTTCAGGTCATTCCGACACGAAGCTGATACTACCTCTTATAATAAGTTATCCCCTCAGGTCCACAACCGAACAAAGTACCTGCGACTCCTCATCCAGTCGCTGGCATCAGCTCGGTCCATCAACACGACATTGCTCATATTCTCTCATGATTATTACGACGCCAGGCTCAATACGCTGATCGCAAACATTAATTTTACCAAGGTAAACGTCTTGTCTGTTTGTTCACGTGTTAAGTTCCATTGATACCGCAAATATGTGTATTGTTAAGAGGGCGATCTAAATAAATAGTTATACGTTATTTTATGTACAGGATGGAACTAAAAATAAATAAATGCGACGCACTCATACCCCCCACTAGGTAGGATTCCATCCTCCCTGTGTCGCGGGTGGCATGGACACATACAAACACATTCATCCAAGACCAGAGCATTTATGGGTCAGATAAATGCTTGCCCCGGCCGGAATTCGAACCCGGGACTCCGAGCACAGCGGGCAGGAAAACACAGAAGTGTCACCAATCGATTTTCTTTCAATTCAATTCAATACACTTTATTGCACATTTAAAAATTACAGACAAAAAAAGAGAAAACAGATACAGTAATGTGATGTACATTACATGCGGTCTTATCGCTAAAAGCGATTTCTTCCAGACAACCTTCTTCTTCTTTCTATATAACATATTGGATTAGGTATTGTATGAGTGGACATCTTTCTTTCCCAGGTCATGCAAATATTTTTCCCGTATTCGATACAGACTCATCGGGATGTGTTTCCGGGGGATGATTCCATCGATTGTCGTAAATATGGTGAGTCCGGAGACGGGTAAGTGTGTCTTTAAATTCTTTTTTTTAAAGTAGGTTTTGGCTTGGCTCATCATCATATCAGCCTGTAGACGTCCACTGCTGGACAAAGGCCTCCCCCACGGATCTCCACGACGACCGGTCCTGCGCTAACCTCATCCAGCTGGGTCCCGCGACCTTCACCAGATCGTCGGTCCACCTTGTGGGAGGCCTACGCTGCGTCTTCCGATACGTGGTCGCCACTTAATATTACTTATATACACTTACTTGGTCAAAGTCAAAGTCAAAATATATTTATTGCATAACTATAGGTCAAATTAAGATATTACTATACAAATTCAATAGTCACTCTATAGTTTATCTAGTAGGTGTACAATAGTATTAAAATTTAATAATAATAAAAATAGAAAATTCATTGCATAAATTTCAATAAAATCAACATAGGTATTTCAATCCATAATCATAACTTTATATATCAAATCAATTAACTGCTTAAATCTCTCATGTTTTTTATCGTCAAAAAATCCTGTACACTGTAGTAGAGTTTAGAGAGTAACCAACCAGTGAGAGCGTTTTTAAATTTTAAATTGTCGAGCCCTTTATAGCAATCAGGTATGCAGGTATTGGTTTTACGTGGCTTCATTACTAGATATTTAAAACATACTGTCATATTTATTTTAGTGTATGTTTTAAATCAAGTATTTTATATTTACTTTGATTGATGAGGTTAGCGTAGGACCGGTCGTCGTGGAGATCCTTGGCCTCCCCTTTGTGCAGCAGTGGACGTCTACAGGCATCAGCCTGTAGATATGATGATGATAATTACTTTTATTGTCACTCTAGGTACTATGTTTATTCTGTGAAAAAGCTTTAGAATTAATAACACACTTCGAAGTGAAAAACCACGTGTCATCCATAGATCTGTTAGAGAGAGATGCAAGCGCATATTGAACCACGCTCAGTACGGTGACGAGCGAGACGCCAAATACACTCAGCTGAAGCACCACTGGTGGTGGAAGGCCAACAGGATCTTCAACCAGTTGGAATGCACTGCGGGGCATGAAGGTGATTTATTTCTTCATCGTATGGAATTAATCAACAGCCTATTAACTGCTGGGACTCAGGCCTACCCTATCAACGAGGGCGTTCGGGCTATAGTCCACCACGCTAGCCCAGTGCGGGTTGGTGGACTTCACATGCGCCTACGAATTTACGGAATTATGTAATTAATCATATCAGCCTGTAGACGTCCACTGCTGGACAAAGGCCTTCCCAAAGGATCTCCACAACAACCGATCCTGCGCTAACCTCATCCAGCTGGGTCCCGCGACCTTCACCAGATCGTCGGTCCACCTTGTGGGAGGCCTACGCTGCGTCTTCCGATACGTGGTCGCCACTCGAGAACCTTTCTGCCCCAACGGCCGTCAGTTCTACGAGCAATGTGCCCAGCCCACTGCCACTTAATTAGGTAAGTAATTGTACGATTATAACTAGACGAGAAATGTCAATGCTGTAAAAAAAGCCCGCTGGACCATTTGTATCATCAGCGTACCACTGATGCATCAAAGCAGTGCCACTTGTACCATCAGTGGTACAGACCGATGGTACAATTGGTCCAGCGGGAAGAAGGTTGCGAAAAAGATAAAAACCGGTGAAGGGCGAGCCGCACTCGCGCACCGATGCGTCCTTACGTGACCATCCATCATTTTGTCACGGAACCCTAAACTGTTCGCTAGAGTGCCGGGATATTCTCAGGTATGGTGGTATTCCTGGAGGAAGACCACTACGTTGCCGCGGACTTTGTTCACACGCTGTCCGTCCTGCGTTCGACGGCGGACTCTGGCTGTCCGCAATGCGATCTGCTTTGCCTCGGCACTGTAGCCGGGGCGTACCATGGAGAGGATATAAACAAGGTATACTACCTGACAACTGAAACGAGTTACTTTGGCCTTGGCCTTCCTCCGCCTCCCGCTTCCCCACCTCGCCCGCCCGCTCTCGTCATAGCGCGACAGTACCGTTCGCATAAATGTGAGACGTTCGGGCCATTAACAGATGATGATAAAGATTTCTTTATGTATCTAACTGCTTCTTACACAATGTTTGGTTATTTATTGAAAACATAAATAAATAATAATTTATTCCTATACTTTCGCTCAATACTTCCTCAATCGTTTTTGCACTCTGTACCTATGACGGCGGGGCGACGTAGGGGGAAGCGGGAGACGCGGAGTGACTCATTATAGTTGCTGAGTAGTACATACATCTTCACACTATGTCCCTGACGTGGGTAAGCATCAGCTGGCCACACTCGCACAGAAGGTGCCATGGTGTTTCCTCTGCTTCCTGGCAGAGAGTGTACACTTTAGTGACCCGGAGCTTGAGGTTGGACATGTGTTTGTTCAGGCCGCAGTGTCAGGTGAGAGCTCTCACCCAGTGTGCGTAAATTCTTCCTACTTAACGCTAAGTAGGTACCTAAGTAGGCGCTTTCTCCATGTATTTATGTAGGTAAATACTTTATTTGTTTTCTGTTTGTCGCCCAGGTATATGCGAACCTGCCCGCGTTGCGCCGTGTCATGATATCCATGGCGCCAATGAAAGCCTTCGACTGGGACCGCCTACAGAACTACTATGATGACAAAATAGACGATGTCGTCACTCCAATTGATTTCACTCGAGTGAGCCAACAACATCATCATCAACAGCCTATTAATATGTCTCCACTGTTGGGGCTCAGGCCTACCCTCTCAACGAGGGCGTTCGGGCTATAGTCCACCACGCTAGCCCTTTGGTGGACTTCACATTCGCCTAAGAATTTCTTCTTCGGCGTATGCAGGTTTCCTCACGATGTTTTCCTTTTTGAGAGCAGTCAGTAAATGTAGGTACTTAAGTTTCGAGAAAAACCCATTGGTTTTGCCGCGGATCGGATCGAACTTCGGACCTTTCGATATGGTAGGCCGCGTTGTATCCCCGACGCTACTGACGCTCTCTCCGACGCTACTGACGCTCTCTCCGACGCTACTGACGCTCTCTATGCATTAATTAACAGTAGGATAATCTGACTTTTTAAAGAAAATAGAAAGCCGACTCTAAAATGATGTTGACGACTTTTTGATTCCCAAATTTATTTTAAAAGTATCCACCCTTATTATGTGAAATGTAGTTTTCAAATTGAAATAGGACCGCCCTTGGAATATAGCCTATTCAATAAAAAAAAGAATCATTCAAATCGGTTCACCATTGGCGAAGTTATCAAATCTACGACCCGAGCTAGCCACGAGGTGGCACTATTATACCTTCTGTATTATTTTTCAGGCGGAAATTACTGAATGGTATTCCAGCACTCACAAGATCGGCTACGTGTTCAACAGAACCGTATGGAACAGGATCGTGGGGTTCCAACGCGATTTTTGTACATACAACGACTACAACTGGGATTTCTCGTTGTTGCATTTGTCCACGACAATGTTCCGCAACGGATCATTTCACGTTTTATTGTGTAAAGGGCCGAGGGTTTTTCATCTAGGGAAATGGTTAGTGTCTTCATATAGGGAAATTGTAGAAAACAACCGGGATGAACAGTAGGTGACTTTATTTACCACTAGCGGCCCGTCCCGGCATCGCACGGGTGAAATAAATATAGTCTATGTCAGTCAGGATGAATGTAGCTTTCCAATGGTGAAAGAATTTTTGAAATCGGCACAGTAGTTTTTGAGTTTATTCATTACAAACATACACACACACTAAAATACAAATAGTATAGACAAATATCCCTTGCTATGTAGGTACAGTTGACCGCACGTCAGTCACTGGAAACATGACCTTGCCTATTAGGGAGTTTCAAAAAATAACGAGCGTCAGTGGCGTCGGGGATAAGACGCGGCCTATAATATTGAAACGTCCGAAGTTCGATCCCCGGCTGGGCCATGTACCAATGGGTTTTTTCTCCAAACTTAAGTACCTACCTACATTTACCGACTGCTCTCAAACGGTGAAGGAAAACATCGTGAGGAAACCTGCATACGCCGAAGAAGAAATTCTTAGGCGCGTGTGAAGTCCACCAACCCGCACTGGGCTAGCGTGGTGGACTATAGCCCGAACTCGTCGAGAGGGTAGGCCTGAGCCCCAGCAGTGGGGACACGTTAATGGGCTGTTGATTTGAATACTACGAGAGACCAGTTTATACTGGTTTTGTTCCACTGACGTGCGGTCGACCGTACCTATATGTTCTTCTTAACTTGCAGCGGTGTGCATTATAAAGAAGAATCATTTATCGACTGCGATCCCTCCCAAGTAGTTGGCAGAGTTGAAAGAATGCTTTACGAGGCGAGAAATTACCTGTTTCCTGAAGCGGTGGTAGTGTCTCACGCGAAACGAAGGAAACAGAAGAGTATAAAAGAACATGGCGGGTGGAACGATAAAAGGTAGTAGATATTTAATGATTTTTTAATACTAGGTTTTGGCTTGGTTACTAGACCTTTTTAAGACAAGTATTATTTAAAAGATAGTCATACTTATTTCCTATTTATTAAAGCGCGGTTACAGCATGGCAGTCCACAAGAATATGGCACAAAGCTTCATGATGTCATACGGCATCCTACTGTGGGGTCAAGCGGCCGATATAGAAACCATCTTTATTTTGCAAAAGAGAGCTATTAGGGCGATCTATAATCTACGTTGCAGAGAATCATTAAGAGAAAAGTTTAAAGAAATTAATATATTAACCGTTGCCAGTCAATACATTTTTGAGAATATTTTGTATGTCCGCAAAAATATATCTCTCTTTTTGAGGCACTGTGACATGAACACAGCTCTGCATGAACAAACTTGTACCACCACAGTTAAGGCTTAGTAAGGTCAGTAAATCATTCACGGGGCAATGTATACGCTTCTACAACAAACTACCAGAAGAAATCTTAAATATGAATGACAGAAAATTTAAGACCTACATTAAACAACAACTTTGTAAGAAAGCTTATTATAGGACAGTCGATTATCTAAATGACAAAGATGCCTGGTGTTAATGTTACTTCAGCCTCGCACAATCTTTACAAAATAATGTTATGTACAAACTTGATTTTAAAATAGTACATTTTAGACTTTCGCGCTTTGTACTCATAATTATATAATTATTTACGGGTCTTACACATGAAATAGTTTTATTTTATTTAAGGTAAATAAAACTATTTCGTGTGTAAGACCCGTAAATAATTATATAATTTTGATTTTAAAAGATGCGTTGCGGAAGTTTGTTGCGCCGCTTCTTCTTCCCAGCTCTATATAACACCTTGGAGGCGGTGGTAGATAAAAAATTTACGTTGTATAAATGTACCCAGTGTACTTACATGCAATAAAATACTTTTGAATTTTGATTTTTTAGCGACTAAGCTCGCTAACTTATTTAAGACTAGCTGTTGCCCGCGACTTCGTCCGCGTGGATTTTGGAAGTAGGTACCTATCTCTGCTATGTACAGACATACATCGTCTAGTTATAATTTTCCAATGGTAAAATGGATCATTCTAAGTACCTTCACCATAATTTAAGGTATACCATACCTTCAGGAACAAACTATGATCACCGTATCCAATTTGGTGAAGACAGATAAAAATTTAAAAAATTGTTGTTTTCACTTCTATTGCTCATAAGACTTCTCATATCAATTTTTATTATACGTGTGTATTTTTTAACTAATACAGTATGGGCAAAACCAAAACCATAGGAGATACAGGGAAACTGTCTTAGGAACCTTTAGGTATTTTTTCGTGATAACAATTTTGACATAGTAATCGGAGCAGCTGGAGTTCGGGTGGCATGCATGAATAAGTAGTAAGTTCCTAAGTACATTGCACAGTCTGTTTTATAAGAAAACATTTTATTAAATTTGACTAACTTCTGCTGCTTGGATTTTTTTCTTCCGATACAATAAAATGATTCTAACATGAAACTAAGTCGATACGCATTTTTTTAAAATAATAAAAATTATTTTTCACTGGCGTTCTATGAGAAAACATTTTATTGAATTTGACTAACTTCTGCTGCTCAGATTTTTTTCTTCCAATATAATGAAGTGATCCCTACATGAAACTGAGTCGAACCGCATTAAAAAATATATGTGCAAATTGTCTCATTTTTATGGACAACACACGCTTGACCAAAAAATTTCTATGTCATAAGACACTTTCCCTGCATCTCCTATGGTTTCGGACTTGCCTATACTGTCCCAGTTAAAAAAAATACTGATATCTCCTATGTCTATGACATCGTCTTGTTACGTTAAATGATTTATCTGTAAATGACGATAACTTTTTTCGCTGTCATCCGATTTCAATGAAACAAAGCCTATAAGTTGCGCCAGGCTGTGCTTAATCTACCTGTGAAAACCGCAAGAAAATCCGTTCAGTAGTTTCGGAGATTAGCGATTACAGACAGACAGAAAGACAGAAAGACAGACAGACAGAAAGACAGAAAGACAAAAAAATTTAAAAACGCTTTTTTGTGTTCTGTTACTCTTTTTTTATCGTCCACACTCATTTTTTTATAAATTTATTCAAAGTACAGACACACGGTTTCTACAGATTTATTATAAGTAAGATAAAATTGAAGAGAAATGACACTTTGGTTCCCGCTAAAACAGTCCTGACGGACGTAAATATTAACATTTAGGAACAGGAAGTTGAACACTGTACCTATATAAGTATTCAGTCACCTGCAATAACTTAAAAATTCAAGAATTTGGTATTAAGAGCCCTCCCCCGCCGCCATAGCTATTAATAAAATGGTACTTACTTATTTAATAAAATAAACTTCAAAATTAAGTTTATTTATTGTAAAGTAATGTATAGAATGGGTCAGAATCACCTAATTGAGCCTTCTTATGAGGCCCATAGTGAGGGACCACGTCTCGGCACCATATGTCATCACTGGCAACACACACTGGTCGGAGACTTTCGTCTTGAGACACTGCGGTATTTGGGACGAGAAGATGTTGCGTAGCTTCCTGGTCACCCAGAGGGCAATGGAGAGAGCTATGCTCGGAGTTTCCCTGCGAGATCGAATCAGAAATGAGGAGATCCGCAGGAGAACCAAGGTCGCCGACATAGCTCAAAGAATTGCGAAGCTGAAGTGGCAGTGGGCTGGGCACATCGCTCGTAGAACTGACGGCCGTTGGGGCAGAAAGGTTCTCGAGTGGCGACCGCGTATCGGAAGACGCAGTGTAGGCAGGCCTCCCACAAGGTGGACCGACGATCTGGTGAAGGTCCCGGGACCCAGCTGGATGAGGTTAGCGCAGGACCGGTCGTCGTGGAGATCCTTGGGGGAGGTCTTTGTCCAGCAGTGGACGTCTACAGGCTGATATGATGATGACCTAATTGAACGCCTTATTGCTTGTGATTCCTCAGTTGCCCTAAATAGTTTAGTAGAAATGCATTTTTTTGTTACAGAGACCACGAACTGTGTACGAACATGACGAAAATAGGAAGAGAAGTGTGAAATAAATATAATGTTGCAATAATAAATATAATTGCATTTTCAAAATTAAGAAGCATGTTTAGATCTTTTACTAAGATAGGTACTTTATGTAAAAGAAAACGAACTAAGCGATGTTTGTTACACATTTATTAAATAAAAACGCAAACCTTGACTTACACCTCTTTGATTATAACAGTTTGTGTTAAATTAGGTATCTACATCAATATAATAAATGACATTTACACTCAGAGCAAGTATACTAGCTAACTTTGCATTTACACAATAATCGATTATATTATGGTTCACAACTTTTTACAAGCGGCGAGTACCTATAACAAAAGACCATGACAACAAGCTTCATTGGCGTCTCGAGAACAAAATATACAATAGACGATAAAGTGACGCTGGGGGCAAAAACAAGTTGGTATTAAAATCATGATTTTACAATCACACACTATTGTTTATCTTGTTAACAAAACACAGGATTTTTATACTTGTTTGCATATTACATGTACCTATATTTATATATTAAAAAGTAAACAGAATTACAATGATTTTGCAATCACACTTTTGCTACCATGAACTTGCAATCAGTAGACACAAAGTTATGAACCGTCATGTCTGTTTAGTCGTGCAATATAAATACATATACAGAGGTATAAAGCCAAGGTTAAATGACATTAAATGCCTTATCAGTCTAATTTAAGAATGTTTAAAACTAAAATAAAACCGTAAAAAGAAACCATTGACTCGTAATACAAAGATTATAAATGGCGTTATATATACAAACACTGCATGTAACTTTTAAAACATGTTTATCAAATACACCATACCTACAAAAAAGCTGAATTACCTTTACGAATTGTGGTTTTATTCTATGTAACATGAACTCTTACTAAACTTTGAAATTAATTATGTCATATTTACTTAATTTGAAAAACTTTAAAACAATTATAGTTCTTTTGTGTAGATCACAAAAGATATGCATTCAAATATAAACATACAGACATACGAGACACAACTTGGGGATAAATAGTAACATTGCAACCACTTACACTCACAATCACGTTTAGCAATCATTTGCAATCGACGACATGATCTTGCAATCAACAGATTTAAACCTTCGCACACCTATTTTTTGTTAATTTTTTTTAACACGCTGCGTTAGATGCTAGATTTAACATTTTAATGCTCAAAGACGAGAAAATAACACTGTTTAAAAATATGTAGGTATCCGGAAATTCCTCGAAAGTCCATCCAGGACTTCAAAATTTTGCGACGAATCGTTACAAAACGGACATGTTTTAAAGTTTACATACAATTTATTGTTTAATAACAGAAAATAGAACAAAGAAATTAGATAAACAGACATAATCCTTTTACCACCTGTAATATAATACCCATAAATAAACACGTCGTGTACATTGACCCTAAAATACTAAACTAATTCGGATTAAAAAATCTCTATAGGAATGACTATTATAAAGGCGAAATGATTACCTAAAGGCAATATACATGAACTATGAAAACAATGGATCCCATCCAAAAAAAGCTCAGCTATAAAATTAATGGTTTGCACTTTTTTAAATAATACACATTAAATATTTTTAGTTAAAGTTAAGTGCATTTAAAAACGACCCTTTTAATTTTTAATATCATATACCTACCCATGGCATGCTATATTACAATCAAGTGTTAAAATATTTTTTGGGAAGTTTTTTCCAGAGACTGAAACCCCTTTTAGATACGAATATTCCGTTGTATTCTCGTTGTCCTCCATTCTCTCGCCACCGCTGTAGGACAACGGGTAAAAAAAGAGGACTTGGGAATAATTGACAACGGGAATAAACGTATTTATAACGACCCCACACTTAGGTGAATTACAAAATTATTTACACGTTACAAATAGATTATTTACATCTTTTTTTTTTGGAAAAATACTGTTCTACTAAGCTTTGGTAGGCTTACCATTGATCGCTATGCTATAATGGTCTGACAAGCATATCTCTGTGCTTTCGCTATCTACATAATTGGGTTGGTTAAAGTATCTTTTATTATTAAATCGATAGTGTTGTGTATTGTTCACTTCGCGCGATAGATAACATCGATAATCTAGCTTTTCTCTCGCAACACTATTCAGTCTCGTAATCGATATTTTCCCAACGCCGCAAAGATATGCGTGCCAGTAATCTCTTCGTTAACGACTATGATAACAACTAGATAGTTATAATTTATAATCTTACCTCTTTAGGCCATGCCGTGATATTTTTAAAAATAATTTTGCATTAATCTTGTGTTTTCTTAGTGCGCTAATATTTGGCAAGTTGCCAGTTTAAATTAATAAAAACTCGAGTGAATTATAATTTTAATTTGATACGCGCAATTTTTTTTTACATGGCAGTCGAAAAAATAAATTAGTGAATTGTAACGAGAAACTATTGTCAAGCGCACCAAGCTAATGGAAAAATAATATAACGCTAAAACTCACTCAAACATAGAAAAGCAAGGGCACATTTTACTCCAGTTTTAACAATAAAAGAAATCGTTTCCACATTAAATATCTAATAGCCCGAATCCTTCTATAAACACCTAATTTATTTAAAAACAAACCTAAGTACCAAATATGTTATTTATTATGTTTAAATACAACAGTAATACAAAATAGTCTGTGATTATGAAAATTCTATCAATTCCCAGCATTTCTGTTCTATTCTAAATAATTATGCAAACTAATAGCTAAAACAATGGCGGTATAACAATTCAAATAGCCGTAGCCACAAACCGGTGACGGGCAACAGTGCCGCCAGTACGATAACAAGAACGGCCTATTACAAGCAGTGGCTTTCACTCGAAGTAATAAATAAGAAATAATTTTCAATCCATACAATAGTAAAAATAGATAACAGGTATTCTGAAAAACTGGAAAAAATGTAAGAAATTCTTGTAAAATTTCAAAGTTTGTTGTCCTACAACCATTAAATCAAACTTCAACTGAAACTGATAGTTCTTTTAAATTTTTTTTGGAAACTAAGACGAATATAGTTTTTAAATAATTTTATATCTAATTGTGATTACTTTTTTAAATACCTACATAATTTAATCTAAACTAAAGATAAAATGTAAAGAAAAATAATACTTAAAGCCAATTAGTAACATAGGAAACAATATACCATCATAGCATTTTGTTTAGTATAGCCCTGTAAAGATTTAATAATTTTTGGAATGTAAACATGCAAACATGAATTGAATATCTGGCAACGGGAATCAAACTAAGGGATAATAAAAACTTTTGATAAATTAAAGAATTATTATTATTTGTGATGGGTGTCTTTCAAGGCTTGCCCCAGTCTGTATCACTGCGACCATTTCTGATCAATTGTGATCGTCGCCTAAAGGATGCCGATTAAAGGACTATCATGTTTGCATGTTTCTGGATTTCAGAGGAAAAAATGGCAATAAAAAGAACATACATTTATATCTTCACGTTATGTCCCTGACGGGGTAGGCAGGGATAACGGAAGTCAAAAATATACACTAAAATATTTGAAGTTAAACTTATAATTTTTTGTTTTACTAGAAGGAATATTGTGCATGTTTTTTATTTATTATTTTTCTTACCACTTTTCGTTTCCTCTAAACTCCATAAAATTTTATAAGTACCTAATATAAATAATACCTTCCGACGCATAGTCACAGAGGAATTAATAGTCTCCAAGCATCGTACAGTCAACAAAAGAGACAGGTAAGCAGGTATAGCGCTGTACTGTACCACTATACTGTGTAGATTAATTTAATTTGACTTTCGTGTTTAATCGATATTATTAATTTTGTGTTTATTTTATTATGATTAATTACGCATTGTTATCATTGAATGTAATTGAATTTAAATTAATGACGTGTATCAAAAAATACGAATAAATATATGTCTATGTCTATCTATGCTTACCTCTCTCTTTTGTTGACTGTACCAGAAACGCAAATAACAACAACCTAAGACTAAGTAACTAAACTGACACTTTAAAATAAAGTAGGTACTTAAATGATGTTGTGACATTTATATTAGAGGCGACAGATGATTGACTGTTAAAGCATAAACCAGTCTCAGCTGTGAATAATTAACCCTGACCCCAAAAGACCTAGGACTTAGTAACCAACGTTCTGCGGAAACCCTAAGCCACATAATGCTAAATGTAGGCAATACATTTGTTGAATGAATGACAAAAAGGAAACCAGAAATGTATACAAATTTGCATGGTGGAGAAATAGAGAATGGAAGAAACCTATATCCTCTCTGCCTATATACAAGCCGGCAACAATTATCTTATCTTGTAGAAGGGGGCCGGGCTTACCCGGCGACACAGCGACCCTATGGGATCTATTGTGTTTACCTGTTGTTCTCCTCCCCAAGTGTTCGCTGCACAAATACTATAGTGTAGCTGAGGGGTAGGAGCCTGTAGTCCTCGGGTTCAGGATAAGCCACACCCAGGACACTCATACGCCTTGCGGCTAGTGCATCGCATTCACACAGCAGATGTTTCATAGTCTCGCTGTCCTCTCCACAGGCTCTACATATGTAGGTCAAGTCCGAAACAATTACAATTATGTATGGGATTATTAATCAATTTCCATTGCTTATTGTTCTAAAGATATAAGACTGAAAATTAGTGCACAAGCTTGCCTTCCATCAAACATCAAGCAAAGTGTATAGCTACACACAGAAACACCTGTTTTATTTATGTAGTTTTTGTGCTCACTCCTGCAAATTTCTTTTGAGTTTACCATATATTTCAACTAAGAATCATAAATAAACAAAATATTTATTTAACAGCATGCAATCTTTCTACTTTATGCACTAAATGACAGTATCTCACAAACATAACAGTGTTTATCATCAGAATAACTAACAACAAACCATTAAATACTATATAGGCATAAAATGTGGTCTCAAAAACCACATAGGTTAACGGCTAAATGCGTTCACAATATCTGTCACTGTCATTCTCGTTCTTGTAGATCAAATAGCCAAGGACTACGGCTATCGCTGTTAGAATTAAGGTTGCGAATTGATATATTTTCAGCCTCTCAACCTGCTTGTGAAGGACTTTGTAATTTATCTGCAGGTTATTCAATGCATTTGTTACGGAATCTGGCTTCTCTTGAGGTTTTCCATCAACAATGTTACCGTTCCTGGACACTTGAGTCTCAGGGAAATGGCACTTTAATCGGTATTCGTCCACTTTGCTGCTCGAAGACTTTTGCCAGACATCAGCAAGCTCGTTTTGTGAAAGATCAGTTTTCGGAATCTGCACAGACATCACCAAGAAGCGATCTTTGGTGACAGTGCGCAGTTGGAAACCAGGTTGTACAACAATGAGGACCATCTGTGAAGAGCCACTGGCTAAAGTTCCAGCACTGGGGCGAACACGGAACTTTTCTGGGGAAGTTGTGCGTATTTTGAACGATATGGCACTTTCGTCCATGTTGGTTATAGTGAATTGGCCAGATATGTCATCGTTGTCAGTTTTGAATACAATTATATCATTGGGTACTAAACGCAGCATCTCTCCAGGGGAATGTTGGTTATCGCCTTGCTCAGCGAACGTTACAACTTTTTTCGGTGTATGCTCAGAGCTAGACCTGTTTTCGGGTATGAATTCAAAGACATAATCATTTTTCCCACCCCAGCAGGTCAATGCCTGATCGGGGGCAACAAAATCTTTCAAATTGTCTTTTGATGCAAATTTCATTTTTTCAACAGCTTTTGCTGGGAGGAGAGTTTTGACGACTTTGAAAGCTGCCGACAGCACCCACGGCATCTGATAAATGATAATATCGTTCAAGAAGAACGGATAGTACAGTTTCAGGAGTGTTATTAGGTATTTTATGAGCTCCATATCCATGTTTGATAACCCACAACTCTCCATGTCGAAGAATAAAGTGATTTTCTTACCGTTTTCCTGCCGTTCGATCCTGTCAAACCAGTAGATTATTATTTTCTTAATCTCATCCATGTCTTTCTGCCCTTTCACGTGGGTTTTGGACTTGACTACGAGCAGCAGACTGCCGTCCAGGTCTCTGCCGTGAGGGAAAAACGTGCCTTCGGTCACGTAGTCCATGTTTATCTTGGACTCGTCGATTTCGTTCGCGCCGACGGTTTTCCTCCACACCATTATGTCCCACAGCATGTCGGCGGCTTGCTTTACGTCATTCTCGACGTGGTAAATGATCCGGTTCAAATATTTGTCGTCCTTCACCCGCTCTAAGTCCAAAGGGTGAAACGCGCCAGGCGGATTTGGTATTCCATCTTTCAACTTTGCTTCGAATAAAGATCTCACTTCAGCTGGTGTCGCCATTTCAAGAGCGTCTCATGAACTACAATCTGAGTTATGATTTTGGTAATGCAATGCAATATTAATATACCTATTTTATGTGGGTAATACGATAGATTTACTGAGAAAAATGCACTTTGCAGAAAGAACGCGACGAACCAGATCAAATGGTGAATGAACTGACTCACACTCAGACAGACAGACAGTGACATTTGATAATTTGACATTTAAATCAAATGTCACATTACCGATTTTTAGGGTTCGCTCCGAAAGTTTATATAAGGAACCCTGTCTTTATACCTGTCTGTACCTACAATCTAACTTGAGCTGGCCTAGCCTAGGGAGTTCCAATTCTATGAGAGAGCAGTTTGTACTGGTTTAGTTTATGTGTGGTCGACCGTACCTACTAAATAATAAATTATGTAACAACTATTTTAAATGGGGTGAAGGTTCATTCATCATTTTTTAAAGTAACCACTGATTGGTGCTGTGTGTTTTCTTCTATGTATGATCATAGGATTTGTATTCATGTAAGTGAAAATTATTAGGTAATTCTATTTTTTGTACTTACCATGAAAAATATACACTGAAAATCAGTAGGTACATAATTGAAAATATTTGACAGCATTAGGAAAGTGTGGCTAGGTACTGGATAGTTTATAATTGAACTACCGATTCGATTAGGATGAAACTTACTGTCAATCTGCTCCCTGGATACTCGATCGATTTGTTGTTGAAATATAAAACATTACGTAAAATTTCCGAAAAATGATGTGAAAGTTCATTTGCGAGATATTTTAGAAAACAAAAATTTACGGAACCCGCACATAGCATGCGACGACGTAGCCTTAGCTGTTTTCTTTTTCTTAAATATTCTACATAAAAGAACAGGCAGAGGTAACCAAGATCATACAGCTATGTCTTCAGTTGAATGGACCCAACAATTTGTCATGATTTTATATTTCTGCTCAAAAAATCCGTCGCATACGTAAGATACCTAACAATACTGCGTTTAACCTACATCTAAAGAATGGTTTAAGGGTACTTAACGATTTTCATTATCATCTCTGAGAGATAGGATCCGAAACGAGGTGATCCGCCAGGAAACCAGTCTTTAACATATCTCACAGGATTAGCACGTTAAAGTGGTAGTGGGCTGGTCACATCTGTCGGAGAACCGATAACGAGTTCTCGAGTGGAGACCACGGCTGGGCAAGCGTAGTGTGGGACGCCCCCCGGCTAGATGGAGCGACGACCTGCGTGAGGTGGCTGGCAGTGACTGGATGCGGAGAACCGAGGATCGGGTTCAGTGGCGCGCTTTGAGGAGGCCTATGTCCAGCAGTGGACTAGTACAGGCTGAAGGTGAAGTTATCATCATTCATGGCAGTTTGTCCGGATCGTAAATAAAACATACTTTTTATTACAGTATTTTTTATTTATAATGTGTAACATATAACATAAAAAAATACAAATTATAATATTAACTTACCACCAAAATCAGATAACATATAAACACGTAATTTAATTAATTTCATAATATTATAACGTCTATAATCCAAGTCAGTAACAATAAAAAGACAAATAAAAAAAAGACAAAAGTAATTTCGCAGTGGTAAGCTTTTTATCTTCAGGTTGTCGGTCCGGGGGCCGGGGATTTTTAGCAGCCCCTAAGGTTGGCCTGCCCCTAAGCGGCTGGATGCGGAGGGCGGAGGCCCCGGTCTGGTGGCTTTCATTGGAGAAGGCCTATGTCCAGCAGTGGACATCAAAAGGCTGATATAATGATGCTTTTTACCGCACAGCGCGTGAAATTGCAACGCGTTCAGTGTCTCTTAGCCAATTTACAATGTCAGGTAACATGATAAGGTCCATTTTATATTGTTTTAAAAATGCTAAAATTTAACATGTGGCCTACTGTACCTAAACTCGCATTCAATAGAAGTTTCCAGTTAAGCAAACAAATATTCTTTGACTCCTCATACTGTAAAGCGTGGGTAGTGAGGAAGACGAGGCGAGGTTCGAACCCACGATCCTGTGAGGCGAACGCCCAAACAACTAGGCTACCACGGCTCATGTTATGTATAATAAATACTTCAACTTAATTGAAAGCTTTTAAGCGCAACACAGACTGGGCGGCGGCGGCGGTGCGTTAGCGTTGCGGCGGCGAATCTGCAGGAAGCGAATATAAAGCGGAGCCCTTTAGACAGGAATACAGCTTGCGGCGGCGGTTTGTATGAAGAACGCTCCGCAACGCGCCGCTCTGTGTGCCGGTTCTCATATACTAAAAAGGAATACAACGCGCCAATCTGTGTGCGCGGCTTTTTCGCTTTCGCCTTCGCACCGCCGCCGCCGCGCGCGTTACCGCGCCGTTTTGATGTGAAGGGCTTCATACTATTTCGAACATTACAAAAAATACCGCAACGCTATCGCACCGCCGCCGCCCTGTCTGTGTTGGGCTTTAATGAAACCGATATTTATCCACAACGCGTGTTTTTCTTTATAAAATCTATATCTTACTCAACATGGTCTAGAATATACAATTTTGTGTCACAAAGTCCATGATATAATTAATTCAAGAAGAAACCCATTAGTTATCCTGGCGTTCCATCACAGCATAGATGCGACATATTCTGGCTGAAACAGAGAAATATGTTTTTTCACAATTGTATCATCATCAACAGCCTATTACTGTCCCCACTGCTGGGGCTCAGGCCTACCCTCTCAACGAGGGCGCTCGGGCTATAGTCCACCACGCTAGCCCAGTGCGGGTTGGTGGACTTCACATGCGCCTAAGATCTTCTTCGGCGTATGTACCTGTGTAATGTTGTTTTTAGTAGAAAGTAAAAATGAAAAAAATATACTATTTTCTACCAGTTAGGAGGAGGCTGTTAGAGGAGGCATATGCGTCTATATGACACGCGGACAACATACCACAGTGATGTGCAACCCTAATTTTAAATTACAATATCTATATAATATACTAGCTTTTTCCCGCGGCTTCGCCCGCGTAGAAAAGTTTTTCCCGTGTACATTGTGAAACAGCGCCCTCTATGTAGGCGTTTTGTTACTTAGGGGGTATTAGCGTGCGCCCCGCGACTTTGTCTGCAATAAAAAGTGGCCTATATGTTATTCCAGGATATAAGCTATCACTGTACCAAATTTCATCAAAATCTGTTCGGTAGTTTTTGCGTGAAAGAGTAACAAACATCTTCACTCACATCCTTACAAACTTTCGCCTTTATAATATTAGTAGGATCTACTTAATATGTATATTCCATATAATATTTTTTAAAGTTATTAGCAATTTCACTTGTATTTAAAGTAAGAACTTGTCAGCAAATAAAGGTTAATTTATTTATTATTTATTGCTTTACTATTAAGAATAGAGCGTCAGTGGCGTAGGGGATAAGACGCGGCCTATCATATCGAAAGAAGTTCGATCCCCAGCTGGGCCATGTACCAATGGGTCTTTGCTCGAAACTTTTTTTTTTTTCTCGGTCGATCTGCAATCAGTCTTTGCGACTATAATCAGATGTGCTCCACGTTCTGTCGTGTAGAGGGACCACTCCATCGAGGGGCCTGCCCCTATATTACAGATAGCCTCGTCTCTCACTCAGAGTCGGGGCCACCGAGTTCCATAAAGTCGCGCCTCTTTAGTCGCTTATTGCAGTTAGGTATGAGTAGCTGTACTGCGAGGTGGTTTGGGTGATTGTGTAGGCGGTTCTGGTATCGACTGGCATGAATTTTGATTTCCTCCTTCACAGTGTGCATCATGAAGATACTATGGATCTCTTCATTTCTGATGAACCAGGGTGCGTTGGTGATATTTTTGAGTATAATGTTTTGCATTCTTTGTATTATGCTGATATTTGATACACTGGCAGCGCCCCAGAGTTGGATGCCGTAGGTCCATATTGGTTTTAGTATAACCTTGTATATCAGCAGCTTATTGTCTACTGACAGCTTTGAGTTTCTGCCCAGTAACCAGTATAAACTGCAGTATTTCTTTTTTAGGTGGTCCCGTTTTGTTTCTTGATGTTTACTCCAGGTCAATCTTCGATCTAGGTGCATGCCCAGGTACTTCACTGAGTCAGTGTGTGGGAGGTATTGGCCTTCCAGTTTCACAGGAGGGCAGTCTGATTTCCGAAGTGTAAATGTAACTTGCACAGATTTAGCAGCGCTGGCTTTTATCCTCCACTTTTTCAACCATTTGTCAATGTTGTTCAGGCTCTCCTGCAGAAGAGCGGATGCAGTTTGAGGACAATTGCTACTTGCCAGAATTGCAGTGTCGTCCGCATACGTAGCAGTTGTTACGTTGTGTGATTGTGGCAAGTCATATGTAAAAATAGTGTACAGCACTGGTCCAAGGACAGAGCCCTGCGGCACGCCTGCCAGTATATCGTGAGGCATCGACATGCAATCTCCCTCCTTTACTTGAAATATCCTTTCTGACAGGTATGATTCTAGTATTCCGTAAAATGGGTGTGGTAGACTTTTTTTAATTTTGCATAGTAGCCCTTTATGCCACACTCTGTCAAAAGCCTGCTGTATGTCGAGAAAAGCTGAGGAGCAGTATTCTTTTCTTTCTAGAGCTCTTCTAACCGTGTCACATACTCTGTGAATCTGTTCCACGGTCCCATGTTTCTGCCTGAAACCAAACTGGTGGTCTGGTATAATCAGTCTCTTTTGAAGAATTGGTATCATTTGTTTCAAAAGGAGCCCCTCGAGGACCTTGGATGCTATCGGCAGGAGACTAATTGGTCTATAGGATGTGACCTCGTGTACTGATTTCCCTTCTTTGTGGATCATTATTATATGGGAAACCTTCCATAATGACGGAAAGTATCCCACCCTTAGAATGCCATTAAATATGGATGTCAAATAGATTACCGCTTTCCTCGGCAGTTCTTTCAAGACTTCTTTGGTAATAAGGTCGAAACCTGGAGCTTTCCTATTGTCTAGTCCAGTTATTTGTTTGGCAACCTCTCTTGGACTGAAACATTTTATTGGAAGATCTAGTTGAAAATCTTGGTTCATAACAAGCTCTATGTCGCTCTCGTCTGCGTCTTGGGGTCTCTGGTGTTAGGAGTAAACACTTTTGTCAGGTAGTTAGCAAACATTTCTGCCTTTTCTTGGTTTGTCCTTGCCCAACTACGATCTTCTTTTCTTAAGGGTGGGTTTGGGTATTTTGGGCTGATCTTGGCTTTTTGTCACTTTCCACAGGGAATAGTCACTTGCCTTTGTGGCTGTAAGTGACTCCAGGCTATTCTGGAGCGCCTCATCGTTGGCTTTCAAGATCATTGACTTTAATTCTATTATTGCCTTGCTTGAAACTTAAGTACATTTACTGACTGCTCTCAAACGGTGAAGGAAAACATCGTGAGGAAACCTGCATACGCCGAAGAAGAAATTCTTAGGCGCATGTGAAGCCCACCAACCCGCACTGGGCTAGCGTGGTGGACTATAGCCCGAACGCCCTCGCTGAGAGGGTAGGCCTGAGCCCCAGCAGTGGGGAGATTAATAGGCTGTTGATGATTCAGAATAGTAAAGAACTCTCAGAAGCAACTCTCTTTTCACACAACACCATAGAAACAAAATACACACCGAAACAAACCAGTAAGAGTTCTTTGAGAACACCATTCTTGATAGCCATCCCATTTCGCTCTCCGGTGCTATCGTGTGAAGGTGCAAGTGTTTTACGCTACGGAACGGTGGCCAGTGGTAGCCGAACCTTGCATCATCCAGAGAGAGGTTGTTCTTGCTTAGCAACTCTTTGGATACGGCCAGCATTTTCAACACTGGAAATAGATAAAGTAACAGCTTAATGGCCGTAGTAATACAAGGCTGGATAACCCATGAAAGAGCATCACCACAAATAATAGCTTAGACAAATTAATTTGTAAAAGGTTATAAATTCTTCTCACGAGGGGGCTACTGGTCCCCGTGGAATACAGTAAAACTCCTAAGGCACGCCGTACACGCTACGTTTTGCTGTCAGTTGTACCACAGGCAAGGCGGTGACTGAGGGATGAAAGATCGTTATTAGGGCTGGATCGAAGAAAAGCACTGTTTTAGGACTTGAAATTATATTACATGAGAAAGTACATGTTATTTAGAAAAAGCCACGAGGAGAACTGCCAAATATCGAATACGTCAAATTTAAATTTACTTAAGAACTAATAAAAGTGGCCCGTGCTCAACAATCGTCTAATGCGGTGGCTGATGAAAATCTCCAAACTTTGATCCCAACCATCAGTCATGACTGAATTGAATGACGCTTGCATGATCGTCTACAGCACGCCTTCAAGGTACAGTCAACAATAGAGACAGGTAAGCAGGCACAGTACAGCGCTACTCTAGAACTCTGTAATGTGCCTGCTTACCGGTCTCTATTGTTGACTGTACACGTACGGCCGAGTGTGCCAAAAGGCAATTTAGGGGAACTCCCTACTGTTTCTTAGTGAAAAATCCCCCAAGACAAATAAAAAGCGGAAAATAAAGTTATTTAGGCATTTGCCTATGAAACGAAATATAACATTAAGCTATTTAATTTTGATCAACTGCAATTTTGGATAGGTATTCATTCGAATTTTATTTCACATTGTGACTCAACAGTTAGCGCTATACACAGGAACAATAAGTAGCTAATTAATAAATAACAAGATAAGACTCACCCAGATCTTTATCGCCTGCAGTCAAGCTTTTCGCGTCGTCTATATGCCTCTTAGGAATTGTTAAAATGTGGAATCTACTCGCTGGCTTGATGTCACGGAAAATGCATATGTCTTCGTCCTCAAAAAGAACTTCGGTGTTTTCTGATCTATTGACGATATTGCAGAAAATGCAGGAAGTTCTCTGCGCGATTTCGGTACTCATTTTCAATGAAATCACAAAGATACAAAACTTTGAATTATAATTTCATGTGTAATTTGGCTTTTCTTCCTATACTATTTTTTTTTAGCTAGGCTTTACGGCTCTGGAAGCAAAGTCCTTTTGAGCCAGTTCTTATAATAATGGGTTAATGTGTTTTTACGGCACTGGAAACAAAGTGCCTTTAGGCTCATCATAGTTTTTTTATTAATCACGATATACAAAAATATAAAAAAATTCTCGTACAAAATACACAACCACAAGCGCATATTGTTTAAAATACTATCACAACTAATAAAACCCGCAAAATAGGTAGTACCTAGTACATGTTTTAGGAAATTAAAGATATTTCGGCTACCAAGAGTGATAAACCCTACTTTTTTCTTATAGATGAGACGGCTCTGGAAACAAAGTTCTTTTAGGCCTATCATACTTTAACAAATTGTGCCACTTGAAGGGACAATTCGTATTTTCGTCGGCCGGCGCGGCCGCCTGGTCGGTCACACCATAGAATACGGAAAAAGCTCGTTACGCTCCCGCTCGCTATGGTTTTATATTTCTATGGGTCACACGCTGCGTTGATAAAAACATTACGTACCCTCCTTCTCCGCAGTCAGGATTTAAATAAAACAATAAACCATTTAGTTTCGCTATTGATTTTATTGTTCACAAATTGTGCAGAAAATATTCTTGTGTTCCATAAAACTCTTCACTATTGCCACAGACAGAGGATCAGAAAAATATAATGGAAGCCATAGAAATAGATGGAAGCAACTGTTTTGACAATTTTATTTCAGAGACCTAATAAATTATTAGGTGTTATCTAAGGATTATTACTAATAATCCTTAGTTTTTGTTGGTGAGAGATTGCGCTGGATTGCTGTCTAAGACTTGGGTGCCGCTAGCGGGGCTCACGTTGTTCAAAGAATTGTCTAAGACACCAACTTTTGTAACTGGATTATTCTGGAGGAGTCCATCATTGTTATTCGAAGGCCCGTCCTGTCCCTGCCCTTTGTCGCCATCTGTTCAACAACAAAAATCCTTAAAGAAAATGAAAACTATTCCTATCTATATCTACTTTCATCATTCATTCGCCCTTTAACGTCCATTGCTGGACATAGGCCTTCCCCGATGAACGCTACCATACCCGGCCCGCCGCATGAGGATGACTGGGTCCACCTGACTGGGTGTGCGATATACAAACTATGATGGAATATAAGGGATTATATGAATCGTTTAACGATAGGAAATTTTACTGAAAGGAAACATACTTGTAGAAAACTGTATTCAAAGGATATTATGAAACCACCTGTTTGAGTCAGGAATCAGAGGCGTCAGTGGCATCGGGCATAAGACGCGGCCTATCATATCGAAAGGTCCGAAGTACCATCCCTGGCCGGGCCATGTACCAATGGGTTTTTCTCGAAACTTATGTACA